>JAPVLO010000386.1:0-1200000 GCA_027257055.1 Cephalopachus bancanus | reverse complement strand
GGACCCCAAGCCCCTCCCACACACAATCTCAAGCCACCTCTGCATTCACCCTGTGATTCTTTCTATGATAGAGATGGTATTGTGGTGTCCTTATTTCTGTGATTAGCATCGATAATTACACTGAGAGTCGTAGAACATCCTGCTTCCAACTGGTGTTCGCCAAATTTCACAAAATGTCGGCTTCTGTGGAAACCCTGCAAGCCTTTACCCGCCAAAGCTTCCTGCCTCGCCCGGAGACCATCCTAATTCCACCCTGCAGCTTTGCCTTTCAAATGTTTGCTGGCTCGCCTAACAACAAGGATTAGGGAATTACAGGGATAAAGTCTGCTTTGAAGGCAAGCATTGCTGCCCGTCTGGCACCAGAGCCAGGCCTCCTAAACCGACACACCCACAATTCACAGTTCGAGTCCAAAGACTCGCCTTGGTCTTCCAAGCTGCAGGACGCCGTTTCCCAAGGGGAGGTTGTGTCCATCATGGTCCCAGATTCTCCAGATACACATTTGCCAGGGTGGCGAACTCCTGAAAGCCAGACCAGCTGAGTTATTTTAAGATCACTCCTTCGTTGAGCTGGCGAAACAAGTCTGCTCAATTATTTGACAGAAAAGCACTTTACAGGGACGCGTTCCTTCAGCTTCAGTAAAGCTTCACTTTTATGAAAGAGCGAGGGTTTCTGTGTAGCCCAAGTATTACCTGTTCCTGTGCTGTCTAGAAGGAAAAATTCCCCTTCATTGCCAAGACCATGTAGCAAATTAACCAGAGGCTTTAGAGCCCCTTTGATAAGCGTTTTAAACAACGAATGGAAAAAAGATTATTAAAAAAAGGACAGTGATTGTCCCATAGGAAAGACAGTTTTTCTTTTTACAGTTTGCTTAACAAGAGAGCTCAAGGAGACCAGCCGTCAAGCGACACTCGCCATTCTAGTTTGGGCAACCAGGGTCAAGGAGCAAAGTCCAGAGCTGTTCCTAGCTGCAACCAGTCTTTGGGGCCGAGCAGGTTTTTAGTGACCATTTGCCCTCGGCCTGCAGAAAACAGGGTTTGCCGCAGAAGTGGTGCTGAAATGTGCCCCTCGGGACTCCTCAGAACTGTCCTGCCACGTCCCTTCCCGGCAGTTCTCGTCCACTGACTGGCTGATGCCGGGTCTCCCCGGCCCGGCCCTCCCGTCCCAACTCATCGGTCTCCGAACGACTCTGAAGGGCCGTCCCAGCTTCAGAAACCTCAGTGGGGTTTGAGGCTGATTCACACCTCGGCACAGTGCACACACTGGACAACCAGACATGCAGCCCGGGAGCAGAATTGTTTTAAGTTGATTTTCTTTAATTTGATGAGTCAATCTCAGCATCTATTAGTGTTTTTTTTTAATTTGAGTCAGAGTCTCACTCTGTCGCCCAGGCTGGAGTATAATGGCGCACTCACAGCCACCACAGTGTCAACTCGCTGGGCTCAGGTGATCCTTCCACCGCAGCCTTCCAAGTAGCGGAACTGCAGAAACGCACTACCACGCCCAGCTAATTTTTTGCTATATTGAAGAGACAAGGTCTCACCAAGTTGCCCATGCTAGGCTTGAACCCCTGGGCTCAGGCAATCCTCTTGCCTTGGTCTCCCAAAGTGCTGGGATGACGGGCTTGAGCCACTGCACCCAGACCTCCAGTAATTTTTATTGACCATTTTCTTCTTTATGGAGAGCTATTCTGAGTACCCATTGAGGTGATACTTTCCTGACTGCGCCATATCCCAATAGAACAGACAGGTGGTAGACGGCACATTTGACACTTCACTGTACTGTAACAAGTCACCTTCAAATGTGGTGGTTTAGGTCACCAGCTCTTTGCCTCAACTAGCATGACATGTCCCAACGAACGAGGTGATTCCTGACCGTGTCCTCTTTGAAGAGCAATACCTGCGACACTGGGGGTAGACACCACCCGTCAAGCATCCAACACGGGGCGCCGGGTGAGAAGGCAGGAGAGCCCACGGTGCCTTCACCCACCGCGCCTGATGCGCGGCCCGGCCGCCAGTCTGGGCATCTCTGACCGGTGCCCTGCATCGAGAGCATGCACGACTTGGAGAATGGACTTACTCTCTCACCTCTGAGGTGGGATACGGATGCAGACACTGACAGGAATGGTCGCGCCTTCCTGACGGAGCCACGGCGAGGAAGGACTGGGGTCAACACACGAAAAGCCCCTGGTGCGGCACCGACCACCGGGCGGGTGTCCAGCCACGGAGGCCTGTCGCCGGGCGTCTGCCGCGCCGTGTGACCCCCTGACCGGAGCAAGCGTGAGTGACTCTGGTGCCAGCGCAGGGGCTGCATGCTGTTCTGCTGGAAGGAAGGGAGGGAGGGAGAGAAAGAGAAAGAGGAGCAGGAAGGAAAAAAGAGGAAGGAAGGGAGGAAGGAAAGCAAGAGAACTGTCATCCACTTCTTGAAACGGTGCTCGTAGCTGCCAACGTAGTAAGAAAGCTAAACTTATCAACAAAGCACTCAGGAACACAGAGGAGGCATTGCATAGGCCTGATGCTGCTTTTGTACATAACAGATGGGGTTGTGTTCTCAACTAATGAAGAAATACAGAAGAACAGACCAGCCAAAGAATGGAGCTTCCAGACATGCTGGTGGCAGCGGCGCGCTCCTGCGGGTGTTTACCTGTGGGATCAGAAGCCCAGCATCCGGCTTCTCTCCCGTAGCAGCGCCATATGCCCAGTCCAGCAGAGAGCAAATGCTGCCAGTTTGGCATCACACCGGTCGTCGGCTGGTAAGTTCTTTCTCGTATGCCGATCCCAACAGATTGGAAATGACTGCCCAGACACTGAGCTGAAATGGACTCTGAGGCTGAGAGTACACGCTAAGAAGGCTCTGGAGACAGCCCTGTGATTTTCACACCCGGCAGGCAGCACGGGACGGCACATCTCAGCACTGCCCTCCCCGCTAAGGTGTAAGGACACCACACTTCACATGAAACAACTGTCTAATAGCGGTGGTTTTCTTTACCACAGTCCGGCACCAAGTATGTTCCAGAAAATGTGCTAGGCACTTGGGACGCAACAGTGAGCAAACAACACACACCACACACACACACACACACACACACACATTCACTGACATTGGAATACAGCACTTCACTGTTTTCAAAGATCTTTCCTAGAGGATAGTTCCCACAATGGCCTAGCAAAGCAGGTGAAACAGGTGGTGATATCCACGTGCTGCAGGTAGGGAGACGGAGGCATTCAAAGGTTGCATGTATTTCCTCAGCTTAAGCATATCCACAGAGAAAAACAAAATACTTAATGGTAAAACTTTAAGGACATTTTGATTAAAACAAGACCCACCACTACTATTCAGTTCCGCACAGGAGGAATATAAGAATTGAAAATGAGTAACCAGCCGGGCTCGGTGGCTCAGCCTATAATCCCGCGCCTTGGGAGGCTGAGGTGAGTGGATTGCCTGAGCCCGCGGGTTCAAGACCCACCTGGGCAACTTGGCGAGACCTCAGCTCTACAACAAATCAAAATGAGCCGGGCATGGTAGCACACACCTGTCGTTCCAGCTACTTGGAAGGCTGAGGCGGAAGGATCACCGGAGCCCAGCAGGTCGAGGCTGCGGTGGCCAGGAGCGGCCACTGCACTCCAGGCTGGCGACAGAGTGAGACTCCAACTCAAAAAAAAAAAAAAGAAAGAAAAGAAAAGAAAATGAATAACCAAAACTGTTCTTTTTAAAGTATATAGATTGTCTAGAAGTCTAAAGGACACTATGGACACATTTACTGTGAGAGTCCAACAAGATTTCTGGGTACAAGATCAACGTCTGAAAATCAACAAAATTTCTATGCATGATCAGTATCAACTAGAAAATGTAACTGTAAAAAAAACTTCATTCTCAGCCACAATAACAACAACAGAATGCAAATGCGATTTTAGTCAAAATCCCAGTTTAGTTATTTGTGGAGTTTGACAAGCTCAGCCTAGAGTTTGTGTTGAAACGCAAAGAGCCAGGAGTGGGTAAGACAATAATGAAACTCAAGATGAAGGGACGCTCACACTGCCAGATACTGAGACTTATTATAAAAGTAGAGCAGTTAAGACATCACGGCCTTGACCCAGAACAGACAGATAAGCCGATGAAGCGGATTAGAGAGATGACAGACAGACTGGTACCTACACCTCTGTGCATGGCAATGTTGTCTTCCACCAGTGGAGGGGAGGGCCTAGTCAACAGCTGATTTTGGGAAACTGGCTAGTTCATGGGAAAAAAACCTTCTGGTCTTACACCACAAACACACACTGGGCAGGTGAATTAAAGACTTACAAAGGAAAATCAAGTCTTTAAAATTTTCCATTCCATGTCACTGCAGGAAAAAAAAACTTTCAAAAGGAAATATAGGAAAATACCTTTATGAGCCTGAGGTAGAAAATAATTTTTACACAAAAGATAAGGAGAATAAGATTGATAATTTCAACGTCTGTACAACAAAGACACTTTAAACAAAGTAAAAAGATAAGCTGCACCTTTGGAAAAAGTATTTGCGTGAATGCAACTGACAAGAGATTGGTTTTCAAAATATACAAAGTATTCCTACAAAACACCGGAATTAGAAACCCACCCCTCCACCACCACCATGGGCAAGGAACAGACAGAAACTCACAGACGAACCAACTGACAAGCGTTGGAAGAGATTCTCGGCATCATTCAAAACCAACAAAATGCAAATCAACACAGTGACATCACACCAGCAAACAGGTAGAACACGTTAAAAGCCACAGAGCTTGGCAATGATGAAGACTGGAGCAACGGAGATTCTCCAACCCTGATCCGCAGTCACTTGGAGCCTAGACCGGTAGAGGCCTGGGTCCTCTGGCACTGGCACTCAAACCTTGGCTTCCGGGTCTCTGCAGCAGGCCACGGGCACAGAGCCAGTCACTGGCGAGCAGAGAGGCCACACGTAGCACGTCTGCTACAGCCCGTGGCAGCATTGGTCTCGTGGCACCAACCTGACTGCAGAGAAATGAAGTCTTTCCGTGCGCCTGGGAAGACAACAGCGAAATAGAATTTGATGAACAAAAACACGGCATTCTCTCTGCCATACAGCTGTAGTATGCACTCTGTCGCCCAGGCTGGAGTGCAGTGGCACACTCCCAGACACCACAGCCTCGACCTGCTGGGTTCAGGCATCCTTCCGCCTCGGCCTTCCAAGTAGCTGGAACCACAGGCGCGAGCTGCCACACCTGGCTAATTTTTCTGATGTACTGTACAGATGAGGTCTTGCCAAGTTGCCCAGGCTGGTCTCGAATCCTAGGGCTCCGGTCATCCTCTCACCTCAGCCTCCCAGTGCTGGGATGACAGGTGAGAGATACCGTGCCTGGCCCCTCTACCATATTTGACAAAATATTAAAATTGTATTAAGCTCGGTAGCAGACAAGTGTTAATTTTGCCGTCTTTTATATTTGTCTGTTTGTTTGAATTCTTCATAATTTTTCTAAAAGGGGGAAAATGAAGAGTGATTAAATCATCTGTCCTGGTTTGTGGATTGAATAAAGGGTGAATTGAATTAAAACTGTCTCTCTATAAACTCTCTTCCTTCAAAGGTCAAATCCAGGTACTGAATTCAGATTATTTATTTAGAAATATTTGTTGAAGCCGGGCTGGGTGGCTCAGTCTGTAATCCCAGCGCTTTGGGAGGCTGAGGTTTGTGGATTGCCTGAACCCACGGGTTCCAGACCCACCTGGGCAACTTGGCGAGGCCTCATCTCTACAATCAATCGAAAATTGGCTGAGCGTGGTAGCGCGCCTGTAGTTCCGGCTCCTCGGAAGGCGGAGGCGGAAGGATCGCCGGAGCCCAGCAGGCCGAGGCTGCGGGGGCCGGGAGCGGCCACTGCCCTCCGGTCTGGGCGACCGAGTGAGACTCCGACTCAAAAAAAAGAAAAGGAAATATTTATTAAACCCTCACCACATTTCTGTTCCTGAGAAGGGCAGAGTCCAGTGGTGGAAGAGACAGACACATCGGCAGATTGTTGCAGACCAGATGCGGTGGCTCACGCCTGTAATCCCAGCACTTTGGGAGACCAAGGCGGGAAGAGCTCTTGAGGCCAGGAGTTCAATACTAGCCTGGGCAGCAAAGCAAAACCCTGTCTCGACAAAAATAAATAAGTAAATGAAATGAAAAGTTAGCCAGGCATGGTGGTATGGAGCCTGTAGTCCCAGCCACAGTGGGGGGCTCAGGTGGGAGGATGCTTGGAGCCCAGGAGTTTGAGGCTGCAGTAAGCCACGGTCATACCGCTGCACACAGCGCTTCCAGTAGTTTATCTCCTCAAGGTCTTCTCGGTGTAGTTTTCAAAAATTCCTATTGTACCAACAGGTGTGTTTCTCCAATGGGCTCCATGATCTGGTTTATTCATTCCTGCCGCACAAAGTTTTGAGTTGACGATACAGCGACTAGCAAAACAGACACGGTCCCTGACCTCGCAGAGTTTGGATTCCATGGGGAAGGAGACATCTGTCAAACAGGCACACCCGGAAGTGTCTCGTCTTATGGAGAAGAGTGGTGAAGAAACGCAGAGGGCTTTGTGACGGGATCCCAATTTAGAGTGGAAGGGCAGGGAACGCCAGCCTGGGCTGCTGGCGGCTTGGACTAAGAAAGCGGCAGAGGAAAGTCTAGGTAAGTTGTGACGTATTTTTGTGGCAAATGGGTAGGTTTGGATGACCCACAGACGCGTAGATAGAGGGAGATAGAACGTCTGACATGGGCCATTGCTTTGCTAAACTCTGGTGTGTCCACATGGCGCTTTGCGCTATGGCCGCCATGTTTCCCAGCTTTGACCCTTTCCCCTACTTTGGGAAGCTGGATCTCCTCTCTCTCTCTCTAATTAAAGCGTATTTCCTAATCTAAAAAAGGAGAAAAATCTGAGATGACTCCCAGGCCTGAATCCTCAATATAAATAATTCCTTTACATGGTTAGAAAGTTTTCTTAAGGCCAGTCTCACACCTATAATCCTAGCACTTTGGGAGACTGAGGCAAAAGAATTGCTTGAGTCCAAAAGTTCGAGACCAGCCTGGACAACATTGAGAGACCTCGTCTCTACAAATAATTTAAAAATTAGCCAGGAGTGGTGACGTGCACTATACTCCCAGCTATTTGGGAGGCTGAGACCAAAGAATCACATGAGCCCAGCAGGTCGAGGTGTCAGGAGCTGTGATTGTGCCACTGCACTCCAGCCTGGGAGACAGAGCAAGACTCTGTATCGAAAGAAAGGAAGGAAGGAAGGAAGGAAGAAAAAGAAATGTTCTAGCCGGGCTCGGTGGCTCAGCCTATAATCCCGTGCCTTTGGGAGGCTGAGGTGAGTGGATTGCCTGAGCCCGTGGGTTCGAGACCCGCCTGGGCAGTGAGACCTCATCTCTACAATAAATCAAAAATCAGCCGGGCATGGTAGCACACGCCTGTAATTCCGGCTACTTGGAAGGCTGAGGCGGAAGGATTGCTGGAGCCCAGCAGGTCGAGGCTGCGGTGGCCGGGAGCAGCCACTGCGCTCCAGTCTGGGCGACAGAGTGAGACTCCAACTCAGAAAAAAAAAAAAGAAATGTTCTCATATCTGTTTTTTGGGGCCGGAGGTGATATTCAACCGTGAACATTGTCTTTTTTTGAACTTTGTATAATAAAGATAAAAGATGGCAGTGCAAAAAGGAAAGTAATTAACAAGATGAATAACTTTGAATTGTATGAACATACTTCTTATTTTTTTTTTTTTTTGAATTGGAGTCTCACTCTGTCGCCCAGACTGGAGTGCAGTGGCCACTGCCGGCCACCACAGCCTCGACCTCCTGGGCTCCGGTGATCCTTCTGCCTCAACCTTCCGAGTAGCTGGAACTACAGGCATGCGCTACCACGCCCGGCTAATTTTTTATTTTTATTGTGGAGATGAGGTCCCACCAAGTTGCCCAGGCGGGTCTCGAAGCCCATTATCTGTTTTTTAAAAGCCCTGCTTATCTATGCACTGTGGTTTTTGCACAAGCGTTTGATGCCCAGACATGGATACTCTGTTACCTGACCCAAGACTGGTAGGGATGGCGTCCATGTCGCCCTGTTGTGCTTGGCCCCACTGGTCCTCCGCTCCTGTGGGCAGGATGTTGCCAAGCCCAGGTCGGCGGGGCTTCCGCCCACCTCCTCCTCACACTTAGCTTACACCCTTCCACGAGTAATTTAAGATCAGTCCTCACACCCCAGCTACATGTACAAGCAGCACGGTGCACATGTCACCAAGACAAAAGGGCACCTGACAAAAGGTAGGTCTCCTCCCACTGCAGGGCGTCCCCCTGCTCTCCCCAAAGGCGGCACCGTGACACATTCCTTGAGAGCCCCACAGGGATTGCATTGCACGTGGCAAACACAGCTTTGGTAAGCAAAGGACAGTGCACTTGCACTCTGTCCTACACCTGGCATTCTTTCCTCAGTATGTCTGGAAGGTCTTTTCATATTGCCTTTGTAGGAAGGTGTCAGGTTTAATTTGACTAGCACCATGTATTGATTCTGCCCGGTACTGATAAGCGTTCATGTTGTTTCTCATCGAGGCTGTTACAAACAGGCTGTGATAAACACGTGTCACCTTCCTCACTCCACACGCATGAAAGCCTCTACGGGAAGATCCCCACACGCAGAACGCGGCACCAAGGCCGTGGGGCCTGCCATTTGGCAGCTCCCGCTCCGCTTGTTGTGTGCACCCGGTTTGTGCCTCCACCTTCGAGGCCTCAGAGTCCTGCTTTCCCACGTCCCGCTCACGTGTTGCAGCTTCAAACTCTCCGATCCTGCCCCTCGGAGAGGCGCAACTATTATTGCATGATTCTAGTCTGCATTTCTCTCACAGTGACACTGAACATCTTTTTCTTTGTAGCAGTTTTTTCTGTGAACTTCGCAACTTCGCACATCCGCTACCTAACGTGAGAGGAACTTTTCAAAAGCGAAATGAATAAAAAGTGTTCTCGATCAACTATGAGTAAAGATGGGTTGTCAAGTCTTTTGAACATAAAAAAATAAAGACCAATTTTGGTGAAGTCAAATTTGCAATTTAGGTCATAAAAAGCTATTCTTACTCATGCCTGATAGAACCTTTCCCCCTTTCAAAAGGAACAAGTTATTCACTCAAGCAACGACACGAATGAATACCAAATGCATGTTGCTGAGTGAAAAGAAGCCGGAATGTAGGGCTACGTTCTGGGAATATGTATCTTTCGGAAGGAGCACAGCTCACAGGGGCAAAAAACAGACGAGCCAGTCAGTGCCTGGAGTCTGTGTGAAGGGAAAGGTTGGCCCGTGCGGCACAGGGCTTGGGGCTCTGCCTGCTACCTCAGTGGTGGACATGTCCCACCACCTGTTTGTTGAAACCCAGAGAACTTTACAGAACAGCGTGAATGCTGGTATATGCCAAAGGTTAGCAATCAACTGGGAGGTGGGAGGTCCCAAGATGAAATACGGCAACAGAAGAATCCAGCCACATCCCGCATAGATAACGTAACCTCACCGAGTTGGGCCAGGATGCCACAGCTTTGGAAGGGCCTAGAAAATCCAAGATTAAAGACAGGGGAGTGTGCTGAGCGCTAGACCCAGCCTGGTGAAGGCGCTGGTGGCAGGTGCGAGCCAAGGACTCCGAAACCACTGAACACTCGTGGGAGGCAAGTACGTAAACGGCTGACAGGAGCCCCCACAGGGAGGGAGGCCACAGGTAACCAGGGGGCTCCTGTGATGCGTGTGGTTGCGGATTAGGACCAGAGACACAGGTCGCTGTTTCTGTTAAGCACTGGCCAGGCCATGTGTTCATTGAGCTACGGCCGCCATGTTTTCCTGAGCTTTGGCCCCTCCCCTACCTTGAGGAGGTGAATCTCCTCCCTCTCTCTCCCTCTCCCTTTCTTTGTCTCTCTCTCCAATTTACTGTCTAAATAAACTATATTTTCCAATCTAAAAAAAAAGAACCAGAGACATAAATGTGAACTCACATTGAGGTTAACGTAGACAATAAAACATTGGCAAGAAGCATGTTCAGCCGGGCTCGGTGGCTCAGCCTGTAATCCTGCGCCTTTGGGAGGCTGAGGTGAGTGGATTGCCTGAGCCCGCGGGTTCGAGACCCGCCTGGGCAGCGAGACCTCATCTCTACAATAAATCAAAAAATCAGTCGGGCGTGGTAGCATGCGCCTGTAATTCTGGCTACTCGGAAGGCTGAGGTGGAAGGATTGCTGGAGCCCAGCAGGTTGAGGCTGCGGTGGCCGGGATCGGCCACTGCACTCCAGTCTGGGCGACCGAGTGAGACTCCAACTCAAAAAAAAAAAGAAGTATGTTCATACAATTCAAAGTTATTCATCTTGTTAATTACTTTCCTTTTTGCACTGCCATCTTTTATCTTTATTATACAAAGTTCAAAAAAAGACAATGTTCACGGTTGAATATCACCTCCGGCCGTTACTCCTGTTCATGCCCCATGATTCTTTTTTTTTTTTTTGAGTTGGAGTCTCACTCTGTCGCCCAGACTGGAGTGCAGTGGCCGCTCCTGGCCACCGCAGCCTCGACCTGCTGGGCTCCGGCGATCCTTCCACTTCAGCCTTCCGAGTAGCTGGAATTACAGGCATGCACTACCACGCCCGGTTGATTTTTTGATTTATTGTAGAGATGAGGTCTCGCTGCCCAGGCGGGTCTCGAACCCACGGGCTCAGGCAATCCACTCACCTCAGCCTCCCAAAGGCGCGGGATTCTTACTGCACATTATCTTGTCGCATGGAAGGGTGTTTAGAAATGACGCCTTCTGCGCATGTCTGCCTGGCCCCCCAGGGAGGCCCGGGGCCAGTTCCACTGGGCTCTCTGTGGGGCACTGCGAGCCGAAGAGCTGGCTGGGGCAGTGGCCGTCAGCCCCGGCGGCAGCAGCCGGCTGTCAGCTCCTGCACAAGCGTCTGCAGGAGACACCGGCCCGCATGGCCCGGCCCTGGCGGCCTCGGCTGGGGAGCAGATGGGCTCCTGGGGAGCCGGGTAGGGCAGGCCATGGCGAGGCCACCTGGCGTCTGGGAAAAGCCAAGAAACATGTGTTGATGCCAGGGCCCGGGTGGCATCCCTGCCTGGGCTAGTTGGGACACGAGGGCAGAGCCTCCGCGGGATCTCCGTGTTGTTTGCGCAGCTCGTGTGAGCCCAGCTCTGAGCGCCCTTGCTGTGAGGCCTTTGAGAACTCGTTTTGACAGCTCCTCCCGCCATCCTACTTCGTGTGACCATGAGTGAGATGCGGGCCTTCCCTGCCCACTGCGCCCTTAGCCCAGCTTCCAGGGGCACTTATGTTCTCCCTGGGCTGGGGTCTACACTTCCGCATGAGAATCTCTGCACAGCCCACGAGTCTGGAGTGGAACTGCAGACCTCCCACCCCACCCCGTGGACACGCCGCTTCACCAAGGAGGCGAGGGCCCTGGCGGAGGGGTTCACGGGGCAAGCCATGTGGACTGCTCAGGTGTCTGGTCAGAGAGGCCTGGGCGGCAGTGCTGCTCTCCCCACACCCCTCCCGCCCGCACCCACTTCAGGGCCTTGTCCAAGCTGGACATCCGCCCAGTCACCAGCAAAAGGCCCGAATCGGTGTTTCTGTGTAGAAAATGCTGTCTCCAGAACCCTGCCAGGCACTGCGCTTCCTTCTCAGTAGGGGAGGTGTGAAATGCAGCTCTTTGTCCTCGACTTGGCGGGCATGTCCCCGGATAACCTCTACACTGATGGGGCCCTGTGCGGCCGGACTACCCCACTGCCGCGGCAGAGCCCCACCCTCTGATGAGCACGTGTCTGGCGAAGGCCTTGGAAGTGCACTGGCACGTCTTGCTCACCTGTGTTGCCTCCACCACTGACACAGTAGATCGATACAGGATGACTCCACCATCAATACAGAGGATCGATAAGTGACTCCACCACTGACACAGTGCATCGATACAGGATGGCTTCATCGTCAATGAGTAGATCAGTGTATAAGGAATCCATCATCAATATGGTAGACCAATATAGGATGGTTCCGTCATCAACACAGAGGACCAATAAATGACTCCATTGTTGATGCAGTGGACCAGTTTATGTGACGTTTCCTCCAACTCCCAGAGCCCTCCCGGCAGTTGTAATAGCGTGTCTGCGAGGGTCCTTGCCAAGGCAAGCTCCTGTGCCATGGGAGGACGTTCTCTCATCCACGAATTCTCCCTATTCAATCTTTGTCCTGCCTCTCTGGATTATACTCTCTTTTGTGTCTGGCATCTTTCTTTTTCTTTTCTTTTATTTATTTATTTTTTTTTGAGCTGGAGTCTCACTCTGTCCCCCAGACTGGAGTGCAGTGGCCGGCGATCCTTCCGCCTCAGCCTTCCAAGTAGCTGGAACTGCAGGCGCGCTCCCACGCCCGGCTAATAATTTTTTGATTTATTGTAGAGATGAGGTCTCGCCAAGTTGCCCAGGCGGGTCTCGAACCCGCGGGCTCAGGTAGTCCACTCACCTCAACCTCCCAAGGCGAGGGATTATAGGCTGAGCCACCGAGCCCGGCTATTCTGGCTTCTTTCACTCAACATTACGTTTGTGAGATTCAAGGGACGCTCATTTTAAAATAACTTTAACCATTTGTATACCTAACCCTGAATTGCACCCCATTATTGGTTATAAAGTAATATATACTTGACATTTTAAAAATTGGAAGACACACCATCATTTTAAACTACTTTTAAAATTGTTGGGCAATCCCTTCGGGTCCCCTCCCACTGTGGGAGCTTTTCTGTCTTTTCAACAAACCCTGCTTTAAAAAACAAAATAATATAGTGCCCATGCATAATTTATTTGATCCAGATTATAAGCTTTTATACAGGTCCTGCTTAAAAAGAAAAGTTCCCATTTTTTGGGACATTTTTATTAACCCTTTTATCCAGGCCTATTATTCTTCTTCTTAATCCAATTTCTCCAAAACGTAACCCTTACCCGGTGTCCATGCCTTGCCCTCTCTGTAGCATTCGTATGAGAAGAGAAATACAAGAATAGACACGGGTTACTGGCAGTTGCGTACTCACTAGCAGCGGGTGGCCACTAGGAGGGCAGTCTTGTGGCGGCTCGGCCCCTGCACGGACATCTGTCATCTGCCAGAGCCATGCTCCGGGACGTCCTCAGAAGAGTGACTGCAGGTCAGGACTTAAGGTGAGGAGCCAAGTTTCCGCTCAGCTCATCACATGCTGAGTCCAGTGTGGAAAAGAGGCCCACCCAGCTCCTAAACCCTAGTAACTGTGGCGCTCCACCCTGCAGGACACCGCGGACTGTGGCTGAGAGGGCCGGCACAGAGTAGACACGGGAACTGTCCTATGAATGGACATACCACAGACACTGTGTGTCGAGCCCAGCATTGCCCTGAGATACAGACTTGTTTTGATCTTTAATTTTCTTTGCAATTTAAAAAATTGTGGTAAAATACACATAACAAGATTTACCGTCTTAACCCTTTTTAAACCATTTTAAGTGCACAGCTCTGTAGTCTAAAGTATATTTAGGCTGGGCATGGTGGCTCACATCCCTAACCCTAGCACTTTGGGAGGCTGAGGTGGGAGGATCACTTGAGGTCAGGATTCCAGACCAGCCTGGGCAACACAGCGAGACCTCGTCTCTACAAAAAACGAAACAAGCCGGGCTCGGTGGCTCAGCCTGTAATCCCACGCCTCGGGAGGCTGAGGTGAGTGGATGGCCTGAGCCCACGAGTTCGAGACCCCTCTGGGCAACTTGGCGAGACCCCATCTCTACAATAATTCAAAATGAGCCGGGCGTGGGAGCACGCACCTGTAGTTCCAGCTACTTGGAAGGCTGAGGCGGAAGGATCGCCGGAGCCCAGCAGGTCGAGGGTGCGGTGGCCGGGAGCGGTCTGGGTGACAGAGTGAGACTCTGACTCAAAGAAAAAAAAAAAGAAACAATTAGCTGAGCATGGTGGTGCGTGCCTGTAGTCCCAGCTACTGGGGAGGCTGAGACGGAAGGATCACCTGAGCCCAGGAGGTTGAGGCTGCAGTGAGCTGTGACGGTGCCACTGCACTCCTGGACAACACAGTGACATTCCAACTAAAAAAACAAAGTATATTTCTATTGTTGTGCAACCATGATTACCATCCATCTCCCAGCAAAGTTGAAACTCTGCATCCAGTCCACAGTAACCCCTTCATTCCACGCCCTGACCCTGGCGACCATCGTTCTGCCTTTTCCAAGACACAAACCTTCGAAGCACAAGACAACACACCCTCTGCAGTCTCCTGGGATTCCCCTCCTCCTGTGACGAAATCATTCTCTGTCCCCAGCCGCCACTGCCTGCGCTCCTCACCTTCACAAAGCCAATCACCATCCCACCCTCTGGATCCCCTTCGGCCCCTCAGACCCTTGGGCAGGAGGGAGGAGCCACGTGTTTTAAATGTAAGGACTGAGAGGGTTGTCACCCACCCCAGCCAACCCTCGCTGGCATTTCTGGCTCTTCTCATCCCTGGAAGTGCTCCGGCGACTGGCACCTCGTTTGCATGGCACCTTCTGCTGCCGCGGGACTCTCCTTCAGGCTCCGCGGGATGGGCTGGGCTGCGCTGTCTTCTCCAACCTGGCCATTTCTGACCGTGTTCTACCATCAAGTCCTTCACCTGTTCAGTCCTTGAGCCACCCACTCCCCCGACTCGATGGACTTGCTGTGAACCAGAAGCCCTGCCAGCAGGGACTTCCAGCCACGGCTGGTTGGAGGCGTCAGAGAATCATCTTCCCAACACGCAGACCCAAAGCTGGGCAAAATCCGCCCAAAGAACTCACCGGCACTCTGAGAACAGACCAAGGGCACACATCCATCTGAAAGGCAGCTGTGCTTGAGAAACAGCTGAGCCTCAGGCCAGAGTACCGGGAGTCTGCGGCATTCTGACCTGGCCTGCCTGCTCCCTGGCTGCCCTCAGCATGACCCATGCGGATGTTCTGCGCGGCAGGGTCTGCACGGTCAAAGGGGCTCGCTCGCCTGCCTTTGGGCACCCACACCAAGGGATGGGAAGAGCGCCGGAAGGGATAATCACACAGGCTCTCATCAAAGAACCGAGAGGAGTGTTTCTTCTCACTTTTTGTCTGACTTCTTCCAAAGAAGACATGAGATTGAAAGAGGCAGTAAGTATGGCATTGTATCATTGGATTTATAGCATGGATGTAATACTCGTGAAAATAATAGCACAAAGGAGGAGGGACAGAACAGAAGAATATTGGAACAAATGTTCTACATTTGCCAGGAATCAAGTCAGTATTACTCTGGAGCAGATTATAACAAATTAAGATGCATACTGAAATCCTTAGACTACAATTCCTAAAAGTTAACTAAAACTTGTTTGTCAAAATTAACGGAGTAATGCAAATGTCATCCTAAAAATATTTAACACAAAAGAGAGCAAAGAAGAACAGAATAAAAAAAAAGTGACATGTAGAAAAATAGCAAATATAAACCCAATCATATCCACAATTACATTAAATGTGAATGGTCTAAATACCCCGATCAAAATGCAGAGATTATCAGACTGGATAAAAAGGCAAGAGTCAACTATATACTGTCTACAAGAGGCTTAGATTCAAGCATACAAAAAGATTGAAAGTACAAGGATGGGAGAAGACATACCATTCAAACGGTAGCCATTAGAGGATGTAAGTGGTCACATTAACATCAGACAAAACAGCCCTAAAACAAGAACTACTACTAGAGACAAAGAAGGACATTTCATAGAGTAAGAGCCAATATATCCAGAAGACATATGAATTGGCGATACGTGTGCGCTTAACAACTGAGCTCAAAATACATGATGAGAAACTGACACCCGTCTCAGAGATAACACAGGTGAGGAGGGAGGGAGCAAAGTTACCATTTCCTGATTACTCTGGCCCAGGCCCCACCTCACGCTGCCACGTCCACCCAGCATTCCTCACAGTATCCTGGACCCATGCGCTTGGCTCTTGTCTCTTTTCTTTCCCAGCACACAGAGAACAGCTGTGTTTGGTAACCAGTCAGTCATTAGGTGAACGCCATCCTGGGCGGAGGGGGAGAAGCAGGACAGCAGGGCACAATCCAGGAAATGCTAGTTCGAATTCCTCTGTGGTGCTTCCTAGCTGAGCTCCTTGAGGTGCTTACTAGAATTTGGGGCTCAGGCTCCTCTTCTCGGAGAGTCTCAGTGTGCATTACTGAGTTTAAATCCGTCCACTGGATTTAAATTCAAACTTATCTGGCCAGACTCATCAATATTTGAGGAGATGCCCTGGGGTGCCGGGTGGCTATGAGGGTTTGGTGGGGGGGGAGTCGTGGTCGGGCCAGGACAGCCCAGCGCAAAATGCTGAGGAATTTGAACTTCGTTCTGCAGACTACATAGTCGCTGCACTCTTTAGACAAGGGAGTGACATTGTTTGATGTGTGTTTTATTTTAATTTTTTTTTGGTTTTTGAGTTGGATTCTCACTCCGTCGCCCAGACTGGAGTGCAGTGGACGCTCCGGCCACCGCAGCCTCGACCTGCCGGGCTCCGGCGATCCTTCCGCCTCAGCCTTCCGAATGGCCGGAATTACAGGCATGTGCCACCACGCCCGGCTGACTTTTTGGTTTATGGCAGAGATGAGGTCTCGCGGCCCAGGGGGGTCTCGAACCCGCGGGCTCAGGCCATCCTGATGTGCGTTTTATGAGGTCAGTCCTGGCAGCAGGCAGACGATGAGTCGGAAGGAGGCCAGGCTGGAGGCTGAGGAACCGGCTGGAAGGCAGGGTCAGTCGTCCCAACAACCAAAGGCGAGAGGCTGGGCAAGGGCTGGGGAGCTGGAAGGGGAAGAGAGACCCAACCGGGAAAACAGACTGCGAAAGCAGAACTCGTGACTAATGGCATTTCAGGGTGAGCAAGAGGGAGGCACCCGGAAACCTTCCAGTCTTCGGACCTAGGCAATCAGCAGGTGGGGGCGACATTCCCTGGGACAGGGAGGAGAGGGTGGAATGAGAGGCAGCCGGGGGAGTCCAGGGAGGTTCAGACAGGGACCGGGAGAGAGCTCCGGGTTGGATGTGAAGAGTTGAGCGTCACCGAAATATCTGTTGGTTGAGGTCACAGGCTCGGAGAGGGCTACGCAGAGAGGGTGACAGGTGGGCAGGGAAGTGGGCAGGAGATGGAACTTGGGACAACCACCGTGAAGACAGGATCAGAAGGTGAGGACACAGAAGGCAGAAACAGGCAGAGGGGAAGTCAGGGGAGGGAGAAGAGAACACGATCGAATGCTGGGAAATCAGATAAGAGGGCAAAGCAATAAGGCGAGCATCCATTGCGTCTGAGAGCTGGAACCCCCGGGGCCACTGTAGGTCTGGAGGGGGGAGTAGCGTCCAGGAAGTGGTGGCTGGGGCCGGCGTGGTCAATGGCTGAGAGGAGCTGGGTCACCGTCTTCTCGGAGTCCTGCCAGTGGGAGTGTGGGGGGCAAGTGCTCAGGACTCTCCTGAAGGGAGGTGTGTTCTCAAAGCCGGGCAACACTGAAAGAGACCGGGAGAACATGCTTAGGTGCCAAGAGGATGGGGGAGAGGGGGAGAGAGAGAGACAGAGACAGAGACACATACACAGAGACAGAGAGACACACAGAGAGACACGGATAGGCAAAGAGAGACACTCAGAGAGAGACAGAGACAAGAGAAACAGATAGAGACACAGACAGAAAGACACACACAGAGACAGACAGAGTGAGAGACAGACGAAGAGATAAACAGAGATAGAGACACAGAGAGAGTGAGAGAGACAGACAGAGGGAGACAGAGAAACAGAGGGACGGACAGGGAGAGCGACAGAGGGAGACACAGCGGGCTGAGTGCGGGCTGAGGAGGCAAGAGGCGAGGGCGTGGGCGAGGCCCACCGCAAGAGGCCCGGCAACTTTTCCTCGGTCGGGCTTTTCCGCCGTCGAGGGAGTATCCCGAAGACACAAACCTCAGCATCGAGCCAGGAGACCGGGCTGAGGGCGTTCTCAAGTGCTGCTGTGCTCCCGACCACAGTGGGTTAGATGCAGCAGGCAAGCCGACAATGCTTTACCTCCCCGAGTCATCCCCCTGGCCAAGAACCAACAGCACCCACCGTCTGCAGGGAATAGGGGTCGGAGCTAACTCGAGTTCTTCGGAATCGGTGTCCCGCGGTGTCCCCGGCAGGCCTCTGGCCAGGCTGCCGTGGGTTGGTCCAGGGGTGGGACCGGCCCATCCTGCTGCCCTGGCCTGCTCTGACCCCAGCACACGTCACCCTCCTCCACACACGGAGGGAGACAGAACACAACCCTGGCTGCCGCAGCCTGCACAGCCTCGGGATCTGCCCCGTCTCCCTCCCCGGCAGCACGCGCGGCGTCCTCCACCCTCTTGCTCCTCAAACAGGACAGCACGCGCTGTCTCCGCGCAGGCCCTCGCCGTGCCTCACCTGGGGAGCTCTTTCCCGGGCTCTTTGTGCGGCCAGTCCAGGCTCCGCAGGGCTCGGCCTGGACGCCACCTCGTCTCAGCCGACGAAGGCAGGTCTGTATCAGGCGGCCCCACACCCTGTCCTGAGCAACCTTAAGCAGCGATGAGTTTCCTTCCAAGCACACCAAGGGCAGCCTGCACTTCCTTGACTCCCCTGCTTACGTCTCCCCTTGCCCCCAGCAAGGGACGCAGCTGAGGGCTAGAGCCCTTCCTGTCCTGTCTCCTTCTTACCGAGTGTCTGGTGCAGTCCTTGACAAGTGCTTGAAAGACAGGCTTTAGCCGGGCACGGTGGCGCAGGTCTGTGGCCCCAGCTCCCCAGGAGGCTGAGGTGGGAGGCTCGCTTGAGCCCAGGAGGTCAAGGCTGCGGCAAGCTCCCGCCTAGGCGACAGAGCGAGACCTCGACTTGAAAAAAAGAAAAAAGCAGCAATAGCAGCTTCAGCCTCAAAACCAGCTCAAGTCCCACCTCCATCTCCACAGCGGCTGCAAGGGGCGGTCTGCAGGTTGCACCTAGCCCCGTTTTTTCATACATTATCCCATTAGCGAGGCGCCACTCACCTCTTGCGATTCACACAGATGTCATATCCAGGCCATACATATCTGGTGTTTGATAGTACTTCCGCCTCTTGCTTTGTGTCCTTACTCTGCCATGTGGATCACTCTCCTGGCTCCAGTGGTGCTTCCCCTAGTCCAGGGCTCCAGGCATCACTAAAGCGCCCTTGGGGGTCACAGCACTAACAAATTAATAATATATAATAACATAATGTAATTCAGACTTAATTTAAAAAGACTGATGAGTTGTCTTTAATTTGCCAAAGGCACACACAGACTTTAGGTAAGGCCGTGAACACAGATTTCACCGGTAACTCCCGGCGGCCAGGGAAGAGCGGAATGCTGCTCAGACTTGCAGAGAGGCCACTGGGCTTTTTCAAGAGAACATGGCCGGGCACGCACGCCTGAAGCCCCAGCACTTTGGAAGACCCAGGGGAGGGCTGCTTGGGAATGGGAGTTCGAGATCAGCCTGGGCAACATAGCAAGACCCGTATCTATAAAATAACTAGGTATTTAATAAGGAGAGAGAAAAAATGAATTGGGGAGGAGGGAGGAAGAATGGCGGGGGCTGAGCAGTCAGGGAAGCAAAAAGTTACCAAAAGTGGGAAGGAAGGGGTTGGTCCAGGTCTATGTGAAACCCCCGGGTTTGCTCACTTGAGAAGTTAGGCTCCCAGAGAGCCTCCGTAGAGGCTGGGAGAAGGAGCCCTGAGTTCAGGTGTTGCTGGAACAAATGGCAAATTCTCTCGGCAGCTTTAAGCGATCCCCGGCGGGCACTTGAAGGGTGGGGAGGCCTGTTCTAAGAATGTGGCCTTCAGTGGCTAGAAACTGCAGTGTTTGCTCAAGCCTTTGCAGGCCAAGGCTGAGGCCACGTGGGAAAAAGGCTCCAAGGAGCCCGACTCCTTTAACTACAAAGGTCACACAGAAAGTCAAACCCAACTTGCAAGATGACAAACTCCATTCCACCCGTAAAGACGTCAAGAATGTTCAGAACAAGCCTGTTTGAGCTGTGAGGCATGTACAGGCAGCCCAGTCCCCTCTTTCCAGAAAAACTTGCTAAAATCTTCCTCGGCTAGAAAGGGCGGTCTGCGTTGCCAAAACGCCTGCACAGCCCAGTTACCGAGGTTCACACTGACAAGCCTGTGAAAGGGGTCCTGTCACCAGGCGCTAACTGTCGCCTTTTGAGCATCTGCCCAGAGTGGGGCAGATCCCGAGGTGAGGAGCCCTCAGAGCTGGCGAGACTGGGAGTCCCTTGCGCGACTGAAGCGGGAGGGTCCCCCAAAGCCCTCCAGGTGCTTCTGCAGTCTGGAAATTCTGCCCTGCCTCCCGCGGGTTTGTTACAGCCCCAGCCTTCGGGCTGGGGACGCCCTGGGTTGCGAGCCCTCCCCCCACTGTATAAGGGGGCGTGGGCGTGCGGCGGGCTCTGCAGGGACGCCTGGCTGTGAGTCGGTGTGGAGTCCTCCAGGGCCCTCCCATCCAGGCTCTGTCCCCGAGGGCCATGGCGTGGTCCCTGCAGTCGTCCCAGGCCCCGGCACACCCGCGAGGGGCTCTCTCCTGGGGCTCCACCCCAGCAGGTCACCTAGCCTGTCTCTCCCACGAGGGGCTGCCCCCACCAGGCTGGCAGGAAGCCCCTGCCCTGCTGGGTGTGTCTCCTGGGAGAAGGCCGGCGCTCCCGCAAGCGAGGCCGTCGTCTCTTGATTAAGTCTTTTACTTGGGCCGCTGCCTCGCTCTGCCGCCCGGGCCATGGCACGCTCAGGGCCACCCGGGCTCGACCTGCCGGGCTCGGGGAACTCCCGCCTCAGCCTTCAGGGAGCTGGACCCGCAGGCGCGCCCACCACGCCCGGCCGATTTTCTGATTTACTGCGGAGACGTGGTCTCCCGAGCTGCCCGGGCGTCCGCTCAGCTCGGGCTCCCAAGGACTGGCCTCCCGGGCGAGCGCCACGGCGCCCGGCTGAGCAGGCCCACCCGCCACCCGCTGGGGGTCGTCCTCGGCGCCGGCTCCGGGGACACGTTTTCCGCCCCGGCGGCCGGAAGTCCCGCCCCGGGACCGGCTGGCGAGGGCCGCTGCGGCCTCCTCCCGCCGCGACCCGAGACCCGGCACGGCAGGAGGCCGCGTCTCCCGGGCGGGCACCCCAGGCGGCCGCGACCGCCAAAACACCGCCCTGCCGCCGCCTCCGGGGGCGACCCCGGCCCGAGCGTGCGTGCGGGTCCGCGGCACGCCGCGAGGCGACCCGCTGGGGCTCTCCGTGCTTGGGCCGGCTCGGCGCACCGGGACGCCCACGGAAGGGCCGCCGGCCCGGCCCGCCTCGAGGAAGCCGGGGGTCAGGGTCCCGGCGGCGGCGGGGCGGAGCCGGCGCGGCGGACTCTCGGAGGGCGTCCGGCCCGGGGAGGCGGGGCCTGCGGGCGGGGCGGGGCCGGAGCGGGCGGGCCGCGCGGCGCGGCGACAGGAAGGCAGTGAGCGGGCGGGGAGGCCGGCGCTGGGCCCGGGGCGCGGGGCGGGCTCCCGCCGGAAGTGCCCCTCGCTCCCGCCGGAAGTCCCCTTGGGCTCCCGCCGGAAGTCCCCTTGGGCTCCCGCCGGAAGTGCCCCTCGGCTCGCGCCGGAGGGCTGCCGGCGGCGGCGGGGGCTGTGAGCGGGCGCGTTCCGGGTTTCCTTTTTCCTTCTGGTGGGCTCGTCCCGAACGGCGGGGGGCTTGGGGCCGAGCGACGGCCAGACAGATCCGACGCGTGCTTGGCCTGGAGGGCATCCTTTCCTCCCCGGCCCCCGTTTGAAGCGGTTTCAGGTACGCTTGTGTGGGCGTGTCTCCCAAGCGTGAAAGGCGGCGTGGGGCCGTTTCGAAGTCCGGGCTTTGGGAAAGGAGAGCGGTGTCCTCTGCCAGGATACCCGAGCCGGCGCCCTTGGCCGTCCCTCCCGGACCCCACACTCCTGGCTGCCGCCCCCTGCCCTGCACCCGTGGTTTCCTCTGCACCCCCGCATCCTTGCCATCCCTCCCGGCTCCCACGCTCCTGGCCACTCCCCCACGGCACTGCAGCCAGTCAGCCCACCCACTCAGCTCTGCACCCCTGGTCAGCCCTCCCAGCCCTGAACCCTTGGCCATCCCTCCCGGACCCCACACTTCCGGCCACACCCCCTGTAGGGGTGCACTCTTGATCATTCCTCCTGGGCCCTGCATCCCGGTAACTCCTTGGACCCTTGGCCATCCCTCCCGGACCCCACACTCCTGGCCACCCTCCCCCCACCCTGCCTGCCGGTCAGCACACCTGGCCAGCCCTGCACCCCTGGTCACTGCACCCCAGCCTTGCACCCTTGGTCATTCCCCCCAGGCCCTGCACCCTGGTCACTCCTCCATCCCTCATCCTTGGTCATGTCCCCAGCCCCTGGCTCTGCACCCAGGTCACCCCTCCGAGTCCTGGAGGCCCACCATACTCACTCTTGATCCTCATTTCTGTGTCTCTCACCAGGCTCTTGACTCAGTGATGCAGAGTGAACGGGAGCCACAGCCTGGCCTCCCAGTGCAGCCTGACACTAGCTGGTGCCCAGAGGAGACCCCTTCCCTCCTGTGGGGCCTGGATCCTGTGTTTCTCGCCTTTGCAAAGCTCTATGTCAGGGACATCCTGGACCTGAAGGAGTCCTGCCAGGTGCCAGGTATGTGCCGCAGCACCCGTTCCCCATGGCTGCAGGAAGCTCCTTTTGCAAGGTAGAAGTAGTCCAAGTCCTTTTTTTTGAGTTGGAGTCTCACTCCGTTGCCCAGGCTGGAGTGTAGAGGCATGCTGCTGGACTCAGGTGATCCTTTCACCTCAGCTTTCCAAGTAGCTGGAACTACAGGCACATGCCACCATACCTGGCTACTTTTTAAAAAATTTATTGTAGAACTGAGGCCTTGCCAAGTTGCCCCAGCTGGTCTCGAACCCATGAGCTCAGGCAGTCCTCTCACCTCGGCCTTCCAAAGTGCTGCGATTATAGGCGTGAGCCACTGGAGCCTTTTTTTTTTTTTTTTTTTTTTTGAGTTGGAGTCTCACTCTGTCTCCCAGACTGGAGTGCAGTGGCCGCTTCCGGCCACCGCAGCCTCGACCTGCTGGGCTCTGGCGATCCTTCCGCTTCAGCCTTCCGAGTAGCCGGAATTACAGGCATGCACTACCACGCCTAGCTGATTTTTTTGCTTACTATAGAGATGAGGTCTCGCTGCCCAGGTGGGTCTCGAACCCATGGGCTCAGGCAATCCACTCACCTCAGCCTCCCAAAGGCCCGGGATTACAGGCTGAGCCACCGAGCCCGGCTTGGAGCCTTTTTTTTAAGATAGATGTTTGGCCACGGAACATTTTCACCCACTCTTGAAGTCCTTCATATTTTAAAATGCTCATTTGTCTGTCTTTGGACCTGCTCTTGGTAAAAGCAAGTGTGGCCAGGCCTGGCCTTTTGGGAAATTGTGCCACTGCCCCGGCCTGGGTGGGTAACTCACTTTCTCCAACACTGAGGTTTCTTCTTAGTGAAAATGGGGCTTGGTTGTGTCTGATCCTTCCTTCCCTCCTCCTCTTCTCCTTTTCCTTTTCCTTTAGGTTTTTTGTGTTGTTGTTTAATTAGAGACAAGACCTCGCTGTGTTGCCCAGGCTGGTCTTGAGCTTCCCAAAGTGCTGGGATTACAGGTGTGAGCCACCGTTCTCATCCCTTTCCTGGTTTTCTTGTGGGAGTTTGTTTTGTTTTGAGTTCATCAGAATAAGCTCTGTGAAAGGAAGAGCATATCTGTCTTCTTCACCCAAGGAATCCCAGGGCGCCTGGCATGCTGTAGGCCCTCAAGTCAACAAAGCATTATAAATGAAAGGTTTTTTTTGTTTGTTTGTTTTGGGTTTTATTTTTGGATGGGCAGGAGGGAAGGAGGGACAGAGAGTGAGAGACTTGGGGAGAGGGACAGAGTGGGGGGGGAGAAAGGAAGTGAGGGAGGCAGGGGAGAAAAGAGCAGGGAGGGAAGAGGGAGAAGGAAGAGAGGGAAAGGAGGGAGGGAATCTGTAAGTTTGTTTTTGCAAGAGAGTAACGGTTAAATAGTCTTTTAAATAGGCTCCTGGTACCTAAAGACACAAGCACACCTTGGGGCGGGGTTTGAGAGGTCCCCTCTGTTGTGCTGAGTAGTGAGTTAACCCTCTGCTGTTGAGCGAGCTTCCCAGTCCAGGGCCGTGGGGAGGGGAGAGCAGACTGCGAGCTGGGTGTTGCCAGGAGTCTCCAGTTCTCGCAGTTTGCGGAGATGAGGTCTTGGCGTCCCCAGTTAAATGCATGAGTAGGTTTGGACACCCTCATGGTAAATTTAGCCTTTTGTACAGATTTTTCGCCGCACCTTTATTTCCCAGCTGTTGCTAGAAGCGATCCGGTGTTTTCCTTGGAATGCAGCCAGTCTCCTCCACCGTTTCCCTTTTTCCAGAACAGTGTATTCTTCGTGACCCATCTCCCCAGGAAGAGGTCAGTTTGCACCAAATGCCAGCTTTGCTGGAAGGTCTTCTGTGGGTGAGCAAACCAGTGTCAGGACGTGACGGGGGCTGAACTCTTCCTGTGAGCAGAGACCTGCAGTGTGTTAAAAACAAACCATCAAAAACAGGTGATAGCTGGGCTCGGTGGCTCAGCCTGTAATCCCGCGCCTTTGGGAGGCTGAGGTGAGTGGACTGCCTGAGCCCGCGGGTTCGAGACCCGCCTGGGCAGCAAGACCTCATCTCTACAATAAATCAAAAAATCAGCCGGGCGTGGTAGCGCATGCCTGTAATTCCAGCTACTTGGAAGGCTGAGGCGGAAGGGTCGCCGGAGACCAGCAGGTTAAGGCTGCGGGGGCCGGGAGTGGCCACTGCACTCCAGTCTGGGTGACAGAGTGAGACTCCAACTCAAAAAAAAAAAAAATAAACAACAAAAAAAAGCCAGGTGCTAGCGACTCTTGCTGTATCTCGGTTGAGAGTGTTTCCAAGGTGTTCTGCAAAGCGAAACCTTGTGGGTGAAGCCGGTTTTAGAGTGACCTTTAGCCACGCCACAGGATTCCAGGGGGCGGGGGCTTCCGCTGTTTTGTCATCGTGTTTGGCTTGCCATAAAGATAAAACTTCTGGCTGCATAAAATTTAAGAATGTTTAAACAGCGAAGAATATCTTTTTAAAAATAGCAAAACTAAACAAGAGATAAAGTATGAAAGAAATGTGTTGAATAATAAAGAATTTGGTTGGCTTTTGCCCTTGGCTCCTGCAAGGTCACCTCTAAATCATTATTGTTTCCCGAGCAATAGAGGGTCTTTGTGATTTATCAGGCCTCTGGAACCACACTTGCAATTATGCTAATGAGGTGTCTCTTGCCCAGGCTCCTAGGTAGTTTCAGAACGGGCTGTCCATGCCTAAAAGACCAGCAGTGGGATGTGAAGGTTGGGTTTTGAGCCAGGCCATGTCAGTTCAAACTCTGGGAGGGGAATGGCCTGGAGAGCGAGCTTAGGCATGTGGCCAGTGGTCAGTTAATCATGCCCACACCATAAGGCCCCAGTAAAGACTGGATACTGAGGTCTGAGAGCTGTCCTGGGCGCCAGCCCCATGCCGTGTTGGGCTGAGCAGTCCTGAGGACACTGGGGCTTTGTGCTGTGCCCTCGAGACCTGAGTACTCCTCTGTGGCTGCTTCCCGCTTGTACCTTTGTTCATAAAGCTGTAGCCACGAGTGGAGCACCTTCCCGAGTTCTGTGAGTCATTCCTGCAACCGGTCAAACCCGATGGAGTCATGGGAACCCCCCGGGTGCAGCTCAGAAGTGCAGGCGGCCCGGGGCCCCTCCCAGACCTGGGACTGGTGACTGAAGCAAGGACAGGCTTGTGGGGTCTGTGCCCTCACCTGGCTCGGGGTGTCAGCTCAGAATTACACTGCAAACGGACAGCTCCCCCAAATCTCCGTTTTGTGTTAAGCATTAGAATTAGAAATACTGTGAAATTTGATTGTGGTGTGATGATATTTAGGTTTCTGTGCAGGGCTTTTTGCACTTTAAAAAAATCAGTTTTTAAAATTTGATTTTCTTTTCTGAGTCGGAGTCTCCCTCTGTTGCCCAGGCTAGAGTGCAGTGTCATGACCACAGCTCACTGCAGCCTTGACCGAGGACTGGGTGATCCTTCTACCTCAGCCTGCTGAGCAGCGGGAACTAGAGACATGCACCACCACGTCCAGCTAATTAAAAAAAGCTTTTTTTGTAGAAATGAGATCTTGCCGTGTTGCACGGGCAGGTCTTGACCGCCTGGGCTCAAGTGATCCTCCTGCCTCAGCCTCCCAAAGTGCTAGGATTACAGGCGTGAGCTACCGTGCTGGCCAGGTTTTTATTAGGTGTTGCCAGACAGTCTGTACCATCGGGGCACTGGTGGCGTGAAGGCTTCCCTGGCTTGTGCTGTGAGCTTGGTCTTCTCGCTGCCTTTTCCATAGTCTGCAGCCCAGGCAGAATGGCAGGACACTTTTTATCCGGCAATTTCCCCATCTTTGGTGTGTTGGCTCTTTGTTATTAAAACTCTACAGTGGTGCACACCAGGATCCTCCAGGGAGGCCCAGTGAGCCCTGGGACTTTCTGACACCACCAACAGAGCACTCCACTGCTCTGGGCCCACCTGGAGAGACATTCTGGTGGCAGCAGCAAGCCTCTATAGGTCCCAGGGCTCTGCAGCTCTGCCTTCAATTCCAGTGGCCTGTGGGCCACAGCTGACCTGTGGTGTTCCTTCAGTGGAACACACCAGGGCAGGGTGGTGGGAGGTCGGGGAGCATGCCAGAGCGGCCGGGCGGGGAAGCACATCAGTGGAGCACACCAGGGCAGGGTGACGGGGGCATGTGAGTGGAGCACGCCAGGACAGGGTGGCAGGGGGCGCGTCAGTAGGTTACAGCAGAGCAGGGTGGTGGAGGGCGGCCCTGGAGGGGGCTTTTTCTCTTGAGTTAAAGTTTGCTCCTGCTGTGGGCAGCCTGCAGTGTCCCACACAGGTCAGAGCAGCCCCCCCTGAAGGCTTCCTGTCCCCTGTTGTCTGGTCAGCGTAGGCAGGGCCAGAGCACCGAGGGTCCCACCAGCCTTGTTGTGGAAGAGACCTACGTTTTGACCTTGAGACCTCAGGAGGAGCCGACTGGGACTGGCCAGCCTCAACCTCGTGGTGTCTGGTGGAGCCACTTGGATCCAAGCGTCCCTGCACGGGGTGAATGGTGACTTAGGTGTCTCCCCTCCGGTGGCCCTGCCATCTCCAGCTCATGGCCACCAAGTAGTCTCCAGTCACTGAGTCATCTGCGGAAGTATGCCTCTGTGCAGGGAGAGGCTCTTGCTTCTGGCTAAAGTTGCAGCTTTCTTTTTCTTTTAGAGACAGAGTCTTGCTCAGTTGCCCCGGCTGGAGTACAGTGGCACCATCATAGCTCACTGCAGCCTGGATTGCTTGGACTCGAGCAATCCTTCCACCTCAGCCTCCCAAGGGCTGGGATTACAGGCTGAGCCCCCATGCCTGGCCTCAGTTTGCTTCCTCTTGTTTTTTCAAACCACATCTCATTCTCCTCGCATCTCTCTGGCTGACTGATGCTGAGAGATTCCTTGTGCCTACTTTGTTCCATATTGTGAGTGGTTCTTCTCAAGTCCTTTGTCTGCAAGGGAAACAGAACCATCGGCAGCGACCAGACTGGAGGTTCTGCGGGCATCAGGGTCCAGGCTGCAGGTGCCCCCGTGGATGGGAGAACAGGCTCAGACCAGGCTTGGTGGTGGAGAGAAGAGGTGGCCAGATGCCTGTGGTGCACCTTGTTTGTTTGCTTATAATTCATGTACTTAATTAAAATGGAACTCGCCATTAAAAAGTGGATAACCTGTTTCTGAAAGTAAAGACTTCTGCATTTGTGGGGAGAACGAGGCTGGAAGAGAGGTCAGGACTCGAGTTGTAGGTGGCAGGAGCATGGTGCAGGTCGTTTAAGATTTAACAGGGCACTCAGGTGAGGATGCGGGGACAGTCAGAAGGGAAGCTCCTGGGAGCCAGGACAGCCTGCCCAGTCGGGGACTCCCAGGGATCCCTCTGCCTGTGTCCCCTCCCCATCAGAGAAGGGCCTCCACTTCAGCAGGAAGGTTCCGCTCTCGGCCTTCTCCTCTGGCAGGAAATTGCCCACCGGCATCTACAGTCTGGGTCTTGAAAACGGAGTTTTAAAAAGAGACATTCTGGAGTGTGGTCTGCTGGCTCCGAAGAGTGGCATTTTGTAACCTGTGTACCATCTTTTTTAAACAAATGCTATTGTCAGTTCAGAGAACGGACAGTTGGCTTCTTAGAAGAGCACTTGTTTCTCGTGGCTTCCTCTCTCCTTTTTCGGTTGCTCAGCATGCAGTGCTATGCTTGGTCCTGTCACAGAAGGACTGTTTTAGGACCTGGCGGTGCTCTGCACGAGGTCTGTCTCCGTTCTGCACATGGAGAGCACACTTGCCACCTCACATTGGGCAGTCTGGTCTTCTCTTTCTACGTGAGTACAAGCTTCCTTAGGGCCCAGCTTTCTGCTGTGACCTTTGGGGAAGGGACATCGAGCTTCTTGGGGCTTGTCATCTGTCAAGGGCTGATTCTAGTTGGACTTTGAGCAGACAGCATGCCACTGGTGTTTTAGCGGTAATGCTTAATGACACGGAAGATGTAATTGTGCATCATGTAGACTTTTTTTAAAAATTTTAGGCATATTTTTGTACAATGGACATCCCATAAAGCAGGTGGACGTCTTGGGAACTGTTGTTGCGGTGCGAGAAAGAGACGCCTTCTACGGTTACGGAGGTAAGGACAGTTGTCGGAAGTGTGATTTCTGTGCAGGGCCCCACCCGGCAGAGGGTTGGTTTTAAGCAGCCCTGTCTTTCAGCACAGCTGGGCCCGCTCACGGCCTGTGCACTTTCCTCTCTTGGGAGCCTCTTGGAGCCCGAGACGGGGACTTACGAAGTGAGGCGGCAGGTGGAAGGAGACCCACAGACTCGGTGAGGTGGCAGCTGCCGGGAGCCAGAGGTGGAGGAGTCAGGCGTGGCAGACAGACCCTGGGCCAGCGCCGGCACCCAGCCCTTGCGGGTGCTGCTGTCAGAGCAGAGCCTTGCAGCCTGGTTATGTGGGTGGCTTTAAATCGAAGGCCAGGTTCGTGTTAAACAGACTCTCAGCAAGACGGGGTGTGAGAGAGAACTTAAGATTCATATCCAGAGCAGCTTTTTTTGTAAAGGCCTTTAGGTACTCGGTGGGGTGGATGCCCATTGTCAGAAAGCTCCTCTTCCCTCGTGATAAAGGGACACCAGAGATCTGCTAGAGTGGGGGACTGGTGTAACAGGCCTTGCGCTTTTCCTGGAGTTGGCCGTAAGCATTTTGACGTCTTGCCTTACGCACCTCCAGGATTTTCTGCAGGTGAGAGGCTAAGCTAGGTATTCTGTGGGAAGCTTGTCATTGAGTTCCAAACCCTTGTGGTAGCTGGCATTGTCACTTTTTGAGCTGAGCCTGGGCTTTGTATTCTTACTCTACTCGGGAAAGGGATGTGGTTCAGCTTTGTGAACAGGAACATTTCATAGGCAGTTGCTGCACAATTGGTAACTGCAGATACAATATCATTGCATGTCTTCAGCATGTGCTCATCTTCCTGAAGATAACTGTCTTATGCTGATGAAATCACATGTGAGAGATGAGCTTTTTTTTTCCCTGCTGGGTGTGGTGACTCATGCCTGTAATCCCAGCACTTTGGGAGGCAGAGATGAGAGGATTGCCTGAGCCCGGGGTTCAAGACCAGGCTGGGCAACTTGGCAAGACCTTGTCTCTACAATAAACCAAAAAATTAGCTGGGGTGGTGGCACACTCCTGTAGTTCCAGCTACTTGGACAGCTGAGGCGGAAGAACTGCTTGTGTCCAGCAGATCAAGGTTGTGGCCATGAGCATGCCACTGCATTCTAGCATGGGTGACAGGTGGGACTCCGACTCAAAAAAATAAAAATTTAAAAAAGTATTCTTAGATTTTTCCTTCAGCATAAATTTCAGCCAGCAATAAAATGTTTGCTTTATATTTGTTCTACATTACGTGTGCTTTTACAGCATTCTAGTTAATGATTTTTTTTTTTTTTTTTTTTTTTTTTTTTTTTTTTGAGTTGGAGTCTCGCTCTGTCGCCCAGACTGGAGTGCAGTGGCTGCTCCCGGCCACCGCAGCCTCGACCTGTTGGGCTCCGGCGATCCTTCCGCCTCAGCCTTCCAAGTAGCCGGAATTACAGGCATGCACTACCACACCCAGCTGATTTTTTGATTTATTGTAGAGATGAGGTCTCGCTGCCCAGGCGGGTCTCGAACCCGCGGGCTCAGGCAATCCTCTCACCTCAGCCTCCCAAAGGCGCGGGATTACAGGCTGAGCCACCGAGCCCGGCTTAGTTAATGATTTTTAAAGCCACGAGGCCCACTGACTCTCTGCTGAGCAGCCTCTGTTCTGAGTTTGTCAGAAATTAGGCAAAGAGCCATCCTCAGGCCTTCTAGAGCTTTATCCAAGTGCAGGGAGAATTGTGGGCTTTTGCTTTGCACTTGGACCAGTGGAGCCACAGGAGTTTCCACTCACTGCTGGGGGGAATGCTGCCTGGTACAGCCACTTTGGATGATAGTTTGATAGCTCACTAAGGTGAACATAGTTCTACCAAATACCTCAGCAGTCTCACTCTTATGTACCTGCCGACTGAATTTAAAACTCCTATATATACAAAAACCTGTGTGTGAGTGTTTCTAGCAACTTTTTTATAATTACTAAAAACTGGAAGCAACCAAGATGCCTTTCAAGGCAAAGGCCTAGTTTACTGCTGGACCTGACCAGTGTTATTTTTGTGGCCAACATATGATTGTTTTCCATTATAAAATGAGATGGGCTTTCCTCCTGCAGTGGGGAGGACCCGCTCTCGGGTGCTCTCACACAGGGAGGGCCGGGTCCGGGGACTCAGGGACAGGCTGCTTCTCGAGTGTCTGAGCCACGTGACATTCTCCTTTAGGCGTGGGGGGCTGGTTTTTGTTTTTTGTTTTTTTTTCTTGAGTTGGAGTCTCACTCTGTCGCCCAGACTGGAGTGCATGCTCCCGGCCACCGCAGCTTCGCCTGCTGGGCTCCGGCGATCCTTCCGCCTCAGCCTTCCGAGTAGCCGGAACTACAGGCATGCGCTACCACGCCTGGCTGATTTTTTTGATTTATTGTAGAGATGAGGTCTCGCTGCCCAGGCGGGTCTCGAACCCGCGGGCTCAGGCAATCCACTCACCTCAGTCTCCCAAAGGCGCGGATTACAGGCTGAGCCACCGAACCGGCTAGGGGCTGGTTTTGTGTGAGCACAGGTGTTGAGTCTCACACGTCGCTTCCAGAAGCCACCGTCTGTAATCAAGAGTCCTAGAAGAGAATCGCTCGAGCCCTTGAGGCGGGCATGGTACAGATCTTCCCCCTTGAGACTGTGCTGCGTGGACTTGTGTGGAGGCCGAAGATCAGCCTCCCAGGCCACTGAGTCTTACCGAGCCCTTGAGGCGGGCGTGGTACAGATCTTCCCCCTTGGGAGTGTGCTGCGTGGACTTGTGTGGAGGCCGAAGATCGGCCCCCCAGGCCACTGAGTCCTGCCGTCTTCCAGCGTGGCTGAGCGCGGTCAGGGCCGGTTCCCCCACCATGCCCTGCTGTTTCTGTGCTTCTCTTGCAGTGGATGACAGCACTGGGGTCATAAACTGCGTCTGCTGGAAGCCGCTGAGCAGCACCGAGGCCTTTTCAGGTAATTTCGCTTGCACATCCCTCTGATTTGCAGCTAGCCGCGGATTTTACTCAAGGCGGCTCATTGGAACAGCCGTGGGACCAGAGTTCCACATTATCTGAGGTAGGTGATGGGATGGACTTGAAGTGCAGCACCCACAGCCGTTGCTCCGAAAGTGGACGTCATGGGGAGCCCATGGCTTTTCTCTCTCCCGTCCCTGGCGCACACTTCCTCCCAGGCCTGTGGGGCCTGTGGGGTCTCGCTGCCAGGTGGTCCCAACCTCTGCCCCTGGGGCATGTGGGGCGTCTGTTAAGTCAGCGTTGGGTCGTGTCAGTCAGTCCGTCTCCTGCCCCTGGGGCATGCTTCCTCCTAGGCCTGCGGGGCATCCCTGTAGTTAGTGTTGTGACCTCATAGCCAGTCAGGTCTTATCCCCTTGCCCGGCCCTGTCACATGACTAGAGAAGGTTGTGGAGATGGTTCTTCCTGCAGGGCGGCTTCTGGCTTCTGTGCTGCTGCGATCCAGACTTTCTGAAATCTCCAGTGTGCTCAAGCAGGAATGCTTAGCATGACGAGATGGTGAGCTAGGTCTCCTTTGGACTTAGGCATTAAGTAATAAAACTGAAAAAGAATTTTGAAGTTGTGTATTGAACACACTGACTATAACTGAAAGAACACTTGGAGTTTTCAAAATATATTAATAATTCTTAGAAAGTTTTAAAAATTAAGTTCATAATATTATAAAACAATATGCAGTATTGGCGATGAATGTCAGCCCCAGGGAAGGTTCAGAAACTGGAGCTTTGTTTCTCTGTGGTAGAGCACATGTTGCCTGGTGCCCCATACCATGGCTTATTCAGTGGATGTGGCCCGCCCTGAGGTCTCACACCTCGTCTCTGTTAGCTTGCGTCACATGTGGCGAGAATATCTAACGCTAGGAATGGTTTCTTGCCTTTTTCGCCATGGCGTGTCAGAGTCCAAACTTCCTACTTTGATCAGACTGACTCGTGGAATACTCCTTCGCTTAACTTTCAGATGCATTTACATGTAGAATTTGGCCATCAATTTCATGTAGCTTCAGGGTTTCCATTGCCAACTAGGAGGCATCTAAGTCACTGGCATTGCCTTGGCTGGGAAGGTTTGCAGGTAACTGAAGTGGAGACAGCAGGCCATTATGCAGCTAGCTCGTAAGCAAAGCATAAGTCTGTAAGACAGGCAGATAATCTGGATTTTCATGTTTGTCTAGGGCGTTTTTTGAGTCTGTCGTGTGCTGCTATTATAGACACCTAAGACTGGGCAGTTCATATGGAACAGAAGTTTGTCCCTCACAGCCCTGGAGCTAGGAAGGGCAAGGTCATAGTTTTTGGTGTCTGGTGAGGGCTGGGTCTTCCCTTCAAGATGACGCCTTAGACGCAGTGTTTCTCACGTGGCAGAAGCAGTGAGGGAGAACCCGCTCCTGCAAGCCCGCTTCAGAGGGGGCTGATCCACGCCTGAGGGTGGAGCCGTCATGACCGGAACACCTCCCATTAGGCCCCGCCTCCCCGCACTGTTGGGTTAATCGTCCCACACGTGGGTTTTGGGGAGGACAGAAGCATTCAGGCCACAGTAGTATTAACATCGTTTGCAGATGTGTGACTGCCGCAGCCTTCTGTCAGAAGGAGGCGCTTGCATGTGCATAGTTATTCTAGATGGATTGGGCAAGCTTCTTCTGTAAAGGGCCAGATGGTGAGTGTTTTCTGCATGTGGACCATGTGGTCGACACCTCAGGTATTTGGCGCTGCTGATGCAACACATACCTGCACAGGTGGGCATGGCTTTCTCTGCACACACAAGCTGGGGGTGGATTTGACAGGCCCCTGTGCTAGATGCTGCTTGAGTTCTCAAAATTAACACTCTCTAAATGAATTGCGTTATCAGGAATTCTGTATAATGCTTATACTTTGTAATTGTTTAGATCCGCAAGCTGGCTGTTAATACTGAGAGTGAGTTTCTAAAATATCAATAAGCAGAGGAATAGCGTAGCCACCGTGGGCAGTGCCAATTGAAATTGCTTTCTCACAGGAAGAGAGGGTAAAACTAAGGCTGCCCTTTGTTTTACTTGGGAGGTGATGCTTTGAAGTGTTCCCAGCCAACCCACTCTTCTTTTAATTTAACTGCCCTCCGTTCTAGAGCTTCCCAGTTTTTATTTATATTTTTTTGAGTTGGAGTCTCACTCTGTCGCCCAGACTAGAGTGCAGTGGCATGCTCACAGCCACCCCAGCGTCGACTTGCTGGGCTCCGGCGATCCTTCCACCTCAGCCTTCCAAGTAGCCAGAACTACAGGTGCGCACTGCCACGCCTGGCTATTTTTTATTTATTGTAGAGACGAGGTCTTGCAAAGTTGCCTGGGCTGGTCTTGAACCTGCGGGCTCAGGCATTCCACTCGCCTCAGCCTCCCCAAGTGCTGGGATTACAGGCTGAGCCACTAAGCCTGGCCGGGAGACCAGTTTTTAAAAGAAAATGGAGTCTGAGTCAAAGTCAAGTTCAGTCATTTGAAGCATAAGAAGGTTGTAGTGGTCCCTATAAATGCCACACCATTGGGTCGCAGCTGATGAGCAGAGTTGGGCGAGCCTGGCCCTCGCTGTGGACTGCCAGGGGTGGAGGCTGTGTCCTCCTCACTGGCCCACTCAGGCGTCAGCCTGGCCCTCCCTGCGGGAGCGCGAAGGGGGTGGAGGCTGCGACCTCCTCCCTGATCACCAGCCTGGCCCTCCCTGTGGGAAGTGAGGGAGGTGGCGGTGTGGGTGGGTCTGCGAGGCTGTGGCCTCCTCGCCTGCTGGCCCCGTCAGCAGTGCGAGCCTCTCGGCCTCTGGCTCCCCTCCAGGGGCCTCTCCTGAGAGCAGCTGCCTGGCAGCTCCTTGCGAGGGTGATGTGCGAAGAACCTGCCGTTGTCAGTCCGTGTGATGTCTGCACGCCGGCGGGAAGTTCTCGAGTGCCTTCACAGCTCCGCCGAGAGGAGGGCCTGGGCTCGGGAGCGGATGGAGCAGGCTTTCCGGGCGCAGCAGGCGGCGAGCAGAGCAGAGCGAGCGTTGCCTGTGTCACCCCCAGTGTGCGGTGCTGCCCCCCCGAGGTCCCTGCAGAGAAAGGCAGTGCCCAGTGCGGGGCTGGGGCTGGGGCTGGGGCTGTGCACACCTCGTTAGGGTGGTCTCGAGGAAGGACCCACCCAACTCGCTGGACATGGAATCCCGATGTGTATCGGGGCACCAAGGGGCGGATGACAGGCCGGCGCAGGAGCTGTGTCCCTGCCTCGTGGCGATGTCCTGTGAAGCAGGAGGGTTTGCAGTTTTCCGACCAATGTTCTGAGAGCAGTGAAAGACCCCAGAGAGCAAGATCGTTTTCCCTAGAGCTTAAATTAAGAGGGCTTGACCTTCGTGGTTGTTGAGCATTTCCAATGGACCTGGCATTGTGCGCGGGTCAAATTGGGTCATGCACAGCCCTGTGTATGTGGTGGACTCTACTGTTATCCCCATTTCATAGTTGAGGAAACAGGCACAGTGAGGTTAAGCAAGCCACCCAAGGTCACACGCCAGCGGAAGGTAAACTGAGACTCACGTCCGGTCTTCTGACTTTGGTGGCCACGCACTGATGCCTGAGCCGTGCTGCCCCTACGGTGCTGGTGATGAAAACCAAACAAAAACGATAAAGCTGCGCGCGCCTGCAGTCCCAGCGGCTTGAGAGGCCAAGGTGGGAGGACTACTCCAGGCCAGGCGTTCAAGACCAGCCTGGGCAACATAGCAAGACCCCACCGCTAAAAAAATAAAGTGCAGTGCTTGGTTGTGTAGACTCTGTGGATACTGTGTGTGTTTGAAACTATGCTAGGCAGGGAACAGAATGCAGAGGTCTTTGCACCTGCCAGCTGCCGGGGGAAACAGGATTCTGGGGCAGACGGCACGGAATCCAGGATACTCAGGAAGGCTCTGGAGTCGGAGAGCGCCTGGGCTCAAACCATCTTTGTCGCTAACGAGCTGCTTCGTGTCAGGCAGATTGCCTGAGCTCTCTGGACTCAAGCTCCCTGTCTCTCAAATGGGTCTGGCGAGTAGGAGTGGCTGTGAGGTTGGATGGGCCTGTACGTCGTGAAGCCCTTGGATCGCTGCCGGTCGTGCCCAGACACTTGTGCCTGGTCTCCTTGTTATCTAAGAAATACAATCTGGAGGTAAAGTGCAGCGAAGCGCTTATTTAGAATGGAGCGTCACCGAGAAGTCGCCTGAGTTTGTAGTTTTAAGTGGTGTGTGTGCGCGACAGGGCAGGAGACGGGCCCGGCTCCCCAGAAAAGAGGAGAGGTGAGGATGTTGAGCACCCGGGGCGGGGGGACAGGCCTCCCGCAGACCTCGGCAGGGCTGCTCAGAGCCGTTGGCGCCACAGTGGCTGAACTCGTGGCGCGAGGTTCCGCTCAGGAGCCCACAGAGCCTTGTGGGAGCGGGCCCCTCGCTCTGCCGTCAGTGGGTCTCGCCCAGAAGCCCTCCCATGGATGCAGCTAGCTGAGTGTGCTGTAACTGTCTCTCCTCCTGGCCCTGGCAGCTACCCCCAGCACTGCCCGAGAGCCGAGTTTAAGCTCACAGCTCAGGAAGCTGCGAGAGACCACCGCCCAGAGAACGAAGGTGGAGATTGGGGACCTCATCCGCGTCAGAGGCTATGTCCGCACATACAGAGAAGAGCGAGAAATCCATGCCACCGCTTACTGTAAGCACCAGATGTTCCATCGGGTTGGTTGTTGTCCTGGGGGCATGTCCACTGAGCTCTTGTTCAGTTGAAAGTTAAGCTTCCAGCAAGTTCAAATGAGACTTAAAATGATCTAATGTGGGAAATTATATTGCACAGCAAACTTTTTATAGAAAAGCAGCATTTCTTAATTTTATTTTGAAGAGAGCGAATTATAAATTGGGAAAGAGGATGAATTATTTACCATGCATAGTTGGCAAGTTTACTTGGACAACATGGCTCCAAAGTCCTTGAAGGTCTGAGTCTGAGTCCCAGTCTACTCGGGCAGAGGGTTCGTGTTCTCCACAGTGATGGGAATTCTGGCACACACTGAGCCCATGAGCTCTAGATGACACAGCTCATGGACGCAGGCGGGTCTCACACCTTCCCTGTGCCGGGTGCCGGCTGTTTCTCAGCTGGGAGTCAGCTCCAGCCCTGCCATCCACAAGGACACATGAGTGAGCGCTCAGATGAGCTTTCCTGACCCGGCCTCCGCCCCTCCAGGCCCTGGCACTTAGGGCCTTGCGTGCCCTCACACAGCGTGACCAGGGACCTTCAGTGCGTCGAGTCCACGATCCCTGGGCACCCGTGAGGGAGGGGCCCCCCGGCGCCTCAGCCTCTGTTGTCCTGGTGGCATGTTGGACACCGGACGGCACTGGTCATGGGGTGATTTCTCTGCATGTCTTTCCCGGTGGCGTGTCAGATAAAGTGGATGATCCCGTGTGGAGTGTGCAAACTGCAAGGATGCTTGAGCTGCCCACGCGCTACAGGAAAGTGTACGACCAGCCTTTCTGCAACCCAGCCCTGCAGGAGGAAGAGGCGCCCAGGTGAGCTGTGCCCTGTCACTGCTGAGATATGCCCCCGGCAGGGAAGCAGGCGGCAGGAGCCCAGACGGGGGCCGGCCTGTGCGAATCCCGAGCCATCCACCTCCCACCGCGGCTCGGGCTGGGGTGCTGCCCTCTGCCTGCTTCCTTCCGTGTGCCCGTCCGTGGAGGGAAGATGGTAGGAGCACAGATGTTCTGGGTGGCTGGGGGGAAGATGCAGTGTGACTGGGGTCCCTGTAGGAGTGAGGCAGGGGCAGGAAGACTGAAGAAAAGGGTGGCTGATGCTTTCCCAAGTTTGATAAGAGCTGAAGACTCAAAGGTCCAGGAAGCTCAGCAAGCCCCACGGCATGAAGCTAAAGAAGGCCTCGCAGAGGCACGGCATCTGCAGAGCGTTTGGTCCCAGGGCACCCACGCCAGATGCCCGTGAAAGCCTGCCCAGCCGTCTTCAGCCAGGGCGGCTGTACTCCTTTGCGTGGGCGGAAGAAGCAGCTGGAGGAAGGGGAAAGACATGCATCTGCTGGTGTGCGCAGAGCGCTCCGGGGGAGATGCGCAGCCAGTGCCAGCCTTGCCCGGGATGGGGCCCAGGCCGCAGGAGGAGGGCGGAGGGGGGCTTCTCACTGAGCGCCCTCCGGTGTTTTGTAACAAGCGAGCGTATTGCGCGTTCAAGCAATTACCTCCAGAAAGTGCAAACGACAGACCTGTGTAGAGTAAGTAAAGTGCTCCTTCTCTATCTCCTGCCCAAGGGCCATTGCCCGGGGCCACCTGGGCTGCGCGTGCCCTTCGAGGCCTGTTTCTTTGCGACTGATGCAGCCTGAATCCACGCGTCTGTTGTGTGGGTTGTCGTTTTCCCTTTTACAAAAATGGGCCTACGCCTTCCATGTCTTCTGCAGCCTGACTCTTCTCAGTCTGCTGCGGGCCTCTGTTGGCTGCTGTAGGCCCGCCTTACTGCTTCACTCTCTCTCTCTCTCTCTCTCTCTCACACACACACACACACACACACACACACACACACACACACACGCACGGTGTTCACGATATGAAAGCCCTTTCTGTCGCGACAAGCACCGTGTGGGGTTGTGTTTCCAGCCAGATTTGTTTTCTGCACGCTGAAAAGGCACCAAGGTGACTGCATCCTGCAGGGATCTTTATGACCTTCCCCGCAGCAATCCAGGCACCCTGGACCTCCCCGGTCTCACATGTTTGCTGAGTGAGAAAGCCAGCGAGTTCCTCGTGGAGCACAGAGTGAAGACCTTCTACCAGCAGGAGCTGGAGGTGGTGGAGTCTCTGCTGTCCCTCGCCAACCAGCCTGTGACTCATGGTGCCTGCTCCGACCAGGTACGTGCAGCAGGCCCTCGAGGGAACCCCTTCCCTGCCTCAGGTCTACGGCTGCAGGGCATGGCATGGGATTTGGCAGGAAGACCTGCAGGGTGGCCCCGGGGATGGTTCTGTCGCAAGTTGCTTCTGTTCTGGAAAGGTCACCGGCCTCAAAGATCTTGAATGAGGCTGGGCCAGCCCTTTCCTGCTCCTTGCTTAATCTCATCATGTGATGCTGGCAGAAGCAATTTACAGTGGCCCAGGTTCATAGTACTTAGTCGTTAGTGCTTACTGAGGTGGGTGCTTAGTCTCAGCAGAAGCCAAGTGATGGATGTAGATAATTGTCCATCCCAGACGATCTGTTGACCAGTGAGATGATGATGATGATTTTTTTTTGAGTTGGAGTTTCACTCCGTCACCCAGTCGCCCAGGCTGGAGTGCAGTGGCACGCTCCTGGCCACCCCAGCATCGACCTACTGGGCTTTGGCAATTCTTCCGCCTCAGCCTTCCAAGTAGCCAGAACTACAGGCACGTGCTACCACGCCCAGCTAGTTTTTTGATTTATTGTAGAGACAAGGTCTCACCATTGTTGCCCAGGCTGGTCTCAAACCCGTGGGCTCAGGCAATCCACTTGCCTCGGCCTTCCAAAGTGGTGGGGTTATAGGCCTGAACCACGGCACTCGGCCCAAGCAAGGCGATTCTTGCACTTGAGCCGTGGTTCTTAGTGACTTATTCTCTCCTCCAGAGTAAGGTTAACCCATTGTGTTTTAGGAGTTTATATAAAGGCCAAGTTATATTTAGTCTAATTTCTTTGTAAAATGTCAAGGGACCCTTCAGTCAGTTTTCATTCTTCTTGGAAAGAGTCGTCTCCATTTTCTTACCTCTGGAGTTACAGGTGGACTTGTTTGGTTGCTTGGTGTTTATTTATTGCTTGGCCTTAAGACTTATTTGAGACATTGGTTTTATGCTTCCCCTTCCGTTACAGTGCTGAGGTTTGTTCTTGTCACAGGATTCATTTATTTATGTTTATTTTCTTTATCCCACCAAGGAATGAGCCCAGGCCAACTGTTACCCCCTACCCTCCGTGGCCGACTGCTCTGGTGGCCACCCGGTCCCTCCTGCTTACACCCTGGTTTCACATCTGTGACATCCCTGGGGGTGTTTCTTTGCCTGCCCGCTTCTCCACCAGAATGTAAGCTGTGTGAGAGCGGAGGCCCCATCTGTCTCGTCCTTTGCTTTCTACCTGGGACCTAGAGCAGTGCTGGCGTAGAGCAGGTTCTCGGGAATTACTTGTTGATTGAAGCAGTGAGTGGTTTTTAAAAACCCGGAGGGTCCCCAAAAGAGTATAGTTAAAGTAAGTTTCTCCCCCGGCCTCCCTCCCGCTCCCTTTGCCCAGAGGCAAGCCCTGTGAGTCTCCTGAGCGTCCCTCTGGGTGTGGCCTGTGTCAGCGGTGGCCTGCTGCCGGTGCTCGGACAGCCCGTGTGCGTGCAGATCCTCTTCTGCTGTCCTTGTCGCGGACCACTGGCGGCTTGTTCCGTGCCATCGTGACTTCATCGGTCTCGCCCTCTTGCCGTGCCAGCGGCACTGCTGTGGATGCCCTTGCTGGGCACCATCAGTTGCTCGTGATTCTGTTGAGATAGACACTGGGCACCTGGCTTCCCGGGCAAACCACTGCGTCTCCGTTTTGTTTGCGCACCTAATTATCTCTTAGGCCGGTGTGCCCAGTGACCCGTGAGTTTACACGGGGAGATGGGGGATATCGTTTCAGAAAACACCCGGGTGGAGAGGGTCACGGCTGGCTGCTCTGCTCATTGCCAGGATTGCCCGCACAGTTGCTGCTCCCCAGCTGTCCGCTGACAGCAAGGCTGACCTCTTTCCCACTTAATCATTTAGAGGAGGCTCAAAGCCAAACTGACCTCCCAGGACCTCTCAGGACTCTGTCAGCATGTTTGGAAGGAAGCTTTGAAGCTTAACGAAGACCGAAAGGCCTGCATGTCTGCAGGGACTGCAGTGAAGTAGAGAGGCTTGAGGTCTCGGAGGACTGAGAGGCTTCTCCGTTCAGAGTGAGCCGTGGGGCACTTTTGGCGTGGTGCCTTCTTGAAAATGCCTAGGCAAGCTGTGTTTCTGCCCCGTGTGGAGGTCTAAACAGAAAGGAAGATGGCACTCCGTTGTGTCGCCTCTGGAAGCGCCTTCTTCTGTCCATTCGGGTTGGTCCTCGCCTCGCCCTGGCTGGGGCGGGCACTGTCATCCAGGCGAATTCCCGTTAACAGAACCCTGAAAGACGAAAGATGCTTTACGTGACGGTGAAACCCTAGACCCGCTGGCACTTGCTGTTGTCACACAGACGAAAGCTTAACAAAACTCGCCGGGACGGCCTTGCAGTTCAAAGGCCGGGAGTGCGGGCTTGAACGCTCTCTTTCTTCCCGTCAGTGGCCCTGCTTAGCAAATCCAGAAACGTGATAGGCAGGCCTTGCCAAGCCATTGTTCCTTTGACAGCTGACGAATGTGGAGTTTGCTTGGGAACGAGGACTGCCTGTTTCGGGGACCCTCCCGGGTCCTGACCCGACACGAGGCGGGCTTGCGGAGGCTCAGCAGGTCCAGCCAGTCTTGGCTTTTGTCAGAGCAGTTTCGGTGGCGTGAACCGGATGAGCCTGTCATTGTGCCTTCAGAAGAGGCAAGAGGGCCGCAGATCCCAGTCCGAGAAGAGCTGCTGGCCGGGAGAGACCATGGGGAGTGTGGCCCCGGAGGCTTTGCCAGGAAATGCGTCCGTCAGCTGAGGCAGGTGCTTCTGGAAAGGAAGCCTCACGTGCTGTTCCTCCTTGAGCGGCCGTATCCGTGTGTCCTCCTTGTTCACAGAGAAACCGTTTTGCCTCCCAGGCCTGGCATCCCTCTCCCGGCCTCTGGGTCCTGCAGAAGTCAGGAGGAGGAGCCAGGCTTTCTGTGGTCCAGAGCGGGCCAGGAGCCATTTTCAGGGGCAGGATAATCATGTAGCAGTTGTTCCTAGTTTCCACTTTATTTCCGCCTTGCTTAGAGATGCAGTAAATGTGATGCTCTGAGCCCTCGTGTTTGGCGGCCTAAAGACAGACCTCCTCAGCATGAACAAGGGCTTCGAGGTTTGTGAAGATTCTCCATGGGGTGGGTGTGCTTCCCCCGAGTAAGGGCACTCGGGCATAGAATTAAAGCAGCTTTGCCCGGGCCCCACGAACACACAGATGTGTGCTGGGGCTGCCAGGCAGGTGTTTGTTCTAAACACTCCCGGATAGCTTTTCTGCCTGTGGGAGCTGTCGGCTATTTCTCAGCCTCAGCCCCCTCCGAGGGCGGGTGCTGCCAACACCTGGAATGTCGCTCCGTTCCCAGGTCCTGTGACGAGGCTCTCCAGCTTGTTTTTGCACGGAAGAGCGTTACTGCGAGTCTTCCGGAGTGTCAGACCGTCACCTTTCGCCCCAGAGATCACGCCTGTGGGCGGCACCAGGGCCCGCTGGCTCTGTCTGGGAGGCCTCTCTCAGGAGACTTCTGGCCCCTGCTCCTGCTTTGGGGCAGTAAATCTCTTCCCCCCCAGTTTACTTTCTAAATAAACTATATTTTCCAATCTGAAAAAGAGAAAGACTTCTTTGGGGATGACACTGTCGACACTTGTGGCCATGCAGAGGCTCTTCTCCCTGCCTACCTTGAGGAATGGGCATCACCCTTGCAGTCTGCGGGCGCCTGGGTGGCCTTCACAGGGACTTTTTTTAAGGGTAGGACTTTGTCTTCCAGTGCTTTTTTGGGGGAAGCCACATTTCATGAAGTTCTTATTGTTTTGGTATCTTGACAGATTTCTGTCACATTAAAAATGGATCTGTACTTCAAAGGACAATCGCTCTTCACCTTTTTTCTTTTGGGGGGGCAATGAATGGAAAATCCCCAGTGGAACGCCAAGAAGGATGGAGCCTCTCTAAGGGTTCTTGATCCTGTGGGCCGCCCAACATGTGCCAGGGAGGAGGTGGCCAAGATGACACGCAGAGTCCTCGATGCAGGGAGCACACCCCTGGTGAGCACGGCGGGACATAGCGGGCACCACGGCCTTGGGAGTCAGAAGCCGGTGACCGGCACCCTCTTTGGCGACCCCCTCTCTCGGAGACGGGAAGGAGCACGGAGGCTGGGGGCAGAGCCGCCGCAGAGGGCCCTTCCGGAGGGGCCTAGCCTTGCTCTGGAGCTCTCCACCTCAGCCTCGGGACTCTGCGAGGGGCCTCTGCACACGGTCCTCTGTGTCAAAGAAGGAGGCGCCTTCGTACTTGCTGTGTGCCGGAATCCTCGAGCTGTTTCAGTATGGGCACGAACCTTTGGGTTTTTTTGTTGTTTTGTTTTTGTTTTTGTTTTTTTTTGGGTTGGAGTCTCACTCTGTCGCTCCCGGTCACCACAGCCTCGACCTGCTGGGCTCCGGCCATCCTTCCGCCTCAGCCTTCCGAGTAGCTGGAATTACAGGCGCGCGCTACCACGCCCAGCTGATTTTTTAATTGATTGTAGAGATGAGGTCTCGCTGCCCAGGCGGGTCTCGAACCCGTGGGCTCAGGCCATCCACTCACCTCAGCCTCCCGAAGGCGCGGGATGGCAGGCTGAGCCAAGGGCACGAGCCCTGAAGTCCCTAGGGAGAGATGTGCAGCCACAATTTTAATGGGCAAAGGGACTGATGTGTGTGCAACATTTTGGTTCTGTATTTTAAAATAAGTCAGATTGGCCCACAGTGTTAGTGCTTTGTGAGCCTTCACTACGTCGGTTGAATTAAGCCGCAGCGAGGATCACAGCCGAGGCGGGAAGGGCTGGGAAGCCGCCTGCCACACCCCTGCCCTCGGTGTTCTGACTGCCAGGCGGGCACAGCCCCGGACCGCTTTGGCTCAGCAGATAAAGAGCCTGTTGGGCCGATTCGTAAACCAGCTGGGTTTGGGAGTTGCCTCAGGTGCTGTGAGGTGGGACTGACTGCTTTCCTTTTTGTCTCTTTCCTCTTTACACAGGAGGTTTTGAGAAAGGACGCCACTCCCAAGGCAATCCACGGTATATTTAAGAACGCCATACAGCTGCTGCAGGAAAAAGGACTTGTTTTCCAGAAAGATGGTGGCTTTGAAAGCCTGTACTATGTAAGAGACCTGCAGTGTAACGCCTTTCCTTTGTAGCTTCAATTATGAATACCCTTGTTACTTACGCGTAGCTGCTTTAAGTCATTAAGGGAGCACGTGAGTCAGAGTGAAAGTCAGCCTTTGCCTCTTTCCAAGGCACCTCTTTTAACAGTGGTTGACCACACGGGTTGAACTGCAGGGCCCACTTACGTGTAGACTGTTTTCAACCAAGTGGATAGAAAATGCAGACTCGAAACCTACATTTGCAGGGGTCCGCCTTTCACATGCTTGAGTCCACGTGGGTCTTGGCATATGCAGGTGGTCCTGGAACCAGCCCCCTGCATCTGCGAGGGGTTACCTTTTACCCTAGACACCTACCTTGCTTTCACAATGCACACATGTACAAGTAGGCTCCTGTGGCTTTTTGGTTCTATGAGAAGTGTGGTTTTCTTCTGAGTCAGGAGGCGTCAGCCTCTGCGCTCTGTGGGCAGAAGATGACTGTTGCGGGCGGTCCTGCACACATGGGATGTCAGCCGTGTCCCGGCCTTCTCCCACTGGCTGCCAGGAGCAGCTCCCCAGAGTGGCAACCAGAAATGCCTCTGGTTGTTGGCAGGAGTCCCGGACGGTTGAGCGCTGCCGCTCTGAAAGCTCAGTGCCTTTCTTGGCACGTGGCACATCACGGCTCCTTTCTTCGCTGATGCTTAAAAATCGACCTTAGTGGATTGCCTGAGCCCGCGGGTTCGAGACCCGCCTGGGCAGCGAGACCTCATCCCTACAATAAATCAAAAAATCAGCCGGGCGTGGTAGCGTGCGCCTGTCGTTCCAGCTACTCGGAAGGCTGAGGCGGAAGGATCACCGGAGCCCATTAGGTCGAGGCTGCGGTGGCTGGGAGCAGCCACTGCCCTCCAGTCTGGGTGACAGAGTGAGACTCCAACTCAAAAAAAAAAAATTCGACGTTGTTCTCATAGCATCTCCGTGGTTCTCCGTTCTGTGGGCGCTTGTGAATTTTTCAGCCATTCCTTCGTGGGGGACTTGGGGGTTTCTGGCGCTTGCTGTCACAAATAGTGTTGCTGTGGCCGTTTTTGCACTGCGATATTTGTGCACGTCAGTCAGTGTTGCCCTGAGATTGACTCGTACGAGAAGAGCTGCTGGAGACCAGGGCATGTGGGTTAAGCTCTTGGTCAGCACAGCCTGACCAGCCTTGCTCACGATTATGTCCCAGCAGGAGACCCGTGGGCGCCCGGCTGAACGCGGGCCCCTTGGGACTGCCGACATCGCAGAGGTGGCCTCAGTGACGTGCGGGTCTCCTGCAGACCCGTCAGAACTCAGGTGTCCAGAAGGCCTGCTATTTGCGTGCAGGATTCCTGAGGGAAGCTTTTCTCAATGGGACGTTTCCTGATGTTGGTTTTCCCTAGTGATTCCCCATTTTAGAGAGGTTTTAGAAATTAGGATACTATTTGAATGTCTTTTGAAAGGGGTAACTGGTCTGTATAAGGGTCGCGCGTAGTCCCCGCCTTCCCAGGCTGGGGTCCTGTCGAGAGGCCGGTCGCTGGCTCCTTCCGGGAGGCTGGAAAAGCTCATGGCAGCCCACCTGGAGGCCCTGGGAACACACATTCCTTCCAAGCCTGTGAGCCGGTGAGCAAGGCTTCCTGGTGGGACGGGGCGGGGCGGGCACTTCCTGCTGTGAGTCATGGTGACCAAGCAGGAAACCCCGTCCCCTCCTCCAGCTCTCTCCTGAGGCCCTGCCAGGAAGTGGGGGTCCCAGCAAGCCAGTACTGTGTCTGTGTCTGCTCTCCTGCTGCCAGCAGACTCACGCCTGGCCTTCTGTCTCCCCGTGTGTGCCGAGACGGCAGGCTGAGCCTGGGGCGGAGAGGCAGCTGCTGTCCACCAATTTTCCTTCTTCCTCCCTTCCTCCCTTCTTCCCCTGCCCCTGTTCCTCCGGCCTTTCCTCTGTCTGTCTCCTCCCTTTCCTCTTCCCCAGCTGGTCGGGAGCAAAGGGTTTCGGTGGATGGCGGCTGGCTCTGCCCTCCGACTGGCTGCCTGACAGTTTTTTCTTCTCTTATTTTTCCTTGTGGTTGGGAGAAGGAAGAAAACTGATGCAGCCCAAACAGATGTCAGGGCCCAGAAGAAGGAGTCGTGGGGGGAGATGGTGGCTTTGATCCCTGTGCCTTCCTCAAAAATAAGCAACAGGCGAGCTCGGTAACTCAGCCTGTCATCCCAGCACTTTGGGAGGCCGAGGCGAGTGGTTTGCCTGAGCCCGTAGGTTCGAGACCAGGCCGGTCAACTTGGCAAGACCTTGTCTCTACAATAAATAAAAAATTAGCTGGGTGTGGTAGCACGTGCCTATAGTTCCAGCTACTTGGAAGGCTGAAGCGGAAGGATCGTCAGAGCTCAGCAGGCCGTCGCTGGGGTGGCCGTGAGCATGCCACTGCACTCCCGCCTGAGCGACAGAGTGAGACTCCAACTCAAAATAAGTAAACAAGCAAGCAAGCAACAAATAAATGTTGTGAGTGTGTTATGAGTATTGGCGAAGAAAGTTGCTTCTTAAAAGTTCATAATTCAGCTTTCTTTTAACCTCATGGCCCTAATGAGCCAGCTCCCAAGGGTGTGTCCTCTGGGCAGAACTGGTTTGACAACAGGCCACTTATCGAAAGCCACGGTGTTGGTGTGAGGAAGACACTTGTGAAATCTTTAGCAACTCCCCTAACTGCTAACCTGGGAGTCTGGATGACACCGCGGCCGTGTTACCTAAGCACACTCTGAGCTGTTTCTCCTCTTTAGGTAACCAGAGAAGACAAGGGCCTGCACAGAAAGATCCACCAGATCATTCAGGAAGACTGCCAGAAACCGAAGCGTGAGTGGCGAGACGACCGGGTGCCTCTCCCAGGGAGCACGGGGTGGAGAGTCAGGAAAGTTGGCGGTCAGAGCGCCGGGCCTCTGCTTCCTCCTCTCTAAAGTGGGCGTTAGGCGACACAGTTGTGCCAACCTTGACTGCACGCTGGTTCCACCTTGGCTCTCCTTGCAGCATGCAGAGCCCAGACCCCACCCTGGGGACTCTGATTCTGTGGGGGCAGGTGATTCTTACAGAGTGCGGGGCGTCCCTACACTAGGACGGGCTCTTACATTCTCACTGAGAGGGATGGTTTCTTATTCCACATGTGGCCCTTTTGTTTGAACACAAACCTGACATTTCCCTCTCTTGCAACAACCTTTCAGTGCCGGAAGGAACGGTTCTAGCCTGTAAAGGGTGTGCCATTCAGTCGCCTTGGGAACTGACAATTTAGAAAATCAGCTTAGCGGAGTTAGTTCGGCCCCTAGTGGCTAGATACTCAAACTGCAGCTGTCTGGCAGCGGGCGTCACCGTTCTCACGGAGACTGGAAAGGGAAGCAAGGCTTTTCCGAGCCGGCCTTTCGCAGGCCTGCTCATGACGGGGCTGGCGAGGCCTGCTGGTGACCCCAGGTCCCTTGGCCTGCCAGAGCGCCTTTCTCCCAGCACGGGCCTGGGCTCGGTGTGCTCTCCGCGGCGGTGGTGGTCTCTGGGGCTTGCGTGCGCTCCTGGAGGCGGTCCGTGCACTCCGACACGCATGCGCAGCCTGCCCTCTTCTGTGCGGCAAGGAAGGCCGCGGCCCCGGCGTTGCGGGTCTGAAGCTGCTTCCGGAGGTCGTTGGGCAGCGGTGCCTCCGCCCTTTAGCAGCTGCGTGGCATTCCGTGGTCCTCCCTCCCCAGTCTAACTGTTCCTACAGGCAAAGCACGGCACGGAGTGTGCCCTGTCAGGGTGGCTGACGGAAGGACTTGAAGTCTCCCGGCGTGCACCAGTCCCGGCAGGGCTGACCCCGCGGAAGGGGCTGGGAGCCTCAGCCTGTGGTGGGGCCCTGCAGGGTCGCCGCAGCTGCGCCGTCCGGAGCGGACTCCTTCCCCGGGCTCGAGCCCCGGCCCAGCCGGCGGGAGCTGTGTGGCCTGGGGAGGGTCTGAGCCTCGGGCGGTTCTGGTGCGAAGCGGGGTTGGTAACCGCACCCACGTGGCGGTGGCGTGAGCGGGGAGCGGGGCTGCTCTGCATGTTGGCGGGGCTGCAGGAGCGACGGCGACCAGGGAGTCCTGCCTCCTCGGCCCCGCTGGCGGCCCTCGATTCTCCAGCTTGGAGGCCCAGGGCTCGCTCTGACCGGTGTGACAGCCGGGGAGGCGGCAGTCTCAGACGGAGCCGTGAGTGGGAGTCGCTCTGCCCCTGTGGGGCGGGAGTCGAGAGGGCGGGTGCCGCGGCGCAGCCGTCCAGCAGGAGGAGCGCCACGTCGGAGACGTCCTCTGGCTCCAGCTTTGGATCCTGAAACGCTCCACGCTGCAGGGACGTTGGAAGCTGAGTACGGTGAACACCCGGACACCCTTCAGCTGGGTTCACTCAGTACCTCAGTTTGCGTTTTCTGAGCTCGGGTCTTTCTCCGAATGATCGCCGCATCATTTCACACCTCAGGAAGTCAACGTTTGGTGAGCTCTAAGACGGCAGCAGTATTTTGCTGGATGGTTACGTTGTGCCATGAGCTTTTCTTTTTTTTATCTTTTTTTGGGTTGGAGTCTCACTCTGTCGCCTTGAGCGAGACTCCAGCTGGAGTGCAGTGACATGCTCATGGCCACCCCAGCCTCGGCCTGCTGGGTTCAGGCGATCTTTCTGCCTCAGTCTTCCAAGTAGCCGGAACCACAGGCACATGCTGCCACACCTGACTCATTTTTTGACTTATTGTGGAGACGAGGTCTTGCTGAGTTGCCCAGGCTGGTCTCGAACCCCAGGACTCAGGCAGTCCTCTCGCCTCGGCCTCCCAAAGTGCTGGGATGACAGGCGTGAGCCACTGCATTTGGCTCATGGGGTTTTCAAAAAGCTCAAATTCACTTTTACTGTCCTTAAGGCCGGATGGTATGACTGCTTTTCTGTGGAAGCGGAATACCGCGTAACACTGCGCACATTCGAGTTTTTTTGTTTTTAACTTTAAGGATGGGTACAGTGTGTCTTATCTGTAATCCCAGTGCTTTCGCAGGCCGAGGTGGGAGGATCACTTGAGGCCAGGAAGGAGTTCAAGACCAGCCTGGGCACCATAGTGACAAATAACAAAAACAGAGAAAGAAGAGCGTGAGTTCATGTCACCACACGCCTGGAGGGTCGCTACAGCAGCCCCAGCAGGGCAGCCCCTCACGGACGTCGCGGGAGGCCTGGCTGGAGTGGGCTGCAAGGGAGCCTGGGAGCTGCTCAGGTCTGACCTCGCGGCCGCCGGCTCGCTGCTCCTCCCTGGTGCGCCTTGGGGCTGGGGGCTCCCTCCATCGCCTACCGCGCCCGCGTGCCCTCCCTCGTCCATCTTCTTGGGAAGGGCCGGGGCCTCCGCGGGGACCGCCGTGTCGGCCTCTGGGGATGGGAGGAGCCCCACCGGCTCTCGCATGCACCCTGCAAAGGAGCTGGCCCGCTCTGGCCGTGGAGCCGGGACAGGGACTCGGACGCCGTGACGGCTCCCCCGGCTCGGCAGTACCTGCAGTGGGTGTGCATGTTGGGCACGCACAGAGGGGTGTGGCCACCAGGGTCAGCCTCAAGCACGTCCGCAGAGCCCAGGAGCTGGCCCTACCCCTTAGGCCGGAAGGGCGGCGGGGGCGGGGCTCCCAAGCTGTGACTGACTGGCAGCTGTGACCCGTCCCAGGCTGCAGGGCACTCAGGTGGCACGTGCGCCCCCACACATGACACCCAAGACCTTTCTGCACCTGCTGCACCTCTCATCTGGCCCTGTGCTCAGGTGGGGCCGAGTGCATCCTGGGCGGTGCCAGGCATGGCAGGAGAGGCCTGTGGCCGCTGCAGACCCACTGCGTGCATGGGAGAGCTTCACCCGTGGGCTGGGCTGACTTGGGTAGGGATGCATTTTGCGTCCTGACCAGAGAAAGCGCGTCCGTCTAACACATTCAGTACATGTGTGACATGAAGTTCCCCAGAGTAATGCCCAGATTATACCACATTGTGTTCTGTAGTTTTCTGTTCTATCTCAGTGTAGTAAGAAGAAGAAGGCTAGTCACAGCCCCCAGAGATGGAGTTCATGACCCCTGGTGGTCACAGTCCCCAGTGTGACCAGTGTCTTCTCAAAGGAAAAAGCGGAGGCAGGATGAACATAAGCTAGTTCGTTTGGGCCAAGCTTGAGTGTTGCAGCCAGCAAGCACAGGTGCAGGCTTCCCTGAATATGCACTCTGACTAGCAGCAGTGACAAGTTTTGTTTTTTCTTTTTGAGTTGCAGTCTCACGCTGTCACCCACACTGGAGTGCAGTGGCCGCTCCCGGCCACCGCAGCCTCGACCTGCTGGGCTCCGGCGATCCTTCCGCCCCAGCCTTCCAAGTAGCTGAAACTACAGGCGTGTGCTACTACGCCCGGCTAATTTTTGATTTATTGTAGAGCACAAAAGGGCCGGGTGTGGTGACTTGACACCTGTTATCCCAGCACTTTGGGAGGCCAAGATGGGAGGATCACCTGAGGCTAGGAGTTCAAGAGCAGCCTGGGCAGCACAGTTAGACCTCCTCTCACCAAAAACTTAAAAGTTAGCCGGGCGTGGTAGTGTGCACCTGTAGTCCCAGCTGTGGAGGGGACTGAGGTGGGAGGAGAGGTTGAGGCTGCGTGATCATGCCACCGCCACCGCATGGCAGTCCAGCGTGAGGCACAAAAGGGGGCGGGGAGCAGGCTGATAGAGTTTTTGTGGGGAACCCTCGTCGTTCACAGAAATAGCATTGGTTAGCATGAGACACAAAAAGTTCTAAGATTCCAACTGACTGAAGGTATCCCCCCTCTTGGCCAAGGGGACCCCAGAGAAACCTCGGAGCTGGGAGGGGAGATGGGACATGCCTCGTTATACCCTCTCATGAACAGGCCGTCTTCCCTGCGGCCTAAGCAGAAACCAGCCCTTGCAGAAGACGGGTGGCTTGCCTTCCTGGGTGTGGAGCCAAGAGGAGGTGCCACCCCCTCCCCCGTTCTTTTCAAATGTTCACGTAGGCAAAATGTGGATTTGCTGGTGGTGCAAATCCAGTAGAGTCTCCCAAGAGTGAGCTTGTTGGTCTGACTGCCGCCCCACCCTCCTTTCAAAGGAGACGGAACCTCCTGACAGTCTGAACAAACAGCCACACATGCCTCTGTGTGACCGCGCGCCGGCCTGATGAATCGGGCGATCCGAGACCTGGCCTGTCCCTCACTTTGCTTGGGCTGCTCTTGCTAAGCTCTAGGGCGTGGGCTCCAGGTGGGGCGTGACGTTCTTCGGCTGAGCAGCAGCAAGAGCAGGCAGGTCCGAGAGAGGACCGTGTTGCTCCACGGGGGGCGGGAGTGGCTGCTGTCTCACTGGCATCTCCCTGGGCCCGACCCGTCGGAGGACTTGCTGGCTGGGTCCGGCTCACGCCTGCAGCCCCAGCACGTAGGGAGGCCGAGGCAGGAGCATCACTTGCGCCCAGGAGCTTGAGCCCAGCCTGGGCAACATAGTGAGACCTCGTCTCTACCAAAAAAAAAAGATAATAGAAAAATTAGCTGGGCGTGGTGGTGCCTGTAGTCCCAGCTACTTGGGAGGCTGAGGCAGGGGGACTGCTTGAGCCAGGAGGTCAAGGCTACAGTGAGCTGTGATTGTGCCACCACGCCCCAGCCTGGGTGACAGGAAAACCCTGTCGAAAAACAAAGACTTGCACTCCTCAGATGGAAGTTCTTTTCTCACTGCCGCTGCTCTAGACACTGATCTCCTGTAGCAGGAGGCGGCCAACCTGAGCTCTTCACTGTGTCCCCAGGGATCTGAGTCTGGGGTGGAGGGTGCGGGGTGACTAGAGCACAGCCAGCGTAGGCAGGACTTCCGGGGAGCCAGGAAGAGAGGGCTGAAGAGAGGCCAAGGGCAGGATCCCTCAGACATCTCGGGGAAGACCGCAGGGCTGCCGCAGCCCGCCTCTGTGGGCCTGGGCCTGGGCCTCGGGACGCCCACGGGGAACCAGAGGGCCAGTGCCGAGCAGGTGCGCTGGGGTCCAGGGAGAGGAATGCGCCATGCCTTGCGGATCCACTCGGCGGCGCCTGCGAAGTCACTGGCTGGGAGCCCTCGCAGGTGGAGGCCTGTGTCCCCAAGCGGTGGGGCCTCGTCTCCATGGGACACGTGGGGTCTGGGAGCGGCGCCTTTTCTGCTTTGGTGACGAGCAGCCGTGACGCAGACTTCGGTGTGCTCGAGGCTCGCCTGGGGACCTCGCCAGAGGCGGGCGCCCAGCCGGGGGCGGAGAGGGAGGGGAGAGCCCGCGGGGCCTGCAGCCGTGTCCACGCTCAGCCGCCTGCCCCCTCCCCCAGATGCGGACCAGGGCTGCCACTTCCTGCACATCCTGGCCTGCGCGCGCCTGCGTGTCCTCCCGGGCCTGAGCGAGGCTGTGCTGCGGCGGGTCCTGGAGCTCCTGGAGGACCAGAGCGACATTGTCAGCACCACGGAGCACTGCTACACGGCGTTCTGAGGAGGGAGCCGTGCCGCACGCGTCCTCAGCGGGGAAGATGGCCACGGCTCCTGGGGAGGGGGCGCGGTCACGCGGCACTCTGAGGGAGGACCGTGGACGCCAGGAGGGGATGCCCAGCAGAGCCGCTGCGTCTGGAGGCGGCTGCCTGGTGACGTGCTGTGGGACGTGCAGGTCTGGGAGTGGGACTGGCCTGAGTGCAGTCGCCGCCTCCTGCCTGCTGGTCCTTGGGAAGTGACGGATCTCCATGGGGTCTCCGTGGGACGCACAAGAGAGCCCGCCCCCCTTGGCGAGCACAGCGGGGGGCCGTGTTGGCTGCTGCCTCGGGGCCTCGCTGGCCACACTGTTCCGATCGCCTCAAGCTTCAAGCTTTCGGGTCACTTGAGACGCTCCTGGTAAGAGCCGGTCCGAGGAGTTGCTCTCCGGGACAGTGCCCTGCCTATGCTGAGGGCTCCGGACCTGGGCCGCTGCCTACAGACCTACCCGGGCCTGGGAGTACTCGCGTCTGTGCGTGGCATCCCCGTCTCCGTCTGGTCCTTGCGTTCCCCCCTGCTTAGAGGTGCGTGACTAGACCCACGTCCTCCTGCTCCCGAAGACCGCGGAGTCCGTCTGCCAGCTGCCTGCAGGCCCGGCACGGCTTTCCGAGGTTGCCGCTGAGTGTGCAGGACAGGCCAGACGTGCCGGCGCCGCCAGCCAGACCCGGTGTGCCCAGACAGGTGGAGTCATGCTTTCGCCCCGAGGGGCAGGTAGAGGAAGACCAAGCATGTGGGGCAGGGCAGCAGGTTCCCAGCCATCTCAGGGAGGCTCTGCCCACCGGAGGTCCCGCGGGGCAGCCTGGCCTGGCACTCGAGGTCCCGGCCATTGCAGTGACTGCAGCTTTGTGGGGCGGGGCCGCCCTGGAGTCTGGAGGCAGCAGAAGAGGGTGCGACTCCCGGCAGCCGCCCCCAGGATCACGTCAAGGAGGCAGCCCCGCGGGTGGAGGGGCAGTGGCACGAGGCGCCCTTTGCCGTGGCCTGGGGTTCTGCAGCTGGGGGAACACGCACCTGCAGGGGAGACGTGAGCACGGTGCGGCTTCTGACGCCGCGGCCGGGCAGAGGGTCTTGCTGTGGTGCCCTGTTCCAGGGCCCTTGGGGAAGGAGGTTGAGTCACAGGCTGGTCTGCAGAGCGGAATGCCACTGACCTGGAGCCTGTGTGCATGTGCTGGGGCCCACCAAGGCAGTGGCTGAGTCGCGTGCACACGCTCAGCGTAGATGGCACCCTCCTCCTGGAAGCACGCCCTGCACCGGCCTTCAGGGCTCGCACACTGGCTGCTCCCTCCCCGGCTCCTCGCTCAGTCCTGTCTGCCTGCGGGCCCAGCCCTTTCAGCCGGCTTGCGCACTCGGTGTCCCGGCAGCCTTGTGGGCCGGACGTCCAGCCGGGCCTGTCCAGCCTCCTGCTGACGTCTCCACAGAGGCGCCTGGTAGACACCACAGCTCAGCAGGCCCGGGCCAGGCTCCCTGTCACCGGCCCCAAGCTTGCTGCTTCGGGACTCGGGACGAGGTGGCTCCGTCGGCCAGCTGCTGGGGCCACTCCGTGGCTTCCTCCTTTCCTTCGCACCCCATGTCCACTCTGCACATCGTCTTGGCTCTAGCACCCTCCTAGATCCGGCGGCTGTCCCTCGTCACCGCCACCGCGGGATGCTGCAGTCGCCGCCGGCTTCCGCCCTGCATCCGCCCAGGCCCTTCTCAGCACGGCAGCCGTGGCGTCCCGGGGTGTCCCTCCTCTCCCGTGGCCTGAGGTGGTGCCGGGGTCTGCAGGGCTCTGCTCCGCCCAGCCACACACCGGGCATGTTCCTGGCCGATGGCGTGCGGCTTCCTCCACCCAGGTGAGCAGGTGAGTGCCTTGCCCTCCCTCCCCATCTTTTTGTCGTGGAGGCGGATCTCACCATATCGCCTAGGCCGGTCTCGAACTCCTGGTCTCAAGCACTCCGCCAGCCTCGCTCTCCCCTTTCCAGTCTTCCTTGTCGTGACGGCCCCGCTGCGTGGCTCAGCTGGCCTCGAGCTGCCGGGCTCAGGCACTCCTCCTGCCTTGGCCTCCCGAGTCCCTGGGACCCAGGTCCTCCCCTGTCAGCCAGGCCGGCCCCCAGGGCCCGGGCGATCCAAGCTGGCTGCTTCTCCCTCCTCCCAGGACTCCCTTCCCTGCTCAGTTCCCTGCAGGGCTTGTTGCTCCATGGCGCCCCCGGGCTTCCCACTCGCCCTGCCTGTCTGCCTGGCAGCAGGCCTGCTCCGCCAGGGCCACGCCCTCCTTTGTTTCCTGTGTCCCCACACCTGGAGCAGGGCCTGGCTGGTCTTCAGGCGCAGCCACCTCAGTGTGTCTGGCTGCCTTCTGCTGCCGCCGCGCTTTCTGCAGGCCAAAGGGGTGCACGTTCTGCACCCGCCAGGGCTTTCTGCCTGCCACCGACGCGGGGGACACCGTTCTCCCCGCCAGGCTGGCCTCCCGCCCCACTCACCCTGGCCTTCAGTTCGCGTCTTGCTTGGTTTTGCTTTGTCTTGCTTTCCAGCCTGCCTGCCTCCAGGGCAGCTCTGCCGGGACACAAAGAAAGTCAACAAATTGCTGGAAAGTGCCATGTGAGATGGCTTGGGGTCCGAGGTGGAAGTGCTTTGCGCGAAGTGATGGCTTGTGCACCCCGGGGTTTTGAGCCCCCTTAAAGGGGGTTTTCTTCAAAGACTAAAAAAAGGCTGAGTGGATTGCCTGTACCCCCCGGGTTTTGGAAGCATGCCCGGGAGGTTTTACAATTCAAAATGCTGGGGCCCGTGGTGTGCGCCTGTATTTCCGGGCCCTTTTAAGGTGAGGGGGAAGGATCCCCGGAGGCTAGCGTTCGGCTGGGTGACCTGTATGCTGCCCCTGCATCTGCCAGGTGAAAGAGTGAGACTCCAACTCAAAAAAAACTACAGGCTTCGCCGGGCTTGGTGGCTTAGCCTGTAATCCTAGCACTTTGGGAGGCCAAGGTGAGTGGATTGCCTAAGCCCGCAGGTTCGAGACCCGCCTGGGCAACTTGGCGAGACCTCATCTCTACAATAAATCAAAAATTAGCCGGGCGTGGTAGCACGCCTATAGTTCCAGCTACTTGGAAGGCTGAGGCGGAAGGATCGCCGGAGTCCAGCAGGTCGAGGCTGTGGTGGCCGGGAGCGGCCACTGCACTCCAGTCTGAGTGACAGGTGAGACTCCAACTCAAAAAAAAGAAAGAAAGCAAGCATGTCCATGCAAAAGTGTGTACACATTTGTACATAGCAGCATTATTCCTAAAAACCAAAAAGTGGAAACAAACCAGGTATCCATCTGCTGATGAATATATCAAGAAAAAGTGGGATATCTGGGCACAGAGGCCTGCAGTTCAGCACTTTAAGAGGCCAAGAAGGGAAGATTGCTTGAGGCAGGAGTTGGAGACCATCCTGGGCAACAGAGTGAGACCCTATCTCTATAAAAACAGCAACAAAATTGCCAGGTGTGGTGGGGTACACCTGTCAGCTCAGCTACTTGGGAAGCTGAGGTGGAAGAATCTGTTGAGCCCAGGAGGTCAAGGTTGCAGTGAGCTGTGGCCGCACCACTGCGCTCCAGCCTGGGTGACAGAGTGAGACCCTATTTTTAAAAAAAAAGCGCAGTCTGTCGTTGGAGACACCTCGGTGTGAAGGGAAACAGCAAAGGGAGGCAGTAGGGGCAGGAGTGGAGGCAGATGCCGGCTGGGAGGCCTCGTGACGCCGGGGACGCGAGTGCCACGTGGTCAGCAGGAGGAGCCTGCGTTCCTGGAGTGAATGTTGGGCTCGAGTTGTTCGTGGAGGGCGTCACCCCTGCAGAGAGGGATGTGAAGAAGTGACCAGCAAAGAAAGTAAAGCAGCCGGGCTCGGTGGCTCAGCCTGTAATCCCGTGCCTTGGGAGGCCGAGGCGAGTGGAGTGCCTGAGCCCGCGGGTTCGCGACCCGCCTGGGCAACTTGGCGAGACCTCATATCTGCATAAATCAAATATTAGCCGGGCTCGGTGGCTCAGCCTGTAATCCCGCGCCTTTGGGAGGCCGAGGCGAGTGGAGTGCCTGAGCCCGCGAGTTCGAGAGCCTCCTGGGCAGCGAGACCTCATCTCTACAATAAATCAAAAAGTCAGCCGGGCGTGGTAGCGCGCGCCTGTAATTCCGGCTACTCAGAAGGCTGAGGCAGAGGGATCGCCGGAGCCCGGCAGGTCGAGGCTGGGAGCGGCCACTGCACTCCAGTCTGGCGACGGAGTGAGACTCCAGCTCAAAAAAAAAAAGGAAGTGAAGCAGCCGCACAGCGGTGTGCCACTCAGCTACGGAAGGGAGCGAAGTGCTGACGCACTCCGCCGTGCGATGAGCCGAAGACCGCCGAGCAGGGCTCCGCCGAAGGCCCTGTGTCGTGGCTCCACCCCCGTGAAGTGTCCAGAGGAAAGGAAGGGCGGAGGAGCACGCCGGGCCTGGGGAGGGGGGACAGGGTTCCTCCTGGGGGTGACGCAGATGTCCTAGAATGAGGTCATGGTGGTGTCCGCACAGTCTGTGGTCGTGCTCAAGACCGCAGAACCGTGGGCTGGGCTGGGCTTCCTCACGTCACGGCGGCTGGGCGTGCAGGACAGGCATTCCAAGGGAGCGCGTGAGCACACGGAACCACGGGGCCCTCTGAGTAGCCCTGGAAGCCACAGGGTCTTCCATGGCCTTGCCATTGTTGAGGCTGTCAGAGTCCTTCCAGGTGGACTCGAGGGTAGTGATGAGTCCTGAAGGGCACGTGGGACTGGGAGTGTCGCCCCAGACGTCGGAATGTCTCTAGCAGACGTTGTTCAGCTTTTATATAGATACAGAATTGCTTTCTGAAAACATTTTTGTTTTTTTTTTGGAGTCGGAGTCTCACTCTGTCGCCCAGACTGGAGTGCAGTGGCCGCTCCCGGCCACCGCAGCCTCGACCTGCTGGGCTCCGGCGAGCCTTCCGCCTCAGCCTTCCAAGGAGCCAGAATTACAGGCATGCACAACCACACCCAGCTGATTTTTTGATTTATTGTAGAGATGAGGTCTCGCTGCCCAGGTGGGTCTCGAACCCGCAGGCTCAGGCAATCCACTCACCTCAGCCTCCCAAAGGCGCGGGACGACAGGCTGAGCCACCGAGCCTGGCTAACATTTTTTATGTATATCTATTTTTAACGATATGTAGGGTACAATTCAGAAGAAAATACTTTGTAGCACCAAAAACACAAAGACAGTAGTGGTCTGCCACTTCCCAGGTACCATGCGTGTTTCAAAGGTGACATGCATGTTAGAAAAGCCCCCATATTGACTGCTCATCATCCCCAAAAGCCAGCATTTGACATGTCCCTTGCTTTCTTATGTAATACTCTGTTTTGGAGGGGTTTTTCCACTTTAGCATATAGTACTGGGAAGTGGTAGGCCACATTCTTTTTTATTTTTTATTTTTGAACTGGAGTCTCACTCCGTCGCCCAGGCTGGAGTGCAGGGGCTCACGGCCACCGCAGCCTCGACCTGCTGGGCTCCAGCAATCCTTCCGCCTCTGCCTTCCAAGTCGCCAGAACTCCAGGCACGTGCTACCACATCCGGCTAAATTTTTTATTTATCGTAGGCTCAAGCTCCCACCAAGTTGCCTGGGCTGGTCTCAAACCCACGGGCTCAGGCAGTCCATTCGCCTCGGCCTCCCAAAGTGCTGGGATGGCAGGCTGAGCCACTGAGCCCAGCCTACATTCTTTTAAATGGTGACATGTTCCATATGAGGCTGTCTGTCCCACAATGTGTCCTCAGACCCCCGTGGAGAAGCATGTCATTGGTTTCTGGTTTGTCGCAACCAATTCTGCAGGAAGCTTTCTGGAGCACTTTTCGTGCCGTGGTATGCATTTCCGAGTATGTTTGTGTGGGACGTCTCTAGGATGAAGAGGGCAAGTACACCTGAAAACCTTCATAGACACAAATTGCCTGCTGAAGACCGCGCCATCATCCTCACCTCTCCATGACCTGTGGCTCCGTCTATCCACAGGCTCACGCACACTTCGTATCGTCAGCAGTTTTAATCCACGTCCACCCGATAGGCACAAACGACTTCTGGTTTTGTTTGCATTTGTGTTTTCCAGCACAAGCGGCATGGGGCATCTGCTCCCCATGGCAGCCTCTAGACAGTTCCACCCGGGACAGCAGCCATCCCTCCAGCAAGGGCTGAAGGTGGCCACGCGTGGGCTCCAGCGACGGCACCAGCAGCAGAGCCAGCCAGAGCCCGGCACCAGCGTCCCAGGAGACACACAGTTGATAAACATCCGGAAGGATTCCGAGCCCAGGACTCCCCCCTGCTGACCAGGTGCTTGGTCCTGTGTCCCAAGTGCTAGAAACAATCATGTCTTGGGCAGCGATCCTTTTAAAACCAGTCTCCACAGTATTGGCTCAGACCTGTCGAGCCGGGTTCTGGGTAGCTCCGGCCAGTGGCCCTGGCCCCAGTCGGCTCAGTATGAAAAACCGAGGGTGCCTTAAGGAAGCGCTGAGTAAGCGGAGAGGCTTGTTGTGGTAGCAGAAGTGGTCTTGCAGCAGTCCCCGTTGGGTCTGGATATGGCCTGGTTACCAGAAACCACTGAGTCCCTCTGTCCCTGGCTGGGTCTGGTATGTGTGGAGGAATGTGAGGCCGATGAGGCTGGCGTCAGTAGGTGGGTGATGAAGAAAATCTCAGGGTAAGACATTACAGGTGCTACAAAGAAACTTTCTGGTAACAGCGGGAGCTGAAAAGCTGCTTAGCCAGCTGTGAAACATTTGCAGTAAACAAAAAGTAAACCTTTACTGCTAGTTCCAGGGTGAACAAAAAGCAGTTAGCCATTGCTAACTATTGCTGCTAATTAACCCTATCTTTTTTTTTTGACTTGAGTCTCACTCTGTTGCCCAGACTGGAGTGCAGTGGCCACTCCCGGCCACCGCGGCCTCACTCCGCCTCAGCCTTCCAAGGAGCCGGAACTACAGGCGCGCGCTACCACGCCCGGCTAGCTTTTCATTTATTGTAGAGACGAGGTCTCGCCAGGTTGCCCGGGCGGGTCTGAAACCCGCAGGCTCAGACAGTCCACTCGCCTCGGCCTCTCAAAGTGCTGGTATTGCAGGCTGAACCACCTAACCCAGCCAATTAACCCTGTCTTAAGGAAACAGAACATCACGGTCAATCAGCTGCTTCACAAGCCTCTGGAAGCTTCCTTTTGCAGACCTTCCCCAAAGAGAGTGCCCGGCCCACACTGGACCCCGTGTAGTCCCCTCAATTCTTCTGGCTAGTCCCCGCCTCTTGGCAGATAGCAAACACTCTCTCTGCTGCCTCTGCCGTGCGCCCCTCACAATGCTTCCCTTAATAAATCTGCCTCGCTCAGTTCAGAACTGCCTCCGTGAATGCCTCCACCTGCGACCCCGGCCACACAGCCCCCCACCGCGCACAGCATCCCGTGGGCCGCGCTGCTTTGGATCGTCTTCCTGGCTAGAAGTTGCTCCCCCAGGGAGGGGGTGTTTGCTTCTTGCTCTGGGGACAGGTGTGGAGAAAGTGCAGCCGGTGCTGTGGTGGGCCGGCTTCTGGCCGCGCTTCTGAGCATGCTGGCGATGTTGCCCAGCACTGGTGTGTGGCATGCGTGACGGGCACTGGGTGTTGTGCTGTGCCGAAACTTGTGGACGTGAGTTTGTTGTAGCGTAAGCCAGGTGCTTTAGTCTACTACAAATCGAGCTCTTCATGTGTTTTTGGTTTTTTGTGTGCTGTATTTCTTCTCTCCAAGCAGGAAGCCAGCCTGCCTGAGGGAGGCTTGGTTTGGGGCCTGAGTGCCAGCAGTTCGGTTTGTGAGTCCTTGGAGAGGGACTGGAGGCTGGCGGGCCGGACACTGCAGACGCCTTGGCTGGTCTTGCGATGGCAGGATCTGAGGGTCTCTCAAAGGGTTGGGGTCCTAGCAGAGGACTCCCAGTGCCAGCCAAGACTCCTGTGCCCATGCCTGGAAGGGAGACGGCCACGGGCCTCCTCCCTGCAGGGACACACAGGCCAGGCCCTGGGGAAACCGCAGTGCCTTGGTCTCCGGAGGAGAGTGGAGCGTCCCTGATGTCCGGTTCCTTGTGTCCCCCCGGGTTGCCCTGCATCATCCCCAGGGAAGGGAAGAACCTGCCCCATCCTCTTGCCAGTGAACTTCCTGCCAGCCTGGAGGACGAGGGCTCCAAGCCAGGGAGACTTGAGATAGAAAAAAAATAGGACAGGCCTCGCCCACCTGAGCTTTGGGAGTATTGGTGAAAAGGCCAGACTCTAAAATATTTAAAGAGGTTTATTCCAAGCCTGATGTGAGTGACCTCAGCCCCAGGCACGGTCCCAAGAGGTCCTGAGAACGCTGCCCAAGATGGTTGGTTTCCAGCCTGGTGGTATCCTTTTTAGGGAGACAGAAGTGACAAAACATAAATCAACACATGTGAGGTTTAGATTGGCTGGGCTGGAAAGGTGGGCCATCTTGAGGGTGGTCTTACAGGTCGTGGGTGGAGTCAAATGTTTTCTGACTGGCAGTTGGTAGAAAGCTGAGCTCCATCGAAAGAGTTTGAAATCGTTCAAAGAAGTGCTTGAGGCCGGGCTCGGTGGCTCAGCCTGTCATGCCAGCACTTTGGGAGGCCGAGGCAAGTGGATTGCCTGAGCCCACGGGTTTGAGACCAGCCCGGGCAACCTGGTGAGTCCTCGTCTCTACAATAAAATAAAAAATATCCAGGCGTGGTAGCACGCGCCTATAGTTCCAGCTACTCAGAAGGCTGAGGTAGAAGGATCGCTGGAGCCCAGAAGGTCAAGGCTGGGGTGGCCATGAGCATGCGTACCACTGCATTCCAGCCTGGGCGAAGGAGTAAGACTCCGACTCAAAAAGGAAAAAGAGTTAGCCTGAGAGGGGCTGTGGAAGCCAGCTTCCCATCATACATGCAGTTCTGGGCAGCTGCTTCCGGAGAGTTGGGGGCAAATGTCTTGAGAGGTGCCAGGCTCTTCCCAGGGAAGGAGCGCCCACAGATGCCGGCTTCCCCAAGCACCTCACATCATCAAAGAAACACGTTTGGGGTCAAGAATCGTCACCTCCTTTGGGACCGCTGTCTGCCACGTGGGCCACGCGGAGTCCGGCTGGCGTTTATTCCACGGCCGTGGAGTCTGGCCAGCCTTAGGGTTGCTGCCTTGATGTTAGTGCCGCTCAGCTGTGCCTAAACGCCAGGAGGCCGAGGGAGTGATGAGGCATGCCCGCCTCCTTTCCCTGCATGGCCTGGAATCCAGTTCTCAAGTTTCCCTTGGCCGAGACGGGACTCAAATTTTATTTTTGCTTTATGAGAGAGTCATTCCACACTCCAGGTAGTGAACTCAAGGCGAACCTTAGGTCAAGGTCAGTCTCCCATACCGCGTGTCCAGGGTGCTCTTGAATGGAAGAGAAAGGGACGGTGCCACCCACAGTTCCTGGGATGCTGTGACCCTCCCACGGGACGTGCTGCCACAAAGCCACCTGTACGTGTCACTGCAGAAACAGGGTTCGAGGGCACTGCCCCAGAGGATGGGGACAGTGAGAGTGCTATGGTTCTTCGTCGTGAACTGAAAATTCCCACTCTCCTGCACCACCCCACGCGCTGCCCGTAGGGAGCACACCTTTGTGTGTCAGGCCATGTAGGAGCAGAGAACCGTAGGCAGTGTGGCCGTGGGTGTCAGGCTGCGTGGGAGCTGAGGACGTCAGGAGGTTGCACACCCCACGAGCCTGGTGTCTCCCAACATGAAGAGGCTTGGAGGCCTTCGTGGCAGCCGCCTGCCTGGCCCGTCACCAGCTCCCCCGCCTGTGGCTCCTGCGCACCCTGGCCTGCCCGCCCTGCCCAGCCCAGGAGAGCCTGCTCCCGGGAACGGCTGCCGGCCTGGGAAGGCTGACTGGACACAGGTGATGGCCCGGGGCGGCCTGGGCACGAGGCGTGACTTGCTGTTGCTGCCCGCGTGTTGTGGAGCCAGGAACCGGGATGACAGAGGAGCCCTGCTGCGTCTCCAGGGGCCTGGGACGGACCTGGACACCGCGCCCTGTCCCTCCCCGGTTGCCCACAGCACGCATGCCCGGTGCGCTGTGACTCCAGTGTTAGGCCCAGGGCTGGGGCTGGAAACATGTCCGTGGACGGGCGCCGTCCTCACTGAGTGCTGACTGTGCGGGGGAGCGTGCAGGCGCGGAGGGGAGCTCGTGTGCCGTGGCGCACGCCCGTGGGACTCGTGACTCAGGGTCAGGGGTGGTTTGACCCTCAGGGCTTAAGGCTGTCGAGCAGCATGTCAACGCTGGCTGCCATCTGTGTGAAAAAAGGCAGAGTGGGCATGTGTGTGCCCGTGAACATTTGTATGCACATGTGGTCATGTACCTATGTTTGAGTATGTGCATGTGTATGTGTCTGCATGCGTTGTGTGTATGTGATTCACGTGCGTTCGCGCACGCATGTTTGAGTGTGCCTGCATGTGCATGGATGTGTGTGTACGTGTGTTCGTGTACAAGTGTGTGGTGTGTGTGTGTATATGAAAGGCTGCAAAAGAAACTGGTAGCAGCACTGGTCTCTTTATTTTTTATTATTTATGTATTTATTTTTGAACTGGAGTCTCACTCAGTCGCCCGGACTGGAGTGCAGTGGCTGCTCCCGGCCACCGCAGCCTCGACCTGCCGGGCTCCGGCGATCCTTCCGCTCAGCCTTCCGAGTAGCCGGAATTACAGGCATGCGCTACCACGCCTGGCTAATTTTTTGATTTAATTTATTGTAGAGATGAGGTCTTGCCTAGTTGCCCAGGCGGGTCTCGACTGCGGGCTCAGGCAATTCACTCACCTCAGCCTCCCAAAGCATGGGATTTACAGGCTGAGCCACTGAGCCCGACTATCTCTCTCTCTTTTTTTTTTTAGTTGGAGTCTCACTCAGTCACCCAGGCTGGAGTGCAGGGGCATGTTCAAAGCCACCGCAGCCTAGACCTGGGCTCAGGCGATCTTTCCGCCTCAGCCTTCCAAGCAGCTGGAACCACAGGCGTGTGCCACCACACCCAGTTCATTTTCTGATATATTGAAGAGAAGAGGTCTCGCCAAGTTGTCCAGGCTGGTCTCCAACCCTGGGCTCAGGCAATCCTCTTGCCTTGGCCTCCCAAAGTGCTGGGATGACAGACTTCAGCCTTCGCACCCAGCTTGCACTGGCCTCCTCAGATGGGGAACTGGAGGCCAGGAGTGGGCACAAGACGTTTTGCCGTGTTTTATAATGTTCTGCATGTGTAAAATGCGATCACTTTAAAAGTAAATTTCAAAAGGAGGGGACATTTGCATACAAATCCAGGTTCCTGGCTTGCCAGTGCGGGCGCTCCGGCGAGCTGGGGACATTTTGTCTGGGCCTTCAGACCGAGAGCTGGCGTCAGGGTCACGCTTGGGTGGAGCATCTGGCAGCTGTGTGAGGAGCAGGAGGACAGGATGGGGCTGCCTCCATGCGCGGGGGGCGGGGTGGAAAGCAGCAGCCATCCCGTTCCTCGGGCCGTTCCTCGCTCTGTCCTCCAGTGATGAGGCATGCCCGTGCCCTTGTCGGGTTGCCGGACCCCAGGGCGCCGGTCCGAGGATCACCTTGAGCACAGCCACCCTGGGCGTCAGCCGGGGCGCCCTCGGGATCGCAGCGGCCTGGAGGTCAGTGGCCTGGAGGTCGGCGCCCTCTTCCTGCAGGGCAGCGTGGGCAGCCTGGGCTCCCGGAAGGCGGCAAGCCGGGTTCTACCGCCTCTGGGCGAGGGCAGCGGCCTCAAAGGGTTTGGCTGCCCCTGCTCCGGGAATCGAGCGGGGTGTTTTCCTGGAGGCTTGGTGGCCACTCCGTCCGCAACACCGAGGCCTCAGACGTGGTCCGCGATGTGAGCAGGTCTTCAAAGGCCTCGTGTTAATTAATGCCAGCTCCTGGTTCTTCAGGTCAGGCACCGCGCACCTGGCAAGCGTACACCTTCACGTAAACCCACGTAGGCAGGCCCTGTCATCGTTCCCATCTTACACACGAAAACACAGAGGCTTCGAGACCAACCTGCCCCACGGCAAATGACAGTAAGTGGAAACCCAGGCTTCTAGCCTGCAAGTGCAACCCCCAGGCTTCACTGTGTTCGGGAGAGACGCCCGTCCTGAAGGTTCCCAACTGAGCCCGTCACGGAGCACCTGCACATTTGGGTTAAAGTGTGAGCTTTATCTTCACCCCAGTTGAGGCCACGCTGAGAACACACCTCTGGGGATGAGCGTCACGGGACTGAGCCCAGTGGGTGGGGTGGCGGCTCATCCCGCGTGGCAAGGAGGGGGCAGCTGTCCCTGCCGGGCGGGAGCCCTAGGTCCACGCAGACACTCTGCCCACACGGCTGTGCAGTCCGGGTGACCGAGAGACAGCCCGGTGCCCCTGGGGCGGGTGGCTGGCGCTTACTCTCAACAGGCTTCGTGTTTCAGACACGAAAAACATCCAACTATGCAGCACTTCAGCCGTGCAGAAGAGAATGAGCAGACGCGCCCGACAGGAGCGGGCTGGCAGCCTTTGCCCGTGTGCCGAGCCCACCCAGCTCCGCAGAGAGAGGAGCCAGGATGCGTGGGGCCAGGTCCGCCCTCCCACCTCTGCCCCCAGAGCGACAGCAGCCACAGCGTCTTGCCCTTGCCAACTTTTTTCTTCATTGAGTGATACAAGTCTAGATGGCGGTTTTTCCCCATGGCGTGCCTGCAGGGTGAAGTTTCACATCTCTAAACACCCAAACAAAATGCAGGTCAAGGGTTGAACCTGTCCAGCACCTCCAAGGACTCATGCTGGCAATCCCAGCACTTTGGGAGGCCCGGGCGAGAGGCCTGCTGGAGGCCAGGTGTTAGAGGCCAGCCTGGGCAACATAAGGAGACCTGGCCTCTACAAAAAACATAAAAGGTGGCCGGGTGTGTGGTGCACCTGTAGGCCCAGCTACGTGGGAAGCTGAGGTGGGAGGATCACTGGAGTCCAGAGGCTGAAGCTGCAGTGAGCTGTGATCACGCCACGGCGCTCCAGCCTGGGAGACAGAGCAGTCCTACTGTGAAGCGCACCACCGGCCGGGCGTCTTAAACAGAAAGGGACTTGCTCACTGTCCTGGAGGCTGGAAGTCCAGCATGGCGGTGGCCAGGGCTGCTGCCTCCGAGGCCTCTCCTTGGCTCACAGCTGGCCGTGTTTCCATGTCTGCGTGTGTCTTTCCCCGTGGGCGTCTCTGACCTGATTTCTCCTTGCAAGGGCACCAGCCATATGCCGTAGGGCCCCACCCGCGTGACCTCATTTCACCCAGCTGCCCTTTAAAGATGCTGTCTCCACACAGAGTCACTTTTGAGACATGGGGGCCGGGTTCCTATACGTGGATTTTGAAGGGACACAGCTTGGCCCTTGACACCTGTTAAGTCATTCACATTTTAGCACGCCCCCAGGGGGCCTGTGTGCACAGCCCAGGTCTGCTCCCGGTGGATAAGACCCTGCCTGCAGGCGAGGCAGAGGCTGCAGTAACCCCCTTCTCTCCCTTCCGTGGGCCTGGCCGGGTGGGGTCGCTGTGGCCTGGAGGCCCATTGCCTCTGGAGGGGGCCCTGCCTCTCCTGGAGGAGCGGTGGGTGTGCGCAGGAGAGGTCAAAGGGAGAGAAGGAGGAGTCCAGCTGGGTGGAGTCTGGCCCTGGGGCCATCGGGAGTGCCTCCTTCCAAGCAGGTGGCTCCTGGCAGGAGCTCACCTCTGCAGACAGCCTCCGTCAAGACACAGAGCCAGCCTCGGGGCTTTCCTGGGACCGAAAGGGGCCACTCTGCATTCCTGCTGCCTCTGCGAGGCCCTCGCCACCTCTGTCCCAGCCCGGTGCTGTGGGACAGTTGACCCGGAGACACCCCATGGCTGAAGCCAGTCCCACCCTGCTGTCAGCCGTGTGTGGCTTAAACTGGAGGTTTCTTTTTTTTTTTTTTGAGTTGGAGTCTCACTCCGTCACCCAGACTGGAGTGCAGTGGCCACTCCCGGCCACCGCAGCCTCGTCTGCTGGGCTCCGGCCATCCTTCCGCCTCAGCCTTCCAAGGAGCTGGAACTACAGGCGCGTGCTACCACGCCCGGCTCATTTTGATTTATTGTACAGATGAGGTCTCGCTGCCCAGGCGGATCTCGAACCTGCGGGCTCAGGCAATCCACTCACCTCAGCCTCCCAAAGGCGCGGGATTACAGGCTGAGCCACCGAGCCCGGCTTTAACTTATTTTTAAGTGGCAAAGAATGTAAAACTCCAACAGCACACAGTGTGGTATTTGTACTAAAAGGAGAGTACCCACAATCAGGTCTGACAGCAGAGTGACCAGCAGCAGGCCGACCCTTCTGCGAGCAGTAACAATGAGCTTGGACGAAACCCAAATCTGCCGATGCCACTGCAGGACGTCCAGACAGTGACGGAGGGAAGCAGCCTGAGCGGGAAACACACGGCTCTCCCCAAGGGGGTCTCTCCTGGACTCCACTGTAAGTCGGAGTCTCTAGAGAGCTCCTGGAGGAGGTTGCCGGCCCACCCCAGGCTTCTGACTCACGGGCTCCGAGGCACTGACACACTCGCCCTCCTCACAGGTTTCCAATGATGCTGGCAGTCCAGGCCACACTGTGAGAACCACAGCCAGCTTGTGCAGGGCAGAGGCCATCGAGAGATTAGAGCTGGAGCAGAAGTTGCAGGCTCTTGGGCCTGGCACGTCCAAAGAGTCTGCGCCTGGAGTGGCTGGAAACTGAGAGAAAAGCCAGGAAGGTGAAGAGTTAAGAGTAGGCAGCCCCCAAGTATGTGTGTGACTCTCAGATCCCCAGCCAACCCTGAACCATATGTGCAGGGGGAGACTCCGACAAGTCCAAGGGACACAGCAGCAGGTGGTGGACGCACAGATGCCCGCAGTCACCCATCACAGGAGAGGGAGAATTTGGCGTCATAAGAACGTGAGCTTTTCACAGACTCCATGGGAGGCACATACTTCTAATGAACAAAGACGAAACTCAAGCAGACCCACCCTAGCAAAATCCAAGACAAGCCTTAAAAGCCACATGACCCACCAGGAATCTAATAACAAGAACGTTCTCCAGAGGGCGATAACAGCGTCTAGTCTACAGCACATAAATTCACACGCACATACTACAAACGTGACCAGATGCATGATGAAGAAGAAACGAGGGCCACAGTCAAGAGACAGACTAGTCAACAGAAACAGACTCAGGAGAAACGAGGGCCACAGTCAAGAGACAGACTAGTCAACAGAAACAGACTCTCCGGCAACCCAGAGGCCACGGCAGGCAGAGAGGGACGCTGACGTAACTGAGCACAGATATTGCAGTCTTTGGAAGGAGGCACGTCGAGGCAGGGGGACAGGAGACTCGGGGAGGCCCTGAGCCTGATCACTCCCATAAATCTCTCCACACAAACTGTCCCGTCACACGCTATTCTGTAAAAGTTAATTATTCAAAGCCAAACATGCCCGAAAACTGCATTTAAAGCCCAAACGATGACACCCACCTCCAAATGTGTTGTGATTCCAGGTGGGACACTTGGTGACAGCAGGGCTGGTGGCTGTGCCCAGCCTCAGTATTCCTGCCAGAGGCAGCTGCCCGCCACACGTGTCCGGAGGTGCGGGCCTGCCTCTGCCACTAGCTCTTCCTAGTGAGGTCCTCGGTGGCGTTGCCCTTCCTCGGAAACCGAGACCCACTTCCCACAGCCTGATGGATACAGTTCCTACGCACATTTCTGGTCACAAAACCTCACCAAGCTTCCGGATAAAGACCAAATCCCTCCTAACTACAAATGTGGAAATACTCCTGAGCAAGACACACAGTCAGGAAAGATGAGCAAGAACAAGCGAGTCCTTGCTCCAGGGCCCAGCTTGGGGCCATGGTGGCCAGGGCCCGTCCGGGCAGTGCAGGGGGCCAGGTGGGCAGCGATCCCAGCGGGACGCCGTCCCATCGCTGACCACACGCTCGTCACTCGTGCTGGCACCGTGCGGACATGCCAGCGAGTGCCCTGTGCACGGCCGCGGGTGTGGGAGGAAACCCATGCAGACAGGGGAGACAAGAAGACCACAGACCAGGGCCCTGCCTGGGAATCAACGTTCTTTTCAGCAGCGTGGCAACCAGGGAGGCCTGGGCAGCTCATGCAGGGACGTCCTGCTTTCTTCAGGCCACATAAACAGTGGCCCTTTGCACCAGAGCTGGCTGTCACCAAGAAGATGCTGACAGCTGGTAGCAATCAGGGCCGAGTGCCAGATCGTCCCCACGAACCTACCCTTCACCTTCGGCCTGGCCGGCGACGGCTCATGGCGGCAAGCCAGGAGTGCCCATGACAAGGGCTGGTGTGCACGCACTGAGACGGTCGCCTTGGACAGTAGACCTCGCCCAGTCCCCAGCGTTCATGTGGTAAGTTTGCAGATATTCGTAAGGGCCCTGCCAAGTGCCGTTCTGTGTTGAGAGGAAGCCAGGGAGCAAAACCGGGCTCTCCGTGCCACAGGGGAGCGGGAGCGGCAGCGAGCTGTGAAGACGCAAGCAGGGAGGCCTGGCAGGGGCAGGACTTGCCGTGAGCTCGGGCGGCCGCACAGAGAGAGAATGTGCTGTGGGGAGGCCGCCGCCAGGGAGCCGACCGTCCAGGCACCGAGCACGGGTGCCCAGGCTTGGGAAGGCCGTCACCACCCGCCCGAGGCACCGAGCTCTTCGCTTCCTGGCCGCTGAGGAAGCATCCCTGGAGCTGCTGCCCGGTGGTCCGGCCTTCCTGGAGGCACAGGAGAGGTGCTGGCTCTCTCAGCCAGGTGCTGGACGGTTGAGTAAGCGAACAAGGGCGCAAGTTCCACCGTGACAGCTCAGCGAGCCCCAGAGCACACGGCGCTGGTGGTAGTGCAGGGTGATGAAAACAATGGCTGGCGTTTGCTGAGGGCTCCCTGGCTCCTCCGCCGTGTGAGCATTTTATGCCATTTCGCGCCCACCTGACAATGGCCCCTGCCTTCTGTCTGTCCGTGTCCTGCCGTGGCGCTCTCAGAAAAGCCCCGGCCAGGAGTATCCTTTTGCCCACCCCACGCGACGACCGCAGAGGGGTGGCGCTGATGTTCAGATGCTGCGAAGACAGGGATGGCCGCCAGTGGGTCGGGAGCGCTGTCGACTAAGCCTGTCTGGGCAGCGCAGGCCGCGTGGGACTCTGGTGAGCACTGCTGGCCTGGAGACCATGGGGGGCAGCCCCAGCGTTGCGTGTGGGCCCCACACTGAGACCCCTCGGGATTTGGGGTTCTCGTAGTAACACGGACGTTGAGACCAGAATCGCTGTGTGTCAGGCCGAACCACAAGGCTGGCGGGACCCTCGCAAGCGAGAGGAGTGGGGACAAGAAGCTACTGCCATGTTAAAAAGACCCTGTCAGTGGCTAAATACCGCTTCTATTTCCACGAGTTAAATTTAATCACATGTTTCAGCTGATTTTTTTTTTTTTGAGTTGGAGTCTCGCTCTGTCGCCCAGACTGGAGTGCAGTAGCTGCTCCCGGCCACTGCAGCCTCGACCTGCTAGCCTTCCGAGTAGCTGGAACTACAGGCATGCGCTACCACACCCGGCTCATTTTGATTTATTGTAGAGCTGAGGTCTCACCAAGTTGCCCTGGCGGGTCTCGAACCCATGGGCTCAGGCAATCCACTCACCTCAGCCTCCCAAAGACACGGGATTACAGGCTGAGCCACCGAGCCCAGCTTGATTTTTTTTTTTTTTTTTTTTTTTGAGTTGGAGTCTCACGCGGCTGCCCAGGCTGGAGTGCAGTGGCTGCTCCCAGCTACCACAGCCTCGACCTGCTGGGCTCCGGCGATCCTTGCGCGTCAGCCTTTCAAGTAGCCGCAACTACAGGCATGTGCTACCACACCCGGCTAATTTTTGATTTATTGTAGAGAAGAGGTCTCACCAAGTTGCCCAGGCTGTTCTCGAACCTGCAGGCTCAGGCAGTCCACCGCCTCGGCCTCCCAAAGTGCTGGGAAGACAGGCACTGAGCCTGGCCCATCCTGTGTCTTTTAAAGAAACTCAGACAAGAAGCATCATATGGTCTTTCTCGCCTGTGGATCTTATATTATTTTTGTTTTTAAGGCTTGCCGAGGGCAGGGGTCGTCGCCTGTGCTTGCATGCGGGATCGCCGATCTGTGACACCCCACCGGGAAGCCAGGCCAGCCACCCGCAGTGAGTCCAGAGGCACGCAGAAGCAGCACAGCCATGAACAGTGGGACACGCAGGAACAGAGGCCCACGCCTCCACGCGCCTTCAGGTGACCGCGAGAGGGCGGGCACTGCGGGGCTTGTGGAGGCCGGAGACCCTTCTCCTCACAGCGTCCGGAGGTGACCAGCTGGCTCTCTTCGCTGGGCACCAAGCAAAAGATTCAGCTTCTTGAGACGGAGTTCAGTGGGAAAGCCTTTCCACGGACAGCCTTGTGTTCTGTTCATTTAGCAACATTGAGGGAAACTGGCTGCGTGCAGATGCAGTTCCTGCGAGGGGGTGGACCCCGGGGAGCAAGCCAGGGCTGCACCCTCAGTCTCAGCCGGCTGTCACTGAGAACCGAGCTCCGTGCGGCATCCCGTTCTCCACTGGCGAGGTGCTGCTGCTCCGACAGCCACCCCTGTGCTAGGCAAGACGGACACGTGGCCAGACGTCCTGGCCTGTGAGACGGGATTTTCCCAGGGTCTCCCGGCGCAAAAGGCCCAATTCCCGCCGCAGCAAACGACACCCTTGAGTTGAAACATGACACCCTCCTCACAAGCACCCCCAGCTCCAGGGAATATTCTCTCTTAAAAAACTAAAACATTTTTAGCGGTGGGGTCTTGCTGTGGGGCCCAGGCTGGAATACCACTCACAGGCGTGACTGTCACTCACTACGTCTGCAAACCCCTGGACTCAAGCGATCCTCCCTTCTCCTGGGCCTCCCAAGCGGCTGGGACTACAGGCTGCCTGTTCACGATGTTTCTTTGCACTTGTGGACGAACCTGGCCACCCACTCTGACCCTGCCACAGACAGCCCTTTAGGTCAGCAGCCCGCACCCAGGTGCAGGGCCACCGTGCAGAATGCAAGCCTAGCACTCTTTACTCGGAAGGAAGTTCACCTACTGATGTGCCTCTCAAGTAGCTGACTATTCAGAAAACTCATGGCTCTCCCCTGAAAAAAATGAAAGAAAAGATAATCCAGAGACATCTGACCTCCATGAAAGTAAAAACAAAAACCCATTGGATATCTTCTTTTTTTTTTTTGGAGTCGGAGTCTCACTCTGTCGTCCAGACTGGAGTACAGTGGCCGCTCCCGGCCACCACAGCCTCGACCTGCTGGGCTCCGGCGATCCTTCTGCCTCAGCCTTCCGAGTAGCCGGAATTACAGGCGCGCGCTACCACGCCCGGCTCATTTTTTGATTTATTGTAGAGATGAGGTCTCACTGCCCAGGCGGGTCTCGAACCTGCGGGCTCAGGCAATCCACTCACCTCAGCCTCCCAAAGGCGCGGGATTACAGGCTGAGCCACCGAGCCCGGCTTAACTTTTTTATATTTTTGCATGCTTGAAGTCTCACTATGCTGCCCAGGCTGGTCTCGAACTCCTGGGCTCAAGCGACTCTCCTGTGTCAGCCTCCCAAAGTGCTGGGATAACAGGTGTGAGCCACTGCACCCAGCCAAAATGCAAATTAAAAAACCTCTTTTATTATTTCAGAAGTATATGAGCACTGTAGACATCTTTAAAATTTTTAAATTAATTTTTAAAATTTAAAACTATTTCCATCCTATTCATACTTTATGTTTGTCCCACTTTGGTAGCATTTGTCACAATTGTAATTTTACGTTTATTTTTATGACTAGTAAAACAACGTGTAGCTGGGCTTGGTGGCTCAACCTATAATCTCAGCATTTGGGAGGCCGAGGTGAGTGGATTAATTTGAGCCTGTGGGTTTGAGACCAGCCTGGGCAACTCGCAGGACCTCATCTCTACAGTAAATAAAAAGTTAGCTGGGCATGGTAGTGCGCGCCTGTAGTTCCGGAGCCCAGCAGGTCGATGCTGGGGTGGCCGCGAGTGTGCCACTGCACTCCAGCCTGGGTGACAGAGTGAGACTCCAACTCAAAAACAAACCAATAACAAAACAACATGTGTCTCCTCCAAAGGCTCTACAACTCCCTGAGGACAAGGACCTTGTCTGGCTTGCCTCCCCTGTAGCCCATGTTTCTGGTAGAGTGGGTGACACGTGTTGGTAACTCAAGTATTTGTTTAGTGGTTAAATAAACAACTGAAATCCTTGAAAAAGTAGAAAATCGTTTGTGTTTTGGGGCACATGGCCTGCTCATACTAGCTTTCTTTTTTTAGTTTTTGAGGCAGGGCTGCACTCTGTCACCCAGGCTGGAGTTCAGTAGCACGATCGTGGCTCACTGCGGCCTCCCACTTTTGGGTCAAGCGATCCTCCTGCCTCAGCCTCCCGAGTAGTTGGGACGACAGGCATGTGCCACCACACCTGGCTAGGTTTTTTGTTTTTTGTAGAGATGAGGTCTCACTATGTTGCCCAGGCTGGTCTCCAACTCCTAGGCGCAAGTGATCCTCCAAAGTGCTGGGATGACAGGTGTGAGCCACCGCACCCGGCCTCAGCCCGCTTTCTCAGAGTTAATTTCCTAGCCAAATGTGTCTGTTTAGGATTGAGTTCGACTCCACCCGTGGTGATGGACTGGATCAGGGCAGATGCATGACCCACGCTGGGCCAATCAGGTTCTTTTCTTGCAGAACTGGGAACTGGACTCCGGAGTGCCAAGGGGCGAGTCTGGGGCGTGTCTGGAATTGGGAGGCGGGCGGGCCCTAGGTCATGGCAGCTCCTGCTGTGTGCGTGAAGCCGCCATCTGTGCTCAGAAGAGGGAGACAGCCGTGCAGGGCGAGGCACAGGCAGGAAGGCCCGGTCTCCGAGGCCGGCAGCTTCCTGGGGCTGCTCTCTGCGGAAGCCCGGATGCCGGGATCCCGTGCGGCACTGCTGGAACCAAGGCCCCAGCCCCGACTCAGGCCAACCCAGCCGGGTTTCCGGGATGTGCACACCTGAGGCTGAACGGAGACACGCCCCCGCATGTCTTAGGAGGGGAGACCAGGGGATCTGCCTTGGGCGTCCCGGTCAGGCCCCCCAGCGGGAAGACCCCGCTGCCGTGGGTTCTCCCACCTGTCGGGGAGAGCCAAGCCACCTGCTTGAGACAGGGCCAGGCTGGGGCTCAACTTTGGGAGAATCGAACCTCTCACCTGAGGGGCTTGTGGGTTCAAACAGCACAAAGCACGGGGATGCCTAGGACATTTCTGAATGGAGAACTGGAAAAAAAGAGAGGGTCAAACCAAAGCCAGACTCCTGTCTCTGCTATTTGTGGCTCCGGGCTATTTTTGAAGACACCGCCTTTGAATTCCCCGAGGGAATTTTCCCTTCCGGTCCTGTCATCTGGTGGCCAGCTCAGGGTTTGCTGGCTTCTGGGAGACCAGGGGATTTTGCGAAAGAAAGTCTGGTGGTTTCTGGCTCAAACGGAGCTATGCAGACCGGCCTCTTCCACATGATGATGCCGGGAGCCTGACCAGACAGTTGAGACGGGTGGCGGAAAGCCCCCACTGGGGCCTGCTGGTCTCAGCACACGGTGCGCTTTGGACCGGCATCCGGCCTGGTTAGCGGCGCGACTCCGGGTGGGCCTGCAGTTACAGGGTGAGGCTGGGTTCCTCTGTGGGGCTGGCTGTGTTCTTGGCCTCTCGCCGTGCAGGCTCCCGGAGTTTCCTCCGGCAGTCCCAGCACGGTCTTGGCCGAGGCTGGGATGCCGAGGGATCTGTCTCCAAACTGGAAAGCACACAGGGACCTTCCCCAGAGCTGAGGGAGGCCGGGAGGCTGAGGCCCCGCGGAGGGACGCACCGTGGGGGCATCGAGGGCGGTGGCCTCCACCCTGGGGGCTTGGCGTGGGGCAGGGGCGTCGGTGTGGCTGGAACCAGAGAACAGTGGGTGGAGCCATGGCAGTTCTGGGGCCACGTCCTGTCCCGGACCCCGGACCCCAGCAAGGAGAGGAGAGGCCTGGCTGGTAGCCGGTTCCCTGGGAGCTGGCCCGTCTCCTCCGAGGCGGGAGGGATGTCCTCAAGGCACTCCCAGGCGGAAGCCACATATCAGGGCTGGCTGGAGAGAGAGAGAGAGAGAGAGAGGTGGGGAAGAGAGAGGAGGGGAGAGGGGGGAGAAGCCCGAGCCCCGGCCATCTGCAAGACGACAAGTTCCAGATGCCAGTCCCCCCTGCTGTCTGCCCGGAGGTCTGCCAGGGTCAGCCAGGATCAGCCCTGCAGCCGCTGGAGGTCAAGGCGCTGAAACCGCTCTGGCCAGAAGGGGGCCCCAGATTTCACCCACATGGGCCCGCCGCCGGTGGCAGTCTGGCCGCACCTCCCTCCCACCACGGGCCGGAAAGGCCAGAAAGCCCCAGAGCTGGGACCGGCACCCGCTGGCAGGCCCTGCCCCGAGACGCCGGGCGGCAGCAACTCCGATCCGCGCCGAGGTCCTGAGGGCTCAGGCGCCCCTGCCCTGAGCACCCACTCATGTCAGCCCCGCACTGGGCGGGCCGGGCGGCAGGGGGAGGATGGGCTCAGAGGCGGAGTCTCCAGTCCACGGCCCCGCGCTCAGGAAAGTCCAATAACCACGAAGGCGTGAAGGGCTCATCACGGCAGAGCCCGAGTGGTCCCAGGGCCTCATGTGGCTGGTGACCAGGGACGGCCGCAAAGCGCCGCAGGGTCTCTGAAGAGGAGGAGACGGCGCACCATGCCTGTCGCCGTGCTTTCCTGCGTGGCGTCTTCTTGGGCCGCTCGCTTGGGGAGCAGGCAGGGTGGGGGCTACTGTGCACAGAGGATTCAGGAGTCACACATGGTCCCGCCCTGGGGTAGCGTCCAGGCGGCCTTGTCGGCGGGTCTGGGCAACTCACGATGTGCATGCGGGTGGGGAGTTGGCCCGAGGGGCTCGGGTTCAAGGGAGCACAGAGCCCCGGGTCTGCAGGTGTCACACACGAGCTCGTGCTCTCCAGGGACCTATCCTTGCCTGTGGACGTGCACAGGGCCGGCAGAGGAAAGACAGCCGTCCAGGCCAGCAGCTGCGTGGCTTAGGCCACTTGCTTGTGCCTCCGTAAACCGAGAGAATCAATGGCCTCTCTGAGCCTTCCATTGGGAAGCTTCTTTGAGTCCAAGCATTTTACCATGATCTGTTTGAAAAGCCAGGTTTTCAGGCGTCAGATTTTATCTTCATTGTGGGTCCTCTTTCCCTGACTCACCTTAAGCACATCTGGGTGGTGACGCGTTGTCACGTGCACTCACACTGTGTCCTGGGGTTGGAGCCGTCGGTTCACAGGTGGGGTGTGGGACGGGGTGGCTCGTGATGTCCACCCCTGCGCCCCGTCCGCCTGCCACTGCCAGGCCTGGCGGGGGCCGCCAGTGAGTGGCGCACTGGACCGAAGGGAAGCCCCAGGGCCCGCAGGAAGGACGTCTGTGCGAGGCTGGCGGGCACAGGGGAGGCGGACACCGCGAGGAGAGGCAGACCTGCCCCCAGGGATGGAAACCACCTGGGGTCGGCCGGCACAGCCCCAGGGGTCCCGGCGCCCAGGGCTGGGCGGGGGTCGGAGGCAGCCGCAGTTGGAGCCAGCATGGGAGCACGGGGTGGCTGGGAGGATGCTGGGCCTCCAGACGCAAATTCAAGAGACGCCAGGCTGCCGGATCCCCCACCGCGCAGGGCGCTGGGCAGCCGGGGCCCTAGACCCCCCTCCTGCAGAGGTCTCGTGCCTACCGTGTTCGCCGTGGGTTGGTGCGGGAGGAGGCTGACCGGGACGCCCTGCATGCCGTCCTGGCGAGCAGGGGGCTCTCATTCCGAGAGGCCGAGGCAAGCCAGCCCTCCCCTTCCGCCTCGCCAGGGCTTCCTAGGCTCCATGGTCTCCCAGGGCCCCTGTGACCCGCAGCGTGAGCCTGCAGGAGCCCCGAGCCCCGAGCCAGGCCCGTTCCTGGCCGGCCCGCACGCCTTGAGGGGGGGACTGCCTCTCCCCTCAGCTGAGCGTCCCTGCCCGCCGGCCTGCCCTGGCCTCCGCTCCAGCCTCCTCGGCCGGTCTCCACCGCCATCCTGCGTCCCCAGAGGGCTGAGGCGTGGGGGCCCTCACACGGGGCGCGGGCCTGCCAGGGTCTCCCGCCCGCCGGCGGAAGCACGGCCCGACAAGGCCCGCGAGCTCCCTGTGGCTCCTCGGACTCGGGCCGGCCCCGGAGCCTCGGCGCGGCCAGCAACAGCCGGACGCGCTGTGCAGACGCGGCCCCGGAGCTCGCGAAGGCGGATGCAGAGAAGTGTGGGGACAGCTGGAAGCTGATGGGGCGAGCCGGGGGCTGCGCTCCCGGGAAGCGGGGCTCGCAGCCCAGGCGGGCGGTGGGGAGCCCGGCCTGGGAGCGGCTGGCCCGGCCCTCCCCGCCCCCCGCCGCCCGTCCCCGCCTCGTCGCCCGGGGCCGTCGTGCGCGGCTCGTCCGCGTCCCGGCGTCCGGCGGGCCGCACAGGCCCGGCCCGGGTCGAGCGCGTTCCCGGCGGACCCGCCCTCCCGCCGCGGGGCGGGCCGGCCCGGAGGCCGGGCTGGAGGGGCCGGGGCTGCCGCTGCTGGGGCGGCGCCGCCGTCCGGCCCGACAGCCGCGGAGGCGGCGGGGCGAGCCCCCCGCGCCGGCCCGCCGCGCGCCGCCCCGCCCCGCGCTGACAGCGGCCCCGCCCCGCCCGCCGGCGGCCCCGCCCCCCGCCCCGCCCCCGCCCCGCCCCGCGCCTGTTCCCGCCGGGCCCGCCGCGCGCCGCCCCGCCCCGCGCTGACAGCGGCCCCGCCCCGCCCGCTGGCGGCCCCGCCCCCGCCCCGCCCCCGCCCCGCGCGCGCGGCCCCGCCCCGCCCGGCCGGCGGCCCCGCCCCCGCCCCGCCCCGCGCCTGTTCCCGCCGGGCCCGCCGGGCGCCGAGCGAGAGCGGCAGCGGGCGGGAGCCGGAGCGGCCGGGAGCCGGAGCGGCCGGGAGCGGCGCGCCGCGGCCCGCGGGAGCGCCGGGCGGCGGGAGCAGCCGCCGACGCCGCGGCGGGGCGGGACGATGCTGGGCTGCCGCGTGCGGGACGCCGCGGTGGTGGCCGTGGAGAAGCGCCGGAGCCCCTCCAAGCACTACGTGAGTCCCGGCGCGAGGCCGGGCCCTCCCCGCGTCCCGGCTGCGGCCTGGCCGCCCGCCGCGCCGGCTCGCGCGCGCCCTCGGCCGGGCGGGGGGCGCGGGCCCGGGGAGGCGCGCGGCCGGCCCCGCCCTCCCGGCCGGGCGCGTGGCGCGCCGGCCCGGGTCGGGGGCGCGCCCTGCCGCCCGGGCCCGGGCCGGGGGCGCGCCCCGCCCTCCCGCGCCCGGCCTGGGCAGCAGGAAGCAGCCCCGCCGCCCCGCAGCCGCGTTTCCCCTCGGAGCCATTGTGTCTCTGTGAGCGGGAGGGAGGCTCGTCCGTTCGCCCCCCCCGCCCTGCGCCTGCCCGCGGCTTCCTCCTCGGTGGTGCCGTCTCCAGGCGCGCCGGCTGTCCCCTTCCTCCCCACCTAAGGGCGCCGGCGGCGCTGGCCCCCGTGACTGGCCGTCCCCCGTCCCTCGCCCCTGGGGCAGTAGGCGTGCGGGGAGGGAAGAGACCACAGGGCACGGGACAGCAGGCTCGGTGTATTTGCAGGAAGGCGTTGCGTGCTTGGAACGCCCGGTGTCGGTTCGGTGAGGCGCGCGGCCGCCCGCACGCTGGCCTGGGCGCCTCTCCTCTCCCTGTGGGGGGACTGGGCTTGCGGTCCTGCTGGTGTCCCTGCCCGCCCTGCCTCTGCGGCCAGGAGCGCGGGGCCGCGGGTTTCCCTGCAGTCAAGCAGGCGGGGCTGGGCCAGGCCAGGGAGGCGGACGTCTGTGGGATGCCCCGACTCGGCTCCTTTGGTGTCACCCGGCTCAGCAAGGGTCGTCCACTGCCCTTGCAGGGACGCTCTGTGAGGGCCTGGGTCTCCGGGGGCTTGCCCTGCTCTGAGAACGGGTGTCTGTTTGTCCACCCCAGGGAGCCTCCCCAACCTCTCAGATGTTGCAGGCGAAGGTGTTTGCTTGTGAATCTTAATGTGGAGACGGGTTCACCACGTTGCACAGACAGGTCTCGAACTTCTGGGCTCAAGCGACCCTCCTGCCTCAGCCTCCCGGAGTGCTGGGACGACGGCAGATGTGCACCCCTGCGCCCGCCCCGGGCTGGGTTTTCAGGCTTCTGTTTTCTGGGGCTCTGTGGATGCTGGCACACTCTTGGCAGGGGGCACTCTCTGCTCTCAGATCCCGGCAGGTGCTCTTCCAGCTCAGGGTTTTAGACGGAACTTCCCGCTTTGGCTCTGGCCAGTGGTGCTCAGGGTCGCGGCTGTAGGGCACGCTGACAGCAGACCGGGCTCGGCCCATGCATGCAGGACGGAGGGCGCTACACTCGGGGTCGGGCGTGGGGTGGTCTCGCTCCAGCTCGGCTCAGCCACGGACTGGCTGGGCAACCCTGGGCGAGTCTCCGAAACCTCCCGTGCCCAGTGCCCTGCTTCCCAAGCGGGAGATGAGAGTTGGTGCTTCCGCGGGATGTTGGGGGAGTGAGATGAGGTCATCCCAGGGAGGCTCCCAGCGTGGCCCAGGCATGCAGCAGGCGCTCATTACGTGGAGCCTGGCGTTGGCGAGACTGGCTGAAAAGTCCTCTTGACAAGCAGCTATTAATGGCCTGGCAAGAAGGAAGCAGGGTTTGGGGTTTTGGGGTGGATAATAGCTTGTTCTGTGTGAAAAATACAAAAGAAGTCCTGTCCCGTTTCCTGAGATGGTCATTTCCTCCCTTTTTATGGACGTGGTGTTTCCTGGGACGTCTCTGCTTCCCGAGTAAGAATCGCTGACATTGTGTTTGGGGCAGGGAGTGATGTCACCGGCCAAAGGGGAAGAAGCGTGCCATGCGGTGGGGTTGGGAGTGGCGGGGACCAAAGACCCGCCTGGCTCTGCCCCACTTTACCGATGAGGAGACCAGAGCTGGGTTGGTCGGAGGGCCCGGGCACATGGCTCGGTCAGGCAGAGGCCCTGGCCACGTGGCTCGGTTGGGCAGAGGCCCTGGCCACACCATGGTCACGTGGTCTCGTGGCCTTGGCCTGTGCTGTGGAGCACTGAATGTACCCCGAATCTGGGTGGGCTTGGCTGGGAAGGCAAGTTTCTGGCGGTAGAAAGGTTTTCCCGTGTTTGGGGCACTGATGTGTAACCTGTGGGTGTCCAGGAACAGAGGGGGTCTGGGGGTGGGCAGGGTAGGGGCAGCGGGGTGGGGTGTGGCCTTGGAAGTGTAGGCCCTTCACTTCCCTGGCCCTTGGCGTAGGACACCCCCGGGGGTGCACGTGTGCTGGGCAAAGCCCTCCGGGGAGGGTAGCTGTCGGGACGACGGCGCCCGGGCCCTGACGTCCTGGAAACCATCTGCCCCGGAGAGGCACACCGCCCTCCATCTCCCCCAGCGCTGAGCTCTGTGTCTGGGGCGGGTGGCCCCGGGAGCCGACGGGTGTTCTGGGACAGGTGGTGGCCCCTGCTGCCCAAGAGGGGCCTGGCCTGCTCACGAGAGGCATGCAGAGGGTGCCACAGCCATAGGCCTCCTCGCTCTGGACCAAGCCCGCCAGCGTGGGTGAGAAGGGTTGGGCGCCCCGGCAGGAGCTGGGCTCCCTCTGGCCTTCACGAGCCGTGCCAGGGCAGCCCTGGGCAAACCGGCCTTGGCCCCAGACGCGGTCCTTCATGTGGCCCTGGTGATGCTGGATGCGATGCCGACTCCTTCCTTGGGAGGTTTCTGAGGAGGGCTGGCGGTCAGGCCCGCATGATTCCTGTGGGCGGGTGTCCTGCCGTGCGGTGGTGGAGGACGCTCCTTTATCCGAAACAAGCAAGGGGTGACACCTGCTTGCACCTGGGAGGCGGGCGCTCTCACAGCCGCTTCCCCTCCTGCTTGTGGATTTCAGACGCGTACCATCACGCGTGTTCTGATCTGCGGCGGGGCACTTTGGGCATGCAGGCCAGACCCCCCACACTCGTTACCCTGTGTTCCCGGCCTTTGTTGAACCCGCCCTAACACGGAGCAGGTTTCTCATCATTTTCGCAGAAGGGTTAGCTGAGGCCTGGAGGGCTTGGCCAGGTGGCAGGGGTCTGCTGGCTTCGCAGGTGGGTCTGGGCGGGCAGCGGGTGCGCTCCAGAGCAGGCTGGAGAGCGGGACCCTCTCCTGCTGGAGTCTGGGGCAGGCCAGGCCCTGCAGGGGCACTCGAGGGCGGGACGCCATGGGCCGGGCGGGCGAGCGTGTGATGGCCTCGGGGAGGCGCTGTGGGGCAGGAGGTCGCCGTGGGCAAGAGGTTGCCGTGGAGGTCTCAGTGGGCAGAAGGCAGGGGACAGATCTGGGTTTCAGGGCCCAGGGCCATGTACGTGGATGCTCAGCAGAGGGTGCGCTGGGGAAGGGGGCATCCCTCTGTTCAGCCAGCGCAGCTCTTGGCCCCGAGCCGCACACGTGGGGCTGGCCCTGCACTTCTGGTCTCGCCCCGTTCTCCAGCCCCACTGTGACTCCAGCCGGCAGTGGCCGTGGGCGGCCGTGGCCTGGAGAGGGGCGTCTTCAGGGCCAGTCCGCACGGAGAGGGTGGGGTGGGGTGGGGTGGGGTGGGGTGGGCTGGCAGCCTGCCTCAGGCTCTTCCAGGCCGTGAGGCCTGGGCCGTCACTCCGAGCCTCAGTTGCCTCCCCGGGACCCCGCAGAGGTTGCCCTGTGGTGATGTGGGCAGAGCGCCTGCCCAGGGGCTGCCGTGGCGGGCCACGGCACGCTCTGGCCTCTGCCTGGGGCTCCTGGCCGCCTGGCTGCGAAGTGTGTGAGCCCCCCGTGGGGAGGCGGGCGGCCGGGGCGGAAAGGGCTCGGGAAAAGGGCTGCCCTGTTCGGGAGGGAGGAGCGCCAGCAGCTTAGGGGCCTCCAGGGCGTCGGAGGGAGGAGGGAAGGCGAGGGGCGCCTCTGTGGGAGCGCACCCTCGCCTGCTCTCGGGGTTGCCGGCACACCCCCAGGCCCACGCACCCGCGGGTACAGCCGCCCCCTGGGGTGGCGGATGCCTGGGCTGATTCACAGGGCTGACTGGGCTCCCGCTGAAGCCGCCAGCCCCGACCTCCGAGGCCGTGGTACGGGAGCCTGGCGGCCGCTGGCCACACCTGCATGCGACAGGGTGGGGCTTCCTGGGGTGCGTCGGTTGGGGCCACCGCGCAGGGTGGGTGGTGGGGAGAACAGCCCCGCTGAGGCCACGGGCGACGTCCGCTCCAGAGGACCAGCTGCTGCAGCCCTTCCCAGAGCGGCTCAGGTCAGGGCCACCACCGCGGGCGTGCACGCCGCCGCTTCCCTGAAGACTGTCTCCCGGTTGCCTCAGCCTGAGTCGCAGAGCAGACGTCCTGGCCGGAAAATACCCTCTCTTGCTCTTAACTGAGCAAAGCAGGACAGATGCTAGAGGCATACAGACGGCGCTCACACTCGCCCTCTTGCCTGAGAATCTGGGAAGTGAGAGGACTGGGAAGGGACGGGGACAGGAAGAGCGGGGTGGGAACCACGCGGAGCCTCTGACTGTGGGAAGAGACTCTAGGCCAGGACAGAGGTGCTCTCTGCGGCTGCTGCCAAGAATAACGGGGCGCCTCCGGGGGGATGCCTGGGGCGCGTCACTTCCTGCCGCGGGCTGCTGCCCAGGGAGGCCGTCGCCGTGCGTGGGGTGGAGCGGGTGGGGTGGGCGGATGGGAGGTGGGGGCCGCAGGAAGGGCCCCACCCCATTGCAATGGCCTCTGGGCAAGTTGTCCATCAGTGGAGACTGACTCCCGTGTGTGCCGGCTGGGAAGCGGCTGCGGGTGTTTCTTCTGAGCGTCCGCGGGACCAGGGAGGCGCCCTATGGGGAGCCCAGACCGTGCGGCTCGGGACACCCCATGTCTTCAATGCTGGGACCGGGGCCCAGACCACACAGCTCCGGGCAGCCCACGTCTTCAGTGTCGGGGCTGGGGTGTAGCAAAGACCGCACAGATCAGGGCACCCCATGTCTGCAAGGCTGGGACCGGGGCCCAGACCATCCAGCTCGGGGCACCCCATGGCTCCCAGGCTGGGGCTGAGTCCCAGACCATGTTGTTCGGGGCACCCCATGGCTTCAAGGCTGGGGCTGGGGCCCACACCACACAGCTGGGGCACCGGTGTCTGGAGTCCGTGCCTCCCAAGACCTGGGACTCCTCCCAAGACCTCCATGATGCTGTCCTCGCCCAGGAACTGGAACTGCTTTCTGTTTAAACACAATGCTTCCCCGCTCCTGGCTGTGTGGCCCACTGCAGCCCTGAGGGTGGAGGGCCTGTTAACGGAAGGCCTGTTGGCCGCGCTCCTCGAAGGTTCTGTGTGAGCCTTTCCGTGGATATTCTCGAAACTGCCGCCAGCTGTCCCTGCCAGTGTCGCTGGGTCTGGGTGGGGTGTGGCGGCTCCAGGAGCCCGGGTGAATCTTGAGCAGCTGTGAGCAAAGGGGCATGCCCTGGCCCTGTGGTCCCGGCCCCTCGGTGGCAGGCCACACACTGGAGCCTGTGTCCGGGAGCGTCGGCCTGAGGCCGGGCCCGCCACGTCCCCGGTGTGAGCTCTCCCAGGGTCACCCCTTCTGAGCCTGCTAGCTCACCTGGACGGTGGTGGCCTCGCCAGGCGTGCCTCCCCGGGCCGGCCTCGCGCGGGGGGGGGGGGTGAGGTGGCCTGGGAAGCCTGAGCCTGGGGGCGGGGCCTCCTGGTGGTGTCGTCCGTGTGTGTCATCCCCCCCCCACCCCCCGTCTGGGCTTTTGCTGATTCAGGGCTCTACAGAAAGGGCTGTTTCTGACCCTGGGGTCCCTGCCCAGCCTCCTCCCCCACGAAGCCACACAGATTGACACAGGGACACCCAGGCCCTGGGAAGACACCTTCTGGAGTCCCCTTGGAGCGGCAACTCGGAGCGGCTTCCTCCAAAGCCGCCCTCGCTCAACAGGGAGAGGCAGCGCACTTTTCGTCTCCTCAGCGTTTCCTGGCCGGGCCTCAGGCAGACGCTCCCAGACCAACCCTGCTGGATGCTCCTCGGCAGAAGCGACCCTGGGCTCTGCCCTCCCGCGCTCCCAGGCCCCGTGGCTCCCCTCACCTGGTGCGAAAGCTGGCCTGATCCGGGGCCAGCGAATGGGGCCGACGCCCCGGGGCCACCTGAGGCGCACAGCGGCTGCGGGCTGGGAGTTGGGCCTCAGGCCTGCCGGAGGCGCTTCTCAGACGGAGCTGACGGGACGGGGCGGGGCCCAGGCGGGCAGGCATCGGGCTGGGCCGGGGGCGCGTCGCCTCGCCTGTGTCCCCACGGGTGTTCCCTGTGGTGACGGTCTCGGGGGCCTTGGCCTGAGTTGCGCCCATCGCCACGCGGCCGTCTCGCGCTGGATTCCTGTTTCGTGCCGGGCCCTGCCCTCCAGTGAGGGCAGGTGCGGCCGCGGGCCCCGGCAGGACCAGGTGGCCTGGGAGTGCCCAGCTTGGCTGCAGGTGCAGGTGTTCTCGTGCTGCCCCGTCCAGGAGCCGTCTGAAGCTTCCCGGGGTCGCTAGTCGGGCGGGGGCGGGCCGGTGGGGAGACACAAGGAGCAGCACCGGGGCCGTCGTCGGCCGGAGGCCCCGTGTCAGGGAAGCGAGCCAGCTCAGAAGAACGGATGCTGCGCGTTCTCGCTCACGCGGGCCTCACGCGGCTGCCAGACCCAAGAAGGGACGGGGAGGAGGGGGTGGGGTGAGGGAACAGACATGCCGCCCGGTGGAGGGAGCACGCTCTGGTGTTCAGGGACAGTGGGGAAGTTACGGTCAGCAACATGTCAGGGAACCAGAAGACGCCGCCGTGTTCCTAACGGTGCGCCTGTGCAGTGACGGGGCCCTGTGACACAACCTCACACACGTGTCCAGGCACTCTGGGACACCCCACACAGGCAGGCGTTGCGGATCAGTGAAGAAAGAAGGTGAACAGAACAGGCCAATCCATAGCGTGGCGTGGGGGGGGAGCCGCTGGGAAGACCAGAGGGGTGAGGGGGCCGCGTGTCGGGACAGGGCCCAGGGACGCCCCACGGCGTGGCCGCTTGGGGGAGGGGGCACGGCCAGGCCAGGCCCTGGGGGAGGACCGTGTGGCCCTTCTGGGGCTGAGGCGAGGCGGAGCTCACAGGCGGGCCCCGGGGGAGGGAGGTCAGCACACACGCACCCATCGCGCTCCTCTCCCGGGCCAAGCAGCTTCTCCGCGGGCCTGCCCTCAGAGCCCCAGCCCCGGCCTCCCGCTCGCACGTTGGCCAGCCTGGGACCCTCCAGGGAGACTCGCACAGGACACGGCGGCACGACTCGCGCCAGCCGCTCAGCCCTTCTCTCGCGCCGCCCCCGGTGACCCCGGGGCAAAGGCCACCGCGGCCCTTCCCGCCCTCGGGGACAGGCGCGGAGCCCAACTTGCAGGGCCGCGTGAGGGCGGCGAGCTGGGTTCCGGGCCAGGGGGCGGGACTCTCCGCCGCCCAGGTTGTCCTCCGAGGACCTCACTGCAGGACGCCCGGCATGGAGCCTTGGTGTGTCCCAGGGAGAAGCGGCAGCCGCGGGCTTGGTGACCCACAGTGGCTCCCGGCGGCCCCTCCCTCTCCAGACGGGAGGGCATCGCTCCCGTCACCCGACACCGCGGGCGGCTTGCGGGACTGTCTTCCCGGACCCTTGGCGAGCGGGCCTGGGTGGGGGCCGGGCAGGGGCTGTGTTTGCTGGAGCCCAGACGAGGTGTCTGGCAAGAGGCGCTGACACCGAGACCACCCCCATTTCCAGCAGGTGGCCGGCACTGGCTCCGGGAGGCCTCCCGCCCCGCCCGGCTCCTCCCTCCTCCCTGCCCCAAAATAAACAGCAGCTGCTGTTGGCTGCTCTCCGGCTGCCAGGCTGTTGGCGCCTGGGCTCGGGGCGGCCTTGCCCTTGGGCTGCGTGGCCCGGGGCACCAGGCCCTCTGCTCGGCCCTCCAGAGCCTGTTGCGCCAGCCGGCTGGTGTGCCTGGGCGTGCCCTCACCCGGGCCTGGTGGCCACGACGGCACCCTGCAGCGAGGCCTGCAGGGGGCGGGCTGGGCTCCGGAGTCTGGCGTCACCTGGGCCCGCTGGTGACTTTGGGCGGGTGGCTTGACTCCCAGTCTGGTTTCCTTCTCGGCAAAAGCAGCGCCTGGCGCCTGTGTCGCGCATACCCCGGGGACTAGGAGCGGAGCCATCAAGCGCTCTCAGGAGGCAGGCTGCTGGGTGGCTCCAGCCCACAGCTCGGAGTGGCCTTCCTGGGGAGGGGCGAACGCTCGCACCCCGTCTTCCCATCCACGAGACGCTGGTCGTTGAAGGCTCTCCGGACGGGTGGGATGATGGCACGGGCAAGCGCAGGCAAGACCCTCCAGCGGGCACCAGGCGGAGGGAGCTCCATGGATGGAGCACCGCATGTGCTGTGTGTCGGAGGCGGTGGGACGTCTGCAGAAGGCCACTGGTGCGCCCATCAGGAGCCGATGGCGTTCACCTTAGCCCGGCTTTGTTTTGAATCGGGTCTCACTCTCTTGCCCAGGCTGGAGTGCAGTGGCACCATCGTGGCTCCTGGCAGTCTTGACCTCCAGGGCCCAGGGGATCCTTCCTCCTCAGCCTCCCGAGGAGCTGGGACTACAGGTGTGCACCACCACACCATCTAATTTTTTATTTTCTTGTAAAGAGGGCGTCTCCCTGTGGGGCCCAGGCTGGTGGCGAACTCCTGGGCTCAAGCAATCCTTCCAATCTCGACCTCCCAGAGTGCTGGGATGATGGGCGTGAGCCGCCGCGCCCGGCTCTAGCCTGCCTGCTGGGTCTGTGCTGCTGAGTCCTTGCTGGGCCTCGTTTCCGCCCGTGGCGAGAGCTCCCGCCGGGCCGGGCAGTGGGGGAGGGTCGCGAGGCAGGTGTGGAAGGAGAGGGGGCTCCATTCTCGGCAGCGGTTCTGCTGACGTCACGTCACGCCAGGAGCGGGAGGAAGGTCGCGCCCCACCGCGCACGGCCTTCGAGTGGCGCCGGTCACCGTGGCCGTCAGTGCTGGTGGGTGTGCCCAGATGTCCCCGGAGGCGCGGCTGTGAGGGGTCTGGGCAGCCTCCTCCGCCAGCCCTCCCCGGCTCCGCCCTCGGGCCTGTCTGTCTCAGGCCTTCGCTCCCCCTCTGGAAGGTGTGTGCAGGGAGCCCCTGGGCGCCCCGGATGGAACGGGCATCCTTCCAGAAAGAGGAGGCGCTCTGGCCCTGTCGCCTTGGGCCATGGGCCCTGGGGGTCCTCGCCGGGGCCCCATGCTGCACCGTCTCCCCAGAAGCCTGCCCCGTAGGCCCGCCGGGCCTGCCGTGCTGCCCCCTGCCCTCCATGGTGCTGGTCCCTCGGGAGGCGATGCGGGCCCCGCCCTGACCACCGGGGGCTGCCTTCCAGGGGCGAGAGGCAGCGCTGAGCCAGGAGTGGAGGAGCGCAGTTCAGCAGTCCGCCAGGGCTCTGGCCCGGTTCTGGCCCCTGTGCCAGTGCCGCACGGAGTGTGTGCACCGTGGGCCGTCCCTTGGCCTCCATGCCTTGGTGACTTCTTCTGCAGGATGGGACTATGTGCTTCCTCCAGGGAGGCTGGAGGATAAGCTGGTGGCCGACGAGAGCCTTGAGGCCGTGGTCAAGTCGGTGGCCTGGGGCGGCTCCTCCCCCAGCCGGAGCCTCTGGGTCCTGACAGGCGCATGGTTTAGAGCCCCAAGGCAGGCTGTCAGGTCCCGCCCACCGGCTGATGGCCCCCCAGGGCTGGCGGCGCACCCCTCCCCGCGCCCCGAGCAGGCACAGCAAGCTTCCTGGGTGCCTGGCAGGAGGGGGTGTCACACGGAGGGCAAGGGTGGGAGCCCGGGTGGGGACGTCAAAGACCACCGCTGCCGCCGGGGAGAACGCCAGGGGCCCAGGGACAGGGCATCGCGGCGCCCCTCCCCAGTCCCATCTCGGAGCTTCTCCTGGTGAGACCCGCGGTCCCAGCGGCGCCCTCCAAGGGGGCCCTGACACACGCCAGGCATCCCGCCACGGGGATGCCGGCAGGAGGTGCCGCATCCCTCTGCACCCTCGGGAGGCCTGGTCGGCGTCAGAAGACAGGGGAGGATGGCCACTGTGACACGAGTGGCCGCCGGACACACCCCGCCATGCCCGGTTCTCACAGCCACCCCACAGGGAAGGCGACCCGGTTCCGGAGAGGGTTTGTCCAGTCCCTGTCACCGGCTGCATTCCTGGATAGTCCTTGTTCTCGGGCCCTCCCTGTGGTCAGGCAGGGCTCCAGGGGACTTCGATTCTGGGGTGAGGGGCCTGTGGCTCCCCCGTGGACTCACCGTCGCCCCTGGACCTGGCCCTCACCTGCCTCTGCACTGGCCGTTGCACCTGACCTTGCTCCCTCGGAAGAAGGCCTGACCTCCCACTCACCAGGAGACACATGGGAATGGGGCGGACCCGGGGCCAGCTGCCTCGCCCTCTGCCGGGCGGGTGGGAGGGAAGCCCCGAGCCTTCGCCGTGTCCTCGGGGCCTCCCCCTCCACCCAGGGCTCGCTCCAGAGGTGGGGCTTCTCGCGGGAGCACAGGGCAGGAGGTCAGGCTGGCTGTGTGGACATACTGCGGGTGTGGACGACCTGCTTCAAGGCAGGACGGTGGGGCTGGGGGTGGAGGGGCCGGGGAAGGCCCACCCGTCGACCTGTGTCACCCCAGGCCCGGAGGGACTCCTGGGTGCGTGAGCTTTGTGCCCAGCGTTCGCGCCCTGCCGGCAGATGCGGCCTGTTGGTCACGCTATGCGTGTGTTGGGGGCCGATGCTCCAGGGGGAGGTTGCTGTCCAGGCGCGGCGTGGGGCTGGGCAGCGTCTGCCAGCTCCGGTGGGGGATGCCTTTGGACTAGGGGCTGGTGGGCAAGCGGGCCCTCCCACCTGCGCTCCCGGCGAGCACAGAGGGTGCACGTTGCGTCAGGGTGGGAGGCAGAGTGGGTCGCTCACATCCGCTCGGTGGCGGGAATCCCTCGGAGCCCCCGGGGCCTCTGCATGGGCCACGTGGGGCTGGCTCCCGGCCGGGGCTCCAGTGCCTGGGAGCCTGTGCCCCGAGAACCTTGCCCGTGCCCCGAGAACCTTGAAGGACCACCCCACCCTGGTGTGCCCACATCAGCCAGGGCAGCTCTGGGACGGGGGCGTCGCCCGGCAGCCTGCGGAGTGCAGAGTCCCAGTGGCATCCTGCCGTGCGTTTGCACCCAGCACTCACTGGGCACCTGGGTGCCAGGCGGCCATCTTCTGCCTGGTCGGGACCTGGTGTCCGGCACAGGGGGCCCCGGCGGCAGGGCTTCTGGGCGGGTCGAGGTTCCCTGGGCCAAGTGACCTTGGCAAGCTACTTGGCCTGCCTTAGCCTCAGTTTCTACATCTAGTGGCCCAAGGTCCTGGAGCTGGGGGTTGGGCTTGCCGCGGCGTTGATGGTACAGATGCCAGACGCCGCCGTGATGCTGGCCTCCGCAGGCTGTGGTGGTCAAGCGCCCACACCAATGCCCCGGAACAGCTGTTTTCCACGCATGTGACCGACCTCTGGACGTGGCCCTTTCGGTGGTTTTCGTGCGTTCTCGGAGTTGTGCGGCCACCGCCATCCAGCTCAGAATACTTCCATTTTCTCAGAGGCAGCCTGTGCCCTTCCCTTCCAGCCCCCACCCGTCGGTCGCAGCCCCTGGTGGCCACGAGCCCGTTCCTGCCTCCTGGACTGGCCGATTGGGGCAATTTCATGCACGGGTGGGATCATGGGTGGGCGGCTTGCTCCCTAGCCTAGCGCCAGCCCTCTTGCCGGCTTGCAGGGTGAGCCTGACTCATGGTCCCCCTGGCGGTCTGGGGGCCCTGGTGGGCTGTGGTCAGGGCCGGCTCCCCGGACCCTGCCCTGCCGGGGAACCTGTGACCCCTCCCCAGCCCGCACCCTGGGCTGGCTGGCCGGCCTTTCAGGAAGCGTGGAGCCCGGCTGCCCACAGCCTTTCTCTTACTTCCTGCCTGGGCTGGGCCGTGGGGGAGGGACGTGGACCTGGGACCCGCTTTCCGGGAGGGGGAGGGGAGGGAGGCTTTCCGGGAGGGGGAGGGGAGGGAGGCTTTCCGGGAGGGGGAGGGAGGGAGGCTTTCCGGGAGGGGGAGGGAGAGAGACTGAGAAGGTCTCCCTTCACTTTTGATGTCGCCCGACTGCCCAGCCCCCTGGCCGAGCTCTGCTGGAAGTCGCGGGGTTCCCTGGGGCCTCTTCCCTCCAGACTCAGGGTCCTGGGAGTCTTGAGGGAAGACTTCCCTCCACACTCAGACTCTGCCTCGGGGAGCGGTGGGGACGTCTTCCCGAGCCCCGAGTTCCCGCGGTTCAGGCCGCGCTAGTGTTCTCCGCTAGAGCGGGTCCCACGCAAAGCCGGCCAGTCTCTCGCCAGCACCCAGCGCTGCCCAACACGCGTCTGTGTCTGTGGGGACTTGGGTCACTCTTGCTGTGGCTTGAGTCCATGTGTGTGGTGTGACCAGGCGAGAGCCCACAGTGACGCTGAGTGAGGGAGCCACGCTCAGAAGGCCACCGTGTGCGGGCCACGTGTGTGAGGTGGCCAGACAGAGCCTGTGGAGCCAGAGGCAGGGCAGTGGTTTCCAGGGCCTCGTGGGCTGGGGAGGGACGGGTCATGCCGCGGGGTCTCTCTGTGGGGTGAGCGCAGGTTCTGGGATTAGATCCTCGTGATCTGTGCGTGGCCTGACTCTGAGTGTGCTAACAAACCTTGTGTGCTTTTAAAACGTCGACTCCGGTAGCCAGGCCTTTGCCTCCGTTTCCAAAAGGGACACATTTCGTTGCTGAAGGCGCAAGCTCATCAGGTGCCAGGAGTGAGGGCAGGGCACTCGGGAACACCCTGGTGGCGGCCGCTGGGAGCCACGCGAAGCCTTGGGACGGCCACGAGTGAGCAGGGCTCAGCACAGGCGGACCGGGCAGGCGGCGCGCTTGGGTCTGTGCGTCGCAGTGCGGACCATCCCCACAGTGCCGAGTGAAGGAGAGAGTGGGCCACCCTGTCGCCTCCTTTGTGCAGCCATCATTTATGCAAATGCTACCTATGCAAATATCACTTATGCAGATGCCATGCCATTGATGCAAATCGGAGGGCATTCGCAAAACAGTGTGTCCCACGGGGCTGTGTGTGCACGACCAAAGCAGGAGAACACAGGCTGGAGAGATGCCCCAAAGCCTGCGGGCGCCCGCCTGTGCCATGGCGGCCCCCGCCTCAACTTCGGGGTCAGGGCCAGCTTCTGGGCCTCAAGCGCCGCCATGAAATTCATCCCTTTTCGGCGACTGCAGACCCTCGTCCCGCCTTACTGGCGTTTTCCCCCTCCGCCCTAGGCCTCCCTGCTCCCCCGCTCCGGCCCTTGCTCTGGCCTGTGGATCCTGGGAAATTCAGCTGTGTTGTCCGCGTGTGGCTTGGGCCCTCACACGTGGTTTTGTTTGCTGGGTGACTGCCCTCTCACTCGCTGCTGTGTTTGTGAGCTCCGCGACACAGTCGTGTGGTGCTACTGCGTGTGCCGCCTGCTGCGTGGATCTGACCCGGCTGTTGAACTCCGTGTCCGCTTGCCCTTTTGGTGGATTCTCACCCTGCCCTCGCGCTCGACAGCGCCTCCTACAGCCCCTCAGCGCCCGGGGTCCTCGGTGCGAAGCCCCAGAGGGACGTGCACGTGTGGCCAGCAGACTGAGCTTCAGGTGGCGAGGCTGCGTCGCTGCTCAGTGGCCGTGCGGTCCCTGCCACCTCCAGGGGGGCTGAGGCTCCCACCCCTCGTCCTCGCCACCCCTGCTGCCATCTGTGGTGGGGCTCCCGCCCCCTGATCCTCGCCAGCGCTGGGGACACCTGAGCACCTTCCTGGCTGCTGGCGTTCTCCCCAGGACCTATCCAGCCACGCTGGGAGGCAGCGTGAATTTCAGTCTCTCCGGATCATTCCTTCCTGGCCTGTCTCCCTTGCCTGGAATGAAGTTCTTTTTATAACGTCCTGCCCCGGTCTCACTAATAGGGCCAGAAACCGAACACCCTCCTCCGTTATCTGGAGAGCTCGGCCAGCTTTTCAAAATGAGCCCCCTTTGTTTTTCGGCTTAATCTGAAATGAGCCCTCTTGGCGTGCGTGCCTTGGGGCCTCCCTCCCACCCGAGGGACGGCCCCTGCCAGGCCAGCTTCTCCCGCGCCTGCCCGTGTCGGGGAAGCGTCCCTTCCCGGATGCCGCCCTGTCCCAGAGGTCAGGCTTGGGATTTAGCTCTGTTTAAATTGGGGCCTGGAGCCTCGCTTGCAAACACAAGTAAACTGTGCTTGCTAGCTGAGGATCCTTTCAGGAAAAAGGGTTCCCCGAGGCTACTAACGCCCTGGTCTGAGCCCTTCACAGATAATGGGTCATAGCTGTTCTGGAATGTCTTGTGTTGCTGGAGCAGACCGTCCCTGAAGCTCTCCCCTTGCCCCGCTTGTGCTCTCCCATTCCGCAGGGCTTGCCTGTGGCGTCAGGCACGCATGAGTCTGGTGGTCTCTCCAGCGACACACTCCTTGCCCCCGTCCCCCCAAGCCAGCCACCTCTGTCCCACCCCGCACGTAGCAGGTGCCCAGGCAGTACTCTTGGGGCAGTGACGTGGGGTGACACGTCCATCTCTCGTCTCCAAGGGCTTGAGCCAGACCACTTGAAAAACAAGCAGGCCCCTTCCCTTGAAGAGGGCCTTTGCTTTCCTACCTGCAGGAACACTTGTTCAGCCGCCTTTACAGCTCCGGGCTGGGGCCGGGGAGTGACTTAGCCTCTTCAACTCAAAAGATGCCCTCAGCTGCCCTCTTTGAGGGGGACCGGGCACCACGTGTGTCCTGAAGTGGGCTCGGAGCTCAGCGTCAGAGGCAGCCCTGCGGTTCGCGCCCGCCTGGTGTGTGCCCTCCTCCTGATTGCCATTGAATGAGCAGCACCTTGAAACCCACCTGGACAGAGCGCCACCTGTGTGTCGAACCCGGAGAGCTGAGTGTTATGGAAAAGCCCACTGTGTGAAGATCAGAGCCCGGAGGCACAAGACGTGTCCTCGTGCGCGGGAGCTGTGGCAGGACATCAGGCGTGGGAGGACCCTCGGGACAGCAGGCGCTGCTGCGGGGACCGGGCCGGGGGTGTCCCTGTGTGGTAGTGGGCGTGGCATCGCCCTCAGCTGGGAGGTGAGTGAGCCTGGCATGTATCAAGGGGCTGGTGTGAGGTCAGGAGACAGGGGTGTGCAGAGCCGAAACGGCCTTTGTCCTCCGAGACCCCTGAGGCAGTTCCTCAGGCAGACTCCCCGTGGCGGTCGAGAGTGGGATGGGCACGGCGACCAGGCTGATAGTGCTGGCAAGGACCTATCCGTGGGACCCAGGATGTCCTGTGGTCCTGACCGGGAAGGGGAGACGAACCCAGCCGCGTGAACTCATGCCGGACATGCGGGCTGGGAGCCCAGCATGCAGCCGAGCAGCGTGGGTGAACTGGCACTCGTGGGCCTGGGCAGGGGAAGCAGTCGGGCTGCATTTGTAGGAGATTGCTCCTTTCGTGAAAGACCTGCCAACTGCTCTTTTCTACTGGGAACTCCTCTTGTGGCTTGAAAAATAAGACAGCTTCTCAGGGATAACGTGTTTTCCCAGGAGTCCCTGTTCTCAGCTCCACGTGGAACCAAGTCGGGTGTCTCGGCGTCAACCTGAGGGAGGGTCTCTGGAGGCATCCCCCGTGAACCCTGTTCTCTGTCCCTGGTCTCGAACGTCAGTCAGTGACTGGGAGGGGACGTCCAGGCACCCTGTTCACGTTCACAGGGGATGGGAGGCAGGATGTGCTCTGGGTAGCAGGCAGTCGGCGTGGAACAGGCCTGCATGTGACGAGCTTTGAATGGGCGAACAGAAGCGGAAAGTAAGGAAACGACTCTAGAATTTAGCTAAAGAAGAATAAAACACCCGCATCTTTCCCTGTCTTGTGCGACTGGGATTCTGTGTCTGTTCAACCAGCAGTCCCCGGCCTGGGACCGGTTTCGTGGAAGGCGGCACCAAGCGTGTTGCTTATGTTCATTCTACATGATCTCGTTTTGGTGGCTGTCACGATTGTCTGCGTTGTCAAGGTTTGACAGGATGTTGGAAATGGAATCAGGCTTGTCAGGGCTGATTCGACAGGAGGCGGAGCTCAGGAGCGACGACAGTCATCCATCCCAGCCCCACAGCCTTCAATTCTCAACGTACCTTGAGTAGATTCCCAGTGAATGGCGCTGTCCTGAAAACAGTGTGATGGATTTTTAGCCAGACGTGGTGGCACGCCTCTGTAGTCCCTGCTACTTGGGAGGCAGAGGCAGGAGGATCGCCTGAGCCTGGGAGGTTGAGGCTGCAGTAAGCTGTGGCCATGCCACTGCACTCCAGCCTAGGCATCTGTCGCAAGACTCCCTCAAACAAACAAGCAAAGAACATAGTGGGTTTTGATCCATGACCTCAATGGCCCAGGCAGGTGGCGGGAGGTTTGGTTTTCGTGGAGGTGGCGTGCGAGGGGATGGGGTCTGGATGGCCGGGGAGCCCACTGAGGCCAACATGGATGACCCTCCATGTCCTGGGCATTTGCCCATGCTCAGGGTTTGGGAAGCTCGGGGAGCACTAGAAGAACCTGTTTCCAGTGTACCTTGCAAGTCTGTTCACACGGGACAGGATTGGATTCAGCCCTGGGTGCACACTTGGAAGCAGAGCATGGGGAGATGGCCCATGGCGGAAGGTTAGATGCACAGGGGATGAGGAACCTAGCCTAGGACCTCAACAACCTAGAGGACCTAGATATCCTAGATGATCTTGAGGACCTAGATGAACTCAATAACCCAGATGCCCTAGAGGACCTTGATGACCCCCATGACCAAGATGACGTCAACAACCTAGACCCTAGATGCCCTAGAGGATCTTGATGACCAAGACGACCTCAACAACCTAGAGGACCTAGATGATCTAGAGGACCTTGATGACCTCGACAACCTAGAGGATGTAGGTGGCCTAGAGGACCTTGATGACTTCGTGACCAAGATGATCTTGATGACCTAGATGACCTCAACAACCTAGAGGACCTAGACGACCTAGAGCATCTTTATGACTTGGATGATCTAGATAACTTCAACGACCTAGAGGAAGTAGGTGACCTAGAAGACTCTGATGACCTCTATGACCTTGATGCCCAAGATGATCTCAGCAACCTAGAGGACCTAGATGACCTTGATGGCCAAGTTGACCTCAATGACTGCTAAGACCTTGATGACCTCAGCAGCCTAGACAATCTTGATAACCTCAATGACCTAGACGATCTCGATGACCTAGATGACCTTGACAGCCTAGAGGACCTAGATGATCCTGGTAACCACAATGACCTTGATGCCCAGGATAACCTCAACAACCTAGAGGACCTAGACAACCCTGATGACCTCAACGAACTTGGTGCCCAAGATGACCTAAACAACCTAGAGCACCTTGATGACCTCGATGACCAAGATGACTTCCGCAACCTAGAGGACCTAGATGGCCTAGAGGATCTTGATAACCTTGACTACCTAGGGGACCTAGATGTCCTCCACAACCTAGGGAACCTTGATGACCTCGGCGACCTAGAGGATCTTGATGACCTCAGCAACCTAGAGGACCTGGACGACCTAGAGGACCTTGATGCCCTTGATGACGTAGATGACTTCAACAATCTAGAGGACCTAGATGACCTAGAGGATCTAGATGACCTCTATGACCTAGGTGACCCTGATGACCTCAGTGACCTGGATGACCTTGGTGTCCTCAGTGACCTAGATGATCTTAACAACCTCAGTGAGCTAGACGATTTTGATGACCTAGATGACCTTGACAATGTAGAGGACCTAGACAACCTCGATGACCAAGATGACTTCAGCAACCTAGGGGACCCCAACAACCTAGAGGACCTAGATGACTTCTGTGACCTAGACAACCTTGATGACCTCAGCGACCTAGACGGTCTTGATGACCTAGAGGACCTTGATAGCCTAGAGGACCTTGATGACCTGGGGGACCTAGATGACCTCTAAGACCTGGACAACCTCTGTGATCTTGGCCACCTAGACTTCTTGACAACCTTGACGGTGTAGACAATCTTGAAGACTTGGAGGACCTTGACAGCCTAGAGGACTTGAATGCCCTCAACAACCTCTTGATGCTGTAGATGACCTAGAGGGCCTTGATGACCTCAATGACCTCCATGACTAAGATGACCTCAACAACCTGGAGGACCTAGATGACCTCAGTGACCAAGATGCCTTAATGACCTCTAAGACCTAGATCACCTTGATGACCTCGGTGACCTGATGATCTTGATGACCTAGACAATCTTGACGACCTAGATGACCTTGGCAACCTAGAAGACATTGATGACCATGATGAGCTCTGTGACCTAGAGCAGGGGTCTCCCACCCCCAGGCCACATACTGGTACTGGCCTGTGGCCTGTTAGGAACTGGGCCTCACGGCAGGCGGTGAGTGGCAGATGAGCACGCGAAGCTACATCTGTGTCTGTAGCCGCTCCCCACACTTAATCTCCTGAGCTCCGTCTCCTGTCAGGTCAGCGGCAGCGTTAGATTTTCGTAGGGGTACGAACCCCATTGTGAACCGCACAATCTAGGTTGTGGCTTCTTTTGAGAACCTAATGCCTGATGATCTGAGATGGAGCTGAGATGGTGGCGTTGGCGCAGGGGAGCGGCTGCAAACACAGGTGAACACTGGCAGGGAGGTTTGACTGCACAGAGACCCTCATAAATCCGTTGCTTGCAGACTCATATCAAAGCCCCCTCAGTGAGGGGCAAGTGAGCTGATGGACCTCGGTTGTACCGCTGCACTGGTGGGAGGCTTGAAGACAGAATCTGACACTTGCTTTAGCCTGTGTGTGGCCCGCCCAGTATTTTATTTCCACTTCTGTCCGTGCCTCTTGTTTGAATGGTGAGCAGTGTAATTATTTCATTATATGTTGCAATGCAATAATCATAGAAATGAAGTATACGATAAATGTTATGCGCTCGAATCACCCTGAATCCTGAAACCACTCCCCCCACCCCATGCGTGGATAAATTGTCTTCCATGAAACCAGTCCCTGACACCCAAAAGGTTGGAGACCACTGACCAAGAGGACCTAAAGGACTACGGTGACCTTGACGTCCCAGAGGACCTCGCTTTTGGGATGGTTGTGAAGTATTTTTTCTGAGGAGTCCCAGAACAGCCTGGTGGACACTGCCAAAAATGTCTTTATTTTTATTTTTTATTTTTTTGTGAGTTGGAGTCTCACTCTGTCACCCAGACTGGGGTGCAGTGGCCGCTCCCGGCCACTGCAGCCTCGACCTACTGGACTCCAACGATCCTTCCGCCTCAGCCTTCCAAGTAGCTGGAACTACAGGCACGCGCTACCACACCCAGCTAATTTTTTGTTTTATTGTAGAGATAAGGTCTCTCCAAGTTGCCCAGGTGGGTTTCAAACCCGCAGGCTCAGGCAGTCCACTCACCTCGGCCTCCCAAAGTGCTGGGATTACAGGCTGAGCCACCGAGTCCGGCCCAAAAATGTCTTTAAATCCACAATCAGACATACCTTTGTGAATTTCTTTCCCAAGTTAAATTTCCAGCAGGGGAATTGGTGGGACAGAGACTGCACTTCTCATTTTTTTTTTTTTTGAGTTGGAGTCTTACTCTGTCGCCCAGACTGGAGTGCAGTGGCCGCTCCCGGCCACCGCAGCCTCGACCTGCTGGGCTCCGGCGATCCTTCCGCCTCAGCCTTCCGAGTAGCCGGAACTACAGGCATGCGCTACCAGCCCAGCTGATTTTTTGATTTATTGTAGAGATGAGGTCTCGCTGCCCAGGCGGGTCTCGAACCCGCGGGCCCAGGCCATCCACTCACCTCGGCCTCCCGAGGCACGGGACGACAGGCTGAGCCACCGAGCCCGGCTTGCACTTCTCATTTTCCTCTGTGTCTGCCAGCGGCTCTCCTAAAAGAATGCAGCCCCTCGCACACGGCGTGAGACCCACTTCCTTCTGCCTTTGTCAGCCTGGATCCCACCAGACGTGTTTCTGCCAGTCAGAGAGGAGGGAAGTCATAGCTTGTTGTTCTGAGGTGGCTCTTTCCAGTTGCACACGAGGCTGTCTTGTCAGGCACAGATGGGCCATTTCCAGTTCTTTTCTGGTAAATGCCTGCTTGCATTCTCAGCCCATTTAACATTTTTCTTCTGGGTGGTTCAGTCGCGACTTTGGATGTAGAGGGCTGTTCCCAGATGGGGAGTGTCCTCCAAGGGGCCAGTGTGGGTTTGGATCGCTTCCTTAGGCTATGGACTGGAGGTAGGTGTCTTTGTCCTTCTGGGGAAGGGACCATCCTGGTCTGCCCCAGCTTCGGGCTTCTCCCTGGCCTCCAGGCCCACAGCACCAGGGCAGGGCCAGCGGAGGCTGAGGGGGAGTTTGCCACCGGACCTGCTGCCTGTTGGGTTGGGGGGCCACAGCAGGAGAACCCGTGTGTGCAGCCACCAGGGCCCTGGAAGTCTGTGGGCCTTGGGCGGTGAGGGGAAGCATCCAGTGTTTGCTTAGAGTGTGCACTCCAGGTAACGAAAAGAGCCAGGTGAGTGAGGTCGTTTTGTGCATGGTATGCGTGGTGTCCAGTACAGGCCATTCGTTGCCTGTATTCAAGAGAAGCAATCATAGAAATAAGTCCAATAGGCCGGGCTCAGTGGGTCAGCCTGTCATCCCAGCACTTTGGGAGGCCGAGGCGAGTGGATTGCCTGAGCCTGCGTGTTCGAGACCAGCCTGGGCAACTTGGCGAGACCTCGTCTCTACAATAAATCAAAAATCAGCTGGGTGTGGTAGCACGTGCCTGTAGTTCCGGCTACTTGGAAGACTGAGGCGGAAGGATCGCCGGAGCCCAGTAGGTCAACGCAGGGGTGGCCACGAGCATGCCACAGCACTCCAACCTGGGTGATGGGGTGAGACGCCAACTCAAAAAAAAAAGAAAGAAAATGAAGTAACTCCAATAAGGAGGAGAAAATGCATAACAACGGAAACGACAGATCTCCCTGCCGGGCGTGGGGCTGGTAGGGGAGACGGAAGGGACGAAGCCTCTTGGCCGGTCACAGGGTCTTGCCAGGAAACCCGGGGGGAAAAGGAGGAATTGAACACACAAATGCCTTCTGTGGGCCGGGGACACCCAGCACTGCCCCGGGCCATTCCAGTAAATCCTCGAAAGCTAGAGGCCGGGCCTTCACTGCCCCCACTCTGTTGGGAAGACACGGAGGCTGGGAACGTGGAGTGTGTCTTACACCGGGTGGAATGCAGAGCTAGGATTTCAACACCAAACCTGCCTGGTGCCACACACTGGGCTTCCCTGCCTTTTCCCCCAGCCCGACCCTTGGTGAGAGCCGCTGGGAGAGTCCACTTAGGGGTGGACGGCAGGGCCCTGACGCCCCAGTCGCCGCTCCCCCCACCCCCAGCCCCCGGAGCCCCAACCCTCCGCGGCCCAGCTGGCGGTCCAGAAAACAGGGCGGGCAGCTGCCCCTTGTTTGGGCTTGGTGTGTGCCGGGAGGTCTGGAATCTGCACTGCACGACTTTCCCACGTGGGCCTGAGCTGAGCAGGGGTGTGGGCAGGGGCGCCCCAGGGGCGGTCGCCGCCAGGCAGAGCAGGATGAGGTCAGAGGGAGGGCTCCCCAGGGAGAGCTTGGATGAGTGACTGCGGGCGCGGTGGGGAGCGTGAGCTGGGGAGGCGGCGTGTGCCCCACTCAGAGCCTCACCTGACGAGGGAGGCTGGACAGGTGAGCCAGGTGGGTGTGGGGCAGCGGGGGTGGGGCCTCCAGCCCGGCAGGTCCGCCATCCTCCTGGGGCACCTGGGAGCAGGTGACGGCCTGGGGTTGCCGTGGAGGGAGGAGGGGCCGTCTGGCGTCCTGGCCCCTTTGGGACTGGCAAGGGGGGGCGGGAATGGGGAGGGGCTGGAGGACTGAGGAGGAAGAGAGGAGGGGGAGGAGCCAGAGGGAGCTGCCCGCCCTGCCTCATTCCTCAAACCCAGGCCCAGGGCGGGGGCCGGGGTGGGGGGCTCACCTCCCCACCCGCGCCCTGCCGCCCCAGCCTCCCACCCGCTGCCCCAAGCCAGGGCCTGGGCTCGCCTCTCGCGTGTAGTGAGCCTGCCACGCTTGACTGGTCATTTCGGCAACGATGCATCTTTAAGGACCTGCCCTGTGCCCGGTGTCTTTAGAGACTGAGGGAGTCAGGATCACATTGTTCCTTCGTGACCTTGTTGACAGTTCTGGGACGTGGCTTGGGGAACAGGCAGGATGAAACTGATGTTCTCGGTCTCCGGAGCTGGCCATAAGGGTCAGGGAAGGGGGTCAGAAGGACGGGCCTGGGCGGGCTGAGTGTGGAGTCTGATGGAGGAGGTGGGCCCGTGGTCAGCGCTCGTGGGAGGAAGCCTATTTCTAGAGGAGGGGAGCAGAGGTCTGGGGCACCAGCCTTCCCGTGTCAGGACGGGCTTTCGGGCATCTCTCCCCTGGGGCCAGACCGGCCGAGGTGCGCTGACTGCATGCCAGAGCTGTGGGCCACGGTCGCTTGCGCAGACGGCAGGATGACCGGGAATCGCTTCTTCCCTGTTCTCGCATGAGAACCTGGGTTCTTTCTTGCCGAGCCTGGGTTCCAAAGTCAGGGTTCTCCTGCCCAGTGGGACGGCAGTCACGAGCTGGTGGTGATGACGGGGAAGGGGATGGACGGCAGCCGAGAACCAGGGAGGGTGACCAGAAACAGGGACGGCAGCCGTGAGCCCGTGACAGTAACCAGAAACAGGGGCTGACCCCAGCTGTGAGCCAGTGAGGGTGACCGGAAACCGGGACTGACGGCAGCTGTGAACTGGTGACGGTGACGGGCAGGTGGCCTCTGCAGGGGTGGCTGGGAGGTCAGCCCACCCTTTTTCAGTACTGACGGATGTGGCATGACCTCGCCCACACAAGCGTGCCGTGCACCGGCTAGGGTGGAGGGAACACGACAATCCCGGGAGGCTTCTGGGAGGTGGGGGTCTTGTTTGGACCCTGGAGGAATTTGGCTGAGAGGGTGGAGAAACGGAGTCCTTCCGGGCAAGGACCCTTGACCAAGAGGGACGGCTTCCTCCTTCTCACTGTCTGGTGGCCGCTACACTGAGGTGTAGGCCACGTGTCGTGCAGGTCAGCCACTTAAGGGTGCTGTTCGCAGAGTGCACCTGTCAGCCACAGGCGGTGTCGGGCGTTTTCCGCATCCCCGGACTAAGCCCCGTGGCATGTCCCTGCTTCCCCAACAGCCTCCCACCCTTGACAACCGCTGCTCGGCGTCTCTGCGGATGTCCCGTCCTGGGCTTCTCATGTGGCTGGCAGCGTGCAGGGCGTGCCTCTGTGCACGCCCACCTGGCTGGATGTTTTTCGTGTGTCTGTGCTGCAGGCTGCGCCAGCCTTCTTTTCACAACTGAATGATATGCCACAGCGTGGATGGCCCACAGCTGGCGCACCTGTCAGTTGGTGGACACCTGAGTTACTTTCACTGGTCATTGCATGATGTTACATCGTATGCACGGGGTTTTCTAATGGACGCTGCTGTGACATGGGTGTGCCTGTTTTCACTTCTCTTGGGTGGGCTGAGTCACTGCCTCGACGTGTGACAGTCCGGGGACATAGCCGTGCTGTTCTGCACGGCCCACTACAAGGCTCTGTCTCTGCATCCCCACTGACCCTGGTGTCCGTCGGCCTGCGGGTTGCGTCCTCGTGCTGTGCGCGGTGTCTCCTTGTGCAGAGCTGAGCTCCCTGGTGGCTGCGACGCCGAGCATCTTCTCATGTGCGTATTGTGCACCTGGGTGTCTTCCATTCACATCCGTTTCCCGTGTTTAAATCGGTCTGTTTGTCTGCTTGCTGTTGAGTTGCACGCGTTCTTTTTAAAGCCAGAGTTGTGCATTCCTAAGGCGGGCAACAGCCTGTCTCGGTGAGCACACACCTGCTGAGAGATCACGGCAGCCCAGCAAGTCAGCACCTCCCTCTCCCGCCCGAGCCGTGCGTGTCTTTGGGGAGCGCGCCTGCCGTCTGCCATCTTGGCTGATCTCCAGCCCACAGGGGCGTGTTACGAGCGGCCGCCTCCTGTGTTGCAAATCCTGGTCTTGCTCATCCTGCATGGCTGCAGCCCTGTGGCCAGCGTTTCCCCGTCCCCCACCTCCCGCCCTGGCTACCACCGCTCTTCTCTGCCTGGTTTCTTGGGTCCACATCTGGGTGAGATCGTGGGGTCTTTGTCCTTCAGCGCCTGGCTTACTCCGCTTTGCGTGACGTCTTCGGGCCTGTCCACGTTGTTGAGATGGCAGGATCGCCTTCATTCAGGGTGGTTGATATTCCGCCCCGTCTGTGTGTCTCACGGCCTCACAGAGTGCTTTGTGTGCTCTGGACACAAGTGCTTTCTCTGGGCCGTTGCAAAAGACTCGCAGACACCTTCTCTCGTTTTCCCTTTTGCCTCCGCACTCGTGTCCTTTGGAACACAGAAGCTTTTAATTTTGATGGAGTTCAGCTCGTCTCTTTTTCTTGATGGCTGTGGTTTTGGTGTCATATCTTGGAAGCCGTCGACTCACCCAAGGTCATGAAGATCTGTTCTGTTTTCTTCTGAGACTTTTACGGTTTTGTCTCTCACATTTAGATCTCTGATCCGTTTCAAGTTAATTTCCAAGGTCATGCAGACCCGTTCTGTTTTCTTCTGAGACGCTGCAGTTTTGTCTCTCATGTTTAGACCCCAGTCTGTTTCGAGTCAACTTTTGCATCTGACCTGAGCCCTTCTCACTTTGGACGAGTCGGGCCGACATCCCGCCACCTCCCCACGGGCCCGCTGCGCTGTGCCCGTCTCCCAGCCCGCGTTTAGGCTTCAGCCCAGCCGCCAGAGAGGCTGCCGGGATGACTGCCCCTGCATTTCCGCACCTGCCCCCGTGCTGCTGGGCCGCCCCAGGGGACCTCCCGTGTGGTCCATCGCTCCGTGTGGCTCCATGACTCAGGCCTGTGTCTGTGGCACTCGGCTGGTGAGCGAGCGGTGTTGGCTGAGAGCGGCACTTTTCCCGCGAGCAGCGCTGTGTTTCCAGTGGGTGTGGCTGAGCCCTCCTCAGGGCTTTTGGTCTTGTGGGGCTGGACGGTGGCGAGCCCAGGAGGGGCCCTCCAGCCGCGCGGACGGCCCCGCGGCCCACGAGACAGCTGCTCCCGTCCTTGGGCAGCTCTGGCGGCTGAGAGCTCTTCCTGCCGTGGCCGAGGCCTGCCCCCGTGGCTGCATGCAGTCCACTGCCCCTCCTGTGGTGTGGCTGATGCTGTCGTCTCGTCTGGATGGTCCTGGGAGTACGCGGAGACAGTTGTTGTCTCCTGACGGCCGCTTCTGGGCCGCGCACCTCTGGTTTCAGCTGTTGCTCCTGGGGCCGAGGGAGGCTTTGATCCGGGGTCACCACCGCAGGCCTGTGAATGGGGTGGCCCAGGCCGCCGGAGAAGGCTTAAGTTCAGCTGAGTGGGCCTCGACCCTGGAATAGCTGGTCAGCCCGCGTGGGAGCTCTTCACACTGCCAGTGCCCAGCCATTCTAGGACTCTGGCCTGGTCCGGGGCAGCCGCGTTTCAGAGCACCCGGCAGTTGTGGTGTGCAGCCTGGGTTGCAGACCTCGGCTTTCAGAGCTCAGCATTGAACTCAAGACTCCCACACCTCCACGAGAACGGGCGACACCAGATGTCAGCATGAGGTCCAGGAGCTGGCGTGGCCAAGCCCAGGCTGGGCGCATGCTACTGGCCCCGAGGTGGGAGCACGCAACCATCCCCGAGGTGGAAGCACACCGCCGTCCCCAGGGTGGGGACACATCGTTGTCCTGAAGTGGGAGCATACCATCATCCCCGTGGGAGCACACCGCCATCCCTGGGGTGGGAGCACACCACTGTCCTCGGGATGGGAGCACGCTTCTACTCCTGGGATGTGAGCACACTGCTGTCCCCAGGACAAGAGCAGGTTGTTGTCCTTGCCATCCTTGGGGCGGAGGTTTGCTTTAAACAGTGAAAGACACACGTGTTCAAAAGAAGCATGGACAGGTGTAAAGTAGGAAAGCACAGCTGTCCACACCCTGTCCCTGTCCTCAGCATGTGGTATTTACTCTTTTTTTTTTTTTTTGGAGTTGGAGTCTCACTCTGTTGCCCAGACTGGAGTGCAGTGGCCGCTTCCGGCCACCGCAGCCTCTACCTGCTGGGCTCCGGCGATCCTCCGCCTCAGCCTTCCAAGTAGCCGGAATTACAGGCGTGCGCTACCACACCCGGCTGATTTTTTGATTTATTGTAGAGATGAGGTCTCGCTGCCCAGGCGGGTCTCGAACCCGCGGGCTCAGGCAATCCACTCACCTCAGCCTCCCAAAGGCGCGGGATTACAGGCTGAGCCACCGAGCCCGGCTGGTATTTACTTTTTAACGAGCTTGCACAACCCGTCCACACCCCAGAAATGTGACCCCAGCGCCTGCCGTTGTAATCTCCTCCCCTGTGCGCCGTGGACCTTTCTCCACACGGTGCAGAAAGGCCACCTTTTCTTTAGTGGGCGCAGGACCGTGGTCTCTTGGACCTTTTTAATCAGCACACGCTCAGTATTTCCTGTTGGCTGCTGCGTGAGCACCTTTATACCCGTTTGCACAACACACGACACACTCATATGCACACTCTACATGAGTAAATTCCTAGAGGCCAAGTGTTGAGTCAAAGAGAATGCAAGCTTGGGGGAGGGGGTTGCCCCGTGCTCTCTGGAGAGGCTGTTCTGGCCACCCCACGCAGCAGAATTCCACCCCAGCCAGTGCCGTCACCTCACTGGGCCTGGGCACTACCAAGGAACGGCCTCTCCACCAGAGCACCCACAGGTGGTGGTGTCGCCGTGTCAGCCCTCTCCACAGCTTGGGAGCAGACGGTGTGGTCCTCGGGGCTCTGGAGGGCACCCCGTGGGCCGGCCAGAGCTCTGGAGCCCACATAGCCCCTTCCAGGCCCAGCATGTGCTGGTGTCCCGGCGCCTTCTGGGGAAGTGGCAGAAGCACTTCGATGCAAAAGGCTGTCGGCCGCCTGGGAGAGGAGAGGGGGTAGGGGAGCCACAGGCACTGGGCATGCGGGGTCAGCGTGGCACGGGCAGTCCTGGGGCTCAGGGGGAGAAACACTCACGAAACATATCTGACTGAAGCTAACAGAGCGCGGGTCCCCGCGAGATCCCCTCCTGCTGCGTGGCGGCCTCAGTGCGGACCGGCCAGCCCTGCACACGGCACCATGGACGAGCAGGGGGGCAGAGCGACAGGGCCATCCCATGGGGGCCGCTGCCGGCCGGGGACCCAGTGTCAGGCCAGAGAGAGAAGGCTGTGCTTGATGTGAGCCCGCCTCGTGCCAGGATGTGCCCAGGAATCCGCTACTCTTCCGATGGGCACTTTTCCGTGGAAGTGCAGAGCAGCGCCCGGGAGAGGAACTGCAGAAGCCCTGGTCACAGGGCGGGGCGGGGCGGGGCCCGGAATGGTGTGGCCACTGTGGTCTCGCCAGCCCTGACTCCGGGTCTGTGTGGACGGAAGGCGGAGGAGCGGGTGCCGGTTTTCCGGCCCCAGGGGCTTGGACAGCGCCTCAGCCGAGCCCTTCAGGGTCCCTTGGGGCGGTGGCTCCCGGGAGCTCCAAGTTCATGCTCTCATGTCCCCTCCAGGAATGGGAGGTCAAGGGCGGGGCCACCACACGCCTTCAGCGGTGCTCCTGAACCGCTGTGGTGTCCCATTGCATCCCAGCCCAGGGGACGGCCGTCGGTTCCTGGCCCAGGGCTGGGTGGCCCCATCGCGTTCTGGCCCTGGGGACGACCGTCACATCCCATCGTGTCCCGGCTTCGGGGACGACTGTTGCATCCCAGGGTGGGCCAGCCCTGGGGGACGACCGTCGCGTCCCGGCCTAGGGCTGGGCTGCAGAGCCGGCATTTGCTCCCGCGCTTCCGGGCTGGACTTGTCGTCCGTCGCGGCCCCGCGGCTGCTGCACGTATGGGCCCGTGCCCTGTGCCCCGCCTCCTGCTGTTGGGATCTGAGTCTCATGGCATGTCCGGGCGGGCTGGCGTCGCCTGGAGGGCCTGAGCGACGCGTGTCTCTGCACGTGAGCGCCCGGTCCCAGCTACGGGTGCTTCATTCTGATTTCTGGGGCATTGTCCTTCGGTGGCCCAGCCCAGGGTAGGTGGCCCCGTCCCAGACTCCAAGACATGGGGATAGTGGAGAGTCCCGGAAAGCAGTGACGGCCCCTGCAGAGCAAGTGCTGAGCACGCTGGCGCACAGTCCCTCTCCCTGCTGCAGCCCCGCCAGACAGCGTGGGGAGTGGGTGTGGGCTAGACGGCCCCCCGGCTCGTCCCCTGGACCGGCAACCTGTGGGCGTGAATGACCTGCCCACCCCTCCTCCCGGCTGGTCCCAGCCCTGCAGTCGTGTGAGCAGGTGGGGCTTGTTGTGAGCCATGTCCAAGGAGTCAGGCCGTCCCGGGTGGACACAGCCTCAGTGCCTGCATGCTGCAAACTCCTGCCTCCTTGGCGTTTGTCAGCCCCGGGGCCCAAGTGTTGCTGGCCCTTTCTGCCCAAACACGAGGTGTGCCTGGGCCTTCTGGGGATGGTGGGGCTGTCAGTCTGGGCCGGCCATTGGTCCCACCTGGATGGGATTGCTGGTGTCCCTCCCGTGGACGGCAGGGCCCCATTCCCGGGGCTCCGTGGGGCTGGTTCTTGTTGACCAGTGAGGCTGGCAGGCACGGGGCGCCCTGGGACACGAGTGTGGGAGCCTCGGGCTGTGCTGGGCCTGGAGCTGGCCCTGGACGGCCTCAGGAAGGCACCCCAGGATGACCTGGGGGTGCCGGTCGGACCCAGGGGCGCTGGGTGTCTGGCCAGAGCTCCCACATGTCTGTGGTGGCAATTCTCCGCCATTGAGGGTGTGCCCAGAAGGAGCCCTGAGCCCCAGTCTCAGTCCAGGCTGACCAGGGCAGCCGGAAGCGGTCGGGTCTTTAATGCGACGTCTGGGGTCTGCCCCCAGTGGCCGGGACGGAGAGCGGAGCCCACAGGCTTTCAGAGTGCAAGGGAGCCCCGCCCAGGAAACCTGACCCAGTGCAGGCAGGATACGGGCTGCAGGGTGATGTTATCTCCAGGCCAGAGGGAGCTTATCTGGGCCTGGACCTGGCTTGTAAACAGAGCTGGCTGTCCCAGGCGACCTCTGCCTTGTCCCCTCCCGTCACCAGCTCTTTCTCCGAGGTTTATCTCTGATTTCCAGTGGCAGTAGGGCTGGCTTGCGGGGAGGGCGAGCTCTGTGGCTGGGTGGGAGCTTGGGGTGGGGGAATTGGAGTGCGCACCCAGAGCATGGAAGAAGCGGGCAGCCCCTGCCGAGTGAGGGTTCTGGAGACCTGTCTCTGAACGTTCCTTCCCCGGGGGTTAGACCCTCTGTCCAGGTGGGCAGGCGGGCCCTGGCAAATCCCAGAGGTTGGGGATGATCTGGGATGGGGCTCACGCCCCTGCACCTGAGCCCTTGGAAGCAGGCCCACGGCGCTTGCAGGAGAACCCTTTGCCAATGCCAAACCAGGACGGAAGTGCTTTGGGGAGGCGTGGCTATTCCCGCCTGGCGACGGGGCCACAGGACGGCTCGGGTCAAGGGTTAGAGACAATGCCCTTGGAGGTGATGTGAGGGCTTTTCCCAGAGCCGTGCTCCAGGCACGTGTGGGGTTGTCCCGGGCTGGGCAGCAGGAGGCCTGGATTCCCGTCCAGCCCTGCCACCTGTGGGGCGAGCCCGGACACCAGCCAGGTGGCCCTGGAGGCGGCGCCCACCACACAGAGGAGGTGTCGCGAGGCACGAGAGGCCAGGCGGGGCCTCCCCACCCTGGTGGGGGGGTGCCAGAGCATGACCCGGGTGGCTGGCGCCAGAACCGCACCCTCTTGCCCAGCCGTGCCCTTCCTGGCAGGCCCCACCTGGCCTGGGCTCTGTGTCTGAGGCCCGCCCTTCCAGGTGTGGGCCTGGGCCTGTGGCTGACTCTGCTGGCGAGGAGGCACAGCCTGGAGTGGGAAGCCCCAGGGAAGCTCTTTCTCCGGCTGCACTGGGGGTCCTGGAGAAAGGCCGGTCTGTGTCCCTGGGGCTCTCCCCGGGGAGCGTGAGGCCAGCTGGCCCTCCTCACGTCTGGCCGCCGGGCAGAGGCCCGGAGGCAGCACTTGGCGCAGCATCTGCTCCCTGCCCAGCACCCGCGGGGGAGGGGGCGAAGGCCTGCAGGGCGAGAACCGGCCAGGGAGGCTGCGTGGGGGAGGGCCAGGCACTCCGGACCTGGATTTCCGCCTCGGCTCACTCGCCCTGTTCCTCCTGGGTCTGTCTGGTCCTTAGGACACCACAGCTTCATCTGGCAGGCTGGGCACCCACACGCCCAGATTTATAGTGAACAGCATAGGCGGGGTGCAGTGGCTCACACCTGTAATCCCAGCTCTTGGGAGGCCGAGGTGGGAGGATCGCTTGAATTCAGGACCAGCGTGGGCTACAGAGCGAGAGCCCGCCTCTGATACCTCTTTTAAAAGACCGGGAGAAAGAGTGTAGGGGTTGAACTTAGACAGACCTGGGTCGAGTCCTTTGCTCTGTGTTTTGTCTTGTTTTTTTTTTTGAGTCGGAGTCACACTCTGTCGCCCAGGCTGGAGTGCAGGGCACGCTCACGGCCACCGCAGCCTCCACCTGCTGGGCTCAGAGGATCCTTCCACCTCAGCCTTCCAAGTAGCTGGAGCCACAGACGCGTGCCACCACGCCCAGCTAGTTTTTTGATTTACTGTGGAGATGAGGTCTCACCAAGTTGCCCAGGATGGTGTATTTCGTTAAGTCTGAGTTTGCTAGCTGTATGGGTTCAGGCAAGTGGCGTAGCTTCTCTGAGCCTCTTCCTGCCGTACGACATGGGTGACTGGCGGCTTCCTCACTGGTGGCACACGACACGATTGAGTTCAGGGCTTCCTGCAGTCCTGGCACTGGCCGCATCCTGGACACATGCTGGGTAGCAAGTTGTCCAAAGGGCTCTGCAGCGGGTGGTGGGAGCTGTGAGGCTGGGCCTGTCCCCACTCACTACACGACAGGCGCCCGTCGAGCTGGTGAGGACAGGCTCGCGCTGCCAGATGTCCGTCTCTCTCCGGACCACGCGTCAGGACTGCCTGTCTTGAGGTGGCGGCCGGGCCAGCTGCGGGAACACCCGCGTGGGGTGACGGTCGGGCTGAGTGCGACGCTGAGCTTGGGCCTCCCCTTGGCTGGGTTCTGGAATGGCACGCCCACGCCCGCGGCTCCTGTGATGTGGAGGAGGGACTGGACTCCCGCGGCCTTGTGCGTTTCCCGAGCTGACCCTCCCGCCGCACGCCAGACTCCCTGCCTACCTCCCCCTCCTCACCACGGCCTTGACCCTGGCTTCTCGGGCTGGGTCGCGCCCCGCGTGGCTGGTGCCCTCAGGACCCGCAGGACCAGAAGCTCCTGACCTCCCACTGGCCCTGTTGCCACTGCCTGTCTCCTGGGGGGACGGGAGCAGAGGGGCCGCCTTGTCCTCCGCCCACCCGAGTCGTGTGCTGGAACATCCCTGCAGGCCGGGAGACGCTCCGCAGGAGAGCCCCGCGGCCATGGGGGCACCCCCCGGAGCTCAGGCCTCCCCGGGAGGAATGGCAGGAACAGCTGGCCAGGGCTTCGTCTCCTCCAGCGACCTCCGGGGCCAGCGAGCCCAGGCTGGCCGAGGCCCTATGGAGCCTGGAGGGGCCTTGGGACCGGGTGACAATCCAGCCCCCAAACCCCGTCCTTGCGAGGTGCCCGAAGAGAAGGTTTTCGGTTTTCGCGTCTTCCAAGCACAAAGGCCCCTCCTGCGAATCTCCCTCTCACACAACAGGTGGCAAAGGCTTCCCGTGCCTATTCCGTGCTGGCGCTGAGCCAAGATGCAGGGACATGGAGGCCACCACACGCCTCTGGGGTGCGCGTGGCCCGGGTGGCCTCAGTGAGTTCCGAGGACCCGCTGAGCAGAGCAACCTGCATTAAAAGCGTAGCCACCCCCACCTGGTCCCCCGGAGGGGGCCCTGGCCCCTCGGGAATCGATTCACACTGAAGTGTAGGAGAACCAGCGAAAATCAGCCACCTGACCCCAATTTTGCGTTCTTTGTACAAAACACATGTCAGAAGAAGGAACTGAGCCACTTGTTCTAGTCCTGCCCTCCCGATGGTCACCCTTGTCGCTTAAGAAACACCCTCCCAGCCGGGCTCGGTGGCTCAGCCTGTAATCCCGCGCCTTTGGGAGGCTGGGGTGAGTGGATTGCCTAAGCCCGCGGGTTCGAGACCCGCCTGGGCAGTGAGACCTCATCTCTACAATAAATAAAAAAATCAGCCGGGCGTGGTAGCATGCGCCTGTAATTCTGGCTACTTGGAAGGCTGAGGTGGAAGCATCGCCGGAGCCCAGCAGGTCGAGGCTGCGGTGGCCAGGAGCGGCCACTGCATTCCAGTGTGGGCGACAGAGTGAGACTCCAACTCAAAAAACAAACAAACAAACAAACAAACAAAAAGAAACACCCTCCCGGCTGGGCTCGGTGGCTCAGCCTGTATAATCCCAGCACTTTGGGAGGCCGAGGTGAGTGGATTGCCTGAGCCTGGGTTCGAGACCTGCCTGGGCAACTTGGCGAGACCTCATCTCCACTATAAATTAAAAAAAAAATAGCCAGGCGTGGTAGCGCGCACCTGTAGTTCCAGCTACTTGGAAGGCTGAGGCGGAAGGATCGCTGGAACTCAGCAGGTGGAGGCTGCAGTGGCCGTGAGCGTGCCCTGCACTCCAGTCTGGGCAACAGAGTGAGACTCCAACTCAAAAAAAAAAAAAAAAAAAACACCCTCCCGGTGTGTGTGTATGTGTGTTTAGACATGTGTGGCAGCTAACACTGCTGGGCCCCAGGGACCGATGATACGACGGCGAGAACGGGCCTGGCCCTGTGGACACCTGCCGCCGCGGTCCCCAGTGCCCAAGGCCCGGCCCTGGTCCCGGCTCACCTGCCTTTCCTGTCCCCCCAGGTGTACATCATCAACGTGACCTGGTCCGACTCCACTTCCCAGACCATCTATCGGAGGTACAGCAAGTTCTTCGACCTGCAGGTGAGTTGGGGCCCAGGTCGGGCCCGCGTCCCTTGAGTGGGCTGTCCGCCCCGGGTCCGCACTCACCGAGAGCCCCGGCAGAGCGCTCGGGCCAGGGGAGGGAGGCTCGGGTGGGTGGGCTCGTCTTGGGGCACTGTCGACCTCCTCAGTCTTCACATGCATACGCGTCACCGCCTTTGCCAGGGAGGAGGCCATGGTGGAGAGGCGGGAGGGTGGCCAGGGTGTCTGGGCAGACAGGTGTCTACAAACGTCCAGTGTGCCATGAGTTGCCTCGTCCCTGTGGGCAAAGAGAAGCAAACGCGCCGTGAAGACTGGAGCAGAAAACAGCTTGAGGCACAGACGCCCGCTGGGCATGTGGTTTCTGGCCGAGTGGGCACCCGCCACCCGGTCCACCCATGTGTGGGGGCTGTAATCCCCACGCCATCACACGCCCCTGGGTATCGGCCAGTGTAGCGAGACCTCCCTTAGTCACAAGTGACACGTCTACCCTCACTCTGGCTTGGGAGGATTGGCCAGGGACGCGCATGCGGGCGGCCCTTAGCCAGGCAGACGCCCTCGGGACACTTACTACCAGGACCTGCTTCCGGTGGGCAGTGTCTCACTTCTGTGCCCTCACACCGAGCTCGTGGCTGTCAGCAGCTCTAGCACGTCCTGCCTCGTGGCCCCCAGCAGCAGAGGCAGACTGGCTCCCAGTTCCAAGGGGACACTTCTGGGAGACTCTCGGGGGCCTGCCGGGTCAACACCCTTCTGGACTGGTCACTTCGGCCAGGTTAGAGGGCTGTGTCTCAGCAACATGGCCACTGGGCCACCATGCAGGGGGCAGGGAGGACCCGGGGGAGATGAGCGCACATCTTCCCGTTCCAGGAAGGGAAAGGTGGGGTGTTCTGGCGTCCTCCTGGCGCCGTGACCAGGGAGACCATGAGAACCGCCTGGGACCCCGTCCAGCCTTACTGCCAGGCCGCCCTCCCAAAGGCTGTCCGTGGTGGTGAGCCCTGACGCCTGCTGGGGCTCGCCGTCCTGTGCTCCGCCGTGAGCCCAGCCACCCAGCCTGGAGCCCCTCCTCACCCAGGTATGGCACGGGTGTCCCGCTGAGTGTGGGGCCGCAGGCCCAGCCTCCCTCCCCTTCCCGACTCCCGTCCAGGGTCCTGGGGCTGGCCTGACCTGGGGGGCGCCGAAACCCGTCAGTGGGTGCCGTGTGCTGGACAGGAAGCGAGGGCTCCGCAGGGCGGGGGATTGCTGAAAGGACCCACTGATGGACCGGAGGGTCAGGAGGCCAGTGGGAACTTCCAGATCAGAGCATCTCTCCCACTTCCTCTCTGGCCCCCGGCCCCTCCCGGGCTGCAGCCTCTCCTGGGAGAGGATTGCCGCCCTTGCCCCCAGCCTGGGGGCTCCTTCCCTGCAGGTCAGGTGGGGAGGTGGGCGCCGTCCGGGCCGGCCCTGGCCTTGAAGGCCATGCGCGTGGCCCGCTCGTCCATGTGGCCGTCACCACCCTGGCGCAGTCCGGGGACTCAGCCATCGAGCCAGGCGTGGCGTCCTCACAAGCCCGGGCGCAGCCGTGCTGACTGCGCGTTGGAAGTCCTTCCTGCACGTCAGGGCGCGGGCTTTCCATCGCGGCTGCTGTGCGGGGAGACGGGTGGGGGCTGCTCACAGGTGGCCTGGGCTCCTGGGAGGGTGCGAGATGGCGGCTTGGCGTGCGCCCTGGGCACCGTCGGCTGGGACTGGCCGCAGGCTCCGCCTGAGTCCCGCCAGAGGGTTCCCTGGCCTCCCTAGGCTCGCTTTTCTCACCGGCAGATGAAGGTTCCAGCAGAGCCGAGCCAGGAGGTCGTGAGGAGGACGTGGCCAGGTGCCAGGCCGCTGGGCCGTGGTCAGAGGGCCTGGGGGCAGGGCCCTCCCTGGCGTGGCTGGTTCTCTCCTCCCGTGGCTCACTCTGGCCCCTGCGCCCTGTCCTGTGCCGGCATCTTCCGAGCCACTCCGGCCTCAGGCTGCCCTCGGGCAGGAAGGGAGCATGTGGGGGCCGGGGTGCGGTCCACGGGGCGGCACCTTCCCTTGGCCGAGCCCGCCGTGCCACCTGGAGCTGCCTGGGCCGCCTACCCCCACTCGGGGTTCTGAGCCTCCTGGGGCCTCGAACCCACAGGAAGTGGGGAAGCCCTCTCCCCAGAAGTGAGCGTCGGCTTTGCAGTGTGGGGCGTGCAGAGCCCCGGGAGGCCTGTGAGCAGAGCTGTGTGGCCTGCGAGTTGCCCGTCCTCGTCTGGCTCTGCGCGGGCACTCTGGGGTCGACGCAGCGTTTTGTTCGTGGCCGGGCCGGGACACCCTTCGGCGGGCCTGGGCCCCTCCCGCCCGCGGCTGGCTGGTTGCTTCCTGGGAGTCACAGTGGCCAGGCTGACGTGCAGTTCCCTCTTTCCTTGAGGCCGAGGGTTTCCCTTTCCCACCCAGGTGGCGGGCCGGGCCTGGGGACACGCTGACGAGCCCTGGCAGGTCCGGGCCCTGCCTTGTTCTCAGGACTTGGGGCTCAGAGAGGGAGGACCGGCCTTAGTTTGAAAAAACAAACAGCACGGAACAATCCTGTTCGGGACTGTTCCAGATGGTGGCGAGAACAGGGCCCTGGCCTTTTCACAGGAGCCTTGTTACTTGACGGGACCGTGAGGCGCTCTGTTTCACTCTGAGGCCAGGGATCCTCTGTGCTTCCAAGAAGAGTGGAAGACGCCCCCAGACAAGCGCCTGCCCGTTGGCAAGTCTGCCGGCCGTTCTGTCCCTCACCTGGAGTCCGCCATGAGCACAGGCCGGCCCCCTCCGCCCAGCCCGCCTCCTCTCCCAGGCCTCCCGCCCGGCCGGCAGATCCCAAGGCTTTCCCCCACACCCAGCCCCTCATGCTCACGTGCTCCCCATCCGAACCCCCAGGAGAGACGCTTCCGCGTGTGCTGCCCCAGGGAGTGGCCATAACTGCAGGCAGCTCCTGAAATTTAAATGGGTTTAAATGCCGGATATGGCACTTCCACATTAAATTAAGCTAACGGGGCTCCCTGGTGGCACCCGCGGCATCACCAGCACAGGCGTCCCCTGCGGCTGGCGGCTGGCGGCTGGGTGTTGGGCCGATACAGACGCTCTGCCGTCACAGAAGGTTCTAGTGGACGGTGCTGGCTAAACCGTCTGGAATGCCCACCAGCCTCAGTCCAGCTATGGCCTCCCGGGAGGCTCTGCCACCCCGCATTACACAGAGGCAAACGCCGTGCTCGTTTCTCTCTCCCCTAAACCGGGGTGAGCTTCCACCCGGCCCCGTGTCCGGTTCTCCACTGAGGCCAGGCAGGCAAAAGGGCCTCCCAGCTCAACAACCTCTGCAGACTCGTCTTCCGGAAAGCAGGCCAGCATGCAGAGAGGGCTTCGTAGGCACCAGGCGGCCTTTGAATGCAGGCTTGTCTGTGGTTGTCAAGATGTCAGAGCAGGGACAGGGAGTGGGCCGGGCCAAGTGGAGATCAGCTTCTTCCAAAAATAGCTTGCCGTGCAGCCTCTCTGGCCAGGGGCACCTGTCCTGTGGGCGGCGGGCGAGGAGAGGCATGTCTGGGCCTGCTGGTTATGGGGGCCTTGGAGGTGGGGGGGTGCTGCCCTCCAAGCCACCTTCCCGCTGGCGCCGGGCTGTTTCCAGCCGGTGGTTCCCTGTGCGGGGCCTTCCCTTGGCGAGGCCTGGTCTTCCCGAGGGCCTGGAAGGCGCCACCCTGGCTTCCGCGACGGGCATTTCACAATCTGGTCTGCGCGGTGCTGAGTGCTCTACAAACACCAGCCCGGCTGCCGGCATTTCCACCTGACCCACGGCCGGCCAGGCGTGGGGTCAGCATTGATCAGCCACAAGAGGCCCCCAGCGCCATGTGTGGGGCACAGCGGGGAGGAGGGCAGCGTCTTGCCCACCTGCCTGAGGACGTCGCTGCTGGCGGCTTCTCTTCTCCCCGTCCGCCCAGCGCCAGCACACCGGACTCCGGGGCCTGGCTGGTGGGGGGGCAAGGCTGCAACCCCACCACGAGCAGCGGCCTGAAAAGGCCGCGACGGTGGCCCTGGGCGACACGATGTGGCTTGAGGGGACAGGCGGGCTGGTACATTTGTGGGGAAGTTCTGACTCCAAGCCCCTCGCGTTGACGGAAAAGCTATCGCGGCTTTTCTGGTCTCTGCACACATAGGAGCTTCCAGCAGACCCGGAGTCCAGGCGGGTCTTGGCGGAGGGCACGGGTGAGCCTGCTGTGAGGGCCGCCTGAGGGCAGGAGGGCTGTCCCTTGTGTGGGCGCTACCCGTGACCGTCTGAGACCACCAGACTGAAGGAAGCCCGGGACCACCTGCCAGGGTCTGGGAACAGTCTTGGACCCTGGAGAGAGTCCGGCCCACGGCATGCGCTGTGGGCCGTGAGTGCCTCCACCCCCTCCCTGCTGGAGGCCAGGCAGGCAGCATGCAGGTCCCAGAGCCTCGCGCTGCAGGCCGTGGTGCCAGGAGGTGTAGGCTGATGGCCCCCACAGAGGCTGCGGAGCAAGCAGAGGGCTCTTACCTCTTGGCACAGGTCACGCAGATGGGGGGTGGCCTAGGGTCCACGGAGTTCTCCAGAGACGTCAGGGAGCCATCATGGCACCTTTCAAAGTGACCCCCACAGCATGACGACAGATGCACAAGACCCGAACAAGACAGGTGTTTTGCAGGCAGCATACAGCATGTGCGGAAAGATGTTCTTTAATCTAGAGCGTGGCTCTGGGTTGGTCACAGAGTTGCCTCTAGAGAGGGGAGGACCTCCCGGGCGGAGGCCAGGGTAGAGGGGAGGCCGAGGGTATCACAGAGTTACTGCGAAAGAGGGAAGGACCTCAGGCGCGGAGGCCAGGGTCAGAGGGAGCCTGGCCCGTTTCGCGTTTCCTTTCTAGTTAAGCACAATGCAAAAGCGGATGGTTTGCAACACCTGGACGTCATAATTAAGTGGACAATACAGGGGTTTTGTGGAAGAGGGAAGTGAAAGAGATGACGTGTCTATGGCCGTGGCCGTCTTCTGGAACAGGTGAAAGCGGACGGTGAGGATGTTCTAAAGAGGGAAAGAAGGTGACAGCAGTTATAGACATCATGTTACCTTGTGTGTCCTGGACCGTCATTCTAGACCGCTCCCGTGGACTGTAGGCTGCCTAGTTCCCGTTAATGCCAGCCCAGGGACCTGTCCCGTGTCCTGTCAAGTAGAGTCCTGTGTGCAGACATACTCTGATCCATGAGCCACGTGTGGGGCAAGGAGCACTTACGTGCGAGTCTCGTGTGGTTGGCAGCCCCTGAGCACCCGCGGTGTGGAGCGCCGGGCTGAGGACCCGTGTGCGGGGGCACTCCAGTGTCTGCTCACCCTGTGGGCTTCACGAGGGGCTGGGCCCCTCTGTGACTCAGTTTTCTCCTCTGTGTAATGGGGCTTATGGTGAGTCGCTGCACAGGTAGGAGTAAGAACAAAAAGAGACACTCCAAGTAAGGAAAGCCCTTTGAGGCCGGGTGCGGTGGGTCACGCCTGTAGTACCCGCACTTTGGGAGGCCGGGACAGGAGGATCACTTGAGCCCAGGAGTTCGAGACCAGTGGGAAACATAGTGAGACCTCTCTACCAAAAAAAAAAAATTAGGTGTGTGTGTGGTGGTAGTCCCAGCTACTTGGGGAGGCTGGGACAGGAGGCTCGCTTGAGACCAGGAGCTCAAGACTAGTTGGGGAGCCATAGAGAGACCTTTTTTCTACAAAAAATAAAAACATTAGCCGGGTGTGGTGGCACGCACCTGTCGTCCTAGCTCCTGGAGAGGCTGGGGTGGGAGGACTGCTTGAGCCCAGGAGGTGAAGGCTGCGGTCAGCTGTGATCACGCCACCTCACTCCAGCCTGTGCGACAGAGTGAGATCCTGACTCCAAAAATCAGCAACAACAAAACACACAAAAAGCAAGTGAGGGGCAGAGAGGGTCTAGACAGGAAAGCTGACATGTCACCAGTTAGGCCCTAGACGCTCAGCTCCGGAGAAAATCCCGGAGGCCTGCTCATCTGGACAGGAGGGTTTCCACCCGTGCTTCCCGGTGTAGACTTCACCCTCCCCGGGGAACCGGCTGCCTCCGGGGGGACCCGCAGATGCTCTCGCAGGTCGGTCTTCTAGGTCGGGCTTGTCACCGCCAGGGTCTGTACCGCCCTGGTTCCTTCCAGCAATGCCGTCAGGGAAACACGGTCTTTAGGAAGACGGTGCGGGTCCACAGGTTTTCCTTGGTCTTGGAAAGTGTCTTTTGATTCCTGAGGGAACACCGAGGGCTTCCAGGGGCACCTGTGAGGCTTCTGATGGCTCCTGGAAATTCGTGGCTTCTGTGAGTTCATGATTCCTGCAAGTCTGTGGCTCCCAGAAATTCAGGGACTCCTGGGAGTTTGTGGCTCCTGGGAATTCGTGACTGCTTTGAGTTTGTGTCGCCTGGGAATTCAGGGGCTCCTGTGAGTTTGTCACTCCTGGGAGTTGGCTCCTGGGAATTTGGGGGCTGCTGGCCTCCCCAGGGCGAGGGCGCTCCAGCCTTCTTTGCACTTGCCGCACGGCCTGGGGGGACGCCAGTGTCCTCCTCTCTCCCGAGCTCCCCTTTGGCAGACCCTGTGTTTGTGGAGCAGGGGTGAACGTGCTGGGAGGGGAAGGCCGGGGTGAAGCGAAACCCCAAGCTCTGCTCACCAGTGGGTCTCATTGTGGGGTTCCCCGGGGTCTGTCTGGAGAGAGCCGGAAGGTCAGGCTTCTCGTCTCCGCTCTGGGCACGTGGCGCTTGCAGCTGGCGCAGTTTGCAGCCCTACGTGTTTGGGAAGACGCCCGAGCTGGGGGGCCCTCAGGACCAGCCTGGGAAGGGGGAGGCGCGGGCAGGCTGATGGGTCTGCAGGAGCCCCGGGAGACCTCCGTGCTGCTGGTGTAGAGGGAAGCAAGAGGCGGGGCGGGCTCGGCTCCAGAGGGGACGCAGTGGCCTCATCGGGACTTTGACCGAACAGAACCTGAGGGTGGAAGAGAGGAGATGAGCAGGGAGAGAGAAAGTGCCGGGGAAGGGGCGCGCCCAGGGTAGGAGAGGAGGGGAGGAGGGCCTGGAAGGAAAAGGCCTCAGTCGAGGAGAGGAGAGCCCCAAAGAGGAGCGGAGTCACCGGCCTGGCGGAGGACTGGAATTCCCACGGAGAGGAGAGCTTGGGCGGGGGATGGCATGGGGGCCTCTCGGGAAGGAGGGCCCCAGGAAGGAGCACCTGGGGAGCAGGGGTCTGGGGCGAGACGCTGGCGAGGCGGCCTCAGGCAGGCGGTCCGGGGCTGAGGTCCTGGGGCGCGGGAGGCTGCCTTCCCGTGCAGAGCCCGTGTGTGTCCAGGCGGGTCCCTGCGCTGTGGACGCTTCCTCGGGGCCACAGGTCCAGGCCTGGGAGCCTCCGGGGCGCCCTCTGTGTCGGGCCCAGGTGTGTCCCTGCCCGATCAGGTGTCCAGCCACGGGCCCCGCCGGGGGTCACGCGCCCTTCTGGCCGGACTCGGCCCTGGGGGGTGGGAGTTCCGAAGCTGTGTGTGTCATCTCATCTCCGGCCATCCGTGGGGTGAGCTGGGCTTCCAGCGGGTGTGGCTCCCGGTAGACCAGGAGGTTCGTCAACTGCGGGAATGTCCTATGGGTGTTACACCGTGGCCCTGTTCGGGGCGTTGGGTGAGGTCTCGGGGGTGTGGCGCTGGCTGCCTGCTCCCCCAGTGACTATCCCGCAGGGCTGATTGGAATGTCCCTTCCGGGAGAGAAGCCAGTGGTGTGCACATACCGCAACATGGCAGGCCCGTGCTTGTCACAGGTGTTAACCCTGTCGCCTGGAGAGTCGGGGGTTGTACGTTTTACACCAAGAAGGCCCTTGGAGAGCACCGGCCTGGATGGCCAGCCTCCACACCCACGCTATGCCCTCCAAGCCTGCCCACAGCAGACATCGCCTGTCGATCGTGGCGCTCTCCCACCTGTGCCCATGGCAGACATTGCTCATCAATCCTGAGCCCAGACGCGGTCTCCGAGTCTTTCTAAAAACCAAGCCCAGTGTCTTCCGGGAGCCGCTGCCTGTCTGTTGGCAGCGCCCCCTTAAGGCGGAACCGATCGACTGCCCTTGATTGTGCCCAGGTCCCTTCCTTGGCAGATGAGGGAACGAGGTCCCGAGAGGGGCAGGACGGGACTTGTGCAGACCTCAGGACCAGCACTCAGGTGGTCCGGCTCCGAGTCCATTCCCACGTGGGGTTCGCCTCCGCCCAAAGGACTTCTTCCGTGTCTGGCTGCGGGCACACTGGGCGACACGGCCTGGGCAGACAGAGCCCGCTCCCTGGCTTCAGACGGGCGGATGGCCTGCAGCCGCCCCCGCCCTGCCCACCCGCCTGCCTCTCCTGCCGAGCGGCAGCCCCAGTCGGCCAGCCCTCGTCTGAGTCAGCTCACGGCACCCGCCTGACTGCTCAGAGCTGCACGCCTTGTTCTTCCGGTGGAAGGTGGCCCGCCAGGGTGTGTTCGCCTGTCATGTGGGATGCGGCTGTGTCTCTGTCGCCGCCCTCCCCGCTTCCCCGTCCCGGGCCCCGCGGTCTGACCTGGAAGCCTCAGCCCTGGCCCCCGGGCCCCGTCCACCCCCTGTGGACCCCGGCGGGGAGGCCGAAGGTGTGTGGGAGCCGTGCTGCCCGCAACGAGAGCATGGCGGGAAGGAGGACTTCTGGTGGTGGCCAGGTGAGGGTGAGTGGGGACACCCGCCAGCCTGGCGGCGGCCAGGCCTTCTCTTCCCGCCAGAGGGACTGTCAGGCGGAGGCTGGCCCCCCGGAGGAGCGCGGGCCGTGTGCCCGGCACCGGGCGTGGTGTGGGGACCCCGAGGGAGCGTCAGGGTTATCGTGTGGCCAGAACCAGGCCTGCGTGGGGCCGTGGCGGGCGGCGCGCAGGGCAGGACGCACAGGGCGGTGTTGCCTGGCGAGCAGGGGGTAGCCCGCCGGGTGGGGCGCTCGTGGGCATCCCCTCCGATGCGTGGGGACGCTCCCACTCGAGGCCCAGGGAGCCCGCGCACGGCCCCAGCCCCGCGGCCGTGGCAACAGTCCGTTTTGCTTTGGACCTTGTGGCACGCGGCGTGGGACGCCGGGTGTGCAGAAGCCAGGGCTGGGGCCCTGCTGAGGGAGAGGGAGTGCTGCCCCTCGGGCGATCTCCCAGCAGAGGGCCCGGTGCCAGCTGCCTCGACCACTCGCCAGTCACCTGCCGTCCCAGCAGAGGGGCTGTGGCTCCACACGTCAGGGTGCTCGTCCAGGTTGGGCCATTGCAGGCCTTGTTGGAGAACCGGGACCACCTCCTTTACAAACTCAGCCGGGCTGGAGCCAGGGAAAAACTATTTCCCGTCTCCCAGAGACCTCCATGGGTGGGTGCCATCCGTCTCTCAGAGGGCTGTGGACTCCCAACTTTCTGACTGGGGCGGGACCTGGCCGTGCGGAAGGCATGGCCGTGTCCTCAGACGCCAGCCACGTGGGCCCACGGCCCACCACCCCGGGGGCCCAGCAGACTCCTCCCTAAGAGGGCTCGAATGGTGGAGCCTGCCTCTAAGGTGCGAGTTCAAGATGGGCCCCAGGAAGCCTTTGCCATGCCTGGAGCAGCCGATGACGGCAGGTGTTCTCGTGAGGAGGTTTCTTGCTGCCCCCAGGGAGGCGAAGGGGCTCCAGGCTCCTCCCTGTGACTCGAGCCTGCCCAGCCTGGACCGGGGGACGTTTTCCCAGCCACACAAGGGTCCTGGGCACCTCGAACTGGGGGGGGGCGGAGACAGGCCCGGACAGTCAGGGTGGACCCGTTGATCAGTGCTGGCCGGGGCTGGTGGGCACAGGCAGGGGTCCCCCGGGGATGGGAGAGGCAGAGACAGGCAGGGTCCCTGGGGCTGACGGGACCACATTTAGACGCACCTAGCACAATACACCAAACGGGAAGCGTGAGGCTGGTGCAGGCTGGAGCTCAGAGGCTGGCGGGGTCGCGGGCTGCAACAAGCCAGCCACCATCCTCTGTGTCTCTCAGGGCTGGCGAAGGCCCCCGCCTCACTCCCCTGAGACAGACTGGCTGTGTCCCAGATTCCCAGGGGTTCACGTCCTCGGCGGCTGAGGAGGAATACGCGGTGGGAGGCGGAGGGAATGCCCTGTCCCTTCCCCCAGCAGTCGGGCAGGGACCACGACGGAGGACGCTGAGCTGTGAGGTCCGTCAGAGCACCAGGGTTTTGAGAAAATGGCGTGGCAGGACTCGGAGTGTGAGATTCTGTCCTCTGCCTCATGTATTTTGGTGTGCACTGGGAAGACGGTGCTGTCTGGGCCGGCGGGGGTCACGGGGCTGGCTCAAAACACCTGGCTTCTTGGCTTTCCCTGCCCCGGGCCCTGCTGTGGCCTCGGGCTCCGCCCAGGCCGCCCCGGAGCATGGGGTGCAGCGTCCCTCGGCTGCCAGCTGGGCGTGAAGGGTAGCGGCCGGGCTGGCCCTCCCCTTCTTTGGCCAGACGCGTCTCGGGTCCCCCCTGTCTGCCCGGTTGCCTCATCCCCTACCCCCGCTGGCGGTTCCTCTCAGCCACCCCTGCCTGGCCAGCCGCTGTCCCCGCCAAGAGTAGCTGAGCGGGGGCATTGGACTGCAGGCCTGACCCTCCCCACGGTCCTCTCCCTCCTCTGTCGTCTTCCCCCTGCCCCCCGCCTCCCCCACTGTCCCCGTCCCCCTCGCCGACGCCCTCCTGCGCCCCGTCCTCACCGGGACCCCGGCCTCACCCTGGCCCGGCCACTGCGTGTCTGCACTGCAGCCCGCTTTCCCTTCCTGGCGTTTATTCTAACCGTCACACTGTCGCTCCCACAGAAAGTGAGACTGCAGGTGTCAGGGGACCCGCCGCGCAGACTGACAGGTGTCAGCTTTTGCCGCATTGGCTTCGGATACTCTCTTGTGGAGATCCAGCGGAAAGGAGACGTCAGATAAATGCTACTGTCCTTCCTCCGGGTGTGTGTGGGGAGTGCCGACGTCTCCTGCGTGGGTGGAACGGGAGGGGGCTTGGGGGGCTGGGCTCGGGTGGGTTGAGAGGTGCCGCAGGGAGGGAGACCAGCGTGGGGCCGGACCGCCCGGGACATGCAGAGGCCGGTGTGGAGCAAGACGCCCCAGGCTGACCAGAGGCTGGTGTGGTTCTGGCGCCGGGGGTGGGGCCCAAGAGGGCGCCTTGCACTTCCTCTGGCACCTGCCCCAGACAGGCGGCTGCCCGACGGAGGGGAGCCTGGCCCCCGGGTCGGGGCGCGGCCATGCCTGGGGAAGCCGACGTCGCTTTCCATCTGGCCTGGGCTCACCCGCCCACCTCCCTTGGTGGAGGCCGGGGAGACTCCCGGAAGAGTGGCACCGTGCCGGAGGAAGCCCCTGCAGCCTCCAGACCTGCGGCACCTGGGCCGGCCGGTGGGACCACCCAGAGCTGCCGCCATGCCCACGTGCCGCCAGCGAGGCCTCCATGACCCGCAGAAAGGCCTGCGGCCCCCGCTCTTGCCCTCTGCCGGCAGGTTCCCCACCCCCGCCCTGGCCTCCTCTCCGGTGGTCCTCCTGCTCAGTGCCGGCCTCCTGCAGCCGCGGCGGCCGCGGGCCCACAGACCCCCTGCTGGAGGGCACGGCTTCCTCCTGCCAAGAGCGCTCACCCCCAGCCCGGAGACGGGCCGCCTGCCCTTCCTGACACACCCTGTCCCGCTTTCACGTGGGCCTGGGCACCCAGGCGGGCACCTGGGGCTCCCCCTGCCGCCCCTCCCCTGTCGCGCCTGTCCCCTGCCGCTCCTGGTCCCGTCCTTCTGCCCCCCATGGCCCCGAGGTCTTCATGCGGCTGCGTCCTCCTGGGCACCTCTCGGGAGCCAGGCCCCAGGCCTGCCTCCGGGTCGCTGGGCGTGTTCTGATGACCCCGCCCTCACACGTGGGTATTTGCGTCTAGCGGCAGGGAAGAGAGTGGAGGGTTGCAGGGGCAGCTGTGGATGAGCGGGAGGCGCTGGGTACCCTGCCCATGTTCCCCGGGACTTAGTCACATGACTGTCCTTGCCAGCAGGGGTGGAGGGCAGCGGGAAAGATTCCGTGGTGTGTCTAGCTGGTGGACGGCAGGAGTATCCAGGCACAGATGTGGTTTCTGGGGATCTCAGAGGCTCCCGCAGGGGCCAGCGGGCAAACACACAGCCGCAGCTCAGTGCTGAATTCTTTTTTTTTTAATTTGAGTTGGAGTCTCACTCTGTTGCCCAGACTGGAGTGCAGTGGCTGCTCCTGGCCACCGCAGCCTCGACCTGCTGGGCTCCGGTGATCCTTCCGCCTCAGCCTTCCAAGGAGCTGGAACCACAGGCACGCACTACCACGCATCTCTACAATAAAAAAGCGCTGAATTCTTTATTCCTCTCCGTGGAATTGCTCAGTAGGTCTGTCGTGGTCAAGGGACCGGGCCTGGAGCAGATTCCTCGAGCCTGAATCTCGGTGCCCTGGGGCAAGTTATTGAACCTCTGTCTGTTTCCGTTTCTTTCTCTGGAGAAGAGGGCAAGACTTGTGTCTACCTCAAAGCAGTTTGACGTGAGAATTAAGGAAATAAGATAGGCCGGGTAAAAATACTTAGCGCCTAACACAAAGTGAGTTCTCAAAGAGTGTTATTCTTGGCCAGGCATGGTGACTCATGCCTGTAATCCCAGCACTTTGGGAGGCCTGAGATGGGAGGGTGGCTTGAGCCCAGGAGTTCATGACAAGCTTGGGAAATGTGGTAATCCCTACCAAAAAAAAAAACACTAAGAAATTAGCCAGGCATGTGGTGGCGCGTGCCTGTAGTCCCAGCCACTTGGGAGGCTGAGGCAAAGGCATCCCCTGAGCCCAGGCAGGGGCTGCGGTGAGCCGTGGTCGTGCCACTGCACTCCAGCCCGGACCTCCCCTCAGGAATTAGTGTTTCTTTGTTCTCATGCTTCTTCTGGAAAAAGAGTCAAGGCACTTGTGGATACGTGTGCATAGAACACAATAAGCTTGTGAAAAGGAACACGTGGTGTTGAGGACACCTGTAGACCCATGAGTGGAGATGGCGTCTCCAGTGCCGCGCACAGCGGTGAGGGTCAGAGGTGACCTCTATGCCCAGTGGCAGGAGTGGGCAGGTAGACCATGGCCGATCCAGATGCTGGAATTCTGACCCAATGAGGAATGCTGTTCCTGACATGGAAATTGCCCACCTGCTGCTGTGAAGTGCTGATGTGTCCGTTCTATCTTCACACATGGAAGAATGCCTGGAAGAGAGACTCGACCCGCAGTGGCAGAGCTGCTATGGGGGAGACGATGGTGGCTTAGTCCCTTCTGACCACCCACTGCATCTGTCATTTCTAGTTCCTCCCTTCAGGAAACATGAGTTACTTTTGCAATGCAGAAACGAAAGAGAGGGGGATATGGGAGGTCAAGTCTGTGCAGGATTTATTGGAAGATGCACTCATTTTAAGAAATCCCGAGTCTGCGTCTGTGTTGCGGCCCAGCGGCTGTGTGTGGACCTGGAAGGCAGTTATTAAATGTCTGAGAGTTGAACTTACAGCATTGAAGATTCATGCGCCAGCCTTTGTGAGACGTCGGCATTCAGGGAAGTGAAAGTTAATTGCACTGCAGTCTCTGTCTTGTTTTGAATGGGATCCACCGATGACCCGCCCGCACAAGTGTGATCTAAGTAACTGGGATACCCTGGGTGGCAATTGTGCAAGACACCACCATAGAGTCATGTGTCGGAGCCCAGGAGGGTGGATGGGTGGGTGGATGGATGTGTGGGTGGGTGGATGGATAGGTGGATGGGTAGATGGATGGGTGGATGGATAGATGGATGGATGAGGGTTGAGGGTGCGTGGTTGGATAACGGATAGGTGGGTGGGTGAATGGGTGTGTTAATGGGTGAGTGGATGGATGAGTAGGTGGATGGATGGCTGGGTGGGTGAATAAGGCAATGATGAATGGGGGGTGAGGAGGGGTCCTCCCAGGAGGGCCACAAGAGTCGTGGCTGCAGTGCAGAGGACGAAGGGCGGCTTTGCAGAGTGGCCTGTGTGGGTGGCCCGTCAGAAGGCCCAGTGGGGCCCTGTCCTGTCCAGGAGGGTTGGGATGGCCCTGGGGAGGGCTCACAGCACAGGTGAGGCATAAAGAAAGCCGGCCCCAAGAAGCTTCCGGAACCTTACGGGCAGCCTGGCCTGAGAGCTCATGGGCCATCGAGAACCCCCAGCCCCGCCGAGAGTGTCCAAAGCACCCTTCGCCCAGGGAGCTCTGGTCTCCCACAACAAGCGGCCTGTTAATAACGGTCTGTGAAATGCGGGACCCTGAGTCAGGCACGTGCAGACATGCCTGTCCTCTGAACCCTGCCCTCTGTCTCCTCAGATGCAGCTTTTGGACAAGTTTCCCGTTGAAGGTGGCCAGAAGGACCCCAAGCAGAGAATCATCCCCTTCCTCCCAGGTAAACGTTGGCCCCTGGGGACTGAGAGGACCCTGAGCTTGGGCAGGAGGAAGTTAGCCCTTGCCTGGAGGAGGCTGCCCCCAAGCCAGGGTTTCTGGGCAGGGTGGGCTGGAGAACCTGCACGTGAACAGTCCCAGCCGATCGTGGTGACGCATGCCTGTCATCACAGAATTTGGGGAGACTGGGGCAAGAGGATTGCTTGAGTCTAGGAGTTCGAGACCAGCCTGGGCAACATGTCAAGATGTCGTCTCTACAAAAACATCAAAAAACTTGTGGGGTACGGTGGCACATACCTGTAGTCCCTGCCACTTGGGAGGCTGAGGCTGGAGGATCGCTTGAGCCCCGGAGACTGAGGTTGCAGTAGCCATGACTGTGCCACTGCCCTCCAGCCTGAGCAGCAGATTGAGCCCCTGAGTCAAAACCAGTCAATCAGCCAAACAAAGGGAGGTGGCTGCCCTGGACGGGCCTCTCCCCGGACGAGGCCGCCCTTGCTGACCTGGCTCTGAGGGGGTCCTTGGGCCCCTGGATGTCCAAGCCCTTTTCCCCAGGAGCACAGAGACCCACTTTTGTAAGGAGTGCGCAGTGGCAGGCTGAGCGTTCCCACTGACTCCCAGTCTGACCTCAGACCTCCTCCAGCCGGCCGCTGCCCGGGGCTGTCCCCATCCACGTGTCCTCACACGGCAAGTGCTTCACGTTTCGGGCCATATTTGAGGCCCTGGGTTCTGTGGTGCTGTTGGGAGGACACATCTCAGCTTGGGCACAGCCTGTCCACGGCGCTGTCTCGGGCTTGTGGGCATCACAGGGCTGGGTGCGCGTGTCCTCTGCGGAGCGTCCTGCTGTCTCCTGGGTCAGGCACCACTGCGATGGGCTGGAGGTGCTGCCTTTCCCAGGCTCCCTCCATAGTCCCCGGGCCCAGGCACACCAGACTTCTGACCCTGTGGCTGCCGGTGGCTCTACTCGGGAGTGACTCCCACCCGGTCCTCAGAGCAGCGACAGGCACGCCCTTGCCCTGGGTCCTCGGAAACCCTTGGAGCCGCCGTGCAGGTGTGCAGCCAGGGCCATCCGCAGTGAGGGCCGTGTCGCCGTGGCAGGCCGTGGAGTCGACGGGGCGATATGGGCCCGGCCAGCTGCACACGCATCTGGAATGTCCAGCGTCGGGAGTGTGGTGACTGTGGGTCGTCCCAGGACGGTCAGAGGCTCTGGTCGTTGCCCAGGGCGACATGTCCTGGGGTAGCACAAACCTGCCAGGGCCCAGCCTCCGGCACGGAGGGTGCCTATGTGCCGGGGGGAACGGGCCTCCTCTGGCTCCAGGGCGGACGTCCCCTCCTGATCAAGCTTCTGTGGGCCAAGCCTGGCGGCCCAGAGGGCAGGGCGGGTTGCGCCTCCCTCGGGTGTGGCCCTCCCTGTGCCCATCCTGGTGTCGCTGGACAGGGCTCAGGCGCCAGTGGGGCCTTCACGTGGGCGGCCTGGGGCGGCCCAGCAGGGGTGACGGCGAGGCCCGCGTGCCACCCGTGGTGTGACCGTCCCTGAGCTCCCCGCTCTCCATCTGGAATCGGGGCCCAGAACGTCCTTTGTGGCTGTCGTGAGGCTGACTCGAGCCACTGTGTGGCAGTGCTCTGAGCTGGGCCGGCCTGTGGGCTGGACAGACGCTGGCCCCGTGCTGACCGTGCTGGGGGTGTGCTGCCGTGGACACCACACTGCACGTGCCATCTTCTGCGAGCCGCCCAGCGAGGCTGCTGTCCCCATTTCACTGTCCAGGAAGCCAGGCCAGGGAGGCTGGTGGACTCACACAAGGCCCCGCCGCCGGGAGATGCCACGGACACTGGAGCACCCGCTCCACCCCCGGGCCCGGCTCCCCACACCCCGGGAGCGAGAGCGGGCAGCCGGGACCTCTCTGAGTGTCCGTTCCGGGCGGATTGGGGTGAGGTTGAAAGACTTCTCATGAGGCCTCCGGCGTCACCCCCGTCCTCTGGTAGACCCTCCGTCTAGGAGCTGCTGGTCAGCCGCCCGCTCCTGGGACGGCCACCCGGGGCACGCCCAGGCCCCCCACGTGGACCTGCCCGCCCGGGGCCTCCCTGAAGGAGCCCCTTCCCGCCTGGACGTGTGCTCCCTGTCGGCGGTGCTTCCCCCAGCCTCTCTCTGGCTCACTCACTGCCCAGCACTTGCCGAGGGCGGTCGCTGGCCGTGCCACCCCGGCCCCGAGCCCGTCCCTGCCCTGCTCGCTGGGACTCGCCTCGGCTTGGACGTCAGGGAGAGCCGCTGGGAAGACCCCTGCAGGAGGCCCCAGGATGAGGGCTGTCAGACCGGGAAGGTGCTGCTGGTCTCAGCAGCCCCCCCCCCCCGCAGTGGAGCCCGAGGCAGGACGGGACACGTGACTCCGAGGGGTTGGCTGAGAGCTTGATGGGCGGGAGGCTGCGGCAAGAGGCAGGCGGAGGTGCTGGAGGGTGGGTGGCACCGCAGTGCGTTCCTGTCCTGGGAGGCAGCTTCTGGACCTGCCTGGGCCATCCCTGCGGGGCTGCCCCCAGGGGGGCTGGGTGAGCCTGTGCCTCCGAGCCCATGCCGTTCGAGCGCGAGGGTGGCGCCAGCTCCCCACTGAGCTCCGCGAGGCCCTTGTGCGTCCTGTCTCCTCGAGGCCGAAGCAGTAGGGTGCCCTGTCGAGAGGCGTGGGCCATCCTCCCTCACGGGCATGGATGCCGTCACGTGCTCCCGGCATCCCCAGTGCCCTCCTGGCTCACTGCAGGGCGTCATCCCATTTTCTTTTTTTTGAGATGAGGTCTCACTGTGTTGCCCAGGCTGGTCTTGAACTCCTGGACTCCAGCAGTCTCCCGCCTTGGCCTCCCAAGTGCTGGGATTACGGCCATGATCCCCCGCGCCCAGCCTGTCCCCATTTTAGACATGAGCTGGCTGCCCTCCCCCTTCTCCGCTGTGGCCCAGAAGCCGTGAGGTTTGGCCTGAGGTGGCACCCGATGGCTCCTCATGAGTGCCCCGTGGGTGGGCGTGGCCTGCCCCCCCCAACACAGGTGACCTGTCGGGGCTTCTTGACACCCACACGGGGTGATTGGCTTTCTCTGCTCCTAAACCGTTGAGCTTTATTATGTTGATGATGACAAATAAGCTAGCCGCACGGTTCCCCGTTAATTATGCCTCGGACAAGATGGGACACTTGGTTTCCTAATCCACAGCATTGTTTTCCTGGTTGATTTCATTTTTAAATAGAGACAGGGTCCCGATATGTCACCCAGGCTGGAGTGCAGTGGCACAATCATGGCTTGCTGCAGCCTGACCTCCTGGGCTGAAGCAATCCTCCTGCCTTGCCTCCCGAGTAGCTAGGACTACAGGCTCCTGGCACCTCACCCTGCCCACAGCATTAAAAAAAACCCCACTCTTATTTTGAAGTAAATATCAGCTTACAAGAGGCTGCAAACATACGACCTGTAGTGGCCGGTGTCATCCCACTTCCCAGAGTGACCAGTTAGGTGCCCCCTCCACGCCCTGCGGTGACATCTCAGCAGCGGCAGTGGGTCGGCAAAGCCAGAGGGCCAACGTCGGCTCGGCTCGGAAGCCAGACCACAGGCCGGAGGGGCTGCCTACCTCACGGAGGGGGCATGGGCCCTTCCATAGCAGCCCGCCGGCCTCCACAGTCCGGGGAAACCCCGGCCCGGCCAGGCCTCTGCCCCACTGCCAGGGCACGCCATACACCGATAGGCATCTGGAGTGGTGTTCTGCCTAGGAGCCGCGCGGTAAACCCCGTTGCAAAGCAAAGGCCGCCTTCCCCAGGTTCCCGTCCCTCTGCCACCTGAGGCTCTTCCGAGACTGCTGGAAACAGGGCAGACCCAGAGCTTGGCCTTGGCCCGGCCCCCGTGACCCAGTGGGATCAGCACTCCCATCGGTGTGCTGTCGGTGACTGTGCTCGGCCGCTCCTGGGCCGGCGAGGTGTGGACCTGGCCGTGGCCCCTCCTCAGGACCAGCCCCTGACCTGGTGCCCGGATGTCCTCTCCCAAGGCCAGGTCCCTCTCCGCCCCAGGCCAAGACAGGCAGGCACAGCCTGGTGTCTCCAGAAGAGGTGCTGTCAGCCAGGCACACTCCAGCAGAGACAGGACAGTGCCTGCCTGGCTTGATAGGTGAGAGGGCCCGTGGGCAGTTCACACCCCAGGGGAGACGGGTCAGCGACCGCTGGGGCCTGACGGAGGTACGAGAGCTCGCAGGCAGTTCACGCTCCAGGGGAGACAGGACAGTGACTGCCCGGTCCTGATGGGGCTCAGAGAGCTCCTGGGCAGTTCACACTCCGGCGCAGACGGGCCGTGAGGCAGGAGAGGAAGACAGTGGGAGGCAGGCCTGTAGGAGCCTGGGGCAGGACGGGGCGTGAGCCTGCAGCGGCCTCTGGGATCAAGGGGGCCAGGCCACGCGGGTCCTCTTGGACCTCGCAGGGGAGGAGTCTCCCATGTGTGGGAGGAGGCCCCGGGAGGCTCTGGGCTGTGGATCGCATGGTCACATTGTCATGTGGGTGGGTCCCTCAGGCTGGGCGTGGCGGGTGGCGGCGGAGGGAGATGCGTGGAGGCTGGGTGACCCGGCGGGCCAGTTGGGGGGTGGAGGGCGTGGACGAGCCCAGGCGTGTCCTGAGCGGCAGCTGGAGGCCACATATGGGGGGCATGAGCATGTGGCAGCCCTGGCTAGGACAGCAGGACCCACGTGGCACCCGCCCCACCCCACCTGTGGGCTTCCCCACCCCAGACAGCCGGGCCCTCGGGCCTGCAGAAGAGGCTTGTGGCCACAGGTCCCTGGAGGAGCCTCTGGGCTCTGGGCGTGCTGGTGTCGGCCCAGTTTCGGGGGCAGTGAGGACACTGAGACGCACTGAGCGGGCATTCAGCCCCACTGCCTGGGCGTCTGGTCTCTGCGGTGTCGCTGCCTGACCCCACGTCTCTCCAAGGCCACCGGACTGGGCCAGGCCCAGGGCAGACCGCTAGCCATGCCCTTCCCTGGCGAGGACTGTGCTGCCTCGGCGTCCCGTGGGCACGGGCTCATCACCAGGACTGTCATTCTGGGCCCCAGACCCCCCTCCCTCCCTCCGTGGCTCTGGGGCTGTGTCCACCGCAGAGGCCAGGCTGCCTGGCCTGCAGATCGCTGTCGGCCGGGGGCCCGGGGGCCCGAAGGCCGGGTCTGTCGCCTGAACGCCCCGGCAGAAGGTGGAGGACATGAGGGGTGGCCCCGCCTGTCCCTGCCACGGGGGCCGGCCTGTGATGCCCGGCAGGCCCCTGCAGTGCGTGGGGCTCCCAGGAGGGACAGGCCCAGCTCGATCCCCCGGGCCAGAACACGGGCCAGACAGCCGCTCCACGAGGATGCGCTTGGGCAGATCTCCGAAAGAACTTCCCAAGTCAGAATTTCCCAAGAACCTGCACCCAGGCAGCCGTGGATGCTCCCTGTGCACCCGAGGGGACTCTGAGTGTGGGCTTGACTCCAGATCCGGGCTCGTGCCTGGGCCGTCTGCTGGTTGCTCGCTATGAACCAAGACTGCAACCCTGTGCCCGAGGGCGGGCCCCACGGTGCTTCCGGGCTGGGTACCCAGAGCCGGGCAAGCCAGAGGGTTGCATCTCTCCTCAGCAGGCCAGCCGCGAGGGCTCACGCCTCGAAGGCCAGGGTGGGAGGATCCCTGGAGACCAGGAGTTCGAGGCCTCGTCTCTACAAAATAGCCAGTAAATAAAAGTCCCAGCTCGGCCTCTCTGCAGCCATGTGGCCTGGGCCAGTTGTGCCCAGCATGTCAGCATCCCCGGCACGTCCCCTGTCTATTAAGTACCTTCCAGGGCTGTTGACAGCGTCAGACGGGACGCCAACTGCGAGGCACACAGCGGGGCGTGGTCAGTACTCGAGCCAGGCCCCCACGAGACAGTGAGCATCGCCGGGAGGGCTTGGACCCAGCCATCCGGACTCCTCCCCAGGGAGGAGTCTCTTCCCGGGTGAGGTTTCTCTGGGTGGGGGAGCAGGACTGGCCATGAATCTCCGTTTTGAAGGTGGCGTAGAACGAGGATGTCTGAATTCGTGTCCCCAGCCAGGTCGCAGTCAGGAGGGAAGACAGGCCCTCTTCGGGAGTCTGGTGAGAAAGGCGGGCAAAGTCCCAAGCGAGACGTTCGAGGGGGCCAGTCGCTCTTTAGAAGACCACAGTCATTGCAGCCCGGGCTCCGGAAGGGCAGCCGCGCGGGCGTGGGGACAAGTGGCTGTCCGGTGACCCGGTGGCCAGGCGCCTCGTCCACGACGGACGGATTTCCCGCTCCGGGCCTGTTTCTGATCCGAAAGACGATTCGCCGGTTTAGTGCTCGGAGTCGGCGAGGGCAGCTGGCGGCCTGCGGCTGGCAGGGCTCTCTCGCGTGGCTGGAGTACTTGCTTCTGGAAGAGAGAGGGCGGGACAGCGGCCACGCCGTGGGCCAGGGCCCGCTTCTTGTTGAACCGGCGGTGGGAGGGGCTGCAGTCTGAGGGCAGTGTGTGAGCCTGGAGCTCTCCGCACCCGGAACGGCCCCCAGAGCGAACATCTCCGCCGAGAGTCGAAGCGGCTGCTGGTCGAGCCTGTTTCTCCCTGGGTGTTGAACAGAGGCTTTGCAGGATGAGTTGCTTCTTGGGCCCAGACCCGCCGAGCTGAGGAGACTCCAGGCTGGGGGCCGGGCCACCAATGCCACTCCACTAGCGAGAGGCAGGCTGGCTTCAAGCCCAGGCCCCTGCACTCCAGACCTAGGCGCTTGACTCTCCCCCATGCCCTGGGAGTGCCCGTCTTCGCGGGCTGGCGGACGAGGAGGTGCCTGGTGGTCCAGTGTAGCGTGGGGTGTTTCCTTAGACTTTGTTTCCGGCTTTGTATCTCTTTTTTTTTTTGAGTTGGAGTCTCACTATCGCCCAGGCTAGAGTGCAGGGGCACGCTCATGGCCACGGCAGCCTCGACCTGCTGGGCTCCAGCGGTCCTTCCGCCTCAGCCTTCTGAGTAGCTGGAGCCACGGCACATGCCACCGTGCCCGGCTCATTTTTTTTAAACTTCTTGTAGAGACGAGGTCTTGCCAAGTTGCCCAGGCTGGTCTAGAACCCCCGGGCCCAGGCAGTCCCATCGCCTCCACCTCCCTGAGTGCTGGGATGACAGACTCAAGCCGCCACACCTGGCCTGCATCGTTTTTAACACCCGTGCAAGGGTGCGCGGTGCTGGCTTCCTAGTGCAGCGTTGCCTTGGGAAGGTCTCGGGATTTCATCTCTTCTCCGCGCCTTTCACGCTCCCCTGCAGCGCTCCCCCGCCGCCTGGTGGCGGGGGCTGGAATTGCAGGCAGAGTGCCTGAGGGAAGCCCTGACTTCCAGCGCCAAGTGTGGGGTGACACTGGCACAGCTACGGCCCCCAGTGGTGACGCAGCAGGAGACGGAAACGTGAGGCAGAAAGAAGTCTCACTGCATCCGTGCGCCACGAAAACCAGGACGCTTTCATCCGGGGCGCCCGCTGGGTGGCCTGCCCTTTGGCGAGGAGGAGCCCCCGCAGGCCTGCTCTGACGTCCCGTTTCTCCATCCGTGCCCGCCAGCACCTCCTCCTGCCCCGGGATGGTCTTCTGTGCGTGCGTTCAGACCCCCCGTAGGAGGGACAGTCACAGCCCCTCTCTGCGCCTCAGTTTCCGCATCTGTGAAGTGCAAGGATCGGACTTGAGGCTGCCTGGGTTTCCCACAGCCCCAAGCCTTTGTGGCCCACCAGCTGTGAAGACCAAAGGAACAGGCTGGGTGTAGTGGCTCACGCCTGCAACCCTAGCACTCTCGGAGGCTGAGGCTGGAGGACTGCTCGAGCCCAGGAGTTCAAGACCAGCCTAGGCACACAGCGAGACCCTGTCTCTGCTTTAAAAAAAAACAAAAAAGCAGCCAAAAGAGTCCCGGCCTGGCGATGGACTCTCATGCAAAGGGAGAACATTTGGAACAAGGCCTCCCGGCCCTCCTCAAGGCCCGCCACACCGGAGTGCAGCTGCCTCGCGGACTGGCCTTGTGCCCTTCGCCCCGTCCCCTCCCCCGTGTCCATGGGCTGCACAGAAAGCCCCTTGTCTGGAGTGTTCCCCTGCAAATGGCGCCTGCTGGAAGACTGCTGAGAACCAAGGCCTTGACCCTGACCTTGGTCTGGCCTAACTTGGTGAGAGAGTTCTTATCTTGGGTCTGGGGAGGCGGGGGGGGGGGTCAGTGGGGGATGGCAGGAATTCTGTGGAAACGTCAGCAGACGCATGGTCTGTGAACAGCAGAGCCCCAAAATTCCGGGGCCTGGACGCCGCCGGGGGACACAGACACAGCCGAGCCTGGACAGTGGGCGCGCTGTCCCCACCCTGGTGTTACTTGGGACACGGCTGCCTTGCTGGGGTGTAGGGAAGCCCCCCTTTCCGGGCCCTGGAAGCACCCTCCTTGCTGCCTCCTCGGCGCCCGGCTCACTGGACCGTCTCTCGCCGAGCTGTCCCTCTAGCGCCGCCTGGCGTCAGCCCTGGCCCTCCGTCTGGCGCCATGTGACTTGGAGAAGAGCAGCCATCGTCCCTGAGCGGCGGCTCTCTCCTCTGTGCTTGTGGGACTTGAGAAGCCGAAGCAGCTGAAGAGCAGGGACGCACCCTGGCTTGCCGTGAGGAGCCGGCACGTCTGTGCTTGGGGATCGACCCCAGCGTCCCCACCCAGCCGCCATCGCAGGCCGCGTGGCCCTGGCGGGTCCCTCAGCTCTCTGTCCTCGACACCTGCCCGTGAAATGAATGGGAGCGGTGGCCGGACCGAGCCCGGGTCGCCGCTCGTCGTGACGATGAGCCTGCATCACAGACACAGAGCACCTGCCTGGCGCCGGCACACTCCGAGGGGATGTTATCCTGTGCCTGCCAGCCCCTCCGTGCGGGGGGAGCCACGGGCAGCGTGGGCGCGATCGTGGTGTGGAGGAGAGGCCAGACCGTAAAGCAGCTTGAGACGGCTTTCTGTAGCCAGCGTGAGTGACGCACTCCAGGGACACCCGAGCCCCGGAGAACGTGAGCCCACCGCGGCTGGACGGTGGCGTGGCTTGACACAGTTTCAGAAGGCCGACGTGGCAAAGACCGTAAACCACTGCATGCGAGGTTTCGTCTGTCCTGCCCAGGAAGGCGGGACGCTTTCAAGCGGCGGGGGTGGCTCTCAGGTCACAGGCGGGTCTCGGGGCTTCTTGACTGGCAGCGTGGAGTTCCTGCCTGAGGGATTCTGGGAGCCGGGGGTGGAAGCCTTCGGCCACACGCAGAGATGCAGCCCTGCGTGTGGCTGGCTTCGGGGTCGCTGGCCTCATGAGCTTCGGGAGCTGGGAGTCCTGGAGACGGCCTTGCGGGACTGCCGCGGACTGTGCCTTCCTTCTTGACTTGTTCTGCGGTGCCGCTCAGAGTCGGGCTGGGAGGCGGGCCTCAGCATGTGGGCAGTGGGCAACGAGCCCGCTGGTGAGTCCTTGGCAGGCGCGGGATCGCTCAGGACTTTGGACGTGAGAAAGAAAGGCCAGGCCTGGTCCTTGCTGGGCAGGTGGGCTGCGCTCCGGGCGGACTCCGGGCGGGCTGTGGCACAGTGTCCCTCCCGAGAGGGCGGACGCCCCGTGCCCACTGGCAGGCCGGTGGCTGTGGGGCCCGCGCAGGCCTGGCCTCGGGGAGCTCTTCCACTTCCCCCAGCACCCGGCCCCCGGCCTTCCTCTGCCGCCCGGCCCCACGCCCGGCCTGGCTGTCTCTGGGACCCAGGCCCTGCCCCGCCCAGCCCCTCTCCCTGGGCCTTGCTGTCTCTCCGGGGCCTGAGGCCTTGTCCCTGCCCCCCCACAGCAGGAGCCCTTCCCAGTGTCCCGCGAGACCCCCATGCTCCGGCCGCTGCCATCTGGACCCCAGAGGGCCAGCCCACCCTCTCCCAGCCCCGTGCAGGGCATCCACCCTCGTGCGGGGCGAGGCGGCCTGCTCAGCCCAGGGGCAGGTGAGGGAGGCCTGGAGCCAAAGATGCTGTGCCCTGCCTGAGGGACAGACCGTGAGGCCCTCGTGAGGGGCGTCGTTCTGGGAGGGGCACTGTCAGCCTGGGGGACAGGGAGGCCAGCCAAGGGGCCATTGCGGTGCCGTCCTGCGAGCTCTGGGGGATGGCAGGCGCTGACTGAGTGAGGGTGGCACACCCACCAAGCTGGGACGGGGTAGGTGTGTCCTTGCTGTGGGTGCACAGGGGGTGGAGGGAGCTGGGACTTTATTCCCAGTGCCTGGGGCAGTCACCGAAGGGTTAAGCAAGGGTTTCCTTTTTCTGTTTTTGAGTCGGAGTCTCACTCTGTCTGTTGCCCAGGCTGGAGTGCAGTGGCCGCTCCCGGCCACCACAGCCTCGACCTTCTGGGCTCCAGCGATCCTTCCGCCTCAGCCTTCCAAGTAGCCGGAACTACAGGCGTGCGCCACCACGCCCGGCTAATTTTTTGATTTATTGTGGAAATGAGGTCTCGCCGAGCTACCCAGGCTGTTCTTGAACCCGCGGGCTCAGGCAATCCTCTCACCTTGGCCTCCCAAAGTGCTGGGATGACAGGCTTGAGCCCCTGTACCCTGCCAAGGGTTCCCTTTCAAGAGTGTTTTACAAAAGGCTGGCAGCGGCTCATGCCTGTCATCCCAGCACTTTGGGAGGCCAAGGTGGGAGGATCGTGTGAGCCCAGGGGTTCAAGACCAGCCTGGGCAGCATTGTGAGACCCCATCTCTATTTAACAAAAAGAATATTTGGCCGGGTGTGGTGGCTCACACCTGTAATTTCAGCACTTTAGGAGGTGGAGGCAAGGAGGTTGTCTGATCCCAGAGGTTCAAGACCAGCCTGGGCAACTTGGCAAGACCTCGTCTCTACAATTTAAAAAAAATAGCCAAGCTGGGCTCGGTGGCTCAACCTGTAATCCCGCGCCTTTGGGAGGCCGAGCTGAGTGGATTGCCTGAGCCCGCGGGTTTGAGACCCGCCTGGGCAGCAAGACCTCATCTCTACAATAAATTAAAAAATCAGCCAGGCGTGGTAGCGCATGCCTGTAATTCTGGCTACTCGGAAGGCTGAGGTGGAAGGATCGCCGGAGCCCAGCAGGTCGAGGCTGCGGTGGCCGGAAGCGGCCACTGCACTCCAACTCCAGTCTGGGCGACAGAGTGAGACTCCAACTCAAAAAAAAAAAATAGCCAGACGTGGTGGCACATGCCTGTAGTTCCAGCTGCTGAAGGCTGAGGTGGGAGGATCGCCTGGGGCCGGAGATTGAGGCTGTGGTGGCTGTGAGCTTGCCACTGCACTCCAGCCTCAGTGACAGAGACTCCGACTCAAAAATATATGTATATATATATTTCCCTGAAACCCACACTCACAACACACTTGAACCTGCTGCAGCTTCAGTCAAAGCATGTGTCTTAAGATAAAACTTGAGCCGGTTGGCGGAGCCTGGCGGCCTGAGCGGCGGCGGCAGCGGCCGAGATGCGGGCATGGCGGGCGCCGGGAGCGAAGCCCGGTTCGCGGGTTTGTCGCTGGTGCAGCTCAACGAGCTGCTGGAGGACGAGGGACAGCTGACACAGATGGTGCAGAAGATGGAGGAGGCGCAGAATGTCCAGCTTAACAAAGAAATGACGCTCGCCAGCAACCGGAGCCTGGCAGAAGGAAACCTTCTGTACCAGCCCCAGCTGGACACACTGAAAGCACGCCTGACCCAGAAATACCAGGAACTGCAGGTTCTCTTTGAAGCCTATCAGATAAAGAAGACCAAGTTAGACCAGCAGTCGAGCAGCGCTTCCCTCGAGACCCTGTTAGCACTTCTCCAAGCAGGAGGGGCCAAGATTGAGGAAGACACTGAGAACATGGCAGAGAAGTTTCTGGACGGAGAGCTCCCCCTGGACTCCTTCATCGATGACTACCAGAGCCAGCGGAAGCTGGCCCACATGCGCAGGGTGAAAATCGAGAAGCTCCAGGAGATGGTGCTGAAGGGCCAGAGACTGCGGCAGGCCGCGGCCCCGCTGCCCCCCAGGGTGCCCGAGCCGGCGCCGGCCGTCCCCCTGCCGTGCCCTGGCCCAGAGGCCAGCGGCACCCCTTCCGTCGTGCCTCGGCGCATCCCCCCTCCGCCGCCCCCGGTGCCTGCAGGACGCTTAGCCACCCCGTTCACCGCTGCCATGGGCTCAGGACAGGCCGTGCCATACCCAGGGGTGCAGTGCCCGCCCCTGCCCCCCCCGTGTGGGCCTCCCGCCCCAGCAAGGATTCTCCGCCCAGTTCGTGGCTCCGTACCCGCCCGCTCTCCCTCAGAGACCCCCGCCCCGGCTGCCGCTGCACCAGCCGGGCTTCATCCTCCAGTGAGCGCCAGCCCGCGCTTCCCGGGACACTCGCCTGCCTGCCTGCCGCGCCCTCGGGGAGCCCGAGGTCCGCTGCTGTGCCGAGGGCTCTGGTGCCGGCGTCAGCGTGTCCGTCTGATTTTAGAACTGTAGGTCAGTGGGAAGTAGAAGTAGAAGCCAGGTTGTCCGCCGAGGTGGCTGTGCTGAGTCGCAGCCTGGCAGCCTGTGCGTCGCGTCGGTTAGCGTCCTCGGTGTGATTTCTAAGTATTGTAGTGTCGACGAACTCATGCGTTTGGGAAGGAACGAAGTCTCTGCCCCGTCCCCATTTAGACACGTGGTCCTCCTGTTGCAGCTTTATTTAATAGGATGGCTAATGACACCGATGCTCCTTTCCTTTTTTTCTTTTTTCGAGTTGGAGTCTCACTCTGTCACTCAGACTGGAGTGCAGTGGCCGCTTCCGGCCACCACAGCCTCGACCTGCTGGGCTCCGGCGATCCTTCCGCCTCAGCCTTCCAAGTAGCTGGAACTACAAGCAAGCGCATGCTACCACACCCAGCTAATTTTTCTTTTATTGTAGAGATGAGGCCTCACCAAGTTGCCCGGGCGGGTCTTGAACCCGCGGGCTCAGGCAATCCACTCACCTCAGCCTCCCAAAGCGCGGGATTACGGGCTGAGCCACCAAGCCCGGCACCGATGCTACTTTCAGGACAGGCCTGTGTCTCGGCCCACTGACTGCCGTAGTTCTGAGAGGCTGGATCAGCACCAGCTGCCCCGACGTGTGCCATGGCCAGGCCACCGTGCGCAGCTGCGTTGTTGCTCACCGGATCTGTGGGGCAGGTCATCAGGTGCCCCCCTGCTCCTCACGCTTCAGAGCCACAGCAGAGTCTGCATTGGGCACACTGCTGTGGCCAGAGGCCGGGAGAGCTGTGGCTGCATGCGAGCGCCTGGGCTGGGCTTTGCACAGCAAGCTGCCCTGGCTCCTTCCCCTTCCACCTCAAGCCGGCCCCGAGGGTTTCTATGAAGACATGCTCCCCCAATATTTTTACTATGTGTGTAATTTTCCTGTTTTATGTTGAGAAGAAGAAAAACCTTTTTTGACACTCCCAAGACCATTCAGGGAAATTTTATAAAAAATGCAAATATTGTCTTGAGCAGATTGAAATGCAGATGAAGTGAATGCAGTTTCCTTCATGCACGCGGTGCATGGTCCCACCTGCGGGGCCTGTGCTGTGCCTTAGTTTCTCCTGGTGCCAGGACTCGGGTGCCTGCAAGGGGCCGAGCAGGGCCCCGTGGCTCTATATTCTCAGAAGGGCTTGTCCGAGTTCATTGTTCGTTGCAGGTGGAAGAGCAATCTGGCCACTTGAACCAGGATACTCTTAGCCAATGTTCTCTGCTTCTGGCTGGTGGTGGCTGGGCCTCAGGATGGGCCCCTGCACTGCAGGTGCAGGGGAAGGTGGGGAGAGCGCCCACCCACGGGGGGTGCACCCTGGCAACCCGCACCTGCTCCTCCTCCCCCTCTGGGACTTCGTCCATATGTGCCGTGTGTACTGAATTCCCAGGACCTGGCTGGGGGAGGTGGCATCTCACCTGTTGACAAAAAAGGCCTCTGTGCCCATCATTGTTGGAACTTCTGGTCCTACCCTCACCTGTCACCTGTGTTGCAGCCAGGACCCTGACCTGTGGCCAGGTGCCAGCTAGCTGCCTCCCAGAGTGACAGAATCAAGGCAGAGCTGAAATGGAGTCCAGCAGACCACAGGCCAGGCCACCAACTTTTGTCCTCAATTACTGTACATTCCTGCTCCCGGACTTGAACTCTACTGTATTGTAACTTTTTTTTTTTAAAGAAAACGAGCCGTATAGGATGATTCACTGCCACGCCAATCAGGTGGGCTTGCCATGCTCTGTGAATCTCGAGTGAGTGGTGCCACCCACCCCGATACCTCTGCCCCGGCCTGCTGTCGGGGATGCCCACAGCCCAGCCGGGTCCTCAGCCAGATGTGAGCTCGGTGTTGTGAAGGGGCTGCCACACTGGCCTCATCGTTGTTCAGAGCCGTGTCTGGTGCTGTGGTTGTAAAGCTGGAGGACCCTTTTTAATAAAGAAATTATTAATTACACACACACACACAAAAAAAGATAAAACTTGAGAGAGCAAAGGTGACTGTGACTGTGCCTGGGCCTTGCCACCACCCCTCCCTGCGGTGGGGTCCCCCTGTCCACCTGCAGCTCTGGCCACACGTCAGACGGAAGTGCCGACAGCCCACCCGGGTTCCAGAATCTCTCTGACACAGCAAAGTCTCCTGGAGTACTGGGCGATGCTGTCTCTGGATCTGGGTGCCAATTCGGTCATGGGTGGGGAGGTTGTGAGCTGATCGAGGTAACACGTGCGTGTGTGCTTTTCTGCATGTATTTTGTTTTCTCAACTTTAGTTTTCATGTTTGGGTTGGGGTGTCACTCTGTTGCCCAGGCTGGGGTACAGTGGCGCGGTCACAGCTCGCTGCAGCCTCGACTTCCTGGGCTCAGGCGATCCTCCCACCTCAGCCTCCCCAGTAGCTGGGACTCCAGGACTAAACCACTGTGCCTGGCTTCTGGCGTGTTTCATACTTCAGCGAGAAGCTGTGCTTTTCTTTTCTTTTCTTTTTTTTTTTTTGAGTTGGAGTCTCACTCCGTCGCCCAGACTGGAGTGCAGTGGCCGCTCCCGGCCCCCGCAGCCTCGACCTGCTGGGCTCCGGCGATCCTTCCACCTCAGCCTTCCAAGTAGCTGGAACTACAGGCCCGCACTGCCATGCCCGGCTAATTTTTTTATTTATTGTAGAGATGAGGTCTCGCCAAGTTGCCCAGGTGGGTCTCGAACCCTTGGGCTCAGGCCATCCACTCACCTCAGCCTCCCTAAGGCGCGGGAGAAGCTGTGCTTTTCAAAAGACACGTACTGTCATGCCCCCGGCTCTCCTGGGAGACCTTGTCTTTCATCTGCTCAGAAGTCACTGGCGCCTCCTCTGTGCCTGGAGTGTGGGAAAGCGCGTGTTCCCCTCGGCCGGCGCTGTGTGCAGGTGAGGGTACCTTCTCCCCAGCATTTGGGAGGCCACCCTGATGTCTCACCCCGCTGGAGCCTTCTGTGACTGCGGGAGTGAAGGTGTCATTGGGTAACACCACCCATGGGCCTTTGCAAGTGTGTCCCTGGCTGTGGGAGGGGCAGGATGTGCCTGTGAGTCACCCAGGATGCCCGAGGTGGGCGGGTGCTGTGGGCCGTCGCTGCCTCGCTGGTGTGTCGCATCCTCTGCTCTTTGAACGGGGTCAAGGAGAACTGGGAGCTGCAGGAGCCGCGGACATGTCTGGGGTGCGGGCTGGTCAGGACAGGTGTGGAGGGCTTGGGGGGCTCAGGGGGCCGAGTCTGGCCTCGGTGGGGAAGCAGGTCCATAGACGTGCGCCAGTGGCTTCCACGTGGCCAGCGAGGACACAGGCAGGGCCCAGCTACCCACGTGACCTGGACTTGTCACCCAATAAGAGAGCCTGGCAGGTGTGGTGGCTCACACCTGTAATCCCAGCGTTCTGGGAGGCCGAGGCGGGAGGATCCCTTGAGCCCAGGAGTTCAAGACCAGCCTGGGCAACCTCATCTCCACAGAATTAAAAACTTAGCTGAGCATGGTGGTGCATGCCTGTCGTCCCAGGTACCTGGAGGGCTGAAGCGGGAGGCTCGCCTGAGCCTGGGAGGTCGAGGCTGCGGCGAGCTGTGATCGTGCCACTGCATTTTAGTCCTGGTGACAGAGCGAGACGCTGTCTCTCCCCCAGGTGGTTGCAGTCAGTTGAGGAGACAGGGCCGTGAGGTGGCTGACCACCCTGTGGGTTCCCCCAACCCTCTGGTGGGTTAAATTGTGGCTCGCTCCCAGAAGATATGCCCCAGTCCAACCCGGGCCCTGGGGACATGAGCTCATCGGAGAAAGGACTTTTGCAGACAAAATTAAGTCAGGTGTCTGGAAATGAGATCACCTGGGCTTAGGGTGGGCCCTCAGCTCGATGGCAGGTGCTCTAAGAGGGACGGGTGGGGGGAGACCGGGTAAAGGTGGAGGCAGAGGCTGGCGTGAGGCCACCACAAGCTGGGGACATGGAACCCCAAGTCGGGGAGGCAGCGTGGGGAGAAAGCGTCCCCTGCTCCAACCCCCACACGTGGGAGAGCGTGGTGCTGTCCGGGAGAGGACTTGCCCCTCCTTCTGGCCTCAGACCAGTGAGGGCGGCCGGCGCCACCGTCGGGGCTCGCGGCCTGCGGGCCCTGCACTCTCCCGTGCCCTGGTTCTCAGCAAGTCCCCAACACTCTGGCTCCCTGGGCTGTGTGAGGGGCGGGGCGGAGCCTGGGTGACCCCACGGCTGCAAATCCGGCTCCTGAGGAGGTGAGAGGGGTCCTGGGAGGGTGGCTCCCTTGCTGCAGGATGGCAGGGGAGGGAGGGCCAGAGCGGGCCACTGCCAGAGACCTGGAGCCTGGCAGGGGAGGCCGGTGCAGCATTCAGGGAGGGCTTCAGGGGGAGGCGGCGTGTCCCCGTGCAGGCGGGAACTTGGGTCGACAGGTCCAAGGCGCTTAGGATGAAGCCAGGCTCTGTTCTGCCTCCGCCATCTCCGGTCTCTCTGCCCGGGGCCTGGCATGGCAGCTCCGTCTCTTGCCTGAAGTCTCCACGGACCCTAGAGAGACTCTCTGAGCACTGTCTGATCCTCCCTGTGACACCTCTCCTCACAGCACCCTGCCTTCCTCTCTTTATGGAGGTGGGGAGACAGAGAGGTGTGACCACCTACACGCGAGGGGTGAAAGTGTGCTCCGAGTCCCTCCACGCATGCCCTTCCAGCAGACACCTAGGAGCTACGCCCCGTCTGTCCTGGTCACATACACCTGCCGGCACTGGATGGAGCCCAGCACGGCCGGCCTCCTTGCGGCAGTGTGGGTCCTAGTGCGGTGCACTGGTCCTGTGAGGCACATTGGCCTGGGAGGTGCGTGGACCCTGAGACAGCGTTGACCCTGTGAGGCACATCGATGCTGTGAGGTGTGCAAGCCCCGTGAGGCGTGTTGACCCCTTAAGGCTTGTCGCCCTTTGTGGCGCGGTGGCCCTGGGAAGCACGTTGACCCTGTGAGGTGTGGCGACCTAGTGTGGCGTGTTGGCCTCATGAAGTGCGGAGGCCCTGGGAGGCGTGTTGACCCCTGAGGCCTGTGGACCCTGGGAGGCGTGCTGGCCCTCTGAGGTGTGTTGACCCTCTGAAGCCTGTTGATCCCGTGAAGCGCGTAGACCCTGTGAGGCCTCCTGACTCCGTGAGACACACAGACACTCTGAGGTGTGTGGGGCCTGTGCTGCGTCCTGCTGTCTCCTGAGTCCCCGGCAGGGTGGAGCTAGCTGCCCATGGGCACTAACTGCCCGGCTCATCCTTCCCTCTGGCCGTACCCCCCGTGCCCAGGGGCATTTCCTGGGATGGCCGCCCCAGAAACACCCACACCACATCCTAGTTTCTGATCGCCGCTGGGAGCTGGCCGGACGGCAGCGTGGTCTCAGTGCCCGTGAGGTCTCTGCACGGCCTGCATGGTGCTCACGTGCCGTGGAAGCGTGTCGGGACCCCTAGTGCACGCGACAGTCCCATCTCCAACCGGCTTTGGTGGAAGGAGGACCTTGTTGCCAAATGTGGGAAAGGATCCGGTGGACCCAGATCGGAGCCCCCAGCCAGCTGCTGGGCTGGTGTCAAGGGAAGCGCCGCCCCCCCCCGGCTCTGCTCTCTGTCCTTCCAGGGCTCTCCGTGACCCTCTGCTCCCCTCTCTTCTCTGGGATGTAAGGCTGGCTGCTAGAGGCGCCAACCTCCCGTCCACGACTCAGCCTCCTGAGCCAGTCGGGTCCCTGGCTGCCTGAGTCACCGTGGCGACCCTCGCGCCGGGGGTGTGGCCGCCTGTGGACTCCACGGGACTGCGATGGGGGCGGTCTCCACCCGGAGCTCAGTGGCCCGGGGCGTGGGATAGCCGTGTGGCCTCCACGAGCCCCGAAGTGAGTCGCAAGCGCCTGACACAGCAGAACACGGCAAGCCTCCCGGGGGTGGACACCGTGCTGTGGGCGTTCTGGAAAGAGGGACGCCACCCCAGCTGGCCGCCAGGGAAGGCCTCCTGGAGAGGAGATGCCGACCCTTGACCAGACGGCGTGGGCAGACATGCAGGGTGAGGCCTTGAACGCCAGCTCGAGGAGCCAGACTCTGAGTGCCCCAGCCCAGGAAGGCCTGGCATCACGGTGATGCTGGGACTGAGCGGGGTGGGCTGGGAAAAACCAGCTGGGCGGGCTGAGGGGCGGGACCCCGGCCAGCCCGGCTGTGCAGGCCCAGCGCACGGCGGCTGTGCCCTCCCTGGGGCCGGCGGGCGGGGCCCGGAACCTCCACCCACTGCCCCCACGAGAGGGTCCCGCCCGCCAGCCAGTTTCCCAAGAGGGGCCAGCAGGTGGGTTGAGCCCCACCGGACTGACTTGCGGGGTTCCCCGCGAGCGGCGCCCACGCCAGGCGTGACCCAGCCATTACACCTGGACGGGCGGCTTGGCAGGTTGTTCATGGATGCCTGCGATGGCGGGTGCCAGAACCCCCCACCTTCCGCAGGGGCCCTGGGCCCTCCTGTCCCCAGGAGAGGTGCCAACTCGGCTCTTGTGCCTGTGGCGGGAAGGGGTGGTGGCGGGCTGAGGCCCAAGTGGCCGTCGTCGCCAGAGTCACGGCTCACGGGTGTGTCTCTTCCAGGCAAGATCCTCTTCCGGAGAAGCCACATCCGAGACGTGGCCGTGAAGAGGCTGAAGCCCATTGACGAGTACTGCCGGGTAAGCGGGCGGGCGGGGGAGGCCGAGGCAGGGGGCGGAGGGACGGCGGCGTCACGGGGTCAGGCTGGGTGGGTGGGGAGGAGAGCGGCGTCCTGGGGGTCTCTGCGGGTCGTGCGGGCCGGGAGAGCCCTTGGCAGATGCTTTTGTTCTCGTGAGTGCAGGGCACGAGCCACGTGTGTTGCGCAAGGAGGCAGAGGAAAGCACTTCATTAAAGGCAAACACAAGCTCAGGGCAAAGAGAAGCAAAGAGAAAGCAGGCCAACGAATTCAAGAGCAAACATGAGCCGCTCGGATGTTGCCACCGGCTTCGCCGGCCGAGAGGGGCCGAGACAGAGTTTCTGAGGTCCCAGCAACCCGCGGGGGAGGGTGGGGGTGGGTTGCACTCAGCCTCCTGCAGCCGGGCAAGTGTGGAGACAGGGAACAGCCCGAGTCTGAGCTCAGGGCCCCCTGCTGGCTGCGTGGCCTCGGGCGGGTCGCGCTACCTCTCGGAGCACCAGTTTCTGCATCTGTGAAACGGGTGCGAAAACAACGGCCTCCTGGAGGAGAACGCATGTCGCGGCGTCCTTGCGCGGGGCTGTTACCGTGAGGCTCTTTCTGCTTTCCTGTTTTGCAACCCAAGTCACTCTGCTTGCAGTGAGGATGTCTGGACAAGAACCAGTTGGCGGGATGTGCGTGCTGGCCTTCCCAAGCCTGCTAGCCACGCTCTGGTGGGTTGCAGCTTGCGTTTCGTGGCTGTGCAGGTGACACGGGCCCCAGGCCCTGTCTTGTCCTAAAAGGTCGCCCCACGGTGAATTCCCTCAAGCCGGAAGCTCTTCCCCTCCTGATTTGTAGCCCTTTTTCTCTTTACAGGCCATGCCCCATTTCTAGGTAGATCGTGGCTGCAGCCTTGAGCTTTTGTTTCTCTCTGTTCCCTTCCCAAGAAGTTGAATGGTGGCAGAGCGGCAGGGGTGGGGGCGGGGCGGGCGGGCTCTTCCCGCTGTGCTCTGTGGCAGGTGGGCTCCGTGGACGTGCGTCTGCCAGGCCAGCTGGGAGGAGTCTCGTCGCTGGGCCAGGCTTGGAACAGGGCTCCTGCCATGGCTCTGGGCCCAGTGTGCCGCGGTGGCTGGAGGAGTCGGGAGGAGGAGCCTACTGGGGGCAGGGAATCCTGGCCCAACGAGGCCAGAGGGGCCCGGCCGGGCCCACCCAAGGCAGCTCTCGCCGGGTGGCCACTCACCCCCAGAGCGGTGAGCAGGGCCGTGCATGGGGACCTTTGATCCTGCTGAGCAAGGCAGGGGCCCTGGCCAGTTGTCTGGGAAGCCCACTGACCTGCAGTGGTCACTGGGGCAAGCCCGTGGCCACTGCCACCAGGCCACCGTAGCTCTGGCCAGCCCTGCCCACAGCCGCACGCCCCCTGGCGCCGCTGCGTCTCGTCGCGGGCCTGCACACTGGGCCCGCCCACCGGCCAGGTCTTCTTGACCCCGTGCAGTGTGGGTGCCGTGTTGGGATCTGGCGGGAATTCAGATGCCCCTGAAACCACAAGGCTGCCCTCCCCAGCCCCAGCTCCTGCCTGAAGAGTCCACTGCACCCTCAGCCCGTGGCAGTCCCAGCTGGTCCCACCCTCCCATTCTGTCACCTGGGACCCGGGAGTGCCGGCTGCGCCCAGAGCCAGAGAAGGGGCGGGTGGCGGGGCCTGCGTGGAGACATTGGTCCCAGGTGCCGAAGTCCTGACCTGCCCTTTCCAGTCCGGAGCCGCCCTGCAGTTTGCAGCCCCGTCCTCAAGAGGCTCTTTTGGGACCTGTGACAGGGGCCCATCAGCACCCGGTGTCGTCACTGCTGATGGGGCAGGTTTAGACAAGCAAGGAAAGCTGCAGCACGTGTCTCAGGCTCGGGGCTGGTCTCTGCAAACGCAAGGGACGTCGGAGGCCCCAGTAAGCCATGTCAGCACCCTCCAGGAAGCCCACGGCTCTGGCCATGCCTGTCCCAGGCAAAGAGCAAAGCTGAGTCTGGCCAAACTCCGTGGCGTCAGGCTCCCACACGGCCCTGCACGCCTCTCTTCCCAGCAGCACCACTTCTCGTCAACGGAGAGCTGTTGTTTTCGTAGAGATGGGGTCTTGCTGTGTTGTCTAGGCTGGTCTTGAACGCCTGACCTCATGCAGTCCTCCTGCCTCAGCCTCCCGCGTAGCTGAGAGTACAGGTGTACACCACCATGCTGATTTGTTTTTATTGTAATTTGTGTAGAGAAGGAGTTGAGGCTGATCTCAAACTCCTGGCCTCAAGCGATCCTCCCGCATTAGCCTCCCGAGTAACTGAGACTACAGGTGTCACCACCACGCCTAGTTCGTATAAACTTTTGTAGAAAAGAAGTCTGACTGTGTTGCCCAGGCTGGTCTCGAACGCCTGGCCTCAAACGGTCTTTCCACCTTGGCCAAAGTGCTGGGATTACAGGCATGAGCCACCACGCCCGGTCAATTTTTATTTTTGGAGAGAAGGGGTCTGGCTATGTTACCCAGGTTGGTCTCGAGCTCCTGGCCTCCAGTGATCTTCCTGCCGCAGCTTCCCAAAGTGCTGGATGACAGGGGTGAGCTACCGTGCTCCACCTCAGTGGAAACTGAGTAGGTAAAGGTGGGTGGGGCTGTGGCATGCGGGGCTTGGAGTCCTCTGCCCGCTCGCCTGTGCCCCCCACCCACGTCGGGGACGCCTCTCACCCGCCGCCCCCTCGTCCAGGGTTGCCCTCTAGAAAGCTGGTCTCGAGGGCCTTGCTTCCCGGGGGACCCCACGCTGCTGCCCCTCGAGAGGCAGGTGGCATCTGCCTCCTGGTTTAGCTTGAGCCACTTCCCAAGGGACCCCAGCAGGGTCATGCTCTGGGAAGCGTCATCCACTCGGGGTCTTTCATTTGTCACAGACATCGGCTGGACCTCTGTGGCGGAAGAACACGGTCCGCTCCAAACCAGTCTTGCGCCTCCTTCTGGGCTGCCAGGGAGATGGTGTGAGTCCCTAGAGCCCCAGACCACCCAAGAGGTGCGGAAGGCTGCCCTGGCCCCTGAGCCTCCCAGGCAGCAGCCCTGGCTGGACCCACCTTCAGCGCCAGGACCAGAACAAGGCGACTCTCCCCGAGGGAGCGCCCTCACCGGGCGCGGTGGGAGACCCCTCGTGGAGCAGAGGGTGCCTGGGCAGGACTGCCACATGCGCTGGCCTCGATGTCCAGCTCCGGGAAGAGGGATGCAGATGGCCACCCCTGGGCAACGCGGAGGGAGGGCGGGCCTCCTACTGGCCTCCTGCTGGCTCTGCCCTGCGCTGGCCTCCTGCTGGCTCAGCGCCCTGGCCCCTGCCCCACATGCCCCGACCAGAGCCACTGACTCCCGGAAGCTGGTGTGCCCAGACACCCGGCCCCAGAAACAAGCCCGGCCGTTTGGGCCGTGACCCTCTGGTGGCTCCGACCGGGAGACTTGAGCAAATGTCACGAGGGGGCTGCCGGGCAAGGGGTCGTCTCAAATGTTCCCGTCATCCCTGGGCGAGCGTGCGTCTCGGCCCGGCACAGGCAGCCCAGTCCCTCCACACAGCTTGCCCTTGCTGTCACTGGTCTCGTCCGTCCTCTGGCGTGACCTCTGCTTGCGGAGGCCCCCAGCTGCAGGACACAAACGGCACAGCCTTGCTGGCCTGCCAGTGGACACACGGAGCCCAGGAGATGTCGGGACTCTTCACAGCTGCCGGCCTCCAGCACACAGGAGGCTGGTACAGGACGCCCTCCCTGCCTGCCTGCTCCGGGCTGTGCCCAGGCCATGGCCTCAAGGGCCCGCCGACCCTCCGGCGTCGGAGCACCACTTGGTCAGATCTGCCACCACGTCCAGGAGTCCACTGGTTGTGGCGCTGTCGGCCCTGGGAGAGGCTGAGAACTTCTCGGCTGGCCTGGCTGTGCCCTGTTGATGTCACCAGCAGCTGTTTGAAAACGGTCACGTGTCGTGCGTGGTGCTGGCGCCCCGGGAGGGCCGAGGCCCTGACGCGGACCGCCGAGTGCCACCCTGCTGCTTCTATCGGTGTGGCCTCAGGAACTGCTTGGCCCCTCTGTGCCTGGGCTGCTTCTGGAGCTGGAGTCACCAAGGGACAGGCCCCGGGCGCGGCTGTCGTCCGCCAGCGTGGGACTGTGCACAGCCCTCTCGGCCTCCCTCCACAGGGCTTCCCCCACGTGTGACGCTGACGAGCGGGTGGTCTCCGAGGCCAGGGCATGGGAGCCTGTTTCACCGCGGCAGCAGCTGTTCCCTGAGAGGTGCTTGGTTCCGGGGCTCTGTTTTGGCTGGAAGAACTGGCAGCCAGCGAGAAGAGTGAGCCACCCAGCAGCACGTGCTGGCAGGGGTGGAGTGGAGCCAGGTGTCAGTCTCCCTCTCCAGTGCTCGCTCCAGCGGCCCTGCCTTCCCCGGAGGACGGGTGGCGAGGGCCACGGTCGTGTCGTGACAGGGCCCTGACTGTGTGGGACCCTCGGCGGGCAGGAGGCACGCGGCACGCCCAGCCCCGCGGCAGAGGGCAAGAGACGGCGGGCCGGACTCGCACGCCGCCGGGCCCTGGCCACGGGCACACACCACACGAACGCGAGAGGCAGGGTGTGGGCCCGCCTGCCCTGACGCACCCGTGTCCCCCCTCCTCGAGCCTCACAGAGCGGCTGGCGCAGGATCCTGGCCAGGAGGCAGCCTTGGCGGGAGGCTGGGAGCCTCGGCTGAGAGCAGGCCTGGCCGGGATGCTCCAAGAGGCGCCGCGCCCGCTCCAGCAAAGGCCTCTTTGTCAGGCCCTCGGCCCACGCATCCCCTGCCCCGAATGCCGGCCTCTGTCGCATGAAGAGCCCCTCTGTTGCTGCCGGCCCTGGAGCCGGACAGGGCCCCACCTGGTGGGTGGCAGCCTGAGCCCGGAGGGCGTGCGGGCTCCGGTCTAAACCAGCCCTCCCCGCCCGCCTGCCGCACCTCTCGAGGCGGGACCCAGGAGCTTTGCTCCCACTCGCCTGGCGTCCTCCCCACCCCGTGTCTGCCCCTCCTCCTGCCTCCCTGTCTCTCTCGCTCCCTCCCTTTCCCTCTTGCTCTCTGTCTCTCCCTGTCCGTCTCTCTCTCCTCCTCCCCCTCTCTCCGTCTTCCTCTTCCTTTCCCTCTGCCCTTCCTGGGGGAGCAGACAGCACGCCCCAGGGGTTCGCTGAGCACGTGCACGCCTGGCTCCACTGTCAGACCTGCAGAGCAGGGCATGGTTTCTGCCTGTTCCTGACTCCTGACCACGACCCCCGGTGGCCTCCACTCCCCCTTAGAGAAAGAGGCAAGGATGTCTCTCTCCAGGACGGGGTGGTGATGCTCTCCGGAGTGGGGCTCCGTCCTCCTGTCCCTGGCCCCAGGACACGGCCCGGGTCTACTCCGCAGAGCCTTATGGGATGCTGGAGGACAGGGCTGGGCAGCGTTTGTGGACTGAGAGCTGGTTTCCCTCCCTCCTGTTCCGTGGCTGCGGTGGGATGTGCCCATGAGAGCCCCCGACGGCCTTGGGGCTCCAGAGGGAGCGCTGGGAGTTGCCTGGCGCTGTCTGGGGTGGTCTGGGCGGGCCTTCTGGCGTTCTACCCTGCAGGGCATGGGTGTGGCCAGGAGGGGCCTGGCGGGGCCTGGAGGGGCCTGGAGCAGCTGGGGAGAATCAGGCCAGCCTGACTTCCTCCGCTCTGTCACGACCCCGTGGCGCGGGGGGGCAGGTCCGTGGCCGGCGGGGGGCAGTGGTGGGCAGGTCCGGCCCCTGGGCCTCAGGCTGGTCCCCAGCAGCGTCTCCCAGCCGGTGTTGCTGACCCTCCCGGCTGCTTTTCCCCTGGCCCGGCCCCGGGGCCCCGTCCCTGTCCCCAGCGCCGCCTTGACCTCTGAAGCAAGGGGTGCAGGGAGCAGAGCCGTGCTGGCCTCCCCCGCAGCCTCTGGGCGGGCAGGGCCAGGCAGGTTCCCGAGCTGGGGTCTGCTCCAGCACCGTCCGGCGCCTCCCAGGTGTGAGCCACGGCAGCCACCTGCTGTTCCTGGGTGCCCCTCGCCCCCGCTTGTCCAGACCCTGCCAGCCCGTGGTCCTAGCCCATGCCCACCCCTCCAGGAAGCCCCCCACTCCCTCAGTCTCCCCCTCACCCAGCATCCTCCCCAGGACTCAGTGAGGCCCTGGGGGTCAGGACCCTTACCTCTCGCCCATCACGTCAGGACCCGCCACCTCCCACCCCCTTCCTCGTCATCTCAGGAACCCTCTCCTCCCACCCAATCAGCCCCATCATCTCAGGACCCCTGCCTCCCTCCCCCCTCCCCTTTGTATCACCTCCCTGCCCAGCTGTGTTCCTAGGCCACGCCGCCCCCCTGGCTTCTTGAGCCCCGCACTCCGGGACGCCCGGACCCGACTCCTTCCCCATCCTTCTGAGTTGGGCAGCAGAGTCCTCCTGGGGACCTCCCGGCTCCCCCCGCCCCCGGCCCTGCTCCTTAAGTCCTGTCGAGCTCCGTCCTGACCTTGGCATGACACAGGTAACATGCAGCCAGTGCCAGGCAGCGAGGATGTCTGTGCCCTGGAGACGGGCTGGAGGTGCCGCCTGGGACTGCCGGTCCGGGACCCAGGACTTGCGCTGCGGGCTGGAGGGAATTCCTTCCAGGGCTCCTGCAGGATGGCTCGCTCCTGAGGGCCCTGGGACTAGGGCTCAATGGTCATTGTTTCTGCGGGGTGGCCGGTCGTCCACGTGGTCCACTGGCGGGTCGAAGGGTTGGTGGAATTGTTGGTGGAATTATTAGTAGGTTGACTGGTTAGCTTCTTTTGTTTAGTTGTCTGGTTGATTTCTTGATTAATTGGCAGGATGGTTAGTTGATTGGTTGGTTAATTTAGGTGAAGGAAAGAGGGCGAGAGGGAGGGAGGTTGTATCATCAGCTATCCAGTTGGCCAATTTGTTGGTCACCTGTCGGGCTGGGTGGGTGTGGTCGTTTTTGAGCCCTCTGATTGGATCCGTTGGTTAACTGTCTGGGTGACCAGTGCAGTTGTTTTTGAGCTCTCTGACTGGCCGATCCGTGGACTAGCTATCTGGATGGACAGGTGTGGTCGGTCTTGAGCCCCCTGAGTGGCTAATCTGTTGAGTTGGCTGGGCAGGGGCAGTGGATTTTGAGCTCTCCTATTGGCTAATCTGATGGGCTGTTGGGTGGGTGGGTGTGGTTGATTTCCAGCCCTCTGGTTGGCTAGCCTGTTGATGAGCCCCTGGGTGGATGACTGGATGTCTTGAGGGTGGCCCCACTTTGCTGGTTCTGGGCCGTGTGCCTCTTCCCTCATGCTTTCTCCCGTCTCCCCACAGGCTCTGGTGCGGCTGCCGCCCCACATCTCTCAGTGCGATGAGGTCTCTCGGTTCTTTGAGGCCCGCCCCGAGGATGTCAACCCCCCAAAGGAGTAAGTAGCAGCCGGACGCATGCCGTGTGCTGGGGTGTGTGCCGCAGGCCAGGCTGCCTGGGGTTTGCAGGTGGGCACCCTGCAGGGGTGGCCGGGGAGGCCACGGCCGAGGGGTGGCAATGGGCCATCTCCGCACCTGGGGAGCTGGTTTTCCCACAGACTTTCTGGCTCACGGGGTCACACCCCGCCTGGCGCCAGGGCCCGCAGGCCTCACTGGGGATGGCCGCCCTCCATACAGCGCAGCTCTGCCGCTGCCCCGGCTTTGCAGTTGCTGTCCACAATATGGATGCCACGCAGCTGGTCAGTGGACGTCAGTGGTCCTGTCCACGGGGAGAAGGCCAGGCTCCTGGGGTCACACAGCTGGTTGACGTCTGCCAGGCTGAGGCCTGAGCCCGCGTCTGGGGTCCCAAAGGCAGACGTCTCCACGTGTGGGGCCCCACGCAGCCTTCTCTCCGGGGCCAGGCTGCCACACGCATGCGAGGCCTCCCTCCCGAGGGTGCCCTCCCGTGGCCCCAGCAGCTTCTTGCCCACCGGCCCCCGGTCTGTTCTGGGGAAATCGTCTGTGTTCTGCCCATAGCTGTGTCCCCAGCACCCCGGATGGGGCCTGTCCCAGGGCAGGCTCTCAGGGTCTCTGCTGAGTGGGTGGCAGAAAGGTCAGTGCCCCGCAGACTGGGCGGCCACCGACAACAGACCTCATACAGTGCAGGGGGCTAGGAGTCCCAGATCAAGGACCGCGGCCTCGGGGTCTCCGAGCCCCCTCCCTGGCTCAGAGATGGCGGCCTTCACAGGACGGAAAACCAGGCCCCAGGGCCTCCTTGTCAGGCCCCAGGCCCATCACGTGGCCGTACCCACGCCCTCGCCCTGCAACGCCATCCCCCGGGCCTCGGGGTGTAGCCCAGGCATCTGCAGACACATGTGCTCCGTCTACAGCAGCGTTTCTTGGAAAGCCAGCTGTTGACTGCATGCGTGTGTGCACCTGTGTGCACGTGGGTGCGTCTGTGTGGGGGACGGCAAGGGGAGAGAGGGCGTTGGCCTTCTGCGTGCCTGTGTGACAGTCATGTGATGCCTTCAAAGCTCGGGTGCCATGGGTGCCTTGTGATTTGCGCCCGTCGGGGGACCCAAGGCCCTGCAGTCGTGCGGTGTGTTCAGGCCCTGGGAGCCCCCGCGTCCCCCCACACCTTGATCCAGTCCTGGGGACAGAGGCGTGCCGTTTGCAGCCTCCTGGCCCGGGCGAGGTGGGCACCTGCGTGTCGCAGAGGGGAACCTGAGGCAGGGCTGGGCTGACCTCGCCGGTCACTCACTTGGAGTCTCGCTGTGCGGCCTGCTGCCAGCCCACGGGCCGGGTGACCCCCTGACCCACTGTGGAACCTGGGGTGGGGCCACCGCCCCCCACCCCCCACCCAGACCCGGCCCTCCGCAGCTTCTTCCTTCGGAGCCGCCTGGGCCCGGCCACATTCTTGAACTTGCCAGGGAGGAGCAGGGCCTGGCCAGGCAAGTGTCCGCTCCTCAGCCCTGGGCCTCCCCTGCTGTGGCCCAGTCCCTGGCAGTCGCCCCTCCACGGGCGTCCACGGCAGAGCTCGAGCTGGAGGGGCTGGCGTCTGGCCGTTGGTGGGCGTCCTCTGCCAGACACCATCCAGCCTCACGCCGGTCATCTTGATGTGAGGCACGGAGCCACAGCGGGCACAGCGCCGCCCTGCCCGTGGGCCCTTGTGGTCTCCGGGAGGACTGCGCAGTGGGCTCTGTGTGGTGGGGCTCGCCGGCTCCTCCGTGCCACAGGGCCTAAGGGCTGCGTGCCCGCCCAGAGCCTCCGTTTCCTCCCCTGCAGAATGGGCTTGAACAGCAGCTGGCCCAGGGAGACGGCAGACGGGAAACGAGTGGCCTGCGGGCCAGCGGCGTCCGTGGCAACAGCCGGCTTGGCCCGGCGGTCGGGGAAGCCTGTCCGAGGAGGGGGCACTCAGGCTGCGGCTGAGGCGAGAGCTGGCTCTCAGGGGAGGGGTCCCAGAGACGGCGGCCCTTTCGAGGACTGCAAGAACCTCCATCTCCCTGGAGCGTGAGAATGAGGGCGAGTTGGCTGGGGCCGCCAGGAGGAGGGGGCCGAGGCCGCCGTGAGCCGTTTCTGCAGCCCATTCTCAGGCGAGGGGCAGAGCCTGGCGTCTCTGGGTCCCTCCCGGCTCCGGCTTCCGAGGGCCACCGCCGTGGGCCCAGGGTGTGGCGGTCGAGGGCTGGATGGCAGTGGGGACGGGAGGCTTCCGCAGACACCGCCCCACGTGGGAGAGACACGCATCTGGGGACCACGCAGTCCCCTCCCCTGCAAGCGGGGTCTTGAGGCGGACTGGAGTTGTGCACCACAGTCACGGTCCGTGGGGTCCCCAGGTTCCTCAGTTCATGAGCTCTGTGTGTCTCTGGCTCCGCCCCGTGGCCACGTCGGGCATTACAGCTGCCTGGCCGGGGCAGGTGCGAGGAGAGCCGGCGAGGACACCCCCGCCCCAGCACGGCCTTTCTAGGCTCAGCGTCCATGCCGCCCGGAGGCCAGTGTGGCTCCTGCAAGTGAGGACGCCGAGGCCGGCTGGGTCACCTCCCAGTCAGTGTGCATCGGGGGCTGGACTCAAACCCAGCCCTGCCAGGTCTGTGCCCATGCCCAGCTGGCTGCGGGGGGGCGCACTGAGGGGCGGGAGAAGCATCCTCGCTCGGCCATGGCAACCAGCTCCACAGTGCAGCCGACAGGGCAGAGCCACCGAGTCAGTGCCCTGAGGCGGCCTAGGTCCCCGAGCTGGAGGCACACGTGGGGGTCTCTGAAGGGGCTGCCCGGGGTTCAGGCTCCCCTGGGGTCCGGAAGCACCTGGAAAGGCTTGTCCCCTTCCCCGGGCCACAGAGACTGTGGGCCCACACGTGACCCGGGAGTTTGGCCACCGGGGGGCCCTGGGATGCCGAGGTCCCGCTGCAAAGGCACAAAGGGCCGAGGGGTGGGGCCTGGCTCCTCCCCCGAGCGGCAGGCTGGGGTGTGAGCACGGGCTGCACAACGTGCCCGCTGGAGCCCACGGCGGGCGCCCCGGCACGCGGGTGGGAAGTCCCAGGGGCGGGTCTTGAACCTCTGCCTCCCCAAGACCCAGAGCCCGTGGCGCCTTGTCTCTGCCCTGCGTGAGGACACTCGTGCTCGGGCCCGAGGCCCTGCCCTGACTTCCAGACCCTCCCAGAGGTCTGCCGCTCCAAGCCCCGTGTGGGCGCTCCCAGGCAGACGGCCCAAGTGTTCCCCCAGCAGGAAGACCCCCTGGAGCACGGCGCCCCGCCCAGCTCCTCGAGGCCAAGGCACAGGCAGCGGCCCGGGCACAGAAGCCAACCCGCCCGGGATGCCCCTGCTGGGCAGCTGAGAACAGAGGAGCTGCCGGCCAGCCCCCTTCTGCATCCTTTGCCTCCCGGGAGGCACCCGCAGCCCGGGTGGGGACGTTTCAGCCCGCCCAACTCAGCACCAGCCACGGGAACTTCACATGTGACTGAGGCTGTGGACGGCACAACAGGCCAGTGTGGGTGGCCTTCCCAGAGGCCTCACATCCTGATGGCAGGACACCCCCACTGGCCTGGCTCTGTGGGAGTGCCCCCCGCCTGCCGCCGACTGAGACCCCTGGCCACTGGCTGAGTTTCTGCGTGAAAGTTGTGGAGTTGGGACTGGTCGCCACTCGAGGCCTGCAGGGGCCCTGGCTGGGTTCTCGGGAAGGCCCGTGTGGGGTGGCCAGGCCCCTGTGCCCCCTTCCCAGCAGTCCGAGGCAGTTGGCAGCCGCCATGGGGATGCTTGGAGCCGGGGTGGGGGCGCCAGGCCAGGGAGGGCTGCAGGCCTCTGGGTGGGCTTGGCCTCCGGGGAAGGGTGGAGCCGGGGCGGCGAGAGCCCGGACGGGGCCAGCGGGGCGGCCGTGAGGGCCAGGAGCCGGGAGGCAGGGCTCTAGTGATGGTAACGCCCTTCTCCCGCTTCAGAACGAAGGCCCACTGGGCGAGGGGTTGGCTCCAGGCAGCTCCCTCTCCGGCGGGGCCACACGCTCCCTCGCCCCCTCCCCCGTGCTCTGGGGCTCGAGACTCAGGCCTGTGCCCGGACCTGGGGGCTTCTCCTAGTCACAGACTCAGGAGACATTGCCCATGGGGGAGGCAGTCCACGGGCCCAGGGCTGGCTGAGGGACCGGCGGGAGGCAGCCCGCGGTGACGCCATGGAGAGAGGCTTCCTTGCAGCCAGGAGCTGGGGCAGGACGTCGCGGCCCAGACCCCGGCTGCCCTCCGGCAGGCAGCACGCAGCCGCCCGGGGCCTCCCTGCAGAAGCCCAGGCGGGCTGGCCTAGTTCTGCACCTCTCAGTCAAGGAAACGGAGATGCAGAGAGGGCTGCCACGTGGGCTGCTCGGAGTCAGGCCTGGAACGCGGCCTCGGCCCCACACTGGCCTGGGTCTGGCTCCGCATCTTCCAGGGCTCCGCTGGACCCTTGTGTTCACATACTCAGCTGTGAGGCTGCAGGCAGCCCGCAAGCCCCAGCCGTCGCGGGCCAGGCTGTCCCGAGCCACTGCCCCGCAGAAGGCCCTCGGCTGGCGCCCTTGGGTGCGCTTGGAACCCACGTGCAGAGCATGACAGCCTCATGAGGTCAGCCTCGGTCCAGCAGTGAGGGGCTCGGGCCTGGTGTCGCCCGTCGCCTCCGACCGGCGAGGCCCCAGGCCTCCCGGAAAGCGGGGCGCCCTCGGCCGGAGCGCCAAGGTTGGGAGAAGTGAGGCCAGGGCTGGGGGCGAAGGGCCACCTGGAGGTCTGTGCCCAGTGGGCGGGGCCCGGCGTCTGTCTGTCACACGCACACAGCACGGGCACATTCTGCGGGACTGGCATCGTTGGAGGTGCAAGCTGCCCACAGCCCCCCGACACAGCCCCGCCCCAGCTAAGCAGGGAAGCCGGAGCCAGGGGAGCCCGATTTGCCTCACAGGCAGGCATCGCTGTCCAGGGAAGTGCTTCCTGCAGCCCTCCCGCTGCGCGTCCTGCTTTCCAAGGCCTCCGGCCTCCCTCGCCTCCGCTCCCAGCACCCTGGAGGCACCTGTGGCCCCACCCCATGCCTGCCTCACATCACTGCCTCCACCCCCCTCCCGCTGCTCCCGCTTCCTAAACATCCCTCGTCTGTCAAGGGCTGGTGCCGGCGCCCCTCTTCCAGGCAGCTCTCCCTGACTGCCCAGCCCACTCGGATCCCGCTGTCCTGGAAGTTCTACATAACATGTTCTTTCGGCCAAGCTTCGGACATCTAATCATAGAGGAATTCATGTGTTTTCTTCTCCTGGGTGTCTCCTCTTCCCAACTACACGGTGTGCTCGTGGAGGGCAGGACAGACTTCTGCCACTCTCCGGCTTCAGACCGAAGACTGGGTGGACAGCAGCCCTCCAGTTAAGACGAGGACAGTGGTGGATGGATGGATAGATAGCGGATGCATGGAGGAATACGTGATGGACTGATGGCTGGATGTGTGGGTGGATGGATGCATGGGGAGGTGGATGAGTGAATGGGTGGATCGTAGGTAGAGGGGTATGGGTGGGTGGGTGGGTGGGGGTGGGGGGAGGACGGAAGGCTGAGTGGACGGATGATAGACGGAAGAGGGGTGGGTGGGTGGGTGGGTGGATGGGTGGGTGGGTGGGGTGGGGGGGGGGGGAGGACGGAAGGCTGAGTGGACGGATGATAGACGGAAGAGGGGTGGGTGGGTGGGTGGGGGGTGGGGGGTGGAGGACGGACGGAGGATGCAGGGGTGGATGGCGGCATGCACAGGTGGGTGGAGGACGGACGAGGCGGAGTGGACGGCGGATGGATGGATCCACGAAAGGATGGATGGACGATGCGTGGTGGACGGAGGGGTGGATGGTGGGGGGTGACGATGGTGGATGGATGGTGGAGGGGCGAAGACGGATGGTGGGTGGGTGATGACAGACGGGGCAGTGGGTGGGGGTGGATGATGGATGGGCGGAGGGGCTTGGGGAGAGAGGGAGGTCCTCGGACTTGCCTTGGGGGACTTTGTAGCCGAGCCCCCTCTGCCCATTTTGTCACCCTCCCCTGGTTCCCTGGCCTGGCGCGCAGCCCCAGGAGTCCGGGGAGCCCCCACGGCCGAGAGAAGTCAGCCACACAGGCAGCAGGGCCACGGGTGTCCTGAGGGGAGCCCGGCCTCCGGGGCAGTGGGCTGAACCGACACGCCAGGCCCGTGTCCCTTTCTAGACAACCATCTCCCACTTCTGCCTTCCTCCCGGCGGGAAGGACTCGTTGAAGGCACATGGCGGGACTCCAGGCCTGTGTCCTTGTGGCCCCGCCTTGGGGCCCTGAGTGGTGGAGCCAGCGTCTTCCACAGCTCGTGCCGTGACGGTGCCAGGAAGCCCCACCCACATCAGCCCTGTGAGCCGGGCCGGCGGCCAGGTCCCTTCCTGGCCAGACGCCACCCGAAGGGCTTTGCACGCCGTCCCGTGCCATCTGCAGCCACTCTGGGAAGTGGGGACTGTTTCATCTCGTCATAGTGGAAGGCACAGAGAGCATAAGTGGCGTGCGTGCCCTTTTCCCTCCCCGCCCTGGGGCCTGGATGTCCTGGCTCAGCACACCCCGGGCCTTTGCCCAGCTTGGTGGGATCAGGCAGGGCCCACAGAAGACAGTGCCTTGTCATTGGCCGTGGGTAGGGGGCAGTGGCTGAGGCCCTCTGGGTGTTCGGGAAGCGAGCAGATGCCCGTCTGGGGTGTGTGATGGCCACGGCGTCTGGCTCCTTGGACACAGGCTGAGATGAGACCCTGCCCCCCACCCCAGGAATTCAGCCTTCTCACCCCACGGGAATTTCAGCCTCTCCACGTGGCCACAATGGGCCCATTCTCAGGACTCTGGAGGACACAGCCCTCCGAGAAAGGGGGATTCTTGTAGACACAAGGGCCCTCAGTGTGGCAGGCCAGGAGCACAGGGTAGGGACAGCCTGCAGGCCCCTCGGCCTGCCCTGCCTGGAGGCGGCTCTGAGGCCATTCCGTGCAAAGGCTCTCAAAAGCCAGAGCATCACCCCACGGGGGCAGGCAAATGCCCCCGACCTCAGTCAACCCGAAGCCCCTCCGCTGGCCCTCCTCGTGGTCTCTGGGGGACACACCCTCTCGCCCTGTCGTGTCAGAGACTAGAACTCCCACCGCAGCCCCTGAGGGCTCCCGGGGCAGCCTCGCTGTAGGGCTGGGAACACCAACCCAACGGCAGCCCAGTGAGGTGGACGTCTGGGGCAGGGGGCCTGGGACAGCCTCACGCAGGGGTTCACCGACCGTTTCTAGTCCAGGCTTCTTAAACTGCTTGTTGGACCCCCTCAAAAAAGGCACCAGGTGGAAGTGGACTGTCCAGGCCCCCACCCAGGCCGCTGCCCACACCGCCTTCCCGTCCCGGCTCTGCCCACAGCCCAGGGTCACTGTCAGGCCCTGCCCACGCCACTGGCCACTGTGGGGCACAACGGGACCCAGGACCAGCGTTGTCTCAGCTTCTCTCTGCCCATCCCCCAGCTGTCGACCTCGCCTCTTCACAAAATTCTGTGACCAGGACCTGCCCCCATCGGGCCCTGGCTCCAAAATGTTCTGGATTTTGCAGCTGGACCTCAAAGCCCTGCCCCGCCTGGCCTTTTCCCGCCCGTCCACCGCCAGCCTGCCCTTCCCGTCCAGCTCAGCTTGGAGCTGCGTGTTCCTGCTTCCAGAGCTTTCCCTCCCTATCGCTCCCTGTGCCCTTCAAGGCCTCCTCCTCCAGGAAGCCACCCGGGGTGTCCTGCAGCCCTGGGAGCTCGCTCTCCTTTGCACACACAGTGTAACTCTGTGGCTCTGGGCACGGATCACCTCCCAGTGCCAGCATTCTCCTTGGACTGTGTGGCCCTGCTTCCCAGGCTCACCCCGGGTGTGTAGGCCAGAAACAGGCCGCACGTGTCTCTCACGCCGGCCGCACAGACCTCGGGGAGCCTGAGCAGTGCGGACTGGTTGATCGCTCAGGGCGCCCGCCGGCCTCCCAGCCTCAGACTCTCCGTGGTGCCGAGTCCCGGGGATCTCGAGGCCACGCCCAGGGCAGCCTCTGGCGCCCGGCCACTCTGGTGGGCCCTCAGGTGGGCTTCAGGGGCGCAGCAGCGTCAGCCAGGCACGGGAGGGCGAGAGCGGCTGTCTGGAAGCCTGCGTGTGCCCTCTGCCCAGGCCCTTGCGGGGGGGGGCATGGCGGGCAGCAGGTGCGGCGTTAGAACTCCACCTGTTCCGGCCCCCGCCGGCCTTGGCGGCCCTTCCCAGCTCACCCCCCACTCTGGGAGCGCCTGCCGGCGAGAGGGCCACCTCCTTGCCCAACAAGAGCCTGCCACCCGCCACCATGTCCCCTTTGGAGCCCGGGCCCTGGTGGGCCTCCAGGCGGCCTAGGGCGTGGTCTGGGCCCGGGTGTCAGCTCAGCCTCGGGGGCCCCTGGAGTCCCCCGGCCCTCCGTCTCCTCACCCAAGAAGCGGGTCGGCACCCGTCATCTGCTTCAGGGAGGCCCGACGCCGGGGTGTCGAGGGACGGCAGAATGCAGGAGCCCAGGCCGAGATGTGCCCACCCGAGACCCCTCCCAAGCGGCAAGAGGAAGGCCCAGAGAGCTGAGGGGCGGGCCTCTGCAGCTCCAGTCCCGGGCGCAGAGGACGCGTCCAGGCCAGCAGGCCAGCTCCCGTGGGCCAGAACGAGCCTGCCCGGGTCCGGCACCAGGCAGAGCGTGGCTGCTGGGCCTCTGGGGGACCATGGGCTCTGCCTCCTGGCATCGTGAGGCCTCCGGGGAGGCCCTCTCTTCCACGCCGGGGCTGTGCAGGGGCCGCATCTGGACAGGCCCCTGCCGCCTGGCAGCAGTGAGCTGGTGGGGCCCAGGATGAGAACAAGGACAGCCACGCAGCCATTGCCACGCTGGCCACGCGCGAGGCTCTCCGCAGGCCGCACTTGGTGACCCCCCCACGTCCCCAGGACTGGGCTCTCGCTGTCATCGCTCCACAGATGGAGGACGGGGGCCTCACAGGGGGGACACAGCTCAGGGCCCCTCTGGAGGCGTCGGCCTGCAGCCCGTCCTCGCAAGCCACCAAGACAGGGCCCGTGTCACCTGCTGGTGGAGAGGGTGGGGGGGAGCTGGGGCCTTCCAGCGCTTTCCCGACCAGGCCAGACCCGTGCACCACGGTGCCCCAGCGTCCCTGTTTGTCCCGTTCGAGTCTCATGTCCCCGTCTCCCTGGGACTGCTGGTCGCTGTGTCTGCGACCTGAGTCACCCGGGAATGAATCTGAGAGCCGCTTCAATCACATTAGCCTCCGGCTGGTTGGGGGGAGCCTCTCCAATTGCATTCGGCTCTGGTGAGGCCTGCCCTCCCTCCCCAGGCTCCCTGGGAGACAGTGATTCAGCAGCAAGTCGGAAGCAGGCTAGACTGGGACCTGCCGGGAGAGGAGTCGGCAGGGTGGGGGCTGTCAGCACCGGCTCAGGCAGGAACTAGGGCTGGGGGGCTGAGGGGCTGGGCGGGGGCCCTCGGGCCGTGGGGGCTGGACTGAGCTGGGACCCTACCGTCCTGCCCAAGCCGGAGGGTTGCGGGGGCGGGCGTGGGGCTAGGCCCTGCTCCCCTGCCCCGGCCCGGTGTGTGGGAGGCGGGAGTCCCGGCTGATGCACACCTCAGCTGGTGGTCGTGGGAACCGGCTTTGCCCCACGGTGGCCGGCGGCTTCCAAGAGGTTTCCCGCCAGGGTGGCGGTGGGGCGAGGCCAGGTCCAGGCGAAGAGTGCCGTCTGCCCGCTGTTCCATCCTCCTGGGCCCCTGCCGGCAACCCAGGCTCCCTCTGGCACCTGGGTCCGGGCGTGAGTGCCGGCCGGGCTGTTCAGGACTTTGTGGCCCCAGCCACGTAGGGAGGGGCCCGGCGGTCCTGGCCAGAGGACGCCTGCAGCCAGGTTTGCCTGGAAGCTTCTGGGCACTGCAGACACACCGGTCCCATTGCGCCGGGTGTCGAGACGATGCAGCAGTCCAGCCGCAGCCCCGGAGCCTACGGGGACGCAGGCCCCCTCTGCAGTTTCACCCAGCTTTTGGGATGATTCCATGGGATGGCTGGGCTGAGGATCCCCACCAGGGGCCTGGCGCGAGGCCTGAAGCTTTGGCCGGGTGGAGCCGGCGTCGCAGGCCTTCCCCGATGGGGACCTGGGCCTGGCGGGACCTCTGCTTGTTCACCTGGGAATGAGGGTGGCCGGACATTGCTCTTGGTGGGTGGGGGCCAAGGGGCTTCTCAGACCTGATGGGGGGTCAGGAATGCAGACTCTGGGGCTCCCCCACACTCCAGATTCCGGAAGCACGCCTTGGAGAGGGGGCGCCTACCCTCCTGGCGGTGTGCCACTCGGGACCTCAGGAGGATCTGTGCGGCTGGCCTGCCTTCTCCCTGGGAGCCTGCGTCTCTTCCCCACATGACCCCTGCCGTGGGCAGACCTGCCGGCTAGTTCGTGTCCACCAAAGGGGGCAGCCATGGTCTTCTGTGGCCCAGGGAGAACGGGGGGGGGGGGGGGGGGGGGGACCGGCCGGGGAGTCCCTTGAGACCTGGAGATTGGAGAGGCGGGGTGGACGGAGGCCAGAGGCGGAGCCAGGGTGGGACTGGGAGACAGCCGAGTCCGGGCAGACCAGGGGAGGCAGGTGGTGAGGCCCCCGGGTCATCGGCCAGCGAGGCGGGCGGGTGAGGCCGAGCTTGGGCCTGGGCTGCTCCTCCGAAGCCCCGCCCGCATTCCCGCCACGCCTGGCCCCCACCCCCACCCTGCCCACGCTCTGCCCCCGGAGCCCCAGACTCCCAGCCACAGCCCTGGAGAAAGGCCCGTGTGTCCCGCATTCTGCCCTCGGCCGGGTCCGCCCCGTCGCCCCTGCCAGACCCGGGGTGGCGTGCAGGTGCCCCAGGGAGTCGGGCCAGGACCCGGGGCGGGAAACCCGTGACATGTCGGTCGCGACTTAAGGGCTGCGTGGGCCTGTCCGCCTCCCAGCTCCGGGCATGCCCCTGGCCTGGGGTCGGCTCCCAGCGCGGGGCAGGCCCCGCTGCTAGCGACCGCCTTACCGGAGTCTCCGGGAGGCGAGCCCCCGCGGGCGGGGCCTGGCCGGGTGGGCGGGATCGGGGCGTGGCTGTCGGGGCTGGACGGGCGGTCGGGGGTCTGGCGGGGCCCGCGGGGCGGGGCGCGGGGCGGGGCGGGCGCGCGGTGCGTGCGGCTGCGGGCCGGGGCGTCACATGCGCAGCGGCGCCGGGACCCGCCGCCGCCCGCCTGGGGCTCCGCGGGCCCCGCGCCTCCCGGCCTGACCATGTCCGTCTGCTGTTGCTTCTTTTTCAGGGACTACGGCGGCTCCAAGAGCAAGTCAGGTAAGGGCGCCTCCGCGCTTCCCCCCGACCCCCCCGCGCACGCGCCCCACCCTGCGGCGGACTTCCCGGAGGGGGCGTCCTGCCCGGCCGCGCGTGCCCCGCGGCCGCAGGCCCTCGCCTCGTCGCGCCCGCTCCCGCCGCGCCCCCGGTCTCCGGCCCCGGCCCTCGCCCTCTTCCCAGCGAGTCGCCCGGGTCTCCCCAGGGGCGGGCGCGGGGGCGCGTGCGGCTGTCGCGGCGGCCTGAGCCCGTCGCCCCGGGCGGCGGGCGGCGGCGGCGCCGGGGCGCGGTGGCCGCGGGCGGCGGGCCGGGCCGAGAGCGTCGTCCTTGAGCGCCGGAGTTTGCGCCCGCCCCGCGCGCCGCCGGCTGCGCGGGGCCTGCGCGCCGGCCGGAGAGCGCGCCGGCGCCCGCCCGGCCCGAGCGGCGTCGGGGCCGCCGGGCCCGGAGCTTGCGGCGGCGGGGGGCGGCTGAGGGGGCCGCTGGCTCCCCGGCGCCTGGCGCGTGGCGAGCCGCAGCGCGGCCCGGGGGAGGGGCGAGTCCCAGCCGGGCAGTGCGCCGGGCGGGGGTGATGGGCGCCGGGCGCCGCTGGGGTCTGGGCCTGGGGCCCCCGGGGCGCGGGGGAGGCTGCACCACAGCGTCCAGGTGCCGGGCCTCGGGGCCTGCACGGGAGGGCGGGGGCCTGGGCGGGGACGGCTCCGTGGATGCGCCTCTGGCGTGAGTCCGACCGTCTTGCGTGGAGCGCGCTTGCTTCCTGGGACCAGGACAGTTGTGCCGCGGTTTGCATGCGGGGCGTGTGTGCACTGGGGCCCGCGGACACGTGTGGCCTGGACAGGTGTGCGTCTGGAGGGCGTCGGGGTGCTGAGATGCCGGCGGCCGCGGCCGGTGTTGCTCCTGTGCGCTGCTGTGCCTGGCCGGGCGCATCTCCCGGGGGCTCGGCACGAGGGGCCAGTGCTTGTCGCCTGCAGGCCACCAGGCGGCCCTGTGATGGTGCGTGCGGCGGTGGCTCCAGGCAGAGCCCGGGGGAGAATGGGCGGAGGGGCGGGCAGGCCGTCCTGTGCCAGCCCCAGCCCCACAGGCGACCCGGCTGTGGGGCGCCGCTGGGTCTGGGCTGGACTGCTGGCTGTGGGCCGCAGGCGAGTTCACAACCTCTCTGTGCCTCTCCCTGCTTTCGGGAACGCCAGGATGGTAACGGGGTGGGGTAGCACCTGCCTCCCAGGCCAGCGTCTCGGCCGGCGGCAGGCTTCCGACCACCACCTTGCGAAGCCCTGGGCAGGGGCCTGGTCCAGCCGCCTCCCTCCACTCCTCCGTCTCCCCGGCAAAGGCAAGGGCTGGGCCCAGCACCCCCAGGTCCCGCCCTAGTCCCTGAGGCCCGGCCTCTGCTGTCTCTTGGGCTGCGGCCCCCCCAGGCACCTCCGCCAAGGGCGGCTCCCACCCTGCCTTCTGCCCTCGGGGCAGGCAGAGGATGGAGGGCGAGGTCTAGTTTGCTGCTGCGGGGTGTAATGACTCCTTGAGTCTGCCTCTCCTGTGTGGCCTGGGTGAATTTCGCACCCTCTCTGGGCCCGACCCCTCTTCTGTGAATGTGGGGTAAAGTTCACTCCCCCTTGTGGCAGTTAACTTTGTGTCAGCTTGGTTGGGCCACAATCCAGATATGCAGTCAGGCATTATTCCGGATGTTTCTGTGGAGGTGTTTTCTGGACGAGATTAACATGTAAATCGGTGGATTTTGAGTAGAGCAGATTGTTCTCCGTAATGGAGTTGTCCTCCTCCAATCAGGGGAAGGCCTGAGCAGACAAAGGCTGGCCTTCCCGCCACCGGTCGCCTGCCGGGGACTGTGGGTCTTCCCCAGCCTCCAGCCCGCGGGCCTCCGGGCCTCCCTTCGCACTTTGACTACCGAGCCTCCGGCGTTGCCTGAGCCGGTTTCCAAAGTGACCCCCTCCGTCCTTCCCTTCCTCTGCGCGTTCGTCGCTTCTGTTCCTCTGCAGGTCTGGCGAGTGCACGCGTCACGCCTGTTGCGAGGGCTGAACTCTAGCCAGGCGACTCAAGCACCAGGCGCCGCGAGCAGGCGTCCCCGGTGTGCTGGGACCCGACTGATTCTTCGGTGCCGCTCAGCCGCGTTGCGGGTGGGGCTGGCCGCCCATGGTCCTTGGCAAAGTGCGGTCCCGGGTCAGAGCTGTGCTCCCCGGTCCCCTGTAGCAGGGCCTGTGCCCAGAGGGGTGGGTGTGGTTCATGGTTTGTCCCCAGCCCGGCCGTCCTTGCTTCGACGCCGGCAAGGCTTGGGGAGGGCGGGTCGGCAGAGGAAGAGGTTCGCAGGTGCTCTGGAGGAAGGACCGCTGACCTTGGAGACTTGGGTGGTCTGTGGCCTCCCTCTGCCAGCCTGCTCTGTCCGAGCCTTCCCATCTCAGGGTGGCGCCCCCGACCCGTGCTCTCGCCTGACCCCCACACGCTCCCCTTCTCGTGGCCGACGTGGCCTCCAGAGTCAGAGGACCCAGCTCCCACCCGTCTCTGCCTCCCGTCGGCCACACCCGCTGGGCATTCTCAGGAACACGCAGCACACGCGTGCTCTCCCGCCCTGGCCCCCGGATTCCCATGCCACGCGGGACCAGCCCCCGCCGGGGATGGAGCCTGCGTGCCGGGCCTGTTCCCGGGCCTGGCTTCCTCACGTCCCCGCACATGCAGCCCGGCCTTGCTGGGCCTGCTGGGCCTCCTTCAGCGCAGCCGTCGCCCACGGCCCCTGCGCCTCTGCCCCCACTGCAGCGCCGTTCCCGGCCTTCCCAGGGCGGCTCCTCCTCAAGACCTGTTCCTGCCACTCTGGCGCCGCCTCTGTGTCCCTGCCATGCCAGGACAAGCATCTCCTGCGCCCCTCCGTGCCCCTGTGACAGAGACCTTGGCGGCGGGGCTCGTCCTCCCTGAGGTGTGGCGGAGCGGCGGCGTGCGTGCCGGGCCCTGTGTGCGGGAGGGAGAGGCAGAGGCGGCTCCATGTTCCCAGCCGGCAGAGAGCCGGAGGCGCAGGCATGCCGGGCGGAGGCCAGGACTGTGTGGGTTGGCTTGGAGGCCAGACGCTTCCCTGCCCGACGGAGCGCCTGCTGAAGACAGCAGTGTGGGCCGTGTGGAGGCCACGGGGTCGTGCCTGCCTGCCCCGGGAAGGGTGCCGTTGGTGGCAGGCCTGCGCAGCGTATGCGCGGGTGTGCCGGGGGGTGAGCGGGGGCCCTGCAGCTGCCGGGAAGGGCAGAGGACCGGGCCCTGGTCCACAGTGACGGCTCCACGACCGTGACGCTGGCTTGGTCATCTGCATCCCGTGGCTCCTTCCTGGGAGCATGGGTCCTTTGGAAACCAGCTGTGGCCGCCCTCAGGGAGGGGAAGAAACAAAGCCAGTCGCAGAAAAACAGCCTGTGTTCAGACACCCCACAAGGAGTACCCATTACGAGTTTTATTGGGCTGGGTGTGGTGGTGCACGCCTGTAGTCCCAGCACTTTGGGAGGCTGAGGCAGGAGGATCGCTTGAGCCCATGAGTTGGGGGCTGCCATGAGCCGTGACCACACAACCACACCACTGCACTCCAGCCCAGGTGACAGAGAAGACCCTTTCTCTAGAAAAACCAAAGGAAGATTGACTGTGAGGAACCGGCCCAGGCCATGTGGGGCTGGTCTGGCCAGCCTGAGCCCGCAGGGCAGAATGGAGTGACTGCTCGTCGGGCCCAGCCAGGTGACAGCACCTGGGAGGCAAGGGATCCCCGGAGCCGGCCCCGCCCCAGCAGGGACCCTCAGGCCCGTGGAGACCTGTGGTTCCCAGGGCCCTGCTGGGGAGCGCGGCGATGCACCACCAGGGGGCGCAGGTGGTGGCCGTTCCTGGCCTGTGCTGCCCAGCCCGCCGGCTCCCACCTCGCCTGGCCCCATCAGGTCCCACCCGGTCCCACCCAGCCCCCCCCACCCCCCCCCCCCCCCCCCCCCCCCCCCGTCCCATATCACCTGATCCCGCCAGAGCCTGCCCTGCCCTGCCCGCCTGATCCCACCCCTCTGGGCAGCTGAGGTGGCCGCAGGGCGTGGCGAGCTTGCGTGGAACCCTGAGTCCTCACCCGCACCGGCTCAGCCCTGCTCCCAGCTCGGTGGTGGCAGAGCCCATTGTCAGACTGCCCGTGCAGTGAGAGCAGGGAGGGTAGGTCTTACTGGGCTTTGAGCGTGGGCCTCGCCGGAGCGCCCAGAGGACAGGCCCGCACGCCCCCCGCCGTGGTCTGCTCTGCCGCGTGCAGCCTCGGGGCCTCTACTTCGTGGCTGAGTGGGAGCCTCGGGCTGCTTTCGCCGGGGCTGTGAGGATGGCGTGGGAGTCACTGCGTGCCGACTGCCCTGCCAGCGCGCCCCCGACGCCGGGAGGCCGCCTCTCCCGGGAAGAGGGTGCGGCGCAGGGGGCTGGGGCGGGCGGGGACACAGCCCTCCGCCAGACAGGGTGGGGCGGTGAGCGTCCCAGCACCCGGGGTGGGCTCACGCCCCTCTGGCAGACCAGGAGAGTGAATTCAGGGGGCTTGCCCGAGGTCAGGTCCTCCTGAGCCGGGCTCACTTGGCAGGGTCTGTGTCCTTCCAGGCAGGCCCAGGCGACCCACGGATGCCGACGGCGGAAGACCTGGAGCCCGTGGGTCACGGTGCTCAGCTGGGCCAGCCCTTGCAGGCGTGACGAACCGTACCTTTTTTGCCCGGCCTTTTTCGATGAGTTCGGTGTAGTTACTGAAGCGGGTCTGCACGGGCATCTGTGCCTGGCCTCTCCCCCGGCCCCCAGCCGGAGCAGCGAGAGGGGCCGCTCCCCTGGGTGGGGGCGGGCAGGACCCCTCCCCTGGTCATCGCCCAGGCTTGGAACTGGCAGCGGTGAGAGGAGGCCGCCGGGAAGCAGAGGAGGCAGGTCTGCGCGGCCCAGTGCCGCCCTGTCCCTCTCCCCGAGACGAAATACCCCGCCGGCCACCCACATGCCCTCTGCAGCTGGGACGGTGGAGGGAAGCAGCCATGGACCTCTCCCCGGAGCGCAGCCTCCTTGGCATTCGTGTTGTGGTGTGGGGGCTTCTGGGACAGCTGCCGGAACGCTGTTGGGGCCTGGCCCCTGAGCCGGGGCGGGTGGGCTGGGGTCTCAGGGGCCCGGGGGGAGAGGTGTGGGCTGCCGGGTGCGGGCCAGCTGCCTGGGGTGGGCTGGAGGGGGTTGCAGGGAGGCCCTCACGGTGCAGGGCATCCTGCCGCCCGGGCTGTCCCTGTGTCTTCTGGAGGCCACCGGTGCTCACTGATCTCCGTGTCCTCGGCCAGCTCGCCCTGGAGCTCGTGGCCGTCTAGGTGGAGACGCACGGATGGCGGGCACCACCCCTCGCGTCTGCACCACGCACGGCCCGGCCCTGCTGCCTCGGCCCCAGCACCGACCCCTAGGCTTGTGGGGCGGGGTGGCGCCGTTCCCCCAGCCTGCCTGGCCGCCCTCCCCGCCACCCGCTTCCTCTAGCTGGGAAGGCCACGCTGGAATGGACCAAACTGTGGCGAGATGCAGGTACCCAGGCCCTGCCCAGTCCTCCCAGGTCCGCCTCCAGAGGGTGGGCTCAGCTGCCTGCGTTTCTGACAGGCTTCCGGTGTTGGAACTTCAGCCAGGGCTGCATCTTGGACAGGTCGCCGTGGGGGCAGATGGCGTGGTCGGCATCAGGGGCCGTGAGACTGCCGGGGGCTAGGGGCCTGTGGGCTGTGACTGATGCCTCTGGAAGACAAATTCATGCCCCACATCTCCCATTCGTGGCCGGCCCTCCCGGCCTCCGAGAGGCAGTGGCCAGAGACTCGCCTGGTTTTTACTTTTGCAAGGGTTTGTTCCTGGGGGGATGTACCCAGGCTGTGGCCTCCCGGCACGGCCCGGCCAGACAGCCTCACAGTCGTGTCCGCCTCCGTCTTGGAGGAGCCAGAGCCGGCAGAAAACCAGGACGCGGGGACACGCTGCTTGCCTCTCGGCACTGTCTTCGGAGCGGGAGGAGCGGCGTGTGGCTCGTGGGCACGTGGCACTTTTATAACTGTCCGGTTTTTAGACGAGAAGGCGAGCAGTTGCTTTCTAAAGTGTCAGTAACGCTGAGGCACTGGCGTGGAGCGTTCCTTCGCCAGCCTCTCTGGCTCTGCCGGGCCCGTCCGGGTCCTGCCCCTGCCACGGCGACCCGGCGCCTGTGAGCAGGCATTTGGTCAGGGCGGCAGGGTCCTGTCGGGAAGTCCTCTCGCACACACGGAGGCAGGCCTGGCCCCCACACGTCCGCGCCTGAGCCCGCCCTGGCTCCCCACGACGCGGGTCTCCGGGCTTCGCCTGAGCGCACTTGGGGTCAGAGCCAGGGGCACAGCTGTGGTGAGGGCCCCGTGATAGCACATGGCTGTGGCCCTGGGGACCTTGCGAGCCTGTGGACACGAACTCCCCGGCCCAGACTTGCAAGGTGGGCCAGGGCCCCCAGCTCCTGCCCTGGAGCCTCCTGTCTTGTCCTCTGTGAGTGGCCACCGGCTCCAGCCAGGAGACCCACCTTCCTCTAAGCCCGGCGTAGGGCTCCTGGGAGCGGGGGCGCTGCCCTTCAAGGCTGCGGGGCGGGACGCCCGTTTCCGAGTGGAAGCCGTCCTGAACACTCCTCCGGGATGGGCTGGCTGGCCGCGGCTGCCTCTGGATTCGTCTGCTGAAGCCCTGAGGACCGGGCCCTGGGGTCTTCCCTGCAAGGCCCGGGAGAGACGGGTGCGAGGGATCTTGTCCTCGGGCTCCCCGCCGAGTGGGAGGTGGTCCGTCCCAGTGAATTCGATGCAGTGCTCCTGGCTCTCGGGCAGGACTGCGGGGGTTTCTGTGCAGGGCGTGTGAAGGGTCTCTGAGCAGGAGACCCCACGGGGAGTCTGTGCAGCAGTGTCTGTGAGGGGGTCTCCGTGTGGGGCCTCATCATGGGGCTCTCAGGAGCACTGTGCAGGGTCTGTGTGGGTGGGCCTGCTGTGGGTTCTCCCAGGTGCCTGCGGGTCTCCGGGGGGGCTCTCAGGAGCGCGGGGCAGGGTCTCTGGGGGCGCCGTGCGGGGTCTCCATGGCGGGGGCGTGGGTTCTCTGAAGCACCATGTAGCTCCCAAGGCCCGGCTCTGCTGCCAGGGCAGCGCTGGCGCGTGTTGAAGCTTGGGAGCCTGGAACACACGGGCAGGCCTGCAGAGCGCGTGCCCCGAGCCACGTTTCCTCGTGGGCCGTCTGGCTGCCAGCAGCCCCCTGGGAGGCCCTGGGGCGGAACCTCGGCTTCGCTGGATTCCGGGCAGGCCCGGGCACTGGGAGGTGCTCCTAGACCGGCAGCGGCCTCCGTCGGGGAGGGGAGCTCCCCGCCGCGGGAGGGTGGGGGCGACGGCTGGCCGGGGGCAGGACAGGTCGCCGCCCCCCCCAGCCCCTCCCCTCTCCGTGGGGTGCTGGAGGGCCGAGCTGGCTCCCTGGAGAGCCCCACACCCCTCCGCTGCTTGTCCTCCAGGCCCTCAGGATGCCTGCTGGGCTTGCCGTGTCACGTGACAGCCAGATGCGGGGCCTTCCCAGGCAGGGGCTGTGCGGCTACGTGGCGTCTGAGCACTCTGCGTTGGTCCAGGCCAAGTGGAGCTGGGGCTCCGGGTGCAGGGCCCTGGGGCTCGCAGCCCCGCTCTGGGGGGGGCCACAGCCCGGCCTGCTGCTGGCACCCCCGACTCCCCTTTCCCACGGCATCCGTGTGGCCGGAAAGCCATGCTGCCGACGGGCAGCTGCCACGTCCCCCCAGAGGGCGCCGATGCAGCGCTGGATGCCGCAGCCTTTGCAGCCGGGCCTCGGTTTCTCTGAGACCCTTGGCCCAAGAGCACGGAGCGGCCCCCTTCCCCTGGTCCCTGTGGGAAGGCTGGCTGCACCGCCAGGCCTGGCAGGTCCTCACCGTCCCGTCCTGCCCACCCGGTCAGCGTGACCCCTGCCTCAGGCCTGCCTTTCCCGCTCGTGGGTGTCGGTGCAGGCGGGATGAGAACCTGGGAGCGGAGGGGAGGCCGCCCCAGGCGCCATGCCGGTCGGGCAGCAGTGCTGGGGGTAGAGCTCGATGCTCCGGCCTTCCCACCCCCGCCTCTGTCCGCCGTGGCCTTCGGGGCAGACGGAGGGCAGGCACACCCGCTGCCCCCACGCAGCCCCCCATCCACACCCTCCGGGCTGGGGTGACCCTGCTGGTCCCTCGGGCTGTGGAACCCGGCCCAGCTTCCACCCGAGCGGAGAAACTGACCGTTCTCTGACCACCAGGGCTGGGCTGTGCATTCCTGTCCCGGGTGAGCCGCCCTGCTCTGGGTTCCGGGGAGGAGGAGGCCCTTTCTTGCTGAGCGCATGGAGCAGGATGAGGCTGCACTTGTGGGAGAGGCTCTCGGCAGAAGTCAGGAGGCCTTGTCCCAGGGGGAGGAGGCCCTGGTCCCCCAAGCCCCGGGCCCCAGCCGCCGTCCGAGGCTGCCTCTGGCGCACGGTGGCCCCGGAAGGCCCCGAGCTCCCCCGAGCCTTGCTTTCGCCACCCGCACGGTGCAGGTGGCTGTGGGGACAGGTGGCATGCCCGGAGCATGCCTGGCTCTGGCTGGCCGGGGGCCCCAGACGCCGGAGCTGGTGTTCTCCCAGCCCCAGCCCCAGCCCCGGCAATGTGCTGTGTGGCGCAGGCAAGGCTCCTCCCTCTCTGGTCCTAACCTCACGTTGCCCTTCCAGCCTGTGGGCGCCTCCCAGAAGCAGAGGCATGGTGGAGGGAGGGGCCTGGCCCCAGACCTGGCCTTCCCTAAGGACCTGCTGTCCCCAGGATGGCAGTTGGACACGCACCTCGCTGCTCCACTGGCCCGCGTTTGTGGAGCTCGGCGGCCCTGAGCATCGGCCCCGACGCCACCCCTGCGTCGTTTGCAGGACCCGGTGTGGAGACAGAGCGCGGGCCCTTGCGGTGAGCTCTTGCCCGGGACAGAGTAGCCGCCCAGCCGCGGCCTCCTGAGCCCTGGGGACCCTCCTGAGCCAGGCCCGACAGCTGGCAGGTGGCCTCCGGCAGCAGCCCTGCCTTGAGGCTGGGAGGTGGGACAGGCTGGGGCGGCCCCCAGGGCGAAACCCTCCACTGTCCTGCGTGTTTCTGCAAGCCAGCTGCGCCCCGGGGGGAGCCGTGTGGTTGCCCGCATCCAAAGCCACACACCACAGCAGCTGCACCGGCACCGACCTCGGCGTCCCGCTGAGCTGCTGTTTCGCGTCTCGTCGCCACGCTCCATGTCTGTCCCGAGTGGCTTCACAGGCTGTCACGGTCGCGCCTGTTTCTGCGGCGCCAGGCCTGGTGGCCAGCCTTGGCACCGAGCGAGTGCCTTGTGGGCCTGGCCCTGTCTCTGTGAGGGCGAGCGCCCCAGGCCGTCATCAGGACTGGCGAGACTGCCCCCACGGGATGGGCGGCTGGGGCCCCCAGGGTGTTTCCGGGGTCCTGGCCTGGAAAGATGTGACGTGGGGTCTGGGGCACTCCCGAGCCATCCGGGCCACAAGCGACCCTGTTTTCCTATAGAAGCTGGCGCAGGCCGCGGTCAGTCCGCACATGGGTGTCCCGGGAGGGTAAGAGGGTGGAGGGCCGGGAGGTGCACAGTGGTTTTCCCAGCAGGGGTGTCTTTCTGGAGGATCGGTCTCTGCTGGGTGCGCTTGCATTGTGGCCCGCATGATTCTGGATCGGCTCGCGCCCTTGTGTGGGCACCTTGCGTGGCGCTTCTCTGGAGAACCCTCGGCTCCGTGTCACCAGTGGAGCAGGAGACCGAGATGTCGGGGGCAGGGCTGTGAAGCACGGCCTGCCTTTGGCAAGACGGGCCACTCGGGTCTGCGCCCGCTTTTCTCTGGGAGAGCCGGGAAGAACCGTGTGCGGGGCGCAGGCCCGAACTCGGGTGTCTGCTCCAGGCCACGTCCAGCCCCTGTGGGCTCATGAATGAAGGTTCAGGCCACTCACTCTTCCACGCACAGAGTAGGGCGGAGGGCCAGTGGCGCTGAGGACCCAAGCACTGCACTGCCAGCGCCACGGCTTCATAGCTGGGGGTCCGTGCAGGGCGGGGCCGGGCTGGCCTGCCGGGCGTGGCAAGGCCTGGCTGCTGCAGCCCCCTTGGCCATGGCTCTGGGCCCCCCACCGCAAGAACTCAAAGCCCCCGCAGAGACCCAGAGGAGAGCGGTGGCTCACACCTGTCATCTCAGTACCTTGGGAGGCCAAGGTGGGAGGATCGCTTGAGCCCAGGAGTCTGAGGCCAGCCTGGGCAACAGGGTGAGACCTCGTCTCTGCAGAAGTCAGATTATCTGGGAAAGGTGGCACGTGCCTGTGGCTCGAGCCCAGGAGGTCGAGGCTGGGGTGAGCTGCGATCATGTCACTGCACTCCTGCCTGGGAGACAAAGCGAGACCTCTACTCCAGAACAATAAAAGTAAGAACAAGCCAGGCTCGGTGGCTCAGCCTGTAATCCTGCGCCTTGGGAGGCTGAGATGAGTTGGATTGCCTGAGCCCGCGGGTTCAAGACCCACCCGGGCAACTTGGTGAGACCTCATCTCTACAACAAATAAAAAATCAGCCGGGCATGGTAGCGCGCGTCTGTAGTTCCAGCTACTCGGAAGGGTGAGGCGGAAGGATCGCCGGAGCCCAGCAGGTCGAGGCTGCGGTGGCTGGGAGCGGCCACTGCACTCCAGTCTGGCGACAGAGTGAGACTCCAACTCAACAACAACAACAACAACAACAAGAAGTAAGAACAGAACTGAGCTGTCTCCACTGAAACCACAAGGTGCCCAGCCTGAAGTGCATACAGCACGGCCCACGCAGAAACCCGCTCCGGCAAGCCGGCTGTCCTGGGGCCTCCAGGCCGGGTAGCGTGCCAACCTCTGGCCCCTTGGCGAGAGCTCCTGAAGGTATCCTTCTGAAGAAGCCAGGGCAGACGGCGGTGAGCCAAGCTGGGATGGAGAGAGCCTGGGGGGCTTCATAGCTGGGGGTCCGTGCAGGGCGGGGCCGGGGCTGGCCTGCCGGGCGTGGCAAGGCCTGGCTGCTGCAGCCCCCTTGGCCGTGGTTCTGGGCCCCAGCCCGGGGAGGCCGAGCCTGCTCAGGACGTGGACCTGGCGAGTCTCCCCTGAACTCGGCCCTCCGGGCCTTAGGCCAGGCCAGTGTCACTCCTGCAGCCTGAGGAGGCTGCTGACCCTGGGCCTGGGGGGGCTCTGGCCTCAGACCCACATCCTTTGTCTCTAGGGGTCCCAAGGCCCCCACCCCTGCGGCCAGCTGGCCTGGGGACTGGGGTGCCTGGGCAGGGGTCTCTGTCCCACGCCGACGTTTCCTGGTGCACTCAGCATCGAGCACCCTGCAGCTCTTGTCCCCGCAGCCCTGAGCGTGATTCTCTGGGGGGGGCTGGGGAGCCAGGCTTGTGCCAGCCACATTCCCGGGAACCGAGCTGCAGCGGTGGCCAGCAGGCCTGGCCTGCACCATGGAGCCGCCTGTGCTGGGCTGCTGTCACCTCCTTCCGTCCTCACACCCCGTGTGGGTCTGCTCTCTCCTCCGGGTTGCCACAGTCGGGGTGGGCGAGGGAGGTGGCGGTGCCCCTCAGAGGGGCAGGCCCTCGGCGTGAACCCGCAGCCAGACTCTGAAGCCGCGCTGGACCCTCTGCGGGTTTGCCATGAGCGTGTGAAGCGTCCGGCTGCACAGAAGCCAGCCTGCCGCGGCAGTGGCCTTCACTCGCCATGGACATGGCACAGCAAGGAAGGGGGTGGGGAGTTGGAGTGGCGAGTGCTTCCAGCTCCAATGGCCCCGCAGGAGGCGGGCGCTCACTCCTCTCTGGTCCCACTTCCTTGTCTGCAGGGCCAAGGCGGTGGGTTTGTCGGGAGGGGAGGCGCACAACCGTGCGGGAAGAGCCCATGTGGCGACGGGATGTGGTGTGGACATGTTGAGGACACGGTGTGTGCGTCGGCTGCTGTTCATGGTGTGGCTTGGCCAGGCCCTGGCTGGCACTGGCATACAGGGCAGGGATTTGTCTCTCAGACATGTGTGTCAACGTCCCCTCATGACTGTCTCCACGGTGGCAGTGTCAGCCCCGGTGGAGGCCATGATGCCTGGGACACACCAGATCTGGTTCCGTGTCCTGCCCGTGGCAGCGTCGACCATCCCTTCCCCTGCAAGAGCCCTCCACTGTGAATTGGGCTGAAGATGCATGCCCCCTCACAGGGGGTCGGGTGCGGAGCCCCTCTAGGGACGGCTCTCTTGTGGTCTCGTGGTGCTCGGACCCCTGGTCAGACCGGGCTTCCTGCCCTTGTGGTGTTTGCGGGGTCACGGCTGCTGTCACTTGTTCTTGTGGTGCTTGGCGTGTGCTGCCCCCGCTCGGTGGACAGCTTTTCCCTCCCTTTCACAGGCAAGCAGCCTGAGGCCCGGCCAGACACGGCGTCCGAGCCTGGAATGGCCCCTCACCGCTCCCGGTCACTAACGCCCCTTTCTTCCTGCCCTCTGTTCTGCCTCCCCTGTGGCTGGGCTGCGGTGAAGACGGGGCGAGGCGTTGGGCACGCGGTGGCCCTGGCCCCGGCCCTGGCTTTGCGGCGCGGTTCAGCCCGTGAGCCCCCGGCCCTCGGGGCCCCAGAGCCAGCCTCCTGCAGGGCGAGAGGGAGGCGGGCTGCCCACGGGGCTCCGCGCTCCGGGGTCCTGCCTCTCGGCCGGTGCCTCTGATCCCGGCGGGGCCCTGAGCTCTGGCCCCACCGCTCCCTGGCCCCTTTCTCCCCACCCCAGCCCTGGCCCTCCTCCGCCTTCCGCCCGGGGCCCGGGGCCTCCTGTCTGATGCTCTTCCGTTCCTCCTCCTGCTCTCGCTCTCGGACTTGGAAGTGTGGCTGTCCAGCTGGGCTGAGTCTCCCAAGAAGGACGTGGCAGGTACTGCTCGGGTGCATGTGTGTGCATGCGTGTGAGCGCGCGGGTCCTGGCACGTTCCGCATGCTCCCGTGACACGCCCGCCCTGCCCACTGTGGCCCCGCCTCCGGGCCATGTCCACGGAGCCTTGCCAAGAGACCGAGGGGCGCGTCACGCAGCGCGTTTGCCCGGCTCCGGGGTGTGTTCCGAGTCCCGGCGCTGCCACGGCCCAGTCGTCCCACCTGGGTTGCGTGACCGCCCTTGGGGACGCTGCACTCCCTCACAGGGGGCCCAGCCCTGGGGGCTCCCCCATCGTTGGCTGTGGGGCAGCCCAGGGAGCCTGTGGGGTGGGAGCCCTGGGCCGGCCTGGGGTGGGTCGCAGCCTCCTCCAGACCGGAGCGGGGCCTCGGCTTGGCCCACGGAGAGGGCAGGGCGGGAGACTCGCCCCAGTCTCCCGTCTCAGGGTTCTCAGCTCCTGCAGGGGCAGGTGGGGGCGAGGGGTCTTCCGGGAGGTCATCTGGGCCCCGTTTCTGAGGGGCCGCCCCCCCCCGCCTGCCAGCCCCAAACCTGAGAGCAGAGGTTTGGGCTGGGGTTGGGCCCGGACGGGGGGCGGGGCTGGGGTGGGTGTCCCGGCTGGCAGGGGCGGAGGCGGTGGGTGGGTGGCAACCTTCCCTGGCGGGCCTGGCCTGGCTGCCACACTTCCGGGACCCAAGCTGCAGTGGTGGCCAGCAGGCCAAGCCTGCACCGTGGAGCCGCATGTGCTGGGCTGCTGTCACCTCCTTCCGTCCTCACCCCATGGGGGTCTGCTCTCTCCTCCGGGTTGCCACAGTCAGGGGTGGGCGAGGGAGGTGGCGGTGGGGGGTGGTGGCCTTCCCTGGCGGGCCGGGCCTGAGCTTGTGGCGCCTGGGCTCCCATCCCTGCCGCCCCCTGCACACGCCTGCCTGGAACCCACGTGGCTGCCCGTGCCCTTTTCTTCTCCAGACGTGGCCGTGTGGCCAGCCTGCAGCAGCCCGTGAGAGGCCAGGGCTGTGGGGTGCCGGGCTCGGCGGCCACGGGGGCCAGTGGAGCTTCGTGGGCGGCAGCATGTCCGAGGCAAACCTTCGCTCGTCGCCCAGTCTCTGGGCCTCGGTTTCCCTGCCTGCAGCCCTGGGGGATCCTGGGAGTGGGGAGGGCTGCTGTCCTGTATACCAGGTTCCTGGCTGCCCAGCTGGCGCCCTGCAGGTCCAGGCGTCCGAGCACACCCTCACCACAGGCCATGGGACACGGCCCGCCTCCCGGACACACGGGGAGCCGGGCACCCTCCGGGTCTCGGCAAGTCTGGGCGAGACGGACTGGAGCCCAGAACCTCCGACCCAGCTGAGGCTTGCATCCGAACCTCAGGCGATCTAGGTCTGGGCCGGGTCCTGCGGCGCTGTCCTGTCCCGGGTGCCAGGGGTCCTCGTGTGAACACATGGCGTGGCCGGGCACAGTGCCCCAGATTCGGGGGCGTGGAAGAGGGCAGGGGTGGGATATCAGGCCTGGCCGAGGGGCCAGCGTCCCAGGCTAATGAGGCAGTGGCTGGGAGAGCGGGCGCCTGGTGGAACGGCATTGGCGCGCAGTAGGTGCTTTAGGCACGTGTTCCGGAGTGCAGACTGTGCTGGGAGTCAGGGGGCCGGGAACTTGGGGAACTCAGGCTGGCAGGAAACACTGGGCCTGGCTCTGGCCTTTCTTCGGTAGGCAGCAGGGAGCCACGAAGGGTGTCAGAGCTGGGGACTGATGGGAAGCCTGGGGTGAAAAGCCTGGCGGCAGCCGGGACCCAGCAAGGACCAGGGCTCCATCCAGGCGGTAGGAGGAGGGTGTGGTGTGGGCGGGGCTGGGCCGGGTCCAGCCTGTGCAGTCCCGGGTTCAGCCACAAGGTAGCTGCGTGGACTCGGCTAGGTCTCTCCCAAGCCTGCAGAGACCCCTCCTGCACACCAAGCTTGTCTTCGCCCACTAGAGAGTCCCTTCCACCACCACCCCGGCCCCCACCCCTGGCTGGGAGGGTCCCGGTGCCTCTGGGAGGACATCCCCACCCGGCCGGCCTGCGGGGTTTCTGTCTTGGTAGTGGCTCAGGCCCTGGGGGGGCGCAGGCCAGGCACCTGCCTCCACGCCCGGAGTCTCATCTCACGGGCTCCAAGGCCTGGAGAGCGTTTCTGTCGCTTCCCGCCTGTGTCCCGAGAGCCTCCTGGGCTCGGTGCTTTCCAGGAGCGGGTGGACTTGCCTCTGCTTTGAGACGCCGCCCCGTGGTCTCACCTGGGTTGGCCGAGGCGTCTCCGTGGCCGCATAGGGGCTCTCGGCCCTCCTGCCCGCCGCCCTCTGCTGAGGCCGGTCTCCGTCCCCCTGGCCACAGGGCGGAGGCGAGCCCGGCAGGGTCTGGATCGGCTCTCCGGGCCCGCCCACGCCCCGGTCGTCTGCCTGCCATTCACGCAGTCCGTGCCCCTGTCACACAGACGCTCACGGTGTCCGGCACCGCAGTCTGGTCCACTGAGGCGGGGGTCAGCAGAGGCCCATGCCATGACTGGAATGCGCGTGTGGGTGGCCGGGCCTGGGGCAGGCGCTCGCGGATGTGGGTGCGGCGGGTGCCTGGCCCACGGGGGTCACGCGAGGCATCGGGCCAGCTCAGGTCCTTCCAGCCGTGTGGCCTCGAGGCGAAATAGGACGTCAAGGGCCCCACGGGGCTGGGGGCTGTGGGGAGGGCCCGGGCTAGGTGTCTGCCCCGGGTAGGGAGCCACACCCCAAGGGTGAGGCTGGCCCTGAGTGCCCAGCTTGCAGGGAGGCGGGGTGCCAGGGCTGCTGCCTGCACCCAGCTGGTGGCTGTTTCTGGCTGGAAACACACTCCTGGCCGCAACGGCAGATCCGCAGGCCCGGCTGGGACGGCCCACCGGGCTGTGCAGACGCCTGCGGGGCCAGCCTCCGGAGAAACCTGGCCCTGGAGGAGTGCCTCCTGGGATCCCAGCACCCTGCGGCTGTCACCTGCCCCCCAAAGGACCAGGGCTCAGAGTGGAGCCGCTCTCCCGGGCACACAAGCACGCGGGGCCCAGGGCCCTGGCCCTCCAGAGCCGGGCAACACACTGTCAAGGAGGACCCTTGGGCCAGGCCGGGCGCAGACAGTCGGCGGTGGTCTGAGATGCCAGGACGGGCGGGTCTGGAGCCACGCTTGGGGTGGACGTGGCTCTCCCGGCCGCCGAGGGAGGCAGGGAAGCCCTCGCCCTCGCCAGGCCTCCCACCATCTTGTGAGGTGGGAGGACCCAGGGACCTGGCAAGGATGACGTGGGCAGCCCGGGCGCCGGCCCGACTCGGGCGAGTAGGGGGCGTGTCTGAGCCTGGAGATGCCGGCCATGCCCGTAGCCGGGCTCACGGAGGGAGGCCCGGCCTCGAGGAGGCTGCCGGACACCGCGGAAGAAATGTGCTGGGAATCCCCTCTGGGCCGAGTGGCCTGGGAGGCTTCCAGAGGAGGCGACCCGCCGACTATGCCTTTTCCCCACCGCTGGCGCCAGGGCTGGTGACGGCCGAGGCTTGGGCAGCGCGGCCAGGGCCACTCGCTGGTGAGCCGCAGCGGCACCCAGCCCGTCCACGCCCCGCTTGGCGCCTGCAGTGAGTGCAGTGTGGCCCCGTGGCAGAGGACAGAGAGGCTGCGTGCGCCGGCCCTGCGTGCCTCCGGCCGCAGAAGCTGCGGGAGCCTGGTGGCTTCGCTGGGGCACAGGAAGGCCGAGTCCCCTCGTGGGGCCGGGCGCCCCCTGGCTGCGGCTCGGGCGGCCCAGCCCGTGCCTGGATACGCCGGGGCAGGGACCAGCGAACTTGAACTTGAGGAACGCGGGTGGGGCGGCTCTCCAGGCGCTGGCGCGGGAGCGCGTCTTGGATTTCAAGGCAACAGCCGGGGCCTCCTCCCCGCCGTGCCTCCACCCCCGGCTCGTCATTCGACAGGCTCATGTGTTTCTATTTAAGGGCTGCCGCGAGCGCCGTGATTGGCGGCCTCCACTCTCCCGTCCCGGGCCGCGAGACGTCCGTCTCCCCTCCTCCCGCCCGAGCGGGCTGCCTTTTCTCTGGGCTGGCAGGGCTGGGGCAGAGGCTGGGGCCGCCTCCTCCCGGCCGTTTCCTGCGTCCACGCACGGGCCTGGCCCCATGGGCCGCCGGCCCCCGGCCCTCCTCACACGCCCTTGTGGCCGAGGGGCCGCAGAGACCCCCGCAGGCCCCAGCCTCCCCGTGGACACCCGAGAGCCGGGCCGTGACTGACTCATCGCGGCCACAGCCGCCCCCCAGCTTCCGCGGCCTCCCCTTCGCCCCCGCCTCGTTCCGCCGCCCCGGCCCTCCCGGCCGCCGGCTCCCCATGTCCCGCGGCGCCGCGGGCCAGCGTGGGCCCCGCTGTATGGCCCGTCCTGGGGGGCCCCACGAGTGGCGCGGGCAGTGGCGTGGCCTCCCCTGGTGGAGGCCCATGGACAGGGGGCGCCCCGGCCGCGGGGCCATGGCAGGCCGCTGGCTCACCGCGTGCTTCCTGCCCTCGCCAGGTGCCGACGGCCATGCGGAGCCCATGGTCCTGGAGCAGTACGTGGTGGTGTCCAGCTACCGGAAGCAGGAGAACTCGGAGCTGAGCCTGCAGGCCGGCGAGGTGGTGGACGTCATTGAGAAGAACGAGAGCGGTGAGTGCCTGTCCCCGGAGGGAGCGGCGGGCGGCGTCCCTGCTGGCTCGGGCTCTGGGCCAGCCCGCCTGGCGAGGGAAGGCCGTCCCCACCGGGACGCTGGCCGGGTGGATCGCAGGGCCTTCCGCGCCTCAGTCCCTGCGCCCTCCGAGCGGGCGGGCGGCTCCGGGCCCTGGGCGCCCGGGCGGCTTCCCGCGGGGGCCACGTCCCAGGCTCGGCCCGGCAGGGCCTGGAGAGCCAGCAGCTGTGGGAGGGCGGCCCTGGCGTCCCGGAGCCTAGCAGGGGCCGATCCTGGGGCCCGTGTGTGTCTGGCCAGGGGGCAGCTGTTCCTCCCCCAGGCAGAGACCCAGGGAGGCAGGAGGAAGAGGCCAGCCCGGCGGGACCCTCAGCTGGGAGCCTGCACGATGGCCCAGGCGTTGGCTCCAGGGTCTCCACAGGGCAGGCTGGTCAGAGCGGGTGAGTCTGCTTGTCAGCCGTGAGGCCCGAGCCGGGGGTCACTGAGCCCAGACACCCAAGGCCAGCCTGCCCCCTTCCAGGGCTTTACTCGGCCCTGGGCCCGGGGTGCTTGGTTTCGCTTTCGGTTTGCTGCAGTGAAGCCAGTGCAGGGAACCCCGGGGTTTTGGTGGACGTCAGAGAGGCCGGTGCAGGGGTCTCTGGGGTGTTGGTGGAATGCGGGCGGTGTCCCACTCTGCTCCCTTCCAGGGTTTCTGTCCCTGAAGGGAAGACAGGCAGGCAGCCCGGCGCCCACGCGGAGCCTCTGAGGCCCGGGAGGCTAGTGAAGCGCGTCTCTGGAGGTTGGGGCAGAGCCCGTGCCCTGTGGGCCTTCTGGGGGAGGTGGGCTCGTGCTCCCCGGGAGGGCCGGCAAGGCTCCTGGGCCCAGGGTCTCTGCAGCCCATCACCCTCACAGAGACACTGGGCCTGCCTCGTACCTGGAGTCCTCGCACAATGGTGGCGGTGGGCGTCCCCACTTGGCAGAGCACGTGCCCGCAGCACCCGCCGTCCCCGCGCCACGCGGGTCTCCTTCCGTCCTGCTCCTCCTCGCTCCCAGCTTGTGTCCCAGGGCCCCGCCCCCACCCCTGGAGCAAGCTGAAGGCAGCTCCAGGGCGCAGCGCAGGAGGCCCGGAGTGCGGCCGTCACTTGTTCTGGGGCTTCGGGGGTGAGGTTGGTTCTGCTCCGACGTCCTGGCTGGGGCTTTCCCAGCCCCTCCTGCCCGTCTCGGCACTTGCTGTGTGGTTCCCGGGCAGCAGGAGGCCGTGAGCCCCCCGGGTGGGTGGCCGGGGAGGAGCCCCTGTGGGAGGCAGCCATCGTGCCTTGGATGCCACGACTCCCGGGTGCGGCCACGATTCCCAGGAGCCCGTGGGAGCCCCCGGGGGCAGGCAAGCCTGGAACGGCTGTGGGGACCCCGGCCCTCCTGGGCGCTCGTGGCGGCCCGTGCAGTGCTTAGACACCCGGCTCAGCCTGGCACGGGTACAGGCCTGGGGTGGGCCCTCTGGGGGGCAGGATTCGTCCACTGGCCGCCTGGCCCTCCCTTTCCGGGCCTTGGTTGCCCTCCTGCCAGGGGCGGGGCCTGTGGCTGTTGGAGCAGAGGCCTCCCGGGTCTGGACCCCGTGGCCGGAAGCTCGGGAGGGCCCCCGTGTCAGCAGAGGGAGCCTCCGGATGGGGCTTCCTGCTTCCCGGGCGTTGCGGCTGTCATCCTCGGAGGGACGGCCCCTCTGCCGGGAGTCCAGGGGAACCTGGGGTGCTGGACCTCCGTGCAGCCCCGTCTGTTGCTCTCAGAACCAGGAGCCCAGACAACTTGGCCAGCTTCACTGGAGGGCCTGGGGTGGAGGGGAAGGAAGCAAGCCACAGGCCTTGGGCTGGTGGTGTCCCCGTCCAGGGAGGCAGGGAGGGTCCCGGACGGGGTGGGCAAGGCTTCTGAGTTCTGGAGAAAAGAGCCAGTTGTGGCGTCTTTGACCCGGGCCGTGGGGGGGCCTACTTGCGCGGCCAGGCGGTGGTGTGGCCAGCACTGTCTCCCTCCCAGGGTGTCGCCGTGCTGCTGGCTCCAGGACTCCCCGTGTCCCTCTCCCTGGGCCGGGAGCCCCTTGCGCGAAGCGTTCTCGGGGCCCAGCCATCTCGGCTTCTCTTTCCCGGCCTAGAGACAAGGGGTTCCCGGCAGTGACATTAGGCCCTGGCCTGCCCTGCTCGTCCCGCCTCTGGGGTCCCTGAGCGGCCCCGCAGCAGGGCCTGCCAACTGCGCCGGGTGACGGAAGAGGGCGGGCACGTTCCTCAGAACCTGAGAGTGAGGCCTCGCCCCTCGGCAGGGCTGGATGCCAAGGCCAGGCCCATCCCAGGCGGGTGGTGGTGGAGGCCCAGGCAGCCACACCGGGGCCGGGAGGGGCAACGAGGCGGGCCGGTCGAGAGCGCAGGGCTGCAGGCATCCCTTGGGGGCTTCTCTGAGCCTCCCCGGCTTGGTGCCCGTGCCCTTTGGGGTGCACGGTGGTCGTGGGCCCAGGGAACTCAGGGCAGCGACTGAGGAGCATCTGGGGTGGGCGGGTGGTGTGGGCTCGGCATGGTTTCTAGGAGGTGTTTGTGACCAGGCAGTGGCCTTGGGCCAGGCCGGAGGGGGTTCCTCCACCTCCCAGAGCTGCTCTGGGCTGGGCAGCCGGGCACTGTTTTCGGGAGTCCCGCCTCCCCTGACCACGGTGCCTGAGCTGGCTCCTTTGTAGGATGTGAATGTTCCTCAGAGACTGCCTTGGCTTTGCCCTCCAGCGGGTGGAGGGTATGGCTGGTTTCTGTCGTGGTGACGTCAGGGCCCGGGTCCCCATCACCCGCGATGGCCTCCCGAGCCGCTGGGTCCCCATCACCCGCAATGGCCTCTGAGCCGCTGGGTGCCCACCACCCACGATGGCCTCCCGAGCCGCTGGGTCCCCACCATCTGCAATGGCCTCTGAGCCGCTGGGTCCTTGGTGCCCATGAGTCCTTGAGTGATGGGGGCAGAATGTCAAGGTGAATCTGGTGGGTCCTGTCCAGCCAGTGGATTGGCAGTGTCCAGCCCTGGTCTTGTCAGCTGTGTCCATGAGACCCGCGGAGGTAGACACGGTCACCCAACTCGCCCCTTCAGGGGTGGCTGCTGGCTGGGAAGGTCTGGAGTGGGGGGGGCAGGGCAGTGCCCAGCATGGTGGCTGCGGCCTTGTCCCGCCCAGCAGCGCATGGAGGCCCAGAGTCGAGCTCCAGGCTGGCCTTGGATCGGGAGCTGCTCCAGGAGAGCCGAGGAGAAATCCAGGTCCTCGCGGTGTCCCAGGGCTCCCGCCCCATGGCCATCTGTGCAGGCGTGCCGCACCACGCTCGTGGTCGTGCCATGGCCCGTCGCTCAAGTGGCCGGTCTTGCGTGGTCAGTTTCTCGTCGGCGTCAGGTCCCTGAGCGCGTGGCTCCGGACCTGTGCTCGCACCCCGCAGGTGGACTCCCGTGGGGCCCAGGTGGGTGACCTGGCAGATGCTCTGCGCGTGGACAGGCTTGCATGCGTCTCCACGTTCCCTCCAGGGTCTGTGCCTCCTGCGCATCCCCTCGGCTGGACCCGGTGTCCACGCCTCCTGCTGTGGGGCGGCCGTGTCCTGTGGAGGCAAGGAGGCTGTCCGGAAAGGCGGGCCGCAGTCCTGCTGCAGATGGTGATCCTGCCACAGCCAGTCAGGGTTTGTTTCCAACTAACCCGGCTCCCGAGGTGGTGGCCCTTGACGTCCTGTCCCAGCTGAGGGTGTCTCTGGCCCTCTAAGCCTCTCGTTTCGCCCATGCAAACCGTGGACGACCAAACCCACAGCCGGCACACTCCGACTCAAAAGGAGCTCGGGGCTTGGCCTGGGCCTGGGACCCCCTCGGTGCGCACGCGTGGCCACCGTTAGCAAGTCTTCCTGTGTCCTCAGGTCCTGCTGACCAGAGGGTGGGCTGTGCCGGTGGTGTCTGAGGGTCTGCAGGGTGCAGCGGGGAGTCTTCCAGAAGGCTGTGAAGGCCAGGCCAGCCCAGGCCATCTTGGGCCAGAGTCGCCCCAGGGGTGACAGGAGGGCAGGCTCCATGGGCAACCCAGGAGCAGCAGCCTGGAGAGATGGGGGCTTTTGTGCTAGGCTGCGTAGAGGAGAGGCCCACCCCTGACAGCCCAGGCCAAGGGTGCCTCAGTGGCTCTGTTGCGGGGTGCAGAGCTGAAGGGCCAGGGCGGAGATAGGCATTGTCGGGAAGGCTTCTTGGAGGAGGAGGCACTGTGCTGGGCTGGCAGAGTGAGGTTAGATGGCTGGGGGACCGTGGGCCTGAGGCCTCAGTGCCAGCGCCGGATCCTGGAGCGACAAGATGCGGGGGCTGGCTCCAAGGGTGGGAGGGGCTGCCGGGGGGGTCTCCGGGGAGGCATCCCAGGCGCATGGAGCTAGCCGGCACGGCGGTCCCTGCCCAGGCGCCTGCCCGCCCAGTCGGTGGCCGTCACTGGGATCCGGCGCTGGCTGTGGCCGTCATGCCCGAGCTCCTCCCACGCCGTGGCTCTCAAACATAGCTTCTGAGTGGAGAACGGGCCGGTGGCGGCCCGGTGTGGCCCAGCAGCTGTGGAGGCTCCCGAAGTGCAGGTACCGCCGGCCGCCCACTTCAGGGCGGCGCCGGGGCCTTCCCTCACGGACGCCAGCCGCCCAGACCGCCACGAGCATCTCAGGCGCCCCTTCAGGTCTTGCTGCGACCCCTGAGCCGCGGCCCACCCGCAGAGCCGGTCTTGCGGTGACTGGTTGCAGCTCCGACGGCAGGGACGCGGGGGGCAAACCCGGCCCAGGTGGGGCAGGGCAGGAGCCGGCAGGCGCAGGTGGGCACGTGGCCGAGGCCGGGGAGTGGGCGGGGCCTGGGCTGGGGCGGGCTGGGGCTGTTCTGGGCCCGCGGCAGGCTTGAGGCCCGGGTGACTTGGACTCACGGTCCCTGCGCGCCGAGCTGGAGCCCGCAGCGGCACCCCGCCCCCCGACCTGCCTTGCCGTCGCTCAGGCGACCAGGGAGAGGGCGGGGGTTTTCCGGGGGCGCAGACCCGAAGCGGGGCGCGTGACTCGGTTTCTCGTGGGCAGGGAGGGAGTGCTTCCTCCAGCTGGCCCGGCCTGGCGGGCTGCGGCATGAGGAGTGAGGTCGGGACTCCAGCCTCTCGTCTCTCTCCGGCCGAGCGGGGCACCCTGCCCCCGCTCGTCGGTGGACCCCCGGCTCAAGACCCCACACGCGGGGCTGCTTCCGCAGGGTGCGGTTTGCTCGTCCGGTCAGCCGGCGTGCTGCTGTGGCGTGTCCAGTCAGCCAACTGGCGCGGTGGCAGGGAGCGCTGCTCTGTCTTCCAGCGCTGGGGACAGCACCCCAGCGCTCTTTCTCCTGCGGGGAGGAGCCCAGACGTGGGAGCTGCTGTCCTCACCCTGCCCGTCATGTGCCCGGTGGGGGACGGACGGGACACGGGCGGCAGCGATAACTGCACCGTGTGGGTTTTCCCGGCAGTCTTGGGCCTGCGCAGTGCAGGGCTGGTGCCTGCATCGGGTGGTGGCAGGTCTGGAGGTGGGCAGGGGGTCCCTGGGGGTTGCAGGGTAGGAGGGGGAAAGGGGCTGTGAGTGGCGTGGACCTGTAACCTGTCGTGGTGTGGAGGGATGTGGACGGGTGTGGGGTGGACAGGCATGTGGATGGGCACGGGTGTGGCGTATTCATGGCGTGACTGGGCATGTCGTGGACAGGCGTGGCACGAATGGGCATGGCGTGGGTGTGGCGTGGTCTGGCCACAGTGCCTGGGAGACATTCAGGCAGGAGACAGGCCGAAGAGCTCGTCAGGGCCTTAAAGCCTCGGGGTGGGTGAGTCTCCTAGGGCAGAGGGAGGTGGAGGCTTCTGTCCAGGAAGGGCAGGGGCTTGAAGTGGGGCCACGTGCCCAGGACCTCGGTGGGTTTGCAGCAGGCTGTGCCCGTCTGGTCCTGGGGCAGAGGAGCCGTCTCTGAGCCCAGGCAGGTAGCAGGAGTTGGGCAGGAGGTGGGGGGGATGGGGGTCTCTCCCACCTTGCGTAGGAGCCCATGTCTCAACCTCTGCCCCCAGACAAGCTTCGGACCCCCGAGAGTGTTTTGGGCCGGAGTATGGTGGGGGGTAGGGCGCCCCACAGCTGCCGGAGTTCCGCGGACCCTGGCCTCTGCCTCTGCGGCCCGGGTCCCTCCAGCCCAGGCAGGGCGAGTCCCTGTGAGTCGGCCGGGCGCCTGGTCACGCCGCTGTAGGCCTCCACCTTCCACCCTTCTGCGTCCCGTCCTCCTGGGCCCCACCCAACGCTTGGTCTTCTCAGTGCAGCTGCCTGGGGCTGCAGCAATGGGGCGTGTCGGGGTGGTGAGCCCGGGCGGCAGGGTGGCGGGATTGGGGCTCACTGAGCATCAAGCTGTCCTGGCCCAGCAACCTTTCTGAGCCCTGGCGGACCAGCCAGACACCCGTGTCTCCCTGGAGGCGTTGGGTCAGGGGTAGCCACGTGCCAGGTGCTCGGGCTGTCGAGTAGATGGGCAGTGTGGCGGTGTGACAGTGGTGCCAGCCTTTGACGTCAAGGGTCTTGGGCAGCCTAGGCGCTAGGGGCAGCCCCAGTTAGCTGGTGCCTTGGGCAGCCGTATCCCTCTCCAAGCACTGCATTGCCGTCTGCAACACGGGGGTGACGGGAGTGCAAACGGTGGCCGCAGCGGCTCTGTGGACCGCATGTCCCACTCGGCTCCTGAGCCATCGTGCCGAGCGTATGCAGCCTTTCAGTCTGGCTCCCTCCTGCCCGGCCGGACCAGCCAGCCTTGCGAGGGGCCTTGGCCGGGTCTCCCGCCAACTCCTCGTGCCAAATGGGTCGCTGGCGGCGAGTCCTGGACCGTAACAGGGATCTGGGCTGGGAACACCTTCTCGGCGGCTCAGGGTTGGGTTTCCGGAGGAAGCACCGCTGGGAGCAGCCTCGAGCTTCCTTGGGCCACGCCAGCATCGCGTGTGTGTGCATGTGAGTGTGTGTGTGTGTGCACCCGTGTGGGAGATGTTCATGTGTGAGGTAAACGTGTGTGTGCGTGTCTGGAGTGTGTATGTGCACGTGGGGGGTATGATGCATACACAAATGTGCACATAGCTGGAGTGTGCGTGCACGTGGGTATACAAGCGTGCGTGCGTGTGCACGTGTCTGGAGTGTGCATGCACGTGGGGGAGGACATGCTGCAGGGATGTGTGTGTGTGTGTGTCTGGAGTGTGTGCGTGCATGTGTGCATGACTGTGCGTGTGTCCCCAGCATAAAGGGAGACTGTGCACAGGAGAGGCGGCCTGCCCCGCCCTGTGCTTGGTGGCCACCGTGGGGCCACGCCTGCTCATGTGTCTCGGGACGGTGCTGCTGGGAGCTCTCGCGGCTGAGCGGCGCCCCCGGAAGAGTCGGGTCTTGGAGGTCGCCTGGGGAGCAGCCGGACGCAGGGAGACCGAGGGGGATCAGTCGAGCTGGCGTGGACCAGCCTGTGCAGGGGTGTGGTGCCCTCCCCATGTGGGTCTCGTGCCGCCGGACGGTGGGAGGTCCCGGGCCTTGCTGGAGGCGGAGCTCGCAGGCCGAGGGCCATGGCCTCGGCCTCCCTGACTCGCAAGCCGACTGGGGTCTGAGGGAGTCAGCGCTCGGGCTGCAGGAGGGCCGGGCAGGTCAGGGCAAGCCCCAGAGAGCCTGGCAGGACTCCGAGGACAGCCGGCGCTGGTCGGGATCTGACTGGCCGTGGGCCCTGTTCCTCCCGGGGTGGCCGGCTCCACATGCCCGGGCCTTTCTGTCCACGAGGCCTCCCCGAGTCCCGCTTGCCGTGGGTCCTGGCTCACGTCCTTGCCGTGCCTTCCCTGGTGCTTGTGAGGTGGGGAGGGGCGAGGTGACGATGGGCCTGCACTCACCGACCAGCCCCTCCTGGGCCAGCAGACAGCTCTCTGCGTGCTCAGGCCGTGTCTCCTTCGCGTGGGGCACCCTTCCCCTCTGATGTGAGGCGGCTTCCTGCACTGGTGCCTGGGTCGCCCTGGTGCTCCGCTCCATGCGGGTTCGGGGCGTCTCCATGCACCCCGTGTCCCTGACGCCTCTCTGGCTCCGGCTGGGGCCTCGTTTGGCGCAGGGCACGTCGCCCCGGGCGCGGTCTCACGGAGCACCTTGCGTCGCGTTTCACCGCGTGTGTCGTTCCCAGGTCGGCTGGTGCCGACGGATGCCGGCTTTCACTCGGGGCGACGTGGGAAGTGTCTTTCTGAAACGCACGCGTGAGCTTTCTGAAGTGCAGTTTATGTGAGCACGTGACACAGACCCCCCACGGCATGCATCACGGGGCTCCCTGTCAGCGGGCTGTGTGGCAGAGGTGACACGCCTTGGACGCCCCGTGTCCCACAGTCCCCCGGGTGGCGCCAGCGCCTCCCACATTTCGGCAGGGAGGGGGACCAGCAGGATCGCAGGTGTCACGTGGTGTGGCTGCACTGCCAGGGGCCACCGGCACACAGTAGGCCTCTGCAAGCCTGTGAGACGTTCCTGGGCTTCGGCGGGGGGCTCGGTGGCGGTGCGCCCCAGGCTCATGGGGGTGGCGGGTAATACACGCGTGGAGCCGGCGGCAAAGCCAACACTCGCCCAGGTGGAGGGGGCGGCCGTCAGCTGGGGCCTCTGGTGGGAACTGGCCAGTGGGCTTCCGTACAAGGCAATGAGAAGAGTGCAAGCACTCTTGGGCCCGGGTGTGGCGGCCTTAGGGCTTCCGGTCTCCTCCTCACCAGAGCCCTGGCCGTCCCGCCAGGCCGTTCCCTGCTCCCGGCACAGCCGTAGGGTGCCGCAGCCTCCCTCTGCAGCCTCCACCTGGCAGATAGGACTGGGTGTCGTTGCAGCCTGGCATGCACTTCCTGATTGTCCGGCGGGCACCACAGCCAGTGGGACAGCCTCGGGGGGCGGGGGCGGCGCCGTGAGACCCCTCCACTTGGCTCTGCACAGAAGCGTGCCTGCAGAGTCCTCTGCCGAGCCTCCGTGAGCGTGGCCTGGCCTCCACGATCGTTAGTCCTCCGAGCGACTGTGGCCGAGAGAGCAGCCACACGTGGCCTGTGGGTGGAGCAATGCTGGAACCAAACTGCTGCATCCTCATGGGTGCCTTGGGGTGGAGCCAGTGGGCTGGCTGTGTGGTCCCTGTGGTGCTCTGAGGGTCTCAGCACGTGTCCTTAACGTTGGAACCAGGCGGGTAGCCATGAGCAGACAGACCCTCCGATGCCCAACAGCTCGGCTTACGGTTTTCCAGCACTCTGCTGGCTAATGGGTCCTTCCGTGCCTTTCTGATTAGGATGGCTTTATTGGGACATAGCCACATTGTGAGTGACAGCTGTGCCGTCCTTCCGGGCGTGCGGAGGTGGGTGTGGTTAGACTCTGGTTCTGGGCTCTGCAGGGGCCGTGTCTGGGCTCGGTCAAGGTCATGGTGTGGTCAGAAACTATGGTTCCAGACTCAGCAGGGTCGTGTGTGCTTGGAGGCTTAGCCCGTAACTTCTGGGAGCACACGTGGTCAGTGCATGTGGTCAGCATGTCAGGCTGAGCCTTCCTTCTGGGGGTGCACGTGGTCTGAGGATGTGGTCAGTATGCCCGGCCGAGCCTCTTCCTTTTGGAGTACATGTAGTCAGAGTGTGTGGCTAGTGCACCAGGCCAAGCCCCTTCTGAGAGCGTCTGTGATCAGCGTCCATGCACGCGGTCAGCGCCAGGCCGAGCCCCTTCCTTCTGGGAGAGCACGTGGTCAGCACGCCAGGCCAAGCCCCTTCCTTCCGGAGTGCATGTGGCCAGTGGTCAGGACACATGGTCAGCGCCAGACGGAGCCCTTCCAGGACTGCCGTTCGCCCCACTTGGCTCTGCCCTTAGAATCCCTGACTCTTCTCTCCTGTGGAGCCGCCTTGGCACAGGGCTGTAGTGGGCAGCTCTGCCTGTATGCTGTGGGCAGAGGACGGGCCTCTGGGGCCACCTGGCTCTCACCCAGAGTCCCCCGCTGGACGAGCCTGGACACTGCCGGCCGCACCCGACCTGCCTCTGCTGTTCCCCGGCAGCCTCCCTCTCGGGTCACCCAAGCTGAGGGCCTTCTGCTCCTCCAAGACCCTCCCCCGAGACTCCGCCTCGGCCCAGCGTGTCCGCGTGTCCTGCTCAGGGGCGTGCACGCACAAGGGTCTTCGGGTCGCCTGGCAGCGGCCGCCCAGCATCCTACGCCGGGCCCCTCCACATGCTGCCCTGTGCCTGGCCCTCCGCCCCTGAGTGCCCTCCTGCTCCTCTGCCCGTCCCAGGCCCAGCACAGACCACACGCGCTCCGTGGAGGTCTCCCGAGCCCGGGCTGAGTGGCAGTGGCACAAAGTCTCTGCCCCGGACCCTCCTGACGCGCCAGACGCTGCTGCGTGCCGGGGTTCGGTGCTCCGAGCGCCTTCCGGACACGAGTGCTGCTTTGGGGCCGCTCTGCAGATGAGAAGTGGAGGCGAAAGCCAGAGCCACGCCTCGGGCGGCCACGGGCGGCATCTGTCCCGGTGCCTGCTGGAGCCGTGCCTGGGCCCCCACACGTCCCCCCAGCTCTGCCTGCAGCACTCCCGAGTCGGCCCCGGGGTGCCTCGGCCCTTGCCTGCTCAGACCCTCCGGAGGCCGTGGACTGCTGCAGGTCCAGCCCGGCTCTGGCTCCCGGCCACTTGGCGGCGGGCAGGCCGGGGCCGCGTGGGGGTGGCCGCCCTGGCTGTCTCCTTCCAAGGGGTGACGTCGTTCCTGTGCTAATGGGCTTGGAATCCAGGCCCAGGCGCCCGGGACCTGTCTGGGGGCGGGGAAGCCCGGCTGTGGGCTGAGTGGGCGCTGGGAGGGCCGCGGAGGGTCTGGACCAGCTGGCCGTGGGGCGTGTGGGAAGGCGGACCACGTTGCCGTTCTGTTGGCTTTGGACGTGGCAGTCGTGTCTTGGCCGGACTGCAGTCACAGGGACCGCTGCCAGGCCTGGCTGAGGGCAGGCAGCCTCTCGCAGGTCTTAAAGACACAGCACTCTGGCCCCTCGCACGGAGCGGGGGCTTGGCTGGCCCAGGCCGGAAGCAGCCCCGTGGGGCGCCTCCAGGCTGGGCGTGCACCTGTGCCGGTGGGCAGTGGTCTGGTGGCAGTGCTGGCCCAGCACCCCGGCCCCTCCTCTCCGCACCCCACTGGGTGCTCACAAGTCCTCACCTGTCCCTGCTCCAGCCTGCTTCCCGGCGGACATGGGGCCTCTCGGTTGGTGGCCTCCACGGAGGCGTGGCCCAAGCTGTTGGAAGCTGGAACAGCGCCCTTCCGGCAGCAGGTGGGGCTGGCGAGGGCTTCAGAGTGCCCCCGCCAGGGCAGGGCTGGACGGGCACCCCGCCGCACCCGCAGGTCCCTGTGGTGCTGGGGACTGTGTCCTCGCTGTGCCTGGCCCCGCCATGCGCCCTCCGCTGCCGGAGACCCAGACCCTCCGTGGCGGGGCGTCAGCGGCGCCTGCGGGGTTCCGCAGAGTCCACAGGTGTCGGGCCACACGGAGCGGCTCAGGGAAGGAGGACCCCAGCCGGCAGCTGCCGGCCTCCAAGTCCTCCAGCCCGGGTGTGCTCGGAGCCTGAAGCCTGACCCCCCGGCTGGCCTCGAGCCAGGGCCCAGGCGACAGGAAGGAGCCCCGGGTCCCGTGGCGCGGGGTCCGCCGTGTGTCCTCGCCCCAGAGCAGGACTTGCTCTCGGGTGCCCGTTGCCCGCCAGCACTTGCTGTCATGGGGCACTGGCAGCCGCTGGTGCTGCCGGCCCCCAGGCAGCGACTGTTGCCCTGGCGAGCCAGCGAGGCTGAGGGAAGTGACCGGCCCCGCCCGGGCACGGGGCACGGGCGTGTGGCAGAGCCGAGCCACACAGAGGGTGTGTGGGCAGAGGGGCTACGGAGCACCCACAGGCTCCATCCCGGGTGGAAGGGGCGGGCCGGAGGGCCAGGAAGGCCGCACGCCGGGGCAGGGGCGGGAGGACGGGGAGAGGAAGGAGTGGGTTCTCCGCCCCCGCCTTGTGGTCCGGCCGGGCTTGACCTCAGAGGACTTCGCTCACTTGCTAACTGCGCGCAGCTGGCCTGCTCTGGCTTCTCAGCCTCCTTCCCCAAGGAGGCCATCGTGGCCTGGTCGCCGGGGCGGCCTGGGCGTGCCCACCACTGCCGCCGGCGCTGCCAGGCTCGGGCGCCCAGAGAGGCCGAGGCCCCGCCCTCACGCCCCACTGCGTCTCCCGGCTCTCCTTCCGCCGTCTCCTTGGCCGGCTCTGCCCACCCTGTGTCTCTCTCTCCCTGCCTGCCCCGCCCGGCATTCCGGCAGCCCGAGGGCTTTGAATCTGGCACCGGGCGGCCCTGCTGGGTGGGCTCAGCGAAGGCTCGGGGCCGTGGCGAGGGAGGACCTGATGCCTGGCTGGGCTCCTGCCCAGGTCCACGGGGCGCGGGTTGTCACTGAGGCCACGGGGCAGGGAGGGTGCGGGGCGCAGCTGTGCCTCCTGGGCCCAGCCTCCTGGCCCTGCAGACGGCACCCTGGGAGGGAGAGGCCAGCCGGCAGCGCTCCAGGGTTTGCCGGTTTGGGATTCTCCCGTGGGCAAGGGCCTGGGATCGCTGGACGCCACTGGCACGAGGCAGGTGAGGAGCAGGGTAAACGGCACACGTGTGTATTGGCGGGTACACATGGGACCCTGTGGAGCGAGGCTTGGCCTCCTGGGGACGTCAGAAACTGGTACGCTGTCGTGAGGTTACAGAAAGGGAGTGTCCAGCCTCGGAGGGCAGGGAGGGCTCTGCTGAGAGGAGACACAGCTACCGGGGGGGCCGGTGGGCACAGAAGTCGGGCTGTGGCTGGCGCTCTGTGCGCTCGCGTGGCCCCGGAGATGTCCTGACCGCGACCCGCTGCGTGGGCCGCTGCGTCTCGGCCTTCCTGCAGCAGTGATGAGACATGGCGGGAAGCGAAGCCGCTGCTCTCTTGGGGGTCTGCCCCTGGCGATGGGGACCCGGCCCCAGGTGCTGCCAGCTGGCATTCTTGGGGAGGCTGGCGGGGTCCCCCGAGCCAGAAGTCGGGGCACTGCAGAGGACGAGGATCCCAGGTGTGTCTCAGCGAGGACGCGCCCGTTACACAGCCTGGCCGCCTGGAAGCCCCTGGCACAGCGGAGACGAAGGGGGTCGCAGCCCAGGGCACAGCTGGGCACTGGCGCTGGGCCCAGAGCAGCACGCCCTGACCAGCAGCCCCTTTGCCTGCCACCAGCCCCTCGCAGGGCTCCGCAAGCTCCCCCGTCCCTGGGCCCGCCCCGCCGGCGCTTCCCTGCTGTACCCAAGTGCAGGCCCTCCTGGTGGAAGGGACGTGAGACCATGCAGGGCCGAGCTGAGCGCCTGGGGCCCGGTCTGGTGTGGGGACAAAGGCCTGGGTGGGAGCACGAGGGCCTCAGCCTCCAGGCCTCTGCCTCGGAGCCTCCGACGGCTGTGGGTCAAGCGACTGCTTGTCGGAGCTCCTGAGGCCGCGCCCCGGTGGGCAGAGTGTGAGCAGGGACTGCCTGCCCCGCGCGGTCTGGGGCCCCACCCTTGTTCCTGAGGTCGGTGGCCGCGGGGGCCCCACTGGTTTGTTCTGTGGCCTCGGCTCACGATGGGACCGTCGGAAGGGATGCCGGTGGTGGCTGGCTGGGCGGCGTCTTCAGGGCTCGGTTCCAGTGACTGAAGCCAGCTTGGGGACAGCCCAGCCCACAGCGTCGCTTTCCGCAGTTTCAGTGCCCGAGGCCAGCTACGGTTGGAAACGTGGCCGCACTGGCGAGGGGGCCGCGCTGGTGGCATGACTGCTCTGCTGTGTCGTGAGTTGCCGGCCTCTCGCTGTGCTGGTTTGTCGGTTAGACTTCACTCAGGGTGTGCGTGGAGAGACCACCACACTGCGGCCCCAGCACGGTCCGTGCTTTCGGGCTTCCGAGGGGGTCCTGGAGCGGGAGGGGCGCGGGCCCGGCGCTGGGGAAGTCCCAGGGGAGGACTAGCGCAGAGCAGGGAACCAGGAGCTCAGGCGTGTGAGCCAGGGCTCCCTCCCTTCCTCCCCCCTCTCCTCTTCCCCCCCACCCCCGTCTCTCGTGCCCCATCTCCTGAGACTTTGCACTGCTTTGCTGGCCCGCCTCCTGGACCACCTCTCTCTGGTGTCCCCGGCTGGCCCTGCATGCTGTGTGCAACATCGACACCACAGTGTTCCCTCTGGGAAAAGCCCCCGCGTCGCCAGGCTCAGGTCCCAGCCCTGCCTAGAACCTCACAGTGTCCAGAGAGGTGACAGGGCCACAGGAGAGGAGCGGCCTGGGGTGACGAGGCCAGGCCTCATGACACGTGGCGACGCCAGAGGAGTCTGGAGGGCTGGCGCCAGGACCCCTGCCGCAGCCAGGCCTCTGAGAGGCTGGGCCTCGGGGGGGACGCTGGGGGGCACACCTGCCATTTTGAGTGGGCGGGCTGACTCGCAAGCCACGGCCACAGTCCCCTGGCCCCAGCTCCCCTGCCCTGCCCGGACAGCCTGGTGCTAGGCCCTTGCCCTGCCTCTGCAGAGGGGGCCACAGCCTCCAGGTTGTTGTCACAGAGCTGGGACTGGGACCCTTGACCTTCTGGTAAGCTCGGGCTTCCAGGATGGGGGCGACTGGGAAGGCCTTGGCCATGTACCAGTGGGCGGTGGTCCCTGGCCTTTCCGGGTGCAGGTGGGGCTCAGCGCCCATCCACTCAGGTGTCAGACGCCCACGGCACCGGTGGGCACAGCCCCCAGGTGCCCAGGACCACCTGCTGCCGCCCAGCCAGCCCCGTGAGCCTCCACCACCCTCCAGTTCTCGCGGGTTCATCACACCCAGACCCCGCGTGGGGAGCCCGGAGGTACCCTGGATGCAGGCGCCAGTACTCTGGTGACCACCCGTTGTCACATCCGTTGTGGCCCACCAGCCGTGGCCTGCAGTGGCCGCCGGGTCCCCGGGTGCCACCGTGCCCCTCCCGCTCAGTGACGCCTGCCAGCGGCTCTCTCTCGGAGGCCAGCCTCCCTTCCCCTGTGACCCAGAAACCCTCCAGCTGCAGACGGCCCACTCGCCTCCCCGGCCCGGCGGATGGGCCCAGGGTGAGGGGTCTCAGGGGCCCCGGGTCGGTGGCGCAGCTCGGCCGAGAGGCACAGCTCCGGGCCCGGGCCCCCGACCTCGTGCGGTGTTCACTCGCCCATGTGCATGCTCACGGAGGGAGCGGGGCGGGAGGGGCCCGGGTGAGAGCAAGGGCGTAGGCCGAGGCGCCGGGCACGTCGCCGGTCTCGCCACCCCTGACGGGTTTTGGCTCAGCAGCTCAGCCGTCTTCGTGCCCCAGACGGCGGGGGGCGTGGATTCCAGGCTGGCCTGGGGGAGAAAGGTGAGGGCAGCGTGCCGGCCCGGGGTTGTTGGGAAGGGGCCCCATGGCCCCTCGTCCCGCCCAGACAGAGTGGGGGGTCCAGGCCACCAGCAGGCCCGGTCCTGGTGCGAACCGGAGCGCGAGGCAGGGGCCGGCACCACAGGGGAGACTGAGGCCCGAGCTGAGCCAGCCTGGATGGCAGGATGCCAGCCCAGGGCCCGTCAGCCTGCGGGCGGAAGGACGGCTCCCCAGAGGTTCGACGGACGGGACTGCCAGCAAGCCGGGCCTGCCCTGTGGTCGGGAACCTCGCTGCAGGTCCGGGAGGCAGCCTGGGTTCTGTGCAGGCACCCCTCGTCCTCACAACAGCCATCGGGCAGCTTCTTCCCGGGCGCTGGGGGACCCCCGTGTGTGCCCTGCCTCCCTGGGCACCCACTTGAGGCCACGGGCAGTGAGTGGTGCAGCCTCCAGCACTGCCCAGTGGAAGGCCAGGGAAGCCCGTGGAGGGTGGTCGGCAGGGCCCAAAGGCTTTGGCCTGGATGAGCAGACAGAACGGGTGAGCAGGCACCACACACGAGCCGTTAGTGCTGGGCACTGCCCACCTGCTGGCTGACCCATGATGGAGACACGGAGGCTGGCCTTGAGCGTCACGAGGACTGCACCCGTGGGTTCCACGGACCCTGGGTCCAGGGTGTGAAGGGCCACTGTGGTCTGGAAATGCCCGCACACCCCAGCCCTCCCGCACAGTGTACGCACAGATGTGCGTCTCCATCGAGCGTTTGGAGTTGGGCCTGGTGTGGCCTTCTCCGGACTCGTCGGGCCTGTCCTGGCCTCGTCCGCCTGAGGGGAGGCGTGGCCCCGAGGCTGGAGCCCCAGTGTCTGCCTGGGCCCTCACGGCCTGTCTCCTCCTGTCGCCCGCAGGCTGGTGGTTCGTCAGCACCTCTGAGGAGCAGGGCTGGGTCCCTGCCACCTACCTGGAGGCCCAGAATGGCACTCGGGACGACACGGACATCAGTACCTCCAAGACCGGGGAAGGTAGGGGCTGGGTGGGCAGCGGGTTGGAAAGGGAGGCCGGGACTGCAGGGTGGGGGAGGTGTGGGGCTGGGTGGCCGGGGAGAAGGGGCAGGGGCACTAGGGGCCTGAGGCCCATGGGGCGTGCTGGGGCTGTGCCCGCAGCCTCTGGAGTCAGCCCCTCCTGGAGGCGTCGCCCCACTTCCCTAGCGCTGCCGGAGCCCCTGAGCTGAACCGGGCACGTCCAGCCCCTTCCCACAGGTCCTACCTCGCTTGTTTGGACCAGCTGGTCTGTTTCTGGCTGTGGGTCCCCTTGCAGTCAGCCGCTTTGATGAGCTCCAGCTCGGTGGGGACACCAGGGCCTCGCGTCTAGAAGGGCTGGCCCTGGCCTGGCCTCCGCTTCTTGGCTGGGGGCTCGGGCCTCCCGGGCCTCCTCTGGCCAGCAGAGGCGTCCGCTGAACCCACCATGCCACCTTCCTCTTTGCCCTTTGTGGACTCTCCCACCCTCCTGTGGCGGCTTCGTTCCAGCCCCTAGAGCAGAACCCAGCCCTGTCCTGGGCGGCCAGCCTGAGCCAGCTTCCAGGGACTCCACCCTGGGAGGGCCCGTGTCCAGGCTGGGTACCTGGCCGTCCTGGCTGTCCCGCCTCCAGGGGCTGGGGACTGGGACGCCTCGTCACCACCCTGGGGGCACCGGCCACCCCCCCTTCCCACCGTGGGACCTGAGGCTTCAAGCGGCTCCTTGTGAGGCCTGGGGCTCCCCTCGGGCCACGTGTACAAATCTGAGCCCGCCAAGAGGGTCACCCCAGGGCGTCGGGGGCTATGGAGGACCCCGTGGGCCCAGCTGGGACGGAGCAAGTCAACGCAGGGTGGGCGGGGGCCTTGAGGAGCGATCGACTGCCGCACGCCTTCTGCCTTCAGAGGGGCGTAGGCGTGTGCGGCGTGAGCCTCCTGAGCCCAGCATCCTGCCCTGGAGGATGGGCCGGACCCCAGCCGTCTTGTGAGCCAGGACCTGCCGCGTCTGTCTGCAGGGCCCTGCACAGGACGTGTCCACAGCCTCCACCCTGCCCTTCGGCTCCTGGCGCCCACGCCACGTGGCTTTGGAAGACGGGCAGGGGGCTGTCCTAGTCCCCACGGGTGCACCGTACACCGCAGCCAGTGGGGTGCCATGGGGGCTGCACGTGCAGGTGCGGTGGGTGGAGACCCTCCTGCCCCTGACAGCGCCTTGGTGGGCCGGGAGTGATGGTGCCCGTGCCCTCAGGACAGTCTCCGCGGTTCCCTGACGCGCAGCTGCCGTCATCCTGGGGCTCATATCGCAACACACAGGCACACACGGGGCTTCCTGTGGGGACCAGGCCAGCCCTCAGGGTGCAGGCTGTGGCAGTGGGGCCTGGCGGGCACCCACTGCTCCTGGCCGTCTGTCCGGCCACCGCTCGGAAGCCGTGGGTCCCTGGGCACTCCTCCCTCCGGGAAAGCAGATGCCAAGAGCCGGCCTCATGAGGCCTGGCCAGGCGTGCTCGGATGGCCATCCTTCCGCTGCAGCCCTGGCCTCCTCTCACAGGCTCAGCAGCTGAGCGGCCTCCTGCAGCCGCAGGAGGGGAGGCCTCTGCTTCCTGGAGCCCTGCTCTCTGGCCAGTTCACCCGGGAGTCCGCAGAAGGCCCCCGGGGCCGGACCTGACAGGCGCATGGGCTTGACTGGGGCTGCCGCGGCCAGAGGACCAGGGCAGTGGCTTCGAGCACAGCAGAAGTGGGCAGGCGGGGCCGGGCGTGGGGATCCCTGGGGTGCCGGCCTGCCGCCCCCGCCTGCGTCTTGCTCCTTGGGCGCTTCAGGGGACCCCGTGTCCCTGAGCCGGGCCCTGGGAGCCCTGGCCCTCCAGACAGCGCGAGGCAGGGTCTTGGGCTTCCTCCTCATCCTTCCCGCATTTCGCGCCAGCCTTCCTGGGAACCAGCCTCACCCCGCACCGGCACAGCCGTGCCCGGGCCGGAGAGCGCGCCTCTCGTCTCGGGGTGCCGGGGCCTGAGCCCACGCCTGCTGGACGGAGCCCAGGGCTGGGCTCTGGCTGGGTTTTCCACACGTGCCACCATCGCCTGTCCGGTCTGCGCCCGCAGGCGTCCTCGGCCGGGCCAGGGTGGCGGCTGGGCTGTGGCCCGGCCCCCACCTCACGCTCGCCTCCGTTCTCTCCGCCGGTTGCTGTGGCTGCACCACGTCGCCCTGCAGTGTCCAAGAGACGCAAGGCCCACCTGCGGCGCCCGGATCGCCGGTGGACCCTGGGCGGGACGGTCGGCAGGCAGCACAGCCGAGGTGACCACGGGCGCCTCCTCCCTGCAGCCGCTGCCCTGCTCACCTGCCCGGCTCCTCTCTGCTGCGCTCCCCGTCTCCTGCTGCGGCCGGGGCTGCCGGGAGCGGGGCGGCTAGGGCAGCGCTCTGGCTTCCGTCCCCTGCGGGGGGGCCCCAGGGCACGCGGGTGGGGCCTGGAAACGGAGAGGGGCTTGAGGGCCCGGCTGTGAGGAGGAGCCCAGCGCAGGGTGCGGACCCCGCCCTGCCCTCAGAGGAGCCCAGCCCTGCCCAAGCCGCCCTGTGTCTCGGGAGCAGGCAGTGCGGCCCTCCTCCCTGCCTCTCCCTGGGAACCGGAGGGCCAGGCCCGGCCTGGGCGGGCTGCAGCCCCAGCCGGCTCTGCAGACGGGTCCCACCAGGAACACCAGCTGCTGGGACGCAGGGCCTTGAGAGGAGGCGCATGGTGCCTGAGCTGACGGGCCGGGTCCTTCGCTGGCCCAGAGCTTTCCGGCACAGGGTCCTGGCGACATCCAGAAACGTAGGGAGGGCAGGGGTGGGCGTCCACGGACAAGCCCGCGGCACCTGCAGTCCCGCGGTGGCCAGCCAGCATCCCTGCCCCACGGAGGGCGCCCTCCTGGCCGTGAAGCAGGCTGGGCCCCAGGCGCGGCACGCACAGGCCTTTCTGGAGTGCAGGGCTGCCTGTGACTCACACTCAGCCTTGCGGGGGGTCTGAATGACCAGGCACACGCGCTGGGTCCTGCCTGGGCAGCAGGAAGCCTGGACTTGGGCGGCCACAGCCCAGGGCGGCCTTGGTGTCCCACGGAGTGCCTGTGGGGGCCAGTTTGCCCCGAAAGCGGGGCTGGACCGGAGGCTGACACAGGCAGGGGCCGCCCCAAAGCTGCGTGGGCAGACGGGCCCGGAGGTGGGACGCAGGGTCTCCGTGGCCAGGAGCACGGAGGGGGGCCAGAGTGCACTGTGGGGCCGGATGCTCGGCCTCTCTGACACCAGCAGCACGGAGCCTCGGACACGGCGGCCTCCACACCACAGGGACACGTAGTGAGGAGCGTGACATCAACAGGCATCACCTCAGGGCCCCGTCTCATCCCGCGCCCACATGCACAGAGACACGTCCAGGAATGCATCTGCACAGGCATACCCCACAGACACACATCCACAGATAAACGTGTCACACGTGCCCACAGACACATGCGTGCAGCAATGTGTCCACACAGGCACACCGCCCCCACAGGCATATCCAGAGCTCCAGGCCCACAGTGGCCCACAGAGGCACTACAGTGTACGCTCCAGTCACCCTGCCACCGCGTGGATGCTGCCGTGGGTGGCCGTTGCCACAGAGGCACCGTGCACAGGAGTCATGGGTCACACATACACGGTCACGTAATGTAAACCTGCAGCATCACACGGGGCTGTGCCCAGCTTGTGTGCACCGCGCTCTGTGCCACGCACATCACACTTGCAGGCGTCTGATGGCATGTGGAGACACAGGTGCACACCTCCGCCTCAGCCCTGCATTGCCCATGCACGAGCACGTGCCCACGAGCCTCCCTAGAGGCATGGACATTCCTGGAGAGCTTGTGGGAGCTGGCTGGAGACACCCCCATGACGGCAGGTGGCGATGCAGCGGGGAGGCTCTGGCTCAGCGCCTGGTGGGCCTGTCACTCGCGGCCTGGCCTGCCTGGGGTGGCCATGCTGTTTCCTGGCAGCTGGCTGACTGTCCACAGGGAAGGCTTCCCAAAGCCTGAGGGGTCCACAGGCTCTCAGCCCCCTTTCGAAGTCTGGAGACCCAGACCGGGCAGAGTCATGTGGCCGCCTGGGCACCGTTCCCAGGCGGGCCGTCTCTTGTCTGCCCACCTCTGTGTGTCCCTCGGGACAGCTGGCATGCGGCCACATGGAAGCGACCACAGCCCCCCCAAGCCAGCCTGAAAGCTAGGACCCAGGAGAGTGGGGTGGGTCGCTGGCCTCACCAGGGACCCACATGGCGATGGGGCAGGACAGGCCTCCTGCCCTCGGCCTCACCGGAAGCGCACAGCCTCCGTGGCCATGGCGCTCAGCCACCTGAGCACGGCCTTCTGCAGGCCCGACTCCACTGCCCAGAGCTGTTGCCTGGGGCTCTGCCCATCCCCCAGGGCCAGAAGGCAGAGCTCAGGAAGCCGAGGGACTCTCCTCTGAGTCCCTGGTGGCTGTGCCTGCCCGAATGCGCCAGCCATGGCTTCCTACTCCAGCTGCAGACTCTAAAACAGCCCCGTGGCCAGAGGCACCCCGACTTCAGAGCCCCAGGTCCCAAGCCTGGGGCTGCCCCTGCCACAGGCCCGGGATTGTCAGGCCCCCCTGGAAGCGACCTCTCCCATGTCTGCCTCTAGCGGCCTGGGATGTCGCCTGCCTTCTGGGGTGTGGCCCGTCAGTGTTGTCTGTGCGCCCCTCACAGGCCTGCCTCATCCGGAAAGGAAGGGCTTGGGAGGCGGCCGTCCATCGCCAGGGCCAGCCAGGGGACCTGGGGACAGTCGTGGCTGGGGCCAGGGGTATCTTAGAGGCCGGCCCCAGCCTCCTCTTGCCTCCAGCTGGTCCCGCCCAGCGCCTGGCTCAGCCCCGTCCTCCCGTCGGAGCCGTGGCTGGCAGCCTTGCTCCCGCATCTGCCAGGCTCTGCCCGCTGGGGAGGACAGCTTGGGCGGGCGGTCCTGCCCGTCTGCCCCCGGCTCTCCCAGAGGATGAGGGGTCATCAGCCATCCCAGGGAGGGCTCCCTCCACACACTCAGCACAGGTCTCCCTGCTGGGCTTCCTGGGACAGGCAGAGCCAGACCCCAGATGTGAAGAGAGGCCTCCCAGGAAGCCCGACTGAGGGCTGAGGGAGGTGCCGGAGACACCCCCAGGAGGGAGTCAGCGCCCCTGGGCGGTGTGACACGGCCCCTGGCGAGACTCCATCTGGCACCTCTTACACGGCCTCGGGAGGAGCTGGGCCTCATGGGAACAGGCAGGGGCCTCCTGGAGGGTGTGGAGGTGTTGCCATCTAGTGGCCATGGGGGTCTTTTCGTAGCAAACATGTAGGAGGCTTTGGCCCATGGGTTCGAGACCAGCTTGGGCAACTTGGTGAGCCCTCGTCTCTACACTAAATTAAAAAAAAACAAAACAAAAAAGCCAGGTGTGGTAGCACACGCCTGTGGTTCTGGCTACTTGGAAGGCTGAGGCGGAAGGGTCGCTGGAGCCCAGCAGGTCGACGCTGGGGTGGCCATGAGCATGCCACTGCCCCTGGCCTAGGCGACGGAGTGAGACTCCAACTCAAAAAAAAATTCGTGACCAACCCGTGAGACCTGTGTCCCGGAAGACCCCTGGGAGAGGGCAAGGTCAGGGTGATGGGTGGGCTGGTGCTGTGAAGGCTTCACCCAGGGGGCCTCGGAAGGACTTCGGAGGCTGAGTGGGCAGGGCTAGAGGGCGCAGGTCCAGGAGGGGAGGCCTGGGCTTGGCGGGACCCATGTGGGTCCCGACTCAGGCCTCGTGGGGGTGACCTCCCATCCTGCCGGGCCCTGTGGACTCCAGGTCCGGGAGCCGGCTCTGGAATGCCAAGGGCCTCACAGGGTGCCCGCTGGCTGTCGCAGATGCCTGGCCCGCAGGACCCCTCCCCGGCCTCCCTCTGGGCGAGCCAGAGCAGCCCCGGGGCACTGGGAGACCGGGAGAGGACCAGCCTCGGTGCCCCATAACCCTGCCTTGTTGCTTCTGCCCGCCCAGAGGAGAAGTACGTCACCGTGCAGCCCTACACCAGCCAGAGTAAGGACGAGATCAGCTTTGAGAAGGGAGTCACGGTGGAGGTGGTCCGGAAGAACCTGGAGGGCTGGTGGTACATCAGGTAGGAGCCCACGGGGAGCCAGGGGCCCCTCCACGATGACGCGGGGGGCCCTCCCATCAAGTCGGGGACGAGGGGTCAGGCCCCGCTCCTGTTGTCAAGGAGGAGAGTCACAGCCCTCTTTCTCCGGGCTCGTGGTTCCCCCCGACGGCAGGGAGAGCAGTGCGTGTGTCCTGGTTCTCTCTGCGGGCAGGGCGTGAGCGTGGCAGGCGCGCTGCGATCCTTTCCGTTCGTGGTCTCTTCTGCCCGGACTCAGGCCTTGGGCCCGGCTGCGGCCTCTGGGGGACCCGGGTCGCCCGCGGGCAGGGCCAGGGCAGAGGCCAGGCCTGGGCTCGGGCCCTCGGAGGCCTTCCCCTCCAGGCCTCCTCCACTTCCGTCTGGGCTTGGGCAGGGCTGTGGCGGGCTGGCAGCCACCCAGCCCCCTCCTCCCTCCCATCGTGGGCAGGGGGTGCGGCATCGGGAAGGAGGGGCCGTCCCAAGGGCCAGACAGGTTCGGGGGCTTGAGTGAAGGCTCAGCCCCACGGGGGAAAGGGACTCCAGGCGTGAGGTCGGCCTGTCGCCAGGCTCCGTGTGCTGGTGGCGCCACGTCTCCGTCCGGTTTGCGCTTTGGTCTCTTTACAGCTTCTTCTCTGGAGGCCCCCTTTGCAGAGATTTTGCCCACCCAGAATTACACGCATGTTTCGTTTTGCTGTGTGGTGTGCGGCCGGGGTCCCATTCTGTCGCCCAGGCTGGAGGGCAGTGGCACAGTCACGGCTCACTACAGCCTCCCCTTCCCGGGCTCAGGCGATCCTCCCACCTCAGCCCCTCGAGTGGCTGGGACTACAGGCGCATGCCTCTGTGCCCGGCTGACTTTTTAAATGTCCTTATAGAGATGCGGTCTCACTGTGCCTCCCAGGCTGGTCTCGAACTCCTGGCCTCAAGGGATCTTCCCACTTCAGCCTCCTGAAGCACTGGAATTACAGGCGTGAGCCAGCACACCCAGCCAGAATCATTTTTTTTCAAAGACAGACTTTCACCAAAATGGAATCAGTCCATACATGCCCTTTGGATCACTTTATTTTTTATTTCTTTGAGTCAGGGTCTCTGTCGCCCAGGCGGGAGTGCAGCGGCACGATCACAGCTCGCCACAGCCTCCACGTCCTGGGCTCAAGTGATCCTCCCACCTCAGCCTCTTGAGCGGCTGGGACTGCAGGCACATGCCAGCGCCACACCCAAGTAATTGCCTTACCTTTTGTTGAGTTGGAGTCTCTGTCGCCCAGGCTGGAGTGCAGTGGCAGGCCCACAGCCACCCAGCGTCGACCTGCTGGGCTCCATCAGTCCTTCCACCTCAGCCTTCTGAATAGCTAGAACTACAGGCGCGCACTACCATGCCCAGCTATTTTTAAAAATTTTATTGTAGAGACGAGGCCTCACCGAGTTGCCCTGGTTGGTCTTGAACCCGCGGGCTCAGGCAGTCCACTCGCCTTGGCCTCCCAAAGTGCTGGGATGACAGGCTGAGCCACCGAGCCTGTCTTTACTCTTTGTGGAGACAACATCTTGCTGTATTGCCCAGGCTGACCTCAGACTCCTAGGCTCAAGTGATCCTCCTGCCTCGATCGCCAAACTGCTGGCATTCCAGGCGTGAGCCATTGTGCCTGGCCTTATGTGTGTCTTCTTTGATTTTGCCTCATGGTGAGGGGCCCGAGTCTCGCACCCTTGCATCTGCTGGGTCATCCGTGGTCCTGTCACTAGACACTGTGTCCTTACTCTGCCACTCTGAAGTAGCGCCTCTGCTGTCCTGTCTGTGGACTTGTCCCGTGAGCCCCCCATCAGCTGTCCGGCAGTGGCCCTGCCGCCTGCCCCAGCCAACCTTTAGAGACGTCTCGGTAGGCCCAGCGGGCAACCTCCTGGAGACTCTGCAGCCGCGGCCCTGAGCGGGCTCGGAGGCCTGGTCCAAGCTGCCCAGCCCCCGCGGCCACACTTCCCGCCATCCCTCACCCCCAGGTGAAACTCTGGAGAGTGGCTGCTCAGCCCGTGGGCCAGTCCGCCAGGGAGTCTGCCTTCCGGAAACCCGGAACCTGGGACGTCTGGGCTCAGGGCCCCGCGTCTGCCTGACTTGCCGAGAAAAGTGCCCCGCGTGGGGTCGGCAAAGGAGAGGGGGAGGGGACCGGGCGTCCGGGCAGCTTACTGCGCACTCAGGACCGGCGCTGCCCAGCAATGCAGCTGCCGCGGAGCCCTGTGGGGGCTCTGTGGGCGAGGTGGGCGGAGCCAGGCCCAAGGCCGGCCCAGCAGCGGTGCGCTCACGGCACACGTCCCCGCAGGCACCTGGGCAAGGAGGGCTGGGCGCCGGCGTCCTACCTGAGGAAGGCCAAGGAGGAGCTGCCGGCGCGGAAGAAGACGCTGGCGGGCCCGGTGGAGATCATCGGCAACATCATGGAGGTCAGCACGCTGCTGAGCAAGAAGGCGTCTGCGGACAGGGAGGCGCCGCCCGCGGAGGCCCAGGGCCCCGACGCCCCCGTCGCCAAGAAGGAGATCAGCCTGCCCATCCTCTGCAGCACGTCCGGCGGCCCCGAGAGGGCGGGTGCCAGGCTGGCCCAGGGCTCCCCGGCGGTGGCCAGGATCGCCCCTCAGCGGGCCCAGATCAGTAAGCGCCACGTGCCCCGGCCCCGCATGCTCCTCATGGGTGGGCGCCGGCCAGGGCCCAGCTACCTCCTGGAGCGCGGGCTGGCCCGGGACCCTGCGCTGCCATTGGCGCGTCCCAAGGGCGGGAGGGCGGGGCATGCCTCGGGCTGCCCAGCCGCTCCACAGGAGCACGGGCGTGTGGGTGGGTGATGTTGTCTCCTTGGGCGGCGGGTGCATTCCAGGATATGAGGCATTGTCCTTCCTTGTGGTGACAGCTCTCATCAGGGTAGATGGTGCCCAGACTTAGAAACAAGGGCCACGTGTCCCTGTGGGCCGGACTGCCCCCAGGAGGATGGCCCTGTGGCCTGGGCCCGCCTCCCTGAGACCTCTGCCAGCTCCTGTAAGCCTCCCGGCTTGGGCAGCACTTGGCCACAGCACAGCAGCGTCCGCGGTCCCTCAAGGGTCCCTTTGTCCTGCAGGGGACTCCGGCCGTCCGGCCGTCCCTCCCCAGCCAACTGTGCCACCGGTTGAGGGTTGAGCCGTCTAGACTGTGAGGTCCCAGCTGCTGTGTGTGCCCGGCGTTCCTGACACCAAGCGGAAAGCCATTCCCAGTCTGGCCAGCGCGGGCAGCGCTCACGCCAGCGGGAAGGCCATCTCACCTGCTGGGCCGGACAGTGTGCGGCGTCCGGAGTTCAGGCTCTGCCGCAACTTTGAGAGCCTGATAAGGCCGCTCGCCCCTGCCCTGGAACACGCCCTGAGTCAGCAGGCCACTCAGGAGGTCCCTGGCAGAACCCCGCGGCGCCAGGAGCCTCCGGGCTCCATGCGCAGCCACAGCGCCCCAGGGTCCAAGGCTCACGAGGCCCCAGCTGGCCGCCAGGGTCGCCTGCACAGCTGCCCCCGTCAGCCGGGATTCTAAAGACGGCTGCTTCCTTCCAGGCTCCCCGAACCTCCGGACGAGACCCCCCCCACGCAGAGAGTCCAGTCTGGTATGTGTCAGTTACTCGCCCCCCCAGCCCGTGTCCCCTCTGCACAGGGGGACCCCTCTCTCCGGGGGTGCACTTGGGCCGTCCCGCTGGGAGGCTCGTGGGTTGTTCCAGCTCTGCATGGCTTCCGGCTCTGGGGGCTGGGGCTGGGCCGAGCCCCCGGGTCCAAGGCTTCCCGCCCCCGCCACCTGCCCCACACTCGGCAGCCGATTCCAGCTGCCCTGCAGACCAAGATGCAGGGCGTCTCACCCCGGCCTTCCCACGTGGGTGGGGGCGTGGCCCACGCTGCCCAAGATGCTTTCCATTCCGTGTGGCTTGAAAAGGCTGCGTGATGTGGCGGCCGCCAGAGCCCAGCAGGCGGAGGGCAGTCAGGGAGACTCCTGAATCGGCCTGCTGAAGCTCGAGGAGGGTCACTGCGGGGGTCCTGGGCTCCCACGCATTGGGGTGCCCCGCACGGGCATGGACTCGTGTGCCGCTGCCAACTCGAAGGAGCAGACCTGGGCAGTCGCTCACCCCCGAGCCGTGTCCATCCACACGGGGCTCCTGGGGTCTGGGACGCTCACCCCCGAGCCGTATCCACCTACCTGGAGGGTTCTGCCATCCTGTCGTGAGGGTCAGTTGAGACGGTGTGCAGAGGGCCTTCACCTCCCGTGCTGGCCAAACGTGTCGCGCCGGGGAGGTCTGGGTCCCGCCAGCCTGAGCTGCGAGCGCCTCTGTGGTCGGTGGCGTCTGTGCTGGGGGCAGCCTCGCCTGTGGGGCGAGGCCCTCCTCGACGCAGGGCTAGGCTGCTGTCCCGCGCCAAGCCCTTCCGCCGCCGCCATGCACAAGGCGCCTCTCCCCGAGGTCTGACACGTGGCGACGGCTCCCTCCTCCATCTTCCGGGTCCGTGGTCACCTTCTGGCCGACTTGGTCTGGGCAGGAACTGGCTTGGCCCCTCTGTCCACAGTGGGGCTCCCGGCGGCTGTGTCCTGAGGGCTGGCTGACGCCCACCCCACCGGGCTCACTCGTAGCTGCCCCTGGGCCAGCCTCCCCACCCCCGTCCCCTCGCCAGGAGCGGCTCATGCAGGCTGCCACCTCGGGGCGGGCTGCGCCACGCAAGGGCCAGCCGGGAAGGAGCAGGGTCCCGGTGTGGAGCTGGCCTGTGTTCCGGCTCTTCCTGCTGGGCGGGGCCTGGGCTGGTGTGCGTGGTCCTTGGTGGCCCGTTTCGGGTGGCCTGGGCAGGTGAGGATCAAGCCTGGGGGTCAGCACTCCTCTGGGCCCGCCCCTCCTGCCCCCCACCCTGCTTCTCCCGTGTGTGGGCGGGGGCTGAGTGCCAGAGGCCAGGCCCACCGAAGCCGCAGAGCACAGCCCGTTTCTTGCGGGGGCCTCTGGGCCTGACACAGCAGCGGGGGGCAGAGGGGTGTGTGAGCTTGGGGGCTGCCGCTGAGGCTGGCGTCCGGTGAGCTGGATGGGCCCGTGCCGGGTCTCCGCCCGGAGTCAGAGGGGTCTGCACCGCACTCGCTGCCGGGCTGCCTGGCGTCGGCGTGGTGACCCCAGAGACCCTCCTCACCGGTGGGCCCCGGGCCGGCCGGCCCTGCTGCCCCTCAGCCTCCTCTCCCCAGGGTGCCGTGCGAGGCCTCGCCGGAGCCCTCCGCTGCTCCTCGCTCCTGCCGTGAGGCCCGGCTGCTGAGGGGAGCGAAAGCCGGGCGCCCGGGTGTGAGGGGCTGGCCGGCGGCTGGCATCCCGCGGGCGTCCGCGTGTCAGCGGAAAGCGCCTCTGGGGACACACCCGAGGCTCAGGGCGGCCCCCCCGCGCTCGCTGCCATCTGCCCGAGTCCCCAGCCATCGCACCTGCCGGGGGCCGGCGGGGCCGCCCCAGCCTCTGTGACAGGCGGGCTTGCTCACGGCGTCTGCCGTTCCCAGGGCTTCCAGCTGCCAAAGCCACCAGAGCCGCCGTCCGTGGAGGTGGAGTACTACACCATCGCCGAGTTCCAGTCCTGCATTGCAGATGGCATCAGCTTCCGGGGTGGACAGAAGGCCGAGGTCAGCCAGGCTGTGGGGCGCTGACGCTAGGGGCAGGGTGGTGGCACTCCCATGGGGACGGGAGGCCGGGGTCGGCCGGGCTGTGGGGGACTGACGCGGAGTCAGCGTGGCGACACTCCCTTTAGGACAGGAGACGGGGTCGGCCAGGCTGTGAGCTGTTGATGTGCAGGGACGAGGCGACCACCCTCCCGTTAGGACAGGAGGCCGGCAGGCCCAGGGTCAGGGTGACCACAAAGTGTCCTCAGAGAACTAGGACGGCAGCATAGACCCGGGACTTGGGGATGTCACAGGGAGTGCCCTCAGGATGTCCGTGTCCAGGATGTCCGCGCTGACCTAGGACTCGGGTGTCACGGCGCTCGTAGGGGGCCTCTCAGAGCCACCTGTGGCCGTGGGCGCGTGTGGTCCCCGCAGTGGGGGAGATCCCGGTCGCGGGTTAGGGCCGCGTCCGAGCCCTGGCCTTGTTGCAGTCCCTCCTGTCCCCTCCAGCGGATTTTCCAGCTGCCCGGGTGCCCTCTGCTGCCTGCGCTGTTGCTGGCCTGGCCCCGGGGACGGGCCTCTGCGGCTCGGCCGTGCCACCACGTGGCCTCCTGTGGTTAGGGGGCCCAAGCGGTCCGTTTGCGCCCGTCACGCTCACCGGCAGTCTCTGCGAGGCGGTGACGTCTCCGCGGCCGCTGCGGTTCTGGGGAGCCCTCACCGTCCCTGACGGGCGGGTGCGGACGCGGGTGGGGCGCGGCAGGCGAGGAGCGCAGGCCGGGCCGAAGCGAGAACAGCCTCTTCCCTCGGCCGCGAGGGCTGGCCTCGCCCGCCCGCGGCCTCTGCCTCCCCGGCCCCTTCCGGTGGTGCCCGTGGCTCGCGCCCGTCCGCCTCCGGGCCACGTCTGCTGGGTCCCGCGGACCCGCTTTGCCTCCCCTTTGCGCCCCCGGTCCCGGTGGACCCAGCACAGCCGGAGCCCCCCGCTGGCGTGGCCGGCCCTAGGCCGAAGTTGAGAGACCCCTGGAGCTCGGCGATGCCAGCGGGGGAGGGCGGCCGCCTCGCCAGCCGGCCCCGCAGCCGCGGGCTCCACGGGTCGCCGGCCGCTCGGCGTCCTCCTCCACCCAGGGCCCCTCCGAGGCCGGCGAGGAGGCTCCGGCCGTCCTGGGGGCGGCGAGGCGGGGGCCGGGCGCGTGCTCGGCGGGTCCGAGGAGGGCCTCACGCGCTCGCCTCCCGCAGGTCATCGACAAGAACTCCGGCGGCTGGTGGTACGTGCAGATCGGCGACAAGGAGGGCTGGGCGCCCGCGTCGTACATCGACAAGCGCCGCAAGCCGCAGCTGGGCCGCCGCACCAGCACGCTGGCGCGCCCCAAGGTGCCCCCGCCCGCGCCGCCCGGCCGGCCGCGCGAGGCCGCCGGCGCGGGCGACGGCCGGGACTCGCCCTGCCGGCCGCGCTACGAGGAGCCCGCGTACGACGTGCCCGCGCACGACGTGCCCGCGCCGGGCGGCGACTCGGAGCCCGAGCTGGGCGACGCGCCGGGGGACGACGGGGCGCCGGCGCCGCGGCCCGCGCTGCGGCGGGCGCGCTTCCGCGTGGGCGGCTCGGCGGAGGACGTGGGCGCGGAGACCGTCTACGAGAACGAGCGCTTCCGGCCGCCCGCGGAGGACGCGCTGTCGGCGCGGGGCTCGTCCGCCGACAGCGACTCCCCGGGCGGCTCCTCGCTGTGCCTGGCGCGGCGAGGCTCCCCGCGGCCCGGCGCGCCGCCCACGCCGCCGCCGCCGGCCGCGCTGGGCAAGACCCTGTCGTCGGCGTCCTTCCCGTGCGTGCCCGCGCCCGCCGGCGGCTCGTCGTCGTCCTCGTCCTCGTCGTCCTCGCTGTGCCGCGGCGGCGAGCGGAAGCCGCGCTCCGCCTCGGACGCGGGCGCGCGCGGCGGCCCCGGGCCGGGCGCGCGCAAGGACGCGCAGGGCTGCGCGCGCGCCAAGCCGTCCGTGCGGCCCAAGCCCCTGCTGGCGCGCGCGGAGGCGGCGTCCCCGGAGCGCATGGACATCAGCTCGCTGCGGCGCCAGCTGCGGCCCACGGGCCAGCTCCGCGGGGGCCTCGGGGGCGCCGCGGGCGAGGACGCGGAGCCGGCGCCGCCGGCGGGCTCCGAGGCGCCCGGCGGGGGCTCGCGGAGGGGCTCGGCCGACGCCGCGCCCGCGGGCGCCGCGGGCAAGGAGCCGGAGGGCGCGGCCGCCTACGTGGCGCGCGCGCACCGCCGGGCGCAGGACTGCGAGCTCAGCCTGGCCGCGGGCGCGGCCGTGCGCGTGCTGGAGAGGCGCGACGGCGGCTGGTGGCTGGTGCGCTGCGGCGGGCTGGAGGGCTGGGCCCCCGCCCACTGCCTGGCGCTCTGCGCGGACGCGGCGGGCGAGCCCGCGGCCGCCGAGCCGGGCGCGGAGCGGACGGAGGCGCGCGCGCCCGGCGCCGCCAGCCCGGGCCGCCGGGCCACGCCGCCCGTGCCCTCCCGGCCGCCCGCGGGCTTCGGCAAGGCCGTGGCGGTGCGGCTGCGCGACGGCGTGCGGCAGGCGGCGGTGCGGCCGCAGTCGGTGTTCGCGTCGCCGCCGCCCCAGGACGCCGGCCCGCCCTGCGCCCTGCGGAGGAACGAGTCGCTCTCGGCCGGCGACGCGCGGCGCGGCGTGCGCCGGAACAGCTCCTTCGGCAGCGCCGACGCCCCGGGCTCCCGGGCCGAGCGCGCCGCCGGCCGCGGCCCGGGCTCGCCCTTGCTGCCCGCGCAGCGCCGCGGCGTGCCCGTGTCCCCCGTGCGCCCCAAGCCCCTCGAGAAGTCGCAGCTCATCCACAACGACCTCAAGGACGTGTACGTCTCCATCGCGGACTACGAGGGCGACGAGGAGACGGCGGGCTTCCGGGAGGGGGTGTCCATGGAGGTCCTGGAGAGGAACCCCAACGGCTGGTGGTACTGCCAGATCCTGGGCGGCGCGAAGCCCTTCAAGGGCTGGGTGCCTTCCAACTACCTGGAGAAGAAGAACTGAGGCCCGGCGCCCTCGCGGCCGGCCGCCCGCGCCCGGGCTGGCTGGGAGACAAGGGGGAGTCCGCGGGGGGGGACAGCAGCCTTGCCCGGCGCGCCTCGACGCCCCCTCCAGACTGGCCCCCGGGATGGCGGACCAGGGTCCTGGCCCCGGATCCTGTGTGCCGCGGCGGGGCTTTTCCTTAAACCGGGGCTGCCGGCCTGGCTCGCGTCCGTGGCCGCCTCACCACGGCCTCGCCTGCGCCTGGTTCCGCGCGACCCGGGACGGCGGCCTGCTGAGCGTGCGCCCAGCAACGCCAGGCCAGCTCAGGGCGTCCGCGGGAGCTCAGCTGTCCAGGCCAGGCCCGTCGCCGTCTGTCCATGGCGAGGCCGTTCCCTGCCTCGAGGGCGGCCAGGCGGGTCCGTGTGCGCAGTCTGCGGGGTTCCTGGCTCCTTGCAGCAGGAGCGCTGTCGGACCTTCGGTGGGGTCTGGCAGTCGGGGCTGTGGGCAGCAGTGGCGGCTGGCGGGTGGAGCGTGGGGCTTGTTCCTGTGTCTCCTCCACAGGCCAAGGTTCTTCGCTCAGGCGCCTGCGGAAGGTTCTGGGCTGAGAGCCCCGGGGCTGCAGACACAGGGACCCGGGGAGGGCCTTCGTCCGCCCTCCCCGCGAAGGAGGGTGTTAGGACCCAGACGTGGCGGAGGAGGGTGGCCGGTGGTGTGCCCCCCTGCTGGGCAGGGCCGCACTTGCATCTGAACTTGGGAGGGCGCCGCCCCACCCGGGGCCTGCGGCCAATGCCACCAGCCACCCCACGGCCGGCTGGCGGCGTGGACTGAGGGGCAGCCTGCGCCGGGAGCCAGCCTGGCCTTGTGCGGCGGTGCCGGCGCAGCGCGCGCGGGGAGGTGCTGGAGGCCCTCCATGACTCGTGGACAGGCTGGGGTCCCAGGGACCCTCAGAAGCCCGGCGGGCGGACTCACTCCACACGTGCCTTCGACCGGAGACGGACTGCCGGTGGTCGTCTTCGAGGGGAAGGCCACTGCGCCCTCCCCGCCGGCCGGGCGGCAGCGCCAGTCTCGGTGCCTTCCAGACCCCAGCCCAGGGCCCCGCGGCCCCTGATCCTGGCCACGTGTGCACCGCGGGAAGGCCCTGGTGGGGTTCCTTCGAGTGGTTTCTCGGCTGGACAGTGTTAACCGAGCAGGCCCCAGCTGACCGCGCACTGCAGGCCGAGGCACGGCGGGGTCGTCGCCGTGAAGCGCCTTGTCCGTATCAGAGCAATAACGAAGGAGCGGCCGTTGGTGTGTGGCTGATGCACTTTAACCGAGGCGGCACCGAGAAGCCCGGCGCAAGGTGCATCAGTTAAAGATGCAGTGTCTGCTTTCTCATTTTTAAACAGCACATATTTATTAAGAGGAAAAAAGTAATTTATGACTATTTAAAATAAGTTTAAAAGCCAGCGGCTGTGGGTCCAGGGACCCTCATGGCCCACCCCCGTGTCTGCACTGAGCGGCTGCCAGGCTCAGATCTCCGCGGATGCGCCACGGGGTTCCCGGAGCTGCCTGCCCCGTCCGCAGCCCTTCCGGGACCCCGTGTTCTGAGCGACGGAGCCACCACAAGGCAGGACTGGACAGGAGGTCGCGCCATCCCTTCCCGTCCTGAGGCCAAGGACAGTGACCCTTCCGGAATCACACCACGGGCTGGTGGCAGTCCCCTCATGGCCTGACCCCGTGTCCCCTCAGCCTGTCTTCCTGCCTGGCCGTCATGTTTACACTGTGGCCCAAGGGTGGCTGGGAGCTGCCCAGGCACCTGGGGACAGGGCAGTGGGCAGGGACTGCCACGCCGGTCTTCACACCTCGCCCCTCACCACCCCCACCCCACAGCACAGCACGAACCCTGCAGACCCAAAGAATGCTGATACTTGAAGCAGGAAGGTGCACGCCGGCCCCTCCCTCACGGCCAGGGATGCCGGCCTCGAGCCCCGGACTCCCAGCCCTCCCCGGGTGGGAGGGCCTTCCCTAGAGCGGCTGAGCTGCTTCCTGACGCCGGAGGGTGCGGCCGGGGCAGGCAGAGGAGGGGCCTGTGGCTTGGATCCTCAGGACACCGGGTCAGACTAAGAAGGAAACTGGCGGCATCTCGGCAGCATCCAGGCCCGGCGTCTCGTCGCAGCTGAAGATGACGTGCGTGCTGTGTGTCTTCCAAGGTTCCTAGCAAGGTCGCGATGCCCATTGACATGCCTCGGCACTGTCTCTCCGCATGTTCCCGGGGAACGCCGGCTCTCGTCCCGCCTGTCCAGGATGGCCGTCCCCCCCGTGCGCCCTTCCCACTGGGCCCCCGTGTCCCTGCCGCCTGTCAAGGCATTACATGCAGCCCTCGCGGTCCCTTCCGACGTGCGTCTCACTGGCACATCACAGCTTCCCTCCAGGGCACGCAAGCTTTACTGCCCCAGAGACGGGGAGCTGGTCGCATGTGCTGGGGTGTTCTGGTGGCCTAGGACTCCGAGTTAGACTGTGGCTTGGTGGTGGTGGGTTTTCCGGGGAGGAAAGGAATCCCGACCTGTTTTGTATTAACTAGCATAAGACTTCTGTAAGGCTGCTCACGCCACGGATACTCAGCACCCTCCACTGACAGAGGGAACGGTCGGGGCAGGATAGCGCAGTGTCACCAGGGTGGGCGGCCTGGGGGAGGCAGAAGGCAGGGTGGGGAGGCCTGCAGGGGTGGGGGTGGATGGAGCCGGACCCGGCCCCCTTCCCCCTCCCTGCCCTGGCAAGGCGGCAGCCCCGCCCGACCGGCTCAGGAGGGGCTTGGGATGCGGCGTGCACAGGGAGGACACCAGACCACCTGTCTCATCTTTCGCTACAGTGGGCCCAGAGCCCATCCCAGCATGGCCCCTTGCCGGGTCCTGGCATTGGGCCGTGCTCCTGCTGTGCCTCCCGGGCTCTCTCAGAGTGTGACCTCAGTGCGGTGGATGGGGGACGCCTGGCGGCACCCTTCCTAAGCATGAGCCCCCTTGCCCAGGACGCCAGGTCGCGCGGCAGGGCCCGGCCTGTCCTTCCTCCTGGGGCTTCGGCCTGAGGGGCTGCGGCCCCTGCTCCGCCCCGAAGAACAGCCTGTGGGGTCTGCTCAGGCCTCGGCAGACAGCCTCCACGCCGGTCCCCGGGGGCATGTCGGGTCCCCTTGGACGGTAGGGATGTCTCTGCCTGCAGCCCCTACACCCAGGGCCCACCCCTGGTGCTCCGCCGTGCGGGGGGCTGTGCAGACGGGATCCCTGCCCTGAGGAGGTCGGCACCCGGGTGAGCGGGTCATCTGTGACTCGGGTCATGGCGCTCCTCGAAGGGAACTGTCCGGCCCCTGGAATGCGACTTCCTCGCTTTTTTGCGGGCCATGTGTTCGTGCGTGTGCGTGTTGTTTCTCCCTCGGACGGATGATGTGGCCGGAGAGGCACTGGCAGCCATCCCCCTGCACTCGTCCTAGCTGGGCCGGCCCCAGGGGGCTTGCGGCTCGGTGGCATGTGGCAAGCACGTTGGGGCTGGAAACCACGCCAGCACCGCTGGGTCTGGCAGAGGCAGCAGCGGCCAGCCCCAGAGCCCGGAACAAAGTGCGGGCAGGGCTGCTGGGCCGAGGAAAGCGTAGACACCTGGTCTCGCCCACGGGTGGGGGGGTCCCGGCGCCGCTGTGGCCGTGCCATCCCCCTGTTGGGACAGTCACCGTGTCCAGTTCGCAGGTGGACCACGGCCAGTGAGGACGGCCTGGGCCCACCCTCCCCCACCCAGCCGCGTTCTGCTTTTGGGTCCCCCATGGGGGCTTCGGTGCAGGTGGGCCAGGTGGGGGGCTCAGGAGGACCCGGCCCCAGCGGCCCCTTCCCAGCCCACGAGGGTGGGCGCAGCCTGTGGGGCCCCTCCCTGCCCTGCACAGTCTGCAGTTTGCACGTGAGCTTGACAATCATCTCCTTCCTGTCCCTGTCCTAGACCTCAGTGGCCTTAGCGAAGGGGTCCCTGGCCTGAAGGCCCGGCCTCATTCCATCCTGGCCAGTGGGCTGGGCCTCGAGGCCAGAGCGAGATGAGAGACGGAAGAGCTGTCCAGAGCAGAGGGGGTTGGGCACGTTGGCGCAAGCGGGGGGCACGTCGCGGGTGCGGGAGTGTGGGGCGCGGGGCCTGCCGCCCCTTCTGGCGGGAGGCCCGGGAGACGGGGAGGAGGCAAGAGGAGGCTGCCGGGGTTTGGCACTGTGGTCGCAGCAAGAGGCCGCCGTGTGTGCGGAGGGCCTGGGAGCGGGCGGGTGGGAAGGGACTCGCTGCAGGGTGGGTAGGCGGGCCCCCATGTGGTCACAGAGCTGGCCCCACGTGCCCCAGGGGTGGCCCTGTCGCGCCAGCTCTGGGCTGGGGCCATGCTCCTGGATGCAGCCAGACGCCCTGCCACCGGGTGACTCCATCCTGTGCCACCGGGCTGCCCAGGAGGGGCCCACTGCCACCTCCAGCGTGTCCGTCCTGTTGCTGAGGTCGCGCCCAGACCCCTCGTGACAGTGCAGCGGGTCTGCCCAGCAAGGGAGGCCATGAAATGGCCACGCGGCCTGGAAGCACCTGTGTGTGTGGCGTGTGGCCCGGGCCAGGGCAGGGCAACAGCCCCCACTCCCATCCTGCCACTCTGTACACAAATGGGGACACGGGGTGGGAAGCCGGCGGCCTGCGAGGACCCGGGGCCAGCTGGTGCACACAGCCGCTGGGCACAGACACGTCGGGGTCCGTGGTGCTAAACTGTCTCCACTGTCGGCCACTGTGGAGCTCATAATCTCACCCAGACACAGCGCTGGGAGCCCAGTCTGGGCCTGCCCGTCCGGAGGGCAGCCGGACTCCCGGGCCTGCGTCTAGACTGAGAGCGGGGCTTGTTTTGTATTCTGATTATGTTTACATGCATCTTGTATTTCCTGAAAAATAAATACAGTTTTGGGCCTTTTTAACAGAGCACAGTCACCGCTGAACGGCCTGCCGCCAGCAAAGCCGCCGGCCATGGGCACAAGTCTCTGGCCCATCACAGCAAGGCCTTGGCCTCCGAAGGGCGGGCTGGGGCGTGGCAGGCCAGCACCCAGGGCAAGAGCCCTGCTCCAGCCCCCAGCTCTCCCCAGCCTTGCCTGGGGGCAGGCCGAGGCCCCACGCCTGGCTCAAGTGGCCTGTGTGGGACCCCAGCTGGCGGGTGGCCCGGGCATCCCCCCAGGGGACAGCAGCGGCCCTGCCAAACAGCCAGGCTGGCTGCCCCGGCCACGCCCACCCCTCAGGCCGGCGGAGGGGCCCTGCCTGAGGCCCCTGTCCTCCCCAGAAGCACAGCTGAGTGCAGGGGTGGGGTCGCACCTCCGCCCCCTTGGCTGGGCGCCCCTCAGCCCCCGCAGTCCTGGCCCTGCCCCAAGGAGCCCTGGGGGCCCCCACTCAGCCCCCTGCACAGCACACCCAGCTGGTACAAATCACCTTTATTCACACTCGGCACCCAGGTCGCCAGGAGCAGCCTTGCCCCAAGCCCATCCTTCCCGGAGGGACTCGGCGGAGCACTGGCCAGCACCCTCAGCCCGCGGAAGGGCGGGGACCAGCAGGGCGGTGATGCCCGCCCCTCCCGAGCCAAGGCTTACAGAGGTGGAGCGGTGGCCTTGGCTGAGTCACCCCAAGGCAGCCAGGCCCCTGCCCTGCTGTCACCAGGAGTCTCCGGGGTGTGAAAGCCGCAGGGGTGGGGTGGAGAGCATGGTCGCCCAGCCGGGCCCAGGACCCCTCTCAGTCCTCCAGCCACAGAGCCCTGTCCTGCTTCTGACCCTGCCAGAGCCCTGTGTCCTTAAGGAGGTGGCCTCCAGACCGCCCTGCTCCCGCCTAAGGCTCAGTCTGCCTCCCTGTGGCGTGGACACAGCTTGTTGGGAGCCCTGCCAGCACAGCCCTTCCACTGCAGGGTGGCCCCACACAGGCTGCCTCGGCCACCAGCACCCACACCCCGGGGCGCTTCCAGGACGGGGCGCAGGACTCACCTGCAAACAAGCAGAAAGCCCAAACCCGCAAGCCGAGTAAGCCGGTTAGAATCAGGAAGGGGCCGGGCTCAGTCCAGGACAGCCCCTTTGGCCCCATGCCTGCGAGCTAGGCCAGGCCAGACGCACGGAAGGGCAGGCGGGCAGAGGCGGCCGAAGCCTGTGTGCAGGCGCTCCCCAGCGTCCCTCCCCATCCCCGTCAGGTGGCTGCCTGGGTAGCAGTGTCCAGCGAGGCGGCAGGCAGCAGGGCGTGGCCAGAGGCCGGGCCCTGGAGCCCTTGGGAGCTGGCGGCCTCCGCCCATGCGGGAGGCACCCGCTGACCTCACCCCCATGGCCAGGGCCGGGCAGGGCAGGGCAGGCCGGAGGGCGGCAGCGCTTGAGAGATGCCTGCGGTGAGCCCAGGACACACGGGCTCAAGACATCCGCGCCACCAGCCGGCGCAGGCCTCATCGGCCTGGAGGAAGGTGTGGTGTCGTCCTCAAGGAGGGACCTCCCGGGAGCCTGCCCAGACGCGGGCCAGACCCCAGCCAAGCCCCTCAGCCCGCGGGACGCAGGCCGCCGGCCTCTCCCGGACCGGGCCAGCCGGGGCTCTCCACCTAACGGAGGGGCGAGTCTTGGGCCAGGCCCCGGCACCAGCTAGGAGCTGCGGTAGGTCTTGATGATGTCCTTGATGGGCCGGCGGCAGATGGGACAGCAGGCCTGCAAGGCCTTCTTGAGGCGCAGGCCGCAGGCGTAGCACAGGCACATGTGGCCACACGTGTAGATGACCGTGTCCACCGCGCGCTCGTAGCAGATGGTGCACTCGTCGCTCCAGGGGCCTGGGCCCAGGGGCGACCCGGGTGGGCTTGGAGGCGAACTGGGGGCCGTCTCTGGGGGAGGGGCAGGCGCCAGTCAGCAGGGAGAGGCGCGGCAGGGCGTGGTCACAGGGATTGCAGGGCCCCCAACCACCGAGGAGGCCGAGCCAAGTCAGCCGGCTCAGCCCGGGGGTGGGGGGGCCTGCCTGCCCTGTGGGTCCCTCTGGAGTGCCCCTGGCTCCGCCCACCCGAGGGACAGGATGGCCCCCCCGCCGGACCGCCGCCCAGCACACGCCCCTTCGGCCCAGCTGGCCCTGACCCAGGCCGGGGGCAGGGACTCACCCGCAGAGCCCCCCGGGGGCCGGAGGTGCCCGCGCTGAGCTCGAGGCGGAGGTCGGACAGGCGGCCCAGGGCGCCGGGCGCGGCGGGCGTGGGGGCGGGAGAGCAGGGCGGCGAGGGGTCGCCCTCCGCCAGGACGGTGGAGCCTGCGGGGACACGCTCGCTGGCCACGAGGCCGGGACTCGGCGGCTCGCCGCGCGCGCGCGCGCCAGCCCCGCGGAGAGGGAAGCGCCACGGCCAGGCTCCCCTCCCTGGCCGCCTCCCAGGCCCCACGGGAGCCCGGGCCCCTCCCAGGCGCGCAGGCCCAGCTCCCCCGGCTCCCTCCCCCCCCCGCCCCAGCCCGCGGGCCTCCCTCCACCCTCCCGCCCGGCCGCCTCCCGCCGCCGGCCTCTCCTCCCCAGTCCGGCCCAGGCCCCACCCTCGGGAGCTCCTGGGCTGCCCTCAAGCCCCTCGGGCGGCCGGCCCGCGGCGCGCCAGCTACCCAGGACGCCGGCGGCCCCCAGACCCCAGCTGCGCCCAGCCCGCGCTCCCGCCCCTGCTTCCGGCCGCTGGCCCGCGTCTCGTCTCCGCCTCTGCTGCCCGCCGTCCCCGGTCCTCCCGGGGCCGGCCGTCTACAGGCTCGTCGGCCGCCACCCCCGCTCGCCACCAGTCCCCACGGCCCAGCGCACGCGTGCGCCGTGCCCCCGGTGCCCACACGTGGCGTGCTGGCCTGAGCGCCCGAGGCTCGCCAGGCACAAGCCGCCTCCCCGTGCAGCCGCGGGGCGGAGGCCCGGGCCGGGCTCGGTAAGCACGCCCGCCGAGGGAGAAAACCGCGGAGGCCCGGAGCCCAGCCAGGACCCGCGGGAGGAGTCCCTTCAACAGGCTCCCGGGCGGGGGCAGAACACCTGCTCACGCGGGGAAGCCGAGGCCCGGAGGCGCCGCGCGGGACAGCCCGCTGGCCAAGGGAGCCTGGAAAAGCCGCGGCCGCCCCCGCGGGTCGCGCCAGGCGAGAAAGGCGCGCAGAAGTCCTGCGAGGGAGAAGCTTCCCCTCCCGCAGCGCGGAGTCTCCCCAGCGCCCGGCCACAGGGACCTCTTGCACGGGACGCCTGCTCGTTCCCCGAGGAAGCGCCCGTGGCCGCGGCCCCGGGGCCGCCCCCGGAGACGCGGGCTTCCCCCAAAAGGGGCCACGGCCGGCCCGCAGCGCCCTCGCCTAGGAGACGCAGACGTCGGGGGCGTGGGGTCCCGCGCCGGAGAGGCAGCGCCCAGCCCGGATGGCCTGGAGGGCCCGACAGCCCGCGGCGCCTGCGGGGAACCGCGCTGTGGGCGCGGGCTGAGCGTGGCCGGGGCTGAGGGGGGTCAGGGTCTGGGCGTCCGACTCCGGGCCCCGCCCTCTCGGGCCCCGCCCTCTCGGGCCCCGCCCTCTCGGGCCCCGCCCTCTCGGGCCCCGCCCTCTCGGGCCCCCCGCCTCCGCCTCCGTGGCGGGCCGCCGCCCTCCTCGCGGCCCTCCCCCGGTGCCCCCGCCCCGTCCCCGCCCCACCCCCCGCCCCCACCCCCCTCCTCGAGCCCCGCCCCCTCCCCCGCCCTCCTCGCGGCCCCACTCACCCAGCAGGCGGAGCTGCGCGCCGGCGCCCTGCAGGCCCAGCACCACCCAGAGCGGGCCGGCCGCGTCCACGCGCAGCTCGGGCCCGGGCGCGCCGTTGCGGCTGAGGCGCAGGAGGCCGTCGGGGCCCAGCGCCAGGCCCAGGACGTCGCCGCGGCGCAGGGGCCCGGGCACGCGGCCCGCGGCCCACAGCTCGTCGGGGCCGCCGGGCGGGTCGGGGCCGCCGGGGTCGCGCGTGGTGGCGCCGAAGGTCAGGGCGCCGCCCGCGCGCGCCACCTGCACGAAGAGCGTCTCGGCCGCGCGCACGGGCCGGCTGGTGTAGACGAGCGCGCGGCCCGCGCCCCCGCGGCCCGCGCGCAGCCGCAGCTCGCCGTCGGGGCGGGCCGGGGCGCCGGGGGGCGGGGCGGGGTGGTCGCCGTCGCCGTCGCCGGGCGCGTGCAGGTCGCACAGGCTCACGGACAGGCGCGCGTCGTCCGCCTCGCGCCGCAGCGACGGCCGCCGCAGGCCCGGGAAGGAGCGCGGCCGCGGGCAGTCGGGGGGCGCCGGCGCGCTGTCTGCGGGGAGACGGGGCGTCAGGGGGCGCGGGGAGACGGGCGAGGGCGTGGGGCGCGGGAGACAGGGCGTCGGGGGGCCGCAGGAGGCAGTGGGGGAGGGGGCGACGAGACTGCCACGGGAGTCGTGGGAGGGAGGGCGGGGCGACGGGGAGGGGGAGACGAGCGTGGGGGCGGCGGGGGCAGGGGACAGAGAGGCTCGTCACCGGGCGTCGCCGCACCCTAGCGTTCCGCCCCGGAAGTGTCCTCTGCCCCCACCTTGGCTTTAGGGGAAGGCCCTGGGAGGGCGAGGGAGCCCCGGGCCAGAGGTGCCAGGCCGCGCTCACGGTCCTCCCAGGGTCCCTTCCCGGCCCTGGACCGGGCGGGCTCCGGGGCCAGCGCCCACGCGTGGGGGCACGGGCAAGCCCGAGGCCACGAAGCCTGACCATCACCTCCGATGTCCCCCGCGCCCTTCTGGGTGGCCCGGCTCACAGGCAGGGTCGGCGTGGCCCCCCGAAAGCGGGACCCAGGCCGCCTCTCCCGTTCCCACGCGCAGGACGAGCTGTCGGGAGCCACCTCCCGGAAGAAAAGGGCCGCCTGGCGCTCCGCCCCCGAGAGGCGCTTTCAGCACGGGGGCTGCCCTTCGGAAGGGACTGCGGGTTCTCTTCTTGAAGTGCAAGAAGTGATGCAAACAGGCGGGGCGGTCCTCCGTGGGCGGATCACCCGGAGCCCTCGCCCAGGACCCCGCCTCCTCCCCGGTGCCGCGGCGCGGCCGCGCGTGGAGAGCCGCCAAGCCCCGACCCCAGCCCCGGTTCCGGACACGCGGGCGACGAGGTCCCTGCATGCCTTCACCCGCCGCGCCCGCCCCGGCTCCAGCCCGCGGCCGCCTCCTCGCAGCAGGTGGCGCCCAGCCTCGGGGATCCTGCCCGGCGGCAACCGCGCCCCCAGCCTCCCCGGCCGCGTCCCCCAAAGGCGGTGGGCGCAGGGCGCCCCCGCAACGAGCCCCGGGTGCCCGCCCGCCCGGCCGCCGAGCGCAAGCCCAGCCCCGAGGCCACGCCTGCGGCCCATCGGCTGCGAGCCCTCCGGCCGTCGACCCCTGCCGCTCCCCCGGCCCCAATCGGCCCAGGGCGAGCCCTCCCGACCCCTTCTGAGGCCCTGTCCCGCCCCACGACCCTCCCCGCCCGTCTGAGGCCCCGTCCCCGGCGCCCCCACAGCCAGCCCTCGACCCCCCTCTGCATCCCTGTCCCAGGTCACCCCTCGACGTCCCTGCCCGACCCCCTGCCTCCCATCTGTCCGACTGAGCCTCTCGCTGGACCCCGCTTCCCGGGGCCTGGAGCGGCGGGGGAGGCGCCAGGGCCCGGGCGCCGGGCGCGGGGCGGGCGGGGCGGGCATCGGCTCCGGGCGGCCCGGGCGTCGCGAGCGCCCGCCCCGCGCCCGTGCCTCGCGCGGCAGCCGCCGCCGCGTCTGGCCCGGCGCCGTGGGTCCCGCGCCGCCCGCGGCTCGAGAGAAGCCGGGCGGCGGTGGCCGAGGCGAGGGGCCGGCCGGAAAACGCGGCCGTTCCGGGAATCGACGCTGACAGCCGAGGCCGCGGGCTGCGGGCGGCGCGGAGGCGGAGGCGGACGGAGGTGGGCGTGTGGGCGGCGGGCCTCTCGCGCCGGCATCCCGGGCGCGGCCCTGGGGACGCCGAGGCGGAGACGGAGGCGAGGGCGCAGTGGCCGCGGGGAGGCGGCCCGCGGCCCCCAGCCCGAGCCGGGCGTCGGGGCAGCACCGCCTCGGGGCCCAGAGCCTCCCGGGCAAGTCCCCTCGGGGAGCGCCACGGCGGGCAGGCCGGGGACGGGCCGCCCAGGGACAGGCGCCACGGGCGTCGGAAGGGCCACGGGCGCCTGCCCAGGACGCGGCCCAGAGCCCGGCGCTGAGGGCCCCAGCGCACAAGCCCCCTGGGCTGCAGCCCTGCCCCCGCCGCGCCCCGCCCTCGGAGCGCCGCTGGCCCGCCCCGGCGCCGCAGACTGCGGGAGAGGCGGCCTTCGCTGACGCCCGATCCTGCCGCCCCGTGCGACCCGCCACCGCCCGGGCCGTGCGGCCGAGTGCCGGACGCTCTCCGCAGGGACGCCCCGTCGAACCGGCAGGCTCTGCTTGCACAAGCGCCCGCCTGCCAGGCCGCGCGCCACTCCACGCACTGCCCAGGCCTCCGCCGCCGCGGCCCAGGCGCCCTTCCGGGTCTAGACGACGCAGGCAGGGCAGGGGCCGCGGGCCGTGGCAGGCTCCCCTCCTGGCTCTGCCGTCTCCCTGTGGCACGGCTGCGTGACAGCAGTCAGTGGGCATCTACTGACTGGCATAAAGCCTGTGCTTTTTTTTTTAGACACGGAACCTCGCTCTACCGCCCAGGCTCAGGGCAGCCTCGGATTCCTGGGCTCAGGCAATCCTCTCACCGCGGACTCCAGACACCCCCTCAGCAGGGTGCTGGGAGGAAGAAAGGCCACAGGCACACGCGGCCGAGTGGGCCCGGCACTCCGCTGCGAGGCGAACTGGACCCTCGGCTCGGCTCAGCTCAGCGGGACGCGTGTGGGCTTGGGTGTGCAGACCGGGCCTGGGTGTCTGGCCCTCGCGTGCGGGCGGCCTCTGGCTAACGACCGTCCTCACAGCCTCACGGGCGCCCCCCGAGAGTGGGCACTGCTGCCCGTCAGACCCACCTGCACCTCGGCAGACCTCAGGCTCTGACCTCAGCAGACTTGCCCTTGGCCAGGGTCACCCAGGAGTGTTGCTGGACAAGGTCGCTGGCTAGAGACCAGGAAGCCACACGAGAGTGGAGCCCAGAGGAGGGGCGGGAGGCGAGGAAGGGAGGGGGCGGGAGGGAGGGCAAGGGTGGGGGCTGAGGCGGGCCGGAGGGGCACCTTTGCCTTGCTGGGGACATGGGGCTGGAGGGAGGGTCGGAGGCGGAGGGGCTGGAGGGGAGGCCGGAGCCGGAGGGCGCCAGAACCCGGGTGAGGCCCCCGCCTCGCACAGCTTGGCCCAGGCCGGCCGCTCCTTGCGTGCTCCACATCACCGGCCCACGGCCCGCACCCCAGAGGCCCAACTCGAGGGAAACCCAGACGGAGCTGGCCAGTGCCCACGGAGCCCACGGGCCAAGGCTACAGCCCCGGAGGACACCCTGGGGCCGGCTGCCAAGACGCTTCTTCTCCCCGGGGGGCTCTCGGGGCACCCACCCACAGGCCTCCCGCGTGCCCAGCCCACCAGGGGCCAGGGAGAGCGGGAGCCAGGGGGAGGGCCGAAGCTTGAGGCAGTACACGTGGGGAGTTTAACCCAAGAGGAGCCCAGAACCAGGACGCCCGTGTGCGCCCACCAAGCGCTGCCCAGCGTCGGCGGAGACGCCCCGGGACAGTGAGCACACCCCCTCTGAGACCTCTGAGGCCGCAGCTATGACTGCAGGGCCCAGGCCCGCTCCCCGGCCCCCGTGGCCTCTCCAAGTATCCCCTCAGGAAAGAGGCCTCCGCGGGGGCTGAGGCCCTTCGTGCCTCCACGTGGACCTGGCCTCAAGGACAGGAGGGGCTCCACGCCAGCAAGCCCCGCCGGGGGCCCAGGGAGGGCCAGCGGGGGGCGGGGAAGGCGGTCATGGCTCACGGCAGCCTCCAGCTCCAGGTTCAAGTCAGCCCCGAGAGCCATCGGCCTCCTCCATGGCGGCTGTGCGGGCCTCCCCTGCAGGGGCCTGGGGCAGGGAGGCCTCCCCCAAGCAGGCCGCCACCATCCGCGAGTCTGTTTCCAGCCCACACCAGGTGTGGGGCGACCTTTAGCCACGGTCACGTCACCCCCAGCGGCCCCGTTAGGAAGGCACTGTCAGCCGGGTCCCGTCTCACGCCCATCCTCCCACCAGTCTGCCTCTGGCGTGGGCGTGGGAAGGGGCCGCGGGGGCGGGGGTGCACCTGGGACAGGCCAGGGGGCTCAATCCCTGCAGGCCGGGTCGGATACCCACACCCACCTCCAGCCTCTCTCTAAACCCACCCCCCGGAACGCAAGAAAAACATGCTTTGAGCCTTCCCTGTGGGGCAGCCAGTCACAGACTCTTAGATTTACGGAATCTGCCGGGTGTGGTGGAAACCCAGGGCTTTGGGAGGCAGAAGCGGGAGGCTCACTTGTGGCAGGAAATTGAGACCGGAGGAGCAACACAGCAAGACCCGTCTCTGCAAAAAATCAGTTGGGCGTGGTGGCACATGCCTGTAGCCCAGCTGCTCAGAGGCCAGCGGGAGGATCACTTGCACTCAGGAGCTGGAAGCTGCAGTGAGCCATGATTGCACCCTGCCCTCCAGCCCAGGCGACAGAGCCAGGCTCTGCCTCTAAAAAGTTTTTTGTTGTTGTTGTTTTTGTTTTGTTTTGTTTTTGAGTTGGAGTCTCACTCTGTCGCACCGACTGGAGTGCAGTGGCCGCTCCCGGCCACCACAGCCTCAACCTGCTGGGCTCCGGTGATCCTTCCACCTCAGCCTTCCGAGTAGCCGGAATTACACGCGCACGCTACCACGCCCAGCTAATTTTTTGATTTATTGTGGAGATGAGGTCTCGCCAAGTTGCCCAGGTGGGTCTCGAACCCCCGGGCTCAGGCAATCCACACACCAAAGGCTCGGGATTACAGGCTGAGCCACTGAGCCCTGCTTAAAAGTTTTAAATTTAAATTGTAAAATGCCCCGGGCAACTTGGGGAGACCTTGTCTCTACAATAAAATAATAGCCGGGTGCGGTAGCCAGCGTCTGTAGTTCCGGCTACTCAGAAGGCTGAGGCGGAAGGATCACTGGAGCCCAGCCTAGGGTGGCCATGAGCGTGCATGCCACTGCACTCCAGCCTGAGTGAAGGAGTGAGACTCCAACTCAAAAAAAAAAAAAAATTGTAAAATGCAAAAAAAAAAAAAAAAAGATATATGGAATCTTCAGGCCACAGGATACCATAATCGCAGAATCATCTGGCCCAGACTTGTTAAGGCAGAGGGTCCTGGGCAGCCCCCTCGGGTCCCCTCCCGCGTGGGAGCTTCTCTGTCCTCTCAATAAATCCTGCTTTAAAAAAAAAAAAAAAAAAGCCAGGCTCGGTGGCTCAGCCTGTAATCCCGCACCTTTGGGAGGCTGAGGTGAGTGGATGACCTGAGCCTGCGGGTTCGAGACCCGCCTGGGCAGCAAGACCTCATCTCTACAATAAATCAAAAAATCAGCCGGGCGTGGTAGCGCACGCCTGTCGTTCCAGCTACTGGGAAGGCTGAGGCAGAAGGACCGCCGGAGCCCTGCAGGTCGAGGCTGGGTGGCCGGGAGCGGCCACTGCACTCCAGTCTGGGTGACAGTGAGACTCCGACTCAAAAAAAAGGCCGGGCTGGGTGGCTCAGGCTGCGATCCCAGCACTTTGGGAGGCAAAGGCGAGAGGACTGCCTGAGCCTGTGGGTCTGAGACCAGCTCGGGCAACTTGACGAGACCTCATCTCTACAAGAAATCAAAACCTGTAGCTCCAGCTACGTGGAAGACCGAGGTGGAAAGGCCGCCTGAGCTCAGCAGGGCGAGGCTGCCCTCCAGCCTGGGCAACGGGGTGAGACTCCAACTCAAAGAAAAGCAGAGGACCTTTGTCCAGGGGAGTCTCAGCTCAGCTGTTCCCGGGGGCACACAGCTCGCCCCTTGCCACCCTCTCCACTCTGCCGCCTGGGAGGCAGTCTGACTCGCCGCTGCCCCTCTGGCCCGGCGCTGGTGCCCATCCTCTGTGCCCACGGAACGCACTGCCCTGGAGGACCATGCGCGCTCCCAGCCTCCCCCTGCCCGCCACCCTCCGTCCTGCAAAAGCCGGGGCGGGCAAGGGCCCACGCGGGGCGGGGCTGGCTGCGGCACCAGGGACACCGGGGCTGGCTCGGGGCCCCCAGGACTGGCCGCGAGAGGCGGCGCCGCACAGGCTCTGTGACCAAGGCCGCGGGGACTCCCAGGAGCGCCCCCGGGGGCTGGGGTCCTGAGGTCGCCAGGCGCCATCTAGGCCCGCGCCTGTTCAAGGCGCCCAAGAGCTGTGTGCGGGGAGGGACTCCGCGTAGGTCACTGCAGTCCCCGCCCAGGGCCGCGCACCGAAGGGTCTCCAGGTGCCACTGGGGGGTTGAGGTTGGGGCGAGGGCCCTGGAAGGCTGAGGGCGGGGCGAGGGCCGGGGGGGCGGGGCGAGGGTAGGGGGTGGGGTGGGAGGGGCGAAGGGCGGGGCCGGAGTCGGGGGGGGGGCGAGGGCCGGGGGGCGGGGCGAGGGTAGGGGGTGGGTGAGGGAGGGGCGAAGCGCGGGGCGGGGGGGGCTGAGGGGGGCGAGGGCGGGGAGGGGGCTGGAGGAGAGGCGAGGCGGGGGGTCTGAAGGTGGGGCGAGGGCCGGGGTGGGGCGAGCGCGGGGGTGTGAGGTGGGGCGGGGCGCGTGACGAGGGGGCAGGGCGGGGCGCCAAGAGCGGGGTGTGAGGGCGGGGCGAGGGTGAGGAGGCGGAGGGCGGTGTGAGGGCGGGGCGGGGCGGGGGCGTGTGAGGGGGGGCGAGGGCCAGGGAGGTTGAGGGCGGGGCGGGGAGGGGGTGAGGGGCGGGGCGGGCGTCGAGGGCGGGGCGAGGGCCGGGAGGGAGGGCGGGGGAGTGGGGCGGGCCGGGCGGGGTCGTGAGGGGGGCGGGGCCAGGGAGGTGAGGGCGGGGTGGAGGGGGTGGCGCCAGGGCGGAGTGTGAGGCGGCGGGGCGAGGGCGGAGTGGGCGGGTGGGGCGGGGCGGGAGTGGGGGGGGCGGGGCAGGGCGGGCGGGGGGGGGCGGGGCGCCAGGGTGGGGGGCTGAGGGCGGGGCGGGGCAGGGGCGGGTGTGAGGGGGGGCGAGGCGGGTGTGGCGGGGCGAGGGCGCGGGGCGGGGCGCCGAGGGTGGGGGGCTTGAGGGCGGGGCGGGGAGAGGGCGGGAGTGTGGGGTGAGGGGTGGGGCGAGGGCGGGGGTGTGAGACGGGGCGAGGGGGGGCGGGGCGGGGGGGTCTGAAGGTGGGGCGAGGGCCAGGGTAGGGCGAGGGCGGGGGTGTGAGGTGGGGCGGGCGCGTGAGGGCGGGGCGAGGGCCGGGAGGGGGCGGGGCGGGGCGCCAAGGGCGGGAGTGTGAGGACGGGGCGGGGCGAGGGACGGGGTGGGGGCGGGGCGCCAGGGTGGGGGTGTGAGGACGGGGCGGGGCGGGGGCGGGGTGAGAAGGCGGAGTGGGAGGTGTGAGGGCGGGGCGAGGACCGGGATGGACCTGGGGGCGGGGCAGGGGCAGGGCGAGGGGCGGGGCGGGGCGCCGAGGGTGGGGTTTGAGGGCGGGGCGGGGAGAGGGCGGGAGTGTGAGGGTGGGGCGAGGGCAGGGTGGGGCGAGGGCGGGGGTGGGGCGAGGGCGGGGGTGGGGCGAGGGCGGGGGTGGGGCGAGGGCGGGGGTGTGAGACGGGGCGAGGGGCGGGGCGGAGGGGCGTCTGAAGGTGGGGCGAGGGCCAGAGTAGGGCGAGGGCGGGGGTGTGAGGTGGGGCGGGGCGCGTGAGGGCGGGGGCGTGGCAGGGCGGGGCGGGGGGCGGGGCGAGGGCGGGGCGCCGGCGGCGGGCGGGCCGACTCACTCACCAAGCAGCCGCACGCCCCGCGTGAGCCCGTAGACGTCCACCAGGGCCCAGAGCGGCTCGGCCGTGCGGACCCCGCTGAAGAAGAGCGCCACGGCCGAGTCGTTGACGCGGTGGAAGACGCGGCCCTTGCGGTCCACCCAGAAGGCGACGACGTTGCCCTCGTTGGCCAGCTCCTCGGGCAGCGCCTTGGCCCAGAAGCCGCTCTGGGACACCAGGTCGGGGCAGGCGTACTTGGGCAGCGCGTCGGGGCGGATGCGGGACGGGTCGCGGCTGGTGAAGCCCAGACGCAGCGCGCCGCTCCAGCAGCTCTGCTTCTTGGTGATCTGCGGGGAGGCTCAGCCAGCGGGGCCGCGCCGGCCCGAGGGCCGCCCCGCCCCGCCCGGCGGCCCTCGCCTCCCACGTGCCCTCGGGCCTCGCGTCCTCGCGCCCCCGGCCCGACGGCCCCGCCCCGCGCAGCGCCCCCGGCCCCGACGCGCCCGCCCCGCGCAGCGCCCCCGGCCCCGACGCGCCCGCCCCGCGCAGCGCCCCCGGCCCCGACGCGCCCCGCCCCGCGCAGCGCCCCCGGCTGCGGGCCCACCTTCAGCCGGACTTGCTCGCAGACGAGGACCGGGCGGTTGCTGAAGGTGATGGCGTTGCAGAAGCTGGCCTGCCGCCGCACGGCGCGCAGGCTGAGGTCCATGAGGATCTGCGAGCCCTTGGTGTGCGGGTGGAACAGCAGCGGCGCGGCGGGCGGCGCCCCGCAGGGCGGCCCGGGCGGGCGGGGCTTCGGCGGGCGGCCTCGGGGCGCGGCGGCGGGGAGGGCGCCCCCGCCCACGGCGTCTGCGGGGGGGGGGGGGGGGCCGCGTCAGGCCGGGAGGGCGGGGCGGCCCGAGCCCAGGCCTGCGCCCGCCGCCCCGCCGCCCCCTCTGCCCGCGCCTCCGGCACCCCGGCCTGCGGGCCCCTCTGGCCCCTCCCGCCCCTGCGTCCTGGCCCCGTCTCCGGCGCCCCCTCCGTCCCCCCGCCTCGCGCTGCCCGTGCTGGGCCCCGACCTCCCCGTCTCCACCGTGACTGGTGCCTCCACCTTTCGACGCGGCACCGTCACAGGGCTGCGGGGCCCGGCAGTCCCTGGCCCTGCAGATGCGGGCCAGACACACGCCAGGCCCGCCCGCCCTCGGAAGCCCGGCGGCCGGCCCACGCCGGCCGGCGCAGTGGGAGGCGCGGAGGGCCCGGTGCGGCCCTCGGGCGGCCTGCAGGGACAGGCGCCGGGGCTGCCCTGCCCTCGGCCCTGCCCCTCCACCGGGCCCCCACCGGGCCGGACACAGCAGGCCCGCTTCACCCAGGGTCGCCGCAAGACTCACGGGCGGAGGCCGAGCCTCCTGCCGCGCCAGTTCCCACGCCTGGAGGCGCTCAGGGCCGGCCTGGGCGGGGTGGCATCCAGGACACGCGGGGAGGGAAGAGCCGGGACGCGGGGTGCCTGGGGCCTGCCACCAGGGGCTGAGCGGCCCAGGGGGACACGCGGGTGGCCTCTTCCCTGTGGCTCACCGCAAGCACCACGCGTCCAGGCCACAGGTCTTCCCAAGATCCGCAGGCCCCGAGCTCAGGCCGACCCGCTCGGGGGCAGGGCCTGAGGCCAGCTTACCCCGCCTCCCAGGGACAGAGCCTGCGGCCAGCCCACCCCACCCCACATTCAGACAAAGGCCCCGAGGCCAGGCTGCCCCACGTCCAGGGCGGGACTAGGCGACTGCACCCAGGGCCCGCCTGCCAGCTGCTAGGCGTGAACAGCAGGGCTCGTGGGTTGGGGCTGCAAACCGTCTTCAGGCCACCTTGACATGGTCCTGACTCACAACACAGAGGCTTCTCCGCGCACCACCCAGAACCACCTCATGCGGCACCAGGGACACAGGCTCCCATCACGCCACCTCTGTGATACCCATGTGTGCCCCAAAGCCAGAAGGCCAGCCGCATACTAGGCGCTGCACGGCTGGGGTCACTGAGTGGGCGGCCCAAGTGGCTCTCGGGGCCCCCCGGATGGCGGGAGCCAGAGCCACCCTGCAGGCCTCACGGGGGGCTCGGGTGTGCGGTCTCCATCCTGTGCAGGCCCTGCAGCGGGAAAGGCTGCTTGGCAAAGGATGCATGTGGCCACACCGGGCCGGGCGAGGCCGCAGGGCCAGCTGCGTCCGTCTGTCCCCAGCAGGCTCTGGGCTCCCAAGGGACTGGCCCCTTGTCCCGGGACCGGGGCCCTCAGCAGGTGCCGGGCAGGCCAGTGGAGGGGATGGCGAAGCCTGCCTGTATGCCGTGCGAGGCCGTGGGAAGGGCGGAGGGAGCCCCCTGCCCGCACCCCCAGTCGCTCCCCAGGCAGACAGGCCGGCCGGGCTGATTCCTTCTCGCGTGGCATGCGCCCACGCCCTCCATGGCAGCCCGGTGGCCCCCAGTGGCCCCCGCTGGACCCTCAGGTGGGCGTCCGGCGGGCAGCCCTCCAACAGCCCCTACACCCCACACCTGCCCCTGGTCCCATGCCCATGTGTTGCCTCCCTGACGAGTGGACACAGTCACAGGCCACCCACCCGGCCTGGCTCCGAGGCTGGCGCCCCACGCGGGGAGGCCTGGCTAGGGGCCAGGCAGTCCTGCAGAGAAGCCTGGAGGCGGAGCCACACACTCCACGACCACGTAGGTGAGGTCGTGGATGAGGCCGGGGTGCCAGCCAGACGCAGCCCCGCAAGTGGCTTGGAGCCAGAGGCCTGAGACTCAGAACGGGGCCACATTGTTTGGCGCTAAGTGCTGTGAGCTGTAGATGACCAGCAGGCGTCCACGGTCCCACTCCAGGGACAAGAAGCAGGGGCTCTGAGACCACACGGCCAAGGACACGGCGGGGAAGCAGCATCGCTGGGCACTGCACACGGGCTGTCATGGCACGAGGGCCCCCCCGGGCCAACTGTCTGGGTGCTCCCCCTACGTCCGCTCCCCAGCCCTGCAGCCCCACGCCCACCTGTCCTGCAAGCCTGCCACGCCGAGCACCACACGTGGGCGGAGGGGCGGGCAGGAAAGGCTCCGCCGTGGCCAAGTGAGCCTCCAACCCAGCCCTGCTCCCACCCACCCTGTCACCCCCATGTCTGACTTTCCGTAGACATGGCTGCACCCCGTGTCCTCGCCGCTGACAAGGGGACCGGTCCTCCCCTACACCCCGTCCCACCGGATTCCAGAGGAGGATTCCGAGTGACGCTCTTCTGGGTCCCGCCCTCATCCCTGTTCCTGTCCAGTCCCTGGCCCTCCTTAGCCCTGTCACTGCCCCTCCCCTTGACCCTGTCTCTGCCCCTCTCTTTGACCCTGTCCCTAACCCTGCCCTTGACCCTGGTTCTTGCCTCTGTCCTTGGCCCATCCCTGTCCCTGTTTTTGATCCTGTCCCAGTGCTCGATCCTGTCCCTGTCCTTGACCCCATCTCTCTCTCCGCGACCCCACTCCTCTCCTCGACCCTGTCCCTGTCCCCGACCTAGTCCCTGTCCCTGGCCTCCCGGCACCCTCCCCCAGAGCCCCCAGGCCAGGGCTGAGAACAAGGGTGGCATGGCTTCGGCACGTGGATCCACGCAGCACACACGCCGTCCCGCTTAGTTCCACAGAGCCACGCACTGGCACGTACACAGGTTGTGGTGTGCCCCGTGGTGGCACAAGCACCCAGGGAGTGTGGCCACACAGACCCCCCAGGGCCAGGGTCTGCAGAGGCAACAGAGGCACATGCGTGTGTGTGCATGTGCTACACGTACACTGGTGGGCACACACAGGCCTGGGAGCTTCCACAGAAACCCTTGCCACGCACACGGAGGGCACAAGGGGGGCTTACGACGGGTCCTGCTGCCCTGGGAGCCCGCAAGCTCTGCCAGCCTTCCTGCCGGGTTTGTTGAATCTTTTGATTTTTAGAAAGCAGGATTCATGGAGGACAGAAAAGCTCCCACAGTGGGATGGACGCCTGGGGGCTGCCCTGTCCTTCCTGTGCTGATGGAAGTGGGGGCTGGGACTGGCCCAGGGCGCGCAGCGGGAGGAACAGGAACCCGCACTCCCGGGCCGGGGCGCCCAGCCCCTCCGCGCCAGAGCCACCTCTGGCCAACGGTCTCCCGACAGCCACCCGCAGGTTCCCTCTGCTTCCAGGCCCCCTGGGCTGACGAGGGCCTCGGTCCCCCGCCCTCCCCCACTTCCGGGCCAGGACCTGCCTGTGCCCGAAGGCTGGGGCAAGGAGGCGCCCGGGCCCACCTCCCAGCTGCAGGAGTCCGTCTGCCGAACGCACACAACACGACCCCTGTCCTGAGCCCCCACCGCCCCTTGCCCTGAGCCCCCTACACACCCTGCCGTGAGCCCTGGCCTACCCAAGCCTCCCGAGCTGCCCCAGGTCTCACAAGGCCCTGGCTGCCTCCCTGCCGCCGGGATGTCAGGACAGCCAGTGGGATCCACTCGCAAAGAGAGCCTGGCTTTTCCCTTCTGGGCCAGCACACTCGGGAAGGGGCGCGCGGAGGGGCCTCCAGCGAGGCAGCAGGGCGCCCCGCCCTGCAGCTCCAGGTGGGCCGCTCTGGAGACCCTGGGAGCGGCCGTCACGGGACTGTGGATTCACCTTCCCACAGGCGTCCTGGCGGGCTGGTCCCCCCCAGCCCTCACGGCCACCCACGGCCCCCACGTGTGCAGCCCGGCCCCCTGACTCCTGCCAGCCTGGCATCCAGAGTCCCCAGCCAGGACAAGCCAAAAGCCCAAGGTCGCGGCGAGAATACCATCCCGGCCACGTACACGTGGCTTCAAGAGTCCAGCCGCTGGAGCGCAAGAGGCAGACCGTCCCCACCCGCTCTCTGCCCAGGAGAGCCACACCAGAGCCCCAGGTAGCCGCAAGCAAGCGTGGCAGGGACCTGGGATTCTGTGCAGGGGCTCTCCGGGGGCGGGGGGCCACACGCCCTCCTGCATCCTCAGCTCCGCCCCCCCCAGCTCAGGCCAGCGGAGGCACGGCCAGGCCGCCCAGGGGACTCCAGGGACCAGGGTGTGGGCAGTGCGCTCCAAGCCTGGGTGCCCCGCCCTGGCGTTCTCAGCACCCCTGGCGACCCTCCTGTCCCCAGGGAAATGGACGGGCAGGAGGGAGGACAGCGACCCCCGGCTTGGACACCTCCCCCCACTCCGGACGGTCCCGGATTAGCGATTAGCGCTGTCCTCGCGGGACCCTCGCGAGTGCTAATCAGCCCCACCCACGGGGAGGATCCCAGGGCCGGGCAGATGTCATGCCGTCACCACACGACTGCCACTCAGAGCATAAGCCCGGGGCCTCAGCCTGCACCCCCGGCAGCTGAGGCAGGGTGCCATGTCCCTCGTGGGCTCCGGGGCCTCTCCGTCCCGCCCTGGCTGTCTCCATTGGGACAGGCCAGCGGGCCGGACCCTCCACCAGCAGGCCGGGACGCACCCCCGGCCAGGCAGGGCCCGCCCTGCCAGCCCCACCCAAGGCCCTGCCTGGCCGGGCTGCGGATTAAGTGTCTTCCAGGACCGTCCATCTGTCGCCCGCCCTCCAGCCCAGAGGAAATTCATTTCCTTTTAAGAGGGCCAATGGTCTGCCTCTCCGCACCATTCCTTCCTCTGCCTCTTAATTAGAAATCACTCTCCCGGCGGCCGGAGCCCAAGGGAAGGCCACCTGGTCACCAGCCCCAGCCACGGCTCCCCTCCGCCCTGGCCTCTCCCTGCTCCCTGGCAGATGGAGGCCGTCCAGCTCCTAATGCCCCGCTGGCCGAGCGGGTGGAGCACGGGGCGCAGGGGCACCCCAAGGTCAGGCCGAGCCGCTCTGGCCCGTGGTCCCCTGGCTCCAGACCCGGGCCACACCACGTCCCCAGGAAGGCCCTCCCTCCCCGGGCGTGCGGCCACGCCGGCCATGCTACCGGCACAGGGTGCTGGGGCTGGGGGCGCGGCCCTGCCTCCCTGCCCCCCACCCTCACCGGTCCTACAGTGGACCGAGCCCCAGGCCGAAGGAGCACGCCCCCGCGGGGCATACGCCGGGAGGCCAAGCGTGGGTGACATGCGGCTCTCACCGCACCATGCACTCGGCACCCGCTGGCACAGTACATGCCACGGACACGTCCAGCACACGCCCGGGAGCAGGCACACGCGGGAGCCTGGCACGGCACACAGAGCGCTCTACCTAGATGCCCACTGTCCACCAGCTGGGGCCCAGGAGGGGCGGGGGACCCCGGACCACACAGCCTGGGAGCAGGAGGGGGAGACCCCAGGGGGCTGGGCTGCCCTCCTCCCCCCGCCAGGACAAGCCCCCTGGCGTCTCAGCTCCTGATCCCCGGCTCTCCCAGCCCAGGGCCTGGAGCGGAGGGGGAGGGCCGGCCTCTCCCGGCCTCCCCGAGCCCAGGCCACGCGGGCCCTTACCATGGGGTGCGCTGTGGCCGATCTGCGCCCCCATCTGAGCAGCGGCCGCGCGGCACCTCCGGGACCCGCGGGTCACTGATCCCTGGCCAGCAGTGCCCCGTCTCCGCCCCCGGGCCGGCTGCCGGCATGGCAGGGCCGCCGCCCCCGCCCCCGCGCCCCTCCCACCCGCCCCGCCGCGCCCCTCCCGCGCCCCCCCCCCCCCCCCCACGGAGCCTCCACTCTGCCTGAGCCGGACGCGTGTGTGTCGTGCGGCCGGTATTTACATAAGAGGAGGGACCGCAGCGGCCGCACCCAAAATAGCAGCGCTCCGAGGCCGAGGTGCCTCTGCGGGCACGTCACAGGGACGCGCAACTCCACCAGGCACACATTGACACAACCTGTCACACACACGACTTCACTGTGCACACACAGACACCATCACACCCCACTCCATCACCCACACACACCATCACACACACCACTCCAACACACACACAACTTCACTATGCACACACATATGCACACATTCCATCACACACCCCACTCCATCACGCACACACACCACTGCATCATGCACACAACTTCACCATGCACACACACACACCTCTCCATTACACATCCCTTAATCACACACACACTCCATCTTGCACATATTCACAACTCGATCACACACACCACACACACATTTCGTCACGCACACAACTTCACCACGCACACACACACACAGACACCATTCCCTCACAGACACAATTCATCACACACACCACTCCATCACACACACACTTCACCATGCACACAGAGACACACACACACCACTCCATCTCACACACACTCTAATCACACACACTCCATCGTGCACATATACACAACTCGATCACACACACCACTCCACTCACACATCTCGTCACGCACACAACTTCACCATGCCCAGACACACACCGACACCATTCCCTCACAGACACAACTCATCACACACACCGCTCCATCACACACACAAGTTCACCATGCACACACACACACCACTCCATCACACACCCCCTCCATCACACACACACTCCATCGTGCACATATACACGACTCCACACACCATTCCATCACACACAACTCCAGCTCATACACACCCCATCACACACAAGCATACACACAACTCCATCACACACACAGAACTCCACACACACGCCATCACAACATGATTCTAACCACACAAACCCATCACACACAGCTCTACTGTGCACACGCACACCACTCACCACACACGGTTCACACACACATACACAACACACAACTCCGTCACACCCGCGCCGACACACACACCCAGCCGTCACACAGCGCACACACACCCCATCACACACACCACTCCATCTCCCAGATCCCAGCACATGCGTCCCAGCACGCACATCATCACACACCGTCACGCTTCCTGCCACACCCTCCCAGCCTCCCGCGGGCCCGCCCTCCAGTGTGCAGACACAGGACACGGACGGCCGCGGCCGAACCGACGCCGTCCTGCCCCGAGGCGCTGGCCGCGCAACCCGAGCCCACGCCGCACGGGGCCTGTCCTCCCGGCCGCCCGCCCGCGTGCGCGCCAGTGCAAATCCCTGGGCCTCCGGGGCTGAGCCGTGCGCTTGGCGTCCCTGCTGCCCGACAGCCGTTTCCTCCCTCAGAGTGGGGGCTCGCCCCGTCGCCCGGCTGGCGGGCAGCGGCACCGTCGCCGCTCACAGCAGCCCCGACCTCCTGGCTCCGGCAGCGCTCCTGCCCCGGCCTCCCAGGTGGTCAGGCCTGCAGGCGAGAGCCATGCGCCGGGCATGGTTTCTGTGGTGGTGGTGATGGCCTCCCGGAGGGGAAGCCCAGGACCGAGGCCGCCCTCCTGGAAGCAGCTGGCCTGGATGCCCACCTGACCGGCGGCACCGGCCCAGACGCCCCCACACCAGCGCCCTGCAGCCGGCCCATGGCACGCACCCTCGCAGGTCCACGCGTGTGTCTGCGCCTCGTCACACGGGGACACAGACAAGGGCTCACCTGCTCACACGCTCCCACTGGCCACACGGGCACACACGCCCAGGGGCACTCGCACACGCAACACACACCACCCCACAGACTCCGGGCGCCTCCGGAGAAGTCTCGAGGCGCCCCAGCTGGCATCACCCCGCCGGGGAGTCGAGGGGCAGGCGGGGGGCAGGAGGGCGGCCCAGCCCAGCTGAGAGTCGCTGGGGGCACGGAGCCGCCGTGCGCAAGGCCTGTGGCGCTGCCTTCCATCCCGGCGGGGGCGCTGCTGTCGTGTCGCGTACAGCCAAGAGGCCGCGGTTCGGAGAGGCCCCGGCCCTGCCTGGGTGGCCCACGGGGCGGCGGCAGGGCCAGGACGCGTCCTGGGTGTGGGGCGACCCCACTGCCCGTCCCCGGTCCCCAGGCCCTGTCCTCAAAGCCAGGGGTCTCCGGTCCGCGCGGGGGGAAGCGGGGCCCTCAGCAAGGAACCGCAAGTGGGCAGGGGTGGGGTGAGGGGCTGCCCTGCGTCGCGGCGGGAGGCGAGGCCAGGGCTGCCCATGTCAGGAATGGCGTGACAGGGGCTGCCGTGTCGCGGGAGCTCAGAGCTGGGGCCCTGAGCTGGCTTCGGGAGGACGAGGTCACCGGCCCGAGGCCCGGCAGGCCTGCGTGGGGCGCTGCCGGGGCCCCCAGAGGAGCCAACCGCCCCAGGCCCTGGGCATCTCGCCTGCGAGCGAGGGGCTGGAGTCCATCGGCAGAGGAGAGCCCCACAGGGGCGCCACAGGCCCTGGTGCCAGGCTCAGGGCCAGAGGGACACAGGCCTCGCCACGCAGCCTCCTGGGGGATGGGACGGAAGCGCTGCAGGGTCAGGCAGGCTTTCCGAAGACACGGCGGCCACAGGCTGAGGCCAGCAGCGGGCGCAGCCTGTGCAAAGGCCCCGTGGCTGCCGGCCAGCGCCCAAGACAGCACAGGTCCCCGAGCACGGCGTGTGGCGGAGCAGAGTGAGCCCAAGGGCTGGGCGTGGGCCGGGCAAGGTGGAGGTGAGGTGGGCCACGTGGCGCCTGCCGGGCCCCGGGAGCAGGGTGGGAGTCGCCCTCTCCTGAGCGTGAAGGGGAGCCCTGGCCCGGTCCGGGGAGCAAGGCCGGACCCGCGTTTCCAGCAGGCCCAGCTCCGTCGGTGTGGAGGAGGCTGGCGGCGCCAGGGTGATGGCAGCGCCCTCAGCCTCCTCCTGCCCCCTTCAGCAGGGTTGAGCCTGCACTTGCCGCACCGCCTCTCCGGGCTCAGCATCGCCCCCTCAGCCGGACGTGGTGGCTCATGCCTACAATCCGAGCGTCTGGGCGGCTGGAGCGGGACTGCCTGAGCCAGGAGTTCAAGACCAGCCTGGGCCACACAGCGAGGCCTGGTCTCTACAAGAAAGGTTAGAATGAGCCAGGTGCGGTGCTGCGCACCCCTCGTCCCAGCTACTCAGGAGGCTGAGGACGCACGGCCCGCGTCCAGGAGGCAGAGGCCGTGGTGAGCTGCAATCGTGCCGCCGCACTCCAGCCTGGGCGACGGAGCAGAAAGGCCTGGGGCTCCCGAGACCCCAGAGCCCTCCGGCCCTTCCGCCCCCTCCCCGCGGGGCCTCGTTCTGCAGGTTCTCAGAGGAGGCCCTAGCGACGGCCCCAGGCTGCAGGCGGGTGGCTGCACTGACTTGAGCTCGGGAGAGGTGCCTTCCGGTGTGAGCACACAGGACGCGCACGCACACAGGACGCGCACGAGCACACAGGACACACATGCACACAGGACGCACATGCCAGGGCTCCAGGAGGGGGAGACCCTGGAGGGGGGGGAGACCACGGGAGGGGGGAGGGAGGAGGAAGACCTGGAGGGGGATGCCCAGGTGGGGGGAGACCCCACAAGGGGAGGGTGGAAGGGGAGACCCCCGGGGGGAGGGGAGACCCAGGGCGGGGCAAGCCTCCCGGGCTTGGGGGCCTGGAGGCGGGAGGCGCCCGCTGGGAGCAGCTGGGAGGCGGCTCTGGCTGCCCTGGGCGTCCCTTGCATCGGGTGAAGGGCGGTGAGCCACCTGGTGTCTGGGGCTCAGCGGCCCGCGGGCACTGTCCTCCCTCCCCGTGCCCTGGGCTGGCTCTGGGGCAGGGGGCCCACCCGGACGCTCCCCAGCCCAGGGCGATGGTGTGAGCTCGGCTCTGGCAGGAGCGGAGGGCACAGGCCAAGCGGGAGGAGGCCAGGGCGCTGCAGACACCGGGCCAGAGGGCGTCCTCAGGGCTGGGCCAGGTGCCCCAGCAGTGGCAGCTGCCAGTTGCCTGGGGACAGGGACAAACAGGTGCAGAGGCGGGCGAGGACAAGAGGCTTCGGAGTAAACAGCCTGGAAGCGCCCCACCCCACCTCCCCGCCGCCCCTGCCAGGCAGCCCTCCTGGCCAACAAAACACCCAGCCCCGGCCTGGGGCCAGCCAGACAGGAGGGTCACCCCATGCCGGGCAGAGGACCCACAAGGCAGAGACCAGTGTCCCCACGCAGATGGAGGAACTCAGCAGAGCCAGGCCCGCGCGCCCGCAGAGGCCACGCTCGCAGACAGTGAGACCCGTGCCACTGCCAGGAAGGGCGTCCTGCGCTGCCACGTGGGGGTGGGGAGGCGGGTCTCGGGTCGGCCAGGAGCCTGCGCTCGCCCGCAGCAGGCCACCCAGCCTGGGCGTGGGCACTGCAGCGGGAATCCAGCCCGGCCGGCCTCCATCCGCAAGCGCAGAGGCCCAGAGAGGCGGTCCCAGCGGGGCCTGGGGCCAGCGCCACCCAACCCGTGGAGCAGACTCCGAGCTAGGGCGGGCGTTGCCAGGAGAGGGGAGGGCGCGACAGCAGCGCCCGTCCTCAGCACCGTGCGCCCAGGACCCCGACCGTCACCCTCGCTGGGCTCCTGAGCGCTGCATGCGTCACACACACACTTCTCACATGAAACACCACGGCCAGGACCTGTCACGGCCCAGACTCCCGGCGCTGCGCTACACACGCGTCTCACAGGTGCGCACCAGGCAGAGTGCTGGGTCCCCGGCGCTCCTACTAGGTCAACTAAACGCTGTCCCCGTCGTCTGGCTACCCCGGCTTCTGTCCAGCAGGTGACACACGTGAGGCCGGTGTCTCGGCCCCGACTGGGTCATGCCTGGCATCTGGGGCCACGAGTTTGCTCCCCACAGCGTGACCCTGTGGGCAGGGGAGCGGCGGACACGGAGGCGTCCGTGGGGAGGCACGGGACGAGGGCCGGGGCACGGCGGGGCGCGACGCGGCCTTGCGGTCAGAGGCAGGGACAGCGGATCCCTCGGCCCGCCTGGACTAGGAGAAAGGCCGGGGCGAGGGCAGGACGTGACATCCCTCCTCTGCCGCCAGAGGCCCCGCCCACGCCAGCCCGCGCACGCCCACGCGCGCTTCAGGCCCACGGCCCGCGGGCCCACCCCTTCGGGGCGAGCCCCGCCCGCTCCGGGCCTGGCCTCCGTGGCCCGCCCCTTCCCCAGCCCCTCCCCGGCTCCGCGGCTCCGCCCCTCCTGGGTCCCGCTGGCCGGCGGGCAGAAGCCGCCGCTCCCGCTGCCCCCCAGCCGCCGCCGCAGCGTGCCAGGGACCCTCCCTCGCGCCTCTGGGCGCGCCCGGGCGCCGGCCGGAGACCGACGTGCAGCACACCCGGCTCGCGATCGGGGCACCTGACAGCCCCACACCTGCTCTCTGCCCACGTGGAGACATCGCCACGGTCCGGACAGGCCCTGGAGTCAGACGCCCGGTTCGGATCCGGGTCTGCACCCGCCGGGCCAGCTCCCTCTTCCGAAAGAGGGCTGATGACCAGGCGCCCACCGCAGTCCCAGGCGAGACGGGGCTCACGGTGCGGTCTCAGGGCCGCCAGAGCGGGCGGTCAAGGGGGAGCGCGGCGGCCTCCATAGGGGGCCCGGCCTCCCCCCTCCAGACGAGGGGACCAGGACGCAGAGCTGTGAGGACCCGGAGCCCCGCCCAGGGCCCAGGGGCCTCCCCATCCACGGGCCCTCCGCCTGGCTCCGCTGAAGGGCCTGCGCCCACCAGAAAGGCTGCCGGCGCCGCCCTCTGCCGAAAGCAGGCAGGCGCCACACAGAGGGGCGCCCACAGCTGAGCGCCGCGGGCAGCCCGAGCAGCCACTCGGGGCGGCAGGAGGGCAGCTCCAGGATCCCAGCACCCCGAGGGGACAGTGCAGGGCCAGGAAAGCTCCATCCGGTCCCACGGCTAATCCGCAGCCAAGCCGCTTTAGACACACACCTCCGCAGCACCGGATGCGCGCCTTCTGCCGCAAGGCCCCTTGGAGCAGCTGCCACGAGCCACAGACCCGCTGCACCCGCGAGCCCCACGTGGTGCCACAGGACAGATTCCCGCCCCTTTGACCGAAAAGACAAACTAAGCACAGTGGCCGTCGGGCCCGGGCCAGGCAGCCACAGACCCCCACTGACCCCGACATCGCACGGCCCTGGCCCAGGCCGTCACTAGGCACCCCCAGCAATGCAGGCCTCACTCGGGCTCCAGGCCCACTGCACCAGGGGGTCCAGAAGAGGAGGTGGGCGCCGTGCGGGCTCCAGGCCACCCAGGCCAGGCAGGTGCTCCGACGCCCTGCAGGGAAGGCAGCAGGCCTCTCGGGACAGGGCTGGGCCAGCCCCCGGTTGGCCCTGTCCTGCAGAGGCGAAAGCCCTGAGGCCCAGTGCCGAGCCCCGCCGGCTCTGAGCCCACACCTGGCAGCCCCCGGAGCCAGAGGGCACCACCACGGCTCTGCCACGCCTGCAGCAGGGCCACGGGCAGAACCCCCAGGCACCCGGAGGTCCACGGGCATTGCCAGAGAGGGCTTCTACCCACAGGCCTCACGGGAGCCCTGCTCTTGCCGGGACCCCTCCGTCCTTGCAGACCGAGCCCCTGACCGGAGCCCGGGAAACTCCCAGCTCCATAGCCAGGGTCTTTGGAGCTCAGGTGCGGCTGGCAGAGGCAGCCATCAGCCTGTGGTCCTCCCACCGAGAGCAGCCCGGGGGCAGCCACCACGGGGTGGACACGTGACAGGAAACCCAGCACCATCCCCGGAGCTGCCGACTGCAACCGCCCACTCACCATCCCGCCTTCCTCTCCCAGGGCAACCTCAGGGTTACATCACCCACCCAGGCCCCAAGGTGCAGGGTCCCAGAGAAGCAGTGCCTGGGCCAGAGGAGCCGTCGCTCTCCAGGCCTGAGCTGACAGCACACCGCCCCCTGGGGAATCGGTGCCCTGGCAGCACAGAGCGGCCGCACATCCAGGACTGAGCGGACGCAGCATCCCCCATCCCGGGAAACGGGTGGCCAAGCTGGGGTGCCTGTGCCATGGGCCAGACTACCCCAGTGCCCTCCCTCCCCGGAGCTGGGCTGGCTCCCGGAGCCTGAGCGGCTGAGACACCCTTTCCCCAGGGAGTGGAGTCATCGCTGGGCTGTTCTCTGTCCCCAGGGCCCAAACCACAGCTGTGCACCACCATCCTCAGCACTAGATGCACCTGGCCTCACAAGCCTGGGTAACTGCCAAGCCCCCATCCCCTGTCTGGAGTCATGACGACGTACGCCTCATCCCCTGGGGCTCAAGTTGCCACGGAGCCCTGCTGGCCCGGGTTCCGGGACCGCGGCCATACCCTGCTCCCCAGGCACAAACCACCAGGGCCAACGCTGTGCCTGCCCCTCCCCAGGGCTGGAATCATGGCTGCCACCTGGCATATGGGGTCAGGGGCTGGGGGTGGCTCAGAGTCACAGACCCTGCCTCTGTGGGCAGCCCGCACCCCGTGCTGCCACAAAGAGCAAAGCTGCGCCCCAAGGCCCAGGTGGCACAAGAGGCTGGCAAGGCCCTGAGCTAGGACTGCGACCCCACAGCCACACCGAGCGCCTCCACCTGGAACTCGGCACTGCCGCAGCTGCTTGTGGGCCTCATCAGACCCACACAGAGAAATCACTTGGACTAAGCCTCTCCATTCTAGGGAAGACGAGAACAGGAAGCCCCCGAGTGCCCTCGACACTGCGGACATTAACAGCCTGCATTGCTGCTGCCACAAACGTCGACAGCCTGGGCCAGTGAGGCCCCTACAGTTACTGCGGACATTAAACGCAGCTGAAGAAGCTGCACAGAGACTATACCACTACACCTGTCTGGAAACAGAGTCACCATTCCCAATCAGCACACCAAAATTCAACTGCAGGCGAATGACTTTCTCTGCAAGAGCCGCTCTAGGAAGTTTGCAAGAGGTGACTGACCCACAAGTTGCACAGACATCAATGTAGTGATGCAAGAAACATCAAAAAGCAAGGAAATATGACCCCACCAAAGGGACATAACTAGTAACAGACCCAAATAAGAAAGAAATCAATGAGTCAGCAGAAAACGAATTCAAAAAAGGATCTTCAGGAAATTCAACATAATACAAGAAAATACAAGTAAACAACTCAGTGAAATCAGGAAAACAATTCGAGATACGAATGAGAAATTTGAAAAAGAGATAGAAATCATAAAAAAGAACCAAACAGAAATCCTGCAGGTGGAAAGTTCAATGAATGAAAAAAAATACAACAGAGAACTCCAACAGCAGACATAAGCAGAAGAATCTCTGAACTTGAAAGATAGGTCTAGCCAGGCTCAGTGGCTCAGCCTGTAATCCCGTGCCTTTGGGAGGCTGAGGTGAGTGGATGGCCTGAGCCCGCGGGTTCGAGACCCGCCTGGGCAACTTGGCAAGACCGCATCTCTACAATATATCAAAAAATCAGCCGGGCATGGTAGCGCATGCCTGTAGTTCCGGCTACTCGGAAGGCTGAGGCGGAGGGATCACCGGAGCCCGGCGGGTCGAGGCTGCGGGGGCCGGGAGGGGCCGCTGCACTCCAGTCCGGGCGACGGAGTGAGACTCCGACTCAAAAAAAAAAAAAAAAAAGAAATCTCTGCAAGGGAAATAATCAGCAGAGCGAAGGGACAACCTGAGAAACGGGAGGAAACGTCTGCAAACCATTCGTCGACACGGCGTCCGTGTTCGGTCTGTACAAGGCACTCAACCCAACAGCCGGAGCAAAGGCGACTGAAACGTGGGCAAACGGGACATCTCTCGGAAGACAAATACAAAAGGCAAATGAAAAAATGCTCGGCAGGGCTCATCACCCGGGATACGCAAATCAAAGCCGTGATGAGAGATCATCTCACCACAGTTAGAATGACTTTTATTGAAAATACAAACAATAGCAGATGCTGGCAACGATGCGGAGAAAAGGGAACTCTTTTTTTTACTTGGAGTCTCATTCTTATCACCCAGGCTGGAGTGCAGTGGCCCGCTCACGGCCGCCGCAGCCTCAACCTGAGGGCTTAGGCGATCCTTCCACCTCAGCCCTCCAAGTAGCTGGAACTACAGACGCACGCCACCACATCCGGCTAGTTTTTGTGACTTATTGCAGAGACAAGCTCTGACCAATTTCCCCAGGCTGGTTTTGAACCCGCAGGCGCAAGCAATCCTCTCACTTCAGCCTCCCAAAGTGCTGGGATGACAGGCTGAGCCGCCGCAACTGGCCAAAAAGGGAACTCATAAACGCTGCCGGTGGTGATGCCCGTGGCCATAGAACCATGACGGAAAACCATATGAAGTTTCCTCAAAACACTAAAAATAGAGCTACCTTATGATCCAGCAACCCCACAGTTGGGTATTAATCCCGAAAAGAGGACATCGGTAAATCAAAGAGATGTCTGCACCCACGTCTATTGCAGTATGATGCACGGCAACCGAGATGCAGAAGCAACCCAAGCATCCATCGGGGCAACTGGATCAAGAAGGCGGGGTGTGTATGCACAGAACGGAAAACCGTTTTGCCAAGAGACAGAATACAATTTGCCTCTCACGGCCACGTGGGTGAGCTTGGAGGCTGGCATGTTATTGAAAGAAGCCCGGCACAGAGGGGTCAACACCAAGTGTTTGCATTCATCTACAGAAGCAAGAAAAGTGGGTCCTGTGGAAGTGGAGTCGAACGGTGGCTGTCAGAGGCAGGGCAGGGCAGGGGAGCGGCAGCCCAAGGGTGGCTAGTGGATACGGGCAAACGGCTGGGCAGGAGGGTGAGGGCGAGTGCTACCGCGCCTCGGGCGACGAAGACCAACCAGTGTGTCGCACGTTTCAAACAGCGAGAAGGGCAGGGTCTGAGAGTGGCTAACACAAAGAAGTGATCAGTGTTTGAGTCCATGGATATGCCAATCACCGGATTTGGTCTTCACGCCCCGAGTACACGTGTCAAAATATCACACTGTACATCATGAATATGTACAACGGCGTGTCGCTCGAAAAGGGTCATGAAAACCAGAAGACGCTGTCAAACCACACGTAGGTGAGACAGCCACAAAACACTCAGGAATATGTACCACATTTTTTTTTTTTGAGTTGGAGTCTCACTCTGTCGCCCAGACTGGAGGGCAGTGGCCGCTCCTGGCCCCCGCAGCCTCGCCTGCTGGGCTCTGGTGATCCTTCCGCCTCAGCCTTCCGAGTAGCCGGAACTACAGGTGTGCACTACCACGCCCGGCTGATTTTTGATTTATTGTAGAGATGAGGTCTGGCCAAGTTGTCCGGGAGGGTCTCGAACTTGCAGGCTCAGGCAATCCACTCACTTCGGCCTCCCAAAGCGCTGGGATGACAGGCTGAGCCACCGAGCCCAGCCAGAGTCTGTTGTTGTTGTTGATGAGTTGGGGTCTCGCTCTGTGGCCCAGGTTGGAGTGTCGTGGCACGATCATGGCTCACCGTAGCCTCCACCTTCTGAGCTCCGGTGATCCTCCCGCCTCAGCCTCCCGAGTAGCTGAGTGTGTCATCCTTGCCACAGCCCACACTGCCCTCCTTGAACCGGGAAGCGGGCCCAGGGTGCGCCGTCTCACCCACATAGGCAGCCCAGCCAAGTGTCAGAGACTGAGCCCATTCCGCCTCTAGCCATGCCCTGGCTGGTGCAGGTGACACCGCGTCTCACCCATCCTGGGTTGCAGCAGGAGGACACCCCCCGATAAACGCCAGGGTCCTGAGTACAGGCTTCTGGAGGTGGCAAACGCCCATCGATGCCCAGACAGGGGTGGGGGCGAGTCCAGCCAGAGCCGAGGTCTGGGGCGTCCACACCCCACCTTACAGGGAAGAGCCTGGGAACAGAGAGGGCTCTGCTGGCTCACAGGCCCGGTGGGAAAGACGCCCTCCAGCCCGTCCAGGGCCTCCTGGAGACGCACAAGCCACCGAGGGCTGAGCCTCCAGGACAGCCGGGGAGGCCGAGACCCAGGTCAGGGGAGAGTCAGGGCTGCCCCTTCCCAGCCAGCTGCCCTCCCGCTCCTCCCCCCGCCTCACTCCAGCCGGTGCATCGGCCACACCGGCTCCTGGGCCAGAGGCGCCTGGCCTGCAGTGCAGAGGCGCCCATCTGCTCTGTCGGTCTGGGCAGGTCCTGTCTCTGCTCTGAGCCCCAGCTGCTCTGCTGTGAACTGGCCCCAGCCCCTCCGTCCCCAGGCCGGCCCAGTGCGTGAGCCTCGCAAGGATGCAGTGTCCCTCGGTGGCACCGACACCCGGGTGGCCCTTGGAAAGTGCACAGGGGCCACACCTGGGGCAGGGCCAGCTGGGCTCCCCAGGCTCCAGAGCCCCCCAGGGAAACCCGTGAGTTTCACTCTAAGGGAGGCGGCTCTGGTCAGATTGTGGTTGAGCACGGCTCACCGGCCAAGACTAGGCCTCCCGTCCCACATGAAGCACTAACAGGGAAAGAGCCAGGCCGGGCTCGGTGGCTCGGCCTGTAACCCCAGCACTTGGGGAGGCCAAGGCGAGTGCATTGCCTGGGCCTGAGGGTTCAAGACCAGCCGGGGCAACTTGGTGAGCCCTCATTTCTACAATAATTTTTAAAAAATATTAGCCGGGTGTGGTAGCCCACACCTGCAGTTCTGGCTACTTGGAAGGCTGGGGTGGAAGGACCATCCGAGCCCCGGCAGGTCGACGCTGGGGTGCTGTGAGCATGCCCCTGCACTCCAGCCTGGGCCATGGGATGAGACTCCAGCTCAAAAAAAGAGAGAGAGGCGCGCGTCTCTGCAGCTGGGGCAGGAGAGACCCCAGGAAGCTCCACAGACCTGGGGGGCTGGAAGGACATGGGGAGCGGGGTTAGGGAGGCATGGGGGCATGCGTGGGGAGGGTGGAGTCTGCAGAGGAGGGAACTGAAGAGGAGCCAGTGGGCGAGAAGGGGGAGGGAGGGGGAGACGGGAGGGGGAGGGGGGGAGACCCTCCAAGGCCCCTCCCCCTGCCTTGACGAGAGAGCGGGCTGGGAGGGAGGGAACGGGGCGAGAGGCCCCGTCCCCACTGCCCACCTGCCTCCCCCAGTGCGGACGCAACCAGCCTGAGACAAGGACTGAGTCATTCACCAGACCTGCCTCCCGCCCAGCCACTGGCCTGCGGGCGCCCTCCACCCGCCTCTCCCACCCTGCCTGGCCTGTGGGATGGGCCTGACCCAGGCTCCACCTGCGGGCCGCCCTCCACCTGGCTCCAACAGGCTGGGCCTCTGTGAGCCGGCAACCCCAGGGGCAGGCACCACCCACGGCTTGGAGGTGTGTGAACCCACACTGGAGGGACGCGCCCGGCCCAGGGTGGTTGGCTGTCCCCAGGTGTCGGCGAGTCAGCCCCCACCTTCGGGCTACACACAGGGGGCCCCTCCTCCTCCGCCAGCCCCCTGCCACCCCCAAGGGAAAGCCCCTCTCTGGCTGTCCAGACTCCTCCAACTCTTCAAAACGAACCCCTCCTCCTGGAAGTCCCCCCGGATTCCATCAGCCTGACGGACCCCCTCTCCTCTGGCCTCCCCAGCCCCCGTGGTCAGCACCACAAGCCCTAGGCAGGCAGGCCCTGTCCGTCCCCACCACCTGGCACGAGGCCAGGCATGGAAAGGCACCCAAGGAGGCCTGTGCCGCCGCAAACAAATGAATGAGCCCATAGGCCGCCTGCTCCTCCACTTCGCCTGGGCCGAGCCTGGGATTCAGAAAACGTTACTTCAACAGAAAGGCTCTGACGCCCCCAGAGCCAGGCCCTCCTTGCGTTCATCTGGAAGTACCTGCCGTGCGCCCACTGTGGGCCAGCCAGGGGCCAGACGGGAGGCACGGACAGGCGAGCGAGCCCTGCTGCGACTGTGGCCGACACAGGCCGAGCGCCGGGTGGCCAGGAGAGGACGGCAAACGCCATCGCCCAGCCGCCGTCAGGGAGGGCTTCCCGGAGGAAGCCTACTGACGACGGCCGTGGCTAACATTCACCGGCTTTGACTCCCAGCCAAGCACCGTCTCAAACGGGATCGGGCCAGGCGGCGAGGTGGCCCCACCCAGAGCGCGCACAGCTACGGGCGTCCTCTCCGGTGGCCTTCCCCTCCCCCAAGGACCCAGGCACGACCGGCCGGCCGGGCGCCCAGATGCCGGCAGGAAGCCGCGCCAGCAGCCAGAGCCGGGGCTGGGTGTCCACAGGGGCACCCGGGCCCTGGGCCCTCGCACTCCTTGCCAGGCCAGAGAAGGGCTTGGGGGGTCCCTGCGGGCCCAGAGAGAGCCGCCCTCTGCCCGGGACAGCCCTGTGGGCGGAGAAACCCCCTGGTCTCTGGGACCAGAGCTCCCGGCCCAGGGAGGGGAATCCGTCCCAGAAGAGGCGTTCCGGAGCAGAAGGGCCTCCCAGAGCCAGGCGGTGCCTCCCTGTCCACTGCCGGAGAGGACCAGGGAGGGCGACCGGAAGGCCCGCCCGCAGCGGGGGGAGGGGAGGGGGGAGGCCGAGCCGGACCCCATCAGTCCCCGGGGAAGTGGGGTGGCCCGGGCAGGTGGGCCCGCGAGCCGAGGGGCCGGCGGCATCCAGGAAGCAGGGACCCTCTGGGGTCCCAGCCACGCCCTGAGGGGGCCGAGGGCGTCACAAGGTGCCAGCTCAAGACACAGATGGACCTTTCTCCCCAAGGATCGGGGCTGTCCGCGTTGGCCGTGGTGGGAGGGAGGACGGGCCACAGGTGGGGTCTGCAGACCCAGACGCCGCACAGCGGGCTCAGCGCAGCCACGGGAGAAGTCGCCCTTCACACCCGGCTTCCAGCACCCCCACCGCCAGCCTGCACCGGGGCCGGCTCCCCAGAGGGGCCGTTGGCGCAACCACGGGGTCCCACCTGCCTGAGCCCACGCCATCCCCAGGGCCCGAGCCCTCACGTGCCCCACACAAGGCGAGGCCCAAGCCCCAAGAGCCCCTCAGCACAACTCAAGATCCGACTGGTACTAATCAGACCGAGCTGGCGGTGCCCGGGGCAGCCCGAGACCTGTCACCCCGGGTTTGCCTCACCAGGCAATGGCCGTGGGTGTCAACAAACCGCCATCAGTGTTGTTAGGGGAGGACCAAGTGGGCGGACGGTGCCCTGTGAGTCAGAGCAAAGTGGGCCACAGTGGGCCAGGGAACTAAGCCCACAGGCGACACCGCCACGGTCTGGTCCTGGCAGAGAAAGGCAGAGCCAACCAGCGGCACGTCCACACTCTCGCCCGGGCCGGACTGGAACCATAGCCCTGCCGCTGCCCCCTCCCTCTGGGGGTGCCCGGGGAGTCTCGGGAGGAGAACGGTCCCCACTCCTCCTCTCTCCAGGGCCCAGGACCTCGCCGGATCGTCCAACCCAAGCCCCGGAAGCGCCCTCCGGCCAGGCCTAAAATCCTGGGCCCCAGGTGGGTCCTTGGCCGCAAGACGCAGCCGCCGTGGTGCGCCCGGCCCGAGACGGGACCCCACCCTCCAGGAACGGAGGGTCCCCTCAGCTTGGAGCACAGACCCCCATCGGGAACCCAGCGTCCCCCGGAAGCCTGCAGAAAAAATGGCCCCTGTGCCCAGAACCTCGTGCCTCCGAGGCCCAACCACCGCCTGGCGGACCCACACCCAGATGGAGGCCTGGAACTCAGGCCCTGCCTCCCCAGCAGCCAGGGCCTCCCCCTGCACAAACACGCTGCTGGCCTCTGGGTCCACGGCACGTCACGTGCACACAGGCCTGGGAGGTAACGGCGGGCGAAGTGCCCCTCGCCCGTGATATCGTCACCACCCTACGCGGTGGCATCGCCTTTCCTGTGTTCCCTACAAGCACGCGCCCCATGTCCCCGCCGCCCACAGGCTCAGCCAGCCGTGCGTGCTCCAGGTGCAGGGCCGGGGAGCCAGAGGCCAGACCAGGGAGGAGAAGGCTGGACTGTCAGGTGTGAGGCCGAGGGCAGGCCCGTCCAGCCTGTGGCCGAGGACAGCCAGGAACGCGGCCCCCCAAATCTTTAACGCCGTGTGGAAATGCACACTTTGACAACCCCGAGAAGCCGCGTGCCCACACATCGCCTGAGTTCCACCACCTACACGGCCCAAGACAGCGCCTCCGGACTGAGCCAAAAGCCAGACACCGCCTGAGGGAGTCCACACACACCCACCACCTCACGACACCTCAGTCCTGCGTGAAGCCACGTCTCTTGTGTTTTGGCTTTTACTTGTAACACAGCCTCAACCTGGGGACGGGACCAGTAGCCCCAAGCCCCTGAAACAGCTTCCTTCGCCATTTTTTTTCTTTAAACAGAGCCTCGCTCTGTCTGTGCCCCAGGCTGGAGCACAGTGGCAGAATCATGGCTCACCGCAGCCTCAGCCTCCGAGATCCAGCGATCCTCCCGCCTCAGTCTCCCAAGTGCTAGGACTACACCACCACGCTGGCTAATTTTCTTATTTTGTGTTGCCGAGACAAGGTCTCACTGTGCTGCCCAGGCTGGCCTCCAACTCCGGGGCTCAATGGTCTTCCCGCCTCAGCCTCCCGAAGTGCTGGGATTACAGGTGAGAGCCTCCACCCCTGGCCTCCGCCACCTTTTGCAGGGAAGGGAGCCGGACTCCCCAGTGCAGGCAGGGCCCTGGCTTCCCAGCTGCCGCTGTCGCTCGTGCCCTCCCAGCCCCGCCCCACCCCTTCAGCCCACATCTGCATCGGGTACCCGGCTGGTGCCCTCACCCCCAGGACCCGCCAGTCCCACCTCGGAGAGGGGAGCCCCCACGGCACCTCCCAGGCTCTGCGCCCCGCAGCCCGACAGGAGGGTATCTCCTGAGTGGCGTGGAGACAGGTGCACCACTGAGCCTATCCCTGTCCCCGCACCGGAGGAGAGGCAAGGGCATGCACAGGCAGCAAGGCGGGGCTGGCTTTCTCGTGCGGGAGTTGCTGGTGTGGCGGGGGACCATCAGTGAAAATGGCTCTGCCGTGTGCTGGGAAGCCCCCTGGACGGGATTACAGGCTGAACCACCGAGCCCAGCTTGACAGTCTTTTCAATACAGGATAACTCAATCTAGGTGCTTTAAAACTTCCTTTTTAAAAACCACACATTTAGCCGGGCTCGGTGGCTCAGCCTGTAATCCCGCGCCTTTGGGAGGCTGAGGTGAGTGGATTGCCTGAGCCTGCAGGTTCGAGACCCGCCTGGGCAACTTGGCGAGACCTCATCTCTACAATAAATCAAAAATTGGCCGGACGTGGTAGCGAGCGCCTGTAATTCCAGCTACCTGGAAGGCTGAGGCGGAAGGATCGCCGGAGCCCAGCAGGTCGAGGCTGCGGTGGCCAGGGGCGGCCAGTGCATTCCAGTCTGGGCAACAGAGTGAGACTCCGACTCAAAAAAAAAAAAAAAGAAACCACACATTTTTATTTTGGAGACAAACAACTCATCAGAAAAATACTTAGGTACACGGACTATGGTTTTTCATGATCTTAGTGCATGCCCTCCAACTTAAAACTTCGTCCACTAAAATACTTAAGTATTTGCCCATCACAAAAAATAAATTAAATCTATAAGGGAAAAAAAGACGCTGCACTCAAGGGTTCATTGCAACACTGTTCACAGCAGCAAAGCCCAGACCCAGCCCCGGTGGCTGCCAGCAACGGCCTAGACGAGGAAGGCGTGGGACAGACGCACCACGGGAGGCCGTGCCGTCGCAAGAAGAGTGGAGCTGCGTCCTCTGCAGCCTCCGGGTGGCGCTGGAGCCCATCGTCCCCAGCAGACTGACTCAGACGCGCAACGCCAGACACTGAGCGTCCTCTCTTCTGCGGGAGCCGTCGCCAGGGTGGGCACGACAGACACCGGGGACCGTGAGGGGAGGCGGGAGAGCAGGGCTTGGAGCTGCCTGTGGATGCAGCGTCCACTCTCCAGAGACGGGCCCCCCGCACAAGCACGCACACGCACCACCTGAACTGAACAGGAAGTGAAATTCCCAGCGGCAGCTTCAGAGTCAGAGATCTCGGGTCGCGTCCCAGCCAGCGCCATGCCACACCAGCCCCGTCACCTCCCGCCTCCCTCCTTGAGCGTGGCGACGGGGCCGGGTGAGGCGCCGGTCGGGCGCGGTGGCCCCTCTGCCGGGTCCCGCTGGGTGCTCCTCGCAGGATGGGCTGTGGCTCCTGTCTTGGAGACAGACCTGGGGGGTAGCGCTGGTTCACGGGGCATTCTGGGCGCCGGCGCTGGTCAGGTATCTCCTGGAGAGCTGGTCCTGCTCCCCTGTCCGCCCACGCCCTCTAACAGGAGGCCCCAGGTGCACCCACTCCACGGGGTGCAGTCAACATGAAACAAGAGTGTGAACAGAACGGCCCAGTGGCTCATGCCTATAATCCCAGCACTTTGGGAGGCAGAAGCGAGAGGACCGCCCGAGCCCAGGAGTTCAAGGCCAGCCCAAGCAACTTGGCGAGACTGCATCTCTACAATAAATCAAAAAATTAGCTGGGCGTGGTAGCGCGCACCTGTAGTTCCAGCCACTTGGAAGGCTGAGCCGGAACGATCTCCTGAGCCTGGGAGGTTGAGGCTGCGGTGGCCGGGAGCGTGACAGAGTAAGACTCAAAAAACAAAAGCGTGAACAGCACAGCACGGACGGCCCTGGCACATGGGGTGTCAGCAGTTGCCACGTCCAGCCTCCTCTGCGTGCACCTGCGGCCCTCGCCCTGTCAGCACCCTGGAGCCCTGGAGGGGGTCTGGCCCACAGTCGACACGCAGCGCGTGTTTGTTAACCACCCCCGACCCCTGTCAGAGCACTCCAGGACCCAGCCCTCATCAGGGAGAACATTCCCAAGCCCTGCACTGGAGCTGCGGCCAGGGCAGAGAAGCTGGGCCCCCACCCACGTCCCGCTGCCCCGCTGCCCCCTCCCCAGCCCTCCCTGCCTCCGCTCTCCACCCCAAGCACCTGCTCACTCCCAAGGCCCAGCGACTCACAAGCATCTCTCTCTAAGCCCCAACCCTCACCGAAGGCCAGAGGCCCTTCCCGCCCATCCCCGCCTCTACTTCCAGGGCCGGCCCATGTCTCCCGGGCTGGCCCCACAGGCCCCCAGGACCCCTGGACTCGCAGGGAGTGGCCGAGTGGCAGCCGGGCCGTGTGCCAGCCGCCCTCCTCGCAGGCCACCGGATGCCGCCACTTCCACCCCTCCATCCCCAGGCATCCCGGCGTCACCAAGGAGACCACTTGCCTCCTGCCCAAGGTTGCCAAAGCAACCAGCTCTGCAAAGCAGCCCTCGGCTCTCCGGGCCTGCGGGGCCAGGAACAGCCAGTGTCAGACCAGCAGGAACAGACTACTGGCACGCCCTGGCCCGCTGTTCCACCTTCTGCTGCGGCGTCCGCCCATCCTGCCTCCACCTTGGGCTCTGTGACTCAGAGCCAGTGCCTGGGCCTCAGTGTGCACGCGCGGGAAGTGGGCACAGGCTATCTGCTACGGGCTGGATTTGGTCCCCCATGAGTCCCATGCTGAAGCCCAACGCCCAGGGGCTTTGCCCACAGGTGGGGTTTTCAGGAGGCAGTTAAGGTGGAAGGTGGCCTCAGGGGCGGGTCCTGGCCTGACGGGATAAGTGGTCTTACAAAAGGAGAGAGAGAGGCCGGGCTGGCTCGGCCTGTCATCCCACGCCTTTGGGAGGCTGAGGCGAGTGGATGGCCTGAGCCCGCGGGTTCGAGACCCGCCTGGGCGGCGAGACCTCATCTCTACAATAAATCAAAAAATCAGCCGGCGTGGTAGTGCGTGCCTGTAATTCCAGCTACTCGGAAGGCTGAGGCGGAAGGATCGCCGGAGCCCGGCAGGTCGAGGCTGCGGTGGCCGGGGCGGCCGCTGTACTCCAGTCTGGGTGACGGAGTGAGACTCCAACTCAAAAAAAAGAGAGAGAGAGAGGCTGGTGCCGTGGCTCACACCTGTCATCGCAGCCCTTTGGGAGGCCAAGGTGGGAGGATTTCTGGAGCCCAGGAGTCCGAGACCAGCCTGGGCAACATGGCGAGACCTCGTCTCCACAAAAAAACCAGACAACTAGCCAGGAGTGGTGGCGGCACCTGCAGGCCCGGCGACTCGGGAGGCTGAGGCGGGAGGACCGGAGCCTGGGAGGTCGAGGCTGGGATGACTCGTGATCGTGCCACTGCACTCCAGCCCGGGCGGCAGAGTGCGACCCGGACTCCGAAAGAAACACCTGAGAAAGGGAAGCGCGTCCCCCTCCAGACACACACCGAGGCGAGGCAGAGGAGGATGCAGCGTGGAGCCGTCAGCTGCCCTCCCAGGTCCCGATGCGCCTCCAGAGCAGCCGGAGACCCCAGGCTCAGAAGAGGCCCGGCAGGGAGTCTGCCCCAGATCCGCACTCTCCCACCCAGGCTCTGGTCAGTGCTTCTGGGAAGTGTCAGGACGTCCACCCGTCTGTCCTCCCAGGGCTGGGACGGGAACAGCCAGAGTCGGCGTGGTGGCGCCTACAGTCTCAGCTACGCGGGAGCAGGGCTTGAGCCCAGGAGTTCGACTCCAGCCTGGGCAACACTGTGAGACCCCATCAATAAAGTTAAATACACAAGTAAGATGGAACACCGCCCACCTCGCAGGTCCTGGGAGCACAAGCGAACTGGCCGACAGGACTGCACCCAGCACCACGTCCTGTGTCAGAGCGGGGCTTGTGAAAACTCTCCTGTTCGATTAATCCCCCGATGACCAACGGCTCTGCTGGCCACAGCCGGGGGCTGGAAAGGCTTCTGAACCGGCCCATGGGAAGCCTCGCTGGGCAGGTCAGCGTGGCTGCCCCACCCGGTGCTCTCAGGGCGTCCCAGGAAGAAGCCCGACCCCGCCGTGAGGCTCCCAGAGCTGGGGGCTCATGCCATCCTCTCGCAGTCCATGGGCTGCTGCTGCTGTTTGGGCAGGATCGCTGCACTCCTGCTCCCGAACCAACCATGGCCCCCAAGGCCTGCGGGACCGGCTCTGGCCTCCTCACCCAGACTTCCGAGGCCTTCTGAGAGGCGATCCACCTGCCTTCAAAGACTGGCCTGTCAGCCTCCCCCCCGGAGAGGCCACACCGGGGCCAGAGGGCGCTCCTGTCCCTGAGCACGCCGGGCCGTGGCAGCCGGGCTGCACCCCCGAGCCCCCGCCCCGGCCCGCTCTCAGAGAAGCCTGGTCCCCTCCACCACGGTTGAACTCGCAGGTTTGGGGACCACCCGGCGCAGGCTGGTGGGTCTGAGCTGGGGGCGGGGAACGCAGGGAAGACAGCCTTCCTGCCGCTGCTCGCCTGGAAGCAGACACCTCACCGTGAGAAGCACGCCCAGAGGAGCACCAGACTCCCTGAGCTGATGGCCTGCATCACAAGCCAGCTGGAGGGTGCCCCCCCCAGTTACCGGGTTACAGAGGGAGGGAGTGGCTCCTGCCTGTCATCCCAGCACTTTGGGAGGCCGAGGCAAGAGGACTGTCTGAGCCCGGGGGTTCGAGGCCAGTCTGGACAACTTGGCGAGACCTCATCTCTACAATAAATTTAAAAATTAGCTGGGCATGGTGGCGTGCGCCTGTGGTTCTAGCTACCTGAAAGAATCACCTGAGCCCAGCGGGTCGAGGCTGCGGTGGCCATGAGAGTGCCACTGCACTCCAGCCTGGGCAACAGAGTGAGACTCTGACTAAAAATAAATAAATAAATAACCATGCACAGTGGTTCGAGCCTATAATCCCCGCACTTTGGGAGGCCAAGGCGAGAGGACTGCCTGAGTCCAGGGGTTCGAGACCAGCCTGGGTAACTTAGTGGGACCTCATCTCTACAATAAGCCACAAAAAAACTAGCTGTTTGGGCAGGGCGTGGTGGCGCAGGCCTGTGCTTCTGGCTACTTGGGAGGCTGAGGCGGAAGGGTCGCCAGAGCCCAGCAGGTCGAGGCTGCAGCAGCCACGACTGTGCCCCTGCACTCCAGCCCGGGTGACAGAGGGAGACTCCGACTCAGTCAAGAAGAGGGAGGGAGCACCTCCCGGAGACAGAGCCCACCCCCAGTGCCTACCACGGGCAGGTCACACCACCGCAGCGCCAAGCGCCGGGACCGGGAGCCCTCAGCCCGAACCGGGCTCCACCGTCCCCAGCTGTGGGGTCTGGGCGAGCAGCTTCTCTCTGCATCGCCCTGCCCTCTAGGCCATGGGGCAGCGCCACCTCCCTCGAAGGCTGGGTACGAAGGGCGGTAAGCCGCGTGGGAGCACGTGGCACACCGCACCCTCACCCGTGGCCACCGTGCTGCACGCCACGAGGAGGGTCGGTGAGGCAGGCCAAAGGCTCACCGTCAGCCACCAGGTAGGCGGGATGGCACCAGGAGGCCCTGCCAGGCTCGCCCAGGTCTCGGGTGTGGCGCTGCCAAGCCCCGCCACCCGCCACACCCCTGGGCACAGAGGGGGTGAGCAAGCCTCCCGGCCGCCAAGGGAGGGCCCAGATAGGAGCCCCAGGGAGAAGGCGCCCTCAGCCCCACGACACAGCAGGTGAGGGAGGGGCAGGGTGAACTGGCACCCCACAGGAATCCCTCCGGCAGCACCAATGAGGGCCCTAGGCAGGGAACCCCACTGGGGTGGCAGCTTTGCGACCCCTGGGATGGGGCCCAGGGAGGTGGCTTGAGAACGGGACGGCGGGGCCCTGTGCGAGGAGACCACCCCCTTCAGGGAAAGGAGGAAACTTGGGGTCTGCACATGCCCACCTGCCCCAGGATCGAGGCCCTCAGCCCCCAGGAGCCCCTGCTCAGAGAGCCTGGAACAGCGGTACCCTCCACAGGCAGCCGGGCAGCCAGCAGCCTTGTGAAGTGTCCAGTTCAAGAGGACCACCTTGAGAGAGGGGAGGACACGCCCAGGGGAACGCCCAGCTCGGAAACGGGTGTTCAAACGAAAGCGCACGCACAATCAGAGCCCAAACGGCGGCAACAACCCAGACCCACCGTCCAAAGACGGGGTCAACAAGCATGGTGCGTTCTCCTCGGGGAATGTCCTTCAGCCACGGCGAGCAAAAGCACACGGCCACAGCACGGCTACGACCTGGCTGGACCGAGAAGCATCACTACACATCCGGAAGCGGCGCAGAAGGACAAATACCGTGCGATTCTGCGGACGTGAAATGTCCAGAACAGGAAACCCACAGAAACAGGGAGTTGGCTAGTGGGCGCCAGGGTGGAGCCGTGAGGGACTTAACGCGCCCGGGGTTTGCTTTCGGGGTGACGAAGACATTCTGGAATTCGAGGCGGTGGTTGCACAATACCGTAAGCCGACCAAACGCTACTGAAATACACACTTTAGAGTGGTGCGTTTTAGGTCGGGAAAATTCCACCATGACAGAGAAAAGATGGAGGCGGGCCGCCAGCCCCACCCACGAGGGGCCGCGGCTGAAGGGTCCCCCGCGGCCTCGGGAAGAGTCTGGAAGGGGGAAGCCTTCGCCCGTGTCTTCTTCGCGGAGCCTGAGCCCTCTCCGTCCCTCCAGGCCCCGCTGTCTGTCCCTTCCCGTCCTCCCATGCCCGGTGTGGCCTCTGCCTGCACGTCCGGGGTCCCAGCAGTCCAAGCCAGCAAGCAAGGGCTGTCGGGAGCTCCTGCCCGAGCCAGCAAGGTCTGTCGGCCTCCAGCCACAGCGCGGGCCTCCCCGGCTCTCCTGGACGCCGACGGGGACCGCCAGCCGTGGAGGAAGGCAGCCTCCAGGAAGACGACCAAAGTCCACATCCGAGAGGCGCCAGTGTGGTCCCACTTCCTGTCCGCCTGACAGCTACACCTGCTTTCTGCTCAGCCTGCCCAGGGTCCCTGTTGTCCCACATCCTGTCCCCCCCACTGTTTTAATTAAAAGGGCGAGGAGGCCGGGCTGGGTGGCTCAGCCTGTCATCCCAGCACTTTGGGAGGCCGAGGTGAGTGGACTGCCTGAGCCCACGGGTTCGAGACCCGCCTGGGCAACTTGGCGCGACCTCACCTCTACAATAAATCAAAAAAATCAGCCGGGCCTGGTAGCGCGCGCCTGTAATTCCGGCTACTCGGAAGGCTGAGGCGGAGGGATCGCCGGAGCCCAGCGGGTCAAGGCTGCGGTGGCCGGGAGCAGCCGCTGCACTCCAGTCTGGGCGACAGAGTGAGACTCCAACTCCAAAAATAAATAAATAAATAAATAAAAGGGCGAGGAATGGGGAGATTGCGGTGATGGGAGAGAATCCATGGAGACCGTGGCCCCACCCCAGCACACGTCCAGGGCCCGGGGAGGTCCGAGAGGAGCTCTGCGTGGCAGCGGTGCCACGGCCCGCTGGGCCAGCGGTCGCACCACCAGGGACCAGTGGCCGCCGGGGAAACCCAGGTCCAGGCCAAGGCGCTAAGGGGGGTTGAGCGAACCCTAACAACCACGGAACACGGGCGGGTGGGCGGCCGGGGCTGCATCGCCGGAAACAGAAGTCAGGTCGGGAAGAGGGTCGGTGACCCCAAGGAGGGGCCCGCAGGGCGTGGGATGCCCTTGGCTCTGCGTGGAGGGGCAGGACCAAAACTCCCACGTGCCCGGGCGAGGCGGCCAGTCCTCCTCCGGGGCCAGCGCCAGGGAGGGTGGACGGGCCCTTCTGCCCCAGCCAGAGCCCCAGCCGCAGAGACCTCAGACCCCACGACCCCCCTCCAGATCCACAAGGTGCCATCCCGGGGTCTCCTGGGCTCCACGGCACCGAGGACAGCACGGGGCCGCCCAGTCTGTGAGGACTCAGGGCCAGGGCCCCCGGCCTGGCCCGAAGGCCAGAGCCCCGTTCTGCGCCTCTGCGTGGGCAAACCGCTGTCCCCCTCCTCCTCACTGTGGAGCGAGCCGTGAGAGCGGGTTTCCAGGGCTCACCGCCAGGGCCCACACACGCTACACAGCCGGCTTATTTCTGGTTATGAAAGTGACACCTGCTCTTGGCGGACTGCAGAAAGGAGCAGAACACGAAAAGGGAACAACCTCGCGTGATCCCATCGCCTGGAAGAAGCCACGGCCAACCTCTGGGACTCTGCCTTACCGTGTTTTGTTTTGCTTTCTGCTTTCATATCATTCTTTTAAAAACAAAACTGGAAGCCTGGCACGGCGGTGCACACCTGTCATCTCGGCCCTCAGGCAGGCAGACGTGAGAGGATTGCCTGAGCCCAGCGGTTCAAGACCAGCCTGGGCAACTTGGCGAGACCTCATTTTTACAATAAATCAGAAACCAGCCGGGCGTAGTAGCGTGCCCCTGTAGTTCCGGCTACTTGGAAGGCTGAGGCGGAAGGACTGCCTGAGCCCAGCACGTTGAAGCTGTGGTGGCCAGGAGCGTGCCACTCCAGCCTGGGCAACTGAATGAGACTCCTACTCAAAAAAAGAAGAAGACAAAATTGGGATGACCTAGCCTTTATCACGTTGTATCCTGTGGTTAAGCTGTGAGCATTCTCCCAGGTTATCAAATATGTCCACAAATATAATTTGCCCGGGAACCCCAGGGCCACGCCAGGACTCCGGGCATCTTGGCCGTCCTCTTGTGCAAACAGCACCGCCATGAGCACCCGGGCTGGGCGGCACGCAAGCCCCTCAGACCAGCTTCTCCGGCAGAATCCCCAGCCCAACACACCGACGTTTTAAGAAGGCCCTGACACGAGTCCCCAGACTGAGGTCCAAAAAGACACCACAAGCCCCAGGTTCTCCTGAGCCAAGTGACAGGTGCGTTCTGAAAGAGCCGGAACCTCCCAATGCGGGTTGGCAGCCGTCCCACCTCCTCCCCCCGGACGGAAAGGTCAACGGTCCAGCAAAAGAGGCAGGACTCAAGCCGGCCCCTCGCTGGGAGCCTGGCACAGGCCTCGGATCTCCTCGAAAGGGGTGTGACTGGCTCTCTCTGGTGACCACACGCTGGACGTGAGCTTGCAAAAGTTACTGGTGCGCGTCGACGCCTGGGACCTTCCACCACCGGGCTGAGGAAGGGGGAGTGCTCTGCGAAGCCCAAGCCTTCCCTCCCTGCCCACGGAACGCAGGACCACACGAAAGCAGCTTCCTGGAGGGCATCAGAAGAGTCCGAGGGCCCAGGCGGACCCGGCCAGCCCTCCAAGGGTCACAGACAGGCAGGAAGCTGCGAGACCCGGCAGAGGGGCTGCGCCTGGGGCCCAGGGGAGCTGGGGGTCTGGGAAGCAGAGAGCGCTGACCCTCAGCCCCTGGGCTCGGCCCCTTTCGGGGCGCCGCGTGCCCGTCCCGTGGGGCAGCGGAGCCCCGCGGGGCGGCGAGGCCGCGCCCTGCCCCCAAGGCCGCTCGCAGCAGCCCGGGGCTCGGGCCCTCCGAGGGGCGCCGGCCCGCTCGCCGCCCGGCCTCTCGCCGGCCCCGCGAGGGAGAGCGGGCCTCCGCGGCCGGGCCACCCGCGCCCGCGCCGCCGCCCCGCAGCCCTCCCGCGGCTGCCCGCGCGCCCGCGCCCGGCCCGGGTCTCCGCGGCCCGCGCGGCACAACAGGTGGCGGCGGCGGCCGGCCCGCGCCCCCCGCGCCGCCCGCCTGCCCGCCGCCCGCCGCCCGCCGCCGGCCTACCCTGGAGGCGCGGGGGGCGGCCCCGCGGCGCCCGGCCCGGGGGTCCTCGGGGCAGCGAGGGGGCGCTGGAGACGCTGGCGCCCATGGCCTCCGCGGTGGGCGCGGGCGGCCCGCGGGCGCGCGGCCGGGCGCGCTCCCTCCTCCGGCGCCGCGGGCTCGGCGGCGGCGGCCGCTGCCCCGCGCGCGCCGCGCCGGCCCGCAGTCCCCGGGCGGGGGCGGGGGGGGGGGGGCGGGGGCGGGGGCGGGGGCGGGGGCGGGGGCGCGGGTCGGCGCGGGCGCGGCGCGCTGCGGGCGGGCCCCGCCCGCGGGGCGGCGCGGCGGCGCGGCGCGGCGCGGGCGCGCGGCCCGGCCCGCGTCGCCATGGCGACCGCTGCGCGGTGAATGGGCGTCGCCGCGCGCGCGGCGCCAGGTGCGGCCCGGGCCCCAGGTGTCGCGGGCGGCGGCGGGCGGGCGCGTCGGGGAGGGGCTCGGCCCGCCGCCGCCGTCCTCCCCGCCTCCTCCGCCCCTGCCCCCGTATCTCCTCTCTCCCTCCTCCCCTCCCCTTCGCGCCCTCCTCCCCTCCCTCCTGCCTTACCCCCTCCCCTCCCCCGCTCCCCTCCGCCTCCGACCCTCCCCTTGTACCTCTCCACCTCTCCCCTCCCCTTCTCCCTCCGCCTCCCCTTCCCCCTCTTCTTCTCCCTCCCCTCCCCTCCTCCCACACCGGCCGGGCCGAGCCCAGGGCAAAGCCGGGGAGCCAGTGGTGACACCACAAAGGGGCGCAGTCGGGACCCCGCACCCGCCCGCGCTCTCGCGCTCAGACCCGCGGGCCGGGGGCCGGGCCCCGAGAGGCCCCTGGCCGCCCATCACCCGAGCCTGGGCCCTGGGCTGAGGGAGCAGGTGGCGCCCGGGAGGCCTGGGCAGGCCAGCGCGGGCTCTGCAGCCACAGAAGGCCCCCTGGAGAGGGGCCTCCGCCGGGCCTGCGCGTGAGACTTGCCCTGGGCGCGCGGACACCTGCCCAGGTGGCCCGCCGGGCCGGACATGGCCCTGGGGCCTCCCGACAGCGACAGCGGAGGGTCCAGGACTCCGCGGACCGCCTCCCCTCCCCGGCGCCCCGGCGCCCGACCCGGCGCAGGCTGGGGGCTGCGGGCGTCTCGCGTCCCGCCCGGGAAGGCTCCTCGCCAGTCTGCGGGCAGGTCCTGTGTCCAGAGCCTGGGCACGTCCTGCCCCCCAGCCCCCCCAAACCAGACCCGTCAGTGTGGACACTGCCGCCGCCACCCCCACTCTTCCCCACGCTCCCCTCCCCCCACCCCTCTTCCCCCTCTCCTTCCTCCCCGGCCCCTCCCCCTCCTCCCTTCCCCCCTCCCCTGCTCTCCCCCCAGTCCCTGAGCCAGCCCCTCCTGCGTGGGTGACCCTGGGACCCGGCTCTGGGGGGCTGAGGCAGCCTCGCATCTCAGAATGGAACCCAAGCAGGAGGACAAAGGGGCTGCAGCACCGGGCGTCCTTTCCACTCCTGCTCTGTGTGTTGTTTCATCTTTTATTTTTTGATTTTTTATTTTTTGAGTCGGAGACTCACTCCGTCGCCCAGGCTGGAGTGCAGCGGCATGCACCTGGCCACTGCAGCCTCGCCCTGCTGGGCTCCGCAATCCTCCCGCCTCGGCCTTCCAAGCAGCCGGAACTACAGGCGCGCGCTACCACACCTGGCTAACTTTTGATTTATTGTAGAGACGAGGTCTCGCCAAGTTGCCCAGGCGGGTCTTGAACTCGCGGGCTCAGGCAATCCACTGGCCTCGGCCTCCCAAAGTGCTGGGATGACAGGCTGAGCCACCGAGCCTGGCCAGTTTTTTAAACACAGGATCTGACTGTCACCCAGGCTGGAGTACAGTGGTGCAACCACAGCTCACCGCAGCCTCAACCTGCTGGGCTCAGGAAACCCTTCCGCCTCCACCTTCCAAGTAGCCAGAACTACAGGCGCGTGCCACCACGCCCAGCTGATTTTTGATTTCCTGTAGAGACGAGGTCTCGCCAAGCTGCCCAAGCTGGTCTTGAACCCTGGGCTCAGGCAGTCCTCCCACCTCAGCCTCCCAAGGTGCTGGGATGACAGGCTGAGCCACGCTCCTGGCCACGCCGCCGCGCACATCCTACGGGCCTTGGCAGGAAAGCCCTTCCCAGAGCACAGAGGCCAGACTCAAAGGACAAGCACGAGGCCTGAGACTGCGTCCCGCCACGGACTCCTCCCCGCCAGCTGCAGCCTCAGCCTCGTGCCCGGCCTGCCTGAGTGGGGCTGACGTCCCTCCAAGCCCGCAGTGACTCACCCCAGCCGCCTCTCCCCAGAGGGCTCCCTGGTGAGGACAGCCGGGGTGTGTGTGTGTGTGTGTGTGTGTGGGGAACGGACGACGACGACACCTTCCTCTGTGCCCCCACCCCCTTCCTCCAGCCTGAGCCTCTCTCCGGCCACCACCAGGGGGCGCCAGAACCCCACCAGCACCCCTTTGCCCCGGCTCAACCGCAAGTCAAGGAAGCACCCTAAGACCGGGGCGGTGGCTCACGCCTGTCAGCCCAACAACTGGGCAGGAGATCGCCTGGGTCAGGTGTTCGAGACCACCCTGGGCAACACAGTGCGGCAACAGAATGAGATCCTGTCTCTAAGAAAAGTTTAAAAGTTAAAATAAAAAATCCCTGGCCTAAGCTGGGATCGGCCTGTAATCCCACGCCTTTGGGAGGCTGAGGTGAGTGGACTGCCTGAGCCCGAGGGTTCGAGACCCTCCTGAGCAGCGAGACCTCATCTCTACAATAAATAAAAAAAATCAGCCGGGTGTGGTAGCGCGCGCCTGTAATTTCGGCTGCTCGGAAGGCTGAGGCGGAAGGATTGCCGGAGCCCAGCCGGTCGAGGCTGCGGTGGCCGGGAGCGGCCACTGCCCTCCAGTCTGGGAGACAGAATGAGACTCCAACTCAAAAAAAAAAAAAAAAGAATTTCAAGAAAGAAGAAATGGAAAATTTACATTTAAAGACCTATCAACCAATCATGATGTACAAACTTTACTTGGATTCTGACTTAAAGTGTTAAAATACACTACAAGCTTGCCTGAGCCCACGGGTTCGAGACCCGCCTGGGGAACTTGGCGAGACCTCATCTCTACAATAAATCAAAAAACTAGCCAGGTGTGGTACCACGCGCCTATAGTTCCAGCTGCCTGGAAGGCTGAGGCGGAAGGATTGCTGGAGCCCAGTAGGCAAGGCTGCGGTGGCTGGGAGTGGCCACTGCACTCCAGTCTGGGTGACAGAGTGAGACTCCAACTCAAAAAAAAAAAAAATACACTACAAGCTGGGCACAGTGGCTCACGCCTGTCATCCCAGCACTTAGGGAGGCCAAAGCTAGAGGATTGCCTGAGCCCAGGGATTCGAGACCAGCCTGAGCAAGTTGGTGAGAACTCATCTTTACAATAAATCAAAAAATTAGCCGGGTGTGGTGGTGCATGCCTGTAGTTCCAGCTGCTTGGAAGGCTGAGGCGGAAGGATCGCCTGAGCTAAGCCCGGCAGGATGAGGCTATGGTGGCCTTGAGTGTGCCACTGCACTCCAACCTGGGAGACAGAGGGAGACTGACAAAAAAAAAAGAGCCGGGCTCGGTGGCTCAGCCTGTAATCCCGCGCTTTGGGAGGCTGACGTGAGTGGATGGCCTGAGCCCGCGGGTCTGAGACCCGCCTGAGCAACTTGGCGAGACCTCGTCTCTACAATAAATCAAAATGAGACGGGTGTGGTAGCGCGCGCCTGTAGTCCCGACTCCTCAGAAGGCTGAGGCGGAAGGACTGCCGGAGCCCAGCAGGCCAAGGCTGAGGTGGCGGGAGCGGCCACTGCACTCCAGTCTGGGCGACAGAGTGAGACTCCGACTCAAAAATAAATGAATAAATAAAATTTTTTAAAAAAAAACACCTGGTTTTTGTCGTCTCTTGTGTGTCTATGAAAGGGGATTAGACATTTGTAGGATTGGGGGCCGCCTGTCTCTCTGTGAACGGCTCAGAGCCCTCCCTGTCCGCGGCGCCGCCCGTCCTGTGCCGACGGCTGCCGGCGTGTGTCGCCCGCCCTCCCGGCAGACTGTCCTTCGCTGTCCCCACAGGCGGTCTCGCCCAAGACGTTCCGCCTTGGCGAGGCCTGCTCCGTCCGCCCCCACAGCCACGCACACCCGTGCCTGGGTCCCCAGGGCCCTCCGGCCTGGTCACGGCACGCACACCCGCACCCGCGTATCCTTCGGAGTTCGTGGGACTTGCATTCCCGTCTCAGTCTCAGACCCGCGGGACACCCCACACAGACACACACGTGTACACACGCGCATGCGCAGGCACACACACGCCGCTCACACATCAGAACCAGCATTCCCCCAGGAGGGCCACCCCCCCACAGAGGCCTGCCAGGAACAGAAACTCCGGGACGGTGGCACCCGCGTTCCTCAAAGGGCACCCAGGCTCCTGAAAAGAGAAAGCCGGAAGGCCCCGGGAGCTGTCGCGGGACTCCAGCCTGGAAGGGAGCAAAGAAGCCCAGAGTTCGGTCTGCGAGGATCTTCCGGGCAAGATCACACGTGTGCAACTGACACGTCGTCGCTGAAGACAAGATGCGGATTTTCAAAGCTCTCCCAGAAGTAAAAGACCTGAAGCAACACGGCGGCAGACCCGGGCCTGGGCGGGCGGGGGCCACGTGGGGTCGGGCTGGTCCGGCACAGCCTGGCCGGGGGGGACACCCTGGCTCTGAGGCCCCCGGGGAGGTCTGTGGGAGAAGAGCCCTCCTTGTGGGCGAGCCAGTCCCCCCAGCCCCGTCCGCCTCTGTCCCTCCCGCAGGCCTGGCCACCTTGTGCCTTGTCCTTTCGCCCTCGGGGTTTTGACACGGGATGCTCTGTGTGGGAAACTGCAAAACCGTAATTGTGTCGATTTTTGCCTGTGAGCCACGCCTCGCCCTGCGAGAGACCCCCCACCTGGGGGGTCAGGCGAGGGCCGGGGCACCTCCCCGGGCCGGGAGAGGCGGTCTGCAGCGCTGAGGTCCTGGTGAGGGAGCGGCCTCTGCACTACGTCCCGCGAGAGGCCGGCGGGCCGGTACTGGAGAGGGCCTGGCATGCCGAGCTGAGGAAGCTGCGGGACCCTGCCTGCGTGGGCAGAGCAGTGAGAAGGCAGAGGCTGCACTTGGCCCCCCTGGAGGCGGTGAGCACGACGGAGCCGGGGCACCAGCCCCCGGGCCCCAGCCCCCCTCCGCACCCCCCTGCACCTCTCAGGCCCCTCCCCCTTCCCTTCCAGGACAAATGCTGAGATGCGGTTTATGACTCTTCTCAAGGGCCTCCTCTTCCAGGAAGCCCTCAGGAAGGGTCGGTCCCCAGCCCGGCTCCCCCAACCCGAAAGTCAGTGTGAAGTCCCCCGCCGAGTTAAGTCACGTTTCAGAAAACACCTTGGTGCCTCGCACAGCGGCTCACCACGCCCGAGATTTGCCTGCCGGGCAGAGGCCCCACCTGCCATCCGGCCTGAGCGTCCAAACCCGAGGCAGGAATGGGCTGGGCAGGGAGGGGCCATTTGCATAGAGGCACCAGCCTGGCCTGGTGGGGGCACCGCTTCCTCCTGTCCCGGCAGAGCAGAGGGACCACCGGGCCGCCGGGTGCCGTGGCCATGGAGCGGCTCCGTGGGCTCTTCCAGCACTTGCAGTCCAGCTCGGAGGCGGCGGCCAACGGGCTCTGCCTGCTGCTGGTCGCGGGCACCGCCAAGCTTTACGCCTCCGTGGACGTCAGCTGCCCGTGCCTGGCGCACTACAACGCTCTCTACGGCCTGGGGCTGCTGCTGGCGCCACCGCTTGCCCTGTTCCTTTGCGGCCTCCTGGCCAACCGGCAGGCCCTGGTCGCCGTGGAGGAGTGGTGCCGGCCCGCAGGGCGCCGCAGGAAGGACCCAGGCGTCGTCAGGTGCGCTGCGTCCCCCACACCATGGGGCCCCACAGGCAGCGGCAGGCACCCCCATCCCACCCCAGGGACACTGTCAGGGCCACAGGCGCCCGTGACACCCCAGCCCCACCCCTGAGGACCTGTTGGGCCACCCACAGATACCCCTAGGGCACCCCAAGCCCCACCCCAGGGGCACTGTCGGGGCCACAGGCACACCAGGGCGCCCTGAGCCCACCCCTGGGGATCTGTCGGGCCCCCCACGGCACCATCAAGTGCCCCTACGGTCCCCAGCGGACTTAGCTTGGCTCCCACCCGCTGTGTCCACGTCTCTGTCTTGTTTCTTGTCCCTCGCGTGGCCGGTGCTGCAAACACCGGGATGACACTGGTTCCCACGCCAGCTGGCCACTGGAATTTGCTGAAAATCACAGACAAAAGGCAGGCAAGCAGGAGGAAAGGCAGGACGTTTGTCTGTCGTGAACACCAGGCCTGGGGAGACCATCCACGTGTGTGCTCAGGTCCGGCCAAGTATGGACACCCTGTGGATACAGGATCAGACCAAAGGGTGTGCCTGGCCGTGTCTAGGTGGCCCATCCTCCAGATGCGTCTGGGCCTCTCCAAACAGCCTCCTTCCTGGACCGGAGCTCCCGGAACGGGTCTCTGACCTGGTGTCAGGCAAGGTGGGGCAGGTCCCGTCTCTACGGCCAGGCTTCCCGGAGAGGCGGAAGTGAGAGTCCTGTTGGGTCAGGGCTGCTCGGGAAAGAAGGGACTCTGGGTTGAGGGCTGCCGGGGAGGAGGGATTCCAGCTTCTGTGGCCCCAGGGAGGACGGGAAGGCTGGAGGCGGGAGACAGCCTCCATGGCGAGAGGAGCCGCCTCCGTGGCGGCTGCTGAGGCCTCGTTCCGGGGCATCATTTTCTGAGCCCCAACACCGCACCTGTCGCACCAGCTCTGGAAAATAACAGCACACACGTGACATGCACGGCAGATGTTTGCTGATTTGCTTAGAGGCCGCATCTGCACCGGAGGCTGCGAGGACAAGGTCGTCACCTGTGCACACAGCGTCCTCAGAGCCCCACCCACGCGGGGCAGGAGCAGCCGGGGCTCCCACCTTCTCCCCAGCTGCCTGCTCCTCCCTGACTCAGGCAGAGGGTCCTCCAGCACTGAGCATGGCCTCACACCCCGCTGCCCTGAGGAGAGTGCTGGAGATCCCCCCACACGACGCTCGCCGCCACACAGCTCAGCCAATCACACGTGCACACACGTGCGTGCTCATCCTCTCCCACCCAACGCCACCCCTTGGTGCTCTGCACACAGCACATGAGAAGCAACACCTGCGTCCTGTGCACACGCAGTCGCAGCCCTGGGTTCTGGGTTACAGGTGCCTGTGGTTCAGCCACGTGGGGGCCTCGCGCATGGGTGTCCTCTGGGTCCAGTGGGGACGGCGCTTCTGGCTCCTGTGGCGAACACCCGGTCCCGAGCACCAGAGCCCAGCCAGAGGGCTCCCGGGGGGCCGAGGAGGTGCTGCCTCTGGGAAGGCTCCCAGCAGGGCCTCTCGGTCCAGCCTCCCCAGAAGAGCATGATGTGAGCCAGCACCGAGGCCCAGTCCTTCTGGGGCTGCTCGGAGGGGGCGCATAGAGCACCCCAGAATTGCCGCCGGGGCCTGGGAAGCTGGGGGATTCTCCGCCAGGCCCTCCCCCGCCCTCCTGGGGAGAACCCTGGCCCTTCTTCGCCCGCCCCTGCCCCTGGGGACACCCCTTGCCCCAGCCGCTGCAGCCGATGAGCCACCCGGCGTCTCCCAGCCCTCCTGGAAGTCCCCACGCGTGTCCCCCGCAGCCGCCTGCCGCGCCTGGGCGCCCTGCCCTGACCCTCTCCCCGCAGGTACCTGTGCACATCCGTGCTGCAGAGGGCGCTGGCCGCCCCGCTGGTCTGGGTGCTGCTAGCCCTGCTGGACGGGAAGTGCCTCGTGTGTGCCTTCAGCGGCTCCGTGGACCCCGAGAAGTTTCCAGACTTGGCTAACATGACCCCTGGCCAGATGCAGCTCTTCCTGGCCAAGGTGCCCTGCAAGGAGGACAGGCTGGTCAGGGACAGTCCCACACGCAAGGCGGTGTCACGCTACCTGCGCTGCCTCTCTCAGGTGAGCAGGAGGCCCAGACTGTGACCTCGGCTGCGGGGCTGCCCTCCTGGGCTTCAGTTTCTCCTGCAAAGTAAAGGAGGGTTTGGTCTTTTCCCGCGGGAGTGTGCCGCAGCTTGTCCCTCAAGGTTGTCCCTGTTCCGTGCCAAGCGCTTGGAGTTGCAGCCGTCCAGGGTTGATTCTGACACAGCTGAAAGTCACCAGGCATGCAGGAATCGCAAGGCGTTCTGTTTCCTGCCCCTCATGTATAAAACACCCACTCGGATGTGGCGAGGGTGCTGTGCGAGGCCCACGAGGGCCTGTGAACCCGGGAGTCACATCCCCAGGGCGATCGGCGTTCTCGTGGGCCACGTGGGCTCCAGGAGGGCCTGACCTGCTCCAGGCCCACAGGTGGCCCGGGTCCCCAGCTGGGCCCTGATGAGACGGTGGGAGGCAGGGAAGAGGGAGGGGGCCCAGCAGGGGTGCCAGCCTCAGAACCACTGGCCGCTTCTCCACACCCCTGGCCTGGACACTGTTCCCTGCTCAGCATGCCCAGCAGTCACTCACCCTTCAGGGCCCAGCCTAAACGGCACCGGCCCCTGAGCCACAAGCTCAGCTTGGGGGTCCCTCCTCCAGACTCCCTCGTTGTGACACCCAACCAGCCATTGCCTATTTGACTGTTTCCTCCACTGAGGTCCGAGTCCAGGAGAGCAAAGCCTGGGCCCCAGTGCCTCCCACAAAATGTAGCACAGATGGGTGCCAGAGGGAGGGCGACAGAGGACTGGATCAAAAGACAAGAAGGTGGTGGGTGGATGGGTGAGTGGATGGATGGATGGGTGGGTGGGTTGGATGGATATGGATGGATGAGTGGGTGGGGGGATGGGAGCGTGGGTGGAGTGGATGGATGGGTAGGTGGGTGGGTGGATGGACGGAAGGAAGGATGGATGAATGGATGGACGGGTGAATGGATGGGTGGGGTGGGTGGGCAGACGGATGGATGGATAGGTGGGTGGGTGGGTGGCTGGTTGGGTGGGTGGATGAGTGGATGGAAGGAAGGTTGGATGATGGAAGGATGGGTGGGTGAATGGCTGGGTGGGTGGGGTGGATGGATGGATGGGTGGGTAGGTGGATGGCTGGTTGGATGGGTGGATGGAAGGAAGGAAGCGTGGAGGGATGGATGCATGGACGAATGAGCAGTTGGACAAATGGGTGAGTGGGCGGAAGGAGGGAAGGAAGGAAGGAGAGGTGGGCGGGCGGGTGGATGAATGGGTGGGTGGCTGAGTGGATGGATGAGCGGACGGATGGACGGGTCGGCAGACAGGTGGGTGGGTGGATGGATGGGCAGATGGGTGAATGGATGGAAGAAGGAAGCATGGATGGATGGACGGACGGACAGCTGGGGGGAAGGAAGGGAGGGAGGGGGAGAAAGAAGGACAGGTGAGTGGATGGGTACGTGGAGGGAGGGAGGGATGGATGGAAGGAAGGAAGGATAAATGAATGGATGGGGGTGGATGCGTGGATGGTGGATGGGTGGACAGGTGGACAGATGGATAGGTGGATGAACGGGTGGATGGGTGGGTGTGTGGGTGGGTAGCTGGACAGGTAAATGGCAGGAAGGATGGGGTGGACAAATCCCATGAGTGGAGCATAATGGATGGGAAGAGTGATGCCTAAGAGAACGGATGATGTAAAGATAGAACAACGGGAGGAAGGCTGAGCGGGAAAATGAGGCGTGTCTAGTCGGACGAGAGGAAGAATAATTGTCTGGATAGGACAGATGGACAGACGGACAGGTGGGTGGGTGGGTTGATGGGCGGATCTTGGCTGGATGGGTAGAGGGCTGGCTGGTGAATGGGTGGTGGGAGCGAGGGCTGTTTGGGTGGATGGATGGATGATTGGCAGGAGGGGTAGAGATGGCTGACTGGGTGGGCTGATGAATGGATGACTGGCTGGAGGGGTGGAGGGATGGCCGGCCGGGCGGGTGGATGACTGGGTGGGCGGATGGCTGGGTGGGTTGATGGCCGCGTGGGTAGAGGGATGGCCGGCCGGGCGGGTGGATGACGGGTGGGCGATGGCTGGGTGGGGTTGATGGCCCGTGGGTAAGGGATGGCCGGCCGGGCGGGTGGATGACTGGGTGGGCGGATGGCTGGGTGGGTTGATGGCCGCGTGGGTAGAGGGATGGGGGCGGGCGGGTGGATGACTGTGGCGGAGGGTGGATGGCTGGGTGGGTTGATGGCCGCGTGGGTAGAGGGATGGCCGGCCGGGCGGTGGATGACTGGGTGGGCGGATGGCTGGGTGGGTTGATGGCCCCGTGGGTAGAGAGATGGCCGGCCGGGCGGGTGGATGACTGGGTGGGCGGATGGCTGGGTGGGTTGATGGCCGCGTGGGTAGAGGGGTGGCCGGCCGGGCGGGTGGATGACTGGGTGGGCGGATGGCTGGGTGGGTTGATGGCCGCGTGGGTAGAGGGATGGCCGGCCGGGCGGGTGGATGACTGGGTGGGCGGATGGCTGGGTGGGTTGATGGCCCCGTGGGTAGAGGGATGGCCGGCCGGGTGGGTGGATGACTGGGTGGGTGGATGGCTGGGTGGGTTGATGGCCGCGTGGGTAGAGGGATGGCTGGCCGGGCGGGTGGATGACTGGGTGGGCGGATGGAGGGATGGATTTGGGTTGGATGGGTGGAAGGATGGCCAGGTGAGTGGGTGGATGACTGGGTGGGCAGGTGGAAGGATGGATGGATGGTGGATGATTGGCTGTATAGGTAGAGAAATGGCTGGGGGGAGACGGATAGATGGGTGGGTGGATGGGTAGAGGGATGGCTGGGTGGGTGGGTGGATGACGGGTGGGCAAGTGGATGGATGGATGGGTGGATGACGGATGACTGGCAAAACAGGCAGAGAGATGGCTGGGTGGACAGACGGATGGACGGATGACTGGCTGGATGGCTGGGCAGGCGGATGCCAGCGTGAGAGAATGAACGGGGGCCGGCGGGCACCCAAGGGTGGGTGGGGGAAGCCTGCACGGGAAGTGCGCCGGCTGGAGGGGTGGCCGGCTGGGGGCAGGGGGCTCCGGAGCTCGTGTGCCCAGCAGCCTGGCGCCGCCCTCAGGCCCTCGGCTGGAGTCTCACCCTGCTGCTGATCGTGGCCGCCTTCCTGGCGCGCTGCCTGCGGCCCTGCTTCGACCAGACGGCCCTGCTGCAGCGCAGGTACTGGAGCAACTACGTGGCCCTGGAGCAGAAGCTCTTCGACGAGACGTGCTGCGAGCAGGCGCGGGACCTGGCACACCGCTGCGTGCTGCACTTCTTCGCCAGCATGCAGGGCGAGCTGCAGGCGCGGGGACTGCACCGTGGCACCCCCGGGCCCCCCGACCCCCCCGGCGGCCCCGATGACCCTGAAGGGAAAGCCCATCTGCGCGCCATCTGCAGCCGGGAGGCGGTGGACCGCCTGCTGAGCACCTGGTATGCCCGCAAACCACCCGTGGGCCTCGGCGGGGGCCTCAGCCATCGCGCCCCTGCCGCAGCCTCGGGCACCCGGCTGTGCCTGCACAGTGACGTGTAGGCACGCGTGTCCATGCCACAGGCTGAAAAGAGGCCCTTCGGGCTAGATCCGACAGTCATTTAGAAAAGACTTGAAGCATCGCCTAAGAATCTTCCCTCTGTCGCAGAGCCGGGCCAAGCGTTGACGCGGCCCGATCTTACACGTGCACGTTGTCCCTTCCACCATCTCCTCGCCTATTGTGGCCTTGCCCGACTGGTTTGAAGGCCAGCGCTATCCATCAAGACGCAGAGGGCAGCCCGCAGCCCGCAGCCCACAGGCGTGTCTGAAAGCCTGGCCTGGGCTCCGCCCACCTCCCCTCCATCTGTGAATGCAAGGACATCAGATGGTTGTAGACCAGGGCTCTGGGGGCAGGAGACTGTGACAATGATGTTTTAAACACTTTAAAGTTATTCCTTTAAATGCGGCACCTTTCCCCTCCTCCCAAGTGTGGCAACTGTCGGCCCCTTCCCCTCAAAAAACCGTAAAAGACCACGTTGTGAATTCCAAAATGTTATCTGAAATGTCAGCATGACCGGGAGGGAGACTTTGGTCATGCGTCTGAAAATGTTGCCACAGATCTTGAGTCGTGCTGAAACCGCACATGGGCTTCGAACTTGGGGGGGGGGTGAAGGGCTATGAATCTGGGCTGCAAATCCTGGAACACCTGTGTGTTGCTTTGAGCGGGTTTTTTGGTAACAATGCCAACCTGTCTCCCTGTGACCCGGTTGTAGGATACATTAAACTCGTTTTCTCCCAGCTTCTGCCTCTCGTCTTTGGCCGCGAGGGAAGCAGCTGATTCCTTGGGTCAGACCATAAAGTCGGGATGTGCTGTGTTCCCATGGAACGTGCCACGCTGACTGGGGCTTGGGGGCTGTCCAGGCCGTGGGGACCCCGTGGAGGCAGCTCCCCCACACCGGCCTCCTGAAGAGCCCGGTCTCTGCCCATGTCTGGGCGTGGCCTCCAGTGTCCCTCACACCCGCTCACAGGGACTTAGTTCACCCAGCCCTTGCACGCACAGCCTCCCTGTCAGTGTCTGGGACTGGGTCTGCGGTCTGCATTCCTAACGAGCTCCCTGGTGTGGCTGACACGTGGACTTCAAGTGGTGCATCCCAGGGGATCTGCCCGGCTGGGACGGCGGTATGGTGGATGGTTGGCAGTATAGGCAGAGAGACAGCTGGGTGGTGGGTGGATGGATGATTGGCTGGATGGGTAGAGGGATGGCTGGCTGGGTGGGCAGATGGCCCGTGCCGGTGTGGCACTGGCGAGGGCGCCAGTGGCACTCTGCCTCCCCCTCGGACACACGCCCATCCGTCCTCAGAACCCGGGAAACAGCTACCGCGGTCAGCCCGTCGTTGAGAAGAAAAACCAAGGCCATGTCGCCGAGGTCACCATGTGGCTCTGTGGGTCTGCTGCCTGGTGGTCTGTTTGCCATTTGCGGTCCTCGACGCGTCTACCCAGGCCCCATCCCAGGGCGTCATGTGCAGGCCGTTCTCTGACCGCAAGGGGCGGCCGCCGAGCTCGCAGAGTCCTGCGTTCCCCCGGCCGGGCGCCTGCCCGCCGTTCCAGCCTCCCGCTGTCCTCCTCCCCCTCCACCCCAAGCCCTGACCCCGGCTCTGCACACTCCTCTGCAGACGAGCCCAGGGTCTTTGCAGGAGCAGGTGCCTCGGGAGGGTTCCCCCACGGCAGCGTTAGAGCTGCTGGAAAACCGCCCCTGGCCCCGGCCCCACACAGAAAGGGCTTGGGGAAGTGGCGGCCCTTGCTGTGTCCAGACCCCGCCCTTCCTGGTGACTGGGGGGGGCAGGCTCATCCCTGCATGACTCACCCACTCTGCCCCCCATGACTCACTGGCCTCCTCCCTGACTCCTCAGCCCCCAGGAGGCCCCGATGGCCCCAGCCCTGCTCCGGTGACTTCTGTGCCCCAGGGCTCTCTCCAACGGAACTGGGGAGGCCAGGACAATCCCTGACTCCCCACCTGCCGCACGTCAGGCCATGCAGAGGCCCGGGAGACCCTGGAGAGGCCCAGAGGGGAAGCAGGCGGCTGTGGGCTCCCAGAAGCTGCACCTGGGCCAGCACAGGTCACCGATGGCCGTCAGCACTCTACCTCGCTACGCTGAGCATGCGTGGGGCGCCCACTGCACAGACAGCTCTGTGCAGGGGACCCAGGAGGAGAGGGACCCAGCCAGGCTGCCCTGTCCTTCAGGACCACCAGGGACAGGAAGCACGACAGTCTGATTCCGCCAAGGCTGGCGTGCGCCGCAGGGAGTTGGCAGGGAGAGTCAGGCCCCGTGGAGGGTCAGGGAAGCCTTCCCGGGGGAAGAGCCGTGGAGGGGGTCCTGGAGGGTGGGAGGCTTTGGGATGGAGAGAGCTGGGGCTCAGGGGAGAAGCAAGAACACGGCAGGCTGGAGTGTTTCCTGGACTCACCTGGCAGCTCCTCACTGGGCTCCTGGGGCGGCCCCGTCTGCAAGGATGGACGGGACAGGGACAGGCCGAGTGGGCAAGTGACCAAATGGAGGCTGCATGGTCCCACCCGAGGAAAGACCTTGGCCAATAAGCAAAAAGACCCCGGGCCGTGCTCCCCGAGTCTGCCCCTGGGTCTCTCCGGGCCCCCGTCCCAGCGACCTGCAGACGCACTTGACCCCTCTTCAGTCCCGACTGGGTGCTTCATACCCAAGATGGGCAGGCCGGGGACGCAAGCCTGTCGTCCCTGCACTTGGGAAGGCTGAGGTGGGAGGGCTGCTTGAGTCCAGGAGTTTGAGGCCAGCCTAGGCAACAGAACAAGACCTTGTCTCCACAAAAATTCAAAACGTCGCCGGGCGTGGTGGTGCACGGCTGTAGTTCCAGCCACTCAGGAGGCTGAGTGGGAGGATCATCTGAGACCAGGAGCTCGAGCCAGCCTGGACAACACAGCAAGACCTCGTCTCCACAAAGAGTCAAAAAATCAGCCAGGTGTGGTGGCGCCTGGAGTCCCAGCACTTTGGAGGCTGAAGCTGGAGGATCGCCTGAGCCCAGAATGTCGAGGCTGCAGATGGAGACCCGGTCTGCAACGTAGGTGCACTGACCAACCCGGAGGCCTCTCTGCTGTCCCCAGCCGCACAGCCCTGCAGGAGTGGGAGGCCGGAAGCCCCGCCTGCCACCCGCGGAGCTGGACACCAGAGGCATCCCAGCTCGGGAAGACTCCCTTCCAGGAGGCATCATCATCAGGCCCAGTCCCGCAAGCGGAGCCTCTTCAGCCGGTCGGGGGGTGCAGGACTATCCCTGCCTGGGCTGTGGCTGCAGGCCCTCCACCCTGCCCGGCAGCCATGGTCCCAGCCCAGCCAGTCTCCCCGAGGGGTTCTCAGGGCACCATGACTTTGCCCTGTGGCAACCTGGGCAGCAGGCGAGGGACCAGGCGAGGGGCTGTCCCTCTGCGGCTGCCACTGAGCCATTGTCTGGGTGTTGCTTCTGAGCCCCAACACAGCCACTGAGCAGAGTTTGTGGCTGAAGAGGAAGAGAAGGACGTGCCAGGGGCGTGTCTGGCACATGGAGGGCGGGTCCCCTGGGGACTTGGAGCTGATACAGGAGGCCACCGCCAGCCCTCGAGGCCTTGGGACGTCCGCCCCTCGAGCAAGCTCAGTTGTCGTCCAGTTGGACGCTGGCCTTTATTTTTATCTTTATTTTTATTTTTTGAGTTGGAGTCTCACTCTGTTACTCAGACCGGAGGGCAGTGGCCGCCCCCGGCCACTGCAGCCTCGACCTGCTGGGCTCCGGCGATCCTTCCGCCTACGCCTTCCGAGGAGCTGGAACTACAGGCGCGCGCTACCACGCCCAGCTAATTTGGACGCCGGCCTTTAAAAGGCCCCCTGGGCCGGGTTTGGTGGCTCAGCCTGTCATCCCAGCACTTTGGGAGCCCGCGGGTTCGAGACCAGCCCCGGCAACTTGGCGAGACCTCGTCTCTACAATAAATCAAAAATTAGCTGGACGTGGTGGTGCGTGCCCACAGCTCCAGCTACTTGGAAGGCTGAGGCAAAGGTATCAACTGAGCCCAGCAGGTTGAGGCTGCAGTGGCGACGAGCATGCCACTGCACTCCAGCCTGGGTGACGAAGTGAGACTCTGACTCAAAAAATAAATCAACAAAAATAAAAACGAAATCTCATCCTCACCCTCAGTGTAACCAGGATTCTTACACGCATGAGAACAACGGCTGTCCCCTGGAGCCTCTGTCAAGGGTCCTCGGGAGCTGCCAGCCTGGGGTTCCAGGGACCAGGCCCCGAAGGGGAACAAACGCTCGCCCACTTATCCTGCCGGTGCCATGAGGGTTTCTGCCCAGATGGTAGAACAAGAGGCACTGTCTGGGCTGGAGAGAAAACCCCACGCGCTCCGGCCCCTTCCACCCACTAGCAGGCCTACCTCTGTCAAATGGAGACCGCACACCCATCCCACAGGACGGCACTGGTCACGCCAGGTGGCACGCAGGGCGCCTGGCACAGGGCAGGCCTGTCCACACCCATTCCCGACGGGCGAAAGACACAGACGTGAAGACTGTGGCAGCTGTAGCGGCATGGGCAGACATGGGTGTCCAAGGCTGCAGCTCACGGACGCGGGAGGCTCGGTGGCCGTGGAGACGTCCCAGGCAGAGATGCCGGAGACGGAGCCCCGTCCCCAGGGCCTCTCCAGTCCCTCTCTGGGGCGTCGATGGTGGCGCTGGCCGTGCTCCCGCAGACGCTCGAAGGCTGGGCCTCCAGGTACGACACTCACGGCCGCTCTGGCCCCAGGCATAGCACCCTCAGGCCTCTCTGTGGTGACAGAGGCCGGAGCTCCAGGCGCGACACCCGCCGGTCTCTGCTGGGACAAGGGACAGAGGTGCGAGGCGGTGCCAGGAAGAGATCCCCGTCCACAGACACCTGGGCTCGCCCACACACAAGGCTGGCACAGCACGCACACACAGTCCCTCGCGCACACACGTCCCTCCCACCAGGTCCCTGCGAAGCCCTGATCCCCGGCTCCGAATCCAGGGAGCTTTGCTCCAGCCTCGTCCACGGGAGTGCCACCCCACGGCCCCACCACTGACCAATACCCCAACGGCCATCACCCTGGCCGCATCCGGCCCCCATCAGAGGTGCCAGGGAGACCTCTGGTGTCCTGAGACCGCAGGGAGAAGCGCCCCAAGGGACAGGAGGGGGCCGGAAAACAAGGTCCGCCCGGGCTGCGGCCTGGGCCCACGCCAGCCCTGCTGGGGACAGCGTCCCCGCCTCGTCCGGAGACTCCCGGCCGCCCGCCCCACGGCCAGTCTCCTAGGAGACAGCCGTTGCAAGGAGCCGGGCGGGGCGGGGCACACGCCGGCTGCGCCCACAGCACGGCCATCTGCACCCGGCCGGCGGCCGGCCAGAAGGTTCCCAGAGCAAGGGCAGCTCGGCCGCGGAGGCGCGCCCGGCGGGGGGCGCCAGGGGGGGCGCGCGGAGGCGGGATGGACAAGGTCCGCATGGCCTTCCAGTTCCTGCAGGCCAACCAGGAGTCCTTCATGAGTGGTGTGTGCGGCATCCTGGCGCTGGCCAGCGCCCAGATGTACTCGGCCTTCGACTTCAGCTGCCCGTGCCTGCCTGGCTACAACGTGGCCTACAGCGCGGGCGTGCTCCTGGCGCCGCCGCTGGTGCTGTTCCTGCTGGGCCTGGCCATGAACAACAACGTGTCGGTGCTGGTGGAGGAGTGGAGGCGGCCGCCGGGCCGCCGCGCCAAGGACCCCGCCGTGCTGCGCTACATGTTCTGCTCCATGGTGCAGCGCGCGCTGGTGGCGCCCGTCGTGTGGGTGGCCGTCACGCTGCTGGACGGCAAGTGCTTCCTCTGCGCCTTCTGCACGGCCGTGCCCGTGGCCGCGCTAGGCAACGGCAGCCTGGCACCCGGCCCGCCCGGCCCCGAGCTCGTCCGCCTGCTGGCCCGCGTGCCCTGCCCCGACATCTATGACGGCGACTGGCTGCTGGCCCGCGAGGTGGCCGTGCGCTACCTGCGCTGCATCTCCCAGGTGAGCCCGGCCTGCCCGCTGGCTGCCCCGGACACCTCGGGAGGCTGGGCAGGCACAGCCTCCCCACAGGGCTGCCTGCGTGACCCTGAGACGGCCGTGGGGAGGGAGCTGAGGCCCTGGTGCGGAGCCTGCACCCACAGGCCCGGCCCCACCCCTCATCCTGGGAATTCGCATCCCCTCCTCCCCCAGGCTGGCGGGCCATTTGGGTACATTTCCCTGGCAAATGTCCCGCGAGTGCCTCCCTGGGAGTGGGCGCTGGGGCCGGCGCAGGGAGGGGAAAGCCAGGTCGGAGTGTGGCAGGAGAGTCAGCACGGGAGTCCCCCAGCCCCCCGCCCCGCGGCCCACCCTGCTCCCCTGCGGGTCTCCCCCACGCCATGTGAGTGGGGCCAGCCACTGCCCCCACGGCTGCAACCCAGGCACTGGCGGGGAGGGGCAGGGCTGGAGAAGTGTGGGCTGCCAGGCCCTCAGCGTCCCCCTCCGGCCGGACTCCTCCCGCGAGGTCTCCCTCCCCCGACCTGGGGCCTGTCACCCTGAGCATGCCCACGCCTCCGTGTCCCTTCCCTCCGAGCCGCCTCCCTCTGGGGCACTCACCCGCCCCCAAGCTGTAAACCCACGGCCCGGGGTGCCTGGCGAGACAGGGTCCATTTCACCTTCAGAGACAGAAGTGCAAGCCCAACCTCAGAATCTGCTGACAGCCTCTAAAAAGACCTTTTCACCAAAAGAGCAGATTTCCAGCTTCACTTGAGACATCGAGGATGCAGCCTGCCTGCCCGCGTTCCCCATGGGGTCCCGGCCTGCCCACCGGTCCTGCCGCTCCCACCCACCTGCCCACGCACCTAACCACTCCGGCGGGCCTGCTCTGTCACGACCTGCCCGGCCCCCGGATGGGCGCCGGGGTCTGCCCTCAGCCCCGTGCTGATCTGCCCAGACGCGTCTCCATGCGGCAGGCCAGACCCAAAGCACAGGTCAGGGGCCCCAGTCCGCATCCCACAGCGAGTTCCTGGCAGCCCAGAGCTAGAACCAGGTGTCCAGGCTCTCTGGGCAGTACTGGTCCGATGTGCCTCTGGGACCCCTGATGGCCCGGCTGAGACCGACGCAGACAAGGCTCTCACTTGGGACTGGTGACCCCAGCAGAGAGGCCAGGGCTCAGGAGGAAGGGCCCCGATGGCCTGGGAGGCCAGGCAGGGCTTCCTGAAGAGGCACAATAGCGACGGCTCCGTTAGGAGCTCTGCGTACTGGGCACCACACTGAGTTGGCCACATCTGGCCCACAGCCCCCCGTGAGCCCCTTCTATGGGTGGGAAACTGAGGCACAGAGCCAGCAAGTGCTCTGCTCCCTGTCAGCGAGGAGTGGTGGAGACGGCAACTCGACTCCAGGGTCTGCCCGTCAGCACCTAGCTGGCACCGCGGGCACTTGGCGGACACAACCCCGTCCTCCAAGGGGCGCCCGGCCCACCTTGCGGACGGGGGGGCGGCCGAGCGGCGGGCGTGGGTGGAGGCCGCTGACTCGCTGTCCCGCAGGCGCTGGGCTGGTCGTTCGTGCTGCTGACCACGCTGCTGGCCTTCGTGGTGCGCGCGGTGCGGCCGTGCTTCACGCAGGCCGCCTTCCTCAAGAGCAAGTACTGGTCTCACTACATTGACATCGAGCGCAAGCTCTTCGATGAGACGTGCACGGAGCACGCCAAGGCCTTCGCCAAGGTCTGCATACAGCAGTTCTTCGAGGCCATGAACCACGACCTGGAGCTAGGCCATGCCCACGGGGCGCTGCCCACGGCCCCCGAGAAGCCCGGCCCCGGCGCCGAGGAGGAGCGTGAGCGTCTCCGCGGCATCACCGACCGGGGCGCTGTGGACCGGCTGCTCGCCAGCTGGCACGAGTGCAAGCCGCCCCTGCGGGTGGGCCAGGACACGCCGCCCAGCAACGGCTGGGCGGGCCATGGGCTGCAGCCTCCGCGCAGGGAGGTGGCCGCCTACTTCAGCAAAGTGTGACCAGCCGGCGCCAGCGGGAGGGGCCAAGCCCCCCGCCCCCCCAACCAGGGGAAAGGGAAGCCAGGGTGCCGGGCGGGAGGCCCGGGGCGGCCCACAGGCAGGCACTCGCCTGCCCACGAGGCAGGACCTCGGGAGCAGGGAGAGGGCTTCACTCCTCCAGCTGTGACCTGGCCCCAGACGGCCTTGGGCCTGCAGGGGCCACCGCAGTATTGGCCAGACGGGGTCAGAACCTGGAGGCCAGGGGAGGCCGCGCACACCGGCAATCCCAGCACTTTGGGAGGCCGAGGCGGGAGGGTCGCTCGAGCCCAGAAACTGGAGACCAGCCTGGGCAACATAGCGAGATCCCGACTCTACTAAAACTTTTAAAAATCGGGGCTCAGCTGGGCTCGGTGGCTCAGCCTGTAATCCTGCGCCTTTGGGAGGCTGAGGTGAGTGGATTGCCTGAGCCCGCGGGTTTGAGACCCGCCTGGGCAGCGAGACCTCATCTCGACAATAAATCAAAAAATCAGCCGGGCGTGGTAGCGTGTGCCTGTAATTCCGGTTACTCGGAAGGCTGAGGAGGAAGGATCGCCGGAGTCCAGCAGGTCGAGGCTGCGGTGGCCGGGAGCGGCCGCTGCACTCCAGTCTGAGCAACAGAATGAGACTCCAACTCAAAAAAAAAAAAAAAAAAACCAGGACTCACACCTATAGTCTCAGCTACGTGGGAGGCTGAGGTGGGAAAATCGCTTGAGCCCCGGAGTTTGAGGCTGCAGTGAGCCGTGACTGCACCCCTGCACTATAGCCTGGGTGACGGAGTGGGGCTCCGACTCAAAAATAAATACATGAAAGAACCAGCTTGAGTGAGTGGGTACAGAAGCAGAGCGAGTCCATCGTCCAGGTGGTCTGCAGGTGTGTTTAGCACCAAGCAGAGAAGGCCTCCCTCAGAGGGGCGCTTGGAGGCTCTCAAGACCCCCTCACGTCCCAGTCTCAGGGGGGCATCGGCCCACCCCCAGGGCTGAGGAGTCAGGATCAGAAGCTGGCCGGGCACAGTGGCTCATGCCTACCACCCACCGCCAGAGCGGCAAGGCGGGAGGATCGTTTGAGCCAAGGAGTCCAAGACCAGCCTGGGCCATGTGGCGAGACCTCCACCTCTACAAAAAATAAAAAAATTAGCTAGCTGTGGTGGCACGTGTCTGTAGTCCCGGCTACTTGGGAGGCTGAGGTGGCAGGATCGACTGCGTCCAGGGGGTTGAGGCTGGGGAGCTGTGGTTGCGCCCCACACGCCAGCCTGGGTGGCAGAGTGAGATTCCGGCTCTAAAGATTAAGAAACGGAAGCGGAAGCCGAGGTCCCTGGCTCCTCCGGCCACAGTCCCTGGCGGGCTCCAGCATGCCAAGGTGGAGAAGGGGCGGGGGACGGAGCAGGCACGGGGCAGACACGCTCACGGCTGAGCCAGGCCCGCTGCCCTCCTCCCGCGCTGGATTCCTCGTTGCCCGGGGGGAGAGGCCCACCCGGGGCGGTCACGTCTGGCCCTCGGCCCGCGGCGGGCGCCCGTCCAGGTGGCGACCGGCAGGGACGGGCATGAGGAGGGGGCAACGCTCGCACCCCCGTCCGGGCTGGAGGAGGAACCGGAGGCGCACCCCGGCGTCTCCGAGACCCCAGCCCATGGCCGGGAGTTCGTCCCCGGCCTTGATGTCGGTCCGTCCTCAGGTCCCAGTGCCGAGTCCCAGGCCCCTGCTGACTGCTCTCGAGGAGGGCGGACACCGCGGCGGGGGACGGGCGGGCGCCTCGGAGCGCTGGGGGACCCGGGGAAGGCCAGGGTGTGGGCGGGGTCCCGGGGGAGAGGAGGCCCGGGCAGGGCAGCGAGAGCAGGTGGCGCCGCAGCCCCAGGCCCATGGCCAGGCCCTCGCCTCGAGCTCCTGGTGCCCGTGCGCAAGGTGGACACTGAAGGCCTGCTTTCTGGGAGAAGAGACAGGCCTTCCGGGAGGCTGAAACCAGCGCTGGTCCCGCCCCGCCCCCCAGGCCCAGCTCAGGGAGGGCACCCCAGGTCACAAGGACCTCCCCCAGAAACCTCCCACCCGGCCCCCACCATGATCGCAAGGGGTCCCCAGAAGCCCCCTGCTAGCACAAGGGCTTCGTTGAGCCCCCCGGGACTTCCTCCAGAAGCCCCCAGAGATAACAAGGCTTCCCCAGGCAAGCTCCCCGCTGCCGTCACGAGGACCTGGCTTGGCCGCCCTGCAGCCCCTCTGCCAGAGCCTGCCTGTGGGCCTCGGCTCCCGACCAAGTCCGCCCATCCACCTCGAGGCCTGAGGCGGCCAGGGGATTTGCTGGCTGCAGAGAGCGGCGCTGGGACATCTGTCCAGGTGGTAGCCGGCTGCTCTGGGAGGGGCCAGAGGAGGGCGGGCCCGGCCTGGCCTCCCCACCCTCACGGGGTCTCCCTCAGACTGCAGTGGGCCAGGCAGGCTGCGGGAGACCAGGTCCCGTGGGGTCCTCCGGAGGCCCCAAGCCCTGCGGCCCCCCAAATCCCACCAGCCGGGCCCATCCAGGGCAGCACCTGGAGGGCCAGTGGAGCCCGATGCCAGCCACGAGCGACGGGTGGGACACCCAGGACACCCGCAGCCCTGCCGGGCACCTCCTTCCTCCCACGCCTGGTTGGGCCTCCCGAGTTCCCGCCCCTCACACTCCCCGCCCCTCCCCTTTCCTCCCCTCCACCCCTCCCCTGCCTGGCGCCAGGAGGCTGTTTTTCCACCCGCGCGGCGTCCCTCCCACGGTTTTCCTGCCGAGCGCGGTTTGGAGGCCCGCCCACCTGCCCTGTCCGGGAGAGCAGAGGGAGCGGCCAGCACTCGTGGAGGTAGCACTCGGGGCGGTGGCACTTGGGGCGGGGCAGCCGCCTGCCGTCCAGGGCCATCCGAGTCCCAGCCCAGGCCGCAGGCCCCAGGTAAGGAGGGGCCTCCCGGGCGGCTGGGCCCCACTGCCCCGAGGGGCTGTCCTGAGGACGAAGGCCCTGGGCCGGGGCAGGGTGTCCGGCCTGCAGCAGCACCTCCTTCCTGCATGATGCAGGACGTCCCACGTGGGGCCAGGGTGCGGCCGACCCTGTCCTGGAAGGCGGCCGCTCATCCCCTGCTGGCACCCACCTGTCCCCGCGTCTTGGCCCCTGGGGGCCCCACAGGGAGCTGACTGGGAGCCCTGAGCCTGGAGGAAGAGCTAGCGGGCTGCATCCCCACCCGCTCCCTTCTGGGAGTTAGACTGGAGCCCCAGGCTGAGAACGGCAAGCCCCGGGCTCTCTCCCTGCCTCCTCCCTGGGGTCCGTCCTCCTCCTGGCACCCACGTGGCCTGAGGCTCTGTTGGGCCTTGGCGGCCTGGCAGGGTTGGGCAGGGGTGAGGGTGCAGGTTTGGGGCCTGTCCACTGCCTGGCCGCTCCCCCCTCCTTGGTGGCCGGCCTGGGGACTTTTGTTTTCGCCCTCCAGATGGGGAGGCCACGAGGCCACACCCTGGTGTCTTTGGGGCGGGGCGGAGCCTCGGGCGGGAGCTAGGCTAAACCTCACGGGGCCAGGCCGGGCCACTTCCTGGCGGTCGTGAACGCGGCAGCCCTGGCCCCGGCTGGTGGCCGGCGGGGGGGGGTTCCCGCAGCCTCGGCCGCGGTCCCGCCTGGGCTCTGAGAAGTCACTGGAGCCGCGGGAAGAGAGGCTGGCCGGCTCCTGGCGCTCAGCGGCAGGACACAGCGGCGCACCCGCCCACGCCCGGCCTCCCAGCTGTGGCTCTTGCCCGCGGCCTCCTGCCGGTGCGCTCACCAGGGCCTGCTGTCCTGACCCCGCAGGCGGGGCCGTCCCCACCCGGAGAGAGCGCCCCGGGACACCTCGGGCCGCTTTTCTCCTTCCTCCTCTCTCTCCACGGGCCGAGAGACCAAGGCCCAGGACCACTCTCCTCCACAGGTGAGGAGACTGAGGCCCAGGGAGAAACCGGGAGGTGCACGGGGAGCCGGGGTCCCCCAAGACCTTCAGACCCCGGATGGGCCTGCCTGTGCCCGGCCCCCGTCCCTGGCCACCAGGACCTTGGGGGCGGGCCCGGGTGGACACACGTCGCCAACGGTCCCCACCCAGGGCCCGCGGGAAGGCCGTGGCACCCACACCCCACGCCACGGCCCCCGCCGCACGGCAGCAAGACGAGCCCGTGGGCGGCCCGACTCCCAGGGCGGCCGCTCCCCGACCCTGGCCGGCCACCCGGGGCTCCCTTCTGCCTGGAGCCGGAGGGAGTCCGGGGAGGGGGTGGCCTCGCCTCCTGGGCCCGCCAGCCTCCCCCAGCCTGGCCTCCCGCCCCCGGCCTCCTCTGCAGCGCCGGCGCCCAGAGGCAGACACTCACCTCCGCTTGCTATTCCCAGGAAGACCGGCCGTTCTCGTGGGGCGAATGGCACAGCTGCACGCGGCCTCCGGGGGCCCCCCAGCCTGCGGCCCGCCCTAGCGCCACCAGGCGCAGCACCGTCTCCTCGCTGTCACCTGCGCTCTGGCCACGGCCTCCCCCGGCCTTTCCTTCGGGGTCCTCCCCTCCCGCCTCCACCTCCTCCCCAACCGTCTCCTCCTGCCCCCCTCCTGACGGGCCCCCTCCCGCCTTCCCCATCGCCAGACCCTGCCGGTCGCGCCCCGGCCGCCGGCCGCCATGGCAGCCCTGATCGCAGAGAACTTCCGCTTCCTCTCGCTGTTCTTCAAGAGCAAGGATGTGATGATCTTCAACGGGCTGGTGGCGCTGGGCACGGTGGGCAGCCAGGAGCTGTTCTCTGTGGTGGCCTTCCACTGCCCCTGCTCGCCTGCCCGCAACTATCTGTATGGGCTGGCGGCCATCGGCGTGCCGGCCCTGGCGCTCTTCCTGGTGGGCGTCCTCCTCAACACACACACCTGGAACCTGGTGGCCGAGTGCCGGCTCCGCAGGGCGCAGAGCTGCTCCACGGCCGCCGGCTTCCTGCTCCTGAGCTCCGTGCTGGGCCGCGCGGCCGTGGCCCCGGTCACCTGGGCCGTCATCTCCCTGCTGCGCGGCGAGGCCTACGCCTGCGCGCTCAGCGAGTTCGTGGACCCCTCCTCGCTCACAGCTGGGGAGGGCGGCTTCCCGCCGGACCACGCCGCTGAGGTCCTGGCCCGCTTCCCGTGCGGGGAAGGCCCTGCCAGCCTGGCGGGCTTCCGGGAGGAGGTCAGCCGCAGGCTCAAGTACGAGTCCCAGGTGAGGGCCGCACACAGGCTTCCCCTCGGGGTGGGGGTGACGGGGGGCACGGCGGCAGCAGTGTCAGGGCAGCGGGGGTCCAGGTCCGGGGCTGAGGTCTGCAGGGACACCCGATCTGCCCGTGTGGGCTCGGGCCGGCCCGCCTGTGGGTCAGAGCTTGCTGGGGCACGCTCACGCCAGGCCACGCACTCTACACTTACCTAAACTCTTTCACTCCTGGAGCCTGTAAGTTCTTTTTCGTTTTTTCAAACCGTAAATCCCACGTAGGTGTGACCAGGCGAGAGACCGTTTTAGACGTAAAGGCACGCCCTCCTGGCCTGGACTGGCCTTGGCTGTCCCGGGGGAGTCCCTGCCCTGGCGGTCCCCGCAGGGTGGGGTGTGGCGGCTCCAGGCTGACGCGTGCCCCAGGCCCGCACTGGGTCAGCCTCAGGGGGCCACAAGGCGGGGGCGGGGCAGACCGGGGCGAGACCTGGGCAGTCCAGACTCAGCCGGGCCTGCAGACCGAGGCGCGGGCTGGGCGGGGAGGCCAAGGCCACAGGACTCTCCCCGCCGGTCTCCTCTCGGGGTCTGCGACACACGAGCCCATGGAGAGACAGGGCAGGGCGGCCCCGGGGGGAGTGTAGACACGCCGCAGACCAGATGCCAGGTCCCTCGGGGGCAGTGGGGACCGACGCATGGCCACGGCCACCCCTAGCCTCCAGGGACACGCACATGGTGACCTCGGCGAGGCAGGCGGTGGGCGTGCCGCGGAAGCAGGCCTCAAGGCTCGGCCCGATCGCCCCGGGACCTGCAGAGGCTCCCAGCGGCAGCATCTGCCGGCTGGTGGGATCCAGGGGAGACCAGGAGGTGAGGCGGCAGCGGGGACGGCGCCCTGACCGGCCCTCCTTGCAGCTCTTCGGCTGGCTGCTCATCGGCACGGTGGCCGTGCTGGCCTTCCTGACCAAGTGCCTCCAGCACTACTGCTCGCCGCTCAGCCACCGCCAGCAGGCCTACTGGGCCCAGTACCGCGCCAGCGAGGATCACCTGTTCCGGCGCACGGCCGAGGTCCACGCACGCGCACTCGCCGCCGCCAACGTGCGCCGCTTCTTCGGCTTCGTGGCCCTCGACAAGGAGGAGGAGGAGCTGGTGGCCAGCCTCCCCGCTGCAGGCACGCAGCCGCGGCCCCAGTGGAACGCCGTCACCGGGGTCTACCTGTACCGTGAGAGCCAGGGCCTGCCACTGTACAGCCGCCTGCACAAGTGGGCCCAGGGCCTGGCGGGCAACGGCGCAGCCCCCGATGGCGTGGAGATGGCCTTGCTGGCCTCCTAGGGCCGCCTGTCCGCCCGCCCTGGCTCCCGGGCCACACCGGCACACACCAGCTCCAGAAGGGACCGCCTCTACTGTCTTCCTGGGGAAACGGGCAGCGACAGGGCATGAGGCGGCCTGGGCGCAGGGAGGCCAGTGGGCACTTGGCGGCTCCGACCCGAGGTGGCCCCAACCCTTCCCGTGGCGGCCTGCCCTCGGGTCCCTCTGCCAGAAGGGACCTCTCATGACACGAGGTACCTTCCACTGGGGACCCCGTGCTGGGAAGCCGCCCCAGCACAGCCAGATGACAGCAAGGCCCCCAGCAGGCCCGTGGACAGTGTGCTGCGGCTAACGTGTGTCTGTCTGCACAGGGACACCATGTGGCGTGTTGCCAGGCCCCGCCCACTTCGGACACCGCTGGGCACTTTATACTTACAATTTTGATAAAGCTTTTTTCAGTAGAACAGACTCGCCTGGTGTCTGAAGGAGTGAATGCGCCGTGCCACGGCAGGCTGTGCTGCAGGGTCAGGGCCAGGACCACCCCACGGGGAGGAGGGGACCACAGGGTGGCAGTGGGACAGGGCACCGGGGTCCACCCGGAGGCCTGGGGCCAAGTTCTCCTCGCAACGGGAGCCATCTGGCCTGGTCTGGGGACAGCCCGGCCTTTCTCAGAGAGCTCAGGCCACGTCCCAAGAGCCGGGAAAAGACGCTGTGCTCACAGCAAGCCAGGGTCCATGACCAGCCCGCCCTCCCCTGCACCTTGTGACGTCCCCTGGAACCCGTGCCGCTTCCTGGCACATGGCTCAGTCACTTTCCATGAAAACACTCAGGACAGTCAAGGTGCTGCCAGAGAAGACTTTTATTCCCTCAGGCCCAAGGCAGAAAAGAGCTGCCTCAAGAAGCCTGGGCCAGCGCCAGCCTCCGGGACTCGAGTGGACAGCTGTGGAGACGAGGTCACCTGGCCGTGGCCCAGGGAGGCATCTGCAGGTTGAAGCTTGCTCAGGGTGGGCCGCCCCGCTTTCCCTCCCGGGCTCTGCCCCGTCCTCCGGCCTGGCCTCCCAGCCTCTGCTCAAGGGCAGAGGTTCTAGCTAGGTGAGGCCGCAGCAGCACCCAGGGGTGGACTTGGCCCTCCTGCTGGACCTCTGGAGCCTGCCGGCTAGACCGAGTAGCCAGGGTCAAGGTGGGTCTTGACCGGGACACACCTGGGGCTGGGTCCTCTGCTCCTGCTCCCAGGGACTCCCAGAGGGAGGGACGCTGGGCTCTCCAAGGAGCCTGAGAGCCCGAGAGCCTGCTGCCATAAGCCCAGGAGCCCTGGGGGTGGAAGCAATGATGCCCGTGGCCACTTGGAGCACAGTGAGCCGAGAAGTGAACAGTTCACGGTCCTCCCACCCATCCAGAGTCGCCCAGGAGCAGCAGCACTCAGGTGCAAGGTGCTGGGCTGGCGATCCCACGGCTGACACCACGGGCCCAGAGGCCACTAGTCCTCCAGCACGGCGTTCCGGGCCTCCACGTACTCCAAGGCCTTGGCCTTGACCGCCTGCACGTCCCTCTCGGTGCCATGCTGCTTCACGTAGTCCAGGTAGCGCTTGAAGAAGAACTTCATCCTCTTGGGCGCCAGGCTCAGGTGGATGACCCGCTCGAAGAGGTCCCTTTAAGGAGACCCAGGCGGCACTGCCTCAGCCCCAGGCCCACGCTCGGCCGGAGCCAGGCCCGCCACGCCCGGGACCCCACGAGGCCCGCCAGAGGCACCTGTGAGCCCGGAAGAGGCGTGGAGTGGCAAGGAGAGCTCAGCTCCACGCGCGCCACGGGCCCGGACCCACCGGCCCATCACCGACCCTCCCTGCTGTGGGAACACCCCTGAGGAGCGAGGCCTGGGACTCCCCCGGCGGCTCCAGCCCCAGCACTGAGGCCGGCCTCAGAAGAAGGAGACTGGTGTAGACACCACCACCGAGGCGACGGGTCCAAGCTCTCCTCCACGGAGGAGGGCTGCAGAAGCCGGGAGCTGCCCCAAGCTAAGCCATCTGCCTGGCTGACACCCTCACCCCCAGCCGCTCACCGGACATCTTTCTGGCTGCCGTGCTTGATGGCCATGTCAATGTAGACCGACCAGACGTCGGTGCGTTTGGGGTAGGTGCTCAGCGTACTCTCAAACATGGCCTTGGCCCGCTCAGCATCCCCCAGTTGGAACTCCAGCTGGGCAAACTTGGCAATGACATCCACGTCTGCAGGGAGAGGATATGGCTCAGAGGCCCGCACACAGGCTTTGCCCAGCACAGAGTGGGGTTAGCGGCAAGCCTGGCTCCTCGCTCTCGGAACCAAGACCCAGACTGGGATGAGGGACACGGGTGGCGAGGACCCTCGAGAAGGAGGGGTCCGATCAACAGAGCCCGCAAAGGCCTCCCCTGCCCCCGCCCCTCGGAATCTAGCACCAGACCTGCGGGGACACCACCCGCAGGGGCCCAGCTGGGGGCTCCGGCCGAGAAGTGCCGCTGGGACCAGAGCCAGCCCCACCCGCCCCGGGCCGGTGGGCACTCACGCTCCTTGCTGGGCAGGCACGCCAGGGCGCGCTGCAGCACTCGGTGACTGGCGTCTGCCTGGCTGCGCCGCAGGAGAAAGGCGCCATACTGGATCCACACGGTCTTCTCCTGCCGGAAGCGCTTCAGCATGCGGTTGTAGAGCTCGCCAGCTTCCTGTGAGGGCACAGTGGTGATGTACGGGGGACGGCCGCGAGGCGGGCCAGACGCCGACTCAGAGACGCCATCCACGAACCGGGCTCATCGCAGACCGAGGTGTGGGGAGCACAGCTCGGGGAGAAGGAGCGTGAGGGGGCTGTGGGTGACGGGGGCAGGGGCGCCAGGGAGCCACCCTGTGCCTGCACCAGCCGCGCGGCACGCACCTCCAAGCGCCCGCCCTGTGGTGAGGCTGGGGCAGCGCCCGAGACGCGGCGGCCCGCCCGGCCCGACGCCCACCTGGAACTTTTCCGACTTGCTGTAGATGGCCGCCAGCTGCAGGAAGACCTTGAGGGGCTGGCTGTGCTGCACGGCGCGCTCGAAGACCCTGGCCAGTGACCCCGGGGAGCCGAACATGTTCTCCAGGTTGAGCAGCGCCACCCACACGTTCAGTTTCTCCTGCTCCTCCCTGGGGAAGGGCAACAGTGGGCGCCCAAGTCGCCGGCCCGCTCCCACCCACGCCACGTGTGGGCCCCGGGCCTGGCCCCGCTGCCGCCCACAGGCCCCGGCTCCGGGGGAGTCGTCTGGGCTGCCAAGGAAGGCCCGATTCACTCAGGCCTGCGGCTGGGCCAGAAGAGCCACCCAGGGCCTGACTGCCTCCACGCTGAGGGAAGGAAGCCAGGGCAGCCGCCCCCCAGGCCTCCAAACACCGCCCCCCTCTGCCCTGCCTGGAAGGCCACGAAGGGCCTTGGGCAGGGTGGCGGGGGAAGGGGGTGCGCAGGGTGCATGCCAAGCTGCCCTTGGCGCCTGCAGAGAAGCAGACCCTGAAATATACATGAGCAGATCTGTTTCACGCAGGCACACCGTGAGAAAGCAGCACCCAGGGTCAGGGCAGCAGCCCGAGCTGCCGCCAGCTGCCCAGGAGAAGGCAGGCCACGGGGACACGCACTGCTGGCCACGGCGCAGGACGCCACACTCCCCGCCAAGGCCCGAGACCTGAAAGAGATGGTCTTGAGGGCCCTTTCGGCCACAGCGCGGGCCTTCTCGATCTCTGTGGCCTGCAGGTGGAACGCCATGTACTGCAGCCACAGGATGGAGCTATCAGGGGAGCTCAGCACCAGGCGGTCGAAGTCGTCCGCGGACTCCGGTGGCCGCGCAGGGTCCGTCAGTGCCGCCTCCACACGGGACAGCTCCTTCTCCGCCTGCTGCCGCTCCAGCGCCCTCTCCTTCCTGCTCTTCTTCTGCTGGGGGACAGACAGTGAGCCCTGCCCTTCCCGGCACCTCCCTGGGCCCAGGCGCCACCCCCACCCACTCAGCATAGGCGGGACAGGGCCCGGGAAGTCCAGCACCGTGGCCTGGGGCGGCTCTGTGTCCTCCTCGCTGTCCGAGCTCTCTCCTCCAGGTGGCAGGGCAGGGGCCAAGGAGTCCAGCCCCGCGTCCCACGCGAAGCCCGAGGGCAGCTGCAAGCAGGGCATGGCCGCTGGCCTGGACGGCGTCTCCTGGAGGAGCAGAGGCACTGAGGCAGGGACCTGGCCGTGGTTCCCAGCCCCGGAGCATGGACCCCACCACGCCCAGGCCAGGCCCAGCCCACTGCGGACACTTCCCAGAAGCAACACCAACATTTTACTAATTCGGCAACAAAATGTCAAAACACGCACAGTGAGACGCACACACATCTGGTACACACATCTGTCAGACCACGGCAGAGCTGGACAGAGGCACACCACCAGTTCCAGGGCTGGGACGCGCGTGCCCAAGTCCAGGTCTTGTGTCCTCATCTTCGAGCAGCCTCGGAGGCCAGCCTCCTCATCAGCCCCCGCCCCTACACCTCAACTGTGGTGCGCTCAGGGTCACGCGGCCCACGCCCCACCTGGGAGCAGGGACCCGTCCGCGAGGGAGCAGGAAGCGAGGCCAGGCCAGGGACGGCCCTGGGGCCCGGGGCCCCTCACCTGGGGCCCGGCAACTCCTCCCGTGTCCTCTCCTTCCCGATAGTACACGTCCGTTCCCCTGTCGTCCTCCCACGGGCCTGCTCTCTTCAGCCTCTTGCTCACAGCCCCCTGGGGAACAGCGAACAGCGCCTAGGAGCCCTCGGGCTGCCCGGAACCTGCTGCCCTCGCCCCTTTCCAACAGGGCGGCACCGAGCTCCGAGACCCCTCTGCCCGCCTCCCTCCCAGGGCCCCCTGCCCCACACATGCCCCTCCCGACAGGGCGGCCCCGCGCTCCAGGACCCACCTGCCCGCCTCGCTCCTGGTGCGCCCGCTTGCGCGGCTCCCCTGTCCTCGGCCTCCAGGACTGCTCCTCCTCGCCAGGCAGCACTGCCCCCTCTGGCCCCTCTGGGTTCTCCCCCCTCCACTCCCGATGCTGCCTCTGTGCCTCCTCTCCTGGCTGTGCTCTCTCCTCGGCCTCGGCCTTCTCGTCCTCGAGCCCCAGGGAGGCAGGGAGCACGTCCGGCCGCCCTGTGTCGCTGGGGAGGAACGACAGCTCCACCAGCTTCTTCCGGGGGTCGAGGCTGCAGGGCGGAGGGCGGAGGGTGGCAGGGGTGAGGGTGGCACGGAAGCAGGGCCCCACGCGTGGCGCATCTCCTCCCTCCTGGCTGGCTCCTCCAGAAGGGGTGCTTGCCAGCCACATGGCGGCGGGCGCGGGGCAGTGCAGGCCCTGACGTCGCCAGCAGGGCCCTGCAGGGGCAAGCCCCGCACGTTTCCGGGGGCCGGGGCCAGGACTGAGGAGGAGGCTCCACACACAGGCCTTCATGCCAAGCCCCACGCTGGAAGTCTGCCTCAAAGTCCCCCCCCCCGCGCTCCAGGAGAAAGGGGCACGGTTCCCAGACTCCGTCACAAAGAGAGGAGCAGGGGGAGGCAGGGGGAGCAAGAGGGAGGGAGGGAGGAAGGGACAGAAAGTGTGGAGGGAGAGAAAGGGACGGAGAGGGAGAGGGAAGGAAACGGGAGAGAAGCGGCGGAGGGAGAGGCGCGGGAGGGGGAGCCAGGGAGGGGGCGGCACCCACCGCAAGACCCTGGCCGACAGCAGCTTCCCCTCGGGGAGGTACTTGCTGTACAGGGCTCTCCTGGACAGGCTGCGCTGGGAGACGTGTCGGAACCGGGCCACCCCCATGACAGCAGGGCCAAGGCTGAAGGAGAGGCAGGAGTCCAGCGGTCACACCCACAGCACCACGCGCCAGCCGCCAGCCAGCTGGGCGCCCACACCTCCGGGAACCCAGGTGTGACGAGGACTCGTGACAGCGCCCCCGCGCTCAGCAGGACCCCGCGGGCTCTGCCGGCAACGTAGCTGCCAAGCAGAGTGGAGGCAGGACGGAGGACCCTTTCCCCACAGCACCACGACACGCAGGTCACAGTCGCTGCAGACGCTCCCCGGGACGCTTAGCGACCGCGAGCGAATGCTCAGAGAACAGCCAGGTGTGTTTACGACAGAGTGAGAAATGCCAGTCTTTGGACCAAACACCAAGCAAGAGCCAATTGCTCAAAGCTTTCTCTTTTTTCTTCTGAGGTGGAGTCCCACTCCACCGCCCAGGCTGGAGTGCAGTGGCACACTCACGGCCACCGCAGCGCTGACAGCAATCCTTCCGCCTCAGCCTTCCAAGTAACCACAACTACAGACCAGGCTAGTTTTTAGTTCATTGTAGAGACAAGGTCTCACCATACTGCCGGCTGGTCTTGAACCCGCAGGCTCAGACAATCCTCTCGCCTCGGCCTTGCAAAGTGCTGGGATTACAGGCTTCAGCCACTGTGCCCACGCTCAAAACCTTCTTTCATGTGCCAAAACGTGGGGTTTTGTGGACAGCTGGGAATTGGAACCCTTCCTTTCTTCACATTCCCATCAGAGGTGCTGACCACGGGACGCGGTGGACCCCACCCCAGGCAGGCCAAGGCCAGGCAGCCACACTCACCCCAAGAGCACGCCGTGTGGCTGCACGGACTGCACGTAGCCCCTCAGAAGCTGCCCTGCCCTGACATCCTCCACGGAGTCCACCTCGGGGTCTTCGACTTTGCTTTTGGTCTCCGGGTTTGTTCTAGAGGAGTAAGGGCTTCCACTCACACCTCCGGTCCCGCTGTCCTGCACCCTGGGCCCATCGGCAGATGCAGCCAAGCTCCCGCCCCAAAACACCCCTGTCTAAGCACAGGGCACGCCAAGAAGCCCGCCTGCACCAGGACACCTTGTGGGGCTGTCGGCACTTGTCCCCGGAATCGAGGCCTGAGTAGGTGGGAACACCCCCTGCTTTTCTGGGCAAGAGGATGAGGGATCAGGTGTCAAGAAGAGAGGGTAGGAAGCCTAGAATCCTGGGCGGACACGTGCGGCCCCCTCGCTCCCAAGAGGCTCCCCGCAACCCAGAAACCCACCTGGATGGGCGCAGTGACAAGATCAGCTCCTCGTCTGCGGCGGACAGAACACAGCATCTGGAGTGAGGGCAGGAGGAATTCTCCATCTCAGCTCTGGGACACAGCAGGGGCCATGTTCCCCGCCCCCCAGCCCCCGCACCATGGCAGGGCAAGGCAGCGAGGCTTCATTCACTGAAAACTGCTGAGGGACTTGGGCCACACATGTCACCCCCATGGGCCTCAGGGGACTGTCTGCCAAGTAAAAATAACACCCTGATGCGCCTCACCCAGGAAAGGTGCTGGTGAACCAGCAAGAGGAGACGTGGCAGTCCTGCGAGGCCAGAGCCGCGCAGAGACAAGACCGGCCCAGGCGGATGCAGAGGGTGCAAGCTTGGCAGAGGCCACCAGCCCAGGGAAGCCAAGACGAGGTATGGGCCGGGCACCCCGAGACAGGAGGAGGTCAGTGGGGAATGACCCGGGCCCCCCAAGACAGGAAGAGGCCAGTGGGGGATAACCCGGGCACGCCAGGACAGGAGGAGGCCAGGAGGGGGGCCTCAGCAGGGTGACTTCAGGAGGGAAAGCAGGGCTGACTCTCACATCGCTACAGCTGCTTTGTCCAAAATGGCCATTAGCCGCCCCAACTGTCCCTGGAAGTATTAAGTCAGGGAGACAGGAAGGGTCTCAGCAATCTTCCCAAGGACAGGACTGTGCAGGACCCGTCTTTAGGTAAGTAACTACCGCCACAACTGACAGCAAGGACGCGCAACTTGCCACTGGCCATGGCCTTGGCCACGACAAAACACACTTAACTGCTTGGCTCCACACCGCAAGCTCATCTTGGAAGTGCCAAGAGACAAACCCGAGAAGGCCCAGCGAGCCTCCGGGACGCCGTCCCTTCTCCCCCCTCCTCCCGGAGAACCTGGCAGGGGCCTCCAGGGCCCCCACGAGGGGAGGCACCGGAAGGCCTCCAGGCTCCGCCGGCGAACTCGTGGGTCTCGAGCCGAACTCCGCCTCCTCCGGGCTAGCCTGTGCCTGGAGACTCCGACGAAGGCAAGTGCACGGCAGGTGCCTCGGCTGATGAGAGCAGACTCAGGGAGGCCCTGCAGTGTGGTGGCGAAGGTGGTGGGACCACTGCTCAGCCGTGGGTCTGCATGAGGCCACTGAACGTCGTGTGCCTCGGTTTACGCCTCAGTAGGACAGGCGTGTCTCACGGGGCGGGGAAGTGGCAGATAAGTGACCACACGCCAGGCATCTGGTGCAGCGCCAGGCTTGCAGTGATCGCCTAGCAGGCGGCAAGGGGCCACTGTCTCTGCCGATTAACCTTACGTTTAGGCTGCTCTGACAAGCACCGAGATGTTCTAAGTAGTGGCTTACATATGTGCTGTGTTATACAGATCCTAAAACAACTCAAATTAGCCAGGCTCGGTGGCTCAGCCTGTAGTCCCGTGCTTTGGGAGGCCGAAGTGAGTGAACTGCCTGAGCCTGCGGTTCGTCACCCGCCTGGGCAACTTGGCGAGACCTCATCTCTACAATAAATCAAAAAAAATTAGCCGGGTGTGGTAGCGCCTGTAGTTTCAGTTACTCGGAAGACTGAGGCGGAAGGATCGCCAGAGTCCAGCAGGTCGAGGCTGCAGTGGCCGGGAGCGTGCTGCTGCACTCCAGTTTGGGCGACAGTGAGACTCCAACTCGAAAAAAAAAAAACAACTCAAAGACTGAAACTAAGGTTACTCCCCCTTACAGAAAACACCTAAGATCAGTACTTAGAGAACGAATGCTTCAATGTGAAAAGGAGCAACTTGGACGCGCAAAGCACGGAGCCAACGTGAACGGCCAACAACCACAGGAAAAGGCCAACGTGAGAAATGCAGAGTGGACGCGAGACCAGTCTGTGCCTGGCCCACGGCTAAGATGGAAACTAAGCGTGTCTGGTGCTGGTGGGCGGGTGGCATTCACACTTGCTGCTGGCGGGTGACTGGTCAGCAGGGGCCCCGGGAAGGGTCATCTGGCGGCACGTACAACACGTCTGACCCACCCGTGTCACTTCTGGGAGCATTCCAGCATGCAAGCAAGCGTGCTCGCACACTACTACCAACAGAGAGCTGGTGAGACGACCCTGGATCAAAGCCACATCCCGGGACACTAAGTAAGGCCAGAGAACAGCACAGACTTCAAAGTGCTGGCATGGAAAAGGAGCAGTCCAAGGCAAGCCGCTACGAGAATAAAGCAGGCTGCAGTGCGGCGTGAGGCGGAACGCCACCACACATCAAGAAACACAGCAACCTGGAGGCAGAGGGCAAGGCCCCAGGGGCCAGAGGCAAAGGGGAGGGAAGGCAGGCGTTCCCGTCCTGTGCCCCATGCTTGTTTCGTCTGGCACAAAGCCACGTGCCACAGAGAAAGAGGACGACACCGGCTCACCTGACGACTTTCTGGGGGACGAAGCCTTGCAGGGGCGCCTCGGAGTAGGAGTCACTCACGTGGAACACGCTGACCCTGCCCGTCCTCCCAAAGGGGAAGGCCACCGTCAGCCCCTCGTTAGGGGTCACCTTCGCCACTCGGCCCATGGCCACCTCCCCTTCCTCCAGCCTGTGGGGACCTGGCAAAAGCAGCCTGACTCAGGGAGGGGGACGGGCAAGCCAAGAGAGGCGGAGGTGCCCAGACTGGGTGACCCAGGTCACGTGCCATGGGCCAGGACACTGGGGCCGTGAAGCATTCAACCCCCTCCCTGGGACTCGGGAAAGCTACCATGTGGGCGGGGGCACCAGGACAGTAGGAGAACACTGGGCAGAGGCACTCCCAGGAGAAACTATCCAGCAGGCCTCCTGCCAGGCGGAGGACCACGCCCAAGGCACCCTCCACCTGGCACAGCAGAGGACCCTCCGCCTTCCCCACCCTGGCCAGGCACCCTCCGTGCCCACCTATGAGGGAGAGACACAAGAAGGCCTTGCCGGAATCCGGGCTGACCACGGTGGCCCTCAGGGCCTGGCCAGCCCGAAACTTCTTATCCGGATGCTTCAGAACCTGGAAGGACAAGAACGTTCCTCTGGTGCTCGAAGGAAGGTCTGCGGCTCCCACCGCAGTGCCCGTCCCCAAACCCGGCCCTAGACGCACGGGGCTCCTCCTCCACTGTGCAGCCCACGAACGCCGCGCCCCGCACCAACCTTGAAGCTGAGAGACGTGAGCAGCAGGGGAATCCTCCCCCGGACGTCCGGGCCCAGCTCCACCTCCAGCCATTTCTTCACCACATTGTACTGGGAAGAAGAGGAGAAGCCAAGCGGGCAGCCTGAGTGCCCCGCCCCCGCGGAGACACAGGCTGTCCCAGGACCGAGGGTGTCGCCCCAGGCCTCTTCCCTGAGGGGCAGACCCCGCAGCCTGGCTCCCCGCCTCATGCGGCACGGCACCGCACCTTCAGAGGCGCGTCTGGGCCCCAGGACGCGCTCAGGGTCCACCCTGCCCTGGTCCCTCTTCCCTCCCTCCGAACGACGACTCGACCGACATGTGGGGGCGAGCTGCTAGCTCCTCTGGGAGCCGTCGTGGCGCCCTCGCTAGGCCACAGGCCCTCTGGGGCGGAGGCCACGCACGGTCCCCCCACACCTAGCCTGCTGCCAGCACGGGGGCAGGCACTCACCTTCCTCAGGAAGCATGTCACGGTCTGGCCGGCCTGGTACTGTCGGGCCTTCTCCACGGGGCTCGCACAGTGGGTGTCGAGGGCTGTGCAGCCAGCCTGCAGCTCGCTATGTTGTAGACAAGGGAGCGTCAACCTCTGGGTGAGACTGGGACGGGTGACCAGGCGGGACTCCTCCAGTCCCACCCACCCATGTGCCGACTTCTCCCCAGGACAGCGCCTGGGGGCTGCCCACTTCCACCGCAGCCACCTCTGTGCAGCCAGCGGGAAAGCAGGCGGCCACAGTCCCTCGCTGCGCTCAGGAAACAAGTGCGCGGCTTCTTCCCGACACTCGCTCGGGCTGTCGTCTCAGCACTGCCCTCACAGGCAACCCGCTCAACCGCGCAGCATCGGCAGGGCGCTGCCCACCGTTTCACGCCACTCAGCAGGAGCTGGGATGAGCCGACTGCAGACCCAGAGCACTGTCCCCATGAGGCCCGCGTCATGACCACCTCTTCTCTTCTCAGCAGGGCCAAGGGGGGCAGTCCGTGTGGCCAGCCCATATGTCGCCTCGCAGGCATCACAGCACTGCCACCCGCTCACCAGGGCCAGGACCTCCTAGCGCCACCTGGCCATGTCAGCGCAACGGGCAGGTCACAAGAGCGTGGCTGTACCGTGCCCGCACGTGCTGGTGACGTGGGAATGGGCGCTTTCCTGGATGGTGGCGTGTAAGTGCAGACATCCCACGACCCAGGAACTCCACCCACTTGCTGCACGCACAGCACAAGTTCATGTTGCTCACCGCGGCACTATTGTCAAAAAGCAACACAGAAACAACCCCAGCACCTTAGTCAGCACAAGAACACAGTGTGGCACAGTCACAGGATAGACCAGCGTTTTAACTCAGACCCAAAACAAAGCAAGTCGCAAAATGCAGCACATCACTAATGTTAACTTTAAAACCACACAAAAGAATGACCTGCAGATGCACCGGAGTACAGCTGTCTCTGGGGATCCACAGGGGACTGGTTCCAGGACCCCTGACGGATCCTCAAATTCGAGGACAACCAGCTTCCGCATTTGAGACACTGTGGTGTCTGCACACCCCCACCTCCGCACACTCCAGACGACCACCCCAGTCGCGCGACACCCGACATCGCGCAATCCTGTCGACGCGCCCTGCGCTTTTCTGTCTGTGTGCTCCTCTGTTGTCCTTCCACTCCCAGATGTCTCCATCCATGGCTGGCTAAAGCCTTGGACACAGAAGGATACGGAGGGCTGACCGCACGAATAACCAAAGAACAAAAGCAGGAGCGGGACATGCGCGCCAAAGCTGCTCTGGGAATCCACCCTCCAGGGAGAGAACACACCTGCACATGGGTACCTGTGTGCTGGGCACTGCAACACACTCCCGGGCACCGTCCCCAGCGCGCGTGCAGTCAGGGCGAAAGCGTGCGTCTGCTCAAGGGCCGGCCTGCATCCCCCCAAGAACTCACTTGTGAAGTCCCAACCCCCGTAACGCAGAATATGACTGTATCTGGTGGCAGGTCTTTCTAATTAAGATGAGACTGTTAGCCGGGTGCTCAGGCCGGTCATTCCAGCACTTTGGGAGGCCAAGGTGAGTGGATTGCCTGAGACTGCAAGTGAAGGTATTGCAGCTCATGCCATAACGTGACGCGACCCCTTCATTTCACAACAGACTGTAGGGACACCGTCAAAACGTACACGACGCAGGAAGCAGACTCATCGTGAGCGTGGCTCCTCTGCCAAGGCTCACTGCTCTGAAACTAGAGCTCAGTCACTTGAGCCTCTGAAGCCCAACACCCAGGAGTGTCTCCCCTCCCGTCAGTCACAAGCCTCTGCTCTGGCCCTTGGGGATGCTGGCCAGCCTCACCCTCAGAGGGTCCTCACTGAGGTCCTTCTAACCACCCGGAGGCCCCAGGGCTGGTCTCGTGGCCACGTGCGTCTTCCAGCTTTTTTCACGAAAGCTGCACCACTCTGACATGCTGGGTTCTTTTCAGCAAGAGGCAGACGCGCACAGGCTCACGGACCAAAATGATGAACGTCCACAGAAACGTGACCCCCGACAAGCCGGAGCCGGCATGACACGAACTCCTGGTCTCCCCCTCAATGCTCTTGGGAGCCCCACAGCCCCCACGAGCACGGCCTGAAACATCAGCGCACGTCTTGTCCCCGAGCAGTCACAGAGGGTGCAGGTATCCTTGCACTTAGGGAACTGCAAGGTCCAGCAGACATGTTTCCTTCTGTCACACACTGACATGCAGGCCTGTCGTGGACTGTACGTGTTGGGTGTGCATGGACACTGACGCCTGTACGCAGTTTCCCACCGAGTCTCATGTGACCCTCCCCCAGCCTGAGGAGAGCTCAGCATCCCTCCAGAGAAACAAGGGACCCAGACAGAGAGGCCAAGAAACCGAACTCTGGCAGCACAAGACGGGAGCCCGGGCCTCCCAGCTCACAGGAGACATGCTGCCGAGTCCCCTCACCTTGGCCGAACACTCAGCTCCAGGACGGTGCGGACAAATCCAGGGTGACTTACTGGGAGAAACCTGCAGAAACAAGCCAGTCAAATCACTCTCAGTCTGGTAACGCGGTCACCTGCCCCACCCCAAACCAAGGCTGCTGACCACTGCCACGGCACCATGGAGGGACAGGCCAGGCTGAGGCGTCTGTCCTCATCCTCCACAGCCAATAACAAGGAGCCGGCTGGCCTGCCCTTCTGGGTTGAAGAGAATTTTCCTTACCGACGATACACCCCAAGTCGAGTGACCCACGGAGACTCACAGTGAAGTCCTGAAGCCAGACCGAGACTCCCAGTGGCTCTCATTCAAGCCAGCACTTCCGCCACAGGCATTGCAAGCCCTGCATGTCGCTGCTGTGGAGTGCATCGCCGTAACTACTGGTGCATGAAGTGCTGAGTCCACGGGAGTGGACTGCCACAAAGCGTGGATTGTGGCCCCTGCTGGCATGTGTGCACCACACAGTCACCAGGGCAGGGGGCCTGTTCCACCAGCGGGCATGTCTCCTCCAGCCTTGGCAGTGGCCCTACGAGGCCCTCCCCAGCAGCACTCACTTAACGAGTTAGGAGGAAGAAATTCAGACTTCAGTAGCTACTCGTACAGTCAGCGGGAATTCAAACCCAGGTCTGACTCTCAACAACCACGCTCTGGGCCAGGCTCGGTGGCTCAGCCTGCAATCCCAGCACTCCGGGAGGCAGAGAGGAGTGGACTGCCTGAGCCCACGGGTTTGAGACCAGCCTGGGCAACTTGGTGAGATCTTTCTCTACAATAAGTCAAAAACTTAGCCAGGCGTGGAGGCATGTGCAGCTACTTGGAAGGTTGAGGTAGAAGGATCACCTGAGCCCAGCAGGTTGAGACTGCAGTGGCCAGGAGCACACACTCCAGCAGCCTGGGCAACGGAGTGAGACTCCAACTCAAAAAAAGAAAAAAAAAAAAAAAACTACGCTGTTCCACATTTCTAAAAAACCTGCCAAAAGAATCCTTCGGTGAACACCCTAAGTTAACTAAAAGAGAATCGGGTTCGCACGCACTTTCTGGAGCCCACCCACACTCCTCTACTCCTCCTCCCCACAACAACCGCCTCCCGCCCAGGCAGCCTGTGCCCAGAGCCTCGTACTTGGCCGTCTTCACGTCCCGCCCGCCGATCACGCGGGCTGTGACTGTCCTTCCGACCTTCAGTGTGGCGGTGGGAGTGGCGCCCTCCGGAACGTCATCCAGAATGTGGGAGGCGTGGATGCAGCCCACGGCCCCGCCGGCCAGTGTCACAACCACATGGGTGGGCTTCACAGACTTGACAGTCCCCGTGACCACATCCCCCGCGGACAGGGCGTGCTTCTTCGTGGTCCCCACGGCCAGAGCCAGATCCACGTCCTCTTCCTCGTCGACTGTCTCTGAGTCCTTCTGGGCCTGGCTCATGGTCCTCTTGGCTGCTGGCCCCTCCACGGCCAGAAGAAGGCCGGTCACGCCCGGGTCCGTGGTCTTGAGGCTCAGCGAGACACCCTGTCCCACCTGCAGCTTCTCCGAGTCGAAGCGGAAGGTGTCGTTGAGGTGCGAGGCCAGGGAGAAAGCCACCAGGTGGCCAGTCTCCACCAGGGAGGCAATGGCGAAGGACTCCTCTAGGTGCTGCACGGTCGCCCGGTGCTCACTGCCTTTCTTCAGCTGGAAGAGAGAAAGCCGGCCCGCTGTCCTCACAACCCATAGGCACTAGCACGCAGTCTGGCAGAAACAGAGTGGTCACACCCCAGCCCGTGGCTTCAGGACACCCCCAACTCGGTTTCTGTCTTGCTTTGGATCCCAATTCCCAGACCCAGCCTAGATCTAGTGAGCCACAGCCAGGTGCCCTCCCACTGACACCGGGGATCCCAGCTCAGTCCTGCCACCTCCTCCAGTCACCCAACGAACAGGCGCACCCGGGAGCTCGCATGCCAGACGCCAGCCTTGAGTTCCTCAAATCCACAGGGCACTCCCTGTGTGCATGCCCGAGTCTCACCTGGGTGATGAAATGGTCACGGGTCCTGCTAGAACGCTGAAGGGGCATTCTTTTCTTCTCTCTTAAAGTCCTGAGAGCCCAGGCGACTAGAGCCTAAGGGTCCTATCTCTACTGTACCATGCTCCATGCTGGTGATCTATTGCCCACAAGCCCATGTGGCCCAGGACAGCGAGGAATGCGGTCCCCAGAATCTTTAACATCACGTTAAAACTAGCATTTCTGACGAGCACCTTGACGAGTCTTATATACACTAAGTATATCACATAACTTAAGCGTGGCCCAACATAACTCCTCTTTACTCAAAGCCAAAAGGTTGGACATCCCTGCTATCTGCAATCAGGTGCCCAACACATGCTTCACAGAGGGGGCCCAACCCCCAGGCCGCAGGCTGGTACCAGCCTGTAGCCTGTCAGGAACTGGGCACATGGCAGGAGGTGAGCGGCAGGCGAGTGAAGCTCTGCCTCCATCAGATGAGCGGCGGCACTTGACTCTCACAGAAGCAGGAAGCCTCCTGTGAACTGGCACGTGAGGGACGGAGGCTGCGAGCTCCTTATGAGAATCCGGTGCCTGAGGACCTCCTGCCCCCCCCATGGAAAAGTGTCTTCCACAAAACAGTCCCTGATGCCAGAAAGGTTGGGGCCTGCTGATTTAGACCATGACCAGACACTTTCATCACCCAGAAGAAAAAGACCAGGCTTGAGACTCCCTGCAACCTGACGCAGGGCAGAAAGGGGTGTGGACTCGCAGCCTGGGGGTCCCAACTGCCCACAGGCACACTTTCTTTGGTTCATACAAAGTTTTTTGTTAAAGGGAAAAAACTGGCTCCCAACATTTTCCACATTTCAAGCAAAAAAATTTTGATCAAAGACTAGGCCAGCCGTGGTGGCTCACGCCTATAATCCCAAGCACTTTGGGATGCAGAGGCAAGAGGATCGCCTGAGCTCAGAGATTTGAGATCAGCCTGGGCAACTTGGAGACCTCGTCTCTACAATAAAATAAAATAAAAATTAGCCGGTGTGGCGGCAGATGCCTGTGGTTCCAGCTACTTGGAAGGCTGAGGTGGAAGGATCACCTGAGCCCAGTTGGTTGAGGCTGCGGTGGCCGGGAGCATGCCACTGCACCCCAGCCTGGGCAACAGTGACACCCCAACTCAATCAATCAATCAATCAATAAAAATCGAAGACTTGGCAACACTAGGCCCAAGTATTCCCATCCGACATCCACTGGACGGAGCTGCAGGCTCAGTCCCGCACAGCTGGACGCCACCTCCAGCTGCCCAGAGGCCCAGTCTTGCCACTCCGAACCACGTGGCCAGCTCCACAGGCACACTTCATATCCATGCCTGGGCCTGATGAGCGTGACCACAGACATTACCTGAGCCAGTGATAGTCAGTGCTGGTGGGCACACCAGGACACACTGGTGTGCCCTCAGCTGGCCCAGGCACTCAAGTGAGGAGTCTGGCCAGTGTGGGAGGGAGGCGTGTCGTCTGAGGCATGCGGACAGATGCTGGGAGCAAGCCTACCTTCCTAGCTTTCCGTTTTACCATGTCCTGGTGCAGGGAAACATGGACTTCCAGCTTCAGCATGTCCACGTTTAAGACGACAACCTTCCTCTTCTGCCCAGACTCCAGCTCCCGCCCTACAGCAGAACCAACACAGTGTGACCACCATCCCGGGACAGGGCAAAGGGACAGAACCTACCTCCCGTGCAGATGCCCAGAAAGGCAAGAGGACACAGGTCCTAGGTCTACCTGGTTCAAGCTCAGGCAGGCCTTCATTTATGTGAAAACTCAGCTACATCCAATTACAACAAGCAGAGGACTCATGCTTGGGCCATGGCGTCACACGAGACAGGCGAGCATAAACGGCTCCTGAATCAACAATCCACCCCGTGTCCAGGGCCAGGAGCCACAAGCAAAGGGTCCCCCACCCACCACGATGGGCAAGACAGAGGCACTCACCCGCCCGATGGTATCTGCTGGCCCTCAGCACCAGGTCGGGCACTGGGCCTCCGCTGAACACCACAGAGCCATCTTCCAACACCTCCTGTACCACCAGCTCAAGCACCATGCCAGGGGTCATCTGAGCCAGCGTCTGGACCAGCACTGAGTCTGCCAGCGACCCAAAAGGAAATGGATCAGGGCCGTGAACTCCCCTCTCGCTATCCTCCTCTAGAAGCACAGCGTTGCCATGGCGGACAGGGAGCGCTAGGACCACTGAGGAGGCAGAATCACTTCTGCAAGCATGTCCGGCAGTCACCCCTCCTGTCACAGGCCGAGGCCTGCACCCCTAGCTAACAGCTCTGCCTGGCCATCATTCATGACAACGGCCAACACCAGGGACACGGGGCTTTGGTTGTGTTCCTGAAGGTTCATTCTCTCCCTCCAGCCAGCCCTCCTACGCCCGGGCCCAGCGTCCAAAGGCCAGAACGACAGCCCCTCAGGAGGCCCTGCAGGTCGCAGCCCCACCTCCCCACCCACTCCACGGTCACAGAACACGGGGACGAGGTGGAGAGAGGGAGGAATTCACACACAGTGCAGCACAAGGCCACTGAACAGAGGGACGCCTTGACCCCACCTGGCAGGGAACAGGGCCCTACAGGGGTGCTTGCACTGCCCTGTCTCACACAGGCTCCACCTCGTTGGCGTCCCCCAGGCTGAACACTAGGTGACTGTGCGCCAAGTGTCAGGTCCTGAGAAGCCCTGCAGCTCCCTAACAGCAGGGCTGTGTGCGCGCTGCCCACCCCCACGTCAGCCCCAGGCCCACCTCGGGCACCCATGAGGCTGCGCACGCCCTGCCGCTCGTCCAGGCACTGGCTCAGCAGCAGGAGGCTGGTGGGTGCCGCGGGCCCCAGCGCACAGTCCGACAGCCGCAGCGACAGCAGCATGCGCTGCCTCTCCGCGTCCACGCTCGTCACCTTCGCCACCACCGTCTGCCCCTCCACAAAGTGGTCGCTGGGGGAGGTCACGAACTTGTCGCTCATGATCTGTGGGGAGAGGAGGCAGGAGACGGGAGGAAGGAGGCGGTCATTCAGACAACACACCCACGTGCCCAGGAGGGGAGGCCGCGCCCGGTAGCCCCTGCCCTCTGGGTGCAGCGCCACCCCTCCACAAGTCAGAGGCCCTGGCTGCCCAACCTGCCTCCCAAGGGGCCCGGGACCACTGTCCCTGATGCCCAAGGCAGCGGCCACCCTCACTGGGCAAGTTTCTGGGCCCCTCCCCTCGGCTCCCACTTTAAAATTCTCGCGGCGGGGGGTACATGAGATTCCCGGGCGGTGTCAGGGAGATGGGCCCAGGGGAGGAAGGAGCACTGAATACACCCGCACTGTGCCCCTGGGTCTTGGTGTATCCAGCAGGCATGCGAGGGTTCCACCAAGGGACCCCTCCCATCTGCAAAGTGCAGAGGTATGACATGGAGGAGGACACTCTGGCCCCTTGACGCCTCAGGACCCCTGGCTGCCCAGGGAGACCGAGCTCCACATCCACAGAAGCGCAGATGAAAGCAGCCTGGTCACCCTCTTGCTGGAGACCACAGCCCGCAGGCCGTGCCAGCCCACCCGTGGTGTGGAGGGAGGTGGCCTCTCTCAGAAGGCCACACAGCTGGGCTCAGCACCTCCCTACCCCCCACCCAGGGGCACCCGGTGCTCATCTCCCGCCCTGCCAGCCGCCTCGGCGCCACAAGGCCCCGCGCAGGAGCTGAGCTTACGGCCTTGGGGGCCAGGCCACTGAGGCCCGAGGGGAACTGCACGAACACGCCGTAGTCCCGGATGCCCCTCACAAAGCCCAGGAGCAGCATGCCTGGGCGGATCTCGGAGAAGGCCCCGGGGTCCTGGCCCCCCGCGACGGCGGACACCAAAGCCGGCTTCCTGCAAAGCAGCTGGTGGGGAGCTTCGTCAAGGGATGTCCAGGAAGGGCAATGAGTCACCCGCACCCCTGCCTCCGTCTCCCAGAGAAAGACGGGCCTGCAGCACAGACGCTGCTCCCTGAGTCCCAGCAAACCACCCCTCAGCAGCCTCGCCTCAAGCGCACCCAGACCCGCTGGGCTGGGGCCGGCACGCATGTCTTGGCCCCCCTCAGCGACTCACACACCTCCAGGCGACGGGTTGACCAGGGAAGGCCCATCCCAGAGCAGCCGCTGGACCAGCCCCTGCATGGCCCTCCTCTGCCCACTTCCACCCAAGGAGACCATGCTTTACGTCCCGGGTGAAGACGCGGCAGCTTCACCGAGACTGGAGGGAGCACCTCTGAGCCCCATCCGAGAGGCAGACGGCAAGAGAAAGGGGGGAGGGGCAGAGCCAGAAGCTCCCCTACCACTGTCCTGGCTCAAGGGAGCACGGAATGCCCCAAGAAGGCCAGATGTGCCCCAGGGGCTCCCCCACCTCCTCCCCGCCCAGTGCTCCCCATCCCTGCTGACTGCCAGCGTCTGCGGGCAGCATGCCCTCAGCCCCACCTCACCCCACCCTGCCTTCCACAGCGTGGGCCACAGTACTGGTCGGCCCCAGGGAGGAACTTCTGAGGGCCAGCGGCTGATTTGCTTCCACAGGGTCTCTAGCCAGGGCAGAGCTGGGTCCAGAATTCTCCACCCAGGCCCACGGCTCCTCCCACCACCCTCTGTCCAAGACAGCATCAAGGATACCACGCGCCCCTCACTCTGGCCCAGACATAGGACACGGTGAAGGGTGTCGCCAGCCTGCAGCCAGTGGTGCAACAGCGGGCCGTTGGCGACGTGGTCCGACAAGTGCGGCGTCGGCAGGAAGCCAGGGATGTTGTGCGGCAAGATGGCCACCTCCAGCCCCTCTGTGGTCTTCTCCAGAACCTTCACATCCACCAGCTGCCATGCAAGAGAAAGACGAAAGACAGCGCGTGCTTGAGCAGAGCACAGCCCCGTCTGATGCCACCCCACTCCACCACCACAAGACAGGAGCCAGGTACCCGCCCAACGCTCATGGCTCTTCTTTTCTTCCGACTGTGTCCTGCAAGCTCCAATGGTGCTTCTAGGGGGCTCATCAGTTTGAAGGACAAGAGCATCCTCTCTTTGGCAGGCTCGCAGTTCAGCACAGCCACCTTCACCACCTGGCGAGAGCACACTGGCTAGGCCAAGTCCTCCCAGCAGCCTGGCCAGTCCAGGTGTGGCAGCCCACCAGTGCCCGGAGGTGTGGAGACCAACCACACCGCAGGGTCAGCCGAGGAGGCAGGGACGAGAATATGCCGAGAACTAGACCCCCAAGTCAACCTTCTGGGTAAAAGGAAGACACAGGTAACTTGCTGGTACAACCCAAGTCTTCTTTTTTTTTTTTTTGAGTTGGAGTCTCACTCTGTCACCCAGACTGGAGTGCAGTGGCCGCTCATGGCCACTGCAGCCTCGACCTGCTGGGCTCTGGCGATCCTTCTGCCTCAGCCCTCCGAGTAGCCGGAATTACAGGCATGCGCTACCACGCCCAGCTGATTTTTGATTTATTGTACAGATAAGGTCTCACCAAGTTGCCCAGGCGGGTCTCGAACTCGTGGGCTCAGGCAATCCACTCATCTCAGCCTCCCAAAGCACGGGATTACAGGCTGAGCCACCAAGTCCGGCTCAACCCAAGTCTTAAAAAAGGATATTCAGGCCAGATGCAATGGTTCATGTCTGTACTCCCAACGCTTTGGGAGACTGAGGCAGGAGGGTAACTTGAGTCCAGGAGTTCCAGACCAGACTAGGCAATACAGCAAGAACTCATCTCGACATGTGCCCTCTCTCAGCCTCTTAGGGGCGGCCCTCCCCTCCACCCCTGCGAGCTGTGTTCTGGCTCATCGAGGTGGGCCTGTCCTGGGAAGGCTACCTGGCCAGCGTAGAAGACCCTCTCTGGGTGGGGGATGCACTGGGCCCCGAGCTCATGCCTGGGCACCAGCCCCTGCACATCGCTGTAGAACTTCACGATGCAGCCATAGTCGGCGACCTTGGCAATGAAGCCGTGCGTCTGCAGCCCGGGCCTGGCGTCGGCGTAGCAAGTGACAGCAGGGAGTCTGGACTCCACCAGCGTCTTCTTCAAGGTCATCATCAGCTTCTTGACTTCAGGGTCACAAACCAAAACCTAGGAGGGGCACTGGCTGTCACCAAGTCATCCATCACCAGGAGGCCCACTGAGCTGGCTCTGTAACCCCATGGAGGCCACTGTCACGTCCGAGAACCCACTTGCTTCCTGCTGGACAGCAGCCTGGGTGGGCCAGCGCCATCATACACGCTGCCTTCCATCCACGGCTGCCAACACCCCTCTCACCCCAATGCCACGCTTCCCGCTCACAGCCCCCAGGTCGAGTGCCACAGCCGCTTCTGCAGGCTCAGCATGCTCCTACAGGACCAACGACCGAGCCAACGCACCACCTCCAGCAGCTGTAAACAAAGACTGGGAAACGCAACTGCCACCCCCCAGGCAGAGAAACTCCTGGTTTTCAATGTCAGCCCCGCTACTGTAAGAGTCTGCACCAATGGGCGATCACCACCTTGACTGAGGCCATGACGGGACACAACACGCATAAGGAAAGCTAGCACACTCACTGCACCTGAGCACCAGGCCCTGGCTGAGCACGTGGCACAATGATCACAATTCCCCTTCACAGCCCTGAGGCATCCCTGGAGACCTGGGCCTCCGTTTTAAACCACCCGTGTTTGGCAGCTTTGTCTGGGCTGTTTCCTACCCTTCCCAATCCTGCCCACCCTTCCTAGTTTAAGTCCCACCACTGCCACTCCTGTCACACAGAGCTGAATCTGAAATCTGGTCCTGCAAATCAGCTTGGTGGCTTGGAGCAGGACACACGGCTTTCCTCACCTTCACTTCCCGCCTGAAGGTCACCGTGCCTCAGCTCCAGGGTCGCTTAGGGAGAAAAGGAAGTGACGCCCGCCGTGTCCTAGCACAGCCGCTGCACAGGACTACTCTGGGCAGCCGTCAGGCTCACTCAGCACCCAGAGCTGCAGCCTACCCTCTGGAGACGTGCCACGCGTGGCCTGCAGCCCATACCCAGGCCGCACAAGCTCCTGCAGCAGCGTCCTCTCTCCTCATGTGGTCATGTCAACTGCCAACCTAACTCACAGTTCTCAGGGACAGGCACTCGCCCTGCTCTTCCTGCCAGGCAGGCACCAGACACACGCCACGGAGATCACGGGCTCACATCACAGGCAAGGCAGAAACTGGCCAATAAAAACACTCCCTCCCGCTCCGCCAACACCAGAACCCTTCCAAGGCTCACCCGGCACTGCACCTCGGCCCCCACAGGGTACTTCTTCTCCGGATTCTTCATCAAGACGTCAGCCAGGTGCAAGGGAGGCACCAGGCCCCGTATGTGCTCGCCCACCTTCACCAGCATCCCGAAGGGCTTTACGGTCAGCACGGTGCCCTAGGGCCGAAAAGACCATACATGTCAACCAAGAGCTCCCCATTCCTGTCAGAGCTGCCACGCCTCGAAGACCACCCGCGGGGCTGACGACACCTGCCGCTCCCGACCCTACACCACAGACAGGGCTTTGACAGGCTGGTCACGGGCCCCCCCGCATCCTCGTGTGCACACTCATGCTGTGTGCCCTAGACACGTCCCCTGCATGGAGGGCCCAGGTCTCCTGCGGGAGGGGCTGCACACCAGAGGGCGCTGCTTGATGCGAGCCTGGCACTCCAGGAGGCCAGAGTCGGCCTCTCTGCTCCCAGACAGGTCACGTACCCCAATACCAACTTCCATCTGGTCTGACACACACCACACCCCAAGCCCCAGGACACACAAGCTACTCCTTCCGTGCAGCTGTGTGATGCCAGTTAGACCCCACCTTAAGACGGGCTAGAAGTTACCCAAGGGGAGAGAAAGCAATGCCAGCCAGCAGGCAGAGATAAGGAGATCCCTTTATGAGTGCTCACCCGGGGACCAGTGAGCTGGCAACGACATGCCTGAAAGGATGCCACAGGCAGGGCACACACGTGGGGCCTTACCTTTACCACTGCCCCAGGCTTGATGTCGTGGTACCTCAGGAACTGAGCCTCGATAACAGACCTAACAGGAAAGGAAAGTACCCAACTGAGCAGACCGGGGCAGAGGCCGCCCAGGACCCAGGGCGACCACAGTCATGCTGGCAAGAAAGGAACTCCCTCAAGCATGGCCAGGGGACACTGAGGGTGCCACAGTCAGATGCGCGTCCCAAAACTCCATGTGTAGCTAGACTCACGTCCGCAGAGACAGCAAGGCGAGGCCATCCATCTGGCTGTAGTCAATAACTCTACACTTGTGCGTGTTACCAGGCCTGAAGGACTCGGGATTGAAGACACTCTTGGAATCAGAGAGGTGGCTGAGCTGCAAAGCGCAAATGGTTGAGAACAAGCCGGAGACCAGTACCTGAGCTGATTGGACACAGAGCCACTGAGAAGACCGACACCAACCAGCCACCACAAAAACGGCACTCTGCCTGGAAGGCTCACTCCTCTCACCGTTCACCGTCCAGCCCTCAAAGAAAAATGGCTGAGCCCTGGTAGAGCCTCCCTCACTCTCGGACTTAACCACTGACCAGGTGTCAAACATAACATCTGGCCCCAAGGGCTCCATGGCATCCCCAGGCACAGTGAGCCACGGGACACCCAAAGACAACCTCATATCAAGGGGTGCAGAAAGCAGAAGCAGCCCCATGTCCCAGAAGTTCTCCCTGGCCAAACAAAGACGCCTCCTCACCCGGGCATAGGCCAGGGTCCCATCCTTCAGCTGGAAGGTGGCCCCGGCCCGGTTGAAAAAGCCCTGGACTGGGACGTCGTCCATCACGGCTCCAAGGTGCTGGTGCGAGAGCTGGGGTAGCAGGCGCCCAGGCTGCAGGAAGATGGGGCGCAGGCTCAGGCGCACAGCTCTGGTTCGAGGATGGACGCAGAGGAGACAGGCCCTCACCTAGACGGAACAAGGGCAACGTGAGCAGGAAGAGGTGCCTAGAGACCCCAGGGCCAGGCCCCCTGGGGTTGGAGAGGGTTGGAAAGCGCCAACAGCGTTAAGTACTAAAGTCAGCCTAGGTGGTCACACAACCTGTGGATGGGTCCCACAAGACGTTCTGGGGAACCCTGTCTGATTAAATCAACACTTACTCGGGGCCAGGCAAACACCCAGGGGCGAACACACTAACAAGATACTGGTGTCCCTATACCAAAGGCTCATCTGAAACACGCCAGAAAAAGCCTGACCTGCCCACAAGGTTAAAACGTGTAAAACAGCTGGGCTCGGTGGTTTAGCCTGTAATCCCGTGCTTTGGGAGGCTGAGGTGAGTGGATTGCCTGAGCCCGTGGGTTTGAGACCCACCTGGGCAACTTGGCGAGACCTCATCTCTACAATAAATCAAAAAATTAGCCGGGCGTGGTAGTGCACACCTGTAGTTCCAGCTACTTGGAAGGTTGAGGCGGAAGAATCGCCAGAGCCCAACAGGTTGAGGCTACGGTGGCCGGGACCGGCCACTGCACTCCAGTCTGGGTGACAGAGTGAGACTCCAACTAAAAAAAAAAAAAAAAAAAAAAAAACCGTATAAAACATCTCGACTCTGTACACAAATACGACCACAAGGAGAAAAAAATTACTGGAATGAGACCCAACAGAATGTTAACACTATTATCACAAGATGTTGGAAAACCCTATTTTCACCTTAAAAAAATTCTCAGTCAGGCACGGTTGCTCACACCTGTAATCCCAGTACTTTTGGAGGTGGAAGTGAGAGGATTATCTGAGCCCAGGGGTTCGAAACCAGCCAGGCAACTTGGCGAGACCTCGTCTCTACAATAAATCAAAAAATCAGCTGGGTGTGGTGGTGCATGCCTGTAGTTCCAGCTACTTGGAAGGCTGAGGCCAGAGTCCAGCAGGTCGAGGCTGGACGGCCATGAGCGTGCCACTGCACTTCATCCGGCCTGGATGACAAAGTGAGACTCCAACTCAAAAAAAAATTCTCTAGAGCATCCATAGGATGAACTACTGTGTAGACAAAGAAAGAAATTTTAGGATTGTTAGGATTGTTGAATGACATAAATCAGGATTTACTTCCTAAACACCCACGTTCGTGTAGAACACTGGATGAACACTTAACGTAAGAGCAGAAATCACCCCAAGGCCCTCACGAACGTCTGACAGCAAAATCCAGCATTTTAACCAGGAGCACTCTCGCTTTTTTTCAAAACTGGATCTATACTACCTATAAGACTTTACAAATCACCTGTTTCTGTTTCAGCATATCATATTCTCCTATGTTAAATACCCTTCTAAAACGCCTCAAGTCATGAAAACAAAAACTTACTACCAAAGGGGAAAAACATCAAACCACACGAACAGACATGAAACACACTCTGAGCACGACCTCCTCCCCTGCACCACCTTTAACACTCCCTCAGGACACTCCTCGCGACGCCCCCACATCCTCCCTACACGTGCGGTCCCACCTGCAGCTGGCTGGGACAAGGGATGGGACGTGGAGGCGTCAAAACACTCCAGGCACAAGGTTGCTTACCGCTTGCTGTGAGAAGTACATCCCGGCTTTCTTGGGGTCCAGGTGCATGAAGTCAACCACACCAGTGAAGAAGGTAAGGAAGCTGAGCGTGAGGCCAAATGGAGTCACCTGGGAACACACAGGGCAGTCAGGAGGCATTCTCGGGAGGAAGCAGGAGTGGGCGGCACTGTTTGCAGCAGACACTCCGTGCTCTCTCCAGCCCCAGCCAACCCGCATCTGCCTTCTTCCCGTAAGGCTCGGGCAAGGACCATGCAGACACGGTTGTCTGGCAGGCCCACCGCCCAGCCTGGGCGAGGACATCCATCTCCCTGAGGAGCTCCCTGAGGGACGGAAGGAGCCCTGCACAAGCCCAGGCACTGACAGCCCGACAGCACAGGCAAGCTGCTGCTGCCTCAGACACGCACCTGGCCAAGAAGGCAAGGTTCAAATGCCTGCCACGGGGAGCCCCTGGCACGGCGGCCAGACCCCTGGGGCCCCAGGGCAACAGTGACCAGCTCCTTGAGGAAGCTTGAGGATGGTGACGGAAGTCAGAGGCCCATGGGCCCCTCGCCCAACAGACTCCATGCCTCCACCTCCAAGGAAACAGGACGTGCATGCTCCGCAAACATTGTACCAGGAATGAAACACACGAGCACGAATCCCAAGCACAGGCAAAAAAACACTCTGAAGAGTCGTGTCACCATGGAGACACCCTCCCCTTCTCCCAGCTCGCCCCAACAAGCCAGGCCGAGACCCTCCTGGGGAGGCTGCTAGATCCTTTCCAGAGAAATCGAATGTTCCAGAGAAGACCTCCAACAACCCCACTGGAGGCCACTGGCCCTGCCCCAGGCCCCAGGGCTCCTGTCAGCTCTGTGGCTCCCCACCCCCAGTGCGGTGGCCTAAGCAAACACAGAATGAGGAACCAAAGTTAGGCTGGGCTGCTTCTGGATAACGCTGCGCTGGGGTGAGGGAGGAAACCGAAGAACACGGGGTCCAGAGAAGGGGGCGATGCCGACAGGAGGAGACACGGGCCCTGGAGCAGCCGGGCAGCAGGGGGGGCCGCGGCTGGGGGAGTAACTGACAGCCTCCCCAGAGGGACTGCAGGCAGGGAGAATGGGTGAGAGGAAGAAAACGGGACACAGCAAGCAGCAGAGGGCAGGAAAAGAGCCGGCAAATGGCAAAGCAAGGCTGACGACCAACACCTGGAAGAAAGCCACTGCAAGCAACACTCACAAAGTCGGGCCCTGAACACCAACACCCCCCAAATATAATGTGACTATGTTGGGAGTGTGAGGAGGGAACAGAAAGATGGAGAAAGCCAACCCTTCACCTATCTTGGTAAGAAGTTAAAGCCCAAGGCTCAAAGCTGATAACCCAGCGACATCAGCAGAGGCTTATTACTCAAAAGCACAGAGGAAAAGTTCAAAAGACAAGGTAAGAGTTCGAGATGGGGTTGGAGGGACAGGCCAGCTCTCTGAGGAGCCTTTAACACCCTCTGGCTTCTAGATCAGTTCTGTCCAACGGAAAAGGAGCCCAGCCACAAACATACTGCTAGGCTTTCAGCAGTCACATTTTTACAGCTACAAAGAGACACACAAAATGGGCTTTACGAATGGTTTCCTTAACCCGACATTCCAAAACATTATCACTTCGCCATGTGGCACCAGCCACACTCCAGGCACTCAACAGCCACAGGAGACTTGCTGCCCATGACACCGCCACTTGGGACTGTGCCGGTGACACTCCAGCAGCCACTCTGTTTTAGAGGCAGCAGCAATGCCAACGACTCACCTTCTGCACCTGTGCTCTGACCACCAGCCCTGGCAGCAGGTTGTGAAGGGTCCAGCTCTGTTCCTCGGTGGCGATAGCCACAGACAACTCCGAGGGACGGACAGACAGTGTGACAACGCCGCCACTGCCTCTCACCTCTTCGATGACACAGTGTAGGTACTGCCCCACCTTCAGTTTGGCACCTGGAAACCCAACCCAGCCCCCAAAAGGAAAATGCCTCCATGAGAAGGACGCAACCTGGCCCAGGCAACACGGGCAAAGAGCCACAGCCCACCTACATGGCAGCATCACACAGCCCCGGGTTCCCAACCACTAGGGCCCCCCAAGGAGGAAAGGAGGCTGCCCTGACAGATCTGGAATTCAAGCACCCCCAGAAACACGTTCACTCAACAGGCCAGCGACTGCGGCTTCCGAGGCCCCGGGGGCCCGCATCCCAGTGGAATCTTCTAGCCCATCAGACCTCAGGAAGAGCCTGCCACTCCCTGGTCCCCTTCCTGTCAGCCAGGACTAACCTCGGATTTCACCAAAGCCACGCCCCCAGGGTCACCATTCTGTCAGGGACTCATCACAGAGGCACCTGCAACCACCACTCCCACCCTGCCTCCCTCACCCTTGTTCCTCGGGTGGGCAGACTCCTGGGCTTTGGGCAGTGGTAAAAAGGCTCTGGTCCCGTCGACACCAATGTCCACTAGGTAGCCATGGTCTTCCAGGCTGGACACAGTACCTGTGAGCAGCTGGGGGGAGAAACATCCCCGAAAGTTCCAGGTCAAAGGTAACGGGCTACAACAGACGGGACTCCCAGCATGCACCCCGACCTCCCGCCTCACCCAGCCCCAGCTTTAACCTTACCCCACAATCCCACTAGAAGACAGATGCCAACCTCAACGACCCCAGGGCTGAAAGAACCTTGCGGTTACTAGACAGTGAGTATTACACACAGCTGGATGACAGAACAGAGAGGAGACTCTCGCCTGGAGTTTCAGGCTGGGGAGGACTCTGATGCTACAGGAGGGAGGCACGGCTGGGCTGGGCCAGGCTCGCCCCGGGCCACGATGGTGCGAGAATCCGCGGGGACTCTTCCCAGCACCTCCGAGACACCAGCCTCCTCTCTGCCACATGAGAAGCAGTGTGGCCCCGCTAGCTCCTTGCCAAGTTGCATTTTCTACATGTGCAAGAGGGACGATGCCCACCTGCCTCAGGGCTGCTGAGAACCACCTCGGCCAAGAGGCCTGAGGCAGCACCTGCCACTCAGCAAGCTCTGGACCCGTCAGCTGCCTGCACTAAACCTACTTCTACACCATCTCTCTCTGACAAAATCCATCCAAAACTTCCAGATCTTTCCCCAGCCCCACTACTGATCAAGCCCTGTAGAGCACCTGGGTCTCCCTTCTTGTCACAGGAGCACGGACACGCCCAGGGCGACTAATCCTAGCACCTACAAGCTGGCGGCGCCAAGCCAGCGCTCATTTCCCAGATCTTCACAGGCCTGGACACTGAGTAGGAGGGCGCCCATCAGTACAGCTGACAGCCAACTGCCCTGACTGCCCAGTCCGGCCCGAGAGCAGCCCAAGCACCCCCACAGAGCAGCCTGGGCAAGGACAGCGTCATACAGAACCCGCAAGTGCCCACTAAGCTCTGGGACGTTCTTTTTGGCCACCAGCTTTCCCTTTCGCCCCCCCAAGGTGATAATCGGAGCCGAATCCTCCGTGTCCACTAAGTACCCAAAGGACCCAGGGAACCTTCCCTCCAGAAAGAGAAGCCCTGCTTGGGTCACAGTAAAGCCAGAGGTGGAAGGTGGCCAGGAGCACCCTCCCAAGGGTGGGGGCGGGGAGGGGCCAGGAGGGACGAAGACAGGGAGGGGGCTGGGGGCTGGGCGGGGGGAGGGTGCCCGGCTCCCCCGCCCCGGCGCAGCACGTACCATGCCAGGTTTCAGCGCCTCAGCACTCAGCACCCGGTTGACGCTCCTGGGGTTGAGAGAGAGCTGGACGCTGCTCCTGCCTCTCTCGGTGACGCCCAGGCTGCTCACCACACACCGCACCAGCATCCCGGGGAAGAAGAGCTCCGGCAGGCGGAGGAGGTCCTGCGGACGCAAGTGACAAGGGTCTCGCTCGCCTCCAGGAACCCAGAGGGTGGGCGAGGCACACCTGCTCAGCTGCAGCTGCACCGTCTCTGCTGTGTGCCTGCCCGCCTGCCCACTGCAGCCGCCCCCCATCGCCACCAGCATTGCAGTGGGTGCCGCAGGCTCAACGGCTGGCCATCCCGGTACCCCGCCCGGGGAACTCCAAGTAGCAGCCCCACTGCTGCCCTGCCTGCCACCCGGAAGCCTTCCTCCTTGGCTCCCCAGGCCCGGCCCGCCCTTTCCCACAGCAGTTTTCCTGCTCAGCAACTGCGGCACAACACCAGCTTGCGCCGCACCGCAGGCTTCACTGAGAGCATGACAAGTGGCTCCTCCCCACGCCTCGGCAGCCACTGCACACACGGACGGCTCTGGCCAGGCCCCCGGCCTGGAATCAGCCTCCGGCTGGATGCCTCAGCTGTGCCGAACTCACACCACAAGCCCAGCCCCCACTCTCCCTCCCAGTCCAGGTCCCTCTTAGGGATACCTATCCCAGGAAGGCAGGGCCGACCACGCACAGTGGAGACCCAGCGCTCATCCCCGCCGCCGCTCTGCCTCACCGCCACGTCAAATCCATCCCCCACACCGCCTTCCCCTCCTGGGTGCTTGGCCCGTCCTGAAGCCAGCCGCCAGCGCCCCAGAGCTGGACCGCAGCAGTCTCCTGACCGGCACTGGGCGTCTGCCCACCCCTTCCACCCATGTGCCTGCTGCCCGTGGCACCCGGCCAGACACCAGGAAGGCTTCCCGCTGATTCCAGAACTAACGCCCAGGCCTCCGCAGGGCCCGCTGGGCAGCATACCCCCGGCTCCACACCACACGCGGTCCCTGCCCCGGCACCATCCTCCTCTCCCCGCCCCGCCAGCTTTCCCGCGCCCTGACCTGCTGCCGCTTCTGGGGGCCTCCCATCCTCCTTCGCCTCGGGGCCTCCTTCTCCAGACCTCCCCCCAGGCCCCCTTCCCAGAGACTCCGCCTTGTTCCCCGCCTTCACCCTTGGCTCAAGATTCTGGCTCCGCCCTCACCTTCAGGGGCTCCTCCTGCGCCAGCTGCTCCTTCAGCCTCTCTGTGTGGGCGTCACAGATTTCCGTCACTTGCACGAAGCCCTGGAGGCCGTTGGGGAGACTGACCACCAGCTCCAGCTCATTTACCTCCTTCACACAGCCCAGAATCCGCATTCCCTCACACAGGGACTGGGGAGAAGGCAAAGCGTGCACCATAAGGAGAGAGCCCGAGAGGGCAGGCCGGGGCCGCAGCTTCCAGGCCCACCCCAGCACTCACCACCACAGGCATTCTGTCGCGAAAAGCACGAACGACATGGGGCCGGTGCCTGTCGGCGTCCTTCTCAAACAGCCGAGCGAGCCCCGTCACACAACAGCGCCAGCACACTGGGAGGCAGAGGACACATCTGCCACTCACTTTATTCTAAGCGACCAGACCCAAGTGGCTGGCAGACACCACAACGAAGGAAGCAGGCCAGTGGAGACACGGGCAGTCTGCAGGGCACATGCCAGGGTCCAAAGGGCCCAACCACTACTCAGCTCTTTGTCACGACAAACACGAGGGAACACGGCCTTGGGTTGACAGCCCTTTCCAATTTTTACCAGACGCCAGAGCTCACGCTTAGGTAAAATTTTTAGTTTTCTGATGTCAGCACCAAGTTAAACTTTTTTGAAGTATCATATGAAATAAAATGCTGAATCTGAATTTCAGCTGAGTCTGAATCTTTCCCTTTAAAATCATTTGACTTTTTTTCTTTTTACAACTAATATATACTGGAATTTATCATCTAAAAGTGTGGCTGGGCGCAGTGGCTCATACCTGTAATCCCAGCACTCTGGGAGGCCAAGGCAGGAGGCTAGATTGAGCCCAGGAGTTGGGAGACCAGCCTGGGCAACATGGCAAGACCCTGTCTCTACATACAAATCAAAAAAGTAGCTAGATGTGTTAGCAAGTGCCTATAGTCCAAGGCACATGGGAGGCTGAGGCAGAAAGACTACCCGAGCCCAGGAGGGTGAGGCTGTAATGAGCTGTGATCATGCCACTGCACTCCAACTTGTGCAGCAGAGCAAGATTCTGACTCCAAAAAAAAAAAAAAAGAGCTGGGCATGGTGGCTCATGCCTGTAATCCCATGGGTTTGAGACCAGCCTGGGCAACATGGTGAGACCTCATCTCTACGATAAATCAAAAAAATTAGCCAAGTGTGGTGGCACATGCCTGTGGTTCCAGCTGCATGGAAGGTTCAGGTGGAAGGATCACCTCAGCCCAGCAGGTCGAGGCTGCAGTGGCCGTGAGCATACGCCGCTGCACTCCCGCCTGGGCGAGTGAGACTCTGACTCAAAAAAAAGAAAAGAAATGTAAGGAATACAGACCACCTCACTGCTCTGAGATGGCTTCACATCTATGAAATGAACGGGTAAGATTAGGATGATAGCTAAAGGCACTATCAGTTCTGACCCCTGAACCTATTAAAATCCAAGTCTCACAAAGACACAAACAAAACCCACAGCAGCTTCAAAGTAAAAAGGAAACAAAGCTCAGTTCTCAGCACAAACTGCAAGAATCTCTACAGACACCCAGATGAAATATACATACAAGAAGCGGGAAGAGTTAAAAGATAAAAAAGGAAACTGGGAAGAGAGAACACAGATTTAAGCAGTCAAGGTAGTTGAAAGGAAAATCAAACTTCAACAAACCTCAACGCTAAGGATTTCAAACCTCTCTCTTACAGACTTGCTGCTTTCTCTCTTTCTGGTCTTCAACTTTTTTGTTTTGGCTGGCCTCTTCTGGCTCTTTTTCCTTTTGCTGGACTCCTCTTCAGTAGTAATCTAAGAATGAAACCCCACAAAGATCAAAGAGACCGAGACGCAGTCCTGGCCCTTCTCTCCCATCTCAGATCGCTGCCAGGCATTCCTTTAGCTCCTGATCCAATGCTAACTCTTCCCTTGCCCAAGGTCTGAGAAGCTTCATCCCCTGTGCTCCTGCTCTCTTGACCGGGACAGACACTGGAGCTCCCCGGCTTGGGAAGTCACGTAGACGACTGTGCAGAAATGGAAGCTCGATTCACAAACACCCAGTTAAAAGTCCCAACTCCACCCAAACCACATGGTCTCAGCCAGATCAGAAACCTCCCAAGATTCAGGTCCTCATCACGGAACTGCGATCTCCACTTCACGTTACAGGTGGAAAGTTCACATGACACAGACACAAAGCCATATGTTCCAATGTCAGCTTCCGCAACCAACATCTAGCACACAGCCTAGTCTAGATGAGACTGCAAAGTCTAATGCAAATTCTGACCATTATATGTGGCATGGCAAGACCCCACTTGAAAATGCAACAAAGGCCAGGCGCAGTGGCTCAAGCCTATAATCCTAGCACTTTGGGAGGCCGAGTTGGGAGGACTGCCTGAGCCCACAGGTTCGAGACCAGCCTGGGCAACATGGTGAGACCTCATCTCTACAATATATCAAAAAATTAGCTGGGCATGCTAGTTCACATCTGTAGATGCGGCTACTTGGATGGCTAAGGCAGAAAGATCACCTGAGCCCAGCAGGTCGAGACTGCGGTGGTCAGGAGCATACCACTGCACTCCAGCCTGGGCAACAGGGAGGCCAAGGCAAGAAGACTGCTTGAGCCCAGGAATTCAAGACCAGCTCGGGCAACATCAACAAGACCTCATTTCTACCAAAAAAAAAAATCAAAACGTTAGCCAGGTGTGGTGGCATGCACCTGTAGTCCTAGCTACTCCAGAGACTGAGGCAGAAGGACTGCCTAAGCCCAGGAGGTCAAGGCTGCAGTGAACCGTGATGATGCCACTGTAGTCCAGCCTAGACAACAGAGTGAGACTCTGACTCAAAAAAAGAAAGAAAATACAATGGTCAGCCGGGCACAATGGCACATGCCTACCCAGGAGGCTAAGACAAGAGGATTGCATGAGTCCAGAAATTTGAGCCCAGCCTGGGCAACACAGTGAGGCCTCATCTCTTAAAAGGAAAAAAAAGTAGCCGGGCTCAGTGGCTCAGCCTGTAATCCCGTGCCTTTGGGAGGCTGAGGTGAGTGGATTGCCTGGGCCCGCGGGTTTGAGACCCACCTGGGCAGCGAGATCTCATCTCTACAATAAATCAAAAAATCAGCTGGGCGTGGTAGCGCATGCCTGTAATTCCGGCTACTTGGAAGGCTGAGGCGGAAGGATCGTTGGAGCCCAGCAGGTCGAGGCTGCGGTGGCCGGGAGCGGCCACTGCACTCCAGTCTGGGCGACCCAGTGAGACTCCAACTCAAAAAAAAAAAAAAAGATAATCTAACGGCTTTCTTCTATCTTTTTTTTTTTCTTTTTTTTTGAGTTGGAGTCTCACTGTTGCCCAGGCTGCAGTGCAGTGGTACACTCACGGCCACCCCAGCATCAACCTGCTGGGCTCCCACGATCTTTCCACCTCAGCCTTCCAAGAAGCCAGAACCACAGGAATGCACTACCACGCCCTGCTAACTTTTTTATGTATTGTAGAGACGAGGTCTCACCAAGTTGCCCAGGCTGGTCTTGAACCTGTGGACTCAGGCAATCCATTTACCTCGGTTTCCCAAAGTGTTGAGATTACAGGCTGAGCCACTGAGCCCAGTCTCCTTCTATCCTTAATCAGCACAGCACACAGTCCCTAAGAACAAAAATCAGCACTTGAAACAAATTCTCCACATCATGATCCCAAACAAGGCTCATTCTTCACAAAACACGAAAGCGATTAAGTCTCACCAAAGCAGCATTCCACTTACATCAAACAAGTTGTCTTGTTCCGGAGACTGCTGAAAAGCCTTCTCTGATTTGTGGGTCTTTCTCGTTCCCCCTCGGGGGAAGCTTTCTTCCAGGGTTGCCATCGTTGGGTCTCCTAAAACAACGAAATGAGAGTGGTGAGACGTTGTCTGGATGGCTGATCTCAGGAAGGCTGGGGACAATGGGCGTGAGACGACGTCCAGCACCGTAACAGGCGGCTGAGACGCCAGGCTCTGGAGAAGCACACTTCATCCTTCCAGAGGTCTCTGCTTAAAACCCCAAGTCCACACACGCTCCTCCAGGAAAACAACGTGGAGCAGCCCCTGGCGAGTCAGAATCGCACCCGCATACGCAGCCCGCTACCGTCCAAGAGCCTGCACGCTTCTCAAAGGTAACGCGCCATTCAAAGCGCAAACGGGTCCAGAAACCATCCACAAAGAGGCTTCGGCAAAGCAGGCTTCACAGCGGTACCTTCCACCCAGCGCCAAAGAGAAGTGAGGCTCTTGGAGGGGACGGGAAAACTCATCGCTCGTCGCTCGGTGGAAACGTCCCGCCGGCAACTGCATGGAGGCCTGCGTGGCCTGACCCTGAGGCCCCGTCCAGCTGGCCCCCGGGGGGAACGAGGCGGGATGCCCGAGCTAAACCTCGAGAGAGAGCGGGCTTTCCGCGGGCGGCAAGGGTCGGCCCCGAGCAGGGGAAACGACGAGGCGGCCACACACCGGACAGGGAGCGAGGGCCGAGGCCCGCACCGGCAGGACCGCGCGGCCCCGCGAGGACGGAGAGGAGGAGCGGCCCAGGGACTCCTGCGGCCGGGAGGGCCCGCGGAAGGGCCGAGGACCGGCACCGGGCGGGCGGGGCTTCCCGGAACCGGGGAGCGGGCGAGGGCCGCGTCTGCCGAAAGGCGGCCCCGCCTCTCCCTCCGGGTGAGGGGACGCCGGGGCTCACCCAGCGAGGCGGTGTGGGGCGGCGGGGCCCGGCGCCCCGCCCCCGCACGGCGCCGCGGGGGCGGCTCAGCGCCGAGCCCAGCCGCGAAGCACCCTCCCGCTCGCCCGCCCTCACTCACCTGGCACTCCGCAGCCGAGCCCGCGCCCGTCGGGCCGCACACGCGGAGCCCCACGCCGCCTGCAGTGCGCCGCTTCCGGGCGGGGGCGGGCTCGGCACGCGGCTTCCTGTTCCGGAGGCCTGGCGAGCGGGGCCCCCTTCCGTCACGACCCCGCGAGCCCCGAGCGGGGCGGCCCTCGGAGGCCGGAAGCGGAAGCGCGGCTGGACGCCGTGGCCAATCGGCGCGCGAGGCGGAACCGCCAGACCGCGGGCCGCGCGCGGGGAGGGGCGTCTTCCGGCCGGGCAAGCGGGGCTGCGTCGACCGTGACCGTGACCGTGGCCGTAGCCAGGTGGGTGCCCGGCGGCTCGCCGCGCGCAGCCGCGTGCGGTGCCCGCGGGGAGCTCCGCGGGGCTGGTGCGGGCGTCGGGGCGCGCGGGCGGGGGAGCCCAAGGTCGCCGGGGACGCGGCCCGGCGGAGGCCCGACGCCCGCGGGAGAGGCCGCCCCGGCCGGGCGGGGTCGCGCCGGGACAGAGCCGGGCCGGCCGGGGGGCCCGACGCGCCGGCCGCCGTTCGGACCTCGGGCTGCGAGGTCGACCCTTGCCGGCGCCGCTGCCGAGAGCCGCGTGCGCGAGGAGTCGGGCGGGAGCGCGAGTCCCGGGGTCCGCTGCGCTTCGGCCCCTTTGTCTGCCTTCTATGGCAGCCTGCCTCTTCTGGGATTTTATGGCACAGGGTTGTCACTGGGCTACCCACGCGCACTTAGACGTTTTGTCTAACAGCCTTTTCTGTTCTGGGAAGGCCTTTCTGTGTTTCAGAAGGCCCCCCGCCTCATCGGCGTCAGACGTCTCCTCTCGGGGACAAAGAGACTACTGGTGACTACACCGGACAAACTTAGCCGGCGCAGGCTTTTCAAAAATGTGTTTCCGTGGGGTCTTCCGTTCAAATTGCGCCAAAAAGCAGAGATGGACTGTGTACTGAGCTACTGATCACTTGAGATGCTCTTCGAAGATACACAGTTTTGACTTTTTGTGCCCTAAATAAGTTCCTCAGTGTCCAGATTTCAATTGTAAGCTAAATATCTCATTACAGTAAAGTAGTTGGTTCCAACACTGTACTATTTAGTATGAAATGTTTCTTTTTTTTTTTTTTTTTTAGCCAGAGGCATTCTGTGGTTCAGGCTGGAGTACAGTGGCACACTCACAGCCACCGCAGCTTCGACCTACTGGGCTCAGGCAATCCTTCTGCCTCAGCCTTCCCAAGTAGCCGGAACTATAGGCGCCCGGCTAATTTTTTTTATTTTACTGTAGAGACGAGGCCTCACCAAGTTGCCCGGGCTGGTCTCAAACCTGTGAGCTCAGGCAGTCCTCTCACCTCCGCCTCCCGAAGTGCTGGGGTGACAGGCATGAGCCACCGTGCCCAGCTCACTTGTCACTATTTCCTAAAAAAGTGTGGTCGGGTTGCTGGCAGGTGGTCTGTGCAATGTCTCCAGGTGCACAGGGTCAAATCAGTTAGGAGTCCTCCAGGGGACACTCTGACACTGGGGTGCCTGGACTTTGCACTACAGTAACCGGCTTGCTGAACAGTGTGGACCCTGACTTTTCAAGCTCACTCCCATTCCCCATCGTCCTCCCTCTCAGCCTCTCAAGAGTCAAGCCGGATTTCAGCTCCTGTCTGTGCCCTTGCCTGTGGGATGTCACAAATGTCAGCCTCCCATGTTGTGTAAATTAGAGATAAATGAAAAGCCTTGATATTGTTGGACATGTCCTCCTAAAAAGTTTTGTTAGACACGGTGTAGTGTGGTTGTCAGCTAATGATTTGAAAATTAAGCCCCTGTTGTGGGGTTCTCCTAGAAACCTACTTCATACCATGAGAAATGCATGGGGGGGTGTCTTGAGTAAGTTTAGAAAATGAAACGGTTGGCGTGAAAGCTACATCATAAAACTGCTTTTAGTGGAGGTTTTTCTGGGTGCGCTGGACTGGCCACAGCCTCTGAAGGGCCTGAGGAGGTGTAAATCCCCCTCATTGCTGCAAGAGCCTTCTTGAAGCTACCTGACGTCTAGGTCATTCAGTTCAGTTTCCATGGCCAATTCCTTGCCCAAGAATGCCTCTGGGGGGCTTTGGGCAGAGAGTCATGGCTTCCATGTGTCCTCGACTCCCTCTCCCACTACAAGAACTGCCAGCCCCTCACCACTAACCAATCTCAACTAGCGCATCTGTTCTGCCATCTGCTTGGCATGGCGCTGGTCGTGGTAGATGGGCGGCCACACAGATGGATTTTCAACTCTTGTCCTGATGACCTTCTGAATGTCTTTGCTAGCTTTTATTATAAATAAATGCCTTTGTAGAATACACATGTTCCATGGTTTGCCCACCCCCCACCCCAAAAGCTGTGCTCTACATTATTCCAGGGCTTTTCTGGGCGCTTCCCAAGTATTTTTTGTTTCCATGACTGCAGTAGTTTTCACGCCTGAGTGGGCTTCAGAACCACCTAGAAGCCTTAGCACAGCGGTTGCCGAGCTCCACAGAGTAGGCAGGGGAGGGCCTGAGGACAAGCTCCCAGGATGCTGCTGCCTAGGGACCACTGATGGACTCATCCTCTGCTCTCCAGAAGTAGCATATCTAAACGTGACTTGGGACGTCTCTCCGTGTCAGTGTAAAGAGACCCAGCACGTTGTGGTTCCCCGTGGAAGCCGGCATCCATCGGTCTCCTGCAGGCGGACTTTGTGAATCTGAGTCAGGGGCTCAGTCATCCAGGCTGCAGTGCGGTGGCAGGGTCACGGCTCACCGCGGCCTCGACCTCCTGGGCTCATGCAGTCCGCCTCAGCTTCCCAAGTAGCTGGGACTGCAGGTGTGCACCGCCATGCCTTTTTTTCCTTTTCTTTTTCCTTTGTAGAAACAAAGTATTGGTATGTTACCCAGGCTACTCGTGAACGCCTGGGCTCAAGCCATCCTCCTGCCTCAGCCTCCTTGCTCCCTTTTTGAACAGCATTTCCCTGACCGCCCTTGACCCGTGCAACGTTTCCACTCCCCACGTTTCAGTAAGGGCCCATTCCTGGAAGGGCAAGGAGCCAGCTGGGTGAGAGGATGTACTCATTTCATAAGGTGATAGATCCTGCCATGCTGCACTTTAGGAAGGTCGTACCAGTCACACGCCAGGCAACAGAAGGCAGGCCTGTTTTCCCACATTCTTAATACTGCTTATGGTCATAATTTTGTCCTTGCCAGTCTGATGGTTAAATGTCAGTCTCGTTTTACATTTCTTTGGCTGATGGTGAGACTAATTGTCCTTTTATGTTTTCCTTTTTTGACATTCATAATGTTTTGTCTTCCCTGAGATGATTAAAATATTTCCCCATGTTTTCTTTTCTTCCAGGACTTTTTGGTTTCACCATTTAAATATTTTTCTATTTTGGTATAAGGATTCCAGCTTCCTTTCCATCACCACCCCATGGAGGTCCTAAATTATATATAACAAGAAAAATTGTAAGCATAGGGGTTGTAAGTTGACCTGCTTAGTTGGCATTCGCCCCAAGAAAGCTTGAAAAAAATATCACAAGCTGCAGCATTCCAGGAGTCTTAGAGCTGATGGCATCAATGTATGGCTACATGCTGTGGGGTGGTGGAGCCATGAATGAAAACGCAAAGCTCTGAGGTCAAGGTGGGCTGGAGACTACCGTGTTCTCTTTCTGTGCCAAGTGGTTTGACTCATTCTGGAGTGTGCATGAAATGGCAATCGAGGTGACGTCCTACTTCCAGAAGCTTCTCTTGTCCCCAAGGCTTTTTCCACCATCGTTGCTGCTGCTGTGTTAGATGAGACAGAGATAAAGCTTACAATAGCGTATTTGTAATGATTTTGAGTTTCCAAAAAACGAAAAAAATTTATCTTTTAAATTGCATCCAAACCAATTTATTGTTGCTTTCTTTTTTAAAAGATTGAAAAATCATGGCAGGTCCTGAAGCTGATGCCCAATTCCAGTTCACTGGTATTAAAAAATATTTCAACTCATACACCCTCACGGGTAGAATGAATGTGAGTATCGGTGACACCTTGAGGGGGCTGGATTTCAGGATAATGCAGGCGTGCCAACGGCCCATTTGCTTTCTTCTTTTTCAGTGTGTATTGGCCACATATGGAGGCATTGCTCTGATGGTCTTATACTTCAAGTTGAGATCTAAAAAAACTCCGGCTGTGAAAGCCACATGATGGTAAGAATTTAACACTCACAGGTTTGTAACATAGTCATTTTGATGTAAGATTTCTTCCTAAACATTATTCACTATAAAAGTAAACTGTTGGGCATGGTGGCTCAAGCCTGTAATTCCAGCACTTTGGGAGGCTGAGGAGAGAGGACTGCCTGAGCTCAGGTTCGAGACTAACCTGGGCAACTTGGTGAGACCTCAACTCTACAATATCTAAAAAAAATTAGCCAGGCATGGTAGCATGTGCCTGTAGTTCCAGCTACTTGGAAGGCTGAGGAAGAATGATCAACGCTGGGGTGACCGTGAGCATGCCACCGCACCCCAGCCTGGGCAACAGAGTGAGACACTGACTGAAGGGGAAAAAAAGTAAACTATTGTCATTTTGCAAAACATATTGCAGACAAGAAAAAAATGTGTTTGGCTTCCAATGGCTATGGTCATGTTTGTCATTTTGTCTTATACCAATTATGCCTTATTTATAACTTGAATACATGAGTGCTAGTGTATATATGAACTGTTTATTTCATGAAGAAAGCAGTCTCCTATTAGCATGTTTCAAGTAACATGGTAATGAGCATACCTTTTTTTTTTTTTTTTTTTGAGTTGGAATCTCACTCTGTGGCCACTCATGGCCACCGCAGCCTCGACCTGCTGGGCTCCGGCGATCCTTCCGCCTCAGCCTTCCGGTAGCTGGAACAACAGGTGTGTGCTACCATATCTGGCTAAATTTTTTTTTTTTATTGTAGAGATGAGGTCTTGCCAAGTTGCCCAGGCAGGTCTCAAACCCGCGGGCTCAGGCATTCCACTCACCTCAGCCTCCCAAAGGCGCGGGATTACAGGCTGAGCCACTGAGCCCGGCATGAATATACCTTTGAGCATGTCTGTATTTGATTGTTTTCTGAGGCTTTCCCAAACAGTTATGGGATACCCAGCTTTGTAAGTACGTTTGTCTTTTGCCTCAGCCAGTGGAATGTCATCTTTTGACTTTGGCTTTTTGAAGTGAGGTCTCACTCTCTCAGTCACCCAGGCTGGCATGCAGTGGCGTGACTATAGTTGTCACCTCAAACTCCTGGGCTCAAGTAGCCCTCCTGCCTCCGCCTTCCCAAAGCACTAATATTACAGGCATGAGCCACCATTCCAGCCAACTTTTGCTAATTTGATGGGTTTTTTTTTTTGGAGTTGGAGTTGGAGTCTTACTCTGTCACCCAGACTGGAGTGCAGTGGCATGCTCCCGGCCACTGCAGCCTCGACCTGCTGGGCTCCGGCAATCCTTCAGCCTCAGCCTTCCAAGTAGCTGGAACTACAGGCGCGCGCTACCACATCTGGCTAATTTTTTGATTTATTGTAGAGATGAGGTCTCGCCAAGTTGCCCAGGAGGGTCTCAAACCTGCGGGCTCAGGCAAATCCACTCACCTCAACCTCCCAAAGCACAGGACTACAGGCTGAGCCACCGAGCCTGGCTGATGGGGTTTTTTTGAGCTGGAGTCTCACTCTGCCTCCCAGGCTGGAGTGCAGTGGCACACTCACGGCCACCCCAACATCAAACTGTTAGGCTCCAGTGATCCTTCCACCTCAGCCTTCCAAGTACCCGGAACTACAGGCATGGCACATGCTACCATGCCCGGCTAATTTTGGGTTTATTGTAGAAATGAGGTCTCACCGAGTTGCCCAGGCTGGTCTTGAACCCACAGGCTCAGACAATCCGCTCACCTCGACCTCCCAAAGTGCTGGGATTACAGGCTGAGCCACCAAACCTGTCCTGACGAGTTTTTAAAAATGTAATTAGCCGGGCTCGGTGGCTCAGCCTGTAATCCCGCGTCTTTGGGAGGCTGAGGTGAGTGGATTGCCTGAGCCCGAGGGTTCGAGACCCACCTGGGCAGCGAGACCTCATCTCTACAATAAATCAAAAAATTAGCCGGGCGTGGTAGCGCATGCCTGTAATTCCAGCTAATTGGAAGGCTGAGGCGGAAGGATCGCTGGAGCCCAGCAGGTCGAGGCTGCGGTGGCCGGGAGCGGCCACTGCACTCCAGTCTGGGCGACAGAGTGAGACTCCAACTCAAAAAACAAAAACAAAAATGTAATTAGCCGGCTTGGTGGCTCAACCTGTAATCCCGCGCCTTTGGGAGGCTGAGGTGAGTGGATTGCCTGAGCCTGCGGGTTCGTGACCCGGCTGGGCAACTTGGCGAGACCTCGTCTCTACAATAATTCAAAAATTAGCCGGGCATGGTAGTGCGCACCTGTAGTTCCAGCTACTTGGAAGGCTGAGGCGGAAGGATTGCCGGAGCCCAGCAGGTCGAGGCTGTGGTGGCCGGGAGCGGCCACCGCACTCCAGCACGACAGAGTGAGACTCCAACTCAAAAATAAATAAATAAATAAAATAAAAATGTAATTGGTGTCTCTTGCTTTTTGTAGTTCACTTTTTTCTTTCTTTTTTAAGTCAGAGTCTCACTCTGTGGTGCAGGCTGGGGTGCCATGGCTCACTCATGGCTACCACAGCCTCAACCTGCCACCTCAGCCTCCCAAGTAGCTGGGACTACAGACACATACCACCATGTCCAGCTAACTGTTTGCTTATAGAGACAAGGTCTTGCCTTGTTGCCCAGGCTGGTCTCAAACCCCAGGATTCAGTCTTCTTGCCTCCACCTCCCAAAGTGCTGGGATTACAGGCAGTAGCCACTGAGCCTGGCCAGTTCACTTTTTTCCATTGTTTCCCATTTACCTTTTTCTTAACATCCTACTCCTGTCTTGAAAGCTGGGTGACTCAAGTGAGCTCTTTATGTAATAGTTCATGTCACTTGCAGGTACTTTCCGTCTCTTGCTAGTTTACTTCAGGCTCTTATATAATTAGTTCTGTCTTTTCCTCTCCTCCCCAGAGGCTCCGTTCTCTTTTTCTTGTCCTCCTAGCCCCCATCCCCGCTTGAGCCAGTGACTGCTGCTGGCAGCAGACAACATGTGGGGGCCCAGAGTCCAGGTCCTTGTCTCCCACAGCTTCCCTTCACGGGCTCAAGTCTTTCTTCTGCTCGTAGGAGCGCTTCCAGTCTCAAAACCCTTAACCCTTGGCCATGGGGGACCGCATATCCCAGAATGCAGCAGTCAGTGGCTTAGTCCTGACAGATAGGCAGTTATGCTGTTTTCCTTCTCTGGTACCTTCTAGCTCTGGGTGGTGGTATCCCCATTGTAAAAACGGAGAAATGGAGACGTGGTGCACATCTAGTTTCTGCTGTTCACAGTGCTACTTTATATACTAGACTTTCCCAGCAAGGGTATGCCTTTAGTCTCACACTGAAGTGGTGGCAGCTCCTTTGCGGAAGGTGGAGTGTTAGGCGAAATGTATGAAGCTGAGTGGTCTTTTAGGTTTTTGTTGTTGTTGTTATTCTTTTAAGAATCTAATGAATTTGGGTGGAATTTCAGGGGCTCATGTCGTCCTAGTAATTCTTGAACATCTTAAAAGTAGCGTTGAACACATTTGTGTCTAAACTATTTTTGCTTTGTTTATAGGATACTGAACTGTTAAGTTCCCATGCTTGGAGAAGCTGATGTCAACTTATCACATGATGATTCAACTTGTACAATAAATTATGAACCTGGAAAAGCTGTTTGTCTTTATTTACAAGGTATCAAAAATATAAAAACTGTACAAAATGCAACAAAGGCAAAAACTGGCAGTGACTTGGTCTACACCTTTTAGTTTCCCAAAGCAAGGCTCAGTACTGGAGGTTAGCAACTGAAACGTCTGCCTGACTTCAAGTGCACTAGGCTTTATGGAGCTGTTTTAGTTGAAGTAGAACATGGAAACTACACTTCTTCACCTGGTTGACAGAGTGCCCGGGCTCACGCAAAACTCAACAGGTATAAATTCAGATGTCAGTGGGTGGCTGTACAGCAGCTAGAAGTAAGAAAGGAACTGCAGCTCACCTGCCCAGTCACCTACACTCCGGTCATCATGGGCCGAGAAAAGAAGTGTCAGTGGGTCATTTAACATGGTGCTCGAGTGCCATGCAGTGACTGCATCTCTACCACAGAAACACATGCTCATAGGGCTCTTCAACTGGAATTCAAGGTGGTATTAATTCTGTTTCTCAATCTGAATCTTGAAGCAGGATGAGTTGTTGAAATCACTTTTTCTAAACATAATAAATTAAAATAGCATTTCAACAGAAAATGCATAGTTTCCACACAATCCAAAGCACCATAAATGTCCCCTCCGTGAACATAACCCCTCTTACTCAACCAACGGAAACAAGTTCAACACGTTGCTGTAGAAAGGTGGGGCGGTCCTGTTGGACTTTGCGAGCAGCAGCTTCCAGGTCCACAGAGACAGCAGCATCTTTGTGGCTTAGTCACTGAGGTATTTGCTTTTAGTCTCCCTTGTCCAAACAGGAGCTTTGAGAGGTCTTATTAACACTGGTGGTTTACTGTGGGCTGTAAGCTCCTGCAGCAAGAACCAGGTTTCTTCGCGTGAAATGGAGGTGCACAACTGGTGTTGACTTGGTCATGTATGTTCCCAGCAGTAACTCCTGTGAATTCTCAGGCAGGTTTATATGTCCCGTGGCTGTGGTAAAGTCATCGGTCTCTAAGTCTTCAAATGCTTTGATAGCATCCCACAACCGAACTGTATTGTCCATCGAACCTAGGGGAAGGCCAAGGAAACCGTTAGCTGCACCCATCATGTTCAGATTCTGACATTTTGCTCAGCATACTTTCTGTCTCTGCTGTATTTGGTGAGAAGCCTAAACCTGGCCGACAGCTCTACTTCTGAAGGAGCACGTCCAGCAGCACTTTCCCCTGAGGAGTCTATACGCAACATGGGCGACACTGTGAAATCACATGGCTAAAGGGAGGCAAGACTGCCAATACTCATGTTCCCTTTCCATCCAGCATTTACCTTTGCCACAGCCATTAAGTCATTTACCTGATGCCAAAATTTCACCATCTCTACTAAACCTAAGTGAACAGACTGTGTCGGTGTGGCCTTTTAATTCTCCAACCATCAAACCATGTCCAATGTCCCAAAGGAGGACTCTGCCATCCGTCGCTCCTGTAGCCAGGAATCTCCCATTGGGAGAAAACGTCAGGGAATGAATTGGTCCCTAGAAAAGAAGTCCATGGAAAAGTGCATCTAAGCAAATAAGATTATAAAGTTTAGTGGTATGAATGGTGTCTAAAGTGTATCAGGCTGGGCATGGTGGCTCACGCCTGTAATCCCAGCACTTTGGAAAGCGGAGGTGAGAGGACTGCCTTGAACCCAGGGGTTTGAGACCGGCCTGGGCAACTTGGCGAGACCTCGTCTCTACAATAAATCAAAAAATTAGCTGGGTGTTGTGGCACATGTCTGTAGTTCCAGCTGCTTGGGAGGCTGAGGCGGAAGGATTGCCCAAGCCCAGCAGGCTGAGGTTGCAGTGGCCTTGAGTGTGCCACTGCCCTCCAGCCTGGGCGACAGAGTGAGATTCCTCAATAAAAAATGTAGGCTAGGTGCAATGGCTCAAGCCTGTAATCCCAGAACTTTGGGAAGCTGAGGTGAGAGGACTGCCTGAGCCCAGGGATTCAAGACCAGCCTGGGGAACTTGGCAAGACCTTGTCTCTACAATAAATAAAAAAATTAGCCAGGCGTGGTAGCGTGGGCGTGTAGTTCCAGCTACTTAGAAGGCTGAGGCAGAAGGATCTTCTGAGTCCAGCAGGCCAAGGCTGCAGTAGCTGTGAGCATGCCACTGCACTCCAGCCTGGGCGACAGAGTGAGACTCCAACTCAAAAAAAAAAAAAAAAAGTTTCTGCCAGGCAATTGGCTCAAGTCTGAAATCCCAGCACTTTGGGAGGTCAAAGTGAGAGGATTGCCTAAGCTCAGTTCCAGATCAGCCTGGACAACTTGGTGAGACCTCGTCTCTACAATAAATCAAAAAATTAGCCGGGTGTAGTTCTGCGTGGTAGTTCTGGCTACTTGGAAGGCCGAGGCGGAAGGATCGCCTGAGCCCAGCAGGTCGAGGCTGCAGGTGCCATGAGTGTGCTACTGCCCCCAGCCTGGGCGACAAAGTGAGACCCGAACTCAAAAAAAAAAAATGTGTCATTGGTCAGCTTAAAAAATATTTTTATCTTAAAGACAACCATGTATGCAGGAATAATCAGAGTGTCAAATACCTTGTGTCCAGTGAAGATCCTCACACAGTTACCATTCAGGACATCCCAGAGCCGCACAGTTCTGTCTGCAGAGCCCGTAGCAACATAATTAGAGTTCGGATGGAATCTGGTACAATTCACATCAGCAAGATGGCCAGCAAATATCCTTAAAGGCTGATAGTGGTCTGTAGCCCAGAGCCTTTTATTAAAGCGATTGAGAGAAAAAGATGACAGTTAGCTAGGAAATGTCAAAGATCTGACATAAACATAGAACCATCTGTGTGAAGTGTTAGTCCCAAACATGCCCCCCTCACTACAAAGGAATGGGTGAGACTAAATAACAGTCAAGAAAAAGAGTTGATCTGGGACAATTGTTTTTTCCAGAAATGGGGTCTCAGGCTGGATTCAAACTTGTGGGCGGAAGCGATCCTCCAGCCTCAGCCTCCCACATAGCTGGGATTACAGGCATGCACTACCACCGCTGGCCAAAAATTGTTTTAAGTTCAGTAACCCTTTAATTCTCTAATTCTCTGCTTTCTCCCCTACTCCTTGTCTAAACCACATGCAAGCCTTTTCCTCTAGTTTTGGCCACCACATAGCTTCTAGCCTGAACCGCCTTACCTGAGCTTTTAAGATGACAGCAAGCCAGGCTTGGTGGCTCAGCCTATAATCCCAGCACTTTGGGAGGCTGAGGTGAGTGGACTGCCTGAGCTCGCGGGTTCGAGACCCGCCTGGGCAATTTGGCAAGACCTCATCTCTACAATAAATCAAAAAATCAGCCGGGCGTGGTAGCACGCGCCTGTGGAAGGATCGCAGAAGCCCAGCAGGTCGAGGCTGCGATGGCCGGGAGCAGCCACTGCACTCCAGTCTGGGCAACAGAGTGAGACTCCAACTCAAAAAAAAAAAAAAAGAAGATGACAGCAGTAGTGAAGTATCTGGGGGCTGGGGAAGGCTATTAACGGCTAACTTAAAAAAAGCAGAACCCAGCCAGGCTCGGTGGCTCAGCCTGTAATCCCGCGCCTTTGGGAGGCTGAGGTGAGCGGATTGCCTGAGCCAGCGGGTTTGAGACCCGCCTGGGCAGCGAGACCTCATCTCTACAATAAATCAAAAAATCAGCCGGGCGTGGTAGCGCACGCCTGTAGTTCCGGCTACTCGGAAGGCTGAGGTGGAAGGATCGCCGGAACCCAGCAGGCCGAGGCTGCGGTGGCCAGGAGCGGCCGCTGCACTCGTCTGGGCGACAGAGTGAGACTCCAACTCAAAAAAAAAAAAAAAAAAGCAGAACCCTGGTATAGACACAGTTGCAGGTGCAAAAACACGCCTGTCCCAAGTTCACTTTCAGGTAAGTTAAAAACAATGACAGCCGGGCTCGGTGGCTCAGCCTGTAATCCCGTGCCTTTGGGAGGCTGAGGTGAGTGGATTGCCTGAGCCCGCGGGTTCGAGACCCGCCTGGGCAACCTGGCGAGACCTCATCTCTACAATAAATCAAAAAATTAGCCAGGCGTGGTAGTGCGCGCCCGTAGTTCCAGCTACTTGGAAGGCTGAGGCGGAAGGATCGCCGGAGCCCAGCAGGTCGAGGCTCTGGTGCCCGGGAGCGGCCACTGTACTCCAGTCTGGGCGACAGAGTAAGATGCCAACTCAAAAAAACAAACAAACAAAATGTAGACATTCTCAAAAAGTCGACTCAAATGATGGCAAGGAAAACAAGTTTGGCTGGATTGCACTTTCCAACAAGAAGCCACTCTGTGCACAGAACAGACAGAGTCCTCACATGACAGAGTTCTTACCGAGCTACGCGGTCGTGGCCCCCAGACACGAAGTAATATCCATAAGGGGAAAACTGTGTATCCCATACTGGGTAGTTGTGTCCTTTATATCCCACCAGACACGTGAACGTCTGAAGGCTCCACAGTCTAACAGTGCCATCCTCTGAAGAGGACAGCAGGTAGTTCCTGAGGGAAGAGCAGGGGAGATGTTTGAGTCCCAGAGAGACTTCCGGTGACCAGCCCAGCTTCTCTGCACAGCCAAGTGCGCTCAACAGTGCTAACTAACACTGCGGCTCGCTTGTGGTTCCCCAAGCCAAGAGGTGCAAGGGCAAAGACAGCGAAGTCTTGACACTCCACCTCCGGAGCAGCTGAGTGAGCTAAGGCTGTAAGAAAGCTTGGTCTATGGGGGGAACCACAGTTCTTGAAATGAAGCACCAGAGGTACTAACAGTACGGACAAAGTCAACTAAAAAAGTCTAAGAAACAGGGTGTGCCGTTTAAAACGCAGCAATTTTTCAACTGAGATGGAGATGTTCTCTTCCTATCCTGTGTGAGTTCTGGAAGAATTAAAAAGGAACTATCTTTGGGGGAAAGCTACTAATATTCTTTTTTCGGGGATAAACACAAAAGTGGAATACTTAGAAGTATTACAGTTTTCACCGAAATCAGAAGTTGCCCTCAAGTAAAAGTGTATCATCTGGTGAAACCCTCTCAAACAACAAAAAACTTCATCCTCCAAGTTTCATAAAGAAAAAACCGTGATGCTCTGAGAGCTGACCTCTCTCCAAGTAAGACACGGATGGTCTCGTGAATACAAATGCCCTCCACTGCACAGAGATCAGCAAAAAGAGGCAAACACCTCCACACAGAGGGTGACACCGGAATTAAAGACCAAGGGAAGCGCAACCTCTTGAGGCTCCTCCTAGCTCTTCTGAGCACAGATAAATCCTCGAGGGGCAGCTAACAGGCCATTAATGTCAGGGGCGAGCCTTCCCTCTGAAGAAGTAGCCACAAACACAACGCAGGACTCAGGGAAGCAGTCCAACTCCCAGCGGGATCATACAGAATTAGAGCTAATTTTCAAAACAGGTACAACCCTGAAGCTGCGCATCTTGGCTCTACAAATCCAGGCAAACGTGAAACGGCTATCTTGTACACCAGCACCCCGAGACAAGTGAGCAAATGCCCAGCTGCTCACAGACGACGAACGAAAGGCAGCCACGGCCATGGGCTTCTCTAGCAGAACTTCCCAGCGCCTGCGTGTTCCCGGGAGCTGGCTCTCACACGTGTCAGTGTCAGGCCGCAAGAGCAACGCGGAGCACCTGCATTTTACCTGTCAGGACTGAAGCTGGCTCCGTAGACAGGCCCACTGTGACCATACAGAATCCTCAGCTCGCTCGCCGTTTTCTCATCCATGATTCTTTCCAAGACGTCATCTGATTCTTTGTCTATGAGGCTAAGATCTAAAACGGTCCGGAAATAGGGGCTGTGTTCAGAACACGCATTAAATATCTGCAGGCAGTCACACCACGCTTCAGGAGAGGACGTAACATGCGGACAGGTCCTCCCGCACACCAGCCACCGCACCGCCTCTCCGGGACAGGAGACCCCACCCCCGTGTGACTTCGTCCCGGGGAAGCTGAGGCTCCAGACAGAGGGCGGCTCGCCAACGGACACACGGCTGCTCGGAGCCAGACCCAGGACTGAAACCCACATGTGTTCCCCGCACCATAATGGTTCACACACACAGACACTATGGAAGTAGGACAACAGTTCAGAACGTTTGGTCGAAGTAACAGTTTAGCAAAAAACGTTTAGCAAAAACAAGAACCACATCAGTTCTTTTTCAGCCATTTTTATGGCCAAAGTAGAAAGTATGCTCCCATTGTTATCTTTTTAAGTTACAAGCAAATAATCATACGTTAGCTGACTACCTTTGAGGAGGTTTCCAGCCTAATGCCCTCATTCTACAGACGAGAAAAATGAGGCCCAGAGAAACCGAATCGGTCCAGCACCCCAGTCTCCCGACAGCCCCTCCCGTGTTCCTTTCGCTGTTGGGAACATTAGCTTTCTGAGTTCAAGAGCAACCAAGTGAACTTCTGCAAAGACCGCACCTCCTGTGTATGTCCCACAGAATCAAAGTTGGTGCAGACCAACGGTTAGTTTACATCCTGACAGGTCATCTCGGTTACCTGATGCTTGTTTGACACTACGAAGCTTTTTGGGTGTCACAGACCACACCCGGACAGTTGAGTCTGCAAAACCTCCAGCAATCAGACTAGAGTCATCAGTGACATCCACTGCAGTCAGACCCTGCCAATAAAAGTTATAGACTAAACAATACCGTTTTCTTGGGGAAAAAGTTACAATCACATCTTAGAGAATACAAAAAGATGGCTAGCTTTCTCAAAGAAGAGACCACTGGAGATTTCCTTCCCTGTCTTGGCAACACTGTCGGAAAGCACTCACAAGGAGAGCATGTCACCCCTCATCCCTGTGCGTTTCGAGTACATGACAGACAGCAAATGCTGATCTCCCTGCATCCTATAAACATCCCTTGGCAGCCTATATGAAGTCTGGAAAAGCAAAGGGAATTCTTTTTTTTTTTTTGAGTCAGAGTCTCACTCTGTCACTGAGGCTGGAGTGCAGTGGCACGCTCACAGCCACTGCAACCTTGACCTGCTAGCCTCAGGTAATCCAAGTAGCTGGAACTACAGGAGTGAACCACCACACCCAGGGACAAGAATTCTTAATAAAAAATGTTAAGTTTTGCAGGGCACAGTGGCTCACGCCTATAATCCCAGTACTTTGGGAAGTGAAGGTGAGAGGATTGCCTGAGCTCACGGGTTTGAGACCAGCCTGGGCAACTTGGTAAGACCTCATCTCTACAGTAAATTAAGAAATTAGCCAGGTGCGGTGGTGTGTGCCTGTAGTTCCAGCTACTTGGAAGGCTGAGGTGGAAGGATCACCTGAGCCCTGCAGGTCGAGAATGTGGTGGCCATAAGCATGCACTATACTCCAGCCTGGGCGACAGAGTGAGACTCTAACTCAAAAAAAATTTTTTTTTAATACTAAGTTTATTTAAGTACTTAAACCAAGTTAACAGAGATGAGCCAGTGTCTTCCTCAATAGCTGGTAGAACTTTGATAAGTGAAACGAGAATCAAGTATAAGCAAGAGTCACCAAAGGTCTTCCAGGCACTCACCACAGCCTCCACCTCCTGGGCTCAGGTGATCCCTCCATCTCAGCCTCCTGAGTAGATGGGACTACAGGTGCACGCTACCACACCCAGCTAGTTTTTTTTTTTTGTAGAAACAAGGTCTCACGATGTTGCCCAGGCTGGTCTCCAACTCCTGGGCTCAATCAGTCCTCTGGCCTCAGTCTCCCAAAGTGCTGGGATTACAGGCATGAGTCACTACACCTGGCCCTAACTGCTGTCTTTAAATTATACCAAGAGTTTAAATAACAAAACTCTGTCTTAGCTAACACATTTAAGTTTCTTAGTGGTAGATCACCATCTTACCTGACTTTCCAGGCAGAAACTGTCCAGTCATTCACTCACCTGGTAAGCGTTGAGGAACGTATAGAAACAAATGGAGGGCAGGCAGTCCGGCCCAAGGCGCACGCGTTTGGTGGTTTCTTTCATGTTCATGATCTTGTCCAACTTATCTGAATCTTTCAGCTCAGGAAGAGGGATTCTGTGAAAGACGAGCCGACTGGAGATGACCCATGAACACCAAACAACCGAGCCCTCTGGGACACACGGCCCACGCCCCCACGTGGCGCCCGAGGTTTCGCCTCACCGGTTTTGAGGCGGAGCGTTGGGATCCTGCTTCTTGCTTTTGGACCCCAGGTTGTCCTTCTTAGGCTTCTTCTTTTTAGGTTTTCCTTCTTCGCTTTCTCCTTCTTCATCCTCATCGTCCAAAGGCACCTCAATTTCTGGTTCTTTTAACAAGCCAAAAAACACCTACGGAAGTCACAAGAGCCAACGTCGGCTAAGTTAGTTACACGTGCATGAACGCACCCTTTCACGCCTCGTTCAATGAATCACAGCAGTAACACCGTAACTTAGACCCTAAAGCGGCCTCTGCACTGGCGACCCAATGGCCGCGCTCCCTTTTCCTCACCAGCAGAGCCCCAAGTTGACTGGGACAGCAACATGCACAGTTGAGTCAGTTCTGTCCCTAGGCTCCCTGGTAGCTAGGAATGTCTATACAGTATAATTCCGGCCAGAAGCTTACACAAAAATATACTGGGTATGGTTTTTGAAAAAGTATTGTTAAACTGGGTGCGGTGGCTCATGTCTATAATCCAAGCGCTTTGGGAGGCCAAGGCGAGATGACTGCCTGGGCCCAAGGTTTGAGACCAGCCTGGGCAACTTGGTGAGACCTCATCTCTACAACAAATAAAAAAAAAAAAAATTAGCCAGGCATGGTGGCACATGCCTATAGTTACAGCTTCTTGGAAGGCTGAGGCAGAAGGGTCGCTGGAGCCCAGCAGGTCAAGGCTACGGTGGCCATGAACATGCCACTGCACATGCCACTGCCAGCCTAGGCAACAGGGAGACTCCAACTCATTAAAAAAAAAAAAAGGGAGCCACACTCGGTGGCTCAATCTGCAATCCCGCGCTTTGGGAGGCTGAGGTGAGTGGATTGCCTGAGCCCGCAGGTTCGAGACCCACCCGGGCAACGTGGCGAGACCTCATCTCTACAATAAATCAAAAAATCAGCTGGGTGTGGTAGCGTGTGCCTGTAGTTTCAGCTAAGGATCACCAGAGCCCAGGAGGTCGAGGCTGCGGTGGTCAGGAGTGGCCACTGGCCACTGCACTCCAGTCTGGGTGACAGTGAGACTACAACTCAAAAAAAAAAAAAAGGGCTGGGCTCAGTGGCTCAGTCTGTAATCCCAATCCCAGCACTTTGGGAGGCCAAGGTAAATGGATGGCCTGAGCCCGGGAATTCAAGACCAGCCCAGGCAATTTGGCGAGACCTCATCTCTACAATAAATCAAAAACTACTCGGTGGCTCAGCCTGTAATCCCGCGCCTTTGGGAGGCTGAGGTGAGTGGATTGCCTGAGCTCGTGGGTTCGAGACACTACTGGGCAGCGAGACCTCATCTCTACAATAAATTTAAAAATCAGCCAGATGTGGTAGCACATGCCTGTAATTCCAGCTCCTTGGAAGGCTGAGGCGGAAGGATCGCCAGAGCCCAGCAGGTCGAGGCTGCGGTGGCCGGGAACGGCCACCGCACTCCAGTCTGGGCAACAGAGTGAGACTCCAACTCAAAAAAAAAAAAAAAAAAAAAACCAAATTAGCCGGGCACAGTAGTGCGCACCTGTAGTTTCGGCTACTTGGAAGGCTGAGGCAGAAGGATTGCCAGAGTCCAGCAGGTCGACGCTGGAGTGGCTGTGAGCGTGCTACAGCACTCCAGCCTGGGCGACGGAGTGAGACTTCAACTCAAAAAAACAAAAACAAAAACAAAAAAAGAAGGAAAAGACTCTGCAGAGATGTGCCTGCTGCCCTCTGCCTTCCTCCTTCTTGGCATGCCACTGCAATACTGGAGCTGTGGCAACCATCGGTGGGCACAAAGAAAGTCACATTCTAAAGACGGTGGACTGGAATTCAGAGGCCCAGGGACCTGATGGCACCAGGGACCTCACACCAGTTTAAAGGTCTCCCCCTGGAGCTCATCCTGTGGAAACACCCTCAAGGCATTCTCCTTTTAGCCACTGCAGGCGGAGTCCTGTTAAAGGCAACCGCTCCCAAATCCTCACACACAAACATCGTCCCGAGAACACGCAGTTCTGTGTACGGTGCAGCATGATTCCCAAGCTAGCTCAAAGAAGCGTGGGTCCGCCACGCAGACGGAAAGGCCGCAGCAGGTCAAAGCCGGCGCCACTCGGCTCGGGACCCTCCCGTACCTTGGCCTTGTTGGCCTCTCGCTTGGCCTCTCCCGCCAGGCTCCCCACCATGGCGTCTATCTGCTGCTTACTCCGCGGCATCCCATCGAAGATGTCGATGTACAGGTGCTCCTGCACGATGTTCCAGATCTGGTTGTTCTGCTTCTCCTGGAGATGCCGCTTCAGGAGTTGGTACGAGTCCCGGGATATGCGCAGCACAAATTTGCTTGTCCGAAAATCCAGCATGGTCTCATTCCCTTTCATGTGCTCCTTTTTGGTAAGACTGGACAATACCCGTAGGTCATCCTGGTAATAACACTCCTGATCGCCATGGAACCTGTTTCAGTGATTTTAAAAAGGCACTTTTCAGCCGGGCTCAGTGGCTCAGCCTGTAATCCCGCGCCTTGGAAGGCTGAGGTGAGTGGATTGCCTGAGCCCGCGGGTTCAAGACCCGCCTGGGCAACTTGGCGAGACCTCATCTCTACAAAAAATCAAAATTAGCTGGGTGTGGTAGTGCGCGCCTGTAGTTCCAGCTACTTGGAAGGCTGAGGCGGAAGGATCGCCGGAGCCCAGCAAGTCGAGGCCACTGCACTCCAGTCTGGGCGACAAAATGAAACTCCGACTCAAAAAAAAAAGGCACTTTTCAATGTCACCATTATGAGAGCCACCTCCTCCCCATGCATTTACAAGCCACTCCAGAATATGTTCAGGAGTCGTCTAAATATAGTCCTGAACTAAGCTGTAGGATCAGAAGTAACTTATTTCAAAATGATGACAATTCAGTTATAGTGAATTCATTTTTAAAATGGCCAAGGCCGGCCAGGCTCGGTGGCTCAGCCTGTAATCCCAGTGCTTTGGGAGGCCAAGGTGGGTGGATTGCCTGAGCCTGCAGGTTCGAGACCTGCTTGGGCAACTTGGCGAGACCTCATCTCTACAATACATCAAAAATTAGCCGGGCTCAGTGGCTCAGCCTGTAATCCCACGCCTTTGGGAGGCTGAGGTGAGTGGATTGCCTGAGCCCGCGGGTTCAAGACCCACCTGGGCAGCGAGACCTCATCTCTACAATCAAAATGAGCTGGGCATGGTAGCACATGCCTGTAGTTCCAGCTACTTGGAAGGCTGAGGTAGAAGGATCGCCAGGGCCCAGCAGGTCGAGGCTGCAGTGGCCGGGAGCGGCCACTGCACTCCAGTCTGGGCGACAGAGTGAGACTCCAGCTCAAAAAAAAAAAAAAGGTCAAGGTCAGGCACAGCAGCTCATGCCTATAATCCTAGAACTTTGGGAGACCAAGGCAGGAAGAATGCTGGAGCCCAGCAGTTCAAGACCAGCCTGGGCAACACAGCGAGGACTCATCTCTACAAAAAATCCGAAAATAAGCCAGGCATGATTGCATGCACCTGTACTCCCATCTACTTGGGAGGCTGAGGCGGAAAGATGACCTGAGCCCACCAGGTTGAGGCTGTGGTGAGCCATGATTGTGCCACTGCATTCCAGCTGAGCGACAGAGTGAGACTCTGACAAAAAAAAAAAACCACCAAGTTTAACTCTCAAATGAAATGTATCTTAAACATTTTTTTAAAAGAACTTAAAATATCATAAGTAGGCCGGGCTCGGTGGCTCTGCCTGTAATCCCGCGCTTTGGGAGGCCGAGGTGAGTGAATTGCCTGAGCCCGAGGGTTCGAGACCCACCTGGGCAACTTGCCGAGACCTCATCTCTACAATAAATCAAAAAACCAGCCGGGCGTGGTAGCGCATGCCTGTAATTCCGGCTACTCGGAAGGCTGAGGCGGAAGGATCGCCGGAGCCCAGCAGGTCGAGGCTGCGGTGGCCGGGAGCAGCCACTGCACTCCAGTCTGGGCGACTGAGTGAGACTTCAACTCAAAAAACAAAACAAAACAAAAAATATCATAAGCAAAAAATAAGACACCCACCGTTGGTTTTCTTTTGAATGCCACCATTCAAAAGAAACTCGTAGACATTTAAAAATGTTAGAATCCTTACTTTGCTAAATTTTTTGGTTTGTCAAAACCTACTTGTTAAGATTTTTAATTATGTAAAATTTCAAACATATGCAGAAGTGGGAAAGAGCACAATGAACTTAACGTACCCATTACTTTGCCTCTCGACAACAGTCAATACATGATATTCTCATAAAGCCCAGAGTTTTTTTGTTTGTTTGTTTTTTGTTTTTGAGTTGCAGTCTCACACTGTCACCCAAGCTAGAGTGCAGTGGCACACACACAGCCACTGCAGACTTGACCTGCTGGGCTCAGGTGATTTTGCTACATCAGCCTTCCAAGTAGCTGGAACTACAGACACGCACTACCATGTCTGGCTTATTTTTTGAATTATTGTAGAGTTCACATCTCCCCAAGTTGTCCAGACTGGTCTCAAACCCCTAAGTTCAGGCAATCCTCTTGCCTCAGCCTCCCAAAGTGCTGGGATGACAGGCGTAAGCCAGTGCACCTGGCTATAAATATAAAGCCCACAGTTTTTTGTTTGTTTGGTTGGTTGGTTGGTTGTTTGTTTTTTTGAGTTGGAGTCTCACTCTGTCGCCCAGACTGGAGTGCAGTGGCCGCTCCCGGCCACTGCAGCCTCGACCCGCTGGGCTCCAGCGATCCTTCCGCCTCAGCCTTCCGAGTAGCCGGAATCACAGGCGTGCACTACCACGCCCGGCTGATTTTTTGATTTACTGTAGAGATGAGATCTCACCTGCCCAGGCGTGTCTCGAACCCGCGGGCTCAGGCAATCCACTCACCTCAGCCTCCCAAAGGCGCGGGATTACAGGCTGAGCCACCGAGCCTGGCTAAGCCCACAGTTTTTAACGTCTTAACATCAAACGCTTATTAAATATCAGTCCTTTAATATCATAACTCAAGAACACACACAGGAGTACCTCCACTTACTTCTCATTACCAAGGGCAGTGAAATAAAGCCTTCAGCTGTAATGACAATGAGTAAGCTTAAATGTGTGCTTATTTCTACATATCTTAATCTTCCTAAGAAAGTAATATTAACAGGCCGGGTGCGTTGGCTCACACCTATGATAGCAGCACTTTGGGAGGCCAAGGTGAGAGGAATGCCTGAGCCCACGGGTTCAAGACCAGCCTGGGCAACCTGGCAAGACCTCATCTCTACAGTGAATCAAAAAATTAGCTGGGCGTGGTGACATGTGCCTGAAGTTTCAGTTACTTGGAAGGCTGAGGTGGGAGGACCATCTAAGCCTAGCAGGTCGAGGCTGTGGTGGCCATGATCATGCCACTGTACTCCAGCCTGGGCAACAGAGTGAAACTCCAAGTCAAAAAACAGATAAAGTAGTATTAACAATCATATATTTGGCACTCTCTAAGAACAGCAATCAAGGCAGAAACACCTGGAAAGCAATGACCAAACTTAAGACATCAAGGCGCCAGGAGATTTCTAAACCGCTACCCGCGTCACCCCATTAGGACTCATCCCATGAACTGAGGGCTTCTGTTCAGGATGCCGATGACATTGCAAAGCTCAGCCTCCTGATGTTTAATCAGTCACTGGCCACATGTGGGCACAGGGTCCTGACAAGGGCTGAGACTGCCCTAAACAGGGCCCAGAGGCTCCTCTGCCACATTCCCACTTCGAACACAGGAGACGGCTAGACTGAGAGCAGGACGGCAAGAAGGGTTTTATGTGCGTAAGAGATGAGGTCTAAGCCGGGCTCGGTGGCTCAGCCTGTAATCCCGCGCTGTGGGAGGCTGAGGTGAGTGGATTGCCTGAGCCCGCGGGTTCGAGACACGCCTGGGCAGGTGAGACCTCATCTCTACAATAAACCAAAAATGAGCCGGGCATGGTAGCTCGCGCCTGTAGTTCCAGCTACTTGGAAGGCGGAGGCAGAAGGATCGCCGGAGCCCAGCAGGTCGAGGCTGCGGAGGCCGGGAGCGGACACTGCACTCCGGTCTGGGCGACGGAGTGAGACTCCGACTCCAAAAAAAAAAGCAAATGCACATCTAACAAGGACAGGGTCCCTTGACTCTGTGGCAGAGACACTCACTGTCCCAAACATCCGTGCTGTGGCAGAGACACTCACTGTCCCAAACATCCGTGCTGTGGCAGAGACACTCACTGTCCCAAACATCCGTCCTCCCACCTCCTCCCCTCACAGAGCACCTGAAAATCTGCGGGCACACGGACACTCAGCTGAAGGCACACCTCCCACCTCCGCCGGAGCCAGGCGTGGCCGGCTGTGAACCCAGGAAAGGGAGGTGTGGGGCGTTCGGGAAGGCCGCAGCCCCTCCTGCCGCCCAGCGCCCGGGCCAGCCCTCAGAGGAGAGGGCCGCTGTGCCCTGCAGAAGTAGCCGGAACCGCATGGCGGCGGCAAGGCGCAGGCGGCGGCGAGCCGGGACCACCAGGCCCGACCCGCCGGGCCTCAGCCTCCCAGCCTGCGGAGAGGGGACCAGCTCGAGGCAGATTCGGGCCGCCCCGTTCGGTGTTCGAGGCTGAAGCCCCGCGACGACCCGCTGCTGCCCTTGGGCCACACGAGGCCCCGGCACTCAGCCAGGCCCGCGCCCGCCCCCCAACTCGCGGCAGCCCAGCTCCAGCCCCGCCCTCTTCCAGCCTCGAGCCGCCCGCACGCGTCCCGCGGCGGCCTCGCCGTCCTCCGGCCCCAGCCCGCACGACCCCTCCTGCCAGTGCTCACAGCCCGCCGCCTCCCTCGCCCGTCAGCCTCGCCGCGGCCGCTGGCTCCGGGAGCCAGCTCCCCGCCAGGAAGACACAGCCCGGCTCCAGCTCTCGCGGCGCCGCTCGGTCCCCGAGGGCCGCGCGCGAGGCCCCCGCGCGTCGTGCGGCAGGCGGCGGGCACGCGCTCGCGCACGCGCACGCGGCAAGCACGCGCACGCGCCACGTACTTCTCGAAGAAGGCCTTGGCCTCGCCCTCGTGCTGGTTGTAGACGAGCTCCAGGTACATGTGCACGAACAGCGGGTAGAAGAGCTGGGACAGCTCGGCGCGGTGGCAGTCCAGGGAGCACTCCACGAAGTGCTTCAGGCCGCTGTAGTACTCCTCATACAGCGCGGGGTCGCCCTGCTGCTTGTAGGCCGACAGCACGGCGCTGACGTCCGGCTGGTCCTCCACGGCCACGCTCCCAGCTGCGAGCAACGAGACCCCGCGTGAGACGCGCCCTCGCGGGCCCCTCGGACGCAGCGCGAGGCCCGGCTGGGAGGCTCCGAGACGCCTGCCCGTTCCTCTCGACCTCGTCCCCAGCGTGCCGCATCACCGTGGACGGGGCCTTCGCCTGTTTCCGGCGCCCAAGCCGAAGCCCTCAGCACAGCCGTGTCTCGAAACCCCAGCAGCAGCGGGCTCGGCGGCCCAGCCTGTCATCCCGCGCCTCGGGAGGCTGGGGTGAGCGGACGGCCTGAGCCCGCGGGTTCGAGACCCGCCCGGGCAACTTGGCGAGACCGCATCTCCGCAATCGATCAAAAAATCAGCCGGGCGTGGTAGCGCGCGCCTGTCGTTCCGGCCACCTGGAAGGCTGAGGCGAAGGATCGCCGGAGCCCGGCAGGCGAGGCTGCGGTGGCCGGAGCGGGACAGAGCGAGACTCCAACTCAAAAAAAAAAAAAACAAAAAAAAAACCCAATAGCGAGACTGGTGTTTTTCCTGAAAAATGTATACAAACTGCACGAAGGGGGATGTGCACATCAACACCTCCGTGAGACTTCTCTCAGTGCTCGGTGCTAAGGGTGCCACCAGCACCCCGCCACCCAGCAGCACATCCCACCCTGGGACACCTTCCTGGGTGCACCTCTAGTACCCCTTCAGACACGCAAGCATTTGAGGGCGTCAAGGCCACATCCTGCCATCTCCAAGAGACAACCAGACACTTAAGCAAGAGCCCAGCAGGTCGAGGCTGCAGCGGCCAGAAGCATGCCCCTGCACTCCAGCCTGGGCGACAGAGCAAGACCCCGGCTCAAATGCATACACAAAGCCGGAGCCGGAACCACCCTTTCAAGGCCTACTACGCGGGTATTCGGTGGCAACACGCCACACGACGCGTCTGTCGACCAAACCAGAGTGTGCTGGTCGGGTGTGTGTAAGCCGCAGTGACAGCACGGGCCACGCTCTTTACTGCACAGACGTCCCAGCTTCTCCCGGGGCCCTTGGTGGCCTCTTTCCTCTTACTGGCGCCTCAACTATGACAGACAAGCAAAGCGGGCTGCCAAGAAAAAAGGTCGCAGGACAACAGACAGCCGACCCATCTCGGGCTCGCGCGCGACCTCCAGGCTTCGGGAGGCGCGCCGGCCGCCGCAACTGCGTCCGCGCGACCCGGACCTGACCCAGGCCCCCGCGACCCAGCCTCGCGACGCCGCGCCCCCCGGGGAGACGAGCCCGGGCGCCCCCGACACGCGGCTCCCAGCACCCGCCCGGGCCTCCGCAGCCCGAGGCTGCAGCTCCGTCTGGAGAAGGGCCGGCCGGCCCCGCCCCGCCCCCGGCCCGAGCCCACGCGCGGGGCCCGAGGGGGCGGGAGGCGGCCCCGGAGGCGGGCCCAGGAAGTTCAAAACCGCCCGCCGCCCGGCCCGCTCACCTTTCGCCGCCGCCGCCGCGCCCGCGCCCGCGCCCGCCGGGGGCCCCGCGGCGCCGGCGCTCGGGGGGTCGGGCGCGGCGGGCCCGGGCGCGGCGGCCCGGCCCAGCAGCGCGCCCGCCTCGTCCTCGCCCGCGGCGCCGGCGCCCGCCGCGTCCTCCAGCAGCCGGGCCTCGCGGCGCAGCGCCTCCTCGGCCTCGCGCAGGCGGTTCTGCCGCAGGAACTGCAGCACGGCCAGCAGCGTCTGCCGGTCGCGCGCGGCGCCGGGCTCGGGCGCGGCGGGCGCGGCGGGCGCGGGGGTCCCGCCGTCCCCGCCCGCCGCCGCCGCCGCGCCCCCGCCGCCCGGGCCGCCCTCGCCGGCGCCCGCGCCCGCGCCGTCCCCCGCCTGCGGAGGCAGCGGCGCCGGCGGCCCCTCGGGCTCCAGCTTGGCCGCCGCCTCCGTCGGCTCCTCCGCCAGCGCCGCCATCTTGCGGCCGAGCCCGCGCGCGCCGTCCGGCGAGCCGGCGCTGTCGCCACACGGGGGCGGGGCGGGCCGCTTCGCGACAGCTCCCGGAGTCGTTTGCGGCAGGGGCGGAGCGAGGCGGAGGCGGGCGGAGCGGGGGGGGCCGGGGGTGGGGCTCGAGCGCCGAGGCCGGCGTCCCGCGCCGCAGTCCCCCTCCGCCCCGCCGCCGCGGCCGCACGGGGCTCGCGATCCTTTTTTTCTTGCAACGTGTGCTTTTGCGAAAGCCGCCCAAGCTGCACGCCGAAGTCTTTCGAACCCCCCCGTTGACCTCGTGTTTCGATGGGAAGCGTTTCGGCCTGCGCGGGGGCCCGCCTGTTGGCCCGGCACTCTGGGAGGCGGAGGCGAGACGACGACCAGGGGTTCGAGACCAGCCCGAGCACTTGGCGCGACCGCTTCTCTGCGAGCAATCAAAAACTTGGCGTCCGTGGTTCCGCCTCCCTGGAAGGCTGAGGCCCGGCAGCTCGAGGCTGCGGTGGCCGTGAGCGTGCCCCGCACTCCCGCCTAGGGGACAGGGTGAGACTCCGACTCGCCAAAAGAAGAAAGGGAAAGTTGAGTCATGATGTTCAAGGGTGATCTCAAGAGTGAAATTTTGACTGGACGTGGCGGCCAGTACTTTGAGAGGTCCGGGCGGGGGGATTGCTTGAGGCTGGGGCAGGAGGCCGGCCTGGTCAACATAGTCAAAAAAGGGACCGAGACATGACACTACTCTAACTGGACATCTGAAGAAAGACTGTGAGTCATGGGGTGCAGGAAGAAAGACAGGCAAGGACCGGTTAGCATTTACTCAGTACTGACCGAGAGAGAGAGTAGCAGCGAGGATGAGGCGCCGGCCCGGCAGCCCCGCCTGGCAGCCCGCTTATGCCACAGGGAAAGTCCACCCTTTTCCCCAGACCACTCAGCTGTCGTTTTTCTTTTTTCTTTTTTTTTTTTGAGTCGGAGTCTCACTCTGTCACCCTACAGTGTCATGCTCACGGCCACCCCAACGTTGACAACCTGCTGGGCTCCGGCGATTCTTCCTCCTCAGCCTTCCAAGTAACTGCAACTACAGGCATGCGCCACCACACCCTGCTAATTTTTTATTTATTGTAGAGATGCAGTCTCGCCAAGTTGGCCAGGCTGGTCTTGAACCAGCAGGCTCAGGCACTCCTCTCACCTCAGCCTCCCAAAGTGCTGGGATTATAGGCATGAGCCGCTGCGCCCGGCCAACTGTGTTTTTCTAGTCTGTGTTCACTGATTAGCATGATCATAACAGAGCACTTAAGTGGACAGGAAAAACTGTAAATGACAAGCGCAGGTATGCCTGCTGTTCACTAGAGAGCCATCCCACTCCACTGTGAAGAGTGATTAAAGCCCTGACGCAGGCCTTAGTTTTGCGAATCAGGTCCCACTAACTGAGGTCCACTTCCACACCAGAAGCCCACATCCCACAAAAGTGCAGCTGGGTTCAGACTGCAGCTGAGGTTACTCTAAGAACGATGTTTTGGTCAGGCGCGGTGGCTCAAGCCTGTCATCCCAGCACTTTGGGAGACCAAGGCGAGAGGATTGCCTGAGCCCAAGGGTTTGAAACCAGCCTGGGCAACTTGACGAGACCCTGTCTCTACAATAAGTCAAAAAAATTAACCAGGCATGGTAGCATGTGCCTGTAGTTCCAGCTATTTGGAAGACTGAGGCAGAAGGATTGCCGGAGCCCAGCAGGTCGAGTCTGCCGTGGCTGTGAGCATGCCCCTGCACTCCAGACTGGGCGACTGAGTGAGACTCCAACTCAAAATTAATTAGATTTTTTTTTTTCTTTTTTGAGTTGGAGTCTCACTCCGTCGCCCAGACTGGAGTGCAGTGGCCGCTCCCGGCCACCGCAACCTCGACCTGCTGGGCTCTGGCAATCTTTCCGCCTCAGCTTTCCGAGTAGCCGGAATTACAGGCACGTGCTACCTTGCCCGGCTAATTTTTTGATTTATTGTAGAGATGAGGTCTCGCCAAGTTGCCCAGGCGGGTCTCGAACCCACAGGCCCAGGCAATCCACTCACCTCAGCCTCCCAAAAGCGCGGGATTACAGGCTGAGCCACCAAACCTGGCTTAATTTGATTTTTTTTTTTTTTTGAGTTGGAGTCTCACTCTGTCGCCCAGACTGGAGTGCAGTGGCCGCTCCCGGCCACTGCAGCCTCGACCTGCTGGGCTCCAGCGATCCTTCCGCCTCAGCCTTCCAAGTAGCCAAAATTACAGGCATGCGCTACCACGCCCGGCTGATTTTTTGATTTATTGTAGAGATGAGGTCTCACTGCCCAGGCAGGTCTCGAACCCGCGGGCTCAGGAATTCGATTTTTTAAAAAGATTTATTTCCCTCTGTTGTGTTTCCCCTCATGGTGTTCTTATTATGTAGCTACTGATACTTACAGTCCCATCCTCTAGGTCAGTTCATGTCCTTGTTTTTGCCTCTTCACGTCTCCCCTGTGCCTTCTAGAAGAGTTCTTGGCCTAGATCTGTATTGTCACATGACCCGTTGATTGGGCTACTTACTGTAACCGTTATATTGTTCATAGTATTTTGTCTTGCTCTTCGTGTGACCCAGGGGGTGATGTTCACCCCTACTCCGGGGACACTCGGCAGCATCTAGACACACTTTTTGTTTCACCTTGAGGTGGGGGTGCTACTGGTGTCCGGCAGGCAGAAATCAGGGATTCTGCTTAACTCACCATGGGGTGCAGGCCACACCACCACCACAAGACCTAGTCACTCCACCCAAAACGTCAATACTGCCAAGGTGACAAAACCCCGGTGAAAACAGCATGCACCCTGTCCTCTGAGGACGCGTGGCCATGTGGACTTTCCCTGGGATGCGTCTCCCCCTCCCTGTCTGGCCTGAGTCCAGCTCCTTGCTCGAAGGGAGCTGCGCCTCCTCCCCCTCACACTGCTTGTCTTCACGAATCTGTGTTTCCTGGGAGGTGCCAGCTTCCAGGAGAGGCTGAGCCGGCCTGGCGGAAGCGAGGGACTTGGCGCGGGAGGCCTCGGGTGTTACCGTGTGGCATCATCACCCCGTTTGCCACCACTCTTGCACACACAGACACGCACCCTTCAGGAAGCCTTCCTGCAGTCAGTCTTTGCCCTAGACAGGCCTCTTCCCAAAGTGTCGTGGGGAGAGACAAACATACAAATAAAAGGTTTTCAGGGCAGGCACGGTGGCTCACACCTGTCATCCTAACACTTTTTTTTTTTAGTCGGAATGTCACTCTTGTCACTCAGGCTGGAAGAGTGCAGTGGCACACTCACAGCCACCACAGCCTTGACCTGCTGGGCTCAGGCGATCCTTCCGCCTCAGCCTTCCGAGTTGCTGGAACCACAGGCATAGGCCACCGTGCCTGGCTAATTTCTTTATTTATTGTAAAGATGAGGTCTCGCCAAGTTGCCCAGGCTGTTCTCAAACCCCCGGGCTCAGGCAGTCCTCTCACCCCAACCTCCCAACGTGCTTGGATGACAGGCTGAGCCACCGTGCCTGGCCTGCACCTGGCTCTCTTCTGTATTTTTTTTTTTAATTTTAAAGATGTGGAGTACAATTCAGGGTTAGGCATACAAACGTTGATTATGCAGGTAGCCTTGTTTCTTCTTCCGTAATTTTTTTTTTTTTTTGAGTTGGAGTCTCACTCTGTTGCCCAGACTAGAGTGCAGTAGCGGCTCCCGGCCACCGCAGCCTCAACCTGCTCCGGCGATCCTTCCGCCTCAGCCTTCCGAGTAGCTGGAATTACAGGCATGCGCTACCACGCCCGGCTGATTTTTTTATTTATTGTAGAGATGAGGTCTCGCCTGCCCAGGCAGGTCTCGAACCCGCGGGCTCAGGCAGTCCACTCACCTCAGCCTCCCAAAGACGGGGGATTACAGGCTGAGCCACCGAGCCCGGCTCTTTTTCTGTATTTTTTTAACACCATTTTTCATCAGTGAGAAGTCTGGCTTTCATTACTTACAATATATTTTCTGGCCAGGCTCGGTGGCTCAGTCTGTAATCCCATGCTTTGAGAGGCCGAGGTGAGTGAATTGCCTGAGCCCACGGGTTCAAGACCCGTCTGGGCAACTTGGTGAGACCTCATCTCTACAATAAATTAAAAAATTAGCCGGGCGTGGTAGCGTGCGTCTGTAGTTCCAGCTACTTGGAAGGCTGGGGTGGAAGGATCACTGGAGCCCAGCAGGTCGAGGCTGCGGCGGCCAGGAGTGGCCACTGCACTCCAGTCTGGGCGACTGAGTAAGACTCCAACTAAAAAAAAAAACCAAAAACATACAATATATTTTCTTACTTGTTCAATCCTAGAACATAAAATAACTTAAGAACTGCTAGCCCATGTCTCTGCAAAAAAAGAAGTAACAGCCAGGCCCAGTAGCCACACTTGTATACCCAGCACTTTGGCAGGCAGAAGTAAGAGATTGCCTGAGTCCGGAGGTTTGAGACCAACCTGAGCAACTTGGCGATCAATTTCAAAACTTAGCCAACATGGAGGTGCATACCTGTAGTTCCAGCTACTAGGAAGGCTGGGGTGGAAGTGAGGCAGGGTAGCTAGCACATGTTAGACACAGATAAATGAATAGACATCGACAGACACATTTCCTGGCCGGGCATGGTGGCTCACACCTGTAATTCCAACACTTTGGGAGGCCGAAGCAAGAGGATTGACTGAGCCCATGGGTTTGAGACCCGCCTGGACAACTTGGCGAGACCTCGTCTCTACAATAAATAAAAAAAAATAAGCTGGGTGTGGTGATGTGCACCTGTATTTCCAGCTACTTGGAAGGCTGAGGCGGAAGGATCAGCTGAGCCCAGCAGGTGGAGGTTGCGGTGGCTGTGAGTGTGCCACCGCCCTCCAGCCTGGGCGACAGAGTGAGACTTCATCCCCAAAAAAAAAATTCCTGTAGTCAGGTTTTAGGAAGCATTCAGCCTTTTTTTTTTTGAATTGGAGTCTCACTCTGTCACCTAGACTGGAGTGCAGTGGCCGCTCCCGGCCACCGCAGCCTCAACCTACTGGGCTCCGGTGATCCTTTCGCCTCAGCCTTCCAAGTAGCTGGAATTACAGGCGCTCGCTACCACATCCGGCCAATTTTTGATTTATTGTAGAGATGCGGTCTCGCCAAGTTGCCCGGGTGTGTCTTGAACCCGCGGGCTCAGGCAATCCACTCACTTCCGCCTCCCAAAGCGCTGGGATTACAGGCTGAGCCACCGAGCTGGCTAGCCTTTTTTATTTAAATTGGAGTCTCACTCTGTCACCCAGGCTGGAGGGCAGCGGCACACTCACTGCCACCACAGCCACGACCAGCTGGGCTTAGGCGATCCTTCCACCTCAGCCTTCCAAGTAGCTGGAATGACAGGCATGCGCCACCGTGCCTGGCTGATTTTTTGGATTTTATTGTGGAGACAAGGCCACACCACGTTGCCCATGCTGGTCTTGAACCCCTGAGCTCAGCCAATCCTCTTGCCTCAGCCTCCCAAAGCACTGGGATTGCAGGTGTGAGCCACCGCGCCCGGCTTATTTCATGACCTTTAAACCATGGTGTCAGAATATTGAACATTCTCCTTCTGTTGGTTTCTAATGTTTAGAGAAATGAAAACACAAGAACACTAGTGTTTATTTGGTACACTGCCATGTAAGCATCAGAAGCATTGAGGATTACATGTTTTCTTTCTTTGTTGGAAACTCATCAAGAATAGTTTGAACAGTTGTCCTGTTCTCTTGTTACGGGCCCGCAGTAATGGCCCCGGGACATTTTATCGTTTGTGCTTTTATTGTTGTGGAAAGTCTGAGAGTTTCTTTTCCATGACGGTTCTGCTGGCAGCACTTTCTCCTGAACGCCTTTGTTCTCTTCATCTGTCAATGTCCTCAGTAGGCTGAGAAGTTTGCCCTTGTGGGCAATTGAAATTTCACTTCCAGCACTCTCCCTCTCTCGGCTGCACTTTCATCTGGGTTGGCCAGTTCCATCTTCTGATTATTCACTTGTGTGAAATGTCACATGAATAAGTGCAGGACCAGTCACTCGGGGATTTGGAAAGATGCAAGATGGTGGTTACTGATACAATGTGTCTCTGTTGTTTACTCAGAGACTTGTGGATGAAAAGTTGGCCACAAATTTTTCTTTTCTTTTTCTTTTTTTGAGTCAGAGTCTCACTCTGTTGCCCAGACTGGAGTATTCCGCCTCAGCCTTCCAAGTATCCGGAACCACAGGTGTATGCCACCATGCCTGGCTGATTTTTGATGTATCATAGAGACGAGGTCTCACCAACTTGCCCGGGCTGGTCTCGAACCCCCAGGCTCAGGCGGTCCTCTTGCCTCAGCCTCCCAAAGTGCTGGGATGACAGGCTGAGCCCCTGCGCCCGGCCTGTGAGTCTCATTAAACTGTGTGTGTGGCTGGCTTTTTGGACCCCATTCTGGCAGGGGGAAGGGGTGGGGCGGGGAGCTGCCCACTCAGCTGAGTGGAAGTAGCAGCCCAGGTCCCCACAGGGCTGGCATTGCCCAGCAGCTCCTGACTGCCACCAGCTGGGTCATGGGACCCGCTCCCCTGTGGTCCCTACCGACACACGGGAGTGGGGGCACGTGGTATGGGTGGGTGGGGCTGAAAGTCCCAGCCCCTCTGTGGTCACTGCCCCTGTTCTGGAAGGGTGGTGGGACCCCAGGGCAGCATTCCCAGGGTGGGAAAAGCGGCTTGCAGGCCCTGGCAACGGTGGACGAGGGGCCTGTGGTGTCTTCTGCGGTGCGCAGCTAGAGCAGGATGGGTATGGTTTCAGTGTTTGTGTTGTATTGTGTTGCTATTCATTTATTTTGAGAAAGCAGGACTTACTGAGAGGACAGAAGAGCTCCCACAGGGGGAGGGGACCCAAGAGGGTTGCCTTATTTTATTTATTTTTTTTTTTAATTTTTTTTGAGTTGGAGTCTCACTCTGTCGCCCAGACTGGAGTGCAGTGGCCGCTCCCGGCCACCGCAGCCTCGACCTGCTGGGCTCCGGCGATCCTTCCGCCTCAGCCTTCCAAGTAGCTGGAATTACAGGCATGCGCTACCACGCCCAGCTGATTTTTTGATTTATTGTAGAGATGAGGTCTTGCTGCCCAGGCGGGTCTCGAACCCTCAGGCTCAGGCAATCCACTCACCTCAGCCTCCCAAAGGCGCGGGATTACAGGCTGAGCCACCGAGCCCGGCTAACCTTATTTTATTTTTATAGAGAGACTGGGTCTCGCTATGTTGCCCAGGCTGGCCTTGAACGCCAGGTTCAGGCATTCCTCTCACCATGGCTTCCCAAAGAGCTGGGATGACAGGCACAAGCCCCTGCACCTGGCCAGTTATTATTTGAGAGTGTTCTGTCTTAGCTGGAGGCAGTGACTCATGCCTGTCATCCCAGCACTTAGGAGGCGGAGGTGAGGGGATTGCCTGAGCCCAGGAGTTCAAGACTAGCCTGGGCAACTTGACAAGACTGAGTCTCTACATTGAATCAAAAAATTAGCCAGGCATGGTGGCATGTGCCTGTGGTTCCAGCTACTTGGAAGGATGAAGTGAAAGGATCGCCTGAGCCCAGCAGGTCAAGGCTGCAGTGGCCGTGAGCATGCCTGGGTGGCAGAGTGAGACTCTCACTCAAAAAAAAAAAAAAAAAAAAAAAAAAGAGTGTTCTGTCTTGCTTTTTTTTTTTTTTTGAATCGGAGTCTCACTCTGTTGCCCAGACTGGAGTGCAGTGGCTGCTCCTGGCCACCGCAGCCTCAACCTGCTGGGCTCTGGTGATCCTTCCACCTCAGCCTTCCAAAGTAGCTGGAACTACAGGCGTGTGCTACCACGCCCGGCTCATTTTTTTATTTGTTGTAGAAACAAGGTCTCACCAAGTTGCCCAGGTGGGTCTCGAACCCGCAGGCTCAGGCAATTCACTCACCTCAGCCTCTCAAGGCGCTGGATTACAGGCTGAGCCGCCGAGCCTGGCTTCTGTCTTGCAAGGTTGTTTCTTTCTTGAGTGTTTGGCTAGAGAAAACAGGCGGTGACTGGGCTTTTTTGTTTTTCTTCACCCCATGGCATTTCCAGCTTCTTGGGCTCTAAGTCTAGTATATGTGTGAGGCAAAAAGCAGACCTAGGAAGCTCACTACTGTATCATTCCTTCCGTCTTAAAGTCCCTAGCCAATCTGTCATTCTCCTTTCAGCCCTCAGATTCTTTTTTTTTTTTTTTTTTTGATTCACGGCCACTGCAGCCTCAACCTGCTGGGCTCAGGCGATCCTTCTGCCTTCCAAGTAGCTGGATCCACAGGCATGCCCAGCTGATTTTTTGATTTATTGTAGAGATGAGGTCTCGACAAGTCGCCCAGGCTGTTCTCAAACCCCTGGCCTCAACAACAGATGCCGACGAGGATGCAGAGAAAAAGGAACACTTCTACACCACTGGTGGGAATGCAAACTAGTGCAACCTCTCTGGAAGATAGTGTGGCAATTTCTGAAAGAACTAGAAATTGACCGTCCGTATGACCCAGCAATTCCCCTATGGTAATATACCTGTAGGAATTCAAATCATTCTGCAAAAAAGATACCTGCACACATATGTTTGTTGCAGTTCTATTCACAATAGCAAAAACATGGAACCAACCATGCTGCCCACATTAAAAATGAGTGGTACATAGACACAATGGAATATTATGCAGCCATAAAGAAGGACAAACATATGGACTTCGCAGCAGCTTGGATGGATTTAGAGTTGAACATACTCAGTGACCTATCACAGAAAAAAAAGCAGAGTACTGCCGGCTCGGTGGCTCAGCCTGTAATCCCGCGCCTTTGGGAGGCTGAGGTGAGTGGATTGCCTGAGCCCGCGGGTTCGAGACCCGCCTGGGCAGCGAGACCTCATCTCTGCAATAAATAAAAAAATCAGCCGGGCGTGGTAGCGCGTGCCTGTAATTCCGGCTACTCGGAAGGCTGAGGCGGAAGGATCGCCGGAGCCCAGCAGGTTGAGGCTGCGGTCAGTCTGGGCGACAGAGTGAGACTCCAACTCAAAAAAAAAACAAAAGCAAAAACAAAAAACTATCATTTTAAATGTTGTGACTTTCCCTTCCTTCCAAATGTTGCAACTGTCTGTCCCTTCTCAGAAAAAACCCCGTAGAAGAACATAGTGCAAATTCCAAGATGTTATCTGAAATGTCAGCATGACCAGGAGACTTGGTGTCCCGTCAGTGGCCACGTGTCAAAAACTGTTGAGGTAAATCGAGGGGTGCTGAAATGGCACGGGGGCTCTCGACGGGGTGGGCGACGGGCTGCAGCCTTGGGGTACAGATCCCGGAAGGAACCTGAAAAGTGCAGACAACAGTCAGAAGGGCTCTTTCTCTTTCACTCTCTCCCACCCTCTCTCGCTTTCTCTCCCACTCTCTCGCCCTCTCTCCACCCCCCCTTGCTTTCTCTCTCTGTCCCCGCCACTCTCTTACTCTCTTTCTCTCTCGGTCTCTCTCTTCTCTCTCTCTTGTCCTTCCTCGGTTACAGTCCCTTCGTGTAACTGCCCCTTTAATAAATCTCTTGGTTCAGACCGGCGTGGAGTCCTCACTGGTTACAAACTTCTTTCAGAACCTGTGTGGCTTTGAGCCGGCTCTTGGTAACGCTCCCTTTCCTCCCAGCTCAGCCTCTCGTCTTTGGCTGCGGGGGAGCGCCTCCGAGGTACTGGACCAGACAGAACTCCCAGGAGTGGCCTGGGGAGTCACCTGTTCCCTGGAAGACAGCCAGGAACAAACAGCCGGGCGGCAAGGCTCACACCTCCCTCACGAAGGACGGCTGATGATCCCAGGCACCTTTGTGGAGAAGTCTGTCCTTGGCCGGGCGGGTGGAGCCGCCGCCTTTGTCATGCACCGAGGCACCGCACGTTCCCGCACCTGTGTCCGGGTGTTCTGTTTTGCTTCGGTTGGTCTGCTTATTCACGTGAGGGTACATTTAACGTTTGGCAGAGTTTGGCCATGCAGACAGCTTTTTTTGTGGTGTTTTTCTGGCTATTCACATAGATATAGATGCAGACACAGATATTTAATTTCAGTAGATTTAGGGGTCACATGGTTTTTGGTTATGTGACTGCATTGTCTAGTGGCAAGGGAGTGTGGGCTTTCAGGTACCCACCAGCACACCTGCGCACACACTGTACTCAATTTCCTGGCTGTTTTTACTTGTGTATCTTTCCGTATGAAGTTTAGCATCAATGTCTGTTTCTGTGAAAAAGCCTGCACTTATGTGGCTTCTTTCCTTTTGATAATTTTCCATCTATTTTTCCATCTTTAAATAGATATGTAAGCCGGGCTTGGTGGCTCAGCCTGTAATCCCGTGCCTTTGGGAGGCTGAGGTGAGTGGATTGCCTGAGCCCGCGGGTTCGAGACCCACTTGGGCAATTTGGCGAGACCTCATCTCTACAATACATCAAAAATCAGCCGGGCGTGGTAGCATGCGCCTGTAGTTCCAGCTACTTGGAAGATTGAGGTGGAAGGATCGCCGGAGCCCAGTAGATCGCAGTTGCGGTGGCTGGGAGCAGCCACTGCACTCCAGTCTGGGCAACAGAGTGAGACTCCAACTAAAAAAAAAAAAAAAACAGAAAAAAAAACAAAACAAAAAACAGATATGTACATATTTATTACAAAAAAAAGCTACATTATAGAAAGAAAGGCCGGACACGGTGGCTCACACCTATAATCTCAGCACTTTGGGAGGCTGAGGTGAGAGGATTGCCTGAGCCCTCGGGCTGGAGACCGGCCTGGGCAACTTGGCAAGACTGCATCTATACAATAAATCAAAAACACCAAACAAATGAACAAAGAAAACAATTAGCCAGGCATGGTAGCACGCACCTGCACCTTCCGGCTACTGGGAAGGCTGAGGTGGAAGGATCGCCAGAGCCCAGCAGGCTGACGGGTAGCCATGAGCTTGCTTGCCCCTGTACTCCAGCCTGGGCGACGGAGTGAGACTCCGACTCAAAAAGAAAGAAAGAATAACAGAAAAACCACGTTAATCCCAACACTCAGGTCAGGCATAGTGGCTCCCACCTGTGATCTCAGCACTTTGGGAGGTGGAAGCAGGAGGACTGCCTGAGGCCAAAGGTTTGAGACCAGCCCGGACAACATAGTGAAACCTCGCTTTACAGAAAACTTTTAAAAATTAGCTGGACATGGTGGTGCGCACTTGTAGTCCAAGCTACTCAGGAGGCTGAGGTGGAAGGATCAAGCCCAGAAGGTGGAGGCTGTGATCACAGTGAGCCATGATCGTGCCACTGCACTCGGGCCTGGACAATAGAGCAAGACCTCAATTTAAAACAATTAAAAATGCTAGCACTTGAACAAAACCATTATAACCACCGTTTTGCTACTATCTCTTCGATTGTTTCTTTTTTTTTGAGTTGGAGTCTCACTCTGTCGCCCAGACTGGAGTGCAGCGGCCGCTCCCGGCCACCGCAGCCTCGACCTGCTGGGCTCCGGCGATCCTTCCGCCTCAGCCTTCCAAGTGGCTGGAACTACAGGCGCGCTACCATGCCCGGCTCATTTTGATTTATTGTAGAGATGAGGTCTTGAACCCACGGGGTGAGGCAATCCATTCAACTCGGCCTTCCAAGGTGCTGGAATTACAGGCTGAGCCACTGGGCCTGGCCTCAAAGTATATTTAAGTTATGACCAGATTTTGGCTATTGTAAATAATGATAAATATTGGTTGGTTTTTTCAAAAAATTTATGTTCTTGAGATTGACTCCCAGAAATGGAATCGCTATAAGATAAAAGTTGTAAGCCAGGCTCGGTGACTCAGCCTGTAATCCCGTGCCTTTGGGAGGCTGAGGTAAGTGGATTGCCTGAGCCCGCGGGTTCGAGACCCATCTGGGCAACTTGGCGAGACCTCATCTCTACAATAAAAATCATAAATGAGCCGGGCGTGGTAGCGCGCGCCTGTAGTTCCAGCTACTTGGAAGGCTGAGGCGGAAGGATCGCTGGAGCCTAGCAGGGCAAGGCTGCAGTGGCTGGGAGCGGCCACTGCACTCCAGTCTGGGAGACAGAGTGAGACTCCAACTCAGAAAAAAAAAGAAAAAAAAAGATAAAGGTTGTGTGTATGTGTTTTGTTGTTTTTTTTTTAAGTAGAGATGGTATCTCATTCTGTTGCCCAGGCTGTTCTCGAACTCCTGGCCTCAAGTGATCCTCCTGCTTTGGCCTCCCAAGTGCAGTGCTCTGTAGTGCTCTGTGAGTAAGTTGATGCAGCAACTGCATTGTCTTTTCTTTTCTTTTATTGTAGAGACGAGGTCTCACCAAGTTGTCCAGGCTGGTCTCGAACCCGCGGGCTCAGGCAGTCCCCTCACCTCTGCCTCCCAAAGTGCTGGAATGACAGGCTGAGCCCCTACTCCCTGTCTGCGTTGTCTTTGAAAGGCGGTAGCCGGCGCGGGGCTCAAGCCTGTCACCCTAGCACTTTGGGAGGCGGAGGCCTGGGCAACTTCTCTACAATAAATCAAAATATTAGCCGGCTGTGGTGGCGTACGCCTGTAGTTCCAGCTGCTTGGAGGCTGATCGCCTGAACCCAGCAGGTCGAGGCTGCGGTGGCCGTGAGCGTGCCAGTGCCCTTCGGCCGGGGCGACAGTGAGACTCCGACTGAAAAAAAAAGGTGGTGGAATGGGGCGTCCTGCCTTTCAAAGGGACAATTGGGAGAGGCTCCTTTAAGGCGGTCTGCCCCGCCCCCGCCCGGCGCCCCGCCCGCGCCCGCCGCCCGCCCCGCCCGCCCGCGCCCGCCCGCCCGCGCCCCGCCCCGCCCGCGCCCCGCCCCGCCGCCCCGCCCGCCGCGCCCCCCGCCGCCCCGCCCCGCGCCGCCCGCGCGCCCGCGCCGCCCCGCGCCCCGCCTGCCCGACGGGCCCTGCGCGCCCCGCGCCTGCGCACTGGCGCCCGGGTGGCCGCGACTCCCGCGCTCTCCGGCCGCCGCGCCTGTCTGCGCTCGGCCATGGAGGGGCTCGCGGCGGCGGCGGCGACGACGACGAGCGACGCGGGCGCCGGCGAGGCCCGCGGGCCCGCGGCCCCGTCGCCGCCGCCGCCTGCCTCCCCGCCCGCCTCGCCGCCCGCGCTCACGGCGCCTGCGGCCGAGACGGGCGCCCCCGGCTGCTCGGGCTCGCGGCCCCCCGAGCTGCTGCCGGAGCGCGGCCTGGGCCGCTTCCGGGGCCGCTTCGAGGACGACGACGACGAGCTGGAGGACGACGACGAGCTGGAGGACGACGAGGAGGAGGAGGAGGACATGAGCCACTTCTCGCTGCGGCTGGAGGGGGGCCGGCCCGAGTCGGAGGACGAGGAGGAGGTACCCTGGGCCCCCGGCCCGGCGCCCCCCCGGCCGTGCCCCCCTCCCCGCCTCCGGCCCGCCCTCCCCTCTCCCAGGCCTTGCCCGGGCCCCGTCCTGACCCCACTCCCGCGACTCGGTCCCACCCTGTAAATCCCGACGAGGTGCTGGGACCCCAGCGTGCCGCGCGCGGCTCTGCGGGCGCCCGAGGTCCCACTTTCTAAGGGGTGGAGGGGATGGTAAGCCCTCCTCCACGATCCCCTCTCCAGCGTCTCATTTTTGCGCGGTGGCTCGTTCTTCGAGTCAGGGGAGATACCTAGCTGGTCAGAGTTCTCGCCGTCGGGGACCTGTACAGATTTGTGGGTCCCTCGCAAAGGCACAGGCCCTCCCCCAGCAGGAGTCACAGTGTGTCCAGGGGAGCTGTCTTTTTGAAACAGTAGCTCACGTTGTGCTACTGTGACTCTCCGCAGCGTTCCCAGGGGTTGGGGTGTGTGTCCCCGTGTTGCAGTTAAGTTTCGCGTGGTTCGGCACGAAGCCTGGCGGCCGTGGGGCGGGGCCCTGTGTTCCGACGGGGTCTCCCTTGCCTTCCAGCGCCCGATTGCCCTCTCGGAGCTGACGCCGTACATCTTGTGCTCCATCTGCAAAGGCTACTTGATCGACGCCACCACCATCACGGAGTGCCTCCACACCTGTAAGCGGGCGTCCGGGGCCGCGTGCTTTCTGCTTGGGAAATGTCTCAAAAGCATCCTGGTTTCAACATTCTCTGTTCCAACAGTTTGCAAGAGCTGCATCGTCAGGCATTTTTACTACAGCAACCGATGTCCAAAGTGCAACATAGTGGTACATCAGACACAACCTCTTTATAACATAAGGTAAGAGGGAGGAAGAAGTGACGCCTGTGCCTTTGGTAGCCTTTGTCTGAAAGCTTGAAGTTGTGGAGCTGGAACACACACTCACCCTCCCTCCAGAGTAGAAGAAAGGGAAGTGCGCTGTTCTTTACAGACCTACGTCTAGAGCACTTACTGTGTACCAGGCACTGTGATGATCCTTCTGGAGACCTCAAAAAAGAGGCACAGGCCTTTTATCTGGCGGCTCTTTAATCCCATCATTCAAGTATCGTGGCTGGTTCAGGATTGTGTTTTTGGCATATGGTATTCCAGTTTTTTTTTTTTGAAGGCTCCCCGAAACAACTGGCCTCTTAAATAAATAATTTCTGTCGTCTTTCATTGTGGCTTATGAATCACATTTCCAGTCTATACTCAGGCTCCTAAGAAAATACTAAAGGCAGGCGGGGTGTGGCCGTTCATGTCTGTCATCCCAGCCCTGTGGGCGACTGAGGCGGGGGATTGCTTGAGTTTAGAAGTTCCAGACCAGCCTGAGCAGCACTGCAAGACACACACCAAAAAAAAAAAAAAAAGCCGGGCTACTCAGGAGGCTGAGGTGGGAGGATCACCTAGCCCAGGAGGGTGAGGCTGTGGTGAGCTGTGATCACCGTGATCGTGCCACAGTACTCCAGCCTGGGTGACAGAGTGAGGCTCTGGCTCAAAAAAAAAAAAAAGATACTAGAAGTGGGTTACTTTTGTTCATTTGACAAATGCTACTGAGCTTTTACCGCCTTCGTGGAAGAGTGCTTGCAGGTGATACACTGATGTTCAGGTGCAGTCTGTACCCTCAAGATCACAGTCTCATGATAGGATGAGACCAACACACTTGAAACAGTTTAGGGAGCCTCGCTAGAACCTGTGAGAACTTAGGATCGCGACAGGTGTCATGGCCCACGGTTCCCCGGTGAGTTGTACTTGAGGAGCTGTGAGTGCTGCTTAAAAGCGACTGGTCAGCTGGGCTCGGTGGCTCAGCCTGTAATCCCGTGCCTTGGGAGACTGAGGTGAGTGGATTGCCGCTGGGCAACAGAATGAGACTCCAACTCAAAAAAAAAAAAAAAAGCCACTGGTCTCTGAGAATGGAGAGATCCGCTCCCAAGAGAAAGCAGTCAACCGACTCGGTACCAGAGTGCGTTTTTCTGAGGCATTCTCCATCCTTTCCTTCCATCAGGTTGGACCGACAGTTACAAGACATAGTGTACAAGTTAGTGATCAATCTAGAGGAAAGTAAGTTTCTTTTATTACATAGTTGTGAATCCTAGATCTCTGACTCTGCTGGTTGCGTTTTAAGTGTAATTTAGTCTGTGTTTTATCATTTTAGGAGAAAAAAAGCAAATGCATGATTTCTATAAAGAAAGAGGGCTAGAAGTACCTAAACCCGGTAAGTTTGGGTGAAAACCACAATATATCTCTAGATTGAAGACTGCTAACAATGAAGTGTGTGCCCTCTGAGGGTCCTTTGTGGGGTAGCCGGTTGTGATGTTGCCAGAGAGAAAGGGGTTTGGAGGTGATGCTGTTGTGGTCCGGTCTCGTGGGTCGCAGAATTGAAGAGCGCAGAGTAGCTCTGCCACTCTTGTAGGTGTGTGACGGAAGCACATGACATGCTTCAGTGTCCTTTCTTATCTATAAAGTAGCCACAGTAATGCCATTCAGTGAAAAAGAAGTACACTGAGTAATCCAAGTACTTGGAACAGTGCCTGGCACATAGCAACTGCTCAAACTGTCACGGAATGGAAGTCACAGAGTTGAGTTGAAGTCCTGGTTCTTCCACGCACTACCCAGGTGACCTTAGACAAACTGCTCCTCTCACTAAGCCCGTTTGTCTGTCAGTTTAAAAAAGCAGCAGCGGGACCGGTCTCACGAGTTCCTACTTAGCAGGGCAAGAGTGAGGATGGCATGAGGGGGTGCGTGCGACTGTGCTGAGTACCCGCCTTAGCCCATGGTGGGCGTCCCTACACCTGTCTGTGGTGTTTCTGCCCTGGGCCCTCTCTGTGGCCCAGGTAAACTTGTCTGCCTGCCTGTGGGCACGGACCACAGGCTTGCCTGACTTCGCTGGTTTGGACAGATTAGTTGATGCCGTCGGCGAAAGTGAGACGGATGCTGTGTGACCTTTAAGTGGTCACAAGTGCAGTTATTTTTTCAAAAGTCTCAGCTTGTGACATTGTTGCTCTCAGTCAGCCTTTTTGTTTGTCTGTCAACTAGCTGTACCGCAGCCGACACCTTCAAGCAAAGGGAGAGCCAAGAAGGTCCTTGAGTCCGTGTTCCGCATCCCGCCAGAACTCGATGTGTCTTTGCTGCTGGAGTTCATCGGGTGAGTGCCCTGAAAACATGCCTTCTGACCTCAGAATAAGGACATTTGAAGTCCCAACTGCTATGAAATCATCCTGAACTTAGGCAAAATCAGGCTTTTCGGGCACCTTTTTTTTTTTTTTTTGAGTTGGAGTCTCACTCTGTTGCCCAGACTGGAGTGCAGTAGCCGCTCCCGGCCACCGCGGCCTCAACCTGCTGGGCTCCGGCGATCCTTCCGCCTCAGCCTTCCGAGTAGCCGGAATTACAGGCATGCGCTACCACGCCCGGCTGATATTTTGATTTACTGTAGAGATGAGGTCTCGCTGCCCAGGCGGGTCTCGAACCCGCGAGCTCAGGCCATCCACTCACCTCAGCCTCCCAAAGGTACGGAATTACAGGCTGAGCCACTGCCGGCTTCTATTTGCTTAAAGAGTGTGTTACAACTAAAATCTTCCTGGGGAGTGGGTTGAATGCCAGCATGTCCATGTGTGAGTGTGTGCTCACATAACAATGTGTGTGCTGACGTGGGGTGGTCTCCATGATGTAGTCAGCAAGATGCAGAAGAACAAGGCATACACTCATTTGTGAAAAGCGGGGTGGTGGGCCAGGTGTGGTGGCCCACACCTGTAATCCCAGCACTTTGGGAGGCCGAGGCAGGAAGGTCACTTGAATGCAGGGGCTGAAGGCCAGCCTGGGCAACACAGCAAGACCTTGTCTCCACAAGAAATACAAATTAGCAGGCCGGGCTCAGTAGCTCAGCCTGTAATCCCAGCAGTTTGGAAGGCTGAGGCAAGTGGATTGCCTAAGCCTGCGGATTTGAGACCCACCCAGGCAACTTTGCGAGACCTCATCTCTATAATAAATCAAAAATTAGCCGGGCGTGGTAGCATGTACCTGTAGTTCCAGCTAGGAAGGCTGAGGCGGAAGGATCTCCAGAGCCCAGCAGGTTGAGGATGCAGTGGCCGGGAGCATGCTACCGCATTCCAGTCTGGGTGACAAAGTGAGACTCCGACTCAAAAAAAAAAAAAAAAAAAATTAGCCAGGCTGGTATACGCCTGTCATCCCAGCTACTCCAGAGGCTGAGGTGGGATGATCACCTGAGACCAGGATGTCGAGACTGGTGAGTTGTGATCATGCCACTGCGTTACAGCCTGGGCCACAACGTGAATCACTGACTGGAAAAAAGTACATACATAAAAGAAGAAATATAAGAATTCCCCCTAATTTGAGAATGCATGTTGTGTGATCTTAAGCTATGTTGCTTATCCTTTTTGTTCTGTAGCTTCTGTGTGTAAAGTAGATTATAAAAAGAAATAACCTGACACTGCAACACGGTGTGTAGAAAGAATATAGGTTGTAAAGAGTCTGATTCACGACCTGTCACCCTTCACGTCTCTGAGCTGATCCTTGGTGTCTGTCTTTCTAAACTGGGGATAGTTCTAGCAACTCACAGACTTGTTCTAAGAATCAGCATGGTGTTCTTTTTTTTTTTTTTTTTTGAGTTGGAGTCTCACTCTGTCACCCAGACTGGAGTGCAGTGGCCATTCCCGGCCACCGCAGCCTCGACCTGCTGGGCTCCGGCGATCCTTCCGCCTCAGCCTTCCAAGTAGCTGGAACTACAAGCTGATTTTGATTTACTGTAGAGATGAGGTCTCGCCAAGTTGCCCAGGCGGGTCTCGAACCTGCGGGCTCAGACAGTCCACTCACTTCAGCCTCCCAAAGCGCGGGATTACAGGCTGAGCCACCGAGCCCGGCTCAGCATGGTGTTCTTAACATGTCTAAGCCATTATCAATATATGATGGTTGAAATTATGCAGGGCCATTCGAAAGTAAGGTTGCTGTGGTCTGTGGGGCTGTAATGTGTACACCGTGTGCCCACTCAAGAATGCTGCCTTGGCCCAACGGGAGCATCGTGTTGCGCTCTGGGTGCCACGTCTTATGAGATGTTGGTAACTGAGGTGTCAGAACAGTGAAGGTCTGAGGAGGTGTTGTAAGTGGTAGTGGAACAAGAATAGTCTGGGGGGGAAAAAAGCAGTGCTCAGTCTCTCAAGTTACTTTCAGATCTTTAGAGAGTTACCACACACAATTAAGGCTGGTTTAAGCCAGGCTTGGTGGCTCAGCCTGTAATCCCGCACCTTTGGGAGGCTGAGGTGAGTGGATTGCCTGAGCCCGCGGGTTCAAGACCCGCCTGGGCAACTTGGCGAGACCTCATCTCTGCAATAAATCAAAAATTAGCTGGGCATGGTAGCGTGCGCCTGTAGTTCCAGCTACTTGGAAGGCTGAGGCGGAAGGATCACTGGAGCCCAGCAGGTCGAGGCTGTGGTGTCCGGGAGCAGCCATTGCACTCCAGTCTGGGCGACAGAGTGAGACTCCAACTCAAAAAAAAAAGGTTGGTTTAATTCACAGTGCCAAAAGGCAAGACTGACCACCCGGCAAAGTTATGGGGAAAGACATGATGAAGGGCACTCAAGCGATTTCTAGCAAAGCTGCCTACAAATCGGAGGGACTCACTTGTCAACTAAGAAGCTCCCTCTACTTTGAAATTTTTTTTGTTTTTTTGTTTTTTGTTTTTTTTACGTCGGGGTCTTACCCTGCGGCCCAGGCTGGAGTACAGTAGCATGATCATGGGTCACTGCAGGCTTGACCTCCTGGGCTCAGGTAGTCCCCCTCCCGGCCTCCCAAGTAGCTGGAACTACAGGTGTGCCACACCTGGCTGATCTTTTGTAGACGTAGGGTCTTGATATGTTGCCGAGGCTGGTCTCAAACTCCTGGTCTCCAGCCATCCTTCAACCTTGGCCTCCCAAAGTGCTGGGATTACAGGCATGAGCCATTGCGCCTGGCCTAAGCAGCCCCCTCTTTAGATGTTCAAGCAGAAGCCAGATGAACAGACACCATATCCTCTATTGAGATGATTCTTGCAAAGAGTGGGGTGTCTTGTTCATAGCTGTAAGGTTATGTTATAGTCTAGAATTATGTTTACATGTATACATTTGGAGATTTATGTCTACATTTATTTATTTATTTTGAGTTGGAGTTTCACTCCATCACCCAGACTGGAGTGCAGTGGCCGCTCCCAGCCACCGCAGCCTCGACCCGCTGGGCTCCGGCGATCCTTCCGCCTCAGCCTTCTGAGTAGCTGTAATTACAGGCGCACACTACTACGCCCAGCTGATTTTTGATTTATTGTAGAGATGAGTCTCGCCAAGTTGCCCAGGCGGGTCGTGAACCCGTGGGCTCAGGCAATCCAACACATTTATTTATTAATATTATGATTTATCCTGTCTTATAAATATATGATTTCTAGGTGTATGTTTAGACTATGTAAGTTATATATTATGTTCACACAGTTGTATACTTTTTTTATTTGTTTTTTGAGCTGGAATCTCATTCTGTGGACCAGGCTGGAGTGCAGTGGCACACTCCTGGCTACCACAGCCTTCACCTGCCGGGCTCAGGTGATCCTTCTGCCTCAGCCTTCCAAGTAACTGGAATTACAGGTGTGCACACTACCACGCCCGGCTTATTTTTTGAAAATATATTATTTCAGCAAGTTGCCCAGGCTGTTCTCGAACCGGTGGGCTCAGGCAGCCCTCTCACCTTAACCTCCCAAAATACTGGGATTATAGACGTGAGCCACCGTGCCCGGCATACGGCTATATGTTATATTTTTTATCACTAAGAATACTCTGGAGCTGATGCAGTTGTGACCTTGCCTGTTCTTCACAACATGAGGAGGAGAACAGAACACAGGCTATGCACACCTGAATGTGATGTGCAGCAAGTTATTAACCTGCTTTGAGCTTAATTTTCCTCGTCTGTAGAACAGGGGTATAAAGTCCTGATTTGCAGGAGTGTTGAGGGAAGTGAATGAGAAGCATGCACAGTGCTGCGCATGAAGGCCTGAGGGATGCCGGAGACACAGTGGACCCTCAGCGCGGGCGAGACCCCTTTCTCCCCCATGACTTAGAAGTCATTGGTCCTACCAGGAAATCTCCTTAGGCTTTGGGGTGAAAGGCAAAGTCAGCCAAATCATTCCAGAAAAACAAAAAGTACAGCAGCCCTTTTGTCAGAAATCTTCCTTGTAAAGGTTACTATAGAGGGGGAAGATTGACTGCTGGGCTCAGGCGATCCTTCCACTTCAGCCTCTTGAGTAGCTGGAACTACATGCATGCCACACCACCCTGGCTAGTGTTTTGATTATATTATAGAGACGAGGTCTTGCCAAGTTGCCCAGCCTTGGCGACTTGGGTCTTGAACCCCTGAGCTCAGGCAGTCCTTTCACTTCGGTCTCCCAAAATGCTGGGATTATAGGTGTGAGTCACCATGCCCAGCAGAAGTTGTACTTTAATGTGGCAAATGTTAGCATACTAAATGGGGGAATTCTAAATATTAGGGATATACACTTCCCTGAAGATCTGTTGGACAGCATGTGACTAGTTAATAATGATGGATTATATGCTTGAAACTTGCTAAGAGAGTGGGTCTTTTATTTATTTATTTATTTATTTATTTATTTATTTATTTTGAGTTGGAGTCTCACTCTGTCGCCCAGACTGGAGTGCAGTGTCCGCTCCCGGCCACCGCAGCCTCGACCTGCTGGGCTCCGGCGATCCTTCCACCTCAGCCTTCCAAGTAGCTGGAACTACAGGCATGCGCTACCACGCCCGGCTGATTTTTTGATTTATTGCAGAGATGAGGTCTCACTGCCCAGGCGGGTCTCGAACCCGGGGGTTAAGGCAATCCACTCACCTCAGCCTCCCAAAGGCGCGGGATTACAGGCTGAGCCACCGAGCCCGGCTTATTATTTTATTTTTATTTTTTAAAATTTATTTATTTGAGTTGGAGTCTCACTCTGTAGCCCAGACTGGAGTGCAGTGGCTGCTCCCGGCCACCACAGCCTTGACCTGCTGGGCTCCGGCGATCTTTCCGCCTCAGCCTTCCAAGTAGCTGGAACTACAGGCGCGCGCTATCACGCCCAGCTAATTTTTTGATTTACTGTAGAGTTGAGGTCTCACCAAGTTGCCCAGGCGGGTCTTGAATCCATAGGCTCAGGCAGTCCACTCACCTCAGCCTCCCAAAGCGTGGGATTACAGGCTGAGCCACCGAGCCCGGCTTCATTTTTTTTTAAAGCAGGATTTATCGATAGGACAGAAAAGCTCTCACAGTGGGAGGGGATCCGAAGGGTTGCCCGCACCCAGTTTTTATCGGTTATGCCTTAATAAAGCTGGAGGAAATAAATTGCTAAGCATATAAATCCTGCTGTGTTTTCCACCAAAAAGGAAGAAGAGTATACTTCTGAAATTAAGTATAGGAAGAAGTTGAAAATACAGGGTCGAACTGCGCTTGCTGTACCACTAGGTGGCAGAAGCAACGGTTACATGCGTTGAATTGTTGATTTCCTAAAGGTTTAGGTGGCCATGCTTTAAAATGACAATGAGGCCGGGCTTGGTGGCTCAGCCTGTAATCCCGCGCCTTTGGGAGGCTGAGGTGTGTGGATTGCCTGAGCCCGCGAGTTCGAGACCCGCCTGGGCAGCGAGACCTCATCTCTACAATAAAATTTAAAAACTCAGCCGGGCGTGGTAGCGCATGCCTGTAATTCCGGCTACTTGGAAGGCTGAGGGGGAAGGATCGCCGGAGCCCGGCAGGTCAAGGCTGCGGTGGCCAGGAGTGGCCACTGCACTCCAGTCTGGGCGACAGAGTGAGACTCCAACTCAAAAAAAAAAAAACAAAAAAACAAAAAATAAAATGACAATGAATCAATGTTTCTCAAATATTTATGTTCTGCTATTTTGTGTTGTATGATTAAATGTGTGGTTGAGTATTACATGTGGATTAATTTTGCTCTCATTTTTCAGTGCTAATGAAGGCACGGGACATTTTAAGGTATTTTTACTTTTATTTTTCATTTATTTCACTAGAGGACTCTATCACACAGATCTGAGTCAGATTAGCAGCCAAGCGGAGATTGTCTTCATTTGCAACAGGAGATATTTTGGAAGTAAAGTTTATTTAAATATGAAGTATGTTTAATAATACTCTATGAGGAAAACTTATTAAGGAGGGATTTGGCATTCAGAGCAGTGGTCCAAGGACAATTAAGTGAAGATTTTGAAAACACTGAAGCCAAATACTGTATTAATATGGTGGTAATAAGTTTCAAAGCATTTTTTGCATAGTTGGCATCTGGAGTCAAGTATAAGCTTAACATTTTATCTGCATGTAACGTTTTTGGCTCAAGTTAGCCTGCCCTAACTTGTTGCTTTAACCTTCATTGAGATTTTAGAGGTAAGAAGGAACGCCTTTGTTATGCCACCGTTGTCTTAAAGGCTCCAAGTTACATGGTGTGGCAACTACAGTGTGAACCATTCAAGAGAAGGGGTACAGCAGACCTTCCAGCGCCTCAGCAGTGCACAAGCAGGGATGACTTTGGTTTGTTTAGATTTTTCAGGGACTTTGTCAGCCTATTCTGAAAGTTGGGCACACTGCACCTGACTGCAGATGCTGTGTGTCTTTGTTTTGTGAACACACACGCTTAGAGACCTGATAGGCCCTCCTCTGAGAGGAGGATGTTCTAGACGACGCTCGAGATCAGTATGGACGGAGTGCAGTGCCCAGGCACTTTGGTCTTGGCGACTTAGACCTCCACATTGTGGGACATCAAAATATGGTGTGTGACTTTGGGGCATGGTTCATGGCAGTGTGGAGAGCGGGAGAGGGGCCGATCGTTTCTGCTGCTTCAAGCAAGGCTGTGTGTGGCCAGTGGCTCCTAAAGACGTCTGTCCTGTGACCTGCAGGAACCACCCAGGCCCACAGAGTTAAAAAACCCCAGGCAGAGCGAACTGGACTTGCATATCCCATTTGTGTTAACAAAGACATTTCAACCTGCAAAAAACAAAGAAAGAACTGGAGAATGAGTTTAAATAGTGGCCCGCAGCTGGTGCAGTGGCTCATGCCTGTAGTACCGGCTGAGACTGAGAGGCTGAGGCAGGAGGATTGCTTGAGCCTAGGAGTTCGCGGCTGCAGTGAGCTGTGATTGTACCGCTGCACTCCAGCCTTGGTGAGCAGCAGAATGAGACCCTGTCTCTAAATATAAGATAAAATGAAAACTTTTTAATACCTCGTCTGTGAGTTCCATTTAAGTCTGTCTGACTGGGATGATGCCGTATTTCACAAAGCAGGAATGGTAATATTGTCTAAAATAATTTTTCTAGAAGTCTTTTTTTTTTTCTTCACGAGTCAGAGTTTCACTCTGTCACCCAGGCTGGAGTGCAGTGGCATTATCATGGCTCACCGCAGCCTCGACCTCCTGGGCTCCGGTGATCCTTCCGCCTTAGCCTCCCAAGTAGCTGGGACTACAAACGCATGCCACCACACCCAGCTAATTGTTAAAATTTTTTTTGTTAAGCCAGGTGTGGTAGCGCGTGCCTGTAGTTCCAGCTACTCGGAAGGCTGAGGCAGAAGGATCGCCGGAGCCCAGCAGGTTGAGGCTGCGGTGGCCAGGAGCGGCCATTGCACTCCAGTCTGGGCAACAGAGTGAGACTCCAACTCAAAAAAAAAAAAATTTTTTTTGTAGAGATGAGGTCTTGCTCTGTTGCCTAGATTGGTCTTGAACTCCTGAGTGCAAGCCATCCTCCTGCCTCAGCCTCCCAAAGTGCTGGAAATACAAGTGTGAACTACCACACCCAGCAGAACTATTCTAGACTAAAGGAGATTGCAGAGACGTGACAGCGAAATATAATGCATGATCCTTCTTTTCTATTTATTTTTTATTTTTTTGAGTTGGAATCTCGTTGTCACCCAGGTGAGAATGCAGTGGATGCTCACGGTCACTGCAGACACGACCTGCTGGGCTCAGGCGATCCTTCCGCCTCAACCTTCCAAGTAGCTGGAACTACAGGTGTGCACCACCATGCCCAGCTGAGTTTTTGATTTATTGTAGAGACGAGGTCTCGCCAAGTTACCCCAGCGGGTCTCAAACCCCTGGGCTCAGGCATTCCTCTTGCTTCAGTCTCCCAAAGTGCTGGGATGACAGGCATGAAGCCCTGGCCCTGGCGCCGAGGTGTAATTTACCTTGACCAGGTAGGCTTGAAGAGGGGAGGAAAGTGCATCTCAGGTGATGTCTCATCATCAGGATGTGTACAGCACCTGTCTGTGTCTCCAACATTAGCAGCTGTTCGTTTAGTGTCCAAGTCTGTTGACTGACTACACATCGAACAATGGTGCTGCCGTTTCTTATTTTACTAGTTGGAAAATTCTGTAAGGAAAAACTGCCCTTTGTTTGCTACAGTTTTAAAAATCAGTGACAGTCCCTTGGTCAGATGTCCATGTGGTATTTACATTTCTTAGATTGTCTTATGAAAATGGTTAATGAGCTGGGGCATACTTTGGGAGGCGAAGGCTAGAGGACTGCCTTAGCACAGGGGTTCAAGACCAGCCTGAGCAACTTGGCAAGACCTCGTCTCTACGACAGACCAAAAAATTAGCCAGTCGTGGTGACACGCACCTGTAGTTCCAGCTGCTTGGAAGGCTGAGGCGGAAGGTGTGCTTGAGCCCAGCAGGTTGAAGCTGTGGTGGCTATGTGTGCCACTGCACCCCAGCCTGGGCGACAGAGTGAGATTCCAGCTCAGAAAACAAAAATGGTTGATGGCTTTTGTCTCCATTAAAGTTCACACACATCACTGGCTGAGACGTCTCGTGTGTGTAGCCCTCGTGTGGTTTTTAGTCTGGCCATTCCTCCTCGTTTTTTTCTTCCTTGCAGTGTTTATATTGAGGAAACCAGGTGGTTTTAGACATTTGGTCTTGGGTGTTCTTTGTCTTTTTTTTTTTTTTTTTTTTTTGAGCCAGAGTCTCACTCTGTCACCTAGGTTGGAGGGAGGGCAGCAGCACACTGCTCGTGGCCACTGCAGCCTCGACCTACTGGGCTCAGGCAGCCCTTCCACCTCAGCCCAGCACCACAGGCATGCGCCACCACGCCCAGAAAATTTTTTGATTAACTAGAGACAGGTCTTGCCATGTTGCTCAGGCTGGTCTTAAACCCCTGAGGTCAGGCCGTCTTCTCACCTTTGTCTCCCAAGTGCTGGGATTATAGGCTTGAGCCACTGCACCTGGCCTCTCTCTCTCTCTTTTTTTTTTTTTTTTTTTTTAAGAGTTGGAGTCTCACTCTGTTGCCCAGACTGGAGTGCAGTGGCCGCTCCCGGCCACGAACCTCCACCTGCTGGGCTCCAGCGATCCTTCCGCCTCAGCCTTCCAAGTAGCTGGAACTACAGGCATGCGCTACCACGCCCGGCTAATTTTTTTTTTTTTTCTTATTGTAGAGATGAGGTCTTGCCAAATTGCCCAGGCAGGGCTCGAACCCACGGGCACAGGCAATCCACTCACCTCAGCCTCCCAAGGTGCAGGATTACAGGCTGGGCCACCGAGCCTGGCTCTCTCTCTGTCTTTTAAGTATAAGTTCTGCACTTGAAGAATGAATACATTTTACTCTATTTGAGATGTTAAAATAAGCCAAGCCTTTTTTTTTTGAGTTGGAGTCTCACTCTGTCACTCAGGCTAGAGTGCAATGGCACATTCACGGCCACCCCAGCATCGACCTGCTGGGCTCTGGTGATCCTTCTGCCTCAAGCCTTCCAAGTAGCCAGAACCATAGGGTCACGCCACCACGCTCGACTGACTTTTTGATTTATTGTAGAGGTGAGGTCTTGCCAGATTGCCCAGGCTGTTCTCAAACCTGCAGGTTTAGGTAATCCCCTCATCTCGGCCTCCCAAAGTGCTGGAATTACAGGCGTGAGCCACCGCGCCTGGCCTAGCCTTTCTATTTTATTATTATTATTATTATTATTATTTGAGTTGGAGTCTCACTCTGTGGCCCAGATGAGTGCAGTTGCACGCTCCCGGCCACCGCAGCCTCCACCTGCTGGGCTCCAGCAATCCTTCCGCCTCAGCCTTCCAAGTAGCTGGAACTACAGGCATGCGCTATCATGCCCAGCTAATTTTTTGATTTATCGTAGAGATGAGGTCTCACCATGTTGCCCAGGCTGGTATCGAACTTGCGAGCTCAGGCAGTCAGTCCTCTTGCCTAGGCCTGCCAAAGTGCTATGATTACAGGTTTGAGCCGCCTTGCTTGGCTAGCCTTTCTATCTTAAGAAATTATTGATGCACATTTCAGAAAGGGAAAGCTAAGCAGAATTTGTTTTTCTTCTTTGTTTTTTTTTTTGAGTTGGAGTCTCACTCTGTTGCCCACACTGGAGTGCAGCGGCCGCTCCCGGCCACCACAGCCTCGACCTGCTGGGCTCCGGTGATCCTTCCGCCTCAGCCTTCCAAGTAGCTGGAATTACAGGCATGCGCTACCATGCCCGGCTAATTTTTTTTTTTTGATTTATTGTAGAGATGAGGTCTCGCTGCCCAGGCGGGTCTCGAACCCGCGGGCTCAGGCAATCCACTCACCTCAGCCTCCCAAAGGCGCGGGATTACAGGCTGAGCCACCGAGCCCAGCTTGTTTTTCTTCTTTTTTTTTTTTTTTTAACCAGGACCAAGAGATTTATTAAAGCGGCTGTTACAGAGGGGATCTGTAACGGGAAAAAGAAAAAGAGAGAGAGAAAGAGAGAGTAAAAGAGAGAGAGGAACTGGGAGAGAGGTGGGGAGAGAGCTACAGAGAGGGAGAGAGCGACAGAGAGGGAGAGGAAGAGAGACCGAGAGTGTTTTTCCTCTTTGACAAGTAAATTATTGACTCGTCTTTGCCATTGTGTCTGCTTTGAGGTTTGTGTATTATATATATGTAATTGAATATACACATGTATACAGTTAACCTGAAAATAGCCTTACTCCCTCTCTGTTTTTGTAGCCGCTGGAAAAGAAGTTTGTTCGAGTTTCGGGAGAGGCAACCATTGGGCATGTAGAAAAATTTCTCAGGAGAAAAATGGGGCTTGATCCAGCTTGCCAGGTACAGTACCTGCGTCTAAAAGGACAGGGGAGGCTGGGGCAGGGGAGATGCAATGCAGACGTCGCAAGTGCCTGGTGGATGTGGCACCATGGTGACTTGCCCGGTCCGGTGCATCTGGCTTTCCGTCCGTTTCTTCTGCCACTGGTGACAGTGTTGGTGTGAGAAGAGCTGCAGGCGTTAGGACGGGCACAGCGCGACTTGCCGCTCCAGCTCCTTCCCTTTGGTGGTGTAGTGAAAGGCTGTTGCCGCTGGCTTTCCTCAAGGGCATGTCTATCCAACGTGGATGCCGTTTGCTTTTCAAGGATTAAAAGGCCTCTCGCTATGCAATTGTGGCAGGATTTTTTAGAGTTGGGACACCGAGGCCAGGAAGCAGTTTTATTCGTGCCAGTACCAGCTCAGCGGATTCACATCCCAAGGCTGAGCCCCGAGCGCAGGGGGCATTGCCCTGCATACGGTTTTAGCTTCTTTGTCCCCCGATAAAGATTACATGTTGGGGACATGCATCTCAGTTGGATGTTTCACAGCTCAAGGTTGTAGCAGAGCTACACATGCACACTGCAGATTGGGGGCTACGTTCCTTTCTAAACATAAATCTTCCAAGAAAGTTGTTACCTTATTGTGCTAGGACTCTCATTATTCTGGGGAGGCTTTTATCGTACTATACTGATAGGGCCCCTTCTCTATCCTAGGATCCTGGGAAAGCCTTCATCTTACTAGGCTTAGGGGAGGGACTTCTGCCTTATATTTTCTTGTTTTTGTGAAATGGAAACCTCCAACTTCACGTTTTTTTTTTGTTTTTTGTTTTTGAGTTGGAGTCTCACTCTGTCGCCCAGACTGGAGTGCAGCGGCCGCTCCCCGGGCCCCCCCACCCTCGACCTGCTGGGCTCCCGGGGATCCTTCCGCCTCAGCCTTCCGAGTAGCTGGAACTACAGGCGTGTGCTACCACGCCCCGGGTGATTTTTTGATTTATTGTAGAGATGAGGTCTCGCTGCCCAGGCGGGTCTCGAACCCGCGGGCTCAGGCAATCCACTCACCTCAGCCTCCCAAAGGGGGCGGGATTACAGGCTGAGCCACTGAGCCGGCTTCACTTCATGTTTTGTTGAACATAAACGTGCTCATCGTCCTAATTATCTGTTCTAGGTGGTGAAAATGGACATTTATATAGCTTTTCTTTTTCCTTTTTTTTTTTTTTTTGAGTTGGAATCTCACTCTGTCACCCAGCATGGAGTGCAGTGGCACGCTCCCAGCCACCACAGCCTCAACCTGCTGGGCTCCGGTGATTCTTCCGCCTCAGCCTTCCGAGTAGCCAGAACTATAGGCATGTGCTACCACGCCCGGCTAATTTTTTGATTTATTGTAGAGATGAGGTCTCACCAAGTTGCCCAGGCGGGTCTTGACCCGTGGGCTCAGGCAATCCACTCACCTTAGCCTCCCAAAGTTCGGGATTACAGGCTGCGCCACCGAGCCCAGCTGCTTTGCATTTTCATTGGTCAAATTTAAAGTGAATTTTCTTATTCTCTGTAAAATTTTATAGAATGATTTTTATCTAAAATAGCCTGTTTGAATCTAGAGTTGGTGGCTCAGCCTGTAATCTCGCACTTTGGGAGGCTGAGGTGAGTGAATTGCCTGAGCCTGGCGGTTCAAGACCCGCCTGGGCAACTTGGCATGACCTCATCTCTACAATAAATCAAAAAATCAGCCAGGCATGGTAGCGCATGCCTGTAATTCTGGCTACTCGGAAGGATCGCCGGAGCCCAGCAGGTCGAGGCTGCAGTGGCTGGGAGTGGCCACTGCACTCCAGTCTGGGCGGCAGAGTGAGACTCCAACTCAAAAAAAATAAAATAGCCTATTTGGGTTGATTGAATTAATATATATGCTAAAACAATGGCTGAAGTTTTGCTAGTTTTTTTGTACCAATATTTACATAAGTATATATGAAATATATTAAATCCAGTAAAATGTGACATCTGAGCTTGAAATAATGCTGACTGTATCTCATGGCAGCTGAACTCTAGGAGTGAATTATCTTTACCTTTTAGCCACATCATACTTGAGAGAATTCTTGGGCTTTGATTAGACACAGATGGTGGTTTAGGGACTCCCGGACAAAGAGCTGTGAGTGATCCTGTAATAGCCTCTTTTTTCTTTTCTTTCTTTTTCTTTTTTCTTTGAGTTGGAGTCTCACTCTTGTTGCCCAGGCTAGAGTATGGTGGCATGCTCATGGCCACCGCAGCCTTGACCTGCTGGGCTCAGGCAGTCCTTCCGCTTCAGTCTTCCAAGTAGCTGGAACTACAGGCACGAGCCACCATACCTGGCTAATTTTTTTTTTTTTGAGTTGGAGTCTCACTCTGTCACCCAGACTGGAGCGCAGTGGCCGCTCCCGGCCACCGCAGCCTCGTCTGCTGGGCTCTAGCAATACTTCCACCTCAGCCTTCCAAGTAGCTGGAACTACAGGCGTGCGCTACCACACCCGGCTAAGTTTTTGATTTATTGTAGAGATGAGGTCTTGCCAAGTTGCCCAGGTGGGTCTCGAACCCATGGGCTCAGGCAGTCCACTCACCTCAGCCTCCCAAGGGACGGGATTACAGGCTGAGCCACCAAGCCCGGCTAATTTTTTTTTTTTTTTTTTATTGTACAGATGATGTCTCGAGCTGGGCTCGGTGGCTCAGCCTGTAATCCTGCGCCTTTGGGAGGCTGAGGTGAGTGGATTGCCTGAGCCCGTGGGTTTGTGACCCACCTGGGCAACTTGGTGAGACCTCATCTCTACAATAGATCAAAATGAGACGGGTGTGGTAGCGCGCGCCTGTAGTTCCAGCTACTCGGAAGGCTGAGGCAGAAGGATTGCCGGAGCCCAGCAGATCGAGGCTGCAGTGGCCAGGAGCGGCCACCGCACTCCAGTCTAGGTGACAGTGTGAGACTCCAACTCAAAAAATACAGATGAGGTCTCGCCAAGTTGCCCAGGCTGGTCTCGAACCCCTGGACTCAGGCAATCTTCTTGCCTCTGCTTCCCAAAGTGCTGGGATGGCAGGCGTGAGCCACTGCGCCTGGCTGATTTTTGTAAATCTTACACAAATTATTTTCAAGATTTGTCGAAATTCAGGTTGAAATGAAAAATATGGTAAGCATAAATGTATACTGTGTGGTGAAGCTAATGAAGAAGGGTGGCTTTGGGGCTGTTAGGTCTTTAATACAACATCACGATAGTTTCCAGATTCTTTCGTTCTTCACTGACCTAAGTTCTGCGTGCCAGATCTGATATCATTGTCTTCGAGTCATTTTGTAAGTGATGCTCTGCCAGTTTAAAACTAGTAGATGCAGAAGGCGAAAGTTGCTGCTGATCTGAGATTGGAGCGTTGTGAGGAGGGACCCAGGTTCGTGTGCTTGTGGGCCACCCCTAGCCTGCCACCTGTTTTTGTCAATAAAGTGTTACTGAAGCACAGCCCCAGAGGCTGTGCTTCAGTTGCTGGAACAGCTGAGTTAAATAGAACTGACAGAGACCCTGTGGCCCACAAAGCCTGAGCATTTCTCACCTGGCCCTTTTCAGAGAAAGCGTGCTGGCCCTGAGAGGGCATCCAGGCTTGGAGCAAGTTGGATGTGAGGGGCCTGCGTCCAGGCCTGGACTTTGCTGCCTGCTAGCTTGTGCCCACAGGGAAGTTCCGTGTCCTCGCCGCCCAGTGTCCCTCTGTGAGGCGGGAATTGTACTGCCCAGCTTGCAGGCGGGCAAGGACTAGCTGGCACGTGTGCTGTAGAGATGTGAGGTCTTATGCGTGGCGGCTGCTCTGGCAGATGCCGTGCTCTCACTGCCCTTCCCTGCCTTGCTGAAGTGTTGGCAGCGCGTGGGGTGTGTTGGCGTGGGCCGAACCTGAAGAGGGCGTTTGGCAAGGAGGACGTTTTAGTGGCTTCTGCCGGCAGCAGCAGCTAAAGAACATCATGTGAATGCAAGAGGTGAGGAAGGAGCGGTAGGACCTTGTAGCTGGCAGCGTGTGCGAAGAAGGAGAAGGCAGGCCAGAGGCGACAGTCGGTATGGAAGACAAGAAGCTAGACAGGGATGCTCAGAGACAGAGCCACTCTGGGGACGCGTGTCAGCGTGTGGGGACTGGCCCAGTGCGGTGGGGGGGGTGCCCTCTGAGAGACAGATGGGCATTTCTGTCTTGGCAGGTGAGCGTACTGAGTCTTCTTAAAATGGTGTGTGTATAGCAAGGTTCTCTCCGGAGAACTCTGTGCGAGGCGCTGTGTCTCAGGGCTTTACAGTTCCTGAAGGGCTGAAAGACTGTTAAGGTTGTTCCACCACCAAACGGTCATCTCAGTGTGTACCCTGAGTCAGTGCTGTGTGTGGACTTGCATAGCGTTGCTGGAAAATGAGCTGTTCTTCACAAGATAATTACTCAGATTATAGAAGGTTGCCCTGTTAAGCATTAATACCTCTTTTCTTTTCCCTTTTTTTTGAGTCGGAGTCCCCAGACTGGAGTTGCAGTGGCACACTCAATGGCCCACCGCAGCCTCGACCTGCTGGACTCAGGCGATCCTTCCACCTCAGCCTTCCCAATAGCTGAGGAAGCTGGAACTACAGGTGTGTACCACCATGCCCAGCTTATTTTTTGTAGAAATGAGAACTTGCCAAGTTGCCCAGGCTGGTCTCAAACCCCTGAGCTCAGGCAGTCCTCTCACCTCTGCCTCCCAAAGTGCTGGGATGACAGACTGGAGCCACCACGCCTGGCCTGCATTAATATCTCTTGATAACTTTTATCACAGAACTTTATAAAAAAGACATATTTTCCTGTGCGCTGAATGCAACCCTGTAATTCAGTTTCTTCTCAGAAATTCCAGAAAATCTTTTTGTTGTCAGTTGTGCACTGTGTCCTCTGATACGCTTCAGTGTCACCCGGTTTCGTTCCGTAAGACATCGCCAGAACCTTTCTTAACTGCATTTAATCATCTAAAACCAAACAGCAGACCTGGAATGGAGACGGTTTTGGCTTCTCCGGTTGGTGTTTGGGAGCCGCAGGGCCTTCTGATGCTCTGGTTTGCCCACAGGTAGACATCATCTGTGGCGACCACCTGCTGGAGCCGTTCCAGACCCTGCGGGAGATCCGACGAGCCATCGGTGACGCAGCCATGCAGGTGGGTCCTGGCACGCCATGCCACGTCGGATGGGTGCCATTGCGTGAAAGAAACAGGGCATGCTGTGGTCACATCCTTGCGACTGCTCCACCATTTTCTTTTTTTTTCTTTTTTTTTTGAGTTGGCGTCTCACTCTTGTCGCCCAGGCTGGAGTGCAGCGGAATGCTCACGGCCACCTCAGCCTCCACCTGCTGGACTTAGGTGATCCTTCCACCTCAGCCTTCCAAGTAGCTGGTACTACAGATGTATGCCACTAAGTCCAGCTAGTTTTGGGGGTTTTTTTTGACTTATTGTAGAGACGAGTTCTCACCAAGTTGCCCAGGCTGGTCTCAAACCCGCGGGCTCAGTCAGTCCTCTCACCTTGGCCTCGGCCTCGCAAAGTGCTGGGATTATAGGCTGAGCCAACGCACCCGGCCTCCGCTGTTCTCTTAACAGTCCCCGCCCTGTGGTGGTTCTAGCTGACAGCCACCGAAGGCTGACCACACACATGCCAGTGCTCTTCCCTGAGGCGTGTATGTTGGCGCCTCTCCTCCTGTCGTTCCCCAGGCTAAAGACGTGGAAGCTGCGGTGTGAAAAGCACATGTATCTTCCACAGTGAGTCATGCGAGCTAGGCCCGGGAGGCACTGCTCTCCCACCCAGCACTGCAAGGAGTCTGAAGGCCCCGGGCCGTCTACCCAGAAGGTGCTTCTGCAGGCAGACCTGGCAGTGTCCCTGGGCTCCAGAGGCTCGCCTGCCTCTCTTGCTCCGTAGGTGACTGCCTGGGTGTTTTCGTCAGCTTGTTATCTGAGCAGGAGAGCAGTGTGAAGTCTCCTCATCAGGGCAGTAAAAGCAGGATCGCGCCCGCAGGTTCAGTGAAAAGCAAGGTGGAGCCGGGCTCGGTGGCTCAGCCTGTAATCCGCGCCTTTGGGAGGCTGAGGTGAGTGGATTGCCTGAGCCCGCGGGTTCGAGACCCGCCTGGGCAGTGAGACCTCATCTCTACAATAAATCAAAAAATCAGCCGGGCGTGATAGCGCATACCTGTAATTCCGGCCTCTCGGAAGGCTGAGGTGGAAGGATCACCGGAGCCCAGCAGGTTGGGAGCGGCCACTGCCCTCCAGTCTGGCCGACAGAGTGAGACTCCAACTCAAAAAAAAAAAAAAGAAAAGCAAGGTGGGACCTTTCTGTGTCTTCCTGAACCTGTGGAGGCCAGTCGTGAAAGACGAGCCATCTGATGAACTCTGAGTCTCACAGACTTTTCACCTTGTTAGAAGAACAGTTCTTTGTTTGGTTTAATTGCCTGTGCCCACTTGGCTCAGTGGACCAGCTACTTAGAAGAAGGTGCTGAGTGTTGTCAGAATGACCTTAGTGTGGCTTATGCAATCCCTTGGAAGAAGTGGGAAATATGCCCCATACATGTGCATATGAGTGACTGAAGTTTTTTTTGTTTTCTGTTTTTTTAAAGCGGGATTTATTGAGAGGACAGAAAAGCTCCCACAGTGGGCAGGGACCCAAAGGGTGGCCCGAGCGATGAGTTATAACGGACTTACGGTGACACAGCCCTCCACAGTTGAATCCAGACCCCTTCCTAGACACTGACACACCTTCCCTCTCAGAGAGCTCTTTCCCGCCGCTCCTGGCCAGTCCCTCTCCCTAGCACCAGGGCAACCAGTCCTGCTCTCATTTTTCCCTCACCATAGATTCATCTTTTTAAAAATAACAGTTTTATCGAGATATAACTCACATGCCATACAATTTATTCCCCCCGCTTTTTTTGCGTCAGGTCCTCTGTTGTCCAGGCTGGGGTGCATTAAATTCTGGCTCATAGCAGCCTCGACCTCCCAGGCTCCAGGTGCTCCTCCCTCCGTAGCCTCCTAAGTAGCTGGAACTACAGGTGCAGGCTGCCGTGTCTGGCTGCTTTTTGTTTTTGAGTTGGAGTCTCACTGTCACCCACACTGGAGTGCAGTGACTGCTCCAGGCCACCGCTGCCTCGACCTGTTGGGCTCTGGCAATCCTTCCGCCTCAGCCTTCCAAGTAGCTGGAACTACAGGTGCATGCTGCCACGCCCGGCTGATTTTTTTGATTTACTGTAGAGATGAGGCCTCGCCAAGTTGCCCGGGCAGGTCTCGAACCCGTGGGCTCAGGCAGTCTACTCACGTTGGCCTCCCAAAGCGCATGACTACAGGCTGAGCCACTTGGCCCAGCTTCTGGCTACTTTTAAAAAATTTTTTGTAGAGACGAGGTCTCTCTGTGTCACCCAGGCTGATCTTGAACCCCAGGACCTAGGCAGTCCTCTTGCTACCACCTCCCAAATGCTGGGATTACAGGCATGAGCCACCGTGCCCGGCTCAATTCACCCATTTAAAGTGTACACATTTCAACCGGGCTCAGTGGCTCAGCCTGTAATCCCAGCACTTTGGGAGGCCGAGGTGAGTGGATTGCCTGAGCCCACAGGTTCGAGATCAGCCCAGGCAACTTAATGAGACTTCATCTCTACAATAAGAATAAAATGAAGTGTACACATTTCAATAGTTTTTAGTACTCAAAAACCATTGAGTTGTATACTTTACACTTATGCTATATTAAATTTTTTAAAAGCTGTTTTTTTGTCAAGAATAAATAACTCACTGTAACTTTTCTATGACTGCGGTAGGGTTGTTTACACAAGTGCTGTGACAGGCTGCCAGGTCACTCAGTGACAGGAGTTCTCCAGCTCCATCGTAATCTCGGGACCACTGTCATCTCAGTTGTCTGTTGTTGGCTGAAACATGGTCATGCAGAGCATGACCATCTATATGTGCATCTTTGTATATGTACATAAAATAAAATCATCTTTTGGTTCTAGCCATTGTAGTGGGTATGCAGTGGTATCTCATTCTGGCTTTGATTTTATTTCCTGGATGACTAATCATGTTAAGTGTCTCTTCATGTCTTTTATGGGCCACTTACATGTCTGTGGAGAAATGTCTATTCAGTTTTTTTGCCTAATTCTAAAATCAGGCTACTTGTATTTGTATTGAGTTGTAAGAGTTCTTAGCTGTTCTTGATACTAGTATGATTTGCAGGCATCTTTGCCCATTCAATGAATGTCTTGATAGTGTCCTTTGAAGCACAAAAGTCTATAATTTTTTTTTTTTTTTGAGTTAGAGTCTCACTCTGTCACCCAGACTGGAGTGCAGTGGCCACTCCCGGCCACCGCAGCCTCAACCTGCTGGGCTCTGGCGATCCTTCCGCCTCAGCCTTCCAAGTGGCCGGATCTATAGGCGCGCGCTACCATGCCCAGCTAATTTTTGATGTATTGTAGAGATGAGGTCTCACCACGTTGCCCAGGCGGGTCTCGAACCCGCAGTCTCAGGCAGTCTACTCACCTCAGCCTCCCAAAGGCGTGGGATTACCGGCTGAGTCACTGAGCCCGGCAAAAGTCTTTAATTTTAATGCAGTTCAGTTTATCTATTTTTTGTTGTTGCTTGTGCTGTTGGTGTCATGTCTAAGAAATCCTAGCCTAGTCCAAGGTCATGAAGACTTACACCGGTGCTTCTCATTTGTACCGTAGACTAGCCTTGCTTCCTAGAATGTCATGTAACAGAAACGTAGCTCACATGAACTCCTGTGTCTAGTCTCTTTGACTTGGCATATGTTTGGAAGTTCCTCCATGTGGTTGTGTGTAGCCATGGTTTATCCTTTTTATTGATACATGGAATGTCAAGGTATACTGCACTATACGTTATCCATTCTCCTATTCACGGTTACTTGGGCTATTTATAGTTTTGGGTGAACACAAACTATTTGTATTATGAAAATTCTTGCACAAGTCTACCCCTCCTTTTTTAATAAGTCTTTATGAGAACACGTTTTTATTTCTCTTGGATAAATATTGGAGTGGAATTGCTGGATCATCAGCAAGGGGGGATGTATGTTTAGTTTTTTATTTTTGAGTTGGGGTCTCACTCTGTCACCCAGGCTGGAGTACAGTGACACAATCACAGCTCAGCACAGCCTCGACCTCTTGGGCTGAGGTGATCCTCTCACCTCAGCCTCCCAAGTACCTGGGACTACAGGCAGGTGTCACCATGTCCAGCTAATTCTTCCATCTGTGAGATCCATCCAAGTTGTATGCCCATGTCACTTTTTTAACTCACTCTGTTGCAGATTTGGTTGACATGTGCTTACGACTTGAATGGACCTCACAGATGGAAGTGCAGGTGAGAGAACGGTACCCAAAGAATAGCTGGCAGGGCCCTGTCACTCACAGAATCGGTCCATGCCTGCATTAGGGTCTGTTGTAACCCCAAATTAGCCTGGTGCCATTTCCTGAACATTCTCAGATAAGTGCAGAGCAGTGGCTGTTTGGGCTCACGTTGGACAGGGAGCCACTCGGCCCCTTCTTGCTTTAGCTCTGTAAAGAAAGCCTCCTTTCCATGGTGTATTGAGTGCCATGTTTTTCACATTTTTGTGTTGTTTTGGTGATTTTGCTGTTTAAGGTGGTCCTGTGAGAGGACTGCTCTGGACCAGGAGTTTGAGACCAGCCCAGCACCATAGCAAGACCTCGTTGCTACAAAAATAAAATAAATTAGCTGGGCATGGTGGCACATGCCTGTAGTCCCAGCTACTCGGGAGGCTGAAGCAGGAGGATTGCCTGAGCCCAGGAGGTTGAGGCGGCAAGGAGCCATGATCGTGCCACTGCCCTCCAGTCTGGGTGACAGAGTTATTCCCAACTCAGGTAGATAGATAAGACAGATAGTTTAGATAGATTGCCCACCCTGATCAGAGTTCCAAGTCCTGTCTGGTCAGGATGGTGGCACTATGCCTCATGGAGACAGTGTGGATGAGGCCAGCATCACTCAGAAGAAGGTGCGGTGCCTGCGAGGTCAGTGTTCGTGAGTCAGAACTGTGTGGAATTCGGTGTCTCAGACAGAAACATCATGCAAGGTCATGTGTCGATCAGCTAGTGAGAATGGCCAGAGGCTCGCAGGAGTCTAGCCCTGTGTTGGCCAGGAGCAGCACACCGGCATCCACCACACGGGTGTTCACTGTGGCTTCAGGGAATGTCACCACCTTGACTAGCAAGACTCCGTGCACTGCAGAAGTCCTTCTCCATAAAGCCCAAGGACAGGCAGTCCTCACCTACACCGCTGAGGGACGTGGGGACGTGGGCGTGAGGGAGAGGTACTCCATGTCGTCATGGGATAGTGGTTGCATGTGTGCATTACATGTGAAAAGTCCATCACCTCGTAAAACATTTTTAAACAGGAAGAACTAAAACAACCTTGAGCTTCAGTAGCAAGTGTGGTGGGCGTGTGGGTGTGACTATCGTGATCTGTGCTGTACGTGCCGCAGCGCGGAGCTGGTGAGTCCTCATGCCGGTTGATCTTGTTGGTGCCATGGCTCTCATAATGGGAAAGGGAGCCCAAACACGGAATGAGGGGACAGCCCTGGGAGTCAGGCTAGAATCAGAGCTATCAGTGTGACCTCACGATTTGATTTGATTTGATTTGATTTTACTTTACTTTATTTATTTTACTTTGTTATTTTACTTTGTTTTGAGTCAGAGTCCCACTCTGTCGCCCAGACTGGAGTGCAGTGCCACGCTCATGGCCACTGTAGCCTCCTCCTGCTGGGCTCAGGCGATCCTTCCACCTCAGCCTTCCAAGTAGCTGAAATTCCAGGCACACGCCACCACACGCGGCTGGCTTTTTGAGTTTTTGGAGAGATGAGGTCTCACCATGTTGTCCAGACTGGTCTCAAACCCCCAGGCTCAAGCAATCCACTTGCCTTGGCCTCCCAAAGTGCTGGAATTGCAGGCTGAGCCACCATGCCTGGCTGACCTCGGTGGCTCAGCCTGTAATCTTGCGCCTTAGGAGGCTGAGGTGAGTGGATTGCCTGAACCCGCGGGTTCCAGACCCGCCTGGGCAACTTGGTGAGACCTCATCTCTACAATATATCAAAAATTAGCTGGGCGTGGTAGCACGCACCTGTAGTTCCAGCGACTTGGAAGGCTGAGGCGGAAAGTTCGCCGGAGCCCAGCAGATCGAGGCTGCGGTGGCCAGGAGCGGCCACTGCCCTCCAGTCTGGGTGACAGAGTGAGACTCCAACTCAAAAAAAAAAAAAGATGTCTTCTGAAGAGAGCAGAAGCAGTGACACGTCTGGAGCAGCAAGCATGTCTGACACTGGATCTTGGTTTCTGGATGACATTGTTCTCCCACAGAAGGGGTAGGCAAAGGGCAGCCAGGGAGTGTCCTGCCTACTTGTGGTTGGCTTATTACAACATTTGCAGCAAACCTTATAAGACAAATTGACCCATCCTAGTTACTACTGAACCAACTAGTCAACTCACTGAAAGATTTTAAGGCATTTATCTTTAAAAATCAACTTGGGACCAGGTGTGGTGGCTCAGGCCTGTCATCCCAGCACTTCAGGAGGCCTAGGTGAGGGGATTGCCTGAGCCCACAGGTTCAAGAATAGCCTGGGCAACTTGATGAGACCTCATTGCTACAATAAGTAAAAAAAAAAAATTAGCCAGGCGTGGTAGCACGTGCCTGTAGTTCTGGCTACTTGGAAGCCTGAGGCGGAAGGATCGTTGGAGCCCAGCAGGTCGACGCTGGGGTGGCCGTGAGCGTGCCACAGCGCTCCAGCCTGGGCAGCAGAGTGAGACTCCAACTCAAAAAAATATATATATCAACTTGGTTTCCAAAACTAATATACCTTCCTGTATACATTTATTTTTTATTTTCCTTATGCTTTTCTGAACTTTCGCACCATAATTTCCACTCCCTGAGCAGCTCAGTTCCTGTGTGATTAACTTGAAAGCTTGGGAACATTGCTATAATTGGGGTGTAGGTCACTGTGAGTGGGCTTTTCATAGCTGTTTATTGAGTGGTAAAGAAATGGCAAGTTTTTATGACTTGATAATACATCTTGTATCTAATTGGACATGGGAAGGGTGTGTGGTCAGGGCTTGCTGTGCTCTGAGATCCTAGGTTGAGAGTCCGTCCGTTGTGTGCGCCTGTGTTGCTGTGACTGCAGTTCGGCTCTTCGGGGCCTAGGGACCCTCGCCTTTTTCATGACTTTCTGTAACTGTGTTTTGTGTGTGAAATAAAACAATGGGGGGACTGAGCCTTCTCCTGTTTCTTCGTAAATGTGACTGGCTTTTTTTTTTTTGAGTTGGAGTCTCACTCTGTCACCCAGACTGGAGTGCAGTGGCCACTTCCGGCCACCTCACCCTCGACCTGCTGGGCTCCGGCGATCCCTCCGCCTCCACCTTCCGAGTAGCTGGAACTACAGGTGCGCGCTACCACGCCCGGCTGACTTTTTGATTTATTGTAGAGATGAGGTCTCGCTGCCCAGGCGGGTCTTGAACCCGCGGGCTCAGGCCATCCACTCACCTCAGCCTCCCAAAGGCGCGGGATTACAGGCTGAGCCACCGAGCCCGGCTGTGACTGGCTTTTTATGGAGCTACAGTCTGTGTTTCACAGGACGCAAGGTGTGAAATGTGATTATTTGCAATCCCGTCAGCTCAGTGGTGGATGAGTCGCTGTGAGGCCTTGGAGAGGAGGCCTCAAGCTGTGTGGGTCGGGAGTGAGGAGGACGACCTGGGGCACTCCTGCCGGACTGGGGGAGCCGCGCGTGCAGGGCCAAGCTCCCGGCCGGAGGCTCCTGGGTGGTGGCGGGCTCCCTGGAGCCCCGCAGCTCTCGCGCTGCGTTCAGGCAGCAGCGCACGTGTCGTCTTGTGCGGCCTCGCCGCAGCCTTCCTGATGGAGCCGTTGCTGCCTTGTGGGAAGGCCACCCAGGAGTCCTAGCGTGCGGGTGTGGATACCTCCCATCCTTCGCTGTAGGGTCTGCACAACCGCATGCGTGTCAAGGCTGGAGCTTCCCTGGGCCACCTCACGCCTCACTGAGCTGCACCCAGTGCCCCCTTCGTGTCCTCCCGCCCCGGCTTGCCTCAGGAGCCCCAGTGTCATTAGGGTCCTGCCTCTTGTCTTTTTCCAGCTCCTCTGCCCTTCCTCATCTCTCGGGACTTCGATCCTCTAGAGAGTGCTGGTCAGTGGTTTTATAGACTGCCCCTTGGCGTGCATTTGTGAGATGTTTCCTTTTTTTCCTTTGTCTTTTTTGGAGGTCGGGTCTTACTCTGTCGCCCAGGCTGGAGTTCAGTGGTGCCATCGTAGCTCACTGCAGCCCCACCCTCCTGGACTCAAGCGGGGACTGCGGGTGCCCACCACCACACCCAGCTATTTGTTTGATTATTTTTGTGGAGACAAGGTCTTGCTGCGTTGCCCTGGCTGGTCCGAACTCCTGGCCTCAAGCAGTCATCCCGCCTCGGCCTCCCAAAGTGCTGAGATCACAGGCATGAGTCACTGTGTCTGACCGTGCGTTTGTCAGGTGAGTTCTTAGGACTGGGCTGCAGTTTCGCGGCTTTGGGAAGAACACCACGGAAGTGATGCGCCTCTCATCAGACGGCGATGTCAGTGTGTCTTCATGATGGTAGATCTTTCTTTTTGCGCTCAGTAAGTGTCCTGGGCAGGAGATGCCAGGAGACTGCAGGTATCCCGATTCCCTCAGACTTTGCTGTCCAGCTCAGGCAGCCCCCGGTGGGTCTCATAGATGGAGGAGTGGGGTGCAGAGGCAAGTCTCCTGCCTGGTTAGTGGCAGGATTAAAATTCAGCTGTTGAGAAAGTGGAACTTGCAGCTCAGATTCCTTTTTTTTTTTTTTTTTTAGTTGGAGTCTCACTGTCGCCCAGACTGGAGTGCAGTGGCCGCTCCTGGCCACCGCAGCCTCGACCTTCTGGACTCCGGCGATCCTTCCGCCTCAGCCTTCCAAGTAGCTGGAACTACAGGCGCGCACTACCACACCCGGCTAATTTTTTTTTATTTATTGTAGAGATGAGGTCTCGCCTGCCCAGGCGGGTCTCAAACCCACGGGATCAGGCAATCCACTCACCTCAGCCTCCCCAAGGCGTGGGATTACAGGCTGAGCCACCAAGCCTGGCTCAGATTCTTGATAAATGGGCAGCTCAGTGTTTTCCAGATGATTTTGTGGTCATCGTTGGTATTTTTGGAAGTTGAGCACCTTGTTGATGGTCTACATTTAGTAACATGTAATTCAAAGAATCTTTGGGCTGGGCGTGGTGGCTCACACCTGTCATCCCAGGACTTAGGGAGGCCAAGGCAAGAGGGTTGCCTGTGCCTAGGGTTTGAGACCAGCCTGGGCAACGTGGTGAGACCTTGTCTCTATAATAAATAAGAAAAATTAGCCGGGCTCAGTGGCTCAGCCTGTAATCCCGCGCCTTTGGGAGGCTGAGGTGAGTGGATTGCCTGAGCCCGCAGGTTCGTGACCTGCCTGGGCAGGCGAGACCTCATCTCTACAATCAATCAAAAAATCAGCCGGGTGTGGTAGCACATGCCTGTAATTCCGGCTACTTGGAAGGCTGAGGCAGAAGGATCGCTGGAGCCCAGCAGGTCGAGGCTGCGGTGGCCGGCAACGGCCACTGCACTCCAGTCTGGGCGACAGAATGAGACTCCAACTCAGAAAAATAAATAAATAAATAAGAAAAATTAACTAGGCGTGATGGCCCATGCCTGCAGCCTCAACTACATGGAAAGCTGAGGTGGAAGGTTCCCCTGAGCCTGGCAGGGCGAGGCTCTGGTAGCTGTGAGTGCACCACTGTACTCCTGCCTGGGTGACAGAGTGATATCCCGACTCAAAAAATATATATTTTATCTTCATCAAATATAAAAGCAAATTGTTTCTTAACTAAGTTTAACCCGCTTAGATGTCTAAGCAAAACATTTCCTGAAAATTTTATAAGGTCAGCCTTTAGAAATCTTAGCAAATGACTTTGTCCTTGTAGAAATTAAGCAGCCGGGCTCGGTGGCTCAGCCTGTAATCCCGCGCCTTTGGGAGGCTGAGGTGAGTGAATTGCCTGAGCCTGTGGGTTCGAGACCCACCTGGGCAACTTGGTGAGGCCTCATCTCTACAACAAATCATAAAAAATAAGCTGGGCGTGGTAGCGCACCCCTGTCGTTCCAGCTACTGGGAAGGCTGAGGCGGAAGGATCGCGGGAGCCCAGCAGGTCGAGGCTGCGGTGGCCAGGAGCGGCCACTGCACTCCAGTCTGGGTGACAGAGTGAGACTCCAACTCAAAAAAAAAAAAAAAAAAGAAATTAAGTAAATCGAGAAGTGAAAAACATCAATGGAATGAGTGGAAAATACAGCTTCGGTTCATGATTATTTACAGAGCACTGTTCTAGACACCCTGGAGACCAGGGTGAGAGCATGCCTCAGACCGACCCGGCCTGCAGTGCAGTTGCTGTCCTCACTGACACACAGGCCTAGGGAGCCTCAGGCCTTCTCGGCTGAGTGGATCACCTGCCCTTCAAGGCAGAGCCAAGAGGCGGTGGGTGAAGGGAGACTGCCGGGGCAGTGACCCAGGACCCCAGCCGTGGTGAGAGCCTTGGTCTTCAGTGGGGCAATCAGGGAGACTGCTGGCAAGGGGGTTTCAGGCCGGGGTGGGGGGCGGCAGGAGCTGACCTGTGTTTAAGAGACGCTGTCACCGGACGTGTAGAAGGAAGAGGACCTAGGAGGGAGATGTCAAGCTTGAGAGTAGACAGTAATATTCACACGTTCGTGCATGTTGCATCAGACAGAAATACAACAGACATCTGATACAGGTTAGAAGTGTAAGTGATGCCGGTTTAAGTAAACACCCTGTTCTTCATCAACTTGTAATCTGAGATGTTACATCCACTGATGATTTGTGCCTGGTCCACTCTTTACCCTGATGACTGCAAAATAATCCCTCCCCCGCCCCAATCTTAGCACAATCTCCACATTTTATCAATCAACCTTCGGCATTTCACTTTTAGCAAAATATCTTCCTTGTCTTCTGTCCATCCATCAATGGTTGGAATAGTTTCATAAATTCATTTATTTCTAGTAGCCTATAATCATTATTGTATTTACTTATTTTTATGCGCATATTGTCCCCAGTTCGATCAGTGGGAAATCCTTTAAGCTGGTTTCTGGGCCGGGCGCAGTGGCTCTGGCTTGTCATCCCGGTACTTTGGGAGGCTAAGGTGAGAGGATTGCCTGAGCCCAGGGGTTCGAGACCAGCCTTGGGCACCTTGGTGCGGTCTTGTCTCTACAACAAATCAAAAAATTAGCCAGCGTGGTTCCAGCTGCTTGGGAGGCTAAGGCGGGAGCATCGCCTGAGCCCAGCAGGTCTCCAGCAGAGCCCGTGTGCACACATCTGGGGGCAAAGGCATGACTCTGCTGCTTTTCTTGCTGCTCTTCTGTCACCAGCAGCCCTGCCTGGCTGTGGCTGTGCCATCGACTCAGAGTCGGGCCCTGAGAGTCGTCGACACACCCCCAGGGAGTGTTTGGTGAGTGTGCGTGTGTGTGCGTGTGTGTGTGTGTGTGTGTGTGTGTGTGTGTGTGTGTGTGTGTGTGTGTGGTCCCTCTGTCTCTCACATCAGCTTCTCGAGTGTCGGGTTATGAAGAACATGTCGGCTTTGGCTTCGTCGTTGACATAATGGCTTCAAGGACTGCAAAACTGTCTCTCCCCTTCCAGGATGGCCTGCTGGTCCTTCACTATGGGCTCGTGGTGTCTCCTCTGAAGATAACCTGAGGTCAGGGCACGCCTTGGGGCAGAGGCAGGCGGCACCTGCAGGACGGCCCCTCACCAAAGATTCCACGGAGGTGTCCCTGCCGCCACCTCATGGTGCTGCAGACGCGGCTTTTCTACTTCCAGCGTAGGAACGGCAGCGTTGGCGAGCACAGCGTGGACGACGGAGCGTCTGTACCAGAGACGGTAAAAAGCCTCCAGAGCTCAGGGCACAGATTCAGAGTGTTGAGCTCCAACACTCTTTGTGGTGTTGCGTGTGTTGCCGTCTTGCTGCCATCTCTGAGATGAACTGGCTCCCGCTTGCTTCTTTGAGCCACATTCCTTCCCGGGGACCACCAGCCTCCACCGGTGCCTCCACCGTGCCTCCGTTGGGCAGTGATCCTTTTGGAGAAGGGGTTTGCTTTTGAATGGAAGGGTCGGAGCCAGACTTGTTCACCTGCAGGTGTGCTCTCAAAGACCAGGACCATTGGCCACTTTTGTGCGCTGCCAGCATATTTTGAACATGTAACTTCTTTTATACGAGCAACACCACCACAGCGGTGTCAGTCACTCTCAGGTGGAAGGATTTTCACTGTTCTGTGTGAAAGACTGTCTTCTGCGGCGTTTATGGTCTGTACCATAAGCCTTCGGTGTAATAAACTTCCTAATATGTCTTACAAGAAGAGGTGCTTCTTTGTGACGATGTTTTTATTCTTAACATTCATTTTGCTTGAGTCCATGGCGTGGTTGCTGATACTTGGCGATGGCACTGCTTCTGAAGGCAATACAAAGGTTTGGGTGTGTTTGAGACGTTTACAGGATTTGTGTTCACTGTTTCCTCAGTAAGTCAGTTTAATGTTTACTTTTTCATTATGTTATCACCGGGGTAAAGAATAAGGGCATTTGGGCTCGCTTCCATGCAGACTTCAGTTTTAAGCGCAGTTTTGCCTAAACTTAGCCGTATGATCCTGGAGGGGAAAAGATGCTATCGGCCTCGTTTCGCTCTCCAGACGGCCCAGAAACGGCTGCAGATTGAACAGGGATGGGCGACTCTTGGTAAAGAATTTGGGCATTGCGTATAAATCTCTTCTAACATTTAATAAAAGTCTATTTTAACCTATTTGAAATGTTAGCGTTTACTGTGGGTTTTTATAAAGTAACCGAAATCCTTTGAGTCAGGGTATACAAATCAAAATGAAACTGCTACCAAATAGACATTTACTCAGCATTTTTACCTTCACTGACTTAGTCGATGCTGTCACTTGACCATGGACAGAATAACTGTAGAATTCGTTGCCTCTGAAATATTTCTTGCATAAGTTACTTAGTAGTCAGTCGTCCATATCTACTGGGAAAAAATTTAAAAATAACAATACAACAGCAAGAAAGAGTAGAGAATTTTTTTTTTTTTGAATTGTAGTCTCACTCTGCCACCCAGGCTGGAGTGCAGGGGCACACTCACGGCCACCGCAGCCTCGACCTGCTGGGCTCAGGGGATCCTTCCATCCCAGCCTTCCGAGTAGCTGGAACTACAGGTGTGCGCCACTGCACCTGGCTAATTTTTCTGATTTACTGTAGAGGAGAGGTCTCGCCAAGTCGCCCAGGCTTGTCTCAAACCCGTGAACTCAGGCAGTCTTCTCGCCTCTGCCTCCCAAAGTGCTGGGATTACAGGCGTGAGCCACCACGCCTGGCTGTACAGATTTTTAAAATACTGTGTAGCAACTACTTACATAGCATTGACACCGTACTGGGTGTCCCATAGCCTAGGGCGAGTGGTGGGATGAGGGCGGGGGGGGGCGTCAGCTGCCCTCCGTGGGGCCGTGGGGACTTGCGCCTCCCGGATGCTGGTCTTCCTGCCCCGTGGACCGGTGGCGGCAGTGGTCTTACTCCCACGTCAGCCTCCACGGCCACCCGTGAGGATCGGCGTCCTGGAGAGCTGTACTCTCGCAGTTCACGACGCTGAGGCGACGGAGCCTGAGGGAAGTGGGCGTGGGCGCGAGTTGGGAAACCGGGAGTGGCCCTCCCTCCTCCGGCAGGCACGTGGCATGGGGCAGCAAGCTCCCTCACACCTCGTGTCCGGGTGTCTGTAGGAGTCAGCAAAGTAGGCGGTGGCACCTGTGGGAGCCCCAGAGCCACAGCCCCTTGGTCAAGTGGGTGCAGCACGGTCCAGGCCCCAGGGAGGTCGGAGGGCGTCCACCGTGGATTCCGCGGGAACTCAGACCGTCGCGTGGGCCCAAGGCTCAGGCGTGCAGAGATGCATACCAGGCAGGACACTCCTGGGGCTCGGGCTCGCCTCCCAGGAGTCCGCCGAGGACAGTCCTGGGGCCTCTGGGGTGGGCAGGGCCCGGATGCCAGCCTGCAGGGCTCCCCTTCCTGCGCAGCCCCATCCCTGCCACAGCAGGAGAGCCGACTGGGGCGCGGGGGAGGCGCTAGTGCTTAGAGACGGGTCTCTGGACACCCAGGACTGGAGCGCCTGTTGAAGGTGGAGTTTATCCGCCAAGGCTCACCGCAGAGTATGGTAAGTGGCATTCACTCCCCCGCTGGCCTCAGGTGGCTGCCCCATCTGTGGCTTATGAAAACCCGGGGAAATGCTTCTTTCCTTAACGGTAGACGAAGAAATGCCATCACGTGACAGACGTGAGCAAGGCACAAGTCAGCAGCAGGGCTCGCTCACCATCGTGTGAACGACAGGATTCAAGAGGACAGTGCATCCTCCAGGACTCAGCCTGCGGATGGCAGCATGGCCGAGAAGCTGGAAACTTACCGGTGAGTGCTGAGTTCCGGAACGCTCCGCCCTCCTTTCCTTTCCCTCCTTCCTGGCCTCGACCAGCACCCAGGAAGGGTCTCACAGCACCCAGGAGGGAACTGGTGGCCCCTGGGCTTGCGGTTCCCACCAGGCGGTAGACTAAGACACAAGGTTGCTGGGCGACCGGCTCGCAGATCAGTCGCTTGTGTACCGGGGCCACGTCCGCAGGAGGGCCAAGTCACAGCAGGGGAGTGAGGTCCTCGTGTCCAAGGCGTCTGTGTCCGGGGCTGGGGCACACTTTGCGTGTCCTGATGGTGGGCGAGGGGCACGGCGATCCGGAGAGACCCGGAAACTGGCAGGCAGGGGTTCGCAAGTGCTGCCGGGTGGCTCGAAGCGGCCATGTGGCGGGAGCAACAGCCAGACTCGAGCGGACTAGACGCGAGCAAGGGGGCGCACAGGCAGACACCGACGCGTGAGCCTGGTGCCGGGGCTCACGCCCGCCGTCCCAGTGCTCTGCCAGATCCAGGCGGGAGGGTCGCTTGAGGCCAGGGATTCAAGACCGACGGGGGCAATGTAGCAAGATCCTGTCTCTTAAAGGAAAAAAAGAACCAGCCAGTCCCAAGTGCCTGTGTCGACTCATTTGGATTCCACACTTCCCCGTTCCCACCTCGCCTCTGCCGCCCGGGGCCAGGGTGTGGGCGGCCTGTGTCCACGCTGAGATGGGGTGGGAGGCTCAGGAACGTTCCCGGGACAGAAGCAGCGTCGAAATGCCCAGCTCTGCACAAATGTTCACGAGGAAGAGTCTGTGAAGTACAGACTTGGCCGTACTTCAGTGGCTAAAGATTGGGACAGCTCGAAGGTCCTTTTATTTTTGTTCTTATTTGAGCCGGAGTCTCACTCTATACCCCTGGCTGGAGTGCAGTGGCACACTGAGACAAGGTCTCGCCAAATTGCTCAGGCTGGTCTTGATCCTCTTGCCTCTGTCTGCCAAAGTGCTGGGATGCCAGGCGTGAGCCACTACACCTGGTTAATTTTTTGATTTATTATAGAGATGACGTCTCGCCGGTTTGCCCAGACTCATCTCCAACCCCTGGCATGTGCCACCGTGCCTGGCTTTTTAAATTTTTTTTTTTTTTTTTGAGTTGGAGTCTCACTCTTGTCACCCAGGCTGGAGGAGTGCAGTGGCACACTCATAGCCACCACAGCCTTGACCTGCTGGGCTCAGGCGATCCTTCTGCCTCAGCCTGCCAAATAGCTGGAACTACAGACACACGCTACCACGCCTGGCTCATTTTTGTGATTTATTGTAGAGACGAGGTCTCGCCAAGTTGCCTAGGCTGTTCTCAAACCCCTGGGCTCAGACAATCTCTCGCCTTGGCCTCCCAAAGTGCTGGGATGACAGGCTGAGCCACTGCATCTGGCCTTTAGATTTTTTTATAGACAGGGTCTCACTCTGTCGCCCAGGCTGGAGTACACTGGTGCGATCACAGCTCATGGCAGCCTTGACCTCCTGGGCTCAAGTATCCTACTGCCTCAGCCTCCCAAAGTACCAGGACTGCAGGTGTCCCACCATGCCCGACCCAGGTCCTCCGTTTCTGCCTTCTCCCTACCTGAAGGGGCATGAAGCTAGGGTGCCAGTGGCATCGTGGGTGGCCGCCACTTGGGCTGTGCCCTGAGCAAGTTTCTCGAGTCCTGCTGCTGCCACTGCCACTCACCTCCTCCCCAGTGTACGTCCGCACCCCTCCTCCGGCCCCGGCTCCCTGAGCCTCCCCTCTGTCCCTCAGCCTCGCCTTGCCCTCCTGCAGGCTTGTATGCATTCTTGTCTCGTCTCCAGCGATTCTTCCTGAGGGCTCCAAAATGATCCGTCCTCCTCCCCCTCTGGTGGTGATGGCTTAGGATTCCCGAAAGTAGTGCTGTGGGCCGTAGGTGTTCTAGTGTCACTGGGTCTGTTACTTTTTTCTTCCTTAAATTCTTAGGATGGCCAGGTGCGGTGGCTCATGCCTGAAGTCCCGGCACTTGGGAGGCTGAGGCATGTGGGTCGCTTGAGCCCAGGAGCTTGAGACCAGCCAAGGCAGTTTAGGGAGTCCTCGTCTCGAGAAAAAAACTAAAAAATTACGATTGCCTGAGCCCTCGGGTTCAAGACCAGCCTGGGCAACTGGGCAAGACCTCGTCTCCTCAATAAACCAAAAGCTTAGCCAGGTGTGGTAGCGTGTGCCTGTGGTTCCAGCTACTCGGAAGGCTGAAGGGGAAGTATCGCCTGAGCCCAGCAGGTCGTGGCTGCGGTGGCCGTGAGCATGCCACTGCATTCCAACCTGGGCAAGAGCGAGACTCCAACTCAAAAAAAAAATTAGCCAGGTGAGGTGGCACACGCCCCTAGTCCGGATACAGGGGAGGTGAAGCAGGAGGATCGCTTCAGTCCAGCAGGTTGAGGCTACGGAGAGCCACGATTGTGCCACTGCATTCCAGCCTGGGCAGCAGAGTGAGACCCTGGCCGAAAAAATAAAGTCTCATGATGACAGCCATGATACTGCATTTTGTCATCCTGGAAAGCCCTGGTAGCAGAGCCACCTCCAAAGCCTCTGTTTTCTGTTTTCCGTGGAGGCCAGGACTCAGAGGGCCTCACCCATCCTCCCTCAGGGTGCTGTGGACATGAGCTGGGCTGCTGTTGGCGTGTCTCCAAGCCTGCGCTGGCAAAATCTGCATTTCCTGCCCACAGAGGTTGCAAGTCCATCACAAATGAAGTGCCGTATCGATCTCCTGGGAGCCTGCCAGATGCTCACAGGGGATGGGAACCACGGCCTGACCGTTACTGCATTTTGATTTTGTCTGATGGTGTCTGTGGTCTCACAGGGGTTGTTACGATGATACTGTCTTCACTGAAATGAGGAAAGAGTTTTTTTCTTCTAGTGATTCTACGGGACATTTTCCCAAGAGAAAAGCTAGTTGAAAATATTCTAAATGAGAAGATGAAGACAAAGGATATCAAGAACATATTTTTTTTCCCCCAGAAAAGACATTAAGGCAGGGAGCTGGGCGTGGTGGCGTGCATCACAGCTACTCAGGAGGCTGATGCAAGAGGATCTCTTGAGCCCAGGAGATAGAGGCTGCGGTGAACCCTGATTGTGCCACTGCACTCCAGCCTGGGCAATAGAGCAAGACCCTATCTCTTACACAAAACAGAACAGGTGGGTGCAGTGGCTACATCTGTCATCCCAGCACTTTGGGAGGCCAAGGCGAGAGGATGACTTGAGCCCAGGGGTTCGAGACCAGCCTGGGCAACTTGGCAAGACCTCGTCTCTACAATAAATCAAAAAATAAGCCAGGTGTGGCAGTGTGCACTTGTGGTTCCAGCTACTTGGGAGGCTGAGGCAGAAGGATCACTGGAGCCCAGCAGGTTGAGGCTGCCGTGGGCTGTGATCACACTACTGTACTCCAGCCTGGGCAGCAGAGGGAGGCCCCAACTCCAAACAGGCCAGGCTTGGTGGCTTAGTCTGTCATCCCAGCACTGTCATCGAGGCAAGTGGATTGCCGGAGCCCGCGGGTTTGAGACCCACCTGGGCAACTTGGTGAGACCTCGTCTCTACAATAAATCAAAAATTAGCCAGGTATGATAGTGTGCGCCTGTAGTTCCGACTACTTGGGAGGCTGAGATAGAAGGATCGCCGGAGCCCAGCAGGTCAAGGCTGCGGTGGCCGGGAGCGGCCAATGCACTCCAGTCTGGGCGACAGAGTGAGACTCCAACTCAAAAAAAAAAAAAAGAAATCAACTTCTTTCTCCCAGTTCCTTGCCCCTTTGATTTACTGGTATCCAGGGCCACTGCTGATTGTCACTTGGACCATAACAGAACAAGCCTGAGGTCATGGTCCAGCCCTCCTGTGGCCCGTCTCGGCACACTCCATGGGTGTTCTGCCTGCCTGGCCCACGCAGTGCGGCTGGAATGAATGTTTTTGGACACAGGACGGAGGCCCTGCCTGGGGGGGGAGCCACCACGTGGCGGCCGCAGTGATCTGCCCAAGGGAAAAGCAGGTTCCCTAGATCCTTCTGAGCCTGAGCGCTCTCTCGTCTCGTTCAGTCACTGAGACGCCACTGGTGGATGTGCACGTCTGTGTGTGTCTGCAGTGGGACTTGCTGTTTCGTTAAGATGCCGCCACGCGTGTGCGTGTGTGCGATGTGAGACAGGATTCAGTCTCAGCAGGTCCCACCTTGCCCACCAGCTGGTGCCAGCATAAAACAAGGGGCCAGGAAGCCAGTCCCGAGGAGGTCGATGGTGGAGGGGAGCCGGCCTGTGAACTGTGGCCTCCTCTCCCACCCCCGGGGCTGCGGCAGGGGCCAGCAGTGCCGCACAAAGGACCCTTTGTTCAGCTGGGTGCAGGGCCACCCGTCCCGTCTGACAGTGGCGTGTCGATGTGGGGGTGTGTGTGTGTGTGTGTACTTTGTTGTTGTTGGGGTCTCACCCTGTCGCCCAGGCTGGAGTGCAGAGGCCCAATCAAGGCAGAGTGCAGCGTCCACTTCTGGGCTCAGGTGACCCTCCCCTCCCGCCTCAGTCTGCCGAGTAGCTGGGACTGCAGGCATGAGGACCACATCTGGCTGGTCTCAAACTCCTGGGCTCCAGCGATCCTCCCGCCTCAGCCTCCTGAAGTGCTGTGATTCAGGCGCGAGCCACTGTGCCTGGCCTACCCTGGATGTTATGTTTGAAAATTGGAAAGCCAGGATTGCATGTTCAAGGTCACGTGTGTACTCTGTCTTAAAGGCCTGCAAAGGCCCCTCAGGTATTTCCATCTTAAATCACTGTTCTTAGGTTCCAAGAAAAATAAAGGTGTTCTTAAAATGTAGGTGTTAGCTGGGCTCGGTGGCTCAGCCTGTAATCCCGCGCTTTTGGGAGGCTGAGGTGAGTGGATTGCCTGAGCCCACGGGTTTGAGACCCGTCTGGGCAACTTGGCGAGACCTCATCTCTACAATAAATCAAAAACCAGCCGGGTGTGGTAGCGCGTGCCTGTAGTTCCAGCTACTTGGAGAGCTGAGGTGGAAGGATCGCCGGAGCCCAGCAGTGGTCGGGATCGGCCGCCGCACTCCAGTCTGGGCGGCAGAGTGAGACTCCAACTCAAGAAAAAAAAAAGTAGGTGTTTTTCAGGAACTTAGAGACATCTGATGATGTGATAATAAAAATAATAGTAGTTGAAAGTCAGTGACTGGTGCTCTTGAGCAAGTAACATTCTCAGCTGTTTTTTCCTCATCTACATCTGGAGAGATTCCTTTTTTGGGGGTGGGGTCAGTCTCACTCTGTCGCCCTGGCTGGAGGGCAGGGCACGCTCACAGCAACCACAACCTCTTCCTGCTGGGGTCAGGCAATCCTTCCACCTCAGCCTTCCGAGTAGCTGGAACTACAGGTGTGCACTACCACACCCAGGTAATTTTTTATTTCTTGTAGAGATGGGGTCTCACCAAATTGCCCAGGCTGGTCTCGAACCCTTGGGCTCAGGCAGTCCTCTCACCTTGGCCTCCCAGAGTGCTGGGATGACAAGTGTGAACCATCACACCTGCCCTCTAAAGGGATTTCTGGCTTTTTCTTCAGGCTCTTTTGAAGTCAGCTCTTAACTAGATCTGGCTTATGTGATCCTTACCGGCTTCCTTCTAGCAGGGATGGACCCAGGCTGGCTGTGCACATGGTCTTATCTGGAGCAGGAGGTGTGGTAGACTTCTGTGATTATGTTTTCCTGTCAGTTTTCAAATTGAGGTGAAATGTACATAATATAAAGCCAGTCACTTAATTTTTATTGTTTATTTATTTATTTATTTTTGAGTTGGAGTCACTCCATCGCCCAGGCTGGAGTGCAGGGCATGCTCCCGGCCACCGCAGCCTCGACCTGCTGGGCTCCAGCGATCCTTCCACCTCGGTCTTCAAGGAGCTGGAACTACAGGCGCATGCTACCATGCCCAGCAAATTTTTTTTTTTTTTTTGAGTTGGAGTCTCACTCTGTCGCCCAGACTGGAGTGCAGTGGCCGCTCCCGGCCACTGCAGCCTCGACCTGCTGGGCTCCGGCAATCCTTCTGCCTCAGCCTTCCAAGTAGCTGGAACTACATGCGTGCGCTACCACGCCCGGCTAAGTTTTTGATTTATTGTAGAGATGAGGTCTCGCCAAGTTGCCTGGGTGGGTCTCAAACCTGCTGGTTCAGGCAATCCTCTCGCCTCAGCCTCCCAAGGTGCTGAGATGACCAAGCCCGGCCAAAACCAGTCACTTGGAAGTGAGCAATTCAGTGGCATCAGTCCTTCCTACAGTTGTGCAGCCAGCCCTCTGTCCAGTTCCAAAACCTCCCCGTCGCTCAGAAACTGCCCACAGCCACTGAATGGTCGAGTCCGTCCCCCTCTCCCCCACCTATGGCCAATCTGCTTTCTGTTCCAGTAGCTCTTCAAAAACATTTACATTTTAAACACTGTTTCATGTTTCCCTCAGGGGCAGGAGTGGTGGCACTTAGTCTCCTGCCTGAGTCCACAGGCAGATGCTAGAAGCTTGGTTTTCTTTGAGTCTGGGTCTCTGTCACCCATGCTGGAGCACAGCAGCACCATGACGGCTCACCACAGCCTCCACCTCCTGGACTCAGGCAGTCCTTCCACCTCGGCCTCCCACACTGCTGGGACTGCAGGTGTGCACCCCCGTGCCTTCAAGTTTAGCCCCCATCTGCTCAGGTGTGCACTGACCCTGGGGTTGAACTTGGACTCACGTGGTGCCCTCTGCAGCTGGCACAGTGGATTCTGAGCATCCCGGAGTCGGACCTTCTGTGGTCACACTCCCTCAGCCCAAGCCTTCTGATGGCAGCGGCCGGATTCCCTGGCAAAGGTGGAAGAGGCCCCACCAAGCCCCCCTTTTTACAGGAAAACAGCAGAAGTGATTTGTGGGGGATGGGTCCAGAGCCTGGTTTCATTTTCTTAGAAATGGGGTCTCGCGCTGTCATCCAGGCGGGAGTGCAGTGGCACGGTCATGACCCACCACAGCCCCGGACTCCTGGGCTCAAATGATCCCCCAGCCTCAGCCTCCCAAGTAGCTGTGACTAGAGGTGCATGCCACCACCTGAATTAGTTATTTATTTATTTATTCTCGGCATTCCAAGTAGCTGGGACTACCGGTGTGCGCCACCTTTTTAAAATTTTTGTAGAGACAGTCTCACTATGTTGCCCAGGCTAGTCTCGAACTCCTGGGCTAAACGATCTTCCTGCCTCGGCCTCCCAAAGTGCTGGGCTTGCAGGCGAGAGCTGCCACACCGGGCCTCAGAGCCCCGTCCCAAGCGTCCCCGTCGGCTGTTGTGCCGGAAGCCCACCGAGAGCGGCAGGGGGGCTGTGGGACTGGGCGTCGCACGGGGTTTCTGGGGCAGACACCACAACTGAAGGGAAGGGTGAGAAGGAAGAGAAGCATTCACTCGCTCGCGCGCAGGACTCTGGCTGAGGGCAGTGGGGGGGCGGAGGCGGGGGCGCTGTGGGGGCAGGCCCTGGCCCGACCCCACTCTGCCGCTTCCCGTGCCTCAGGCGTGCGGCTGGACCCTGTGGTCCTGGGGCTGGCTTCTCGGGCGGGCGGGCAGGCGTGGGTTGCCAAGGGGCACGTCTTCCCCGCCCGCTGTGGCGTCTGCGGCCTGGGCTGTAGGTCCCAGACGGACCCCGCAGTGGCATGGGGTGGCACTGTGCCGCACAAGGCCTGTGGGGCAATGGTGCCACTGCGGGTGGGCCGCCCAGCCGCTGCCCCCTTCCGCCCCTGGCCTTTGGGTTCTGGGCACGCCTGCTCTCGCGTGGCCCGGTCGCATCTCCTGGTCCACCCACCCCGCAGGACGTGCTTAGTATCTCCCACAGACGAGCTTGCGGCTGGGGCGCTCACACCAGAAGGCATAAGCCCTCTGGCACCAGCTGACCACCTCGCCCCCGCAGACACAGCAGCCACCACGGAACGCCAGGGGGTCGTACACTTTAATTCTCATTTTACTAATGTCTTACAGGAAGTGCGAGGAAAGGACACAGGGACAGGGAGAGGAGGGAGGCGTCTCTTGAACTTCTGAAACAATGGCCGCGCAACTCGGAAGAAGTCCAGTAGCAGGCTGCGTCCCTCACCACAGGCCAAGAGAGACACAGGCCGCTCTCAGCGCCCAGGAGGTGACGGCTGATGGGACACGGCCCGTACTGCACTTGGCCGGGCAAGACAGGCACACAGGCAGGGGGGGCAGGGAGGGCTCCGAGTGGAACCTCCCAGGCGGTGGCCGGCGCAGCCCTGGGGACCCTGCCCACCATGGGCCGCCGGACCTGTCAGGAGACCCTTAGGAAACGGGATGGTTTCTTGCTCCTATGTGCTGGTGGTGTCGACTGACCAGATGTGGTTTTTTACTTCCGGGCAGTGGCACTGTGGCCTACACCAGGCAGCCTCGAGAGGCCAGGGAGAGTGGACGCAAGGGCTCGGACGGGGCCGAGACGGGGCAGGGGGCCGTGGGGACGCGGGGTGGGGCCGAGAAAGCTAGTCTATGTCACCACAAAGGGACCGACGCTGACAGCCGCTGGTTCTCCACTCACAGAAACACCTCTAGCCTAGACTACACACTAAGGTCAGCGCGGCGGGGCAACGTCTAAGGGGACGGCGAAAGCTACGTTCTCAACGAAGTTGTGTTTTCTCCTAAGTAACTGGGTTCGAGTGAGCGGGAAGCCTAGCATCTGGGGATTCTCTCCATTATTTTTCGTGTTGGGAAAACCTTCACAGTTCTTCACCGCCGTGAAGCTCACAGAACCAGAAGGCAGGGCGGGCAGGGCCGAGTCACTACACAAGTCACAGAACTGTCAACATGCACCTAACTTTACCACTGAGCGGGCCGCGCCAAGGGGGAAGTCTTTCGCGAAGAACCTCTGTGTGCCTAGCAGGAAAGGAGTCCGCACGAGCCTCTTCCTTTCTCCTCCTGGGTGGAAGCAAAGGGCGAGCTGAGGGCGGGCGTGTCTGTGGACGAGCGCCGAGTCCGGAGACGTTCTGTCGGGCGGTGGGGCCCGCGGGCTGGTCTTTGGCAGTGGCCGTGGGATCAGGCATCTGGGATGAGGCGGCGCGGCGACACGGCTGTCGCTGGCTCACGGCAGACGCCGAGGACCTCAGATGTAGCACCGCGGTTCTGTTCCCCTGCACCAGGCCCGCTGCGGAGAGCCTTCGGGAAGGTGAGAAGCTGCCCCGGGTGATGCCTGGGCGGCCCCGGGGCGTGTGATCGTCGACCTAAGGGGCGGTTTTCTGACTCGAGCAAGTGAGCATTTGGTGCGCAATGTGAGACGGAAGCCTGAGGACGGTGCATCGCGGTGGCGGGTGTCGTGGTCAGAGCCAGGCTGCTGGCAGGGCAAGTGCGCGCTCCCCCTTCAGCACCAGCCTTTGCCTGCGACGGGCTAGACCTTCGGGCTGGAGATGGTGCTTTCTTCTATGTTTGACTTCTCGGTTTTCTTCGTGGAAATGACCGTCTCCTCCAGGACCTCCTCAAAGCTCTCCCCTGTCTGGGAGGTTTTCTTGGAGGCCACCTTCAGCGCCTCCTCCTCCTCCTCCTCCTTCTTCAGCGACAGCCCGGCAGCCGCGATCTTGGAGGTGGTCGAGCTGAGGACCCTGGGCGGGAGCAGGTACGTGGGATTGGGAAGCGGGTTCAGCCCGGACATGCTTAGGCCGCTGGTGCTGAAGCGGGTCTCTTCACCTTCCAGCAGCTTCCTGTAAGCGGAACAGAAGAGCTCTCAGAAGGCGACGCGCATCCGTCCCGAGACCTTAGCCCTCCAGGCCCTGTCCACTTTGGAGATTCTAGAGGGCTCTGCAGTTTCTTTGTGAGGTTGAGACCCATAAACACGGAGTTCCAGGCTCGAAAGTTGAAGTGTGGGCAGGTGTACACACACACACACTCACGCACATCCCTTCAGCACCAGCTGTGTTCAAAGCATTGTCAGGTGGGCGCAGCAGCTCACACCTGTCATCCCAACACTTGGGGAGGCCGAGGCGGGAGGACGGCTTGAGCCCAGGAGTTCGAGACCAGCCTGAGCAACGCAGCAAGACCTCGTCTCAACAGCATTTTTTTTTTTTTTTTGAGTTGGAGTCAAATGAGCTGGGTCTACCCAGCTACTCGAAAGGTGGAAGTGGGAGGATCACTTGAGGCCAGGAGTTTGTTTTTTGTTTTTGTTTTTTTTTGAGTTGGAGTCTTACCCTGTTGTCTACACTGGAGTGCAGTGGCCGCTCCCGGCCACCGCAGCCTCGCTTGCTGGGCTCCGGCGATCCTTTCGCCTCAGCCTTCCAAGTAGCTGGAACTACAGGCGCGCGCTATCACGCCCAGCTAATTTTTTGAATTATTGTAGAGATGAGGTCTCACCAAGTTGCCCAGGCGGGTCTCGAACCCACGGGCTCAGGCAATCCACTCACCTCGGCCTCCCAAGGCATAGGATTACAGGCTGAGCCACCGAGCCCGGCGAGGCCAGGAGTTTGAAACCAGCCTGGGCAACATAGCAAGATTCCACCTCTATTTTTTAAAAATAAATAGGCCAGGCTCGGTAGCTCAGCCTGTAATCCCAGCACTTTGGGAGACTGAGGTGAGTGGACTGCCCGAGCCCACAGGTCTGAGACCAGTCCGCGCAACTTGGCAAGACCTCATCTGTACAATAAAATAAAACAGTCGGGCATGGTCGTGCGCGCCCGTAGTTCCGACTACTCGGAAGGCTGAGGCGGAAGGATTGTCAGAGCCCAGAACGTCGACGCTGGGGTAGCCGTGAGTCTGTGTGCCACTGCGCTTCAGCCTGGGCAAAGGAGTGAGACTCCAACTCAAAAATGAAAAGATGAAATAAATAAATACAGCATTGTCAAAGGGAAGCCCATCCTACGCACAAGCACACCCCAGAAGGAAAGTCCACACCTCCCCTTGGCCGGTCCCCCCGTCCTGGAGATGAGTCTCCCCGCGCCAGAGAGAAGCGCTTCTCCCAAGGGGCGCCTCAAGGGCAGCGGGCCAGAGCGGTGGGAAGCCACGGGGAGGGAGCAGCCGCCAGCCCCGTCTGAAGGTGAGGTCCGCACTTTCTCCCAGTGTGAGGGTCCACAGGGAGGGAGCCAGCCACAGAGCCAGCAAACAGCATGACTCCAGACACCAGGTCCTTCTCAGCCCCAATGCAGGACAGGCGAGCAGGCCCAGGTCTGGCGGCTCAGAACGCTAATTTTTTTTCTTTTTTCGAGTTGGAGTCCCATTCCGTCACCCAGGCTGGAGTGCAAGGGCATGCTCACGGCCGCCACAGCCTCAACCTGCTGGGTTCAGGCAATCCTTCCAAACAGCTGGATCTACAGGAACGCACCACCATGCCCAGCCAATTTTTTGACTTATTATAGAGATGTCTCACCAAGTTGCCTAGACTGGTCTCAAACCTGTGGGTTCAAGCAATCCTCTCACCTTGACCTCCCAAAGTGCTGGGAATATAGGCGTGAGCCACCACGCCAGGCCTGCTAATAGTTTTTACCATCATTTCCTTAAAGATGAGAAGTTCATGACAGGATCCCACACTCTTGGGGCTGTTTTGAAGTAGCTTACATAGTGTAAAGAAAAAAAGAAAACTTCCAGACCTATCTGAGTTGAATCTGAGCTCTGCCACCCCAGCGCTGAGACTTGGAGCTCATCACCCAGGCTGTGGCTGTTCCCTCATCTGCAGCAGGGAACAACACAACCTGTCAGCCAGTGTCTGGCACCGTCATCAGTCACGGAACAGCAATTTGGCCGGGCGTGGTGGCATACACCTATAATCCAGGCACCCGGCGAGGCTAAGGCAGGAAGATTGCTAGAGCCCAGGAGGCAGAGGCTACAGTGAGCCAGGATCACACCACTGCACTCCAGCCTGGGTGACAGGTGAGACCTCGACTCTTAAAAAAAAAAGTAGAGGCCAGGCATGGTGGCTCAGCCTGCAATCCCAGCACTTCGGGAGGCCAAGGCAAGAGGATCGCCTGAGCCCGGGGAATTGAGACCAGCCCGGGCAACTGGGGGATCCCTGTCTCTACAATAAATCACACACAAAAAAAACTAGCTGGGCATGGTAGTGTGCATCTGTAGTTCCAGCTACTTGGAAGGCTGAGGTGGAAGGATCGCCTAAGTCCAATAGGTGGAGGCTGTGGTGGCCATGAGCGTGCCCCTGCCCTCCAGCTCGGGTGACAGTGAGACTCTGACTCAAAAAAATAAAAATAAAAAATAAGTAAATAAATAAAAAGTAGGAGCTGCCCCATAAATATGTACAATTACAATGTGTCCATTAAAAAAAGCAGCTGCCATTAGTTTTTATTTTTTTTGGTAGAGATGAGGTCTCGCCAAGTTGGTCTCACACCCACGGGCTCAGGCAGTCCACTCGCCTCGGCCTCCCAAAACACTTTTTCAAGGTAAATGTTCTCATAGATGCTGCTAGGTGGGTGAACCTGCAGGGCACATCTCGCCCACCAGGACTCCCTAGGTTGCGTCAACCCTGCTGTTAAGTTTTTATTCTGTTTTTCAGTTTTTTGTTGGTTTTTTTTTTTTTGAGTTGGAGTCTCACTCTGTCGCCAGACTGGAGTGCAGTGGCCGCTCCCGCCCACCGCAGCCTCGACCAGCTGGGCTCCGGAGATCCTTCCGCCTCAGCCTTCCAAGTAGCTGGAACTACAGGCGTGCGCTACCACGCCTGGCTGATTTTTGATTTATTGTAGAGACGAGGTCTCACTGCCCAGGCGGGTCTTGAACCCGCGGGCTCAGGCAGTCCACTCACCTCAGCCTCCCAAAGGCGCGGGATTATAGGCTGAGCCACCGAGCCCGGCTTCAATTTTTTTTTTAATACTCTGTTTTAGAGATGTGGGGCACGATTCAGGATTAGGTATACAAGGCAAGTCTGGGCTTCCCTTTGGTCCCCACTTTGCCCCGCTTGAGGCCAGGTTCCCTTATGGACATGTTGTTCCCCACCCCCCACTGCAGGCGTTTCTCTCTTGTAGTACTGGGGTAGATATTCAGGGTCCCCTTGTGAGTGAGAATTGTTTTTCACTTGAGAGCCATGGGACGTGTGAAGGTTTGCTACACACGTAAGTCGTGTGCAGGTGAGGTCTGGGCTGCCGGCCCCCTCTGCCCGTGGACATGGGGCCATGTGACCCCCCCGGCCTCAGCAGCGCTGGTGCTTTATTCCCGCCCATGTGCCACGTTTAGGGCCTGTTGGTGAGTGAGGACGCACGGCGTCCAGCGCCAGGTGTCTGAGACAGTCCCTTAGCGTGGCGGGCTCAGCTCCACCCCCAGGGCCCCCGCCCCTCCCTGGGCAGAGCCCCCAGCCGGGCACCTGTAGGCAGCGATCTCGATGTCGAGGGCCATCTTGACGTTGAGCAGGTCCTGGTACTCCCGGAGGTGACGCGCCATCTCGCTCTTGGTGCCCCTGAGGTCACTCTCCAGCTGCGTGATGGTGTCCTGGAGAGACACAGCACCGGTCAGGCCCATGCAGCCCGGACTCCAGGCTGGGGCATGGTGGCTGCAATCCCTCAGGAAGGACCCCAGGAGGTGGGCGCGGGGCGAGGGCTGGGAGCTTCACCCCCGGGCCTGCGGCTCTCAGTTGAACGCCAGGAGTCCACACTTACCACCCCACCCCTGTGTACCCCCAGGGCTACACGTCCATTCACGCCCAAAGCCTGGGCACTGGGAGGATTCCAACTGCGGTGTGCTGAGGACAGCGAGCGTCCCTGCCTCCGCTCCAGGCCTCATGCCTTCGGGGTCCTGAAGTCTGCCACCCACTGTACCGAAAGCATTGGACATGGCAGAAAAGGAGAGAGCAGAAATACTCCAGAGGATTCCCCAACAGCACAAATGGTGGACTGAAAACAGTTTTCGAAAAGATACTTGGGGCTGGGCTCGATGGCTCAGCCTGTCATCCCAGCACTTTGGGAAGCCGAGGGAGTGGACTGCCTGAGCCCGCAGGCTCGAGACCCGCCCAGGCAACTTGGCGAGACCTCGTTTCTACATGAAATCAAAAACTAGCCGGGCGTGGTGGTGCATGCCTGTAGTTCTGGCTACTTGGACGGCTGAGGCAGAGGAATCACCGGAGCCCAGCAGGTCGAGGCTGCGGGGGCCGGGAGCGACCACTGCCCTCCAGTCCGGGCGACAGAGTGAGACTCCGACTCAAAAAAAAAGATACTTGGTTCACGTAATGATTTTGCTCCAAGTTGTTCTAGGTGCGAACCAAGCCATGGAAGAGAAATAGCCTTGTATTCGTGACCCTTGAACGGTCAGGATTTTTGTTTTGCTTTTTTGAGTCAGAGTCTCACTCTGTCACCCAGACTGGAGTGCAGGGGCACGGTTACGGGCACTCCCGTGACGACCTACTGGACTCTGTCACCACACACAGCTAAATTTTTTTTTATTTGTTGTACAGACAAGGTCTCACCAGGTTGCTCAGGCTGTTCTTGAACCCCTGGGCTCAGGAAATTCTCTCGCCTCGGCCTCCCAAAGTGCTGAGATTACAGGCGTGAGCCACCGCACCTAACCCCCACCTCTAATTTTGTTGTGTGTTGGAGTCACACTCCATTGCCCAGGCTAGAGGGCAGTGGCACACTCACGGCCACTGCAACCGTGACCTGTTAGGCTTAGGCAATCCTTCTGCTTTAGCCTTCCAAATAGCCAGAACTACAGGCGTGCGCTACCACGTCCGGCTAATTTTTTTTTTTTTTTTTGAGTTGGAGTCTTACTCTGTCGCCCAGACTGGAGTGCAGTGGCCGCTCCCGGCCACCGCAGCCTCGACGTGCTGGGCTCCGGCGATTCCTCCACCTCAGCCGTCCAAGTAGCCGGAACTACAGGCATGCACCACCACGCCCGGCTAGTTTTTGATTTCATGTAGAAACGAGGTCTCGCCAAGTTGCCCGGGCGGGTCTCGAACCTGCGGGCTCAGGCAATTCACTCACCTCAGCCTCCCGAAGGCGCGGATTACAAACTGAGCCACCAAGCACGGCTAATTTTTTTTATCTATCGTAGAGATGTGGTCTCACCAAGTTGCCTGGGCTGTTCTCGAACCCAAGGGCTCAGGCAAATCCCCTCACCTTGGCCTCCCAAAGTACTGGGATTATAGGCTTGAGCCACTGAGCCTGACCATGAATTAAAAAAAAAAAAAAGGCAAAACAGGCCAGGCTTGGTGGCTCAGCCTACTATCCCAGCACTTTGGGAGGCCAAGGCGAGTGGATTCACTCTGTGGTTCCAGCTACTTGGAAGGCTGAGGCGGAAGGATCGCCTGAGCCCAGCAGGTCGAGGCTGTGGTCATGAGCATGCCACTGCCCTCCAGCCTAGGTGACGGAGTGAGACTCCAACTCCACAAAAAAAGGAATTATATATTGTATATTACATATCATACATTTAATCTTCAACTAGATGTAAATTTGTAAAAGTAATATTTTAAAATGATAAAGCTCCCCCTACTTATTCCCCAAAGAATACTGTTAAGATTAATGAATCTCACCAGGCATGGTGGCTTACATCTGTAATTCCAGCACTTTGGGAGGCTGAAACAAGAGGACTGCCTGAGCCCACAGGTTTGAGACCAGCCTGGGCAACTTGGCGAGACCTCGCTTCTACATGAAATCAAAAACTAGCTGGGCGTGGTGGTGCATGCCTGTAGTTCCGGCTACTTAGAAGGCTGCGATGGAAGGATCACCGGAGCCCAAGGCTGCAGTGGCCGGGAGCATGCCCCTGCACTCCAGCGACAGGGTGAGACTCTGACTCCAAAGAAAGGAAAAAGAAATCGTACTCAGTGTTGCCATTTGGGGTGAAACCAGCCTGCAAGCACGTCTGCTCGAGACAGAGAACCCGTGATAGCGAGGGGGAGGTCGTCTAGAGGGAGGGAGAGGAAGACATTCTGGAGAAGGGCATCAAGGAAGGGGCTTCCGCAGGACGCCTGGACGGCCGCTGCCCCGCCCCCCGGGGCTCTCCACCTGCTGGCCTCGCCACACCGCCCGCCTCCGCACTCGGGACACCGGCCCGTCCACTCCTTCCTAGGTGTCCTCAGCCCTCCCTCAACGGCTCCGCTTTCACGGCCCCTCAGCACTGGATGAGCGCCCACCTGCGAGCTGGATGGCAGCCGTGGGGCAGTCTGGCACGCAGGAAGCACCTGAAAGACACTCGCGATTTTGTCACTCTGAACGTTGCCCTCTGTGACTGTCTTTGGCAACATGGACGGATTCACCGCAGGTCCTCCCTGTGGTCCCTCAGACAACCAGGAACAGCACTGGGTGATCAAACTTTAGAATTGGAGAGCCAGAGACGCGTGCCTTATGGCACCATATTTTTTTTTTTTTTTTTTGAGTTGGAGTCTCACTCTGTCGCCCAGACTGGAGTGCAGTGGCCGCTCCCGGCCACCGCAGCCTCGACCTGCCGGGCTCCGGCGATCCTTCCGCCTCCGCCTTCCGAGTAGCCGGAATTACAGGCATGCGCAACCACGCCCGGCTGATTTTTTATTTATCGTAGAGATGAGGTCTGGCCAAGTTGCCCAGGCGGGTCTTGAACCTGCGGGCTCAGGCCATCCACTCACCTCAGCCTCCCAAAGGTGCGGGATTACAGGCTGAGCCACCAAGCCCGGCTATATTTTTTTAAAGTATTACTTTTGGGCCAGGTGCAGCGTCTCATGCCTGTCATCCCAGCATTCTGGGAGGCCAAGGTGGGAGGATGGCTTGACCCCAGAAGTTCGAGACCAGCCTGGGCAACATAGGAAAACCCCGTCTTCATTAAAAAATAAACAAGAGCGCCTTGAGAGGCTGAGGTGAGTGGATTGCCTGAGCCCGTGGGTTTGAGACCCACCAGGGTAACTTGGCGAGACCTCATCTCTACAATAAATCAAAAAAATCAGCCGGGCGTGGTAGCGCGCGCCTGTAGTTCCAGCTACTGGCAGGCTGAGGCGGGAGGATCGCCGGAGCCCAGCAGGTCGAGGCTGCGGGTGCGGGAGCGGCCACTGCCCTCCAGTCTGGGCGGCAGAGTGAGACTCCGACTCAGAAAAATAAAAATGAAAATAAAAAAATAAGTCTTGAATGAAAACCTTTCTCAAGTAGCGTGTACACTGAACGTTAAACATGACGCAGGCCTCCTCGGCAATGAAGGCCCTGAAAGTGAGCCGTTTTTAAAATAACTGTGATATCTTTGATCCTGGGGACGCGTGGAGTTGTGCAGCTCGACCCTAAAGGGCCTGGAGGGGCCTCAATGCTGTCACTCCATGGGTTCCTTTGTCCTGAAGGTGGGCGCGACACTGCCCCCCCGCGGTTCCCTCTGTCTTGGTTCCTCTGCCTCGCTGCAGCTGAGCGGGCCGTGCGAGGGGGAATGAGCCGGCAGGGGCGCCGGAGGGGCCGCTTTGTCTCTGGCAGGTTGCTGGGTCCTTTGTGCCGCTGCTGCGACCTGGCTGCGCCTTCGGAGTGGGGGTGGGTGGGACTGAGCTCGTGACGGACTCGTGTGACAGCCCCACGTGTGGCCCTCGAGGGGCGGAGACAGAGTCGCCCCCCCGCAGAGACAGCATGGCTGGGGGCCACAGTGGCTCTAGCCCTTTGTCCGCCCCCTCCCCCACCCTCCAGAGCCCCGGCCGAGATGGCGCAGACGTCCCTGCAGCTGACCTACCTGGGGACTGGCGGGGGGGAGGGCGCCCATTCCCGCAGGGTCTCTCCTGGCGTCCTCAGACCCAGCTGGGCATAAGGACATGGGGGGCGAGAGGCAGAACCAGGCACCCACCTCCACGGGGTGGGGCGTGGCGCCACCCACCCTGCGGGCGGGGATCTTGCCTGGCCCACCGCTGCTTGTGTGCTGGCCTCGCCCACCCTTCTTTGTCGGCTTCTGTCATGCTCTCTTCCCACCCCTCTATGGACAGTGAGACACCAAATTGAGGACGGACAGGACGCAGCACTTTTATTGAAAAGGTGCCACCTGCAATCTGTTCAGCCGTGCCCTGGGGCTGGAGGGGTTTTTTTCAGACCCCAATTGACCTTGGTGTGTCCTTGGACTTAGGAGCCATTTGTCAAATTTATTTCTGCAAATGAGTGACCGCGGCAGCCCAGGGGACAGCAGGGCCCTGAAATGGATAAGGCAAACAAAGAAACCCAGACAGAGGAGCTTCTAAGACAGACCCGAGGCCACTTCTGGAATTCTTATTAGAGAAACGGACCCACCAGGCTGGGGATTTTCAGGCAGCCACTGCCCCAGCCTCCGGGGCCAGACCCCTCCTGCCGTTCGGTTAGGCTGGGGGGTGGCGGTCAGTGCCGTCTCCATTGCTCGTGGGGGCTGGGGCCCTGAGACCCCGCCAAGACCCCCCACACCCTGGCCAGGCCCAGGATCCCTAGTGCTGAAGGACTCGGCGGGGTGTCGGGGACGGAGCCTCCTTGGCCAGGGGCGGGGGGGGCGCAGCAGGCGTGGGGACAGCAGCCTCAGTCTCCACGACCGTGTCCTGCCTGAGTCACCTTGACGCGCTCTCTTCCCTGTCCAAAGCCGCTGAGCTGCCTCTCCTCACAGGATGGCTTCTCTCTGGGGCAGGGGACATGTGACTCCAACGGACCTTCCTGGGTCTCGGGGAAGGAGGGGCCGACCACCGCCCCAAAGCAGAAGAAAGAAGCCGCCTCCCCCCACTGCAGGGAAAGGGGGAGGGGCAGACAACAATGGCTCAGCCTCCCGGCGAGAGGGAGGCTCCTCCCTGGCCAGCGCCCTGGCCGCAGGCGGGGGCTAAGAGCCCACCCAGCTGCGGGCCTGGCAGCAGGGCCCCCGCCGTCTGGCCCACCCTCCTGACCCCGCCCATCTGCAGGGCCTCCCAGCTCAGGCCCCTGGGGCCACCGCAGAGCTGCCGTGCTGCTGGTTCTGTGGGCTCTGGTCTCCCGTGGGCCGTGTCTGGGTGACCGACTGCCGTTGATGCCAGAAGCCTCCTACTGCGAACAGGCCTAGCCGCACGGTCGGTCCCTCGGACAGAGGACAGGGCCAAGCCCTGACGGCGGGCAGCTGTGGGCACGCCACTCCGGGAAGGAATGCTGGGTCACCTGGCCCGTCCTTCAAGGCTTCTGGAAGAAGCCATGAAGGCTCTCTTAGCCGAATGTGACCAATTCAGGCCACGCAGGGGCCAGAGCACACGATGAAAAGGTCAAGTGACAGATTTTGAGGCAGGACAGAAGAACCTGTTTGAGTAACACTGTGACCCGGAGTGAGCCCCGACAGACGGCCCAGCAGGCTGCCTTCCTTCACCGGGGCATCGGAGGGGACCCACCTGCCACCTCGGCACTGACCCCCCCCGGGCTCCGGTGGGAATGTTGCGCCTCATCAGTGCCCCGGCCCTGTGAATGTCATCAGCGCAAACTCCAGCCCCAGCGAGGGTGGTTTCGAGTTTCTGAATTACGGGCATTCGTTGGAAGGGGCCTCCCCGCACCTGGAGACGGAGCCGCGCCCTCCAGCTCTTCCCACGACCCGCCCGCCCGGGCCGCTGCCTCCGTGCCCTCTGAGGCCACAGCACGCCGTCCCACTCGGCAAAGCCGAAGACGCAGCGGCCTTTGGGAGAGCGGAGAGCCGGCGGCGCCTCCCTGGGTGCTGTGGGGCCAGGGCTGGGCGCGCCGCGTGGCCGCGACAAAGAAGCCACGCGCGCCCGGCACGGACGCACGCCAGAAGGCTCAAGGGGGCGCCCGGCAGCCCGCACGGCTCTCGTGGGCGGGGGCGCCGTCCTGGGCGCCAAGGCGGACGCCGGCCGCGCGTGGCCGTGGAGGGAGGCCAGCACGGACGCGCCTGTGCGGCGACGGCGCGACATCGAGGCGGCGGCGGCGCCCCGCCCGGGGACGCGACACCGGGCCGGGAGGGGCGGCGCCGCCGCGAGGACGCGGTCAGCACCGCGGACAGCGCCCGCCCGCCGCGGCGACGGCGCTGCCGGGGCGTCCGGGCGGGCCGGCGCGCGCGCGGCGCGAGTTCGCGCGTTCGGCGCTCGGGCACGCGCGCCGGGGGCAGCGCGAGGAAGCCCGGCCCGCCGCCACGCCGCGCGGCGGGCCGCCTCTGCCGGGAGGGCGACGCGGGGGGACGGGGCAGCTCTCGCGAGCGCCGGGCGCGCGGGCGACTTCCGAGGCTCCCGGGCGGGGCTGCTCCGGGGCCGGCGTGTGCGCCGGGGCCGACCGAGGGGCGCGGTGGCCTGCCCGCCCGGCGGGGGCAGGGGCTTCTTTGGCGAAGGGGCCGGGGACCCGGCGGGGGCGGGCCCAGAGCCGGCGGCGACGCCCGCGCGTGTTCGCGACTCCCGCCCCCCAGTTCGCGGAGCCCTCCCCGCCCACCTGGTAGCCGGCCACCTCCGCGCCGTGCCGCTCCTCCAGCTCCAGGATCTGGCGCTCCAGGGACTCGTTGGCCCCGCGCAGGCCCTCGATCTCGACGGTGCGCGCCTGCAGCTGGCGCCGGCACTCGTGGACCTCCTCGCGGCTGGCGCGGATGGCCTCGGTGCTGCGCGCCGCCTGCTCGTTCAGGTTGGCGAACTTGGACTTGTACCACTCCTCGGCCGACTGCAGGTTCTTGGCGGCCAGCGACTCGTACTGCGCGCGGATCTCCCGCAGCGCCGAGCTCAGGTCCGGCTTGGGGGCCGCCACGTCCACCTCGGCCGCCGCCTGCGCCGACGCCTGCAGCGTGGCCAGCAGCTCGGCCACCTCCTCGTCGTGCACCTGGCGCACGAAGGCCAGCTCGTCCAGCAGCGCCTCCACCTTCTTCTCCAGGTCCAGGCGCGCCAGCGTGGCGCCGTCCGCGTCGCGCTGCTGCGCCTTCAGGGCGCGCTCGGCGCCCTCGCGCCCGCGGCTCTCCTCCTCGCAGCGCGCGCGCAGCCGCTGCACCTCCTCGGCCAGCGCGTCGCGCTCCAGCAGGGCCTGCGCGCGCGCCGAGCCCGCCTCCTCCAGCTGCGCCCGCAGCTCGCGCAGCTCGCGCTGGAACAGCTCGCCCACGCGCGACGGCTCGGCGTGGCGCTGGCGCAGCGCGGCCAGCTCGGCCTCCAGCGCGCGGTTCTGCGTCTCCAGCTGGCGCACCTTCTCGATGAACACGGCGAAGCGGTCGTTGAGGCCCTGCAGCTGCTCCTTCTCGTTGGTGCGGATGATCTTGTACTCGTTGGTGCGCGCGGCCGCCTGGCTCAGGTCCAGCCCGTCGGGCGCGGGCGGCCGCCGGTAGGCCAGGCCCAGGCCCAGCGCCGCGCCCGCGCCCGCGCCGCCGCGGGACAGCGACTGCGAGCGCAGGCCGGCGCCCGGGAGGCGCGCGGACAGCCGGGCGCCGTCGCCCAGCGCCCGGCGGTAGGACGCGCCGCACAGGTAGTGGTCGGCGCCGAAGCTCATGATGGCGGAGCGCGGGCCGCGGAGAGGCGGCGGCGCCGCGCGCGCGGGCTTTTAAGGCGCGGGGCGGGGCTCCGCGGGGCGGGGCGCGGGGACCACGCAGCCGCGCGCGGGGCGGCGTCCGCGCCCGGCCCGGCCCCGGCCCCCGCCGCGCGGGGCGGCCTGGTGGAGGGTCCGGGCGGCGCCGCGCGGCCCGCGGAGCCGAGCGCTCCGGGCAGGCGCCCGCCCGCCCGCGCCCGCGCCCGGGCGGCGCCGGGGGAGGCCCGCCCTCCCGCCGGAGCGGGCCCAGGACGAGGCCGTGTCCCGCCTCGGGGTGCCGGGGCGGGGGTCTGCGTCGGGGCGCAGCGGGCCCGCGCCCGCTCCGGGCAGCCGGGAGGGAGCGCTCCGGGCGGGAAGGTGGCGCGGAGCCCGCGCGCCCCGAAGAGGGCCGGCGGAGAACGTAAGCCCGAGGAGGGGCAGAGGCGGAGAGGAGGGGTGACCTTGGGAGGGGTGGGGGGAGGGGAAGGGACGAGAGGAGGAGGGTGGCCGGGGGGCCGCCCTGGAAGGGAGCGCGGACGGCAGCGAGCAGACCCGGGAGGGGCGGGGAGGGGCCGGCCTGGGAGGGAGGCGGCGCCTGGCTTGCCCCTGGGGCAGCGGGACGGCCAGCCGCAAAGGGGCCCGGGCTTGTGTTCAGAGCCCTGTGTCGAAGGGCCTTGCAGAACGCGCCTCTGCCCTCCGGAGGTGTCACCCGGGAGGAAACCGGCCGTCTGGCTGCGCCTGCAAAGGGGCGAGCTGCGCTGGCCTCCAGCCTCCTGCCGATGCCGAGTGCCGCGCCTTCCCGGCTCTCGCGGTCCCGGCCCGCGCCTGGGACTTCGGTCTGTGCCGACGCGGGCAGGCCTTCTCCGGCCGGGAGAGCCGCCCGCGCCCTGCGCACTGCCCTTGGACCAGAAGGCCCCGCCAGGCGTCCGGCCCGGGCTGGAGGGGCGGCCGGGCCGCCCTCACTCGGGTGGGCCGGGGCTCCGGAGAGGGGCGGAGGCTTTCCCCGTTGGAGTCCAGAGCTCCACGCCCACGGCCCGTGGGTCTCCACCTCGAGGACGCCGAGCGAGGATGCGTCGGACGCCACATCACAGAGGGGGCCTGCGGCCAGCCCCAGGCTGGGGAGGAGGGTCCTGCGGACTCGCGCGTGGCGGCCTGGCGCTCGCCCTGGGGGAGGATGCCCAGTCCCGCCGGCGGCATTGCCGGCCCGAGGCCTCGCGGCGGGACTTGGCCCTGGGTCTCGGGCTCCGGGAGAGCGGAGGTGGTCAGGAGGGCGTGACGCCGCCGCGGGTGACCGTCGTCCGTCCCCAGGCCAGCCCCGGCACAGCCGTCCTCCTCCCAGCCAGGCTTCAAGGGGCCCTCGCCCAGTCGGGGCTCGGCAGCCGCAGCACCAGGTCCCCGCCGGTCTTCTTCACGCGACAGCGCTCCCCGTAGGGCGGCGAGGCCCTCGAAGTCGCTTGAGGAGGCAAGCAAGGCCAGGCGTAGAGGCTCACACGCGTCATCCCAGCACTTCGGGAGGCCGAGGCCTGAGGATCGCTCGAGGCCCGGAGTTTAAGAGCAGCCTGGCCAACATAGCAAGACCTCGTCCCTGCAGAAAATCAAGAAAGAAGCCCGGTGTGGCGACGCACACCTGCAGTCCCAGCTGCTCAGGAAGCCGAGGCCGAAGGATGGCCGAGGCTGCAGGGCCCCGCGAGTGTGCCCTGCCCTCCAGCCTGGGGGGCACAGTGAGACGTGACTCAAAAGATAACAACAGGCCGGGCTCAGTGGCTCAGCCTGTCATCCCGCGCCTTGGGAGGCTGAGGTGAGTGGATTGCCTGGGCCCGCGGGTTCGAGACCCGCCTGGCCAACTTGGCAAGACCTCATCTCCACAATAAATCAAAAATCAGCCGGGCGTGGTAGCGCGCGCCTGTAGTTCCGGTGACTCGGAAGGCTGAGGCCGAAGGATCGCCGGAGCCCGGCAGGTCGAGGCTGCAGTGGCCGGGAGCGGCCGCTGCCCTCCAGTCTGGGCGACGGAGTGAGACTCCGACTCAAAAAAAAAAAAAAAGAGAAATAAAGGATGTGAGATGAGATGGCTCAGGGAGGGAGCATGACCACAGCCTCCCTGCCTCCCGGACCCTGAGCCTCCAGGCAGGCGAGCTGGAGCAGCAGGAGGCCAGAGACCAAGGCTTTGGAGCCAAGGAGGGCGGCGGCACGGGGGTTGCCACGAGAGGCCACGGAGGAGGTGGCGCGGGGGAGAACTGGGGCCGACTGCCCAGCGCGTCTGCCGCCCGAGTGTCGCGCGGGAGGAAGACGGGTCACGCGGCCCTGCGCGCCGGCCTCCCTCCGGAGACCTGGCCGACGCGGGGGGGGCGTCCCGCCCACAGCAGAGCCAGAGACCTTGCCCTGGCAGGGGCCGCAGGTCAGGCCATTGGGGACGGCACCCCACAGAGTGGGGACATTGAAGACAGTGCCGCCCCGAGGCAGGGACATAAGAGACGGCGCCCCCCAGAGTCAAGGGACATTAGAGACTGCCCCCCCAAGTTACGAGACATGGAAGCCCACGTCCACTCCCCGAGTCAGGGACACAAGAGACAGCACCACCCCCACACCCGGGGACATTGAAGACAGCGTCCCCCAGAGTTGGGATATCAAAGACAGTGCCAACCCCCAGAGTCGGGACGCTGAAGATAGTGTCACCCATCCCCGAGCCAGGAGACGCTGGAGACAGTGTGCCCCTCCCAGAACCAGGGGACACCGAAGACAGCACCTGCCCCCAGAGTCAGGGGACATCGGCTGGGTGCACATGAAGGGGTCTCGTGCGTGGGCAGGCGTGGGGTCACCGTCACCGCCGTCATCTCCTCCACCTGAGGGACGGGGCCGGGAAGCCACCCACCACACTGGGACAGGTCTCGGCTGCTCTTCCTGTCAGTGGGGCCGGGGGCCTGCGTGGGGGTGGCCGGGGGACCCTCTCGGGGCCAGACGCTCTCCCACCGGGGCAGCGGTTCCCGTGTCCCCATCCCGTTGGCTGTGTCACTCGGTGACGGAGTGGCCAGGTGTCCCGGTGGGGTTCCGCCTTCCTCTTCCTTCCCGCCTCCCCCAGAATCGGCACTGAGCGAGACGCCCACAGAGCAGGGAAACTGAGGCAACAGGTCGCACCCAGTGGCGCTGGAGGGGCGCACCCACTTCCTCCCCGGCCGCGCTGAGGTCCTGAGCTGCCGCCCTGACCTGCCCTCCCTCTCTGGGCCCCCACCCCCAGGCGCGGAGGCACCAAGTGTCCCTCGAAGGCGAGACCCCGGCTGAGTCCCAAAGCAGCCTCCTCCCAGCCGGCCAGGTCTCCCGAGGGAGGCCCTGCACGCGCAGGGCCGCGACGCACCGTCCTCCCGCGTCGTCGCACCGCAGACACGCCTGGCGTCCGGCCCCAGTGCGCCCGGTGCCACGCCCTCCGTGGCCTCTCTGTGGCACTCCCGTGCCGCCACCCTCCTTGCTCCGAGACCTCGGTCCCTGGCCTCCTGCTGGTTCCTCACGAGCTCTCCTGCCTACAGGCTGGTGCTCCCGGAGGCAGGGAGGCTGTCGTGGCTCACCACAGCCTCAAGCTCCTGGGCTTCGGCGATCCTTCCGCCTCAGCCTCCCAAGTAGCTGGGACTACAAGTGTGCGCCACCATGCCCAGCTTATTTTTTTGTTTTCATAGAGACGAGGTCTCACTGTGTTGTCCAGGTTGGTGACGTTTCAGTGAAAGCACCCACCTGCGTGGTCTACAGACCTGGCCGATGGTCGGGAGTCCCTGGGACTGCAGTTCAGATTCCCAGGCCTCACCCGCGACCTGCTGGATCTGGGTTGGAGAAGCCTTGGCCACCTCTCTTGAAGTGACGGAGGTTTGAGGGAGAGGCTGTCGCCAGGAGGGCGTCCCGGGCTGCTGTGCCTGACCATGGCGGCGGCGGCGGCACTGGGCTGGTCTTCGTCAGCTGCTCAGGCGAGGGCGACCCAAGGCTCCCGGCACAAGCCCGAGGCCACCGTTCCCCACGCTCTGGGGTGGGCACGGGGAAGGGCGGTGGGGACCCTGTCTCCTGGGACACACACACGCGTCCTGTTTGTCGACGGTGACTCCGGTGCTCTGAAGGGGCCACTGCACGGGCCCAGCCCACGTGGGTGGCCTGGCCCCTGGTCCAGGCTCCGCCCCCAGCCCCTCACATCTGACGGCTGGAACCCAGAGGGTGCGCCTGGCCTTCTCACTCAGTCTATGTAAAGCGCACTCTGCCGGGCGCAGGGGGCTCCCGCCCGTAACCCCAGTACTTTGGCAGGCCGAGGGAGGAGAGAGGATTGCCTGGGTCCGCGGGTTTGAGACCCGCCTGGGCAACTTGGCAAGATCTCGTCTCTGCAATACATCAAGAAATTAGCCAGGCATGGTGGCATGCACCTGAGGTTCCAGCTACTTGAAATGCTGAGGCGGAAGGATCGCTGGAGCCCAGCAGGACGAGGCTGCGGTGGGCGTGAGTGTGCCTCTGCCCTCCAGCCCGGGCGATGGAGTGAGACGTCAACTCAAAAAAAAAACCCTCCTCAGACATAAAAGTAATGAACAAACCTGGCCAGGCATGGTGGCTGACGCCTGTTATCCCAGCACTTTGGGAGGTCCAAGTGGGAGAATCACTTGAGGCCAGGAATTTGAGACCAACCTGGGCCACACAGCGAGCTGGTGTGGTGGTGCACGCTTGCAGTCCCAGCTGCTTGGCGGGAGGATTGCTTGAAGCCGGGAGGTGGAGGCTACAGTGAGCTGTGATTATGTCACTGCACTCCAGCCTGGGCAACAGAGGGAGACCCTGTCTGTATACATTTATTTGCTTATTTACTTTTAGGGTCAGGGTCTCACTGTCACCGGGCTGAAGTGCAGGGGTACACTCACGGCCACTGCAGCCTCGACCTCCTAGGCTCAGGCAATTCTTCTTCCTCAGTCTTCCAGGTAGCCAGAACTACAGGTGTGCACCACCACGCCTGGCTAATTTTTTGATCTGTTGTAGAGATGAGGTCTGGCCAAGTTGCCCAGGTGGGTCTGGAGCCTGTGGCTTCAGGCAGTCCTCTTGCCCGGGCCTCCCAAGGTGCTGGGATGACAGGTGTGAGCCACCGTACCTGGCCCCATCTCTATAAATTTGAAAACAGACATCCCAATTAGAAAATGGGCCAGCTGGGCTCGGTGGCTCAGCCTGTAATCCCACGCCTTTGGGAGGCTGAGGTGAGTGGATGGCCTGAGCCCGTGGGTTCAAGACCCACCTGGGCAGGCGAAACCTCATCTCTACAATAAATCAAAAAAAAAAAAAAAATTAGCCGGGCGTGGTAGCGCGCACCTGTAGTTCCAGCTACTTGGAAGGCTGAGCGGAAGGATCGCCGGAGCCCAGCTGGTCGAGGCTGCGGTGGCCGGGAGCGGCCACTGCATTCCAGTCTGGGTGACAGAGTGAGACTCCAACTCAAAAAGAAAAAAAAAGAAAATGGGCCAAAGAGCTGGGCTCGGTGGCTCAGCCCGTAATCCCGCACCTTTGGGAGACTGAGGTGAGTGGATTGCCTGAGCCCGCGGGTTCGAGACCTGCCTGGGCAACTTGGCGAGACCTCGTCTCTACAATAAAATAAAAAAATTAGCCGGGCATGGTAGCGCACACCTGTAATTCCGGCTACTCAGTAGGCTGAGGCGGAAGGATCCCTGGAGCCCAGCAGGTCGAGGCTGCGGTGGCCGGGAGCGGCCTCTGCCCTCCAGTCTGGGCGACAGTGTGAGGCTCCAACTCAAAAAAAAAAAAAGAAAATGGGCCAAAGACGTGAACAGGAGTTTTGCCCACGGGTGTCTAGGGTGACAGCTGAGCACAGCCCTGTGTTCAACATACCCGGCCATTAAGGGGCCGCAGGTGAGAGCCATGGTCCCATGACACCACCTGCCTGCTGGGTGAGTGGACGCTGGAAGTTGGTGTGCGGTGTGCGGACAAGGGTGCAGGGCAGCTAGGCTTCTCCAGGGACACGCTTCTGTGGGGTCCCAGCACCAACACCATTTGCAGGGGTTGTGGGCCCCGAGTTCTCAGCCAGTGGAAGCCTGTGTTCCCACAACAGGCTGGTGGAACGGCCACGGCAGCTGCTTCAGTGGGCGACACCAGGAGACAGCCCGGGGGCCTTCCACGGTGAGCACAGGCACCACCGCAGTGCCGCCTGTGCCCGGGCCCCCCTTGGCACCAGGGAGGTGACCTGGCACCCTGGGGACGGCTCGGGGCTGCCAGCGTGTCTTGCTCAGGATGCTGCACGTTACGTGATTCCATTTCTATCATGTGCCTAAGAGACACAGCGTGGCCGTGACAGAGAACGGCCTGTGACCGGCCGGGCCGGGCCGGGCCGGGGGAGGGGCGTGGGGTTTGTGGTGACCGGACGTTTCTGCGACTCGCACCTGCACACAAGACGAACATTCGACAGGCTAGAGGGAGACCGGTGGCAGCCAGGCGAGGCCTGCCGGTGCGTGACGAGCTGTGTTGGTGCCCTCCCCTGGCTCTGGTCACGCCCGCGGGTTATGCAAGACATCGTGGGGGGCTAAGCGAGCGGTGCGTGGGGACGCGGGTCTCTCCTGTCAATTTCACGTGAGTCTTCCGCTATTTCAAGGAAGGCCGGGGAAGCAGGGAAGGGCTCCGGGAGGCACATGCCGGGGGCTGCGGGACGAGGGCTTACGTGGCCTCCCCTCAAAGGGTTGGCAAAGGTGACACGCACCACACACACATGCACATTACACACTGCATGCACACACCACACACACATCACACCACACACCACGTGCACACATCATACACACACACCACACACATGCCCAAACTACACACACACACGTCACACACCACAAGCACACACACCACACATACACACATCACGCCGCACGCACATCACACATCATACATCAATCACACACACGCAACACACACATCACAGTACACACACGTATGCACGCATATCACATACATATACCCCCCCACACACACGCCAGCAGGTGTGTCGGGTCTGCGGCCGCCGCCTTGGGCGAGGGCTGCGGGGCCTGTGGTCTCAGCGCCATCCTCGAGCCGCTCTCTAGGCCTGACGTCCTCGAAGTAACAAGCCGGCGTCGACTCGGGTGGAGACAGACGGTGGGCGGCAGCGTGGGCGCAAAGCCGCCGCCTCCAGGCTGGCAGCGCCCGCTGGTGCCGTCCACGCTGCAGCGCGCAAGTCCCAGGGTGCCCCCAGGTGGGCTGAGCCTGGGTCTCCGGACTCCTCTCTCCCCACGGACCGAGCACAGGCCCTCGGGGCCGTGTCCCCCGCGGGCGGGACCGGGGTCCCTCGGACCCCCGGCGGTCGTGCTGCAGGAGCGCGGGGAGGCCCCCCTGCCGGGCAGCCAGGGCCGCTCTGGGCCCGGGTGGCGCCGGGCCCCAGGCCCGCGGAGCCCTGGCCGCGCCCGCGCAGCGCCGAGCGACCGCAGCAGCCGCCCCCGCCGCCGTCCAGGCCGAAGCTCGGAGCCGCGGGCCCGCGGGCGGGGCCTCGACGTCCGTTCCTCACCGCCCGTGGCCCACATTCCCCGCGTCCGCGAGCGCCGGCCACGCCCCTCTGCGTTCTGAGAAGGGTTTCCCTGTGCGCATGGCCTGTTGGACTTTTGTGTTGCTTCGTTTCTTTTCTTTTAATCACCACTCTGATGTTTTCATTCTTATTTTTTCTTTTCTTGAGTCGGAGTCTCGCTCTGCCGCCCAGACCGGAGGGCAGTGGCCGCTCCACCAGCGCAGCCTCGCCTGCCGGGCTCCGGCGATCCCTCGCCTCAGCCTCCCGGTAGCCGGAACGACAGGCGCGCGCCACCACGCCCGGCTGATTTTTGGTTCATTGCGGAGATGCGGTCTCGCCAAGTTGCCCAGGCGGGTCTCGAGCCCGCGGGCTCAGGCCGTCCAGGCACCTCAGCCTCCCGAGGCGCGGGATGACAGGCTGAGCCGCCGAGCCGGCTTGATGTTTTCAAAGAAAGAGAACAAGCCAGCGGCCGAGCGAGCCCCGCCTCCGCCCCCACTGCCCGCTCGTGCCGGCGCGGCCGTGCGCTCGCGGTGCCCAGTGCTGCTGTCTGCGTGGGCCGAGGCGCCGCCGAGCCAGGCCCTGGGAGGCCCCGAGGCGGTGTGCCGGCCGCGCGTGCCGGGCCTCGGGGGGCGGCGCACCCTTCGTCCTCTGCTCTCGGACTCGGGTCGCGCCTCTTGAGCCTCCGTGGAAAGGCGCTGGTGGGCGCGTCTCGCGGGGGAGGCGGCGGGCCGGGCCGACTTCCTGGGACGGGGACGCGGCTCCGAAAGAGACGGGCCGGGCCGGGCCCCCCGCCGCCGCCCGCCCGCCTCCCTGGCGGCCGCGGGGCGGCTCGGGCTCTCCGGGCGGCTCCGCTCGCGCTGGGCGGCGAATCGCGGCCGCCCCGCGTCCGTGCGTGCGCGTGTGTCTCGCGCGCGCAGCCTGGGCCTCTCTCGCGCTGTGCCTCGGGCCCTGGGGCGTCCGGGTTTTCGCCCCGGCGGTCCCGGCGCTGAGGCCCAGCCGGTGCGTGTTCTCCTCTCCTGCCCCTCGCCCCCGCCCCCGCGCCCCTCGGCGCCGCCTCGCCCTCGGCCGCCCGCCAGGACCGTCCCGTGCGCGCGCGCCCTCGGCGCGTCCCCGCCGGGCCGGGCGGCCGCCCGCGTCGCGGCTCAGCACCGCGGACAGGGCTCGGGCCCCGGCGGGCGCCAGGCGCGCCCGCCCCGCCCCGCCCCGCCCCGCCCCGCCGCCTCCCGCGGAGGGAGAGCCGCCCGCGGCCCGCCGCCCGGACGGCCGCGCCCCGGGGAGCGCGGGGACGCCGGCGGGCGGGCGGAGGCGGGGCGCGCGGGGGGGCCTCCCCGGCCCGGCGAGCGCCGCGCCCCCGGCCTCCCCGCCGCCGAGCCGCGGGCCCGCGCCGAGCGGGCGCGCGCGTGGAGACGCGGAGGCGCGGCGGGCCGGGCGGGGCGGCGTGGAGCGGCCGCCGTTCCAGCCGCCCGGGGCGCACGGGCGGCCTGCGGACTCGCGGCGGGGCGAGCCGCACTCCGGCCTGGGCCGAAAGGCGGGAAACGGCCCTCGCGGCGTCTGTTCCCGCTGTCTTCTGTCGTCCCCAACGGAAACGCCGGCTCGGCCGCAGCCCTCGCCCCCACCCCGTCCTGGGAGTCTCCGACCCGCGTCCTGCCTCTGCGGGTGCGACTCAGGACCTCGTCCCGGAGGACCCGCACGACTCGTGTCCCTTCGTGTCTGGCGGCTGTCGCCTCGTGTCGCCTCCCCGTGGCGCGCGCGTGTCAGGGCTCGATTCTCCTCGGGCCTCACCGGCTCTCGCGGTGGCCAGGACGGCGAGTCTCCGAGGCCACCCACGGTCACGGGGCGGGCAGGACTCTCGGACACGTGCCGAGCAGGAACAGCCGTGTGGCTGGACGACTGGGCCTTTTTATTTTTCATTTCTTCTGAGTCAGGATCTCGCTCTGTCACCCAGGCCGGAGTGCAGTGGCACCATCACGGCTCACCACAGCCTCGTCCTCCTGGGCTCAGGTGATCCTCACACTTCAGCCTCCCAAATAACAGAGACGACGGGTGCACGCCACCTCGCTCGGCTAATTTTTTTTGTTTCTTGTAGAGAGGGGATCCCTGGCTGGCTCCAGCTCCTGGGCTCAAGTGATCCTCCTGCCCTGGCCTCTCAAAGTGCTGGGATGACCGGCATGAGCCACCGCACGGGCCTTGTTGGGGCTTAAATACAGTTTGGAATCTGATCAGGACAGCTCTGGGAACCAAGGTCTCCTTGACTTCTCGGTGGTGGGAGGCGACGCCTTCTCCGCTTGGCCATTAGGTCAGTGATAGTCTCCGTGTGCTGGTCGCCCGAGGGGCCTGGCACCTCCTCCCACCGCTTCACGCACCTGGAAAGCAGCCCTGGACTCTCTGACTCTGCCCCGCGCTCCACCACCATAGCCTGGCGGTCCTTCCTTCCTCCTTGCCTCCACCCCCTCTCCCAGCCCCCAACAGACTTTCCGAACACCTCTGGATCTGCTTTCTCTTCTTTGCTTTTTTTTTTGAGTTGGAGTCTCACTCTGTCGCCCAGACTGGAGTGCAGTGGCCGCTCCTGGCCACCGCAGCCTCGACCTGCCGGGCTCCGGCGATCCTTCCGCCTCAGCCTTCCAAGTAGCTGGAACTACAGGCGCGTGCTACCACACCCGGCTAATTTTTTTGATTTATTGTAGAGATGAGGTCTCACCAAGTTGCCCAGGCAGGTCTCGAACCCGCGGGCTCAGGCATTCCACTCACCTCAGCCTCCCAAGGCGCGGGATTGCAGGCTGAGCCACCGAGCCCGGCTTCTTTGCTATTTTTGCTGACTTTGGTCTCGCTCCATCACCCAGCCTTGAGGGTAGTGGCGCAGTCACGGCTCACTACAGCCTCGAGCTCCTGGATGCAAGTCATCTGCCTGCCTCAGCCTCCCCAAGTGGTGGGGCGGCAGGCTGAGCCACCGAGGCCGGCCCTAACGTCATGTTTGATGAAAACTTTCCTCCTAAGATTAGAAACAAAACATGGCTGTCTGCTCTTACCACTTCTATCTAAGAAAATGAAAACACAGCTAGCAGAATGAAAGCAAATTTTAAGTTATATACCTGGTAAGTGTCCAGGATCCAGAATATATAAAGAATTCTCGGCCGGGCATGGGGCTTAACCTGTCATCCCAGCACTTTGGAAGGCCAAGGCTAGTGGATTGCCTGAGCCGGCAGGTTCGAGACCAGCCCTGGCAACTTGGTGAGACCTCGTCTCTACAATTAAATAAAAAGGGAGCCAGGCGTGGTAGCGGCTGCGTATAGTTCTGGCTACTTGGAAGGCTGAGGCAGAAGGATCACCAGAGCCCAGCAGGTTGACGCTGGGCTGGCCGTGAGTGTGCCACTGCACTCCAGCCTGGGCGACAGAGTGAGACTCTGACTCAAAAAAAACCCAGAAAGAATTCTCACAACTCAACAAAAAGATAAACATTAAACATGAGTAAAAGACTTGAATAAACATTTTCCCAAAGAAAATCTACAAATGGCCAATAAGCACATGAAAAGATGCTCATCATTAGTTTTTAGGTAAATGCAAAACTAACCCACAAGGAACCAGCATTTCACACCCACTAGGGCGGGTGTGCTCACAATAAGTGGAAAAAAAGAAGTACTAACCAGGACATGGAGAAATTAGAACCTAATACATTGCTGTTAGAAATGTGGAATGGAGCCGGGCTCGGTGGCTCAGCCTGTAATCCCACGCCTTTGGGAGGCCGAGGTGAGTGGATGGCCTAAGCCCGCGAGTTCGAGACCCGCCTGGGCAGCGAGACCTCATCTCTACAATAAATCAAAAAATCAGCCGGGCGTGGTAGCGCGTGCCTGTAATTCCGGCTAGTTGGAAGGCTGAGGCGGAAGGATGACTGGAGCCCAGCAGTCGAGGCTGCGGTGGCCGGGAGCGGCCACTGCACTCCAGTCTGGGCGACCGAGTGAGACTACAACTCAAAAAAAAAACAAAGAAAGGAAAACAGACTGAGTGAGAGAAGCCAGTTGCGCAGGCCACGATGGGTAATTCAGTTTATAAGAGATGTCCAAGCCGGGCTCGGTGGCTCAGCCTGTCATCCCGCGCCTTTGGGAGGCTGAGGTGAGTGGATTGCCTGAGCCCGCGGGTTCGAGACCCGCCTGGGCAGCGAGACCTCATCTCTACAATAAATAAAAAAATCAGCCGGGCGTGGTAGCGCACGCCTGTAATTTCGGCTACTCGGAAGGCGGAGGCGGAAGGATCGCCGGAGCCCGGCAGGTCGAGGCTGCGGGGGCCGGGAGCGGCCACTGCACTCCAGTCTGGGCGACAGAGTGAGACTCCGACTCAAAAAAAAGAGAGGTCCAAATAGACCAACCAGGCAGAAAGTGGGATTGGCCGCTGCCAGGGGCTAAGAGGAGAGAGTGTGAAAGGAGGGGCTGCTTGGTGGCTGGTCGGGGGGGCTCTTCGGGCAGTGACGTAAAGACCTAGCATGATTTGGAGCGCTGGATTGGATGGCGTGACGGCCGCAGGATGTTGTGAAGAGAGTCAAGGCCACTGGCTTGCACACTCTGCACTGGTGAAAATGGCGGGTTGTATGTTTTGTGCCTTTGAGCTCAGCAAAATAAGTCATCTCGGCTGGGCGCGGTGACTCAGCCTGTCATCCTAGCACTTTGGGGGGCTGAGATGAGAGGATTGCCTGAGTCCAGGGCTTGAGACTAGCCTGGGCAACTTGGTGAGACCTCGTCTCTACGATAAATCACAAAATGAGCCGGGCGTGGTGGCGCACGCCTGTAGTTCCAGCTCCTTGGAAGGCTGAGGCAGAAGGATCGCCGGAGCCCAGCAGGTCGAGGCTGCGGTGGCCAGGAGCTGCCATTGCACTCCAGTCTGGGCAACAGTGAGAGTCCAACTCAAAAAAAAAAAAAAAGAGTCGTCTTGTGCTGTGTACCATGTGACAGGACACGCTTTGCCATGGTGTCCTTCCCGATGTGCTACAACTTCGGTCTAAGCATGAGAAGCTGAGGTCTCATGAGACAAGCTTGACGGTGGCGGGTTTGAAGCTTGACAAGCCCCAGATGGAGGGTCTCTGCAGAGCGTAACCAGCACTCCTGAAAGGTTCCAAGATCGTGAAAGGAGGAAAGACCCAGGACCTGGGACAGACTGAGGAGACTGGGCAGACGTGCTGGCTGCACGCCACGTGGCATCCCAGACTGAGCCCTGCGGCGGAGGGGCGCTGCTGGGGAGCCTGGCGCAGTCGGAGGTCTGCGCTTCGCTGGGCCACCTGCAGCCATTTCGGGTCCGGCGTGGAGACCAAGCCGAGTCGTCTGCCTCGTCCTCAGGTCCTCCAGTGCGAGGCACGGCGGCGACCGCTTCTGGAGGGCCAGGCTGTGACGCGGAGCCTGCAGCCTGAGGACAGAACGCAGCGCAGGGGTAGGGACACGGGCCGAGGGAAAGCCCCGGAGCCTGCTGCAGAGGTGAGGCTCGAGGCTGGGTCCCCTCTGACGAGAGCTCCTGCTGTGGGAACTTCTCTGCCGGACGGGCATGGCCTCGAGTGAGGTTCACCGACAGGAAGGCGGGCCAAGAGAACCCCCTGGCAAGGTGGGGAGCTACACCGGGCGGCCTGTGTCAGCGCAGAGTCGGAGTGGTGGCGGGTTGGTGGTGGTGGTGGTGATGGGGACAGTGGTGGCGGGGGCATGGGGGTGACACAGTGAGGCGATCCTTCCACCTCAGCCTTCCAAGGAGCCGAACTACAGGCACACGCCACCACGCCCGGCTAATTTTTTATTTTATTGGAGAGACGAGGTCTCGCCACGTTGCCCGGGCTGGTCTCGAACCACGGTGAGGGTGACGGGGCAGGGGTGGGGTGAGGCAGGGAGTTCTGGCAGAAGCGCGGAGGCCAGAGTCCCCCGGCCCGGTCATCGCCACCCAGCCGCGGGAGCACTGGCGATGCACAGAGGGCGGTCCTGGGAGCCCAGCGTGGCGCGTCGCAGGAGGCCGGAGCAGCAAGGTCCAGCAGCAGAAGCAGGGGTGTGTCGGGCTGGAAGAGCGGGGCGTCATCAGCCCATGGAGCTTCCACTCTGGTGAGTGGAAGCGTGTCTTCTGTTTCCTGCGCTTGAAGCTCTTGGAGACAGGTCGAGAGTCGCTGGGACGATGGACCACGCGAGGCGGGGGCGGGCTGGCCGCGGTCCGGCTGGCTTTACTTTGAAGAGTGGGAGAGCGTGGCCTCACTGAAGCCCCCGGCTGGTGACTCAAGTTGCTTCAGGCCACGCTGGTGACACCGTCTCAACTGAGCGCCTGAGAAGCCATCTCTGCGTGTGTCTTCTTCTCCCTTCCCGATTCTTTGGGGCCCAGGACCAGGAGGGAGGATGCCTTGGTGGCCCCTTGGTGGCCCTGCGTGTCCTAGCCTTCCGCAACCCAGGCCCCTTCCCACCCACCATGGCCGCGAGACCGCCTCACCCCTTGGTCCGGCGACCTTCTCGCCCTCCCCTGCTCAGAGCCCAGAGGGGCCGCTCGCCTGCCAGGTGTCCTGTCACGAAGGAGGAGTGAGCCACAGTTTCTCCTGCTGAAATCGCTCCACCTCGGAGAAATGGACGCGAGTGGCTTATTCCGGCCCCGGGAGCTTGTGACCGGTGCTTTCAAGGTGCTTCCCGGATCTCCGGGCAGCAGCAGGGCCTGACTCAAAGGCTTTTCTCTCTGCGTTCCTCCACGGAGAACAGCGTTTCCTCACTCTCTCTTAAACATGGGTGTGAAGGGCGGGAGTTTATGGCTGCCCTGCGGAGACCTGCTCAGAGCGAAGGCTCTCGTGACAGATGGAGGCCCGGCGGCAGACCACGTTTCCATCCGGGCCTGTGAAAACAGCAAAGGTGGATTTTTTTCTTCCAACTTGTATGTAATAGTAAGGCTGTATTCTGCTTTATCTTTATTTTTCTCTTGTTCGCCTGTTTGTTTTTTGTCAAGGCAGGGTATTGCTGTGTTGTCTGGGCTGGTCTCAAGCTCCTGGCCTCAAGCGAAGCTTCTGCTTCAGTCTCCCAAAGTGCTGGGATTGCAAGCATGATCCTGCACCTGGCCTATTCTACTTTGCTTTTTCTTTTTTTGAGTCGGAGTCTCACTGTCGCCCAGACTGGAGTGCAGTGGCCGCTCCCGGCCCCCGCAGCCTCGCCTGCTGGGCTCCGGCGATCCTTCCGCCTCAGCCTTCCGAGTAGCCGGAATGACAGGCGCGCGCTACCACGCCCAGCTCATTTTTGATTTTTTGTAGAGATGAGGTCTCGCCAAGTTGCCCAGGCGGGTCTCGAACCCGCGGGCTCAGGCAATCCACTCACCTCGGCCTCCCAAAGGCGCGGGATGACAGGCTGAGCCACCGAGCCTGGCTTCTACTTTGCTTTTGTTTTTTAGTTTTTAGAGACAGTGTATCACCTCATTGGTCAGGCTGGAGTACAGTGGTGTGGTCATAACTCACCGCAACCTCGAACTCCGAACTCTTAGGCTCAAGCAATCTTTTTTTTTTTTTTTTTGAGTTGGAGTCTCACTCCATCACCCAGGCTGGAGTGCAGTGGCACGCTCATGGCCACCCCAGCGTCGACCTGCTGGGCTCTGGCGATCCTTCCACTTCAGCCTTCCAAGTAGCCAGAACTACTGGCACATGCTACTATACCCGACTACTTTTTAAAGTTTATTGTAGAGACAAGGTCTCACCATGTTGCCCAGGCTGGTTCCAAACCCGTGGACTCAGGCAATTCTCTCGCCTCGGCCTCCTGAATAGCTGGGACCACAGGCACTCGCCATAATGCCCAGCTAATCTTTATTTATTATTTTTATTTTTTGAGTTAGAATCTCACTGTTGCCCGGACTGGAGTACAGTGGCACACTCCCGGCCACCACAGCCTCGACCTGCTGGGCTCTGGCAATCCTTCCGCCTCAGCCTTCCAGGTAGCTGGAACTACAGGTGCGCGCTACCACTCCTGGCTGATTTTTTTTTTTTTTTTTTTTTTTTTTGAGTTGGAGTCTCACTCTGCCACCAAGACTGGAGTACAGTGGCCGCTCCCGGCCACAGCAGCCTCGACCTGCTGGGCTCCAGTGGTCCTTTCTCTCAGCCTTCCGAGTAGCCGGAATTACAGGGATGAGCTACCACGCCCGGATGATTTTTTTATTTATTGTAGAGATGAGGTCTCGCTGCCCAGGTGGGTCTCAAACCCACGGGCTCAAGCAATCCACTCACCTCGGCCTCCCAAAGCGCTGGGATTACAGGCTGAGCCACCGAGCCCAGCCAATTTTTTTTTTTTTTTTTTTTTTATTATAGAGATGAGGTCTCACCAAGTTGCCCAGGCGGGTCTCAAACCCACGGGCTCATGCAATCCACTCACCTCAGCCTCCCAAAGGCGCGGAATTACAGGCTGAGCCACCGAGCCCAGCTTAAACTATATATTTTTTGTTTGGTTTTTTTTTTTAGGTGGAGTCTCACTCTGTTGCCCAGACTGGAGTGCAGTGGCCGCTCCCGGCCACCACAGCCTCGACCCGCTGGGCTCCGGCGATCCTTCCGCCTCAGCCTTCCAAGTAGCCGAAATTACAGGCGCGCGCTACCACGCCTAGCTGATTTTTTTATTTATTGTCGAGATGAGGTCTTGCTGCCCAGGCGGGTCTTGAACCCGCGGGCTCAGGCAATCCACTCACCTCAGCCTCCCAAAGGCGCGGGATTATAGGCTGAGCCACCAAGCCCGGCTAAACTATATTTTTTAATCTAAAAAAAAAAAAAAGAAAGCAGAATAGGACCAGTCTTCAATGGTTTGTACCTGTAACCCCAGTACTTTGAGAAGCAAAGATGAGAAGATCACTTGAGACCAGCTTAAGCAACACAGCAAGACCCCATCTCTACAAAAATAAAAATTAAGCCAGGTTCAGTGGCTCAGCCTGTAATCTCACGCCTTGGAAGGCTGAGGTGAGTGGATTGCCTGAGCCCGTGGGTTCGAGACCCGCCTGGGCAACTTGGCAAGACCTCATCTCTACAATAAATCAAAAATCAGCCGGGCGTGGTAGCACGCACCTGTAGTTCCAGCTACTTGGACAGCTGAGGTGGAAGGATCGCTGGAGCCCAGCAGGTCGAGGCTGTGGTGGCCGGGAGCGTGCCACTGCACCCCAGTCTGGGCAACAGATTGAGATTCCAACTCTAAAAATAAAAATAATAAGTAATAAATAAAGATTAGCTGGGCATTGTGGCACGTGCCTGTGGTCCCAGCTATTCAGGAGGCCAAGGCGAGAGAATTGCCTGAGTCCACGGGTTTGGAACCAGCCTGGGCAACATGGTGAGACCTTGTCTCTACAATAAATTTTAAAAAGTAGTCGGGTATAGTAGCATGTGCCAGTAGTTCTGGCTACTTGGATGACTGAAGTGGAAGGATCGCCAGAGCCCAGCAGGTCGACGCTGGGGTGACCATGAGCGTGCCACTGCACTCCAGCCTGGGTGAGGGAGTGAGACTCCAACTCAAAAAAAAAAATATATATATATATATAGTTTATTTAAAAGCAAATTAGAGAGAGAAAGAGAAGGGGGAAAGAAGACTCACCTCCCCAAGGTGGAGGAGGGGGCCAAAGCCAGGGAGCATGGGGCCAGCCTTAGCTCAAGGAGCACACGGCCACACCAGAGACTAGCAAGGCAATGGCCCTTGTTCCACTTTCTTAAACTGTAACTTTTATTTTATCATTTTTCATGTGTCTGTACAGTCTCCAGATATTTAAAAATATAATTCACACTTTTCACTTATTTTTTTGAGTTAGGAGTCTCACTTTGTCACCCAGGCTAGCAGACAGTGACATGATCATGGTTCACTGCAACCTCGACCTCCTGGGCTCAGGAAATGCTCTCACCTCCTTCTCCCTAATAGCTAGGACTCCAGGTGCACACCACCATGCTTAGCTAGTTTTTAAGTTTTTTCGTAGTGATGATGTTTCGCTGGGTTGCCCAGGCTGGTCTTGAACTCCTGGGGTCAAGTGATCCACCTAGCTCAGTTCGCCAAAGCGCTGGGGTTACAGGCTTGAGCCACCGCGCCTGGCCTTGGTGATGAGTCTGACATCCAACTAATGATATGATTTCCTAGGAAGGCCCGTATGCTCCACGCTCCTGCCTGAGAGATCAGGCTTCTGTTTTGGAGGGAAGTGAGAGGGAAGCACCCCAGTGGAGGGCTCACTCTGTGCCAGGCCCACACCAAGGGCGTTCACAGAATTAGCCCATTAAACGCTCATAACTACCAGGGTTCATGACCCACATTTCACACAAGTGGAACCCAAGGCTTAAGGAGGCTGAGTAACTGCTCGAGGTTCCAGAAACTGGTGGCGCTGGATTTCAATACAGGACAGGCTTACTTTCTGGGTCACCCTGTTCAATGCTCATTCTTTCTCTCTCTCTCTTTTTTTTTTTTTTTTGAGTTGGAGTCTCACTCCGTTGCCCAGGCTGGAGTGCCATGACACGCTCAGGGCCATCCCAGCGTCGACCCGCTGGGCTCTGGTGATCCTCTGCCTCAGCCTTCCTAGTAGCCGGAACTACAGGCATGCACTACCACGCCTGCTAATTTTTGATTTATTGTAGAGACAAGGTCTTGCCAAGTTGCCTGGACTGGTCTTGAACCTGCAGGCTCAGGCAATCCACTCACCTAGGCCTCCCAAAGTGCTGGGATTACAGGCTGAGTCACCACGGCCGGCCTATTCCTTCTTTTTTTTCTTTTTTTTTTTTTGAGTTGGAGTTTCACTCTGTCGCACAGACTGGAGTGCAGTAGCCGCTCCCGGCCACCGCAGCCTCTACCCGCTGGGCTCCGGCGATCCTTCCCCCTCAGCCTTCGAGTAGCCAGAATTATAGGCGCGCGCTACCATACCTGGCTCATTTTTGATTTATGGTAGAGATGAGGTCTCGCTGCCCAGGCAGGTCTCGAACCTGCGGGCTCAAGCAATCCACTCACCTCAGCCTCCCAAAGGCGCCGAATTACAGGCTGAGCCACCGAGCCCGGCTGAAGCATTTTTGTTTAAGCCAGGCAACTTTCAAGGACTCACAGTTTGGAGAGAACGACACAGCAGTGTACAAGTTGTGAATTCTTTGGGTTATGCCTGTCATCCCAGCACTTCGGGAGGCCAGGTGTGAGAACTGCCTGAGCCCAGGAGTTCAAGACCAGCTTGGGCAACATGGCAAGACCTCCTCCCTACAATAAATTTTCAAAAATTAGCCAGGCGTGGTGGTTTGTCCCTGTAGTCCCAGCTGCTTGGGAGGCTGAGGTGGGAGAATCACCTGAGCCCAGGAGGTCAAGCCTGTGGTGGTGAGCTGTGGTCGTCCCTGATCCTCCAGCCTGGGGACAGAGTGAGATGCCAGCTCAATACAAACCGACAGACCACAACAGCAGGGACGGAGGCCCGGGGTCCGGAGGAGCACAGCGGCCAGAGGAGGGTCGGCGGCCAGGCCGGCTCTCCTGCAGCCGGCGGGACCGGGGAGCGGCCCCAGGTGGGAAGGAGGCGATCCCTCCCGCGGGGCCTCCCCGCCCCCCCCCCCACCCTGGAGGCCTGGCCCGCCGCTCGGCCGGCGACGACCACCGGGGGGCAGTGTGGCCCGCCAGCCGCGCCTCCGCCGAGACCTGAGCCGGCAGTCCCTGCTCTGGGCCACCTGGAGCCTCAGGGCGTCTCCCGGCTGGTGTCGGTGCTTGAAGGGGCTGCCAGGGCGTTTTCCTCGGAGGGCCCGTCCAGGGCTGGCCTGCGCCCCGGCCTCTGCGGTGGTCTCCACGCCCGGAGATGAGCCCTGGTGCAGACACAGGCGAACTGTTCACGCTGCCGTAGACCGTGGGGGAATCTGCCCTTGAACCCAGGGCCACCCCCGCCCACCGTGCCCCCTGTGCCCAGCTGCCGGGTGCAGGGAGGCAGGCCCCAGAAGATGCGCGGGAGAGCGGGAGGTGCGCTTCTTCTGAGGCAGGGGGATCGGCTGAGCTCGGGGCTCCAGGCTGCGGTGGCCCTGAGCAAGACTCTGCCTTACAGCCCGCGCGACAGATTGAGACCACGACTCACAAATAAAAAAAATGTAAGCCGGGCTTGGTGGCTCAGCCTGTCATCCTGCGCTTTGGGAGACTGAGGTGAGTGGATTGCCTAAGCCCGCGGGTTCGAGACCCGCCCGGGCAATTTAACAGGACCTCATCTCTGCAATAAATCAAAAATCAGCCGGGCATGGTAGCGCGCGCCGGTAATTCCAGCTACTCGGAAGGCTGAGGCGGAAGGATCGCTGGAGCCCAGCAGGTCGAGGCTGTGGTGGCCAGGAGCGGCCACCGCACTCCAGTCTGTGCGACAGAGTGAGACTCCAACTCAAAAAAAAAAATGTAGTTACTGCTGAGCTCGGTGGCTCAGCCTGTCATCCCAGCACTTTGGGAGGCCAAGGCAAGTGGGTTGCCTGAGTTCACAGGTTCAAGACCAGCCCAGGGAACTTGGGGGGACCTTGTCGCTCCAATAAAAAATTAGTCAGAGCCGGGCTCGGTGGCTCAGCCTGTAATCCCGTGCCTTTGGGAGGCTGAGGTGAGTGGATTGCCTGGGCCCGCGGATTCGAGACCTGCCTGGGCAGGCAAGACTTCATCTCTACAACAAAATAAAAAAATTAGCCGGGCGTGGTAGCGCGCGCCTGTAGTTCCAGCTACTTGGAAGGCTGAGGGAGAAGGATCGCCGGAGCCCAGCAGGTCGAGGCTGCGGTGGCCGGGAGCGGCCACTGCACTCCAGGCTGGGCGACAGAGTGAGACTCCAACTCAAAAAAAAAAAAAAAAAAAATTAGGCGTGGTAGCGCGTGCCTGTAGTTCCGGCTATTTGGAAGGCTGAGGAGGAAGGATTGCCAGAGCCCAGCAGGCCAATGCTGGGGTGGCCGGGAGTGTGCCACTGCAGCACTCTAGCCTGGGCAGCAGAGTGAGACTCCAACTCAAAAAAAAAAAAGGTTACAAAGATACATTTTAGGTTACGTGTGTGTTAGCACAGTTTTAAAAATGGCAACTAAGCTGGGTGCTGTGGCTCACACCTATAATCCCAGCACTTTAGGAGGCCGAGGTGAGAGGACTGCCTGAGCCTAGGGGTCTGAGACCAGCCTGGGCAACTTGGTGAGGACTCTTCTCTTCAATAAATCAAAAAAATTATCTGGGTGGGAGTAGTGGCGTGTGCCTGTAGTTCCAGCTACTCGGAAGGCTGAGGCGGAAGGATCGCCAGAGCCCAGCAGGTTGAGACTGCGGTGGCCAGGAGTATGCCATTGCACTCCAGCCTGGATGACGGAATAAGGCTCCAACTCAAAAAAAGGCAACTATCACATAGGTGGTTAACTGCAGGACGTTTACTAGTAACTATACTTAATGCTGTATATCAGTAGTATGTGTTAATAGTGGCTGCCTTTTAGAAGCGTTTGCGGGCCAGGCGTGGTGGCTCACACCTGCAATCCTAGCACCTTGGGAGGCTGGACCCCAGAGGTTCGAGACCAGCCTGGGCAAGATGGCGAGGCCTCGTCTCTATAGTAAATCAAAAAATTGGGCGGGCGGGTGCAGTGGAGGGGCACAAGTCTGTAGTCCCAGCTACTTGGGAGGCTGAGGAGGAAGGATCAACTGAGCCCAAGAGGTTGAAGCTGCCGTGAACTGTGATTGTGCCACTCCAGCCTGGTGATCGAAGGGAGACCCTGACTCAAACACATAAAAAAATAAGTACAAAAGCACTGGCCGGGTGTGGTGGCTCCAGCCTGTCATCCCAGTACTTCAGGAGGCCGAGGCGAAAGGATGGCCTGAGCCCGCGGGTTCAAGACCAGCCCAGGCAACTCGGTAATGCCTCGTCTGTACAATACACCAAAAAACTAGCTGGGCATGGTGGCGTGTGCCTGTGGTTTCGACTACCCAGAAGGCTGAGGCGGAAGGATCACCTGAGTCCAGCAGGGTGAGGTTGTGGTGGCTGTGAGCGTGTCACTGCACTCCAGCATGGGCGACAGAGTGAGACTCCAACTCAAAAAAATAAAAAAGACAAATGCACTTATTCTCTTATCTATTTTTTCTTAAAGTGGGAGTCTCACTCCACTGCCCAGGCTGGAGTGCAGTGGCATTCTCACAGCTACTACAGTCTCGACCTGAAGGCTCTGGCAATCCTTCTGCCTCAGCCTTCCGAGTAGCCGGAATTACAGGCACGCGCTACCATGCCCGGCTGATTTTTGATTGATTGTAGAGACGAGGTCTCGCCAAGTTGCCCAGGTGGGTCTTGAACCCGCGGGCTCAGGCAATCCACTCGCCTCAGCCTCCCAAAGGCACGGGATGACAGGCTGAGCCACCGAGCCCGGCTATACTGGCTGTTCTTTTATTCGCACGCAGTAGGTGCCATGTGGACGGCGAGTCCTGCGGGAGCTGAACCAATTCCTTGGGCTCCAGGTGAGGCAGGAGGAGAGGGTGCCCACAGAGGGTCAGCCCCAGCAGGTGTGGCTCGGAAGACAACAGGGCGCAACACCCTTATCGGAGTTCACACCTCCGTCTCTCTGGAAGGAAGCCCAGGCCCCAGGAAGGCAGCCGGACACACAGCCACTCCCATCCCCTCACCCAGAAGGTCCCTGGAGGTCGTCTGTGGGTGTCACGCAGTCACCCCTGCCCCCTCAGCTGGGGTGGGCCTCGACGTCCGGGTGGCTGAGCCTCGTGGGGGGTGACCAGGCGCGTGGGAGTTCGCCCTCCAGCTTTAGCCCCTGGGGGCAGAACGTGGGCGGCTCCCCTCTGCCCTCTCCTGAGGGCAGTCGAGGCTGCCAGGGCCCCGTGAGGCCAGCGGGCCGTCCTTCCTGCAGGCAGAGCCTGGGGGCGAGGGTGGGGTGGGCACTGTGTCCGCTGCACTTTGGTTGATGTTCACTCTTTCTCTGGGCTTGGCCTGGAGACCAAGGGAAGCCGGTCACGGCTGGGGAAGCCCCACTTGGGGCCGAGACCCGGCTTTGGTGAGAAGTGACTTGGCGAGGCGTCCCTGTCTGGACACGGGGACAGGCTGCCACCCTGGGGGCCACCCCGGCCGTGGCCGAGTCCTGGCATCTGTGTACTCGGGGTATTGGTCTCCCAGGAGTGCACAGTGTCCCGCAGCCCCAGCCTGGGCAGAGCTCGGTGCCACGTTGCCTGGGAGAGGCCCTGGCGACGCCTGGGCGCAGGTTGAGTCCCGGCTCCCGAGGGCAGCATGGTCTCCTGCTCAGACACTCCGCCCCACCCAGCACCCCCCAGCACACACGGGTCCTCAGGCAGCCCATGCCCATGTGCCTCAGAGTCACGGCAGGCGTGATTCCAGGGCTGGAGCCACTGGTGGGAGGTGCAGACATCGGGCTCCAGGCCCAAGGCACCGCTGTGGCGAGATCTGGGAATCTGCATCCTATGACACGGCTGATTGTTGTGAACACTCCGGTCTGAGGACTGCCACTCTGCCAAGCAGGTCCCGTCCCTCGCCTGTGTCTGGGAGGTCACACTCTGTGCCGGCCTCCATCCCGCAGGGGCGGCCTGGCGCGGCTGCACCCACGCATCGTGCAAGGCTCACCCTGCGGCAGCTCTGCGCGCTGCTCCCCCCAGGCTGCAGGATCCCCGGCGCCCTCGCCTGCCTCTGCGGCTGTCGTATTTCATGCCACGTCAGAACGATCTGTGTGGCTCCTTCCCTGGTCCACAAGGACCACGCGTGTTTCATTCCTGGGTCCCCAGAGCCCAGCACAGCTCCTGGCAGGGAGAGGGCACTTAATGCATGTGTGATGGATGGACGGATGGATGGGTGGATGCCGGGTGAGTGGACGATGAGGGTTCGATGGACGGATGGGTGATCTGAGGGTGGGCGGGTGATGAGCAGGGGAATGGGCGGATAAGTGGGCGGGCGGGCGGATGGACGGAGACCAGGTCTAGGCTAAGTCGCAACAGCAGGCCAAGCGCGTCGTGCAGCGGCAGAGCGTGTTCCTGCTGCCAGGCCTGCCTCGCGGTTTCCCTAACCCGGTCTACCCGCCTGGTCTCGGGGCGTTGAAGCCAGCGGCCAGCTAGCGCTGAAGTGCTTTCAAAACGCCCCTGAGAGCCGGGCTCGGTGGCTCAGCCTGTCATCCCGCCCTTGGGGAGGCTGAGGTGAGGGGACGGCCTGAGCCCGCGGGTTCGAGACCTACCTCTACAATCCATCAAAAAATCAGCCGGGCGTGGCAGCGCGCGCCTGTAATTCCGGCTACCCGGAAGGCGGAGGCGGAGGGGTCGCCGGAGCCGGCGGGTCGAGGCTGCGGTGGGCGGGAGCGGCCGCCGCCCTCCAGTCTGGGCGACGGGGTGAGACTCCGACTCAGAAAACCAAAAAACCCACTCGCCTGCGTGTCTGGGGAGCCCCGGATGGGCGCCGTCTTGGTCTCCGGGTCCCACCGAGTCTCTGCCCCCAGCCCCGTCCTGCGGATCGGGGCTCCGGGTCCGCGGCCTCGGAGCGGCGCCCCCGCCGGGCGCCCCGCGGCCTCGTGGGGAGCGCGCCTGCGCGGAAACGCCCGCCCGCCGCCCGGCCCCGCCCCCGAGGCCCCGCCCCAGCGGGCTCCGCGCGCCCCGCCCCCTTCCGGGCCCCCGGCCGTGGCCACGCCCCCCGCCGCGGCCCGCCTCTCTGGCCTTCGCGCCCCGCGCGCGCCGGGGGGGCTCCGGGGGCTCCGTGCCCGCCCCGGGCCCCGCCCCCGGCCCGTGCGCTGCCCGCGTGGGCGTCCTGGGATCCGGCCCGCCGCGTCGCTGCGCCCAGGGCCCCGCAGCCCCGGCCCCCCGCCGCGGCCTCGCGCGCTCCGCGGCCCGGCGGCCCCTTCCCCGGAGGTCGGCTCTCCGGGGCCTGCGGGCGCCGCTCGGCCGCCTGCCCCGGGCCCTCCCGGGCCTCGGGCGGCTCCTCCTCCGGGCCGGCGCCCTGGCGCGCTCCCGCGGCCCTCCGCCCCTCGCGCGGACGTGCGCGAGGTCTCGGAGCCCGGGAAAGGGGGACCGTCGCGAGAAGCACGACCGGGGCCTCGAGAGGCCGGCGGAGTCGCTGGCGTGAGTGGACTCGCCCCGGCGGGCTGGTGCGCACGATCGTCAGCGAGAGCACGGCATCGCTGTCTCCAGCCGTTACAGGGCCGTGTCTCCGTTGTCCTTCTCGTCTTTTTTCGGGTCGGAGTCGCACTCGGTCGCCCGGACTGGGGCGCAGCGGCCGCTCCCGCCCGCCGCAGCCTCGGCCCGCCGGCTCCGGCGATCCCTCCGCCTCCGCCTTCCGAGCAGCCGGAACCACCGGCGCGCGCCACCACGTCCGGCGGATTGTTTGATTTGCGGTAGAGATGCGGGCTCGCCAAGCTGCCCAGGCGGGTCTCGAACCCGCGGGCTCAGGCCATCCACTCACCTCGGCCTCCCAAAGGCGCGGGATTACGGGCTGAGCCACCGAGCCCGGCCTTTTTTTTTTTTTTAATTTTTTTGAGTCGGAGTCTCACTCTGTCACCCAAACTGGAGTGCGGTGGCTGCTCCCGGCCACCGCAGCCTCGACCTGCTGGGCTCTGGCGATCCTTCTGCCGCAGCCTTTTTCTTTTTTTTGAGTCTGAGTCTCACCCTGTCACCCAGGCTGGAGGGCAGGGGCACGCTCCCGGCCACCACAGCCTCAACCTGCTGGGTTCCGGCGATCCTTGCGCCTCAACCTTCCAAGGAGCCGGAACCACAGGCGCCCGCTACCACATCTGGCTGGTTTTTGATTTATTGTAGAGACGAGGTCTCACCGTGTTGCCCAGGCTGGTTCCAAACCCACGGACTCAGGCAATCCACTGACTTCAGTCTCCCAAAGTGCCGTGATTACAGGCTGAGCCACTGAGCCCAGCCTTCACTTCCACTTTAAGCATGAGGAAACAAGGCTGGGCGTCGTGCCTCGTGCTTATGACCCCAACATTTTGGGAGGCCTAGGCAGGAGGACCACTTGAGCCCAGGAATTCTCAATCAGACTGGGCAACATAGTGAGATCTTGCCTCTACGGAAAAACAATTAGCCGGGCATGGTGGAGCCCACCTGTAGACCCCGCTACTTGGGAAGCTGAGGCGGGAGGATCGCCCGAGCCCAGGAGGTGGAGTCTGAGCTGAGCCACGATTGTGCCGCTGCACTCTCGCCTGGACGACAGAGTGAGACTCCGGTTCCAAAAATAAATAAAAGTAAAAGTAAAAATAAAGGTGAGGAAACGAAGACACAGGGCACTGAGGAACTCGCCCAAGGTCACAGCTAGTTAGCGGCAGAGCCAGGAGCTGGAGCCAGGGGGTTTGGCTGTGGGACCCGTCTCTTAATCCCGTCCCCTCTCTGCCTGGTTAGGAGCAATTTAAGACCTCTGCGGCAGGGAGGGAGCTATTTTCAGCCTGTGACTCCGGGGACAGAAGAGCCCGGGGGCCCGGCTGCCGCCCGCATTGAGCTGCTGCCAGTGACCCCTTTGTGGGCCCCTTCCACACCCACCCCTGCGAAAGCCGGAACAGGTGGACGCCCTTTGACGGCCTGAAAGGCACCAGCAGCAAAAGCCACGGGCTCCGGGTAAGGTTAGCGCGCCCTTATCCTCCAAGGGCCTCCAGGGCTGGGAGTTTTCTTGTTTTCTGAGTCGGAGTCTCACTCTGTCGCCCAGGCTGGAGTGCAGGGGCACGCTCACGGCCACTGCAGCCTCGACCTGCTGGGCTCCGGCGATCCTTCCGCCTCAGCCTTCCCAGTAGCTGGAACCACAGGCGTGTGCTACCACTCCCAGCTAATTTTTATTTATTGTGGAGATGAGGTCTTGCCAAGTTGTCCGGGCTGGCGTCAAACCCACGGGCTCAGGCAATCTACTCGCCTCGGCCTCCCAAAGTGCTGGGATGACAGGCTTGAGCCACTACACCCGGCCAATAAACTGTGTTTTCTAATTAAAAAAAAAAAAAGTATACGAGAGGGAGACCTCCCCCCAAAATGGAATTGTCTTTTGGAGGGCAGGCCCCTGTAGGACGGGCTTCCCCCCAGGTACGTGTTCCAGGAACCCGTCGGCATCCGTGTCCCAGCCAGCGTTGTTGTGAGAGGCTGCGCTGGGCTTCAGGCAAACCTCGTGAGGGAGTCTTTCAGCGAGCTTGCCCATTTCATGCTGGGACTGAGGAGTGCACCGGCCCACGCCCCGAGTGTTCCGCAGTCTTCGCCCGCAGGCACCTCCCTCTCTGTTCACCGACCTCGCCCTGAGCGACTTTTATTTTCGTCCCCCTGGAGGAGAAAAGTCCGCAAGGGAAACCTTTCACCAACGTGGAAGAGGTGAAACAAAAACGGCAGAAGCACTAAATGGCATCAAACCAACCAGTTCAAAAACTATTTTGAGCCATGGAAAAACCATCTTGACAGGTGTATTGCATCAAATGGAAAGCACTTTTTAGCCGGGTGTGGTGGCGCATGCCTATAGTTCCAGCTACTCGGAAGGCCGAGGCAGAAGGATGGCCTGAGCCCAGCAGGTCGAGGCTGCGGTGGTCGTGAGCGTGCCACTGCACTCCAGTCTGGGCGACAGAGTGAGACTCCAACTCCAAAAAAAATAAAGAACATGAGTTAGCTGGGCTCGGTGGCTCAGCCTGTCATCCCGCGCCTTTGGGAGGCCGAGGTGAGTGGATTGCCTGAGCCCGCGGGTTCGAGACCCGCCTGGGCAACTTGGCGAGACCTCATCTCTGCAATAAATCAAAAAATTAGCTGGGCGTGGTAGCGCGCGCCTTTAGTTCCAGCTAGTTGGAAGGCTGAGGCGGAAGTGTTGCCGGAGCCCCAGCAGGTCGAGGCTGTGGTGGCCGGGAGCAGCCACTGCTCTCCAGTCTGGGCGACAGAGTGAGACTCCAACTCAAAAAAAAAAAGAACGTGGGTGTGTGAAGCCCAAAGGGTTGTTCGTATGTGTCTAGCGCTGCCTGCAACTCAAGGCCTGACCACATCCTGCTCTGTTCCTTCTGGCGGATGCTCCTGACCACCTTCCTGGCATCCGCTCACCACTCCTTCTCCCCATCAAACATTCCAGTTTTGGCTGGGCGTGGTGGCCCACGCCTGTAATAGCAGCACTTTGGGAGGCAAGGTGGGAGGATCACTTGAGGTCAGGAGTTTGAGACCAGCCTGGACAACATAGCGAGGCCTCATCTCTACTAACAAATAAAAAGTGAAAGAATTCGGAATGTAAAGAAATGCCTGATGTGTTGGCTCACGCCTGTAGTCACAGCACTTTGAGAGGCTGAGGCAGGAGGATTTCTTTCTTTCTTTTTTTTTTTGAGTTGGAGTCTCACTCCGTCGCCCAGACTGGAGTGCAGTGGCCGCTCCCGGCCACCGCAGCCTCGACCTGCTGGGCTCCAGTGATCCTTCCGCTTCAGCCTTCCGAGTAGCTGGAACTACAGGCGCGTGCTACCATACCCGGCTAATGTTTTGATTTATTGTAGAGATGAGGGCTCGCCAAGTTGCCCAGGCGGGTCTCGAACCCGCAGGCTCAGGCAATCCACTCACCTCAGCCTCCCAGGGCGCGGGATTGCAGGCTGAGCCACCAAGCCCGGTTGGGAGGATTTCTTGAGCCCAGAAGTCTGAGACCCATCTGGGCAACATAGTGAGACCTCGTGTCTAGAAAAAGAAAAAAAAAATTGACTGGGCGTGGTGGCGCATGCCGGTAGTCCCCGCTACTCAGGAGGCTGGGGCGGAAGGATTGCCTGAGCCCAGGAGGTCGAGGCAGCAGTGGCCGTGGCTGTGCCTCTGCACTCCAGCCTGCACGACAGAGTGAGACTCCGGTCGAAGCACTGGAGGTGTCGGGTGAGGGAGGACCCTGCTTGTGGTGGGCTTGGGAGGCTGCATCTCCAGGGCCGCGCCCTCTCATGCCACTGGTGGAGCCCAAGGGGCACAGGGAGGCCAGCACGCTGGGGGCGAGGTGACACTGGGACGCACGTCTCTGATCTCGCAGCTGCCAGGAGTCACTTTCTCAGGTCCCTTGTGTGGTTTCTGCAGCATACAGGGGGCCGTTGTTCAGAACGCCCCCGCAGGCCAGCAGGCGGGACGGGTGGCAGAGTCAGCTGTCGCCCGGGCGGCGGGTGGCTGAGGTGACTCAGATGGGCTGTTGCCGTGGCGACACGGGTTGCCGGCACAAGTAAGGGGGAGGCGGTTGTTAACACTACCAGAGAACGCGGGGCCGCAGCAGCAGCGCCAGCGCCACCCAGGCGTTTGACTGTTTGTCTGTTTCGTGTTTGTTTTTTTGAGTCAGGGTCTCACTCGGTCGCTCTTCCAGGCTGCAGTGTGGTGGCACCATTATGGCCCACGGCAGCCTCGACCTGCCGGACTCAGATGATCCTCCCGCCTCCGCCTCCCGAGTAGCAGGGACTTACAGGTGTGCGCCACCACGCCCGGCTGGGTTTTTTCTTTTTCTAGAGATGAGGTCTCGCTATGTTGCCCAGACGGGTCTCAAACTTCTGGGCTCAAGAAATCCTCCCGCCTCGGCCTCTCAAAGTGCTGAGACTATAGGCAAGAGCCAACACGGCAGGCATTTGTTGACATGTCGAATTCCCTGCACACGCGGCCAGAGGTGCATAATGGGCAGGAGTGAGGGAGGGTCTGGACTCTGCCCTTCGGAAAACTCCCCAGGGAACACCCATGCCGGGTGCAGCTGCAGGAAACAGCACCTCCCCGTGGCAGATCCCTGCCCAAACCCCTCCGCCTCTCTGGCCTGAGCAGTCACTTTCTTGCTCCCAAAGGCCCAGTCTCAGAAAGACCGCGTGGCTGTTCGGCTCCAGGAGTGTGTCACGACAAGCGCCCAAGTTTTTTGAGTGCTCAGTAGTTAAATAGGTCTTCCCAGGTTTCAGCAGGCATGAAACCAAAATATACTTTGGGCTCCCAGGTACATTTACCGAACAGGAAAATGCTACGTGAGATCACTGTGAAAAGCCTGGGCAACACAGTGAGACCTTGTCCCTACAAAACTTAAAAGCCTTGTCCCTACAAAAAGACTGAGGCAGGAGGATCGCTTGAGGCCAGGAGTTCGAGACCATCCTGGGCAACACAGTGAGACCCTGTCTCTACAAAATTTAAAAAATCAGCCGAACAGTTGGCATGTGCCTACAGTCCCAGCTGCTTGGGAGGCTGAGGTCGGAGGATCACTTGAGGGCAGGGATTTGACGCTGTGATGGCACCACAGCACTGCAGCCTGGGGGACAGAGCAGGGCCCGTTCTCTTAGAAAAACGGACAGGCCGGGCATGGTGGCTCCGCTTGTCATCCCAGCCCTTTGGGAGGTCGAAGCGAGTGGATGGCCTGAGCCCACGGGTTTGAGACCAGCCCAGGCAACTTGGTGAGAACTCGTCTCTACAAGAAATAAAAAATTAGCTGAGCATGGTAGCATGCACCTGTGGTTCCAGCTCTTGGAAGGCGGAAGTGAAAGGATCGCCAGAGCCCAGCAGGTCGAGGCTGGGTGGCCATGAGTGAGCGTGCCACTCTAGCCTGGGCAACGGAGTGAGACTCCATTTCAAAAAAAGAAAAGAAAAAGAAACCCCCTTCTGCTCGGCTCTGAGGCTCTCCTGGCCGTGGCTGGCAGGCTCACTGGAACCTCAGCGGGGGCTTCCGACCGCCCCGCAGCGGGGACTGACTTCCTCGGTTCCTGCGCGCGCTTCCGGGAATAGAGAAAGGAAGGGGGCAGGTCTCAGCGTCTTGGCGTCTCGGCGTCTCGGGTCCACAGACACGCGCAGGTGAGAATCCCCCAGAACAAAGCCAGCCGAGCAAAACAGCTCTCCTGGGCCGACGCGTCTTTAGGGAGCTTTAACTGAAGTTTGCCTGGAAAGTAGACAGAGGCCAGGCGCGGTGGCTCAAGCCTGCAATCCAGCACTTTGGGAGGCTGAGGTGAGTGGATTGCCTGAGCCTGCAGGTCCGAGACTAGCCTGGGCAACTTGGTGAGACCTTGTTTCTACAGTAAATCGAAAAATTAGCTGGGCGTGGTAGGGTGCGCCTGTGGTTCCGGCCACTTGGCAGCCTGAGGCGGAAGGATCGCCGGAGCCCGGGAGGCTGAGGCTGCGGTGCCCTGTGAGCGTGCCACTGCCCGCCAGCCTGGGTGACAAGAATGAGACTCCAACTCAAGAAAAAAAAAGACAAAACCAAAAGACCCTTGTGAGGGACTAGAGCGGTCTCTGAGGAAGGGGGAGCATGGGGGGGCTGGAGAGGACGGCCAGGGGCAGGCCCCAGCGCCTCAGCCGGCTGAGACACACCGTTGTCTCCCTCGTAGGGAGAGAGTGTGGCCCATGCGGAATGCCACCAAGGCGATGCTGAGGTTCCTGACGTTTCTGCAGGCCTCTGCTGTCCTGAGTCACCGCTGCTAACGTGAGTGTGGTCTTAACTCCCACGTGGGTCAAGAGCGTGGATCAGTGGATGTGTGGAGCCCAACGTGTTGTTCGTATGTCTCTAGCGCTGCCTGCAACTCAAGGCCTGGCCACGTGCTGCTCTGCTCGTTCTGGCAGATGCTCCTGACTGCCTTCCTGGCATCTGCTCACCACTCCTTCTCCCCATCAAACATTCCAGTTTTGGCCAGGTGTGGTGGCTCACGCCTGTAATCGCAGCACTTTGGGAGGCCAAGGTGAGAGAACTGTTTGAGCCCAGGAGTTCGAGACTAGCCTGACAACATAGAAAAACCTTGTCTCAACAAAACATAAAAAAAAAAAACTAGCCAGGCATAGTCCCAGCTGCTCGGGAGGTAGAGGTGGGAGGATCACCTGAGCCCAGGACATCGAGGCTGTGGCGAGGCTGTGATCATGTCATGGCCCTCCAGTATGGGCGGCAGAGTGGACCCCGACTTACAAAGAAACCCAGGTCAGCCCCCTGGGGTCCCCTCCCACTGTGGGGGCTTTTCTGTCCTCTTAATAAATCCTGCTTAGCCGGGCTCGGTGGCTCAGCCTGTAATCCCGCACCTTTGGGAGGCTGAGGTGAGTGGATGGCCTGAGCCCGCGGGTTCAAGACCCGCCTGGGCAGCGAGACCTCATCTCTACAATAAATCAAACAATTAGCCGGGCGTGGTAGCGCGCACCTGTAGTTCCAGTTACGTGGAAGGATGAGGCGGAAGGATCGCCGGAGCCCAGCAGGCGAGGCCGCGGTGGCCGGGAGCGGCCACTGCACTCCAGTCTGGGCGACAGAGTGAGACTCCAACTCAAAAAATCAATCAATCAATCCTGCTTTAAAAAAAAATCCAGTTTTGCTTAAGTATCCCCTTCATCTCCTAGTTCGTCAGTGTCTGACCCTTCCTTGGCAATGACCTTTGGTCCACGCATGCTCGTTCATTCCAACGAGGGTGAGGGGACGGACGGGTGCCTCTCGGTTTTGTGGACGCGAGGAAGGAAACTTGACCGTCCCCCATCGCCGGCCTCTGACCCGCCGTTAAGACTGTGGTACGTGGGTTTCCTGTCACTGGCACGGTCGGCCCAGCACTGATGTGTGCAGTAAGGAAGCGAGTTGCAGAGAGAAGGAGACGGCTCGTGGGCCCAGAGGGTCGATGGGCCGGGGGATGCAGCTTGCTTCCACAAAGGCTGTGTGGCAGGGCCGTGTCTTCCTCCTGTGCTGCTGTGTCTTTTAGTCCCTGCAAGTGTCCCTGTCCAAAAAGCAGGTTCCCTGGACCCGCCTTACCTGCATTTCTTGTCTCAACAATAACTGTTTAGCTTCCCAGGGGCATCGGAAAGGGCTGCTGAGGCTGATGTGCAACGCCAGGATGGGAAACGCCATCAGCTGGGAAGCGCTGTCACTGATGCTTGTGGCCACCCAGGCGCCCGTCCTCGCCCGAGTGGGCTTCCTGCTAGACGCGGGGTGGCCCTCCTCGTCTGCCATCAGCACGCCTTAGACGTCAGGTCTATTTTTTGTTTTTTTGGAGTCGGGATCTCGCTCTGTGGCCCAGGCTGGAGGGCAGTGGCACGATCACAGCCACTGCAGCCTCGGCAAACCTCCGCCTCAGCCTCCCGAGTAGCTGAGACTGCAAGGTGCGTCACCCCACACCAGGCTACTATTTTTTTATTTCATTTTATTTTATTTATGTATTTATGTATTTATTTGTTTTATTTTTTTTTGAGTCGGAGTCTCACTCTGTCGCCCAGACTGGAGGGCAGCGGCCGCTCCCAGGCACCGCAGCCTCAACTTGCTGGGCTCCGGCGATCCTTCCGCCTCAGCCTTCCAAGCAGCTGGAACTACAGGCGCGTGCTACTACACCCGGGTAGTTTTTTTTTTTTTTAAATTGTAGAGACAAGGTCTCGCCAAGTTGCCCAGGCTAGTCTCAAACCCGTAGGTCCAGGCAACCCACTTGCCTTGACCTCCCAAAGTGCTGGGATAACAGACTGAGCCACTGAGCCCGGCCTATATTTTTAATTAATTAATGAATAACTTCAGCCTGGATAACTCAGTGAGACCCTGTATCTACAAAAATAAAAATACAGGCTGGGCATGGTGGCTCACTCCTGTAATCCCAGCATTTTAGGAGGCCAAGGTGGGAGGAATGCTTGAACCCAGGAGGTTGAGACCAGCCCAGGCAACATAGTGAGACCTTGTCTCTCCAAAAAATCAAAACATTACCTGGGTGTGGTGGCACAGGCCTGTAGTCCCAGCTACTTGGGAGGCTGAGGTAGCAGGCTGAGGCTGTTGTGAGCTGTGATTGTGCTAATGCACTCTAATCTGGGTGACAGAGTGAAACCCTAGCTAAAAAAAAAAAAATAAAAAATGTAGCTGGGCTCGGTGGCTCAGCCTGTAATCCCGCGCCTTTGGGAGGCTGAGGTGAGTGGATTGCCTGAGCCCGCGGGTTTGAGACCCGCCTGGGCAGCGAGACCTCATCTCTACAATAAATCAAAAAATCAGCTGGGCGTGGTAGCGCATGCCTGTATTTCCAGCTACTTGGAAGGCTGAGGTGGAAGGATCGCTGGAGCCCAGCAGGTCGAGGCTGCGGTGGCCGGGAGCGGCCACTGTACTCCGGTCTGGGCGACAGAGTGAGACTCCGACTCCAAAAAAACAAAAAATTTGCCAGGTGTGGTGGTGCCCACCTGTAGTCCCACCTGCTCTGCTGAGGCAGGAGGATCACTTGAACCCAGGCTACAGTGAGCTGCGTTCGTGCCACTATACTCCATCCTGGGCGACAGAGCAAGACCCGGTCTCCTGGGAAGAAAAAGCTAATAAGTTAATAAGTAAATGAAAGTGTGATGAGATTGTGAGCTGACTTTATTTTCATGCTTTTATGATGCTGTAGATATGATTAAACTATTAAAAAAAGAAAACAAAATTAGGCTCGATGCTGTGGCTCAAGCCTGTAATCCCAGCACTTGGGGAGGTCGAGGTGAGAGGATTGCCTGAGCCCGTGGGTTCGAGACCCGCCTGGGCAACTTGGCGAGACCTCATCTCTACAATAAATTTTTAAAAAGATAGCTGGGCGTGGTAGCATGCACCCACCTATAGTTTTGGCTACTTGGAAGGGTGAGGTAGAAGGATCGCCAGATCGCCAGAGTCCAGCAGGTTGAGGCTGGGTGGCTGTAAGTGTGCCCCTGCACCTCAGCCTGGGCGATGGAGTGAGAGGCCGACTCAAAAAAAAAAAAAAATATATATATATATATATACACATAGGGTGGTGGGTAAGAGCTGAAATACCACCCATTGTGCCAACTGTGTACCACGCTCACCACGTGGGTGACAGACTCGACGGAAGCCCAAGCCTCAGCATCACACAGTGAACCTGCATCACACACCTGCACGTGGACCCCTTGAATCTAAAGTAAAGTAACGAAAAAAAGGTAGGGAATCCCTAATGCGTCAGACCCTGGGCTAAGTGCTGGTTCCCTCCCAGGGGACAAGACAGACCGTCCGGCGCTTACAGGCAACATCGAGAAGACAGGTACCAAGACGTGTCACACATGTGCTTGTTTCACTGCAGCTGTGGTGAGGTAGGGAGGGCAGGCCCGGGGGATTTCGGCGAGCCTGCGGGAAGGGACCGGCAGGGGCCTCTGAGTGACGTCTGGATGGGGCCTCAGGATCACCAGGAGACAGACAGGTGGAGGGCGCCGTCCCCACGGACGGACACTGCAGGTTCGCAGGGGGTCACTGCACTCCAGTCTGGGTGACAGAGTGAGACTCCAACTCAAAAAAAAAAAAAAGGAATAAAATACACCAACGGCGACATCCCCTCCAAGTTCACCTGTGTTTTGCCACAGTAAAAATAATCTTTTAACTTTCAAATAAAGGGGCCAGGCTCGGTGGCTCAGCTTGTAATCCCGCGCCTTGGGGAGGCTGAGGTGAGTGGATTGCCCGAGCCCGTGGGTTCGAGACCTGCCTGGGCAACTTGGCGAGACCTCATCTCTACAATAAATCAAAAAATCATCCGGGCGTGGTAGCGTGTGCCTGTAATTCTGGCTACTTGGAAGGCTGAGGCAGAAGGATCGCTGGAGCCCAGCAGGTTGAGGCTGTGGTGGCCGGGAGCGGCCACTGCACTCCAGTGAGACTCCAACTCAAAAAAAAAGAAAAAACACAGATGGCATAAAATATGCCATTCTAGCCATCTGACCCGCCCCATCCAGGGGCATTACATTCACATTCACAATCTGGTGCAACCTCCAGGGCTGTCTGCTGCAGAGTAGAAACTCTGAGGTCCTTAAGCAATGACTCTGCGTTCCTTCCTACCCCAGTCCCCGGTCATCTCTAATGTGTCTCCTGTCTGTGAGTTTGTCTAGTCTAGCTATTTCATGTACCTGCAGTAAGGTGACACGTCTCCTTTTGTGTCTGGCTTATTCTCTTAGCACGATGCTTTCAAGGTTCATCTGAGTTGTTGGCGAGTACCAAAAACCTCACTCCTTTTTATGGCTGAATATCAACCATTCCATTGTGTGTATAGATCATGAGTCGTTTTGATGGATGTTTCTACACTTTGTTTCTACAGTTTGAGTGTCGGAAAATATTGTGGCTATGGACTTTGGTGTGTAAGTATCTGTTTGAGTACCTGTTTTCATTTATTTTTTTGAGTTGGGGGTCTCACTCTGTTGCCCAGGCCAGAGCACAGTGGCATGACATTGGCTCACCATAGCCTCAACCTCCTGGGTTCAGCCAGTCCTTCCACCTCAGCCTCCCAAGTAGCTGGGTGGGACTACAGGCGTGCACCACCATGCCTGGCTAATTTTTGGGGTTTTTTTTGAATTGGAGTCTCACTCTGTGGCCCAGGCTGGAGTGCAGTGGCATGCTCACAGCCACCATAGCCTCGACCTGCTGGGCTCAGCTGATCCTTTAGCCTCAGCCTTTCAAGTAGCTGGGACTACAGGCCTATGCCACCACACCCATCTAATTTTTTGCTTTATTGTAGAAATGAGATCTTGCCAAGTTGCCCAGGCTGGTCTCGAGCCTGTGGGCTCAGGCCTCCCAAAGTGCTGGGATTATAGGTGTGAGGCACTATACCTGGCCACCTGGCTAATTAATAAAATGTTTGTAAATATGAGGTCTCACTTTGTTGCCCAGGCTGTTCTCAAATTCTCTCAAGAGATTCTCCCGCCACGGCTTCCCACTGTACTCGGCCTTAGTTTAACTTTTTTTTTTTGAGTTGGAGTCTCACTCGGTCACCCAGACTGGAGTGCAGTGGCCGCTCCCAGCCACCGCAGCCTCACCTGCTGGGCTCCAGCGATCCTTCTGCCTCAGCCTTCCGAGTAGCCGGAATTACAGGCATGCGCTACCATGCCTGGCTGATTTTCTGATTTATTGTAGAAATGAGGTCTCGCTGCCCAGGCAGGTCTCGAACCCACGGGCTCAGGCAATCCACTCACCCCAGCCTCCCAAAGGCGCAGGATTACAGGCTGAGCTACCAAGCCCGGCTTGTTTAACTTATTGAGAAGCCCGGCTCAGTGGCTCAGCCTGTAATCCCGCGCTTTGGGAGGCTGAAGTGAGTGGATTGCCTGAGCCTGCGGGTTTGAGACCTGCCCGGGCAACTTGGCCAGACCTCATCTCTACAAAAAATAAAAAAAATGGCTGGGCGTGGTAGCACACGCCTGTAGTTCCAGCTACTTGGAAGGCTGAGGCGGAAGGATCTCCGGAACCCAGTGGGTTGAGACTGCGGTGGCCGGGAGAGGCCACTACACTCCAGTCTGGGCGACTGAGTGAGACTCCAACAACAACAACAAAAAAAACTTTGAGAAACCATCTGAGGATTCTATTTCCACAGTGGCTTTCACCACTTTCCGTTCCTGCCAACGATGCCCGAGGGCTCGGATTTCTCCACATCCTTGCCAACGCTTGTGATTTTCCATGAACAACAACCAGTCATGGACGTGAAGGGTGTGTCTGGGCATTTGATTCTGACTCTTCTGTGTCCTCAAGAACCGGTCTCTCCTGAAACCCGGAAGCTCTTTGGGGTCACTCGCCTGGCAGGAGGCTTCCCAGACCGCCTGAGCCTTTTGCCCGTGTTTGATTTCCTGCCCAGATCCCGACAGCTCTGGGCACACGTGGGCGGGGGTCACCTGGCGTCTGCAGCGGCACCTCCTGGCAGGTGTTCCGGGCCTGTCGGGGAGGGCAGACCTCATCTCTTTCACCTGGTACACAGCCAGCGGATGTCTCTGGAGGCACCCAGGGGTTCTGCCTGATACAAGGGAGTCAATGAATGACTGCGTGAAGCCACTGGCCACAGCCCGAGGACCTGTCCCTTGCCACTCTGCTTCACGCTCGCCAGTCTCTCTCCAGCGCCCCCGAGGTGGCTCCGGTCACCACTGCGGTGGACAGGGCTGACTGGGCCTGGCCGGCCTCCCCCGGCCGTCTTCCACTGCTGCCCCCCCTCCTCTGGGCTTCCGAGCCTTCCTCAGGTGCGCGAAGCTCTTCCCCACTCAGGGCCTCGGCACCGGCCTCCTCCGGCGGCTCGGGACTTCCTCGGCCCTCTCTGCGAGGCCTTCCCCTGGGCCCGAGTCCGGCTCCTCCTCCTGACCCTGCTAATGCTAACACGTGGTGACAGGAAAAAAGGCATCATTCGGACCTGGGTTTTGAAATAACTTAAAATTTTTGGAACAGTTTCAAAGGTATTGCAGAAAGTTTCAACATGCCCTTTATCTAGCCTCTGCTTGTTGTTTTCTTTTTTCTTTTTAGAGTCAGGGTCTTTCTCTGTGGCGCCCTCAGGCTGGAGTGGCACAATCATCGCTCACTGCAGCTTCTGCCTCCTGGGCTCAAGAGATCCTCCCGCCCCCACTCCCAAGTAGCAGGGACTACAGGCCTATGCCACAACGCCTGGCTAAATTTTTGATATTTTGTAGAGACAAGGCCTCGCTATGTTGGCCAGGCTGGTCTCAAACTTCTTGGCTCAAGCAATCCTCTTGCTTTAATCTCCCAAAGAGCTGGGATCACAAGTGTGAGCCACCACGACTGGCCTGGGGGAAGAATTTTTAATATCAATACTACACACACACACACACACACACACACACACACACACACACCTCTGCAACTATTTTCATTCAAAAGTATAAGTTTTAGATATATCTATGTTGACACATATAGACCAAGGTAACTATTTTTTTTTTGAGTCGGAGTCTCACTCCGTCGCCCAGACTGGAGTGCAGTGGCCGCTCCCGGCCACCACAGCCTCGACCTGCCGGGCTCCGGCGATCCTTCCGCCTCAGCCTTCCAAGTAGCTGGAACTACAGGCGCGCGCTACCATGCCCGGCTAATTTTTTTGATTTATTGTAGAGATGAGGTCTTGCCAAGTTGCCCAGGCGGGTCTCAAACCCGCAGGCTCAGGCAATCCACTCACCTCAGCCTCTCAAAGGCGCAGGATTACAGGCTGAGCCACTGAGCCCGGCTACTATTTTTTTTTTTAATTTTTAATTTTTTTTTGAGTCAGAGTCTTGCTCCGTCCCCCAAGCTGGAGTGCAGCAACACGCTCACGGCCACTGCAGCTTCGACCTGCTGGGCGCTGGAGATCCTTCCGCCTCAGCCTTCCAAGCAGCTGGGACTACAGGCGTGCACCACCACACTCGGCTAATTTTTTGGTTTATTGTGGAGACGGGGTCTCACCATGTTGCCCAGGCCAGACCAAGTTACCTTCTCCTATTTGTTTAAATTTTTTCTGAGTTGGAGTCTCACTCCTTCGGCCCAGGCTGGGAGTGCGGTGGCACACATGCTCACGGCCACCTAGCGTCGACCTGTTGGGGTGCTGCCTCAGCCTTCTGCGTAGCCGGAACGACAGATGCGCGCTGCCATGCCCAGGTATTTTTTATTTTATCGTAAAGATGAGGTCTCGCCAAGTTGCCCGGGTGGGTCCCGAACCCGTGGGCTCAGGCGATCCACTTGCCTCGGCCTCCCAAAGTGCTAGCCCGGCCAAGTTACCTTCTTTTCAATGCCCTATAGAATTTCACGCTGAACGCTTTACCTTTTACCGAGCCTCGCCCCTGGTGGCGAGCCTTCGGGCTGATCCTGCATTTCCTTTATTACAGGCGCTATCTTGGTGGTTGTCCTTGCTTGCATGTCCACAGGCCCATGGACTGGCATCACGCGTATAACCAGAAGTTGCCTTGCTGAAACACGGGCTTCACAGAAGTCGTCCAGCTGACCTCTCTGAACGGGCTGGGCCAGTTCACAGTTTTTGCCATGACGGAGCGATGTCCGTCGGAGTTTTATTTTCCATGTGTCTGAGGACAGTATGGCTGGGAACCTTGCCGTGTGTTTACCAGCCGTGTGCGTCTCCTTTTCTCAGCAGAAGGCTGAGGCAGCACCCCAACAGGTGACCTGCCTGTGCTTGTGACTTGCCTGTTTTTCTAGTGGACTGCTCATCGTTTTCCTTCCTGTTCTGCTAGGTCCGGATACAAACCCCTGGTCTTTGGAGACTGCAGATTTTTTTCCTAGTCAGTTGTTTATCTTTTATTTTGTGTCTGTTTTTCAGTTATTAATCTCTCTGATTTTTAAAATGTTTATTCTTATTTTTTTAAAGTTCTCGATAGAAAAGCAATACAAACAATGCAAGAAATTAGCATAAAGAAGGAAACAGATCACCCCGAGTCACCGCCAGGAGGAACCCACTTGGGCACACATTTTCTGCTCGTTGCCGGTGTGTGCCGCGTTGGCACAGTCGAGGTCGCGTTCGGTGCGCGCGTCTGCACGTCTGTTGTCCGCTCTGCACCATCGTGGCCTTTGGACACAAACTGCGGCGCTTCTAAAGTGCCCTTGGCTGGAGCTTTTCCCAGAAGCCGAGGAGGGGAGAAGCAGGAGCCTGGCCGCGCTGACCGCCCCGAGGTGGGCTCGAGCCGGACGGGCTCGGACCAGGGGGCCCGAGGGCGCGGCGCGTGTCTGAGGCCAGGAGCTTGGCTGGGGTGACACCCGGAGCCCTGCCTCGGGCCACCGGCGCTGGGCCCCGGGGCAGACCTCCTGGGGAGAGCCTCCGACCGAGGGCAGCACGCCAGGCCGCGGGGCCTACGGGGGGGGCTTGCTGCCGCTGACGGCGCCGCAGACGGGCGTGCAGACCTGGGCGCGCCGGGGCCTGGGAAGGGAGCGCCGCGGGAGGCCGGGAGGGCCGCGGGCGGACGACGCGCCCCCGCAGGGCCACAGGCGCGCGCTGCCACGCCGGCTGGTGTTCGATGTGCTTGGGGACGCGGTCTCGCCGACGCGCCGGGCGGGCCTCGAACCCGCGGGCACGGGCATCCACTCGCCTCGCGTCCCAAGGCGCCGGGATGCCCGCCTGAGCCGCCGAGCCCGCCGGACGTGCTTTCTGGCCGGCGGGCACGGCCGGGCCAGGGGCTTCTCGGGAGGGGCGTGGGCGGGTGGCGGGATGCGGCCTTGCGGGGGAGCCGCGCGGTGAGGGCGGGGCGGCCCGAGGCCGAGGTCGGCTCGCGGCGGACCCGGGATTCGAACCCGTTCCCACCGCCTCCAGGCAGGTGCCTGGCGCTGGGGGATCGGACGTGCGGCGAGGCGCGGGCCGGCGGGACGCCGGGCCGAGGAAGCAGGCCGGCCCTCGCCAGGGCGGGCAGCGGGCGAGCCGGCCCGCCGTCGGGGGCGGGCGCGCGGCCAGGGAGCGTCCGGGCGCCGGCTGTGCGGCGGAGCCGGGGGACGGAACAGGCGCCGGTCCCCGGCGGCCGGCGGGGGCGGGGCCGCGCGGCGGGGGCGGGGCCAGGCGGGCGCGGCGCGGCGGGGCGGGGCCAGGCGGCGGCAGTTGCGCGCTGGGGTCGCGGCGGAGCGGCGGGACTGGTGAGTGCGCGGGGCCCGCGGGCGGCGGGGCGTGGGCGCGCGACCCCGGCCCGCGGCGCCGGCCGCGTGCCCAGGGGCCCCTCCCGGCCGCGCCGCCCCGCGGCCCGGTGCTCGCCGCGTCACGCGCGCCATTGTCCTCGCCGCGGCCGGGACCCGCCCCGGCCGCCGCCGGCGCCCCCTCCCTGCCGGCGCCGGCCTCCTCGCCCTCCTCGCCCCGCGCCGCGGCGTCGTGCGGAAGCGCTGCCGGCCGGCCGTTCGCTGCGCTCGCGGCGGGCGCGCGGCGCGGGCGGCCCGGGCAGGGGTCCGGCGGCGCGCGGGCGCGGCGGGCGGCTGCCGAGCGCGGGCGGCGCGGGCCTTCCGGGCCGCGCTCCTGCGACGGCCTCGGCGGGGCGGGCGCGTGCTGGCCGCGCCGGCGTCCGGGCGCCTCGCGGCGCGGGCCGCGGCGGGCCCGGGCGGGAGGGCGGCCCCCGCGCGAGGGGAAGCCGCGGCCCCGCCGCCCGCCTCGCCGCCGCCGTCGCGCGCGCCGCCGCCCGACCCGGCCGGCTCCGTCGGCGCCTCCCGCGCGGCGCGGCCTCGGGCGCGTGCCCGCGGCGGCGCGCTCTGCCGGCGTCTGCGGCCGCCGCGGCGCCCCTGCCCGCGGAGGGCCGTGTCCGCGCGAGGGGCCCGGCCCGCAGTCCCCGGTCGCGGGCCCGGCGTCGCCGCGGAGCGGCCTCCTCGCGTCGGGGGCCTTCGGGGCTGCCCTTTCGGGCCTCCGGCCCAGCCTCTCTGCCGGCCTGCGGGCCGGTGGCGCCCCGCCGCGCGCTTGTCGTTTGTCGCCGTCTTCCTGCAGGCTCCCGCGCAGTTGCGACGTGGCGCGTGGCGTCTCGTGGCGTCTCGTGGCTTGCTGTTCCGCGGCTTCGCATCCCCCCAGCTTTGTGTTCGGAAAGTTCTCGTCCTGCGGAGGAGGGCGACGTTAGCTCAGTGAATGCTCGTGCACGTTTCGTCTGGATTTCCCTGTCGCTAACAGATCTTCTGCTGCCACGTTTCTGTGCATCCCTTGAAAGTAGGCCGCACGCGGCGAGACGCTTCGCCCCTCCAAAATTCTTCTTTTCGAGTTGGCGTCTCGCCGTCTGGCACCCAGGCTGGGCTTAGGCGGTCCTTACGGCTCAGCCTTCCAGGTAGCTGGGACTGCAGATGCAGTCGCCCGGCCTGGCTAGGGCTTTGGTGATTTATGGCGGAGGTGAGGTCTCACCAGGTGGCCCCGGCTGGTCTGCAACCCCTGGGCCCAGGCAGTCCTCTCGTTCGGCCTCCCAGCGTGCTGGGCGGGACCGGCGGAGCCACCGCGCCCGGCGTGAATTCTCTTTCCTGCAGGAAAGCCTTTCTTCGTTTCATCTGTGAGGCGGTGCATCTCGGTATCCTTCTGAAAGCTGAGTGGTTTTGCTTTGCGCATTTAGCTTATTAGTTTTTGGCTGGGAGTCTCACTCTGTCGCCCAGACTGGAGTGCCGTGTCCCGCTCCCGGCCACCTGCAGCCTCGACCTGCTGAGCTCCGGCCATCCTTCCGCCTCAGCCTCCCAAATAGCCAGAACCACAGGCGCGCGCTGCCACGCCCAGCTGGTTTTTTGTTTATCGTGGAGAGGAAGTCTCCCCACGTTACCCGGGCTGGTCTCGAATCCATGGGCTCAGGCAATCCTCTTGCCTCCGCCTCCCAAAGTGCTGGATGACCGGCGCGAGCCACTGCATCTGACTACATTTAGGCTTGTGGAGTGGTTTTTTTTTTTTGGCTTTATCTTTAATATTGTGTTCATTAGCATTTGTGGGTTTTTTTTAACTTTTTTTTTACAGCAGAAGCGAGACCTTAATGAGAGTTATTTATTTTAGTCTATATGAATTGTTACACTACAAATTTCCCAGCCTGGGCAACATAGTGAGACCTTGTCTCTACAAAAATTAAAATTAACTCGGCTTGGTGGCCCACACCTGTAGTCCCAGCTATTCGGAAGGCTGAGGCGGATGGATCTCTTGAGCTCAGGAGGTCGAGGCCACAGTGAGTTGTGATTGTGCCACTGCACCAGCCTGGGGGACAGCCAGATTAAAAAAAAAAATAATCCAACATTCTATACTGTTTTGTCTGGTTTTCCTGTAAAGGTGAGATCCTTGACAAAGATGTTGCAAACTTTTTTAACCAGTCATGTAAGAATCTAATTAGGCATTTATATATCTCACTCAGGTTTGTTTTAGAGCTGCTAAGTAGACCAGCTAGAATGGTGTGTAGTTGAAATAGCTCACACATATCAAAATTGAAAGAATTTTAGGTTATATTCGTAAGAATTTAACCGGTATTCTGTGTAAATAAGACCAAGCTGTAGCTTGGAAAGTAAATGATGGAGTCTTTCACAAATATGAAGTCAGTAAATGCCATTTTTTAGCTTTGAATTACTGATTTGATTTTGAAGTCGGTTTTTATTACTATTTTTGAGTTGAAATCTCACTCTGTCGCCCAGGTGAAAGTGCAGTGACTTGCTCATGGCTTCCGCTGCTTGACCTGTTGGGCTCAGGCGATCTTTCTGCCTCAACCTTCCAGGAACCACAGGTGTGTGCCTTCATGCCTGGCTAATTTTTCTTGATTTATTGTAGACATGAGGTCTTGCCTGGGCTGGTCTTGAACTCATGGGCTCTGGCAATCCTCTCACCTCGGCCTCCCAAAGTGCTGGGATCGTAGGCATGAACCCCCATGCCCGGCCATTTTTTTTTTTTTTGAGTTGGAGTCTCACTCTGTCGCCCAGACTGCAGTGCAGTGGCCGCTCCCGGCCACCGCAGCCTCGACCTGCCGGGCTCCGGCGATCCTTCCGCCTCAGCCTTCCGAGTAGCCGGAATTACAGGCGCGCGCTACCACGCCCAGCTGATTTTTTGATTTATTGTAGAGATGAGGTCTCGCTGCCCAGGCGGGTCTCGAACCCGCGGGCTCGGGCAATCCACTCACCTCAGCCTCCCAAAGGCGCGGGATTACAGGCTGAGCCACCGAGCCCGGCTCCAAAAAATGTTTTTAAAAATTGGCCGGAGCCGGGCTCAGTGGCTCAGCCTGTAATCCCGCGCCTTTGGGAGGCTGAGGTGAGTGGATTGCCCGAGCCCGCGGGTTCGAGACCCGCCTGGGCAGCGAGACCTCATCTCTACAATAAATCAAAAAATCAGCTGGGCGTGGTAGCGCGCGCCTGTAATTCCGGCTACTCGGAAGGCTGAGGCGGAAGGATCGCCGGAGCCCGGCAGGTCGAGGCTGCGGTGGCCGGGAGCGGCCACTGCACTGCAGTCTGGGCGACAGAGTGAGACTCCAACTCAAAAAAAAACACAAAAAACAGTTTTTGGAGAGATGAGGTCTTGCCAAGTTGTGCAGGCTGGTCTTGAACCCCTGGGCTCAGGCAGTCCTCTTGCCTCAGTTTCCCAAAGTGCTGGGATGACAGGTGTGAGCCACTGCGCCTGGCTGCAGTAGGTTTGATGAAATAATTCCCGACATAGTTTTCTGTAGCTCTGGCATCTTTCAGGAAAAAAGAAACCTATAAGTAGTAGATTAGAATTAGGGTACATTAATTGATTTGGAAAATATATGAACTGTGACAGCCGCTGGCACAAAAGGGACACGCTGAAACTTTAGCTCCGGAAGTCAAAACCCGTTACTCATCCTTCCAAGCACAGAGTGCTGTGTTGCTGAGGACTCGAGCCGGAACACACTAGGGTCTAACGTCATGAGCAACTTACTAAGTGCTTTCCATGTGCCAGCCACTGTTCTTCCAACTGTCCCTGTTTTGGGGTGGCAGAAATGGAAGTGATTACACAGTTTGCTCCTTTGGAAAGCTCGTCTGGGAGCCGGGCCTTGCACCCGGGCAGAGTGGCACGAGTAGCGTTAGTTGTCACTTCAGTCAGGGTGCTTAACTTCTCTGTCCCGTTTCCTCCTTTGTAAAATGAGGATGTCAGTCCTAACTCATAGAGTTGTTGTGAGGCGTCAGTTAGTTGAAGTGTGTGGTGTAGTGTTCAGAGTCAAGCGTGAAAAGTAGTAGGCACTCAGCCAGTGTCAGCTGTTACTGTGTTAGCGTTATTAAGGCACGGAGCTCATGTGTGTCTCCGTCTCTGTTTTTGCCAAATGAGTGGACTAAACCTGAAATGTGAACTTGCACATAAGAAGGTGGGAACGTTGTGGTGATTATTCCTGCCTTTCTGACTTTTTAAGTCTCTTTTTATTGTAAGAGGAAAGATAAGAGCTAAATCTGGCTGGTTGCAGTGGCTCAGCCTGTAATCCCAGCACTTTGAGAGGTCAAGGTGAGAGGATTGCCTGATCTTGGCGGTTTGAGACCAGCCTGGGCAACTTGGCGAGACCTCATCTCTGTAATAAATTACAAAAACTATCTGGGCATGGTGGCGTGCATCTGTTGTTCCAGCTCCTTAAGGCTGAGGTGGAAGGATCGCCTGAACCCAGCAGGTCGAGGCTGTGGTGGCTGTGAATGTGTCCCTGCACTCCAGCCTAGGCGACAGAGTGAGACTCCAACTCAAAAAAAAAAGAGAGTCAAATCAGTTGAATGGTGAGCAGAAGAGGCCGAGTGCGTGCAACTTTTCAGGTGTGATTCCAGGTACTGCTCCACATGCTCTAACTAACTTCTCATCCCCACCCTATGAGTTAGGGACCGTTAGCCTTGTTTAACAAAGAAGGAAACAGGACTGGGGAAGCACCTTGGCTGAAGTGATGGCCCTAAGGACACTGGTGGTTGAGAGTGCAGGTCCTGGATCCGCACTGCCTGGGCGGAAGATGTGGCTCCCAGACCTCAGGGCACGCTTCTGACTGAGCAGCGAGCTCAGGGTGGCAGGACAATGAGTTCTTTGTGAAATAAAGCAGAGGTTTTTTTTTTTTTACCTGCTTTTGAGTTTTTTTTTTAAAGCAACATTTAGGAATCATTACTGAAGGTGCAAAGCGGTATACATTGGCTGAATGTAAACATTGCACAGCTTTGTGTTTCCTTTATGCTTTTGAAGACCTTAGTTAATGACATCCGTGTTTTGAGGATAATAGCCCAGTCTTTTCATCTGTTTTCCTCACATGTTCCCTTACTCTTTGTGTCAGTAACTGTGTTATTGTGGAAGGTCTGGCAGCATTTAAAACATTCAGTTAGAAGCAACCTTAATATGCTGGTGTAGAACAAATGTATGAGCATTCTGTGTGATACTGCAGAGTGGCAGCAATAGAATGGTGAGGAGAGTGTCACGGAATTCTGGTATTTTGGGTTTCTTCCCCCCCTTCCTTTCCGTTCCTCTCCTTTTCTCCTGGCATGATCACACCTCGACCTCTTGGGCTCAGGCATTCCTTCCACCTCAGCCTCCCAAAGTGCTGGGATTACAGGTGTGAGCCACCATGCCCAGCCTCTTTCTTTCTTTTTTTTTTGTTGAGTTAGAGTCTCACTTGGTCGCCTAGACTAGAGTGTAGTGGCTGCTTCCGGCCACTGCAGCCTCAACCTGCTGGGCTCCGGCAATCCTTCCGTCTCAGCCTTCCGAGTAGCTGGAACTACAGGCGTGTGCTACCATACCCGGCTAATTTTTTGTTTTTTGGTTTTTTTTTGAGTTGGAGTCTCACTCTGTCGCCCAGACTGGAGTGCAGTGGCCGCTCCCGGCCACCGCAGCCTCGACCTGCTGGGCTCTGGTGATCCTTCCGCCTCAGCCTTCCAAGTAGCTGGAATTACAGGCGCGTGCTACCACACCCAGCTAAAATTTTTAAATTTGTTGTAGAGCTGAGGTCCCGCCAAGTTGCCTAGGCAGGTCTTGAACCCGCAGGCTCAGGCAATCCACTCACCTCAGCCTCCCAAAGTGAGGGATTATAGGCTGAGCCACTGAGCCCAGCCTGGTATATTTTCAAAACCTTAGGAACAGATTAAATAAATCTGTGTTTTCCAGTTACAGTTTCAGACTACAGATAGGAGCATATTGTTGCTTGAAGACGAAAAGAAATTGTCAAGGCAACAGGAACTATGTTTTTCACTTGACAAAGTCTCTTCTCAACTTTATTATTTTCCACCAGAGAACAAGGAACCTTTTGTCCCAAGGCCTGATGTTGAAATGTTAACAAAATATTGTTGTATTAATCAAGCCAAGATTCTTATGCATGTGTGAGCCAAGAGTAAGATTTCACCAAGATTCATTTAGAGCATGAAAAGCAACTTGTGCAACTTGTGAATTCTTGCGTTTTCAGGCTCACACAAAGATTAGCTTCTGAACAGCCGAGAGCTTTGTGTGTAGAGGTGTAATGGTTCACTTATTTCTGTCTGTGTGTCCAGTCTACTGTGCAAGATGTCTGGGAAAAGAGCCCAAGAGAGAACAGTTTCACCCTGAGGTGGCTTATGTGTTAGAGAGAGGCACTGCCAAAGTGCAAGCCGTCACGTGTGTTACATCTGGAAGTGTTCACACGCAAGAAGAAGAGTAAGGCAGGGCGCGCGGAAGAGAGAGACAGTGTAGGGGTGTGTGCGATTTTGCCAGCAGGGCTCTGTTCGCCGTCTGGCCGCTCTGGTGCAGCCTGTGAGTGTTGGCCTTTAATAGGAAGGTGTGGGACAACTTGAGGCAAACAGTATACAGAACTCCGAATGAAAATAATGAAGTGAGCCGGGCTCGGTGGCTCAGCCTGTAATCCCGCGCCTTTGGGAGGCTGAGGTGAGTGGATTGCCTGAGCCCGCGGGTTCGAGACCCGCCTGGGCAGCGAGACCTCATCTCTACGATAAATCAAAAAATCAGCCGGGCGTGGTAGCGCATGCCTGTAATTCCGGCTACTCGGAAAGTTGAGGCGGAAGGATCGCCGGAGCCCAGCAGGTCGAGGCTGCGGTGGCCGGGAGCGGCCACTGCACTCCAGTCTGGGCGACAGAGTGAGACTCCAACTCTTAAAAAAAAAAATTAAAACTTACAAATTCCAAGTTTTGTATCCTTTTTTTTTTTGAGTTGGAGTCTCACTCTGTCGCCCAGGCCGGAGTGCAGTGTCATGCTCACGGCCACCCCAGCGTCGACCTGCTGGGCTCTGGCGATCCTTCCACCTCAGCCTTCCGAGTAGCCGGAACTACAGGCATGTGCTACCACGCCCGGCTCATTTTTTGATTGTAGAGACGAGGGCTCGCCAAGCTGCCCAGGCTGTTCTCAAACGCACTGGCTCAGGCAGTTGACTCATCTCGGCCTCCCAAAGTGCTGGGATTACATACAGCCGTGAGCTGCTTCGCCAGGCCGAGTTTTGTACCTTAAATACAAAATTTTTAAAACTTCGGTGAAGTCATAAAACACTGATTGCTCATACTGTTGTCATTGACCTTTTATGTATATTGACACACTTATTCCAATGAAAAATGAGTATTTGACTCAAACTGCCATGTGTTCAACACTTTGCCCGATAAACCTGTTAAAGTGCTCTCGGCTGCTTTCCCAGTGAATTGTTGACTTGTCTTGAAACAGACATTTAAAATGGCTTTGTGAAAGAGCCTTTGCCAGAGTAGGACACTGGTAGTATGGCTGTACCACCGTCATGCAAATAAGTTCTGACTGGTATTTATATACTTTTACCAATTAGGGATAATAATTTTATTGTAATACATGAGCGTTCTTGGAGTTTTCTTCACATCGTGTTATGGGCAAGTAGGGGAGGGACGGATTTCCTTTGTAGTCTAAAAATAGGATCTTACTTCATGTGACCAGCAGCGTTTTGCCGGCTTACAGGGAAAGACTTTGCTGCAGATGGCCCACCTGTGGTGTCAGTTGCTGTTTTCAGTTGCCTGAGCTGTGGGTGCAGCTGGTTTCCTCCCTGTGGGGAAGGGCGATGGGAGCGGGGAAGGGAGCGTGTGTTTGCCAGCGAGTAGTTTGCGTGCTTGGGAGTTTCTTTCGTTTGTCACTCCTCGGGGACCACAGCTTTGCCTGCTGCAGAGTTTACATTGAAACAGAATTGCATGCCGGGCTCAGTGGCTCAGCCTGCAATCCCCTGCCTTTGGGAGGCTGAGGTGAGTGAATTGCCTGAGCCCGCGGGTTCGAGACCCGCCTGGGCAGCGAGACCTCATCTCTACAATAAATAAAAAAAATTAGCCGGGCGTGGTAGTGTGTGCCTGTAGTTCCAGCTACTTGGAAGCCCAGCAGGAGAGGCTGCGGTGGCCGGGAGCGGCCACTTCACTCCAGTCTGGGCGACAGTGAGACTCCAACTCAAAAAAATAAAGGTCATAGGAGAGCTGTCAGGAGATGCGTTGTTGACCATGACTTAAAATCTCACCCTTTTACCTTCATGTAACTACACAGACTTCGTAGCAGACCCCATACTAGTGCTGTTATGTTTATTTAATCATTATGTTTACAGCTATAGTTGAACAAAAGTTTGTGGCCTTTGTTGAGGCACTATAACTTGAGTTTTTACCAGAAGATTTTGTTTAGTCCATGAGTGGCCCGAGAAAGTGCTTTGATTTTTTTTCCTGCAGATAATCAGGAGAAAATGATAATGCAATTTTTTTTTTTTTGAGTTGGAGTCTCTCTGTCACCCAGACTGGAGTGCAGTGGCCACTCCCAGCCACCGCAGCCTCGGCCTGCTGGGCTCCGGCGATCCTTCCGCCTCAGCCTTCCAAGTAGCTGGAACTACAGGTATGTGCTACCACCCCGGCTAATTTTTTGATTTATTGTAGAGATGAGGTCTCTCCAAGTTGCCCAGGTGGGTCTCGAACCCGCGGGCTCAGGCAGTTCACTCACCTCAGCCTCCCGAAGCTCGGGGTTACAGGCTGAGCCACCGAGCCCAGCTAATAATGCACATTTATGGGGAAGTTTTTTTCTTAGTTCAACTTTGCCTCTAATTTTTTTTTTTTGAGTTGAGGTCTTACTTTTTCACCCAGACTGGAGTATGGTGGCACAGTCGGGGCTCACCGCAGCCTTGACTTTCTAGGCTCAGGTGATCTTGGTTTCAGCCTCCGAGTAGCTGGGACTACCGGGGCCTGTCACCCCACCTGGCTTATTTTTGATTTTTTTTGTAGAGACAGTCTTGCTAGGTTGCCGAGGCTGGTCTTGAACTCCTAGATTCAAGTAGTCCTCTAGCCTTGGCCTCCCAGAGTGTTGGGATTACAGGCATGAGCTACTGGGTGTGGCCAGTATGTGCTTGACTTTTAAAGAAATGGCACACTTTTCCCAAGTGCTTGTGCTGTTTTAGAGTCTCGCTGGCAGTACGGTAGAACCTTTTAGTTGCTCTGAATTCTCAACAACATTTGCCCTTGTCAGCCTTTTCAATTCTGAGTTTCCCAAGGCATGCAGTGGTATCTCATCTGGTTGTAATTTGCATTTTCCTAGTGACATGTTATGTTGAGCATTGTTTCATGAACTTATTTGCCATTTGTATGTAGTCATAGAGGAAATCTCTGCATATCTTTTGCCTGTATTTTAATTGGCGTGTTTGTCTCATTGCATTTTCAGAGCTCTTTATATAATCTGGATACAAGTCCTTTTGTCAGATGTGTGATTTGCAAATATTTTCTTTTTCTTTTTTTTGTTGAGTTGGTTTCTCACTCTGTTGCCCAGGATGGAGGGCAGGCGCACGCCCTTGGCTACCGCAGCCTCGACCTGCTGAGATTAGGCAATCCTTCCGCCTCAGCCTTCCCAGTTGCTGGAACTACAGGTGCGTGTCATTACACCCAGCTAATTTTTTTTTTAATTGTAGAGATTAGTTCTTTCCAAGTTGCCCAGGTTGGTACAAATATTTTCTCAAAAACTGTAACTTGTCTTTTTTTTCTCAGTAGGAGAGAGAAAACCTTTTATTTATTTATTTACTTACTTTTTGAGTCAGAGTCTCACTCTGTCCCCCAGGTTGGAGTGAAGTGGCACGCTCACAGCCACTGTAGCCTCGACCTGCAGGGCTAAGGTGATACTTCTGCCTCAGCCTCCCAAGTAGCTGGAACCACAGGCACCCCCAGCTAATTTTTTGTTTTATTGTAGAGAAGCATTCTTGCCAAGTTGCCCAGGTTGGTCTTGAACCCCTGGCATTCCTCTCACCTCTGCCTCATAAAATGCTGGGATTACAGGCATGAGCCACTATGCTTGGCTGAGAAGACATTTTAATGAAAGCATATATGTTTCGTGACCTGCCTGGGCAACTTGGTGAGACCTCATCTCTACAATAAATCAAAAAAATTAGCCGGGCGTGGTAGCGCGCACCTGTAGTTCCAGCTACTTGGAAGGCTGAGGCGGAAGGATCGCCAGAGCCCGGCAGGTCGAGGCTGCGGGGGCCGGGAGTGGCCACTGCACTCCAGTGTGGGCGACAGAGTGAGACTCCAACTCAAAAAAAAAAAGAAAGCATATATTAAATGCAATTTAATTCTAGGGTTCTTTTTTTTTTAATTGTTAGAGATGAGGTCTCGCCTGCCCAGTCAGGTCTCGAGCCCGCGGGCTCAGGCAATCCACTCACCTCAGCCTCCCAAAGGCGTGGGATTACAGGCTGAGCCACCGAGCCTGGCTGGGTTCTTTTTTTTTTTGAGTTGGAGTCTCACTGTCGCCCAGACTGGAGTGCAGTGGCCGCTCCCGGTCACCGCAGCCTCAACCAGCTGGGCTCCGGCGATCCTTCCGCCTCAGCCTTCCAAGTAGCTGAAACTACAGGCGCGCGCTACCACACCCGGCTGATTTTTTGATTTATTGCAGAGATGAGGTCTCGCCAAGTTGCCCAGGCGGGTCTCGAACCCGCGGGCTCAGGCCATCCGCTCACCTCGGCCTCCCAAAGGCTGAGCCACCGAGCCCGGCTGATGTGGCCATTTTAACAATGTTGATGCTTCTGGTTCATGAGCTTGGGATGTTTCTCCATTTGTTTGTATCCTCTACCGTTTCTTTCATCAGTGTTTTGTCGTTGTCCTTGTAGAGACCTTTCAACTCTTTGGTTGAATAGTTCAGGTATTTTAGTTTTTTGGCTGCTGTTGTAAATGGAATTCAGTTCTTCATTTGATTCTCAGCTGGATCGCTGTTGGTGTATAGCAGTGCTACTGACTCGTGTGTGTGGATTTTGTGCCCTGAAACATTGCCAAATTCATTTATCAAGCCCAGGACTCCTTTGGAGGAATCTTTAGGGGTCGCTAGGTAGAAGATCATATCATTGGCATATAGAGATAGTTTGATTTCTTCTTTTCCAACATGGATGCCCTTTATTTCTTTCTCCTGCCTCGTTGTTCTGGCCAGAACTTCCAGTCCTACGTTGAATAGGAGTGGTGAAAATGGACCTCCTCGCTTTGTTCCGGATTTGAGGGAGAGTGCATCCAACTTTTCTCTGTTTAGGCTGACATTGGCTACAGGTTTGTCGCATATGGCTTTTATTATTTTGAGGAATGTTCCCTCTGTTCCCGTGTTATCATGAAGGGTTTTTGTTTGTTTGTTTTTTTGTTTTGAATTGCAGTCTTACTCTGTTTCCCTGGCTGGAGCGCAGTGGCATGCTCATGGCCAGCGCAGCCTCGACATGCTGGGCTCAGGCTATCCTTCCACCTCAGCCTTCCAAGTAGCTGGAACTACAGGCGGGCGCCACCATGCCTAGCTCATTTTTTATTTATGGTAGAGATGAGGTCTCGTCAAGTTGCCCAGGCTGTTCTTGAACCTGTGAGCTCGGGCAGTCCTCTTTCCTTTGCCTCCCAAAGTACTGGGATTACAGAAGTAAGCCACCACGCCCGACCTCATAAAGAGTTTTTACCATGGAGGGACGTTGGATTTGATCAAATGCTTTTCTGCATCTGTTGAAATGATCATATGGTTTTTGTTTTTAATTCTGTTTGTATTGTGGATCACGTTTATTGACTTGCGTATGTTGAACTATCCCTTGCATCCCTGGGCTAAAGTTGACTGTGGTAGATTTTTCTTCTTTTTTTTTCTGAGTTGGAGTCTCACTCTTTCGCCCAGACTGGAGTGCAGTGGCCGCTCCCGGCCACCGCAGCCTTGACCTGCTGGGCTCCGGCAATCCTTCTGCCTCAGCCTTCCAAGTAGCTGGAACTACAGGCGTGTGCTACCACGCCCAGCTAATTTTTTTTATTTTATTTATTGTAGTGATGAGGTCTCACCAAGTTGCCCAGGCGGGTCTCAAACCCGCAGGCTCAGGCAATCCACTCACCTCAGCCTCCCAAAGGCTGAGCCACTGAGCCCAGATTACAGGCTGAACCACTGAGCCCGGCTGATTTTTCTTCTTTAATGTGCTGTTCAATTCCGGCCACCGCAGCCTTGACCTGCTGGGCTCCGGTGATCCTTCCGCCTCAGCCTTCCAAGTAGCTGAAACTACAGGCGCGTGCTACCACACCCGGCTAATTTTTTGATTTATTGTAGAGATGAGGTCTTGCCAAGTTTGCTAATATTTTGTTGAGGATTTTTGCATCTGTGTTCATCAGGGATATTAGTCTGTAGTTTTCTGTTGTGTCTTTTTCTGGCTTTGGTATCAGGGTGATCCTGCCTTCATTGAATGAGTTAGAGAGAATTTCTTCCTCTCCAATCTTACAGATTAGCTTGAGTTCTTCTTTGAAAGTGGTAAAATTCAGCTGAGTCCCTCAGCTGAATTTTTTTTTGTTGGGAAATTTTTAATTTATTGTTTGAATCTCGTGCTTGTTATTGGTCTGTTAGGGTTTCTATTTCTTCCTGATGCAAGGTTGGGAGGTTGTATGTTTTCAAGAACTTACCCAGTCCCTCTAGATTTTCCAGTTTGTGTAGAAGAAGTATTCATAGTAATTTTGGGTAATTTTTTACAAAAATTTCCTTCATATCAGTTGTAATGTATCCATTTTCTTTTTTCTTCTTCTTTTTCTTTTTTTTTTTTTTAGTTGGAGTCTCACTCCATTGCCCAGGCTGGAGTGCAGTGGCACGCTCATGGCCACCCATGTTGACCTGCTGGGCTCTGGCGATCCTTCCGCCTCAGCCTTCCAAGTAGCCAGAACTGTAGGCACGCATTACCATGCCCGGCTAATTTTTGATTTATTGTAGAGACAAGGTTTCATCAAGTTGCCCAGGCTGGTCTCAAATCCCTGAGCTCGGGCAACCATCTTGCATCGGCCTCCCAGAGTGCTGGGATTACAGACTTGAGCCACTGCGCCTGGCCATGTCTCCATTTTTATTTCTGATTAAGCTAATTTGTATCTTCTTTCTGTGTTTTTTAATCTAGCTAGTGGTCTGCCAATTTTGTTTTATATTTCCAAAGAGCCTACTTTTTGTTTCATTGATCCTTTGTATTGTGTTTTTAAATTTTAATTTCATTTAGTTCTGCTCTGATCTTCATTATTTCTTTTCTTCTGCTAGCTTTGGGTTTGGTTTGTTATGTTTCTCTAATTCCTTGAGGTGTGATGTTAGGTTGTTGATATGTGGTCTCTCAGTCTTATTAGTGTAGGCCTTAACTGCTATACATTTTCCTCTGAGCACAGCTTTGACTGTGCTCCAGAGGCTTTGATAACTTGTTTCATTGTTGTCACTCATTTTGAGGAATTTTTAAATTTCCATCTTGATTTCATTGTTGATCCAAGCATCATTCAGAAGCAGATTGCTTAAATTCTGTGTTTTTGTTGGGTTTTATGAATTCTTCCTGGAGTTATTTCTGGTTTTATATAACACTATAGTCAGAGGAGTTGCTTGATATTATTTTTATTTTTTGAATTTATTGAGACTTGATTTGTGGCCTATAATGTGGTCTGTCTTGAAGAATGTTCCATGTACTGATGAGAAAAATGTATATTCTGTAGTTTTGGGGTGGAATATTCTGTAGATGTCTGTTCCATTTGCTTTAGGGTCAACTCCAATGTTTCTTTGTTGACTTTCTGCCTTGATGATCTGTCTGTTGCTGACCATTATTGTATTACTGTCTCTCTCTCTCTGTTTTCTTTTGGGGGGGGTCTAGTAACATTTGTTTTATAAAACTGGGAGCTCTGGTGTTATGTGCATATATATTTAAAATTGTTATGTCTTGTTGGATTGATTCCTTTATCAGTATATAATAACCATCTTTTTTTTTAATTTTACTGTTGTTAATTTAAAGTCTATTTTATCTGATACAGGAATGCCAATTCTGATCATTTTTGGTTTCCATTTGTATGGAATATTTTTTCCCACCTATTTACCTTGAGTCTGTAGGAGTCTTTGTGTGTTAAGTGTATCTCTTAAAGGCAGCAGATATTTGGATTGTTTGTGTGGGTTTTTTTTTTTTTTAAATCCATTCAGCCAGTCTGTATCTTTTAGTGGGGCATTAGTCATTGAGATCATTTACGTTTAGAGTTAATAGTGATATGCAAGGCACTATTCCATTCCTCATTCTGGTTTTTATCTGGTTGCTTTATTCATTTATTTATTGTCTGTTTTGTTGGTGTTCTATAAGGCCTGTGAGCCTTATGCTTTCCAGTGTTTTTCTGCTAGTGTATCTTGGCCTTTTGTTTCAGTGTTAATAACTTGAGTATGTCTTGTAGAGCTGGTCTAGTGGTGACAAATTCCCTCAACAGTTGCTTGTCTGAGAAAGACTTCATTTCTCTTTCATTGATGAAACTTAGTTTTGCAGGATACAAAGTCCTTGCTGCCTGTTATTCTGTTAGAGGAGATTGAAGAGGAGACCCCAAACCCTTGTGGCTTGTAGGATTTCTTCTGAGAAGTCTGCTGTTGGTCTGATAGGCTTACTTACAACTTACTTACTTGTAAGTTATTTAATGGTTTTGTCTCACTGCTCTTAAAATTCTTTCCTTCACATTAACTTTGCATAATCCGATGATTATATACCCTGGGGATGACCTTTTTGCAGTAAATCTTCTGGGAGTTCTTTGGGCTTCTTGTATCTGGATTTTTAGATCTCTGGCAAGGCCGGGGAAGTTTTCCTTCATTATCCCTCAAATACTTTTTCCAAACCTGTGTTTTTCTTTTTTTTTTTTTTTGAGTTGGAGTCTCACTCCGTCGCCCAGACTGGAGTGCAGTGGCCGCTCCCGGCCACCGCAGCCTCGACCTGCTGGGCTCCGGCGATCCTTCCGCCTCAGCCTTCCAAGTAGCTGGAACTACAGGTGTGTGCTACCACGCCCGGCTGATTTTTGATGTACTGTAGTGATGAGGTCTCGCCAAGTTGCCCAGGTGGGTCTCGAAGCCACGGGCTCAGGCAATCCACTCACCTCACCCTCCCAAAGGCGCGGGATTACAGGCTAAGCCACTGAGCCCGGCTACCTGTGGTTTTCTATTCTTTGTCAGGAACATCTATGCTTCTTAGGTATGGATGTTTTACATAATCCCACATCTCTTGGAGACTTTGTTCTATAATTATGATTCTCTTTTGTTTATTGGGTTAATTTTAAAGCCTTTTCTTCAAGTTCTGAGATCTTTTTTCTACTTATTCTAATCTACTCTTAAAAGTTAGAACTGCATTTTGTAGTTCCCTAAATGATTCCTTCATTTCCAGAATTACAGCTTTTCTTTTCTTTTTTTTGTTTTTTGTGAGTTGAAGTCTCACTCTGTTGCCCAGACTGGAGTTCAGTGGCCGCTCCCGGCCACCGCAGCCTCAACCTGCTGGGCTCCGGCGATCCTTCCACCTCAGCCTTCCAAGTAGCCGGAATCACAGGCGTGCGCTACCACGCCCGGCTGATTTTTTGATATATTGTAGAGATGAGGTCTCGCTGCCCAGGCGGGTCTCGAACCCGCGGGCTCAGGCAATCCACTCACCTCAGCCTCCCAAAGGCGCGGGATTACAGGCTGAGCCACCGAGCCCAGCTTACAGCTTTTTTTTTAAGTGTCTATCTCTTTGAATAATTTCTCATTCGTGTCCTGAATAGTTTTCAAAATTTCTTTTTGTTGGTTTTTAACTTTCTCCTGATTCTTATTGAGAAATTCTATAACCAACCTTTTGAATTCTATCTCATGAATTTCAAAGTTTCATTTTGGTTAGGGTTCATTGCTGAAGGGTTAGTGTGGTCTTTAGGGATGCTGGAGAGCTCTGTTTTTGGTCAAAATTATTTTTCTTGTTTCCTCTCATTTGGGTAGGTGGTTTCTTCTTTTTTTTTTTTTTTTTTTTTTTGAGTCGGAGTCTCACTCTGTCGCCCAGACTGGAGGGCAGTGGCCGCTCCCGGCCACCGCAGCCTCGACCCACTGGGCTCCGGCGATCCTTCCGCCTCAGCCTTCCGAGTAGCCGGAACTACAGGCACGCGCTACCACGCCCGGCTGATTTTTTTTTTTTTTTTTTTTTTTTTACTGTAGAGATGAGGTCTCGCTGCCCAGGCGGGTCTCGAACCCGCGGGCTCAGGCAATCCACTCACCTCAGCCTCCCAAAGGCGCGGGATGACAGGCTGAGCCACCGAGCCCGGCTTGGTGGTTTCTTCTTATCTGAGCTTGGTGGGGACTGACATGGACACTGCAGGGTTCCCTTGGCTATTTGTCGCCTTGGGACTGGGCGTTTCTTGGTTGCCAGCGGGGGCAGCCCCATGCTTAGCCCTGCCCTGGCTCATGGTGTCCTGAGTGACCGGGGCTGCTGGCTGAGGGCTGGGATCAGGCCTTCCCCGAGCTGAGGTGTTGTCTGTGACGTGGTGGGCTGTGTCGTTGAAGCAGAGAATTGGGGGAAGGCCAGCGGGGACAGTGGCTGTCGGGTTTCTTCTCGGTAGTGTTGTTCTGAGGAAGTGCCAGCCAGCCTAGACGAAGGGTGAGGCTCTGAGGATTACGGAGTCCTCTGTCGCTTTTAAGCCATGTGGGGAGTGTGGGGACTGGGGAGCAGGTGCTCAGGCACCCCACCTGGACTCACTCGCGGCTACCCTGGTAGAGCCTGGGAGGGAGTCCTGGCCACGGGGTCGGACGCGGCGCACTTGTGCAGGTCCGCATGGAAGAGTTGACCCAGGGCGTGGGACGTTTCCCTAGCAACAGGTCCCACAAGCTCCTCCAGTTCAGCCTCGGCCGTAGGTGGTCTGAATGTCAAATTGCAGCTGGCCTCAGGTGTGCTCATGACAGCCTGCCCCAGCCAGGAGCTGTCTGCTGCTGCAGGCTTTGCCCGTGGGGCCTGTCCCTTCCCAGGCTGGCTAGAAGGCAGCCACCAGCAAGGGTTGAGTTCCTGGGATGTGGTGGCTGGAGCCGCTCAGATCGGGGCCCCTCCATGGGTTTCATCTGTGGGTTTTGGCAGGGTAGCTGTGGGCAGGCTCGTTTCCCCTGAGGGACTGGAGTCCTGCGAGCCTCAGGGGTCTCTCCAAGGCTGTGGCATTCCTGAGTTCCCCTCCCCCACCTTCCACGGTGCCCAGAGGCTGCTGTGATCTGTGCTGTGACCAGGTGAGGGTCTGGCCAGTTCTAGCCCAGGCCAGGGGATTTTTCTCTTCTTTGTACTGTGTGGTTGTCAGCACCTACTGGAAGAGTGGTGGGGTGTGCTGCTGATCCTGGTCTGCTCTCGATCCTGGCCTTCTCCTCAGGAGAAACACACTCTGACGGCCTCTCAGAGGCCCCTCAGTCTTGTATCACTTTTTGCCATGGGTCTTGCTGTGTTGCCAGGCTGGTCTCAAACTCTGGGGCTGCGGTGATCCTCCCACCTCAGCCTGCTGAGTAACTGAAACTACAGGTGCGTGCCACTGTGCCTGTACCAAATGGACCCTTTGCCAGAGTTGTTTTGGTTATTCTGGGCCTTTGGCATGTCCATGTGAATTTTAGAGTAATTTTGTGTTTCTACAAGAAAGCCTACTGGAGTTTTGATGAGGATTGTGATGAAGTTAGGATACTTGATGTCTTCGCAGCGTTACGTCTAATAATCCATGAGCATAGTGCATCTCTGGGATGTCCTCGTGGCACTTGGTAATGCTTTCTGGTTTTCAGGGAGCAGCTTGCGCTCATCTTTTGTCACACTTATCCCTAGGTATTCATACTGAGATGTGATTGCAAGTGTGTAAGAAACATTCCGATGGCTCGTTGTCAAGGCCTGTCTCAGCAGGCTGGCGGATGTCATAGCAGTCTTCAGCTACCAGCTCTTGGCGGCTCCTGACCAATCGTGAGATGGAAACGGCTGATGGGCAAACAGCATGCTATTCTTGAGGAAATAGAGACTTGATCAGGGAAGGGAACCAGGGATGTAACCTCATAAGGGAAAAAAGTGCAACTTAGGCGATGTCTGAAAAGACTGTACGCCCCAAAGCACTCAGCCAGTTAGGAACTGGGGAGGAATTTGCGCACCAGGGAATGAAGTGCTTGCTGTAGCTGCCCCGGCTGTGCCTGCCTGCCGGGCACCTGCTCTTGTGAGGCCACAGTTAAAGTCTCACTTGGGGTGTCCTCTGTGTCTCCACGTCCGTCGTTTGATTTTGGACGAGTGAGTTTGTTTCTCACAAAATGGTACTCGTCATTTAAAGTTTTTATTATTTACTCTGTTTTATTTTATTGTTTTGAGTTGGAGTCTCACTCTGTCACCCAAGCTGGGGTGCAAGGGCACACTCAGCGGCCACTGTAGCCTTGACCTGCTGGTCTAGGGCTGTCCTTCTGCCTCAGCCTTCCAAGGAGCTGGAACTACAGGCATGCGCTGCTACACCTGGCTAACTTTTTGGTTTATTGTAGAGATGAGGTCTCACCAATTGCCCAGGCTGTTCTCCAATATTATGCTTTGAATATCTGCAGAACTTGTAGTGCTGTCGCTTCTGTCATCTCTGATGTTGGTGATTTGTGTCTTCTTTTTTTCCTTTTCAGTCTGGCTAAAGGTTTATCAGTTTGAACATTTGAAAAGAATCAGCTTTTGGTTTCATTAGTTTTCTGTTTTACTCTTTTCTTTTTTTTTTTTTGAGTCGGAGTCTCACTCCATTGCCCAGGCTGGAGTGCAGGGGCACACTCACAGCCACCCCGGCCCCTGCTGGACTCTGGCAGTCCTTCTGCCTCAGCCTTCCAGGTAGCTGGAATTACAGACACTTGCTAGCATGCCTGGCTAATTTTTGCTTCACTGTAGAGACGAGGTCTCGCCCGGTTGCCCAGACGGGCCTCTGATCCACGGGCTCAGGCAGTCCCCGCGCCTCGGTCTCCCAAAGTGCCGGGATTGCAGGCTGAGCCACCGAGCCCGGCCTTTTACTGGCTTCCACTCTGATGTTTGTGACTTCTCTTCTCCTGCTTGTTTTAGGTCTCGCTTGCTCTTCTTTTTGTAATCCTTTCTTGAGTCGGGGCCTCGCTCTCTCCCAAGGTAGAGCGCAGCGATGGGCCCGACAGCCGCAGCCGCGCCCTGTGGGCTCGGGTGTTCTTCTGCCTCAGTTATCCAAGCCGCTGGGACTGTTAGGGTGAGCCCCATGCCTGGCTCGCTGTTTGAGTTTCTTTGTGGAGGGGAGCGCTTGCTATGTTGCCCAGGCCCGTCTCAAACTCCTGGGCTCAGGCAGTCTTCTTGCCTGGGCCTCCCGGAGTTCTGGGATTGCGGGCATGAGCCACCAGTGCCGTTTCTGGACATTTCATCTGGGTCACGTTTTTGTCTTTCATGGCTGTTTTTAACCTCAGTCTTCTAGGTTTTTTGTTTGTCTGTTTTTATTTTTTTTGAGTCGGAGTCTCACTCTGTCGCCCAGACTGGAGGGCATTGGCCGCTCCCGGCCACCGCAGCCTCGACCTGCTGGGCTCCGGCGATCCTCCCGCCTCAGCCTTCCGAGTAGCCGGAATTACAGGCGCGCGCTACCACGCCCGGCTAATTTTTTGATTTTATTGTAAAGATGAGATCTCGCCTGCCCAGGCGGGTCTCGAACCCGCGGGCTCAGACAATTCATTCACCTCAGCCTCCCAAAGGCGCGGGATTACGGGCCGAGCCCAACTCAGTCTTCTAGTTTTTTGAACCATGAAATATGTTCAGTTATGTATTATGCATTGTGTGGTACATTATTTGAATTATGTATTATACTTGAATTACATTCATTTATAATAACTTCTGATGTCTTTGGGTGGTAATTCTGTTTCATTTATGGGTTTGTTTCAGTTGATTTTTCTCCTTATTGTGTGTCCTATTTTTTTTCTCTTTTGAGTACTGCTAATTTTTGATTGGATGCTAGACATCATAAATTTTACCTTGTAGAGTGCAGGATTGTTTTGCATTCCTGTAAACATTCTTGAGCTTTCTTTTTTGACATAGTTAAATTACTTGGAAACAGTTTGATCCTTTGGCATCTTGCTTTGATCCTTTGTCAGGCAGGGCCAGAGCAGTGTTTCGATGATTTTGCCCTGCTACAGACATAAAACCTTCCTGAGAGCTGTTCCTAATGCTGTGCAAATGGCAAGGTTTTCCATTCTGGCTGCTTGAGACAGAAACTGTTCCCATCCTTGTATGAGCCTCTGGGATTGCTCCCTGCGATCTTTTGGCTACTTCTTTTTTCTGGCCTCAGATGGCTTACCCACCCACATGCACTAATCAGTACACAGAGGAAGACTTGAGAGTTCACCCTCTGAAGATTTTAATTAAAAAAAAATAAAAAGCAGGAGATAGATTTTTTATTTTTTATTTTTTTTGAGTTGGAGTCTCACTCAGTCGCCCATACTGGAGTGCAGTGGCCGCTCCCGGTCACTGCAGCCTCAACCAGCTGGGCTCCGGCGATTCTTCCGCCTGAGCCATGCAAGTAGCTGGAAATACAGGTGTGCGCTACCATGCCCGGCTAATTTTTGATTTATTGCAGAGATGAGGTCTCGCCAAGTTGCCCAGGTGGGTCTCGAACCCGCGGGTTCAGGCAATCCACTCACCTCAGCCTCCCAAGGCGCTGGGATTACAGGCTGAGCCACCGAGCCCAGCTAGGAGGTAGATTTTTATAAATACCGTTTGAGGTTTTTGAACTGTGCTTATTAAGGACTTACCATTAAATGAATTTTATTTTCTATTTGCCGTATGACTGTAATTTTTTTTTTTTGAGTTGGAATCTCACTCTGTCACCCAGACTGGAGTGCAGAGGCACGCTCCTGGCCACCGTAGCCTCGACCTGCTGGGCTCCGGCGATCCTTCTGTCTCAGCCTTCCAGGTAGCTGGAATTACAGGCACGCGCTACCACGCCCGGCTAATTTTTGATTTGTTGTAGAGATGAGGTCTTGCCAAGTTGTCCAGGCGGGTCTCGAACTCACCTCAGCCTCCTGAAGCGCTGGGATTACAGGCTGAGCCACCAAGCCTGGCTATGACTAATTTTATTTAATTTAATTAATTAAATCAATTAATTAATTAATTAATTTTGAGTTGGAGTCTCACTCTGTCACCCAGACTGGAGTGCAGTGGCCGCTTCCGGCCACCACAGCCTCGACCTGCTGGGCTCCGGCGATCCTTCCGCCTTAGCCTTCCAAGTAGCCGGAATTACAGGCATGCGTTACCACGCCCGGCTGACTTTTTGATTTGTTGTAGAGATGAGGTCTCGCTGCCCAGGCGGGTCTCGAACCTGCAGGCTCAGGCAATCCACTCACCTCAGCCTCCCAAAGGCGCTGGATTACAGGCCACCGAGCCTGGCTGACTGTAATTTTAGTAGAACGACCCTTCTGGTTTCTCTTAGTTCATCACGGTTTTTCATTTTTATTTATTTATTTATTTGGAGTCGGAGTCTCACTCTGTTGCCTGTGCTGGAGAGCAGTGGCATGCTCATGGCCACTGCATCCTCAGCCTGCCGGGCACCACAGCCTCATCCTTCCGCCTCAGCCTTCCAGGTAGTTGGAACTACAGGCGTGCACCAGCACACTCGGCTAGTTTTTCTTCTCTTGTAGAGACGAGGTCTCACCAAGTTGTTCAGGCTCTTGAACTCCTAGGCTCAGGCAGTCCTCTTGCCCCTGCCTCCCAAAGTCCTGGGATTATAGGCATGAGCCACTGTGCCCAGTTCATTTATGATTCTTATTGACACTTATGTGAGATATAACTCTTGTCTAAGAAATATAAATTGGGCAACCCCTTCAGGGTCCTCTCCCACTGTGGGAGCTTTTCTGTCCTGTCAGTAAATTCTGCTTTTTTTTTTTTTTTTTGAGTTGGAGTCTCAGTCTGTTGCCCAGACTGGAGTGCAGTGGCCACTCCTGGCCACTGCAGCCTTGACCTGCTGGGCTCCGGCGATTCTTCCACCTCAGCCTTCCAAGTAGCTAGAATTACAGGTGTGCGCTACTATGTTTGGCTAATTTTTGATTTATTGTGGAGATGAGGTCTTGCCATGTTGCCCAGGCGGGTCTCAAACCCTCGGGCTCAGGCAGTCCACCATTTTGGCTTCCCAAAGTGTGAGATTATAGGCTGAGCCACTTAGCCCGGCCCAAATTCTGCTTTCTAAAAAAAAAATTATATATTATTTGGGTTCAGTTGTAATTCTTTGCATTCAAAATTTTTCTATTTTATTGGTTCACAGAATAGTCTAGATTTGCTATATGAGTTTTTTTAAGAAAGAAAAAGCACAAAAGACCCACCCTCATAGTACACCTATGCTTAGTTATAAGAATCTAGCAAATTTCCTCTCACAGGTTAATTTATACTTTTTTTTTTTGAGTTGGAGTCTCACTCCATTGCCCAGGCTGGAGTGCAGTGGCCGCTCCTGGCCACTGCAGCCTCGACCTGCTGGGTTCCGGCGATCCTTCCGCCTCAGCCTTCCAAGGAGCCGGAACTACCGGTGCACACTACCATGCCTGGCTAATTTTTTTTTTTTTTGAGTTGGAGTCTCACTCTGTCGCCCAGACTGGAGTGCAGTGGCCGCTCCCGGCCACCGTAGTCTCGGCCTGCTGGGCTCCGGCGATCCTTCCACCTCAGCCTTCCAAGTAGCCAGAATTATAGGCATGTGCTACCACGCCCGGCTGATTTTTTGATTTATTGTAGAGATGAGGTCTCGCTGCCCAGGCGGGTCTCGAACCCGCGGGCTTAGGCAATCCACTCACCTCAGCCTCCCAAAGGCGCGGTATTACAGGCTGAGCCACCGAGCCCGGCTTGCCTGGCTAATTTTTAAAGTTTATTGTAGAGATGAGGTCTAGCCAAGTTGCCTGGGCTGGTTGCGAACCTATGGGCTCAGGCAATCCACACTCGCCTCAGCCTCCCAAAGTACTGGAATTACTGGCTGAGCCACCAACCCAGCCCACCTGTTCACTTTTTTTTTTTTTGAGTTGGAGTCTCACTCTTGTCACCCAGACTGGAGTGTAGTGGCCGCTCCTGGCCACCGCAGCCTCGACCTGCTGGGCGCCGGCGATCCTTCCACCTTAACCTTCGAAGTAGCCAGATCTACAGGTGTGCATTACACGCCCGGCTAATTTGGTGGAAAGCGGCATTGCCTTTTCTCAAATAACTAAAAATCAAGCTACCATACTAGATCCAGCAACCCTACTTCAGGGAACATACCCAGAGGAAGCCCAGCAGATTGAGGCTGCGGTGGCCTCGCCAAGTTGCCCAGGCGGGTCTCGAATCCCAGGCTCAGGCAGTCCACTCACCTCGGCCTCCCAAAGTGCTGGGATGACAGGCTGAATCACCAAGCCCTGCCTCACCTGTTCATTTTTAAGAGGTTAATTTTCGCTGGGCTTGGTGGCTCAGCCTGTAATCTCGCGCCTTTGGGAGGCTGAGGTGAGTGGGTTGCCTGAGCCCGCGGGTTCGAGACCCGCCTGGGCAGCGAGACCTCATCTCTACAATAAATCAAAAAATCAGCCGGTCGTGGTAGCGCATGCCTGTAATTCGGCTTCTTGGGAGGCTGAGGCGGAAGGATCGCCGGAGCCCAGCAGGTCGAGGCGCGGTGGCTGGAAGCGGCCACTGCACTCAAGTTTGGGCGACCGAGTGAAACTCCAACTCAAAAAAAAAAAAAAAAAAAAAGAGGTTAATTTTCCAAGACTGGGTACAGTGGCTCATGCCTGTAATCCCAGTGCTTTGGGAAGCTGAGGCGAGAGGATCACTTGAGTCCAGGAAGTTGAGGTTCCAGTGAACTATCATTGCACCACTGTGCTCCAGCTTGAGTGATAGAGTCAGGCCCTGTCCCTTAAAAAGCAAAGCAGGCTGGGCTTGGTGGGTCAGCCTATAATCCCAGCACTTTGGGAGGCCGAGGTGAATGGATGGCCTGAGCCCGTGGATTCGAGACCAGCCTGGCTAACTTGGCGAGACCCCATGTCTACAATACAATTAAAATTAGCAGAGCATGGTAGCGCACGCCTGTAGTTCCAGCTACTTGGAAGGCTGAGGTGGAAGGATCGCTGGAGCCCAGCAGGGCGAGGCTGCAGTGGCCGGGAATGTGCCACTGCCCTCCATTCTGGGCAACAGAGTGAGATTCCAACTCAAAACAAAAACAAGCAAACAAAAAAACAAAACCAAAAAGCAAAAACACACATGGATTAGAAAATGATTACTTTTAATCTTTCTCTCTATTGATTTATTTTAGAGTTTGGGGTACAGATGATGATTTGCTGCATAAGTAAATTGTGTGCAGGTGAGTTTGGGCTTCTAGCGAGCCCTCTTCCCACGGTAGTGGACATGGCACCCAGTGGGTGGGACAGGTGTGTGGTCTCTTGTCCCCTTTGTTCCCCCCCCAGCAGTGCCCCATATCTGTTGTTCCCGCCCTTGTGCGTGCGTGCTGAGTGTTTAGGGCTCGCTCATGAGAGCTTGCAGTGTTCAGTTCTTTGCGTCTGTGATCGTTCACTTGGCATGATGGCCTCTGGCCGCATCCACGTTGTTCGGAGGGTGTGGTTTTCTTTGTGGCCGCGTGGTGCTGCATCGTGTGCACAAACTGCCTTTTCTTTGTCCATTCCACTTTCGATGGGCATCCGAGTTGTTTCCCTGTGTGTAGGTGTCTTTCTGGTGGAGCGGTGTATGTTCTTCTGGGTGTGTTCCCGGAAGGGGGGCTGCGGGATCCAGTGTGGTAGCTCGATTTTTAGTTGTTTGAGAAAAGGCCACGCTGCTTTCCACCAGGGTTGAACTAGCTTACGTTCCTGGCGGTAGTGTGGAAATGTGCCTTCTTCTCCGCAGCCTTGCCAGCAGCACCGGTTGGTTTTGACTTTTTGATGATGGCCATCCTGACCCATGTGAAGCGGCAGTTCATTGTAGTTTTGATTTGCAGTTCTCCGATGGTTAGTGAAGGTGAACGTTTTTTCATGTTTGTTGGCTGCTTGAATGTATGTCTTTCTTTGAGAAGTATCTGTTCATGTCTTTTGTCCACAAAAAGTGGTTAATTTTCTTATGTGAACTTTACCTTAATAAATTATTTTTTAAAAGCTACAAGGTGATTTATTTAAAACTTAGTGTCATAAATGATTAGCATTTTCAAAGTGGGAAAAAATTAGGTTCCAGATGTTTTCACAAATTCTGATATTTTAACAAAATGTTAATACACTTTTTAACTAGTGGAATATCTTTCATCCTTATTTAAAGCTATTTACAGATGAAAACTTTAAAACACAAGTTTACATAAGAATGGTTTACTGTCAGGATACTTAACCACATCCAGCTGCTCACCTCATTTTATTTATTTTTTAATTTTAATTTTTTTTTACTTTTTGGGATTGGAGTCTCACTCTGTCGTCTAGGCTGGAGTGCAGTGGCATGCTCACAGCCACCGCAGTCTCGACCTGCTGGACGCTGGTGATCCTTCCACCTCAGCCTTTCAAGTAGCTGGAACTACAGGCACTCACTACCACACCCAGCTTTTTTTGATTTGCTGTAGAGACGAGGTCTCGCCAAGTTGCCGGGGCTGGTCTTGAACCTGCGGGCCCAGGCAACCCACTCGTCTTGGCCTCCCCAAGTGCTGGGATGATGGGCTGAGCCACTGAGGCCAGCCTGCCCACCGCATTTCAGATGTTTACCCTAGATGAGATGTTTTAGTTTATTTCTTCTAATTCATAGTCTTTATTGCCAGCTGAAAAATTATTTATTACAGGAAATATAAAAACATGAAATAATCAGCAGTCAAACATTCATTACTTATATTTGTGCTACCATTCGTTGAGCTTGGTATGTTAATCAGATTTGAAAAGTTATTTACTACACGCATTTGAAAGGCAGATACTAACTTGAACTTACGTATTTTCACAAGCCTGTGGCCTCAGTGCCTTTTCTAGACTCTAGGACTAAAGTTAGTAATTATTGGCAGTCATGCTTAATTATTTGGATTATAAATGATCATATATGATCTTTCTGGATGGAAATTACCATATGAAATTGTATTTTTTTTTTTAAATCAGGATTTGTTGAGAGGACAGAGAAGCTCCCACAGTGGGAAGGGACCTGAAGGGGTTGCCCCTGAAATTATATTTCTTTTTTTTTTTTTTGAGTTGGAGTCTCACTCTGTCGCCCAGACTGGAGTGCAGTGGCTGCTCCTGGCCACCGCAGCCTCGACCTGCTGGGCTCCGGTGATCCTTCCGCCTCAGCCTTCCAAGTAGCTGGAACTACAGGCGTGTGCTACCACATCCGGCTAATTTTTGATTTATTGTAGAGATGAGATCTCACCATGTTTCCCAGGCTGATCTCGAACCCCTGAACTCAGGCAATCCTCTCGCTTCAGCCTCCCAAAGTGCTGGGATGACAGGCTTGAGCCACCGTGCCTGGCCTAGAGCTTTTCTAATATTTTAAAAAATGAGGTATCAGTTTACAGATGCCAATTAAGGTACTAAATTATTCATTTTCTTTTCTAGAATTCAGCATACAATTAAAATAAAATGACAACCTCTTGGAGTGATCGGTTACAGAATGCAGCAGATGTGCCTGCCAATATGGATAAGCATGCCCTGAAAAAGTACCGTCGAGAAGCCTACCATCGGTAAGTATTTTATGTGTTTAATTCTCAAAACAACTTTGTGATGTGGGCACTTACATCTTCATTTCACAAACGATAAAGTTAATGTATAGAGAAGTTAAGGAGTTTACTTTTGATCATGTAGCTGGTTGTGGTTCAAATCTAGTTCAAAGTCAACACTTAAGTACTAGTAACTACATTTTCCTTCTTTCTTTCTTTCTTTTTTTTTTTTTTGAATTGGAGTCTCCTCGCCTGGGCTGGAGAGCAGTAGCACACTCACGGCTATCCCGGTGTTGACTTACTGGGCTCTAGCGATCCTTCTGCCTCAGCCTTCCAAGTAGCTGGAACTACAGGCGGACGCTACCACAACTGGCTATTTTTTTATTTATTATGGAGACGAGGTCTTGCCCAGTTGCTCGGGCTGGTCTTGAACACTGAGCCCGCCCGTTTTTGTTTTTGTTTTTGTTTTTGAGTTGGAATCTCACTCTGTCGCCCAGACTGGAGTGCAGTGGCCGCTCCCGGCCACCAAAGCCTCGACCTGCTGGGCTCCGGCGATCCTTTCGCCTCAGCCTTCCAAGTAGCTGGAACTACAGGCGCATGCTACCACACCCCGGCTAATTTTTGATTTATTGTAGAGATGAGGTCTCACCAAGTTGCCTGGGCGGGTCTCGAACCCGCAGGCTCAGGCAGTTCACTCACCTCAGCCTCCCAAAGCATGGGATTACAGGCTGAGCCACTGAGCCTAGCTTTTTTTTTTTTTGAGTTGGAGTCTCACCCTGTCGCCCAGACTGGAGTGCAGTGGCCGCTCCTGGCCACCGCAGCTTCGACCTGCTGGGCTCTGGCGATCCTTCTGCCTCAGCCTTCCGACTAGCCGGAATTAGAGGCATGCACTACCACGCCCAGCTGATTTTTTAATTTATTGTAGAGATGAGGTCTCACTACCCAGGCGGGTCTCGAACTCGCGGGCTCAGTCAATCCACTCACCTCAGCCTCCCAAAGGCACGGGATTACAGGCTGAGCCACCGAGCCTGGCTTTTTTTTTTTTTTTTTTTAAAGAGTCAGGATCGAGCCGGGCATGGTGAGTCAAGCCTGTAATTTCAGTGCTTTGGTAGACCGAGGCAAGAGGACTGCCTGAGCCCAGGGGTTTGAGACCAGCCTGGGTAAGTTGATGGGACCTCGTCTCTACAATAAATCAAAAAAATAGCTGGGTGTGGTAGCACGTACCTGTAGTTTCAGCTACTTGGAAGTCTGAGGTGGAAGGATTGCCTGAGCCCAGCAGGTCGAGGCTGCGGTGGGTGTAAGCGTGCCCCTGTACTCCAGCCTGGGCAACAGAGTGAGACTCTAACACCAAAAAAAAAAAAAAGAGTCAGGGTCTTGTTCTATTGCCTAGGCTGGAGTGTAGTAGCACAATCATGGCTCACTGCAGCCTCTGTCTCCTGGGCTCAGGTGATCATTCTACCTCAGCCTCCTGAGTAGCTGGGTCTACAGGCATGTGATAATGCACCTGGCTAATTTATTTATTTTTTTATTTTTTATTTTTTATTTTTTTTTGAGTCGGAGTCTCACTCTGTCGCCCAGACGAGTGCAGCGGCCGCTCCTGGCCACCGCAGCCTCGACCTGCTGGGCTCCAGCGATCCTTCCGCCTCAGCCTTCCGAGTAGCCAGAATTACAGGCATGCGCTACCACACCCAGCTGATTTTTTGATTTATTGTAGAGATGAGGTCTCGCTGCCCAGGCGGGTCTCGAACCAGCGGGCTCAGGCAATCCACTCACCCCAGCCTCCCAAAGGCGGGGATTACAGGCTAAACCACCGAGCCTGGCTTAATTTTTTGAATTTTGTTGAGATGCGGTCTTGCCATGTTGCCTAGACTGGGCGTACTGCTTCTTATGTGTACTAATAAAAGTTTTGAAAAGAAGAAAGTCTTTAGCTACTAGAAATTGTACCTAAGTTAGTAAGAAGAAGTCATTAATCAACACTTACCTCAAACCGATTATAATGTTGAAAAGATTTTTAAAATTGTGTCTACTGGTTATTGCGTGTTAGGGTGAGTGTACGTAACTCTGGGTTTAGCAAAGTTTCCTTGTTTTGATTTTAAACTCTAATATTTTCTCTAAATCATGTTTTCAAAGTTTATAGATTCAGGCAACCCCTTCGGGTCCCCTCCCACTGTGGGAGCTTTTCTGTTCTCTCCATGAATCCTCTTTTTTTTTTGAGTTGGAGTCTCACTCTGTCACCCAGACTGGAGTGCAGTGGCCATTCCCAGCAACCGCAGCCTCGACCCGCTGGGCTCCAGCGAGCTTTCCGCCTCAGCCTTCCAAGTAACTGGAACTACAGGTGTGCGCTACCACACCCGGCTAATTTTTTGAGTTATTGTAGAGATGAGATCTCTCCAAGTTGCCCAGGCAGGTCTTGAACCCACGGGCTCAGGCAATCCACTCACCTCAGCCTTCCAAAGCGCAGGCTGAACCACTAAGCCCGGCTGAATCCTCCTTTAAAAAACAAAAGTTTATAGATTCAGTTAAATACCTGCTTGTGAAATCCTTTTTTTCTTTTTGAGTTGGAGTCTCACTCGGTCGCCCAGACTGGAGTGCAGTGGCCGCTCCCGGCCACCGCAGCCTCGACCTGCTGGGCTCCGGCGATCCTGCCGCCTCAGCCTTCCGAGTAGCCGGAATTACAGGCATGTGCTACCACGCCCGGCTGATTTTTTGATTTATTGTAGAGATGAGGTCTCGCTGCCCAGGCGGGTCTCGAACCCACGGGCTCAGGCAATCCACTCACCTCAGCCTCCCAAAGGCACAGGATTACAGGCTGAGCCACCGAGCCCGGTGTGAAATCTTAAGTAGCTAAGATACCTGGATTTAGGTAATTCCTTCGGACTCATTTATTTTTAGGCAGAAAGTATAAATGTGTGTGCTTTTAGTGAAGTAATAGAAAGGGTTGGACCTACTAGAACCATCTCTGCCTCCCACCCAGGAAAGCCCTGAGTAAGTACAGAGGCTGGGGTGTTGACTGAAACTCCAGGAAGTCCCAGACAGCTCATGATCCTTTAGCAGTTTGTGGGCCAGAGGAATGAGGAAATAAGTGCTGCCTCAGAAATGTCACTAGAAAAATGATTAGATTAAGTTATACAGGTAAGGCTTTTGTAAATAGACAAAAGACTTCTGCATCTGCTCTTCTCTGTGTAGGAAAGCTAGGTCACAGTTAGGTAACATTTTATTGTTTCAGTAACCATTAATGCTTTGAAGAAAATAGATACTTGGTACTGAGTGTATCAGAAGTTAGTTATTGTATTGTGTTGTTAGTTATTGTATTTAACTAGTTTTTAAAACAGGCAGGAGATAATTGGCTCATGCTAGGGTAACTGGCTTTTTTAGGTGTTAGTGTGCGGTTATTCCTCACACTCTGAAAAAGTGAAAACATTTCAGGTTCTTGTCAAGTTTCAGGATCAGTCCTTGGGTACAAATAATCCTTGTCTGTGTGTGTCATTTGTAGATGTGGCATGTAAAGGTGCGTAACAGTGTTGATATGTCCATGTAAATAAAATACATACTTGCTTTTAGAAGAGATTGTTACACAGAGGGGTTCTGTACTTTCTGTTCAATTATTTGCTTAGTCTTTATGCTATAAAGTGCACTTCTGGTTAGGCTGTAACATTTTTAGCAGTGGAATCCAGGGCTAGCATTGCACAGTGAAGAGAGATCATCTAGTAAGCATTGAGTCAACATCCTCCTTTGTATTCAAAGTATCACAGCCTGAGTATACGCCTGACTCATTTGGAATGGTATTTCCTGGAGGATGTTGGATGGGCCTACACCCTGCGTTCCCCACATGGTAAGGTGTGATCTTACAGTGGGAGAAGCATCTTCCAGGATGTACATTTTTCGATCATTGAAAAAAAATTTTAATACAGCTAATTTGGTTTTTGGACTCTTAAGTATTTGCTCTAAAAATTATTTAAATAATAATTTTTTTTTTTTTGAGTTGGAGTCTCACTCTGTCACCCAGACTGGAGTGCACTGGCCGCTCCCGGCCACTGCAGCCTCGACCTACTGGGCTCCAGCAATCCTTCCGCCTCAGCCTTCCAAGTAGCTGGAACTACAGGCGCGCACTACCACGCCCAGCTAATTTTTTTTTTGATTTATTGTAGAGATGAGGTCTCGCCAAGTTGCCCAGATGGGTCTCGAACCCACAGGCTCAGGCAATCCACTCACCTCGCCTCCCAAAGTGCTGGGATTACAGGCTGAGCCACCGAGCCCGGCTAAATAATAATTTTTAAATAGACAAAAATTGTATATACTGCTGGTGTACAGTATGATGTGGAGTAGTTGAATCAAGCTAATGAATGAGCATCACCTCAGCACTTGTCATTTTTTTCTGATGAGAACACTTAAACTCTACTCTCAGCAATTTTCTGACATATAGTACATTATTATTGACTGTAGTGATCATGTTGTATAATAGATCTCTTGAACTTATTCGTCCTAACACTGTTTTCTTTTGTTCTCGAACTCCTGGGCTCAATCGTTTCTCCCACCTTGGCCTCCCAAAGTGCTGGGATTACAGGTGTGAGGCACAGTGTCCAGCCTGTGTTTGTTAATTAAAAATTTTAAGTGGACTGGGCGCAGTGGGTCAAGTCTGTAATCCCAGCACTTTGGGGGACCGAGGTGAGCAGATTGCCTGAGCCCACAGGTTTGAGACCAGCCCGGGCAACTTGGCAAGACCTCATCTCTACAATAAATCAAAAGACTTGCCGAGACCTCATCTCTACAATAAATAAAAAATTAGTGGTAGCGTGTGTCTGTAGTTCCAGCTACTTGGAAAGCTGAGGTGGAAGGACCCCTGGAGCCCAGCAGGTCGAGGCTACAGTGGCCGGGAGCGTGCCACTGCACTCCTGGGTGACGGAGTGAGACTCGAACTCAAGAAAAAAAAAATAAAGACGATTTTTGCGTTGGTAATTTATCGTTGGTTAAGTTGGGTAGACTATGCTGATCATTATCACAAAGTGTTCACTATATGTGATGCTTTGGAATTCCCTTTTATTTATTTATTTATTTATTTGAGTTGGAGTCTCACTCTGTCGCCCAGACTGGAGTGCAGTGGCCGCTCCCGGCCACCGCAGCCTTGACCTGCTGGGCTCCGGCGATCCCTCCGCCTCAGCCTTCTGAGTAGCCGGAATTACAGGCGCGCGCTACCACGCCCTGCTGATTTTTTGATTTATTGTAGAGATGAGGTCTCGCTGCCCAGGTGGGTCTCAAACCCGCGGGCTCGGGCAATCCACTCACCTCAGCCTCTCAAAGGCGTGGGATTATAGGCTGAGCCACCGAGCCCGGCGGAATTCCCTTTTAAATAAGCTGAATATTCTTAGCTAAGTAAGTAAACCTCTGACTTCCAGCTTTTTTTCTTGCTTGTTATTAGTCTTCCAAGTCTCAGTATGGAGCTGGTGGTCATGTTTCATCATTAGGAAACTGGCCTTGGGAATGTACAACGTTGTTCCTCCTCCATTTCCTTGTTCTGGTGGCTTAGTTTTCTGGGCCGAGGATAGTCATCAGCCAAACCCTTCATTGGAATATGTTTTGCTATATGGTCAGAGAGCTGAGCTGCTCGGACGTCATCGCCTCTTAAACCGCTCCTTGTTTAACACCTGAATCTGATAGTGATCACTGCAGATCAGAATTTGTGTTTACCAAAGCCAGGAATGGAGCAGGTAGATTTCTTACCTGCCCTCCACACTGACTGCCCCCAGGATGCTGATGTCAGGTACGTGGTCTGACTCTTGAAAAGTCCTAGTGATGATAGTACGGCAGGATTTCTGTCTCGAGACAGGGAGTTGACTGTTTTCTGTATGAACTCAGCTTATTAACTTAGCAACGGTTTTTATCTTGAACTGAACTTTGACTAAGTAGGCAAGTGAATTTTTTGTTAACCAGTCTTTTGCCTTGTTTTATTTTTTATTTTATTTTCTTGAGTTGGCGTCTCACTCCATCGCCCAGGCTGGAGTACAGTGGCACTCTCATGGCCACCCCATCATTGACCTGCTGGGCTCCGGCGATCCTTCTGCCTCAGCCTTCCAAGTGGCCAGCACCACCATGCCTGGCTAATTTTTCTTGATTTATTGTAGAGATGAGATCTTGGCAAGTTACCTGGGCTGGTCTTGAACCCGTCAGCTCAGGCAATTCATCCGCCTTAGCCTCCCAATGTGCTGGGATGACAGGCTTAGCCACCAATTCCGGCCTGCTGTGTTTCAAAGACATTTACCTTGTCTTTAAAGTTCTTAAAGACCTTTGTGTATTTACCTGAAATTTATATATTTATCTAAAATTATGTATCTGAAGGTATTTTTCAAATTGCAATTTAGGCCTCCAAAGCATACTACTCTATTTAAACCTGTTGAATACGTAGAGTCAGAGTAAAACCAAAGTTTCTTCTCAAATCAAAGTAAATTTATTATATGTGTTTTATGAGAAAAAGATTCGTGTACATATAAAAAATAATTTTGCAGTACCTATAGCTTGGCACACTAGAAGGTTTAGAAATGTTTATGATGGTTTTTTTAGCCTCATACTGAAAGCAGATATTAGGATATATGTAGACACAGACTGCCAGGTTGATACATCTTTATTCTCTCTTAACTTCTTGAGTATGTCATATGAATGTCATTAAGGTTTTAAATTTTGTCACTGGTCATGCTGAATAAGCTGTCATTTTTTAGTGTGGGTTCAAATATTAAAATAGATAAATTGTTCAAATTTTAATAGCCATTTTGTAAGAAATGATGTAGAAAATATAAGTTATTAGGAATGTTAAGGAGTCATGTTCCTTAAATAATATACATAGGGGATGTATCTTGTCAGAATAAGGAGAGTGAGGTAGGACATCAAAACTGTGTTAAAATGTTTTTGTTAGTATGTCATTGTAATGCTTTTATTAGTGTTTCACATTCCTAAGGAGTGACAGATGAGGGAGGATTCAGGGACTGGTCAGATTTTTTTAGCTTATTTATTTAACCCAAACAGTCTATGGATGGGATATTATTCAACAGTAAAAAGAAAAAAACGATCGATACATGCCATGCAACAGCTTTGTTGTCTCTCAAGAACGTTCACCTTGAGTTAATAAAGCCAATCTGACAAGGTTGCATCTTGTATGAGCTCGTTCCTATAACATTCTTGAAATGACAAAATGATGGAGAATTATGGAGATTGAGAACAGGTTAATGGTCTTGGGTTGGGATTAGGGGGGGCGGAAGGAGGAGGTGGGTACTGTAGCACGAGGAATCCTTGTGATGAAACTGGTTTCTTGACTCTAGTGGTGGTTATATCAACACACACACACACGCACACACACACACACACACACACACACGCACGCACGCACGCACGCACGCACGCAAAACTGATAAAGTCTGAATAAGGTAGTAAGTTGTATCAGTGTCAGTTTCCTGGTTGTTACATTGTACTATACTTGGGTGAAGGGTACATGGAATCTTATTTCTTACTACCACTTGTGAATTACATTGTACTATACTTGGGTGAAGGGTACATGGAATCTTATTTCTTACTACCACTTGTGAATCTACAATTATTTCAAATAAAGAATTTTAATTAAAAAAATTTTTCAGTGACATAACCTTTCCTTACATCACATATATTCCCGTGTACTCCAGATACAAGTTGCTCTTTATAATGTGCTGAGATATTATAGGATACAGATTTTCCAAACTTTATTTAAAGAAGATACTGGATTCCAGCGTGGTCTCACTTTGTTTCTCTGCTACCATTCCCTCTGTGCTCTTCCAGAAACAAAGTATACCTGAAAGCAAAATGAAAGAGAAAATTGGTGGTATTGGTGGCGTGGAGGAGAAAGATAACCTAAAAGATAGCAGATCTTAGGTTGACTGAAATCCTATTATAAGATGCCATGTTGAGGAAATGTTATTTATATTCAGATGTTATTTATATTTCACCTTGAAGAGTGTGGCTTCTTTTATTCAATGTAATGACTGGGAAATGAGTTCATCCATACTTTTGTATGTATTAGGAATTAGTTCTTTTAAATTACTGTGTGGCATTCTACTGTAATAGACCACAATTTGTGTGTCATTTTCTCTTGATGGACATTTGAGTTTTTAAAAAAAAGTTTTTAGGGCCAGGCACAGTGGCTCAGTCTATAATCCCAGCACTTTGGGAGGCTAGGGCGAGAGGATTGCCTGAGTTTGGGGGTTTGAGACCAGCCTTGGGCAACTTGGTGAGACCTTGTCTCTACACTAAATCACAAAAAGTAGCCGGGCCTGGTGGTATGCATCTCTAGTTCCAGCTACTTGGAAGGCTGAGGCGGAAGTATCCCCTAAGCTTAGCAGGTTGAGGGTGCGGTGGCTGTGAGTGGGCCACTGCATTCCAGCCTGGGTGACAAGAGTGAGATTCCAACTAAAAAGAAAAAGTTTTTCGTTATCAAGTGTAAAGCTGCTATAGATTGAGAGAAAATATTTGGAAATCACACATCTGACAAGAACTTATATCCAGACTCTAAGTATTAACTTCTAAAATTTAAGTCTATGAAAATAATCCAATTAAGAAAGACCTTGAGACATCACTACAGAGGATATACAGAAAGCATAAAAACACGTTTAATATCTTTAGCCACTAGGGAAATGCAAATTAAAGCCATTATGGATATGCCTGTCACAGTGGCTAAAATAAAATCCTGACAAAAACAAGTGTTGCCAAAGGATGTGGAGCAATTATAACGCCCATACGATGTGGGTGAAGGCCAAGAGGGTGCCGCCATTCTGAGAAACAGGTTGGCGGTTTCTTTTTTTTTTTTTTTGAGTTGGAGTCTCACTCCGTCGCACAGACTGGAGTGCAGTGGCCGCTCCCGGGCACCGCAGCCTCGACCTGCCGGGCTCCGGCGATCCTTCCACCTCAGCCTTCCAAGTAGCCGGAATTACAGGCACGCGCTACCACGCCCGGCTGATTTTTTGATTTTATTGTAGAGATGAGGGCTCGCTGCCCAGGTGGGTCTCGATCCTGTGGGCTCAGGCAATCCTCTCACCTCGGCCTCCCAAAGCGCGGGATTACAGGCTGAGCCACCGAGCCCGGCTCACAGTTTCTTATAAAGTTAGAGAGCTTTTATTGTTAATGACCAGCAATCCCACTTCTAAACATTTATTTTAGAGACATGAAAACTGATGTTCACGCAAAAACTGTACATGAATAATGTTTATAGTATCTCTGTTTATAGTTGCTCAAAATTGGAGACATCCCAAATACTCTTCAACAGGTAAATACATAAACAAAATGTGGTATATTTACACAATGGAATATAACTGAGGTGAAAGAATGAACTAGTGATACACATAGCGACTTGGACTCTCAGAGACATGTATATTCAGTCAAAGAGCCAGTCTTAAAAGGGGTCCTGCTATAGGATTTCATTTATGCGACATTTTAAAAAAGACAGGAGTGTAGTGATGGAGAGCAGCTTAGTGGCTGCTGGGAGTTAAGGAGGAGAGGGGTGATCACACAGGGACGGCAGGGGTGAGTTTTTGGAGTTACGGAACTTTTTGATTCTTGATTGTGGGGGTTAGCATGTGAGTCTACAAATGTGTTAAAATTCATGGAAATACACACCCCCAAAGGTCGAAATCACCACATTTTAATTTCTTTTTTTTTTTTTGAGTCTGAGTCTCACTGTCACCCAGGTTGGAGTGCAGCTGCACACCCATAGTTACCACAGCTGGAACTACAGGTGTGTGCCACTATGCCTGGCTAATTTTTTTATTTATTGTAGAGATGAAGTCTCGCCATGTTGCCCTGGCTGATCATGACCCCGTAGACTCAGGCAGTCCTCCCGCCTCCATCTCCCAGAGTGCTGGGACTACAGGCGTGAGCCACTGTGCCTGGCCAGCATTTTAAGGTTGTTCTGGCTATTCTGTAGCCTTTCTATATCCGTATGAATTTTAGGATCAGCTTGTCAGTTTCTACATGCATAAATATGTTCAAATAAAATGAGATTTTATTTCATTTTTTTGAGTTGGAGTCTCACTCTGTCGCTCAGACTGGATCGCCTGCTGGGCTCTGGCGATCCTTCCGCCTCAACCTTCCAAGTAGCCGGAACTACAGGTGTGCGCTACCACACCCAGCTAATTTTTGATTTATTGTAGAGATGAGGTATCGCCAAGTTTCCGGGGCTGGTCTCGAACCTGTGGGCTCAGACATATAATTCTTTTACTTGGATTTGGTTTACTAGTATTTTGTTGAGGAATGTTATATCTATATTCATATGGGATATTGTTGTATATTTTTCTTTTTCCTTTTTATTTTTTATTTTTATTTTTTTTGAGTTGGAGTCTCACTCTGTCACCCAGACTGGAGTGCACTGGCCGCTTCCGGCCACCACAGCCTCGACCTGCTGGGCTCCGGCGATCCTTCCGCCTCAACCTTCCAAGTAGCCGGAATTACAGGCATGCGCTACCACGCCCGGCTGATTTTTTAAAAAAATTTATTGTAGAGATGAGGTCTCGCTGCCCAGGCGGGTCTCGAACCCGCGGGCTCAGGCAATCCACTCACCTCGGCCTCCCAAAGGCGCGGGATTACAGGCTGAGCCACCGAGCCCGGCTCCTTTTTCTTTTTGATTTCTTATAGAGGCAAGGTCTCGCCAGGTCCTGGGCAGGTCTCGAGCCTGCAGACTCAGGCAGTACACTCGCCTCGGCCTCTCCAAATGCTGGGATTACAGGCTTGAGCCACTGGGCCTGGCCTGTGTATTTTTCTTTTCTTGTGATGTCTGGTTTTGGTATCAAAGTGTATTGCTGGCATCCTAGAACGATTTGAGAACCGTTCCTCCCCTTCTACACGGTGAAGGCTTCAAGAGGGGTTGATGGTGATTCTTTAATCATTTAGTAAAATTCAGCTGTGACGTGATCACTTCTCAACTGTTCTTTCTTGGAAGTTGTTTTGTTTTGTTTTAGAAATGGGTCTACCATGTTGCCCAGGCTGGAGTGTTATTCACAGGCATGATTATGATGCACTACAGCCTTGCCCCCTGGCCTTATGTGATCTTCCCTCCTCAGCCTCCTGCATAACTGTACTACAGGCACTTGCCACTGCACCTGGCAGTGTTGGACCTTTTTTGGGTATTGGCGTACTCTCTTTACTCATTACACATCTCTTCAGATTTTCTAAATTATTTAAAGTCATTGTTGGTAGTTTGTGTGTTTCTAGGTGTGTCCATTTCATCTCAGTTACCCAGTATGTTGGCATACAGTTGTTTATAGTATTCACTTATATCTGTTTTTTTTCCTGTAAGGTCAGTAGCAATGTCTTTGCTTTCATTCGTGATTTTAGTTATTTGAGTTGTCTCTGTTTTTTTGCTTGGTCAGTCTAGTTAAATGTTTGTCAATTTTATTTATGATTTCAAAGAATCAACTTTTAGTTTCATTGATTTTTCTCCAGTAATTTTCATTTTGTATTTTGTTTGCTCTAATCTATATTATTTGCTTCTTTCTGCTTGGTTTGAGTTTAATCTGCCCTTTTGGTAGTTTCTTACAGTAGAAGGTCAGGTTTTTTTTTTTTTTTGAGATGGAGTCTCACTAGGGCGCCAAGACTGGAGTGCAGTGGCCGCTCCCGGCCACCGCAGTCTTGCCTGCTGGGCTTCGGCAATCCTTCCGCCTCAGCCTTCCGAGTAGCCGGAATTACAGGCGCGCGCTACCACGCCCGGCTGATCTTTTGATTTACTGTAGAGATGAGGTCTCGCTGCCCAGGCGGGTCTCGAACCCGCGGGCTCAGGCAATCCACTCACCTCAGCCTCCCAAAGGCGCAGGATTACAGGCTGAGCCACCTAGCCCGGCCCGGCTGGTTTTTTTTTTAAAAGCAGGATTTATTGAGACAACAGAAAAGCTCCCAGAGTGGGAGGAGACCCCCGGGGGTTGCCCAAAGGTGAGATTTTCTTTTTTTTGAGTTGGAGTCTCACTCTGCCGCCCAGACTGGAGTGCAGTGGCCGCTCCCGGCCACCGCAGCCTCGACCTGCTGGGCTCCGGCGATCCTTCCGCCTCAGCCTTCCAAGTAGCTGGAACTATAGGCGCACGCTACCATGCCCAAGTAATTTTTTGATTTATTGGAGAGCTGAGGTCTTGCCAAGTTGCCCAGGCACGTCTTGAACCCGTGGGCTCAGGCAATCCACTCACCTCAGCTTCCCAAAGCATGGGATTACAGGCTGAGTCACCGAGCCCGGCTTAGGTTAGATTATTGATTTAAGATTTTTTTTTTTTGAGTTGGAATCTCACTCTGTCACCCAGGCTGCTGGGCTCAGGTGATCCTTCTGTCTAAGCTTTCCAAGTAGCTGGAACTATAGACATGCACCACCATGCCTGGCTGATTTTTTGATTTATTGTATAGACGAGGTCTCGCCAAGTTGCCCAGGCTGATCTTGAACCCCTAGGTTCAGGCAAGTCCGTTTGCTTTTGTGTCCCAAAGTGCTAGGATTATAGTTGTGAGCTACTGTGTCTGGCTTCTTTCTTGTGTATGTATTTACAGCTATAAATGTTCCTCTGAGCACTGCTTTTGCTGCATCCTAGTGATTTTGTTATATTGTACTTTCGTTTTCATTTGACTGTGTTTTCTGATGTCCCTTATGATTTCTTTTTCACCTAATGGTTATTTAGGAATGTGTCGTTTACTTTCCATATTTGTGGATATCCCAAATTTTCTTCTGTTATTGATTTTGTACTTTCATTCCATTGTGGTTGGAGAATATGTTTTGCATGATTTCAGATCCTTTAAATTTTTTTTTGAGTTGGAGTCTCACTGTCGACCAGACTGGAGTGCAGTGGCCGCTCCTGGCCACCGCAGCCTCAACCTGCTGGGCTCTGGCAATCCTTCCACCTCAGCCTTCCGAGTAGCTGGAATTACAGGCGCATGCTACTACGTCCGACTAATTTTTTGACTTTATTGTAGAGACCTGCCCTGGCGGGTCTCGAACCCGCGGCCTCAGGCAGTTCACTCACCTCAGCCTCCCAAAGGCGCAGGATTATAGGCTGAGCCACCGAGCCCGGCTCGATCCTTTAAATTTTATTGAGGTTTGGTTTACGGACTGCTGTATAGTCTGTCTTGGATAATCTTCTGTATGCTTTTGACAAGATTGTGTATTCTACTGTTGTTGAGTGGATTGTTTTAGAGATGTCCTTGTCTTTGGGAAGGGTATTTTCATTGGGTACACTTTCTTACACATATTTTAGAAATCATGAACTCACACCATTACTTCCGATTCTAGTCTGTTCCAAGAAGGTTTCACCCATGTTTGTATGCCCTTCGTTCCACAGTGAGAGCCCTGACTCCAGCATCGTCAATGTATTTTCTCATTTGCTTAATCAATAACACATCTAAATAGTTTTAGAACTGACTCACCCTTGCCATGTCAAACAAAACCAAAAAAGAGCCGGCTTGGTGGCTCAGCCTGTAATCCCGCGCTTTGGGAGGCTGAGGTGAGTGGATTGCCTGAGCCTGCGGGTTCGAGACCCACCTGGGCAACTTGGCGAGACCTCAACTCTACAATAAATCAAAAATTAGCCGGGGGTGGTTGTGCCTGCCTGTAATTCCGGCTACTCGGAAGGCTGAGGTGGAAGGGTCGCCGGACCCCAGCACGTCGACGCTGGGGTGGCCGTGAGCATGATACTGCACTCCGGCCTGGGCGACGGAGTGAGACTCCAACTCAAAAAAACAAACAAAAAATAATAAAATTATATTTTGATGGTTTTATTTATTTATTTATTTATTTAGAGTTGGAGTCTCATTCTGTCATCCAGAGTGGTGTGCAGTGGCCGCTTCCGGCCACCGCAACCTCGACCTGCCGGGCTCTGGCGATCCTTCCGCCTCAGTCTTCCAAGTAGCTGGAACAACAGGCGTGTGCTACCACGCCCGGCTAATTTTTTATCTTTTTTATGTTTTGATTTATTGTAGCGATGAGGTCTTGCCAAATTGCCCAGGCGGGTCATGAATCCGCGGGCTCAGGCAATCCACTCACCTCAGCCTCCCAAATCGCGGGATTATAGGCTGAGCCACTGAGCCCGGCTGATGGTTTTATTTTTTAACACAATATATAACATTACTGTATAATACCATATAATAGTATATAATACATCCTATGTTATAACGTCATTATCATATGTGATATTCTTTTGTATGGCAGTACTGTGCTTTGAAAATTCAAAATTATGCAAAAGGCATATCAGAAAGTTGGTAGGTCGTAAACTTTGAATTTCTTTTTATTTATCCTGCTTGGGATTCATTGGACCTCTTCAGTCTGTGTTTGTCTTTAATCAGTTTTGTAAATTTCTCACTCACTCACGCCTCTGATCCCAGCATTGTGGGAGGCTGAGGCTGAAGGGTCTCTTGAGCCCAGGAGTTTGAGGTCCGTTTGGGCACATAATGAGATCTTGTCTCTGCAAAAAAAATGAAAACATCAGCTGGGCGTGGTGGCGCATGCCTGTAGTCCCAGCAACTCAGGAGGCTGAGGTGAAGAATCATCTGAACCCAGGAAGTCGAGGCTGTGATAAGCCATGATCGCCCTACTGCACTCCAGCCTGGGAGACCTTGACGCCAAAAGGAAAAAAAGAAAACTTCTCAGTCCTCATCTTATATTGTTCCTCCTCTATTTCTCCTCTCGTTCTGAACTCTAATAAGCATATGTTAGACTTCAGGATTGTATTTTCTCTTACCTTTATTTTGTATTTTCCATCCTTTTTTCTCTCCATGTCACATTCTGGAAGGTTTTTCCTGACTTACCTTCCAGTTCAGTAATTCTCTTTTTGAGTCTAATCTGTTATGTTTATTCATCACAATTTAACATTTTGGTTTTTATAATTCTTTTGTTTCAGAATTCTCTTTTGGAATGTGTTTTCACATCTTGTTATGTCATTTTTTTATAGTGTCCAGTTGTATAGTAAGCATTTAAATGTGGCTGGGTGCGGTGGCTCAAGCCTGTCCCCTGACCCTGCTCTTTTCCTTCCCGCCTTTGTGTTGGGCAGCTCCCGTCTCCAGCCTCGTTCTGTTGACTCTGAAGCGTGTCTGGTGGTTCTGTTTCCACACATCATGGTGCTTATGCCACTCTGCTTCCTGTTTGTGGTTGTTCTTCTGGTGTGATGTTCTCCACCCACTTCTTAGCTTGCTCATATGTAGCACCTGCTGATGCTGGCAGCTTGGTGGTCAGGAGTTTCTGGTGAGTCTGTTGGATTAATCTGTTTCTTTTTTTTTTTTTTTTTTTTGAGTTGGAGTCTCTGTCGCCCAGACTGGAGTGCAGTGGCCGCTGCCGGCCACCGCAACCTCGACCTGCTGGGCTTCCGGCGATCCTTCTGCCTCAGCCTTCCAAGTAGCCGGAACTACAGGCGTGCGCTACCACGCCTGGCTGGTTTTTTTTTAAATTTATTGTAGAGATGAGGTCTCACCAAGTTGCCCAGGCGGGTCTCGAACCCGCGGGCTCAGGCAATCCACTCACCTCAGCCTCCCAAAGGCGCGGGATTACAGGCTGAGCCACCGAGCCCAGCTTGATTAATCTGTTTCTTCAGAATCACAGTAGTTACCTTTGGTAGACTTCCATTTTGTCATCTTTGAAACCGGAGTACTTTCTACTTCACAGAGTTATTGCAAGGATCAAATCAGATAATAGATCGTAAAGAGCTTAGCACAGTTTTTTAAAAACACACCTCATCCTGCCTTTCCATAGACTCCACTAGGAGGTGTAGATGTGCCCCTCTGTCACATGCATGTCTAACATTGAAGTTGGCCGGGCTCGGTGGCTCAGCCTGTAATCCCGCGCCTTGGGAGGCTGAGGTAAGTGGATTGCCTGAGCCCGCGGGTTTGAGACCCGCCTGGGCAACTTGGCGAGACCTCATCTCTACAATAAATAAAAAATCAGCTGGATGTGGTAGTGCATGTCTGTAGTTACAGCTACTGGGAAGGCTGAGGCGGAAGGATCGCGGGAGCCCAGCAGGTCGAGGCTGCGGTGGCCGGGAGCGGCCACTGCACTCCAGTCTGGGTGACGGAGTGAGACTCCAACTCAAAAAAAACAACAACAAACAAAAAACATTACAGCCACACGCTGCTGGGTAACTGCTTCTCAGAGGGCTCCCTCCACTAGGCTTTGGGTGCCTTTGCGTTAAGGACTGCCCTGTGTGTCTTGTGTCACTGTTACCCGGCACGATGACACTTGTGAACCATTTGTGGAGATATACGTGGAGGTTGAGAGCTAAGCACATTTAGACGAGGAAGCTCCTGTCAGTGTGTACCCTGTGTTCAAGTAAGACTTTTTGTTTTCCTTTCTCTGTGCCAGTAAAGTCTTTTTTTTTTTTTTTTTTTGAGTTTGAGTCTCACCCTGTCACTCAGGCTGGAATGCAGTGGCACGCTCACGGCTACCGCAGTCTCGACCAGCTGGGCTCAGGTGATCCTTCCACCTCAGTCCTCCAAGTAACTGGAACTACAGGCGCACACCACCACTCCTGGCTAGTTTTTGTGATTTATTGTAGAATCGAGGTCTCACCAAGTTTCCTGAGCTGGTCTCAAATCCCTGGGCTCAGGCAGTCCTCTTGCCTCAGCCTCCCAAAGTACTGGGATTACAGACTGAGCCACTGTGCCTGGCCGTTAATTTTTTGATTTATTGTAGAGACAGGTCTCGCCAAGTTGCCCAGGCTGGTTTCGAACCCCTGGACTCAGGCAATCCTCTCACCTCGGCCTACTAAAGTGCTGGGATTTTAGGTGTGAGCCACCGTGCCCGGCCTGTGAAGTCTTAAAATAGTCATTTCATGGATTTCCACCACACTGAGCTGTTTACCAGAAGCTGGAAATCCAGGGAGTCCATGGGAATTTGGCACCCTTTGGATCTGCGCACTCTCCCATATTCTGTCTGTATGCTTGTGTAAAATTTTGAATTCAGATTTTTTATTTTTTATTTTTATAGAGTATTTCCAAAGGGATATGCTAGTGAGGCAATGCCTGACTCCCTGGTTGCTTTTCCTGCCCCCACCCCCAAATTTCAGCCATTCTTTGAGTGACTGCAGGGGACCCACAACAACCCTACTAGCTGTTACCTCCCCTCTGTGTGTCAAAAAGGTCAGGCTGAGGTGAAATAACCTGTTCGGGGTTCCAAAAGCAGAACTTGGAGTAGCTCCAGTGCTCATTTGCCTTATTACCCGGGCAGTTCTTCTAAGTCAACGGAAGATAATTTTATTTTAGATGTGTAGTGTTTAATGGTGCATTTAATTACTTGGTGACTATTTAAACATCTTAACCAGAGGAGAGCTCTGTGGTAAGATAGGTAATGTTCAAGCTATGAGGAATTTTTAAAATATGTTAATTCAGGCCATGTTTGCTTAAGGGCTGTGTATTTTATTTGTGATTCAGATGGCCACTAGGAGGACTTCCCTGCCGTCTCAGGGTTCCTAGGCTCCAGCAGGCTTGTCTCTTTCTTCCTGGTGCATAATTCCGGGCATTGCTGTGGCCAGGAGGCAGGTATGCTGCCTATGTTTCTCTTCCAAACCCCATCTGCTCTTGGATTTGAAATTACCTTTAGAATGTTCTGGATTTGTCCCATATGCCAGAGATCTGTAAATATCTTCACATGAGTTGACATTTTCAGGCGATTGAGAGGAATGTTTGTGAACACAGATGTTTTCCTTAGAGGCAGTTACTGAAATCAGCAAAAAGGCCTCTGTGTCGGAAGAGTCTAGGTTCCCTTGTAATGTGATGGGCTCATAAATACTTTTCTCTTGTAGTTCACGTCATTTTCTAAGGGAGGAAATGCCTTAACTGATAATTAAAACGTCAGCTTCCTTGTCCTGCTTTTCTCCCTCAGAGTAAACTAAAAATGATTTTGACCTGCCAGGGCCGCTCAACTCTGTGAAACTCACATTGTTTGCCTACTGTTGGAGGGCCTCGTTAGGGGGTAAATTTGCTTTTTCTGTGTTTGCCAGTAACGACTCCTGTCTGTCTCTTACCGGAACTTGCTGTTTGGATTGTCTCCTTTCTTAACTGGCCAGTTTTAAACAGTTCAGGCCATTAATTATTTTTCCTGGTCTCCGATTTTTTTCTGTTATGCTTGAGTTTTCTAGTATTGGGCAGTGAGGGTGTTGGTCCCTGAGATACTGCCTAGTTAGGGTTCGGCATTTTGCCCGAATTGGTTGGGCCTCCCAGGGCCTGGGTTCTCTGTGCTTTAACAAATGAGCTACAGTTCTCAAGAGATCAGGGAAGCTTGTTTGTTGATCCTGTATTCTCCTCCAGAGGAAGTAAGTCTTTGAGAATGGCTAAGGAGGGGTAAGTGAGTTTATTACTCTTTCTTTCTCATTTTTCTCAGTGAAGGGGTGTCATCTGAGTGAACTGGAAGATATTAGTGAGCAGTGGTGACAGTCTGAGAGCGGAGGCAGAGGCAGAGATTGAAAGAAATTCAACCCAAAGCTTAGAGTGTTTCATGTGAAATCTACTGTAAAGTTACTGTTGCTGTTTTGAAAGACGGCGTTGAGGGATGGGTGTCTTAATAGGAATTCAGTAAGATATGAGTCCTTTGTTGACCCTCTGGGACACTTGTTTTGTTTTTCAGTAGAATGTGCTTATGAAGATTAGACACAAACGGCGGTTTACCAAAGAGTTGAGGGAAGTTTAAAAGCTCAAGGGCATTTTAAAATAAATTGTACCTTTACAAAATGGCGTGAAAGATTTAATGAAAAGCAGCCAATGGTTCTGTTTCTTTCTGGCAGTGTGGGCACAAAATGGAGTAGAATCTCTGTTTGGTTTGCAATATAAACTAGCCCTGCGTTAGATTTTTGGTTTTGTATCATTTTCTCTTAGGCGTCAGAGTCTGAGTTACTACTGATTCTCTTTTTGTGACTTCCCTAATATGTGACAAGTTAATAACGGCCTGCCTTTGATTATTTCATTTCTAGCCTTCCGGCATAGCTAGAATTCTAAAGAGACATTCCTTATGATAAAAGAAGGCATAGATCTCTCAAAAAAAAATCTTTAAAAATATAGTAAAATATTAATTTTGATTTTCTGGAAGCTATTAGTTATTTTTCAAGTTCTTTTGTTCTGTGATAAATTTTGATGTGGTTCCAGAACTTTGCTTTTACAGTTTATTTTAATGTAATCATGTGTTGATTATGAACAAAATAAAATTGACCCACTTTACTGCTATTTTTAAATCTCACAAGAGAATAAAGAGAACAACCAGGGGTATAAATAATTCTGCATTATTTTTAGACCTTTCATGACACCACTAGAATTTTAAGGTTTTTTTTTAAATGTGAAAATTATGAAAGGACTGCTTCTTTAGGTTTGTATATTTTCTTTCCTTTAGCACTGGCTACAAATCGGCAACCGTTAAACCATTTTTATGGTAAGGACTATCATAGATGTTGGTATTTTGTCAGTCTTGTACTCATGGTTGTTTATAAAGCTAGTTTATGGATATAACGAACTCTATTTCTGGATGCAATTAAAATTCTTGGGGAGTAATTAGTACTAATTTTCCCCCTATGGTAAAGTGTTAGACTTGGTTGGTTAGAAAGAGAAAACTAGAGGGACATATGCAAGCTAAGGGACACTGTAAGGTCTGAGGTATTCTTTTAGGTTTATCTGTTGGGGCCTGGGGACAATTCCTGTACTGTCTGACTGAATCGTGAACGGGTGCATTTGGAATACGTGTATTTGAAGAAATCGGTTATCTTTTGTTCTCTATTCTGTCTTTAGAAATAAATGGATAGATTTTGTGCTTTGGGATGACAATAATTCTTATGTTCACTGTTTTTGTAAGTATGACATTAATATTAACTACAGTCTGTTATCATTTTATGTCTGTGAAATATTTCCCAAATAGTAATAGGAAAATATTGTCGTTAGACTTAAATCACCGAAGATTATGCTTGAACTTTGTGTAACCCTCTGGTAATTGAGACAGTGTGCTAGTAGTGTTAGGATAAGCACATGAGGTGCGACTGAAGAAAAACACTTGGGATTACCTTTTTGTAGGTGGGCCCCTTGCAGTGCACTCGGAACTTGTTCCTCCTAGTCAGATGGTCGACCAAAGTTTTAGGAAAGTTGCATCAAAACTTGCAGAAGAAACGTCCTGAGTTGTGGCCAACAGGTGACAGGCGACGTGCTCTTCCGCCATGGCAACCACTTACCTGCCCACACTGTGCTGAGTGTTCAGTGGTTTTTGACCAGAAATGGCATGGCCCCTGTGCCCCACCCTCCCTGGTCACCCGATCTCGCCCCAAGCGACCTTTTTTTTGTTTTCTCAGATGAAAAAAATCCTCAGAGGGAAAAGTTTTGCCAGTGTGGAAGAGGTGAAACAAAAACCGGCAGAAGCACTAAAAGGCATCAAAATTGACGAGTACCAAAACTGTTTTGAGAATGGAAAAAGCTTCTTGATAGGTGTATTGCGCCAGATGGAGAGTACTTTGAAGGTGACTGAAGTTTAAACATGTAAGAATTAATACACAATTCTTTATAAATAAATTCTGGGCTCATTTGGGTATACTCTTGTGTAACTGGTGGAACTGAATAGGGAGTTCATAGACCACACATGTAAAATCAGTTGATTTTCAGCAGTGAGGTTAAGGTGACTCAGTGGTGAAAGATTAGTATTTTGACACATGTGCTGGAACAACTGAATATTCATATAGAAAAAAAAAATGAACCTTGACCTTGACCTCAAACTATATATACAAATAATTGAAAAAATAGCCAGGCACAGTGTCTCATGCCTGTAATCCCAATGTTTTGGGAGGCCAAGGCAAGAGGATCGTTTGAGGTCAGTCTGGACAACATAGTGAGATCTCATCTCTACAAAAAAAAAAAAAAAAAAAAGAATGGTGATATGCCTGTAGTTCCAGCCACTTGGGAGGCTGAAGCAGGAAGATTGTTTGAACCCAGAAGTTCAAGGTTACAGTGAGCTATGATCATGCTACTGCACTCCAGCCTGAACAACAGAGAGAGAGAGACCCAATCTCAAATTAACAAAACAAAATGGTTCATAGAGTTAAGTATAATCTTTGTGACCTTGAACTTGGTAAAGATTTTTTTAGATAAAATTCATAAAAATTACAAGGCAAAATTGATAAATTGGGCTTCATCAAAATTAAAAAAGAACCCTCTGCTTTTTGAAAGACATTATTAATAATAGTAAAGGCAAATCATAGACTGGGAGAAGATATTCCCAATACACTGATATCTGATAAAGGACTTGTGTCTAAAAGGTATGAGGAACTCTTGTAATATAATAAGTCACCCCAGTTTAAAAATAGGCATAAGATTTGAATATATGCTTCACAGAAGTGGATATGGTAGATAAGCACCCGACAAGATGTTTGTTAGTCATCAGGGAAATGCGAGTTGAAACCACCGTGAGAGGCCGCTGCACACATGCTAGGATGCCTGGCGTGATGAGCGCTGCCGGTGTGTGCAGTGCTATGCGAGTGCAGAATAGAAAAAGGGTTTTGGACATGCCTTTTCAAGCCAAGCGTACACTGAGCACGTGACCTAGTTATTCTGCTTTTCGTTTTTTACCCAAGAGAAATGGAAAGATGTGTTCACACGGAGTTGTGTGTGACTTCATAGCAGCATTGTTTGCGATTGTCAGAAACTACAGAAATAACCCACACGACCACGAACTGAGTGGATGAGCAGATTGTGGTGTACCCACACAATGGAATACACAGGAGTGAAAGAACTGCAGAAAGGCTTTGCTAAGTAAAAGGAGCCGTTGCACAGCTGAAGAGCATTTAACGCCATTAATATGAAGACTGCAGTGACAGAAAGCACACACCAGTGGTATCTTGGGGCTGGAGATTGAGGAGGGCTTCGCAGAAGGACATGAGCGAATGCTTTGGCCTGAAGGAAGAATTCTGCATCTTGATTATGGTAGTTGCTGTATTTGTCAAAACTCATCAAACCTTACACTTAAATGGGTGAATTTTTTTGGGCAATAGGATCTCACCCTGTTGCGCAGACTAGAGGGCAGTGGCGTGATCATGGCTCACCACAGCCTTGACCTTCTGGGCTCAAGCAGTCCTTCTGCCTCAGCCTCTCGAATAGCTGGGACTACAGGCACATGTCACCACATCCAACTAATTTTTTTTTTTGGTGGAGACGAGGTCTCGCTATGTTGCTCAGGCTGGTCTTGAACTCCTGGGCTCAGGCGATTCTTCTGCCTTGGCCTCCCAAGGTACTGGGATTACAGGTGTGAGCCACTGCACCTGGTCTAAAATTTTGTAAATAAGTTGTGAAGTATTCATATTCAAAGGAATGTCTTTGGGGAAAACATGGGTGCTCCTAGGATATGTAATGCAGGAAAAAAAAATGTAGTCTTCTATGTATGTCATGATTAAATGTTGTTTATTAGTGGAGGTGCTGTCTTTTAGGTAAGAGACCAACATGAATTTTATTATTTGTTTCTACTTTAAAATTCTGGATTTGGGGCCTGGCGCAGTGGCTCACACCTGTAATTCCAGCACTAGGAGGCCAAGGTGGGAGAACTGCTTGAGCCCAAGAGTTGGATTCCTCCCTAGACAACATAGCAAGACTTGGTTTATACAACAAAATAAAAAACTTAGCCAGGCATGGTGGTACATGGTGGTACATGGCTGTGGTCCCAGCTACTTGGGAGGCTGAGGCAGAAGGGATCGCCTGAGCCCAGGAGGTTGAGGCTGTGGTGAGCCATGATTGTGTCACCGCTCTCCAGTGTGAGCACTAGAGTGAGACCCTGAGTAAAAAAAAAAAAAATTCTTGGTTTTGACCTTTTTTCCATCATAGGTGCAGTGCACTTGTTAATGTGACCTAATACTAATGTGGATGATTATATTTCTTTCCTAATTTCTGTCTCACAGACTTCAACCTTGAAATTTTAATACATTTTATAAATTATCCTGTGTGCATATACTGGTCTTTCAAAAATCCAAGAGAAAAAGTGAAAAACAATTTAGAGGAGGATAAGAAAAAAGAGCAAGGAAACACCTGCACTTCACTAGAGTGAGGTTTTAGAATAGTACGTTTGGTTTTGAAAGTACCAGTGTCGTCTCTGGTTTCTCCCTTGACTTGTGTATTGTCTTCGTTGGTGGCCAGCCCTCTCCTGTTCCCACCATCCTGTCCAGTGATCCCCATTTCTCCAGTTGAGAATGAGGGTGAAGGGAATTTTCATGTCTCTTCCTCAAACATTTTTAATGAGTCTCCTTAAAGTGTGCTTTAAAATCTTTGGTGGACAGATAGTATACATATCTTCAGTTCTCTTAGTATTTTGTCATTTTTGTGGTATGCATACATTTAAACATCTCTCAAATTGGGCTGTTTCTAGCGGCATACCACCTAGAATCCAAGTTGAATTCATCCAGGGAGGATTTGCTTTCACATCTTGCAGTCACCTGGGGATAATGTCAGCCCTTTGGTAGTGTAGGTTCAGCCCACAAAACTTGTTCGGATTCTCATGGTAGTCTCTCCTTTCCCTGGACCAAGTATCCACCCTGAGATGTACAACTCTCTTTCTGGCTCTGTTTATAGTGCAGATATACTTCCCCTTTACTCATATTATGAATATAGCCCTTTGATAGCCTGCTTTTTTTTTTTTTTGAATAGGATTCTCACTCTGTTGCCCAGGCTGGAGTTCAGTGGCACGTTCATGGCTACCGCAGCCTTGGCCCAGTGGGCTCAAGCGATCCTTCTGCCTCAGCCTCCCAAGTAGCTAGAACTACAGTTGCATGCCACCATGCCCGGCTGATTTTTTGCTTTGTTGTAGAGACAATGTCTCACCAAGTTGTCCAAACTGGTCTCGAACCCCTGGGCTCAGGCGGTCCTTTTGCCTCTCCCTCCCAAAGGTGCTGGGATTATAGATGTGAGCCGATAGCCTACCTTTTGTGAACTCTACAAGGCTCTGCCTTCTTGGGTATTATTCCCCCCTCTTTTTTTTTTTTTTTTTTTTTTTTTTTGAGTTGGAGTCTCATTCTGTTGCACAGGCTGAAGTACAGTGGCACACTCACGGCCACCCCAGCATCGACCTGCTGGGCTCAGCGATCCTTCTGCCTCAGCCTTCCAAGTAGCTGGAACTACAGGTGAGAGCTACCATGCCTGGCTAATTTTTTATTTATGCAGAGATGGTAAATCACCAAGCTGCCTGACTGGTCTTGAACCCGCGAGCTCAGGTAGTCCACTCGCCTTGGCCTCCCAAAGTGCTGGGATGACAGGCTGAGCTACTGAGCCCAGCCTTTTCCCTTTTTTCTCTGGTATATGGTATGGGTTAGGTTTTTTGTTTTACTGTGTTTAATACTCTGAGGGAAAGTGTTATAATTGAAGGCATCTTGGATCTTAATCATCTTAAGGTTTGCTCTATGTATGCCTCTATACTGACTTTTCTCTGGAACTTCTTAGGGTTGAGTACATGAGTGAGTTAAGTGAGTGTTATCATTCATGTGTTGTCTTTGTAAGCGCTCACATGTTTGTTTGCTCTGCGGGCTGCTGTTCTTGTGGCTCAATCTGGTAAGCAGAACTTGTCCCTCCTGAGGGTGTTTCTCGGAGAGAGTGCTAAAACCAGAGAGTAAGAAGTTATTGGCTAGGATTTATGAAAACAAAACTAATGCCACTAAATGACTCCCACTTTTATAATCTAATCAAAGATTCCAGTTATCTTCTAAATATCCATGGTATTTGAACTTTTCTTTTCTTTTTTTTTTTTGAGTTGGTGTTTCACTCTGTCACCCAGACTGAAGTGCAGTGACACGCTCATGGCCAACACAGCCTCGACCTGCTGGGCTCAGGTGATCTTTCCACCTCAGCATTCTAAGTGGTTGAACTATAGGTGCGCACCGCCACACCTGGCTAATTTTTGATTTATTTGTAGAGACGCGGTCTCACCAAGTCGCCCAGGCTGGTCTTGAACCCTTGGACTCAGGCAGTTCTCTTGCCTCAGCTCCCAAAGTGCTGGGATTAAAGGCTTGAACCACTGTGCCCGGCCTGAACTTTCCACTTTTTTTTTTTTTTTGAGTTGGAGTCTCACTCTGTCACTCAGCTGGGAGTGCAGTGGCTGCTCCCGGCCACCGCAGCCTCGACCTGCTGGGCTCCGTAGTTCCTTCTGCCTTAACCTTCCAAGTAGCTGGAACTATAGGCACGCGCTACCACGCCCGGCTGATTTTTGATTTATTGTAGAGATGAGGTCTCACCAAGTTGCCCAGGCGGGTCAGAACCCGCAGGCTCAGGCAATCCACTCACCTCGACCTCCCAAAGTGCTGGGATTACAGGCTGAGCCGCCGAGCCCGGCCGAACTTTCCACTTTTAAGAACCCATTTCATAAAGTTTTTACCTATGATATTTTTTAGATTGCTAAGCATACTTTGTACTGAAGAATAGAGGAATAGTAGCAGACTGAGGTCTTCCTGTTAAGTTTTTTTGACACCAGCTTTGTTGAGATACCACCCTTCACGTGCCCTTCAATTTGCCTTTCGAAGTGGTTAATTCAGTGGTTTTAGTATACTCACAGAGTTGTGCAGCCACTACCACTGTCTAATTTGGGAACATTTATATCACCCCCATGAGAAAGCCCATGCCCATTGGCAGAAACTTCCCACTCCCTCCTCCCCGTGGCCTCTCCCAACCACTGATTACTGTTAAGTTTTTGGTTCAGTTAAGTATTGTCTCTGCAATTGACAAGGCCCTAGGCCAGGTGTTGGAAAGGCTAAAATTCCTGGTCTTGAGTTGCATAATCCAGTGAAGAATAAGAGAACCACCCATGTGTTTTATGTATGTGGCAATTTGTAGTAAATGCCAAAATAAGGGATTTTGGTTTCAACATTTGTTTTTATTTTTATATTTAGGGGCAGGGTCTCACTCTCACTCAGGCTGGAGTGCAGTGGTGCTCTCTTGGCTTACTGCAGCCTCAGAGTCTTGGGTACAAGCGGTCCTCCTGCCTCAGCCTCCTGAGTAGCTGAGACTACACGCATCACTACACCTGGCTAATTTTAAACTTTTTTGTAGAAACGGAATCTCACTATGTTGCCGATGCTGGCCTTGAACCCCTGGGCTCAAGTAATCCTTCCATCTCAGCCTCCTGAAGTGCTGAGACCACAGATGTGAGCCACTGTGCCTGGCTGAAAATACAGGATTTTGAATGCTTAAGCCTCTCACATGGGTCACAGCTTTGTAGAATTTCAGTTGTTGGTTAAACTTCTTTCATGAAGTGAAAAAGTAATTTGAGACCCAGAGACATCACTGTCACACAGTTTGTGGCAGAGCCAGGAATGGATTCGTGAAGAAACCGTGTGAGCTGCAGTGTCTTGAATAAGAGAGAGAGCAGAGGGGACACTAGCTGTGGCAAGTCGGATAAGCAAAGCCTGAGAGCACGTGCTGCGCTGGAAGTAGCAAGTGGTTTGTGGCGATGGTTAGAGCAGAAGGTGTGTGATGTGTGCATTGTAAGGTCCAACTGAATCTGGCAGAAAGGCGGAAGGTTTTGAACTCCTTGAAGATCCAGACATTTGCAGTATGTAGGCCGGAGAGGTGGTGAGCAGCGGCGAAAGGCTGGCAGAGTGGGAGAGTGAAGGTACTGGAGCCGGGCTTCAGACTATCTGAGGGAGGGCCTGCTTGTACAAGAAGTTTCCAGTCGGTTTCAAATTGATGCACTTACAGAATCGAATAAAAGTGAATGACCAGAAAAATGACACAAAACGCGAGCCTGCTTTTAAAATCCTTACAGCCAGCAAGCAGAGTTCCTTGATGAAGTTGCCACAAACGCTTCTCAGTACTTGCAGCGTCTGAGTGTCTCCTGTCACGGGTAGTGGCAGACGCTTGGCATGCGCCCCCACTGTTTCTCCGAGCAGTCGTTTGGCATTTGTGCGGGCAGAGCACCTGGGACATGACTGCGGGGGGTGATGAGGCCCTGGGGTCTGCAGCAGGGAGACCGGCAGGGAGATGTGGCTTCCAGGGACATCGGTGGTCTCAGGCAGCCCTGTGAGATGACGGGGCGTGGGTCTGGGGGAGGAAAGACCCACACAGGAACTGGAGTCTAAGCTTGAGTGGGGAAACAAGGGTGCTGGCAGCAGAAACAGGAACCCGCTTCAGGATTAGATTTTCAACGAAAATTCACCTACCTGATAGCGTTCTCCAGTGAAGTGAAAATACACACATCTAGGGACACATGCCTTTTGGTTCTGTCTCAGTCTGTGCTCTGAAAGAGCACTTGTGACTTTTTATCTGCCTGATTGCAGCAAGCTCTGAACGTACCACTAGACAGACTCACACGAAAACAGATGCCCAGGAAGGTTTGTGCTTGAGTCCGCAGGCTCGTTTGCTGTTGAGTAACTGTTGTTGGGCGCCTGGCCAGGAAACTGTGACTCGTAGGCGAGGGAGGAGGAGTAACAGATAAAGTTCACCATTGCCAGAGAAATTCTATTCCAAATGGATTTGTGGGGAGCAACAGTGATATCCAGTGACAAGTTAAATTCGACCCAGAGGTGTTTTCTCCAGCGCTGTCTCAGAAGACACATGCTCTTGCGGGGCCTGATTCAGACTAGAAAAAGTTGTACTAGGGACTTCGAGAAGAATTTTGCTATGTGACTTCAAGAACTAGTTGACTCAGATAGTTTCACACTTTGCAGAACGGCAACCAGTGACAGATGAGGTAATGCTGCTTTGAATTACAAGTTAAATCTCAGAGCCATTAAGTTTGCTGTTTACAAAATCTCAAATTTAATGAATTGCATGTTCATGTTACTTAAGTATGAGAATATGAGATCCTGGTTATTCAATTAAAGCACATTGTATTCATGGTTTGATTTCTTGTGGTTAATATTTGTATTTACTTGGTTAGAGTTTATTCAGGTGTCATGTCTTACGGTGGTAGGGCGTGCCGATAAAAGCTGTTACCTCTGTCTTTATTAGTGCTCCTGTCTGTCTCCTGGAGATTGTTCCTCTTACTTGTGCGCGCATCTACAGCTTGCACATGGCTCAGCGTGGTGGAATTTTGTGCTAATAATTGTGTTGCAAGGTTGGGTGCTTAAGTTTAGTCATGCTTTCTAGGGTGACGAGTGTGTGCTTTTTTTTATTTTTATTTTATTTTAATTTATTTTTTGAGTTGGAGTCTCACTCTGTCGCCCAGATTGGAGTGCAGTGGCCGCTCCCGGCCACCGCAGCCTCAACCTGCTGGGTTCCGGCGATCCTTCCGTTTCAGCCTTCCAAGTAGCCAGAATTATAGGCATGCACTACCACGCCCAGCTGATTTTTTTATTTATTGTAGAGATGAGGTCTCGCCGCCCAGGTGGGTCTCGAACCCACAGGCTCAGGCAATCCACTCACCTCAGCCTCCCAAAGGCGCGGGATTACAGGCTGAGCCACCGAGCCCGGCTTGAGTGTGCACTTTTTTTAAAGCAAGCTTTGGAAAGTTAATTTCACAGATGTGCTCAAGCCTTTGTGCACAGGGTGGTGTGTGTCCCGCTGGTTAGTGATTTAGAATGTGACACAGTCAGCCGGCAGTGACAAAGGCACAGTCAAGGTCCCAGGACCTGTAGACATGGTTGGAGTCCCCAAGTTCATCCATCTTTTTGTTTTGAAATGTATGGTGGGCAGTGAGCCAATGCCTTGGAGTTGATACCGTTTCTGTTGCTTATTCTTGTCAACCGCGGTGAAGAGTAGCCATCAGGTGGAGGCCGAGCGATTCGTTTCTGGAGATGTGGTATCTCAGGCTTAAGGCTCCCTTTGTGCTGAAGTCGGTGCGTACTTTCGGCATCTGGATGTTTAGCATCTGTGTGGCTGTAGCACGCGGGACCGAATAACTCGCTGCCGCGCTCTGTAATGCGACCGCATCCTTTCGTCATCGTTGGAGCTTCGGTGATGCCCTTCAAGTAGTCGTTCAGCACATGAGACCTGGCTCCATGTTGCCCCCCCCCCCGTGTTTCGTAGCCTGTTAGGGAAGGAAAAGGAGAGAGGAGAATGTGCGAGCTTTTCTTCCTCAGAAACATGCTAGAGATGAGCTAGGGGAGACAGGAGCGATTATTTCCTTAAGTTCAGCAATTGCTTCTGTGGGTTAGGGTACTTATTTTGAGTGAAAGTGAAAAGATAAAGGCTGTTTGCTAGAAGACCTTCATAGGAAAACATCTTATTTCCTAATTTTAGGCACTTGGGAAGTTTCTCCTAGCTCTGGCTACTCCCTAGAGAGCAGCACGCTGCATAATGGCACCTGCTTTGTAGTAGACATTTAATAAATGTTGGTCGAATAGGTAACGTGACTGCTTGAAGAGGAGAGAAGTGTGCTTTGACAGATACTTATTGATTATTTTGGTGAAAACAGATTTTCATCTTCCTGAAATGCATTTTTCCTAGAGTGTACATGGTAAACAAAGGTGAAATATGATCTCTGTATCCCCCCAAAAAAATATGATTTGATTTCATGATTTTCAGGTTTTCATGGCAGTACAGCCCTACTCTTAGGAGAAAGAAACTGGAAACTATGTGGCTGGGCGTGTTGATAGTTTCTTTCTGCCTTTATCACGGACTGAATGACACTGGCAAAGTCTTTTTTTTCCTGTGATTTTAGCTGTGCCTGAAACCAGGTAGCATTTCCCTTTTATGAGAATCAAGGCTGTTTCTTTTTGTTACATGGCTCCACATACCTCTCTCCTGGATCTTCCTGTGGGTGTTGCCATGGAGTATTTCAGGCATGTCAGCTGTTGCGGTTTGATACAGTTGGCTCCTGCCCTGAATTAGGAGTTTGTTTGAAAGGCCTTCACTGGTAACGTTTAATTTCAGGGTTGCAGCCATTATTCTTTTACCTCTGTTGTGCTTTCAAAAGAATTTACATAACTGGAAAATACAATAAAATAGATGTTTTGACAGCAGGGTGATGTTTGGTGAAGTGTGGAAGGTGACAGTCGTGGGTGGAGGGTATTTTTAAAAATGGAGTCCTGGGGAGGGGGATGCGGGGAGGGGGAGGAAAGGGGAAAAATGGAGTCTTGAGTGAGCATAATTTATCCTCTAGTTCTTCAGTCTTTCAGCTGGCCACTTTTTTCTCCCCCTCATGTTAACCCAAGGTAAAATAAGTGTTGATTTTTCCAGGAGACCAGGTTTTCTTTCTTTTATTTTTTTTTCTATTTTTTTTGAGTCGGAGTCTCACTCCGTCCATCGCCCAGGCTGGAGTGCAGTGGTACTCTCACGGCCACCCCGGTATTGACCTTCTGGGCTCTGGCGGTCTTCGCCTCAGCCGTCTAAGTAGCCGGAACTACAGGTGCATGCTAATTTTTTGTTTCTTGTAGAGACGAGGTCTTGCCAAGTTGCTCGGACTAGTCTCAAACCCGTGAGCTCAGGCAGTACACTCGCCTCGGCCTTCCAAAGTGCTGGGATTATAGGCTGAGCCACCGAGCCTGGCCCAGGTTTTCTTAGAGAAGGAAAGTATAACTATTTTATATAACATCTGTCTCAGGAACTGACAGTTTTGTAGAGCTAATCTGATGTTTATAGCAGTTATGCCTATGAGATAGGCAGTGGTTTTTATATTTTTCAGAGAAATATAGAAGATAACAGTTCTGAAGTCAAGGGCCTATTGATTTTAAGTCCTTGGTTAAACTATTTTAAGCAAATATCTAAAAAGTTGTCTTCATTTGAAGTCAATACAAACATTCTGACATGAGAGGAAAAGTTTTCTGTTAAGATTCAAAACAGTAAGTATGAGGGGAGACCCCCAAAACGGAATTTATTTATAAAAATTTTTGCCGGGCTCGGTGGCTCCGCCTGTAATCCTGCGCTTTGGGAGGCTGAGGTGAGTGGATTGTCTGAGCCCACGGGTTGGAGACCCGCCTGGGCAACTTGGTGAGACCTCATCTCTACAATAAGTCAAAAATTAGCCGGGTGTGGTAGCGTGTGCCTGTAGTTTCAGTTACTTGGAAGGCTGAGGCGGAAGGATTGCTGGAGCCCAGCAGGTCGTGGCTGTGGTGGCCGGGAGCGGCCACTGCACTCCAGTCTGGGCGACAGAGTGAGATTCCAACTCAAAAAAAAAAAAAAAAAAAAAAAAAAAATTAAAAATTTTTGTATTCTTACGTGTTTAAACTTCAGTCACCTTCAAAGTACTTTCTGTCTGATGTGGTGTACCTGTTGAGACACTTTTCCCACTGCTCAAAACAGTTTTTGAAGGTGCAGATTTTTTTTTTTTTGAGTGGAGTCTCACTCAGTTGCCCAGGCTGGAGTGCTGTGGCATCGACCTGCTGGGCTCTGGCAATCCTTCCACCTCAGCCCTCCAAGTAGCTGGAACTATAGGCATGCGCCACCATGCCCAGCTGATTTTTTATTTATTGTAGAGATGAGACCTTGCCAGCTTGCTCAGGTTGGCCTCAAACCTGCGGACTTGGGCAACCCACCCATCTCAGCCTCCCAGAGTGCTGGGATGACAGGCTGAGCCACCAGGCACAGCTGGAAATGCATCAATTTTTATGCCTTTTGGTGCTTCAGCAGTTTTTTGTTTCACCTCTTCCACACTGGCAAAACATTTCTCTTTTAGGACTTTTTTTTATCTGGGGAAACAAAGAAAGTAACTCAGAGTGAGACTGGGTGAATAGGGAGAATGGAGCCCAGGCGACATGCCGTTTGGGGTCAAAAATCGCTGGACACTCAGTGCAGTGTGAGAGGTGCTCTCACAAATCTCCCATCGCGAAATGAGCAAATGCGTTGCAAGAATCGCCTTAAAGTTCCCGCTGAAGCCCGACACAGCCTCTCACAACAACGCTAGCTGGTGCACTGATGCCGATGAGTTCCCAGAACACTCACCTAGCTGGGGAAGCCTGTGTTATAAGGGGTGTGCCCTCCAAAAGATAATTCCAGTGTTTTTTGGGGTCCCCCGTTGTATATGAATTGGTGAAGAGTTTCTAAAAATATCGATTAGGGGTTTCTAGACTCTCTCAGTTCCATTTTCAGTTAAAAAATGGAACATGTATCCCTGTGTGTGCTTATTTATAAATGATGTATACTGCTGTCATTATATATAACGTAACCATAAATAAGAGACACTTCAAAATGAGGAAGTACATGTCACTAGAAGATGTACCGTTTTCTCATTGCATCCCAGTGGGGCCTCTGCATCCCCTGGTGCAGCTCCTCCTTTGGGAGACCGTTGGCCTGGATCACTGACGTGGGCACCCAGCCGAGGCGTCCCTATTTTTTAGCAAGTCGCCTTTACCTAGGTGATTATGACTTTGATGTACACCAGAGTTTGAGACCCATTGATCTGTATCTCTCTAACTTCTCACAGTTATTTATGAGTGAAGGCAAAGAAGAGGTTTGGCAGTAAGATGGTAAGCCATCCAGCTTGGGGTCAGATGGAAAGGGTCTCCTCATTTTCTTGTTTTTTTGGGGTTTTTTGACTCGGAGTCTCACTCTGTCACTGAGGCTGGAGTGCAGTGGCATGCTTACGGCCACCGCAGCCTCGACCTGCTGGGCTCAGTGGGTCCTTCTGCCTCAGCCTTCCAAGTAGCCAGAACTACAGGCACATGTCACCACTCCCGGCCAATGTTTTGTAGAGATGAGGTCTCGCCAAGTTGCCCAGGTTGGTCTTGAACCTGTGGGCTCAGGCAGTCCTCTCACCTCGGCCTCCCCAAGTGCTGGGATTATAGGCATGAGCCACCACCTGGCTTCCTCATTTTTTTTTTTCTTTTTTTCTGAGTCAGAATCTCACTCTGTCACCCAGGCTGGAGTGTAGTGGCATGCTCACGGCCACTGCAGCCTCGACCTGCTGGGCTCCGGCGATCCTTCCGCCTCAGCCTTCCAAGTAGCTGGAACTACAGGCGTGCGCCTCCACACCCGGCTGGTTTTTTGATTTATTGTAGAGGTGAGGTCTCACCAAGTTGTCCAGGCTGGTCTTGAACCCTTGGACTTAGGTAACCCTCTCACCTTGGCCTCCTGAAGTGCTGGGATTACAGGCGTGAGCCGCTGCGCCTAGCCTTCATTTTCAAAGATGATTAAAACTTGCCCCAAAGACCGCGTGGTGACGGCCTACCACACTAGCCTGTGCTTGGTTTTCCTGAGGCCTTTGCAGTGCTCCTTCTGAAGTGTGGATCTGAGGACTGCATTTCCTCAAAATGTGGTAAGTCTGTTCTTCACTGCAGAACAAAGTCCACATTCCCTGATGCAGCATACAAAGCCTTTCCGACTTTGACCCCTGCGGGCCTTTTGGGTTCATAGCTCTCCCTGCCTCTTCCCCTGTCTCTGCTCCCCTGGAAAACCCACTTCTGCAGAAGCAGAAAAACAACTGCAGAAGGCCCCTCTGCTCCAGCCGTCCTACACGGTTTGTGGTTCACAGTGAACTTCCCCTTGCTTGGCTGTGCTGCCGGCTCTGCATTTCTTGCTTTGTCTGGTTGGAAGGCGTCTGCTGATGGTTGGAGATTCCATTTGAACATCTCTTGCTGGCCTCTCTCGGCAGCTGGGCTCTCTCCTGCGTGTTATGCTACTTACTGAATTGCTGTCATCATTCGCTGTCATCATGCTCTCCCCTGGTAGGCTGAGTTCCTCAAGGGTAAGAATATTGAGTTAGAATAAAAGGTTCATGAGGACAGGTGCTGATGGTGTCGTGTGTGTGACAGTACCTGGCATATAATAGACACTCAGCAGCTATTATTGGATTAATCGGGTAGGCTTTACGTGCATCTTGTGCATTAAATAAATTGTAAAGGAATGAGTGAATGAATTGTAAAATCCCCAAAGTATGTGTGTTTCATGGGGTCAGACTTTGACAAGAAGAGCCTCTTCCCTGAGATCTTGAATACTTGGCTTTGCTGATCCTAGGACACAAGGAACAAATCCACGTTTGTTATGTAATATCTGATTTTGCTGATGGTATAGGAAAGACTTGAATAATTTTTACTGTGAATCGTAATATTGGTATTTAAATGAGAAGTTCTAGAAGAAAGCAGGGGCAAGCCTTCTTGACATTGGTCTTGGTGGTGTTTTTTGGATAAGACACCAAAAGTGCAGTCAACGAAAAGCAGAATGAACGAATGGGACCACCTCAGACGAAACTGCTTCTGCCCAGCACAGGGAGCGGCCAGCTGAACGAAAAGGCAGCCTGTGGCTTGGGAGAGAATATTTGCACTCCTTGTCTCTGACATCTCAAGTATATAAGGAACTCAACTCAGCAACAGAGAAACAAGTAACCCACAAATGGGCATTCTGAACCTAAGGGGACCTTTCTCCAGAGCACACATATAAATGGCCTACTGGTCGTGGAGGAAATGCCAGTTGAATCACAGCGAGAGACCGACCGCCTCACACCTCTCAGCCCGGCTCTTACCACAAAGTCGAGATCACGATGCTGGCAAGGGCTTGAAGAAAAGAGAGCCTTGCGCATGGTTGGGGGAGTGCAGGTTGGTGCAGCCGCTGTGAAACATGGTCTGGAGCTCCCTCGAGAAGCCAAGAATAGAATTGCCACGTGACTCATCCTCTTCTAGGTCTGGACCCAGAGGAAAGTGAAGTCACCGTCTCGTAAGGAGATCTGCGCTCCCACATTCATTGTAGCATCATTCACCGTAGCCAAGACACAGAAACCACCCAAGTGTCTGTTGATGGGATGCATGGATGGATAAAGAACTTGTGGCGTGTGTGTGTCTGCTGTGGATAAAGAACTTATTCGGCCTTAAAGAGGAGATACTGCCATTTGGGACAGCATGGGTGAACCTAGGTGACATTATGCTGAGTAAAATAAGCCAAACGAAGGAGAATGCCGCGTGACCTTACTTCCATGTGGAATCGGAGCAAAACGTGAAAGCCCAGAAACACAGAGGAAGCTAGCGGTCAGGAAAGGGTGGGAAGGTGCAGCCCAAAGGCGCGCAGTGGCGGTCAGGCAGGGTGGGGGAGTGAGGGTGCTGGCGGTGGGACATGAGGACGAGAGTTGCCGGTCCTGTGCTGCATGCTGTCATTTGCCAGGAGAGGAGAGTTCAGGTGCTCTTACCCCAGAAGAAAGACTGATGAGAAAGGAGCGGTGACCGTATGGCATGTTGGGCAAGTTAATTTGTTTGACTATAGTGATCGCTGGGTATCTGTAGGCCAAAACAAGTATATCGGAACGTGTTGTGCACCTTAAATATACACAGTAAAACGTTGTAAAAATCAGAAAAACAAAAGGAAGATCTAGAAAAATAGCTAAGTAAGTTCATTACATCTGAGAATTTCTTTTCCAGTATTAATCGAGATATTATTTTTACTCTTTCCTGTAGGGTGTTTGTGAACCGAAGTTTAGCCATGGAAAAAATCAAGTGTTTTGGTTTTGATATGGATTACACTTTGGCTGGTGAGTAGTGATTCCTGATTGCCTCAGAGCTGTTGCTTTGTTTGGGTCTAATGCAATGCATCCACAGTAGGCAATTTAATAAACACTTGTTGATTGAGTCATGCGTTTTGGCTGCCAGAAGGTCTTATTAAGCTGCTTTCACTGAGATTTGGGAATGTTGCAGCTGTCAGACATCTTTGAGATTTGGTTCATGAGCTTGTAATAATAGGTAGAACAAATACTAAATTACATTTTAGAGACCCTGGTCAGAAACAATGTGGTAGAATCGTACATTAATGTGTATATTTGGGCATTTTGGGCATTTACTCTGTTTTTTAGGATTGTCATTTTGTATCTCTTTGCCACAAGGTCAACTTGTGTCATTAAGAATTTTAATGTTAAAAAAGGAAAAAAAGGTTTTTGAGGCTATTCTGAACACAGATGGATAATGTGTTCATTTTCCGTTGAAATGATTGTTCATGTAATATGTAAAAGGCTCTTAATATTGGTTTTATTTATTATCCCATAGCCCTTAAACACCAACATTGTGCTCTTTGCCCCTTCCTATCTCTGAGATGCATTAGAAATAATCAATGCATTCGTCAATACTTATAACGTCTTTTCAGAACTTAAGTTAAATGCTGCAGTCTGGTGAAAACGTCATTTAATTTAAGCAGTTGTAGAGATGAAGGGCCAGCTTGAGCGCGTGTGCCTGTGTGTTTGCACATGTATGTACAGCTGTGACATTTGGAAAAGAACCTTTCAGAAATTGTCTCTAAAGAAATTTGTCTTGGCCAGGTGTGGCGGCTAACGCTTGTAATCCTAGCACTTTGGGAGACTGAGGTGAGAGCATTGTTTGAGACCAGCCTGAGCAACAAAGCAAGATCTCATCTCTAAAATAAATTAAAAAATCAGCTGGGCATGGCGGTGTGTGCCTGTAGTCCCAGCTCTTGGGAGACTGAGGGAGAAGGAGGTCAAGGCTGCAGTGAGGCATGATCGTGCCACTGCCCTCCAGCCTGGGTGACAGAGTGAGACCCTGACTCAAAAAAAACACACACTTTTTTGTCTTCCAGTACATAAAACCTTAATGTATAAATTCATTTATCTTCAGGAACTATTTATATAGCAGTATTGAAAACCAGTTTCCATCTCAATTTAGACAAACCTCAGTTTGGTGTTCAGTTTAGGCTATCAGATGAAGAATTCTTCTAAAGGCCGTTCTTTAAGGCAAAGAATTTAACGCAAATGAAGAATTCTAACTCTCCAGGGAAAGGAATGGTGAGATAATTTGGCAGCTGAAAGAGACGTTCTCTAAAGCAGAAGTATTAGTTAATGGGGTTGAAAAGAGAGAAATTTTTCACCTGGGTTATTAAGACAGTCATAGTATATTCACATAGTTCAGTTCAATAGGTAGTTATTGATACTCTAATGTGCCTCGCACATCTTGTTACTGAAAATCGAGATAATTATATATTTCCACAGGACAATGAGAAAATGAACTTTCTTGTTTATTGAAAAAAAAAATCGCTGAATCTTAGTCTCTAACCCTTCATGATACCTTATGATTTCTTTTTTTTTTTTGGAGTTGGAGTCTCACTCTGTCACCCAGACTGGAGTGCAGTGGCCGCTCCTGGCCACCGCAGCCTCGACCTGCTGGGCTCTGGCGATCCTTCCACTCAGCCTTCCAAGTAGCTGGAACTATAGGCATGTGCTACCATGCCTGGCTAATTTTTTAATTTATTGTAGAGATGAGGTCTCGCCAAGTTGCCCGTGTGGGTCTCGAACCCTTGGGCTCAGGCAATCCACTCAAAGCACGGGATTACAGGCTGAGCCACCGAGCCCGGTTATGATTTCTTCTTTTTGCTTTCTTGTTTTTTGTAGTGTGCTAATTTTTTAACTTATCGTAGAGATGAGGTCTCGCCAAGTTGCCCGGGCGGGTCTTGAACCCATGGGCTCAGGCAATCCACCCAAAGCATGGGATTACAGGCTGAGCCACCGAGCCCGGCTATGATTTCTTCTTTTTGCTTTCTTGTTTTTTGTACTGCTGCTCCATGTTTTAATGCTTTCTCCTTGTCTAGACGTTAATATGCGTTGTATATATTTAACAGTAACTTAACCTTTTTGAAGTGCTTATTGTATGCCAAGTGTTTTACCTAGATTGTCTCATTTAATGCATGGAGTCAGAACACAGTGACATTGATAGACTATCCTGAGCCTAGGACTGATGCTTTTGAGTCGTCTGGATGGGACGTTGCAGCTCAAAGGGCTTTCTTGTTTTGGAATGGTGTGTCTGTTAAGACCCACCTTATCATATTGTGAATTTGCCTAAATTTGTTCTGAAGAAGCAGCTAGGGAGGGTTTCCTCCAAGTCTTTTTCCTTGTTTTCAGATGTGGGAAATAGGTAGAACTTCCTTATGGAATGGGGGGATAGGATTTAATTTTGGCAAATTAAGTTGTTTTCATATGGAAACTGTTTTTGGTCTTCTAGAAAACGCCCACAGAAGACCTTCTTTGCAGGGAGAGCGATCATGGTTTGGTTTTATTTTGATTTCTCCACTTTTTGTGGTTCATTTTAGTGGATAAAGTTTTTAGTAATCCCAGTGTTTGTAAGAATCCTGCTCTTTATGTCTGATGTTGGGGTTGATAGAATTAATGGTGACAATCATTTAAAACTTAGATTTGTCAGTAATAAATGAGGAAGAGGCTAACTGGAGCAAAAATATATACCTGGACTGTAGGAATGTTAAGCTGTATGTGTAATAAATCTAAGCTTGTTGTTTTCTAGAAATTAATTATGTAGACCTGTCGTAGAATGGTGTTAAGGAAGGCTGTGAGGGAGTTTGTTTTTGTTGGGGTTTGTTGAGAGTTACAAGTAGTTTGTTAAGAGGGAAGTTGATGTTCTTACTTTGTGTTAAGTGTTCTTTATTTGCTTACACTTGGGTAATCGTTTATTCCCCTAGTGAAGCGTGCCGCCCAGCTCAGTCACACAATCCATTCTGGTGGGAGCCTCGTCTTCCTCTCGGCTGAGGACCAGTCTGTCCTTGAACCCTTTTCCAGAGAAGATCCCTTTATCATCAGTTATCCCTGCACTTAAAGCCGGTTATGCATATTTTAATGTTTTTGTCAGTCTGCAAGATTTGTGATTAAGACTGACTTTTTTCATAGAACAGAAGCCTGATGATGCAAAAAACGTATTCACTGACATAAACTAATTTCTTTTGGTTGTCTTGGACCTAAATCAGTATTAATCCTGAATCTACTTCCTATAGGGTGACAGTATTAGTATTTAGCTCCTTATCGCTGTAATACTGTAAATTAGCACTTTGTTTCTCTGATGAGATTCTACACATTGGTTATGCTTTAACTATGGATGACCCTTGAACTACACAGGAGTTGGGGCAGTGGAAAATCCACGTATAACTTTTGGTTCCCCCAAAACTTGACTAATAGCCTGGTGTTGACCAGAAGCCTGACTGATAACAAAGTCGATCAGCGCACGTTTTGTGTGTTATATGTATTGTATAATGTATTCTTTTTTTTAGTCTGAGTCTCACTCTGCCGCCCAGGCTGAAGTACAGTGTCACATTCATGACCACTGCAGCCTGGACCTGCTGGGCTCCAGCGATCCTTCCACCTCAGCCTCCCACGTAGCTGGGACTGCATGCATGCACCACCACACCCAGCTGATCTTTTGATTGATTGTAGAGACGAGGCTTGCCAGGTGGCCCTGGCTGGTCTCGAACGCCTAGGCTCAGGAAAGCCACTTGCCTCGGCCTTCCAGAGTGCTGGGGTGACAGGCATGAGCCCCGTGGTGCCTGGCCACATCGCGCACTCTTACAGGGGAGTCAGCTGGAGGGAGATGTCCTGAAAGACCGCGAGGAAGAGAGCTGCACTTCCGACCCTGCAGTGGAAGCGGCTCACCATGCAGGGCTTCGCTTCATTGTCTCTACACTGAGCAGGCCGAGGCGGAGGAGCAGCAGCCGGGGCTGGGGGGCAGGGTGGAGGCAGACCACCGTGCGCCGTCTCTCGACACCTGCGTTGTTCACGGCCACCTGCAGTTGTCTGCTCAGTCCAGAAGAGTGTGTGTGTGCAAGTCGAGTCTGGAGCCTGGACGATCCTGACCACCATGTGTGTCGGCCCTGCCAGTGACTGAACCTGGGCTGTGTCTCCTGCGAAGTTCTCTCTCGAGCCGCCACTCGGCCATGTCCTCGCCCGGGAGGTGTGCCTGCACCAGGAGCCGTCCTTTGCTCGTCTGGAGATGAGCGGTGGTCTTTTCCCTCTTGAGGCATCTTTCCCCCGAGTCAGACCTGTTGGGCACGCCAGTTTGCTACTTTTTCAAGGTGCCCTCACGCAAGTCCTTTCCAGACCCCGGATTTCGTGTCCGAGGTCCTGATCTGAGAACAGTCTTTCAGCCTCTTTCTGGTTTTGTGGGCCAGACGGATGGGTCAGCTTAAGTACGTTTCCGGGGACAGAGGGGCTAAAAAAGATCTTGGAAGTCGACCTGGAGAGAGCAAGGAGGTGATATTTAAGCAGCCAAGGGACCCTCCACAGAATGAAGGGACCAGCCTATACTGTTTGTGAGCTGGGCTCGGTGACTCAGCCTGTAATCCCGCGCCTTTGGGAGGCCGAGGTGAATGGATTGCCTGAGCCTGCGGGTTCGAGACCCACCTGGGCAACTTGGTGAGACCTCATCTCTGCAATAAAATAAAAAACTAGCCGGGCCTTGTGGCGCGCACCTGTAGTTCCAGCTATGTGGAAGGCTGAGGCGGAAGGATCGCCGGAGCCCAGCAGGTCGAGGCTGCATTGGCTGGAGCGGCCACTGCACTCCAGTTTGGGCGACAGTGAGACTCCAACTCAAAAAATAAAATAAAATAAAATAAAAAATAAAAAAAATATACGGTTTGTGGATTTTGCTGCTTTGGTTTTATTTGAGTAGAGGACTGCTAACAATATTATGTCACTGAATTACTATTACTAACAGTCGACAGAAGACGGAAATAGAAAACTGAGAGGATTGGCATTTTATGGGTTGTTTTCGTGCTTGTTTTTTAAGTGGCAGATAGGCATGAATAGACCTACGCTTTCCTATGCCCTTAGCGTTCTGTTATTTAGTTTTATAATATTGCGCACGGAGATCTTTTTCTGAGGTTTCCAGTGAGAAACTCCCTTCGAGTAAATGAGTGACACGAAGGACTTAGTATCACCCCCCATGGTTACAGTTGGCCGTCTGACAGACTGCTTGTCAGCAAAATGTGGTTTCTTCCAGCAGCAGGATGCTCGCCAGCAACTGTTAAGTGACAGTAATCTACGTGTAAGAAGTCATTAAAAAAAAAGCCGGAGTAATCCTCTTTCTGTTTTATATAAGTCCCGTGCACTCTTAGCACAGGTCCAGTCTTATCCTTACCCTTCCCTAGAGGCTCTGTGTGGCTGGAAGAAAAAACCTCAGAGTGGAACAGACCTGGGTTTGGATCCTAGCTCTTTGCCTTTTGCTAGCTCCTGAGACCAGCATGTCACAGAAGCTCTCTGCGTCTCAGTGTCTTCATTTGGTAAAAAAGTGGCCAGGTGTAGTCGCTCTTGCCTATAATCCCAGTACTTTGGGAGGGAGAGGTGAGGGCATTGCCTGAGCCCAGGGTTGTTACAAGGTTTAAATGAAACTGTGTACCTAGAACGACTAGCGCAGTGAAAGTCGTTCTCTTTCTCTGACTGGTGATGCCCACGTATTAATATATTGAGCTTGAGCTGCAAGGGAAAGACATCTGAGGAGTCAGGAGAAAAATGCCAGTGTTGACTTCACCTCGCTGACGTTCCAGTACATGGTGGGAAGACCTGGAAGTTTAGGCGCTGACAGTGGAGTCCTTCCATGCTCTTTGTTTTTGGATTTTTTAAGTATTCCAGACGATCAAGAACTTAATAGAAAGTTAAAGTTCTTTCCTGAGCAGCTTTTAATGGCAAGATATTTTGGCATCAGAGTATGTTTCCATGGAAATAAAGCAGTGTTTCCATGAAGGGTTATTTTTTTATCAGTATCATGCTAAAAGTAATCGATTCTGGAGAACAGGTCCTTATTTAAATTAAGAAATTTCTTTATGACCGGTGTCATTCTATTTTGCTTTATTGAAACAGCAAGAGCTCTTAGGTAGAAAGATATAGTTGACTTTTGCAGTTGCATGAAATGGTTAAACGTGTGGTACGTTCCATGGAATTCACCTCAAAGTTATACTGTAGGATTGTTAAGTCTCCAGAAGTCTTAACCCCAAAGGAGGCCGACTGGGACAACATACGGGGGTGAGGAGATGGGCTAGTATTTACTTAAGGCCTTCACAAATATAGAGTGACTCTTGGTTTAGGGTTATGAAAACGTATTATTTCCAACGGGATTCATTTGGGAAATCATCTTGATTTTTGTTTTTCCGGTTTCAAAGTCAGGGTTTTGTGTGTGTGTTTTCTGGCCTCTTGTGAGCCTCACGCTCAGAGGTCCAGAAGGAGGAACATTCCAGTGTCTCCAGCTCCACGCCTTCAGGTTCTGGGCCACTTGAGTCGGCCTAGCAGAAAAGCTCCTGATTTCTCTTGCCATTTCAGAACCAGTGGCTGCATGACTAGCGGCCAGCCCTTCCCATGTATTTGAGATATTTTCAGGAGGACAAGAATGAACCTTCATGGAGCGCGTGCTGTGTGCAGTCTACTTTGAATCCTCGCCACAACCCACTGGGGTGGGGATTACTGTCAGTGTTTTACAGATAGGGCCGCCGAGGCAAGAGAGAAATATGACTCACCTGTAGTGTAAGGGGAGACGAAATCTCTTTCCTTCCCATCTTAGTTGGGTTCAGGGCTGAGCACAGATTCGCGAGAGAAGAGCGTATGCGTTTATTTAATGTGCACTCCGGAGGACCCAGGAACCTTCCTAAGGGAGTGAAGACCGGAAGAAACGGGGCAGCCTGTGCGTGTTCTGTGCCACAAGGTGGATGGTCGTGGAGGAGCAGGGCTGACTGGAAGGGGCGAGAATGGAGGGTGAGCCTGGGAGGGGCTCAGCAACGTCTTTCTGCGCCAACTGCTTTCTGTGTCCCTGTGTCCTCAGAGGTGGGGACACTCCTTCCCTTGGGAGAACAAGGGCACCCCCAAAGGGAGGGTCTCATGACCTGCTCAGGGGAAGGTGAGAACAACCCTTCCTAGGTTTCAGGACCTGCTGCAGGGAGGAAGGCGGGAGGTGAGCCCGACCTTCCTGCCCCTGCTGTTTCCCCAAATGCCGAGGGGCCATGTTTTAGGGCTCAGGCATTTGAACCCCGTCAGTAACTAGCAGCTGGCTTGTTAACCCAGGCCAGTCTCCATTACTCATGCTGCTCCTAGCTTGCAGAAGAAAAGAAGTTATCCGATAACCCCTAGATGAGATCTCAATAAAAGACAAAATACTATAAACAAAAAAGATGATCTTTCATTTTTCCCCCCAAAATGAAAGTCCTGCCTGGGGCAAAAATGCATCTGTCTCGCTTGCATTTGAATTGTAATTCTCATCCTTAGACTACAGATAGTTTTAGATTTATTTTGCTCAGTTTTTAGAAATAATCTTAAGTGAATGAAGCCTCCAGATTACAAATACTCTATTCCACGTGTTGGTAGAATTCTAAATTACTCTCTGCAATTTTTTTCAACTAAAAAATCTTGGGGGTATTGAGAATATATATTAGATGTTTTAAATTACCGCCTTTTGAATGTTTCTGCCCTGCCCCTTCTTTTTAGGCCATATCATTAGCTTCTGGGGGTGGAATGCAGTCATCTCAAGCCTAGTGTGGCAGAGAGGACGTAGGAAAGCTATTAAGAGTCCCTGGGTGTGGCGGTGCACACCTGTAATCTCAGTGCTTTGGGAGATCAAGGCAGGAGGATCATTTGGGTCCAGGAGCTTGAGGCTGCAGTGAGCTGTGATCATGGCACTGTACCCTGCCTGGACGACAGAGCATGACCCTGTCTCTAAAAATAAAAAGTGAAACCCAAAAAAGAATTCCAGGGAGGAAGTGAAGAGCAAACTAGCTCTTGGTACAGTGGATCGGAGGATTGTCCTGCTGCTGGCCCCAGCATGTCAGGGCCTTTGCTCATGCCCTCGCACGCTTGGTGGGTGCCCTCTGATCTTGCTTTATTGCTGTTGGAGTAGACTCAACTCGCTTGACATTTCAGTGGACATTTTCTGCATGGTGTGTTCGCTTGGCCTGGCGTTCAGGGCTCGCATCATGTTTCTGTCAGCAATTGTATATCCTCACCAAACTTACTGGCATTGGAGGTGCTTCAAGGGGCGAGAAAAGCACTCTAGAGTGAGAGGCGTAATGCGGTTCTGGGGTGTTGTCACCGCAGAACTCTCAGGCGAGTCAGAGCACTTTTTCTCTTTGTGCTGAAACACATGCGATGTAGAGCTCGCCACTTCAGGCCACTTTAAGGGCACAGTCCATTGCCACTATCTTCACGACCCATTTCCTGAACTTCAGTATCCCCAACAGAAACTCCACCTCATTGAGCAGCGACTTGCCTTTCCCCTCTCCCAGTCTCTGGCAGCCTCTGATCTGCTGTCAGTCTTTGTGGTTGCCTGTTGCCGATGTTGCCTGAAGGCAGAAGTGTGCGGTGTTCATTTTGCAGCTGGCTCCTTTCTCTGGGCATAACGCTTTTCAGAGGTTGTCCATGTTGTGGTGTATATCGGATCCTCCTTCCTTTTGGAGGCTGGATGTATTTTATTGTGGGCAAATACCACCTTTTGTTTATCCACTCATCTGTTGATGGGCGTTTGGGTGGTTTCCACCTTCTGGCTGTTGTGAATGGGCTGCTGTGAACGTCTGTGCAAGTGCCTGTCTGAGTGCCTACTTTCAGATCCTGTGGGTAGGCACTCAGGAGTGGAATTGCTGGATTGTGTAGTCATCCTGTGCATAGGGTTTTGAGCCAGGCTGTTTCCCACAGTGGCTGTAACAGCTGATGTTCCCGCACAGCGCGTGAGTGAGGGCTTGAGTGTCTCCATATCCTTGGCGGCACTTGCTGTTTTCAGGTGTTTTGTTGTTTTGATGATAGTCATCGCCCTCGCGGTGTGAAGTGGGGTCTCTTTATGGCTTTAAGTTTCCCTAGTGGCTAGTGATGTTAGGCATCCTTCATGTGTGTATTGGTCATCTGTATATCTCCTTAGAAAAGATGTCAGCTTTTAAAATTGGGTTGTTGGCTTTTTTTGTTGTTGCAGATTATATATTCTGGATATTAATCTTTACATATTCTGTACATTAATCTCCTGCAGATATATATGATTTGCAAATATTGTCTCTCATTCCGTGGGCTGTGTTTGCGTTCTTGGTAGTGTCTTTTGATGCATGAAAGTTTTGCATTTTGAAGTCCAGTTTATCTGTTTTTCTCCCATTGCCTGTGCTTTTGCTGTCATAGCTATATGAAGTCATTGCAAGTCCAATATAACGATGATTTTCTGCTGTGTTTTCTTCCAAGATTTTTTATAGTTCTACCTCTTAACATGTAGGTCTTTGATCCATTTTGAGTTGGTTTTTGTATATGCTGTAAGGTAAGGATCTGGTGTCATTCTTTTGCATATGGACTTAGATTTTTTCCAGCACCAGGTTGGAAAGACTGTCCCTTCCTCACCTAATGGTCTTGGAACCCTTGTGGAAAGCCAGTTCACTGTATGTGCAAGGAGAGCCCCCTCTTTTTTTTTTTTTTTTTGAGTTGAAGTCTCACTCTGTCGTCCAGAGTGGAGTGCAGTGGCTGCTCCCGGCCACCGCAGCCTTGACCTGGGCTCCGGCGATCTTTCCGCCTCAGCCTTCCGAGTAGCTGGAACTACAGGCGTGCACTACCACACCCGGCTAATTTTTGATTTATTGTAGAGATGAGGTCTCACCAAGTTGCCCAGGCAGGTCTCGAACCCGCGGGCTCAGGCAATCCACTCACCTCAGCCTCCCAAAGGCGCGGGATTACAGGCTGAGCCACCGAGCCCGGCTGCCCCCTCTTTTTTTAATGAAACCGATGACATGTAGAGTTTTGAGTGTGCTCCAGCATTTCTTTTGGAGAGGGGGTTTTTTCTTTTTATCTGTTATCCTAATTTTCTCTGTTCAGACACTCAGTTTATTCTCTTATTCTACTCTGTTTCACGGGGACACAAACATTCAAAACTCTAAAGCAAAAAAGATCTCTACGGGAGAAAAATGAAGACATTCTGCAGTCAAACTGCACCTGGTTTTATGCCCCTTCAGTCTTCGACTGCATACTTCCAACCCATTCCCAAGCGACGGGCCAGAGGACGCCACAGAGAAGCCCTTGCAGTGCTGAGGCATCAAGGTGGCGTGGAACCTGAGCTGAGTCGTGCTGTCTGTGGAGAGCGCGCAGCCGGCTGCGCCCAATTGCAGTTTTTAGTGCGGCAGGAGGTCTCTGAAAGGAGTGTATTTGTTGAAAAGCCTTTGGTGCAGACTTGCACCCTCCTCAGAAAGGCTAGAGAAATGTGCGTGGTCCCAGGGGGTGAGACAGTGTTCAGGGCCTCTTCCTCACAACCCAGAAAGGGAGCACTTGCACGCTGCCTGCCCCGCCTGCCCGCGCACTCTCTGTGCTAGAGCGGCTTGGGGGCTGTGAGGGCAGGCGTGCCTCGAGTCTCTGCACCCCGCCAGCCTGTGGCGTCCTCTGGCCCGTTGCTTGGGAATGGGTTGGAAGTATGCAGTCGAAGACTGAAGGGGCATAAAACCAGGTGCAGTTTGACTACAGAATGTCTGCATTTTTCTCCCTTAGAGATCTTTTTTGCTTTAGAGTTTTGAATGTTTGTGTCCCCGTGAAACAGAGTAGAATAAGAGAATAAACTGTGTCTGAACAGAGAAAATTAGGATAACAGGTAAAAAGGAAAAAACCCCTCTCCAAAAAGAGATGATCCCTTTCTGAAAAGCCAACACTAAGTAGGTAATTGCAGTTAGTAAGACTGTTGTAGTTAATAAAAAATAAATTAGAAAACGCCTTCGTAAAACCAGATGCCAATCTAGTTAGACTGCATCATGAGAAAGGACAGTTGTGAAGCTGCAGGGTCACGGGTGCCTACGAGACCTCGCGAATTGTGTCTGCGAGCTCATTGGAGTAAGCCGACTCGAGGGCCCAGGAGGACGGCCTTGCGTAGTCGGAAGGCTTCTTGCTTATCCTTCTAGCTGTGAAGCAATAAGCTGTTAACAGACTGAGAAAAATACTTTTATGTAGGACTTGCTTTCCCTTTTTCCCAGAAGTGGTTTGAGGTGACCTGCAAAATTAAACACACAGAAAATAGGTTCAAAGGCTAATTATTTTTTTTCCAGATTTTAAAAATAACCTTTATTTCTTAAAAGTTAATATATGCATTATAGGAAACTGAAAAACACAAGAAGCAAAGAGCAAAGTCATCCACAATCACAAGCAATTTATAGTTTGACCTTCCCTTCTCGGTCCTCTGTGTACATAGACACAACAGCCAATTTCATGGGATTGAGATCGTACAGTATGTATCATGCTTTTTCACACATCATGAATATTTGCCAATTCAAAATCCCAAAGCTATATGAGTATTTTGATAACCAAGAATACACTACACCAACTCAATCTGTTAGCCAAAAATGTAATCCTGCTTCAAAGGTTAATTTTCATACAAGAAAGCCCACAAGAAAACACGCTTCCAAGTAGATGTTACCTTTTGCAGAGTCACCGTATGAGGGAAAGCCTACTCCAGTATTCCAAGACATTTTGGGAATTCTTTTGGAATTGTTTTCAGAGCCAGCTCTTAGACCCAGAAGGAAACTGTCGTCGTGGTGGTCTTAAGTCGTCTCGCCTTTTAAAACCCAGCTCGATTTCCCTGTCATCTTCGCCAGTTGCCCGAATGACTCCCACCCTCGAGTCAAATTCATCCTCTGTTGACGAGCAGACGTGTGCCACCAGGGAGGAGGCTAGAACAACATGCTGTGGACGCTGAGAGTCACTTCGGAGTAGACACTTGAAACGTTTTGAGTAGTGATGGCAGTGTTGGAGCAGGCGTGCTTTGTGTTGCCCCTGGGAGTGGTTGTCTCGAGTGGGTGAAGGCTCAGTGGGCTGCTAAGTCCTGCCGTGTTTGTTTTTAGTAAAGTCAGATCTCATAATACAGTTTAATTATTTTCATTTCAGAATTAGGCTTTGTTTCTCTCTCTTTTTTTGAGGTAGTTTTTGTTCAGAGAAAGATGGCTTATTTTGGAACAAATATAATGATTCTTATGTAAAAATATTTGTCCTCTTTATCAGTGTGTTTCCTTAACTGAACTGAGCTCTTTCTTTTTTTTTTAACTAAGCTGTTTTTGGTGTTGTCCCTGATTTACCATTTTCCCCACCCGCTTGCCCTGTTTTGCTTTCTTCGGCCCACGTCACCCACGTGTTACTGTGGTTTCCTCAGGATACCGATGCACAGCCATGCGAAGCCAGTGCAGTCCTAACCAAAGCATCAGTGCTGCTGGTGGAACGGTTTTCTTGTCAACAGTGTCCTGTCCGCGTGGTGTCGTTAAAGGGTTCCGAGCAGTCCTGAGTTCGGAGGGCTCTTCTTGCAGCTGATGGCTGATCACCGACTCTTGTCATCTTGCATGGACCTTAAGTGGGGAGAAAGCTTGAGCAGCAACTAAAGGAACACCCAGACTCGTCCGTAAAATGGTTGTGTGTGTGATACATAATGCTTGTGTGCACTTGTGTTACTTAAACTAGTTGGTGTGAAAGCTCAGTTTTAAAACATCCTGATTTGATAAAAATTATTAAATTGGGTGAGAATAAATTAGGAGGTCAAATGGAACCAGAATCCAAAATAGTGATAATTGTTGACGCTTGCATGATGGAGTTAAAGCCGCTAACTTCTTATTTTCTCTACTTTGAAGTAGCGAGGACTAAAAATATCCTTAATAAAATTAAATTGTAAAAAATCAGGTGGTAGAAACTGACAAAATGCCAATAAAGTGATTTTTTTTTTATTAAGGGCATTTAACTTTTAAACTCTTTGAGTCTTTTAATTTCCATGTGAGATATGATGCTCCTTATTGGTTTAGCTCTTTTGGCTTCTTTTTCTTAAACCTCAGGATTTCTTACGTTACCTGCCTTAGGAAATGTAGTGCTGTTTCTACAAGCAAGCTGTGCTCTTGAGGTGACCCCTCCATGTTAGGAAGTAACTTTTAAAAAATAATACTTCAACCGGGCTCGGTGGCTCAGCCTGTAATCCCGCGCCTTTGGGAGGCCGAGGTGAGTGGATTGCCTGAGCCCGCGGGTTCGAGACCCTCCTGGGCAACTTGGTGAGACCTCATCTCTACAATAAATCAAAATGAGCTGGGCGTGGTAGCGCGCATCTGTAGTTCCAGCTACTTGGAAGGCTGAGGCGGAAGGATCGCTGGAGCCCAGCAGGTGGAGGCTGAGGTGGCTGGGAGCGGCCACTGCACTCCAGTTTGAGCGACAGAGTGAGACTCCAACTCAAAAAAACAAAAAACAAACAAACAAAAATAATAATAATAATACTTCAGCCGGGCTCGGTGTCTCAGCCTGTCATCCCAGTACTTTGGGAGGCCGAGGCGAGTGGATTGCCTGAGCCCATGGGTTTGAGACCAGCCCGGGCTACTTGACAAGACCTCGTCTCTACAGTAAAATAAAATAAAAAATTAGCCGGGCATTGGTAGTGCATGCCTGTAGTTCTGGCTACTTGGAAGGCTGAGGCAGAAGGATCTCCAGAGCCCAGCAAGTCGATGCTGGGGTGGCCATGAGCATGCCACTGCACTCCAGCCTGGGCGACAGAGTGAGACTCCAACTAAAAACAAAAATTATAATAATAATAATACTTCAGTGCATTTTCTTACTTGAAAGTCCTTTGTTTTAGTTGAGATAAACATTGTCAAGACTGTTATTTTTAGATATGTATCACATATAAGACATATGACAAATTTTAGGTGTATATTATTTTACGATTAGGCAACTTTATTATATATGAGTCTGCACTTAGTTTCCAAGCTTTGACTCCCTTTATGTCAAATCTGTGTCCCAGTTAAGTTTTCACTAATATTAAATTAATCTCTCTGAATTGCAATATGTGGTTTGTTCCTAGATTATTAGGAAATGTTAAAGATCGCTTAATAAATAAAACGCATTTTATATCTCCTTCATTGCATGGTAAGCGAAAGAAATAATCAATTGCTAGTGTTTATGAGCTTTACTGTTCCATTGCTAGTCCTAAAAGCATTCATACATAGGCCATACATTCTTTGTGCGTAAATGTCATGTCATGGTATTCCTTGCCTCAGGGAAGTTGCTAAGATGAACCCTCTGGACCCGTGTCACAGGCTGTTTTCAGAATAGTTCTAACAGAATAACTACCTTTGTGGCATTATCTCTTTTCTGCTTATACAGTCCATGGGGTCTGTTTCATCGTGGGAATAATGGCCCTGAGAAAAGGACGGATGACAATGGAATGAAGCTGTGTAGCAAAGATTTCGGTTAAACCTTCTGAATACAACCTGCTGGGTCAGGGAACACTAACACTGCAGTTGATTACCTAGGCAGATCATGAGGACGTGAGTTTTCCTGTCACTAGGAGCATTTGTTTGGTTTTGGTAGTCATCTGAAGGAGTCAAATTCAGGTGACTACCAGGGTCCAAATAAAGTGGCCACGTAAAGGTTCTTTTATCTCCCAAGTTTTTAGTTCACCCCCTCAGTTTTTTTCTTGGGATGAATAGGTAACAACATTAAGTATCTAAGTCCCATTTACTTCCCTAAGACACCTTGAAGAAGACAGATATTTTGATTCAGTGGCGTGGAGAGCCTATGTGGACGAGCCTGACCTGAAGCCTAGGGAGGGAGGGGTGAATGCTGCTGGCCCGTGGGCCCAACTTGGAACACAGACCGCAGCTCGATTCGACGAGTGTCTGATTGGGCCGTTCTTTTGAAGTGGAGAGATGACAGGTGAAATGCAGGCTGGCTGTTTATTGTCTCAGGGTGGGCTGCGTTGGGCTCTGGTGCCTGCAGACGCCCCTTCACTGCCTGGTCCCAACTCCAGTGTTCGCCGCATGTGAGCAGAATCTGAGCTCAGAGGATCTGTCAGGTAAACTCTGCAGTACCTCGAGAGGCGGTTGTGAAAACGAGTTATCTGCATAAGCCTGATTAAGCTGTGCGTAGTTTTAAGAAGACTCCCCAGGCTGGGTTGGGTGGCCCCTTTCTGTTCCTCTGTACCTTCTTACTCACGTTGTGGTATTAATCTTCCGAAACTTATTCTAAATAACTAGTTGTATGTCCCTGTAGTGTACCATGAGATGTGAACTCGCTCAGGGCAAGGACCATGAGTAGGTATCCAAATGTTTGTTAAATTCTTCTAACTGTAGTACAGGCATCTGAGTGCTGTGATCTGTTTTTATTTTTGGAACAAAATGTATTAGCTGTTTCTGTTTTTGTATTATAAGCAGCTCTTTTGGTTATAGAGAGTTTTTAAAAGCTATCTTCTCAATAATTTTCAGTTTTTTCGTCTTAAATTGAAAGCAGTACTGAGAATACAAGATCCCCCTAAGTATACAGGTTCTAGGGATATTTTTGAGTTAGGTCATTTTTTTCCCATTTTATTTAAAAATATTTTTTAAAACAAACACATCTCTTAATTACCATCTAATTTTGCCTTGGCAATGAACTAAAACTGGCAGTCTCTCAGATTCTACTTATTTTTTTACTTATACATATCTAGCCGTTTGGGAATTCATTTTATATTACTAAAAATATTGCCACAATATCTAGCTATTTGATTAACTAATTTAAAAAATTTTTTAATTTTTTTGAATTGGAGTCTCATTCCATCACCCAGGCTGGAGTGCAGTGGCATGCACGCTCACGGCCACCCCGGCATCGGCCTGCTGGGCACCAGTGATCCTTTCACCTCAGCCTTCCAAGTTGCTAGAACGATGAACTCCAGGCGCGCGCTACCACGCCCAGCTAATTTTTTTTTATTTTTTGTAGAGATGAGGTCTCACCATGTTTTCTGGGCTGGTCTCGAACCCGTGGACTCAGGCACTGCTCTTGCCACGGCTCCCAAAAGTGCTAGGATCACAGGCTTGAGCCACCGCGCCTGGCCTAGCTTTTTTATCTTAAGTAAACTAAAATTGAGGTAGTTCAATGAAATTTTCTGTTAAAAGTTATGAAAATGTCTTTTGTTGTTGTTGTTTTTGGTAGAAACAGGGTCTCATGTTGTTGTCCAGGTTAGTCTCGAATTCCTGGCCTCAAGTCATCCTCCTGCCTCAGCCTCCCAAAGTGCTAGGGTTACAGGCATGAGCCGCCAGGCCTGGCCTGAAAATATCTTTTTTTTTTTTTTAGATCATTGTGATTTGTTGGATTAGAGATAAAATTTTTTGGTCGAATTTTCAAGTAGTTTTGAAAAGCAGAAAAAATCCTCTGGCATCTGTTTACATGAGAATTGGGAAGATTTCATGTGACATTTTTTGAATGAAAAATGTGCATTGTTACCATTTCCAGTGTTGGGCCCAGAGAACCAATTTTGTGTAGCCTACTGACTACACAGATGAGGATGTCAATATCAATCACATTTACAACATAAAAACAAAGACTGTTATTGGGTGGTTGGGTTGCATTTTCGGTTTTCAAGTGACCGTTGTTGGCGGTGTCTCCTTGCAAGTGCTTTCTGGACTTTCAGACATTATGACTGGGCATTTCTGCTCTTCTGCTGAGAGCCATCTCCCTCTGACAAAAAACTCAGGAGTTGGAGGAAGTCTAACCACATATTTTCAAAACCTGTATGTGCCTTTGGGGAAAATGACTCCCTATAACGCAGACCCTAATGCGGATCTTAACGGAGTCAGTACATTTAAAGAACGTGTGCGTCTTCGCCTCCGGTATTTTACTAGGCTAGGTAGTTTCTCTTCACTTTACAGAGTGTTACAGCTGCTTGCTGCTGGAAAATAGCCACGACAGAATCAACATTTAAAAATGTCCTTCCCTTCCTAATTTAGACATCTGGTTAGAGTTTTAGCAGCGGCCAGTTAACGCTAGTCTGTGTCAGGATGACAGACGTGGGAGCTGGAAGGACGAAGACGCAGGGAGGTGCCTGCAGGCAAGGTTGGGATCAGGTGGCCTGAGCTCGCGTGGGGGCTGGCAAGCAGGAGGCCCTGTTCTGGCCTTCGCACCCTCTCCTCAGCTCAGCCTGGGTCACCCGCTGTCCTTCAGTCTTAAACGCCGTTGGCCGGCTGCCTCCACCTGCTGTCATACTAGCCTGAAGTGCACTAGAGAAAAGAAATGGAGACAAGTAGATTTCTTCTTCTGTTTGCCTTTTGCCTTCATGTTTTGGGCTGAGACTTGGCTTCTGTTCCCGACTCGGGGTGCCAGGAGAGGAGGGACCCCCACCCACAGGCTCCTCCTCAACACCCTTGTCTGGTCAGGCCTGTCAGTTAGGCTGCTTCTAACTGGGAGGGCAGCTGTGACTCCTGCAAACACCAGTTTCCAAATGGCGTCTCTGCTCCAGCCCCTCACGACAGCTTTAAGAGCCAGCTTTTGTTTCTGTTTTGTCCTGCTCTGTCGCTTTGCTTGTTTCCGGCAGGAGAGCCAGTGTGACTCCTGCCGGACGGGGGTGACGCACTGCCCCCGCGTCCGCCTCAGGTGCCTTCTCCTCTTGGCAGCAGCACCCACCGGGCCGGGCCGTCTGTTGAGGTGCCCTTTGTTTTCTGGGGCTATAACGGTGACACAGTGGGTTTGGGTGGCCAAGGGGCAACATGCGTGAGAATGCTGGCCTTCCTGCGAGAAGCGTTCGCTCGTTGCGCAGAGACGGCTCTTCGCACAGACCCGATGTATATGCGCAGCGTCAGCCCCCTGCGGTGAGGCCCTCGTCCCACAGCCGCTCCTGGTTTTGGAAGAGCTGTTTCTGCCTGTGGGCTGTGGAGTACGGCCAGCTTCCAGTGCGCTCGGTAGCTTCGGCTTTCAAAGCGCCGGCGGTTCCCTTTATAGGCCCATTACGTAACCTGAGGACACTGTGTGCTGCCCTGGCGGAGGGAGCGTCCTCTGGTTTGGACTCTGGCCCTGCAGACGCTTCTCTCTCTGCCTCGGGACGTGGACAAGCGGGGCAGGCCTGACTTGCAGGGCAGGGAGATCGTGTGCAGGCTGCGGTTCCTCGGACACCGCTGCCGGGGCTGGAACACAGAGAGCGTGGAGTCTGAGGCTGTGTGGCCTCGGTGCCGTGGCGCTGCGGGAGAAACTGCAACCAGAGGCTCTGCAACTGCAGAGGGGCCTTCGGGTCTGCAGGCTGGGGATGCACATGGTTCCCTCCCGACGTTGGAGGCTGTCTTCACGGGGCCTTGTTGGTTGACAAAGGAATTCTTCCTTTTGCCTTGTCTTCTTTTTTAATTTTTTTTTTTTTTTTTTGAGTTGGAGTCTCACTCTGTCACCCAGACTGGAGTGAAGTAGCTGCTCCCGGCCACCGCAGCCTTGACCCGCTGGGCTCCGGCCATCCTTCTGCCTCAGCCTTCTGAGTAGCCGGAATTACAGGCATGCGCTACCACGCCCAGCTGATTTTTTGATTTATTGTAGAGATGAGGTCTCGCCAAGTTACCCAGGTGGGTCTTGAACCTTTTTTTACTTTTTAAGTTTTGAGTGGGAGTCTCACTCCATCTCCCAGGCTGGAGGGCAGTGGCATGCTCCTGGCCTCCACAGCCTCGACCTGCTGGGTTCAGGGGATCCTCCCGCCTCAGCCTTCCAAGTAGCTGGATCTGCGGGCACGCGCCACCACGCCTGGCTAATTTTTAAAAATTTATTTATTGTAGAGATAAGGTCTCGCCAAGTTGCTCGGGCTGGTCTTGAATCCCTGAGCTCAGGCAATCCTCTCGCCTCGGCCTCCTAAAGTGCTGGGATTATAGGCGTGAGCCACTGCGCCCGGCTCATCTTCTTACTTTTAGAGGAATGTTGGTACTTATTAAGTGTCAGGACTTTTTCTGCCAGGTCAGAACAAACGTGTCTATTCCCAAGAAACACTTAGACGAAAACATCTAAACGCCTGCTCTGTGTGGCTGCAATACTTCTCCTGCCCTGGTTGTCCTGTTTAGTTCTCTAGCAGATAATTTCATGGCTCAGGAGTTCGTGTTGCTGAAATGATTATCCGGGAAGCTTAGGAGAAAATGTCAATAGCTTGTAGGTCTTACTGATTAATGTAGAGCTTGATGAAATAGATAGTGCTGTCAGAGTGGAACTTGGACTCTTGTTGCTAAATCCATTCCCACCTGTGGCTAGAGCAGTTTACTTTGGACTAGTTGGAAGAAATTGGAAGGAGATGTGTGTGTTTCAACACCCAGGCTTAAGTTTTGATGGCCTAAGTAACCTAGAAATTCATTTTTAGCAGCAGTAGTGTATAAACCTTACCCCAGAGAGCTTTGGATGAGAGGCATGAATTCTGGCTTCAGCTGCTGCTTGTACTTGCTGTGTGACTTTGGGTCAACCAGTGCGGAAAATACGATGTATTTTTGGAAAATACCCTGAACTCATTGAGAGAAAGGAAACTTAAAGTGTTTATTTCTGTAGGTGGAAGTTTTAGAAAGTCATCTCAGTTGAACGTTGAGAAGTTCTGCCCTGTGAATAAATATAATCTGACAGGCGTGTAGTGTTTTATTTCCGCCGTTTCAAGATTTGTGCTGGCAAAATGGGGATTTGAGACTTTTTACTCATTACGTATTTTTTTCACTGCATATTCTGCATAAATTAATTCGTGCTTCCGTCTAAATTGTCTGATGGACATTGGTTTTAGTTTACAGTTACTCCAGGGCTCTGTCATTACCTGATTCTCTAACCAGGGAAAACTGCTGATTTAGGGGCAGGGGTGGTTCAGGTTTACTTTTCTGTCCCCTATTCATAAGACCTGTCCAGCAAATTTTCAATCTGAAAAATGAATAATTGAAAGTATTTTTTGTGGACCAAAATTACCCAAATTACTTAGCTACACTGGAATTTTATTTCTTTAAATATTGTTTGAAATAATTGGGGGTTTGGCTCGGATTGAGAATCGATTTTTATTTTATGGAAACCTAATGATGGGGTTTACTGGCAGTTGGGATGGGGCACAGGGCTGAGAGAGGCATGATGAGAGACGCTGGGCTCCCAGCAGAGCCGGAACTTGCAACAGTGGCTGCCAGGCCTCACGGGCTTGGGGACAGTCCTGTTAGCATGTGTGACGCAGAGCTTTCGTGACCACAGTGTCCGTCATAGAGGTGAGACAGGAGTTGAGGGAATCTTGAAAGTGTTAGCCAGGGCCAGTCCTAGCGTTGGCTGACCAGTGCCCTGTGTTAGCGGAAGAAACAAGGACTGCTGCTTTCAGCCTTGATCTGATGGGAAGGGATACAAGCATCCCCTAAAGGGCCTTAAACACCTAAGCTTCTGGTTCTAAAATCTGACAAGTGTTTATTAAAGGATTTTGAGCTTTAATTTAAAGCTTGCTTCTTTGAAGTTCCAGTTTACTTTAAAAACCAGGTACATCCATAGTATCACTTTTAAAGGTACAGAAGTTACTTGAACATCTCCGTCTCTGTCTCTTGGCCACTTGGTTCCCTTCTTTGGAGGTAACCAGTGTTATAGGTTTCTTGTATGTATTTCTGGAAATATTCTAAAGGATTGTTTTTGGAAAGGGAGCGTTGAATTGTGCTCATTAAAATGTTGGCATTAACTTGGATAGGCAGAGTAGTAATGGCCGGGAAGTATCAGTTTGAGCCATAAGTTAAAGATATTAATAGTAGATGGAAGAACCATATTATTAATGTCATAATAGGTATATTAGCCGGGCTGGGTGGCTCAGCCTGTAATCCCGCGCCTTTGGGAGGTTGAGGTGAGTGGATTGCCTGAGCCCACGGGTTCGAGACCTGCCTGGGCAACTTGGCGAGACCTCATCTCTACAATAAATCAAAAAATTAGCTGGGCGTGGTAGCGTGCGCCTGTAGTTCCAGCCACTTGGAAGGCTGAGGCGGAAGGATCACCGGAGCCCAGCAGGTGGAGGCTGCGGTGGCCGGGAGCGGCCACTGCACTCCAGTCTGGGCGACAGAGTGAGACTCCAACTCAAAAAAAAAAAATAGGTATTTTATTATGAGACTACAGGGTAAGATGGATATTTTTCTTGTTGGGTATTTGGCAAACTGGTAGGATTTTTTATTTATTTATTTATTTATTTTGAATTGGCGTCTCACTCTGTCGCCCAGACTGGAGTGCAGTGGCTGCTCCCAGCCACCGCAGCCTTGACCTGCTGGGCTCTGGCGATCCTTCCGCCTCAGCCTTCCAAGTAGCTGGAACTGCAGGCGCACGCTACCTCACCCGGCTAATTTAGGATGCTTACCTAAATATTTCTTTTGGGAGAAACCTTTGTAAAGAAGCAACACTGTCTTTATGCTGAATTGCTGTGATAACTCTAAAAACTGTTTTCATTATGGAAAGTTGCAGAAATAATGTAACAGTAGAGTCTGAAATCCTTGCTATTTGACTGTAACAAACTCAGGTTCGCTCCTTTGGCAGATGGGAGGAGGTATTTTTTTAGTGCACACACTTGCATGGACCCATCCTGCCATAATCATGTCTAATGAAGTCAGAAGTAACTCTTTTAACGCCTGACTCCTACTTGGTGTCCAGCTTTTCCTAATTGTCTCAGGAATGTCTTTTTGTGGTAGGTTTATAGTAATAATTTAGAAAATACAGTTTTGATAGCAGTAACATTGTTAGGACTGATAAGAAATAAGTTAATCTAAAAAGTAGAACAAATATAAGGATATAAAGCGACTACTGAGCTAGATAGGAATTTCAAAAATAGATTGTTTTAAAAAACTCTATTTGAGGGATTTCCCCATCGATCATGCACATCAGTGAAGCCTTCAACGTAGATAGACCCCACTTACCTAGTGTTTGCTTTTAGTCTCACGATCAATATAGCCGTGCATTTTCATTTCTTTGGGTTGTGGGAATGGAAGGCTAGATGAAGGGGCAAACGTTTGGGACTAAGCGCGAAGGGGCTGCACGGAACGTGTGGTGGCCGAGCCTGGTGCTGCTGCTCCTGCTGGGACATGCATGACCCATTTGCGCAGACTGACGTCGAGTCCCTTAACTACCTGGGGTGGTGCAGAGGTGGAGCTGGAGGGGAAAGGAGGGGGAGGGCGGCCGAGGGAGGGAGGCCTGGAGAGAGCAGAGACTCGCTAGCTTGCCTTGCGTCGTTGCCGACTGACCAGAACCCCCTCTCTGTACAGTGTACAAGTCCCCGGAGTACGAGTCCCTGGGCTTTGAGCTGACGGTGGAGAGACTGGTTTCTATTGGCTATCCTCAGGAGCTGCTCAGCTTTGCCTACGACTCCACCTTCCCTACCAGGTAATGATTCCCCAAGACGTTTCTGGGTTAAGACTGCTTCCCCACCCCCAGTGTTAGTGACTCCAGGTTCATCCCTGGCCCCAACCCACAAGTGCCTCAGAGAGTTCCTTGCTGGCTTGTGGTTGGTGTTGACTCTAAAAACGTACCACCTGTTTTGTGTTCTTGAATTGAGCTCAGCTTGCTGCTGCTGAAGAAGACCCACGTGGGGTAAGACAAGGGGGGTTACTAACACCAACAGACAGTAATCGCAGGCGGCCCTGTTTTGGGCCATTGGAGAGCCGTTGCATGTTTTGCTCATGCGCTTAACTTGGTGTGGTCAGAGCCATGGCCGCCTGCATTTCCGGATTCGATAGGTCACAAGGTGAAGTGTATTTGAGACGTCATCGTACAGCCCCACACATCAGCCGAGGCGAGGACTGGAAGGGGAGCGGGACCGACTGTATTCAGGCAATTTCAGTTTGGACCTTATCTTTGGGAGGCTTTTGTCCTTACAGAAAATAACTGTGATTGCCTGTCTGGAAAGAGCGGATACTTTTTAGTTGCTCTGGAGCTGGTTTTTGTGGTCACGTTCACTCACTGTGGCCTCTAAGGCTTGTCGTTCTGGGGCGTACTTAGGTTGCCACACAAGGGGGATTGAAGGGGGGAGGTTGGCTCCTGGAGACAGAACGCTGCTGCGTGGTCTCCAGCCTGCATCACTTCGTATTCTCAGCGGTGTCTTCCTCTTCACCTAGGGGACTTGTCTTTGACACGCTGTATGGCAATCTTTTGAAAGTCGATGCCTATGGAAACCTCTTGGTCTGTGCACATGGATTTAACTTCATAAGGGGGTGAGTACAGAGAACCTTTAGGTTCTTCTTAATACTTCTGTAGTCTGTCAGGGTGAAGAGGACATTGGCCCCCAGCTGTGATAGGCTTTCCTATGCCTTCCAGGATTAAAGAGGAAATTCCTTTGCATAAGGTTAGTAGCAGTTACTTACTAGGCAGTTGGAACCCAGACTGACATATAAATAGTTAGCAGTTGCGTTTTGTTCAAATTAAGTACCTTCTAATTTATACAGCAGCCACAAAACTCACCTTGAAATTTGCCCAGAAGAGCTGTAGTAGTTTTGACTTACTTGAAATTCTAAGGTTTTCATGTTCTCCTTTTTAGCACAGTTTTCAGGTAGAGGGGATGTACATAAAAGTGCTTTGAACAGTTTTTTGTTTGTTTGTTTGTTTGTTTTTGAGTTGGAGTCTCATCTGTCGCCCAGACGGGAGTGCAATGGCCACTCCCGGCCACCGCAGCCTCGACCTGCTGGGCTCTGGTGATCCTTCCGCCTCAGCCTTCCGAGTAGCTGAATTACAGGCATGTGCTACCATGCCCGGCTGATTTTTTGATTTATTGTAGAGATGAGGTCTCGCTGTCCAGGCGGGTCTCGAACCCGCAGGCTCAGACAATCCACTCACCTTAGCCTCCCAAAGGCGTGGGATTACAGGCTGAGCCACCGAGACCGGCTGTTTTGTTTTTTTGAGTTAGAGTCTCACTCTGTCGCCCAGACTAGAGTGCAGTGGCCGCTGCTGGCCACCGCAGCCTCAACCTGCTGGGCTCCAGCGACCCATCCGCTTCAGCCTTCCAAGTAGCTGGAACTACAGGTGCGCGCTACCACGCCCGGCTAATTTTTGATTTATTGTAGAGACAAGGTCTGGCCAAGTTGCCCAGGCGGGTCTCGAACCTGCGGGCTCAGGCAATCCACTCGCCTTGGCCTCCCAAAGTGCTGGGATTACAGGCTGAGCCACCGAGCCTGGCTGCCTGGAACAGTTTTAAACTACAGCAGTTTAAATGACTAAGATTTTAACAGCGAATACATTATGTTTTACATTCTAATGAATACTTTCAAACATTTGATTTTGTGATTAAATATTTATTAGACATAAAATTAAAATGAATAAGGGTAGTAACATTTAAAACAAAGATGAGCTTTATTTTCATAATCATAATATTTCCGCTGCTTTCATTAATTTGGAGTTCCCACTGTAGTAAATTTAGTGTCTGCTGTTTCTTTTGTGAAGCACCTTAATTTTTTTCTATAAAAAATCGCAGTGCCATAGTCTGACAGCTTTCGTAATGGCGGCTTCACCTTCGTACTCTTTCTCTACTGCTGTTCTGCCTTATTTGCTGTTGTTAGAACAGCAGCCCTTCAAACTGAAATAGGTTGTATGTCCTCTCGTGTTGCTTTTTCATGTATTCTTCATTCTTAACGGTGAGGTCGGGTACCCCCCAGCCTTTGCTGAAACTGCTGGAAGGGCAATGCCTTTTTTTCTGGTAAGAGACACAAACGAACTGAAGTCGTGTCAGAGCTTCCTTTGAATCACAGGTCCCAGCAGTGCCCCACTTCGGATGGACGCCCCAGACCCAGGCCCTTCTGCTGGCTTTGCTGGCAAACCACGGGCCCAGAGCTGTCCACACACACACGTGGGGACGGTGAAGCGAGCTCTCACCTGGACACGGCTGGGCAGGCCAGAGGTGGCAGCCACCTTTCTCCCGCCGATCTTCTCATAAGGGGTTTGCTCGAGATCGGTGAACGTGAGGCCACGGTGACTGCAGGTGGTGCTAGCCGCCTGAGCTGTTTTGTATGCAGATACTGTCACTGTAACCCAGGAACCCCCAGTGAAGGCGAGCTGGGGTTCTGCTTCTTTCTGAAAAGGCTGGAGTTGGGGAGGGGCAGGGTGGAGGAGGGAGGGAAGAGAAGCCGCTCCCAAGCCAACACTTTGGCCGCCTTCGCTCACTCGGAGCCAGGGCCTCTCTTCCCCCACATGGGCCGGCGAGGGCTCCAGCAGCTCCTCTGGAAGTGCGGAGACAGTGTCCAAAGATAAGTCACGCACGCGGAGGCGCACAGGCATTCCAACAGCCCTTGGCCTGAGCAGTCTTCGGTCCAAGGAAAAGCCATGGCGAGGGAGGTGGAAGGCGGCGGTGGGGGAGGCCGTGGCGTGGCTGTTCAGCGTCGCCAAGGCCGGAGGTGCCGAGGCTCCATCAGGCTCTGGCGGAGGCCGAGCCTCCAGCTCCGGGCAGGTCTGCGCGTGGCTGCGGGCCGTTGGAGCCGCCTTGCTGTCACTGTCCTCCTCCCAGTCCTCGGGCCGCTTTTCTTCTTTGATGAGTCGTGACCTCCCCGATGCATCTTCGTTTCCAGATACACGCCGGCATGATTCGACACTTGATTTAAATAGAACACGACTGCTAACTACATCTGTAAATCAGTGGGGTCCTAACCGCCTGGTCAGTAACTGTTGACTATCTTTTTTTTTTTGAGTCGGAGTCTCACTCTGTCGCCCAGGCCGGAGTGCAGTGTCATGCTCCCGGCCACCGCAGCCTCGACCTGCTGGGCTCCGGCGATCCTCCCGCCTCAGCCTTCTGAGTAGCTGGAATCACAGGCGCGCACTACCACGCCCGGCTAATTTTTTTATTCTTATTGTAGAGATGAGGTCTCGCTGCCCAGGCGGGTCTTGAACCCGCGGGCTCAGGCAGTCCACTCACCTCAGCCTCCCAAATCTTTATGTAAAGGAATTTCTCTTTTTTTTTTTTTGAGTTGGAGTCTCACTCTGTCACCAGACTGGAGTGTAGTAGCCGCTCCTGGCCACTGCAGCCTCGCCTGCTGAACTCCGGTGATCCTTCCGCCTCAGCCTTCCGAGTAGCCGGAATTACAGGCACATGCTACCATGCCCGACTGATTTTTTGATTTATTGTAGAGATGAGGTCTCGCCTGCCCAGGTGGGTCTCGAACCCGCGGGCTCAGGCAATCCACTCCCCTCAGCCTCCCAAAGTCGTGGGATTACAGGCTGAGCCACCGAGCCCGGCTAGGAATTTCTCTTTAACAATGGAGGGAATAGGAAAGTAGGTTGTATCTAAGGAGACAGTGTCAGCTTACTGTATATGATGGAGGAAAGGGTATTGTTACTGTTGCCTTCTGCCTTATTTTTCCTTAAAGAAAGTCTTGGGTGGCTAGAAGGGGAGACACTCTACGGAGTTACTCTGTGCCGAGAACTCTTACTGCAGAAGAGCTGCTGAGACAGGACGAGTGATTCCACGCGCCTCGCCAGCGTTTGTGCCCTATGTCGTTAACCAGCTTGTGCGGGAGGTTGTTCGTGTCCCTCTGCGCATAAGTTGCACACGTGCTTTCCTGTATGTGATTGTTACTCTCCATGTACTCCTGTCAGCACTGTGTAGTTGTTTTTTGTTTGTTTTTTGAGTCGGAGTCTCCCTCTCTCACCCAGGCTGGAGTGCAGGGCACGCTCACGGCCACTGCAGTCTTGACTTGCTGGGCTCTGGCGATCTTCCTTCTTCAGCCTTCTAGGCAGCTGGAAGTGCAGGCATGCACCACCAGGCCCGGCTGGTTTTTTGATTTACTGTAGAGACAAGGTCTTGCCAAGTTACCCAGGCTGGTCTTGAGCCCCTTGGTAGAGGCAGTCCTCTCACCTTGGCCTCCCAAAGTGCTGGGATGACAGGCATGAGCCACCGCACCCAGGCCTGAATTGGGCATTTTGTCTTTCACTCTTTCTCCCTTTTAGTTTTTCTGAAGTGTTTCTGTTAACACCACCCCCTTTCGGAAGTGTGTTGTTTCCCTCTCGAGCTTCTCAGGCATCTCTCTGACAGCTTCTGTTTTCTTGGCCTTTTTTTCTTTTGAATTCCGAATGTTCTCCAGGGTTCTGCTCTGTCTCTTCCTTCCCTGCACCCCAAGGGCCTCACTCCCTTTAATGCTTCGAAGATCGTGTCTGTCACCTGTGCGTGGATGATCCTGGTTCTCTCACATCCAGATCTCTGTTTTAAGGTTTTGACTTTGCTTCTGATTGCCTGCTGTCACTCTCTTTACTTCAAGCTTAGCAAGGCCGAAGTGAAACGGACCCCACACCTGGTTCCTACCCAGTTCCCATACTTCTGTTGGCAGCGCCAGACTCCTCTCCGAGATGCGTCATGTGGGCGTCGCCAGTGGGGACTCTTATGTCCTTCCTCTGCCAGGCCCGATCGGCTGCCTGTCTCGTTCCTCTCTCCTCGGCCCTCTGTCCTGAACATACTTCCCCCAGTCTCCTCTGCCGCCCGCTAGCGCAGGCAGGCCCTGGTGTTCTACTTGGATGACGGTGGCCGTCTCTGAGCTGATTCTTCATGCCTGGTCTCCTTATCTGCTAGCTTTGGCTGGAAAACAAGTCACTTCGAAACTGAGGAGCTTAAAGTGCCATTTTATTTAGCTCAAAAAATCTGAGAGTCAGCTGGGGAGTCCTGGGGTTGCCGGCTGATCTCTGGGCATGCTTGTGCGTATGTGGTCAGCCGACGGTCAGTGAGCAGCACCTCTGGAATGGCCTCATCTGTGTTGGCGGGCGCGTTCCCGCGTGTCGCCCTTTGTGCTGCGGCACCCTTCGCCGTCACTCCTGGGAGCCTTGGGTTTCGAGTGCAGCAAAAGCGACCGCGCGCCGGCACAGCTGCCGGGCCCACGTGCTGCTGCTCCAGCCTGCATGCAAGGACGGGGAAGCAGGCTGAGCTCCCATGGGAGGAGCCGCAGAGCCCACTCCCGGGGTGGGCTGGGAAGCGCTTGCGGCTGTGCCCGCGGCGTGCCGCATCGTCCCTCTCGGTCTGTCCCAGGCGGCTCCCGTGGGGTTGCCCCCGCTTAGAGACTGCCGGAAGCACCCTCTTGGGCGACACGAGCCCCCGTGGAGGAGCAGCCGCGCGGTCCGCCGCAGCGCGTCTTTCTGACTTTCTGTCCCTCTGCCCCCCCTTCTCCAGTCGGCCCCTCGCCTGGCTGGCCCACCTGGCCGCTGGGGCCCAGCTCCGAGAGCCACGCTGGCGAGTCCTTCCTGGGTCTCCCGCCCTCGTGCTCGCCTTCAGGGCTCTCGCCCCGTGCGTGGCAACGTCTCCTTCTCGGGCCCACGGACCCTGCGGTGACGGGGTGGGCGTGTGGCTCGCCTGCCCTCGCAGGATGCGCGCCTCAGGCATGGGAACTGGCTCGAGCGTCTTCTGGCCGCCCGCACTCGGCGTCTGGAGCGCTGTCTTGCACTGGCCGTCGAGATGTTTGCATGAGTTCTTGCTCAGTGACCGCTTTTCATGGTGCTGCCATGCTAACTTTTAAAATTTTCTTTCAGACCAGAAACTAGAGAGCAGTATCCAAATAAGTTTATCCAACGAGATGACACGGACAGATTTTACATTCTGAACACACTATTCAACCTGCCAGGTAGACGCGCTCCACGCTTCTTTATCCCGACGCTTTTCCTTCTGTGACCTTCGTCTTTGCACACAGGAGGTCATGGAGCAACTTCGAACTGTTTCACTGAGAGCTCATGAGTTATCTGTTCTTCATTTTTCAGAGACCTACCTGTTGGCCTGCCTAGTAGACTTTTTTACTAATTGTCCCAGATACACCAGGTATGTCTATGCTATCATTTTTTTCAGTTGATTTTTAAAATTACTGCAAGGGTGTTAGAGAACTGGCCATTGTAGGTCTTTTCTGCTTTTCTGAAGTGAATGTAGTGCTAGTGAGATGCCACATTGCCAGCCTGAGAGATGGGACGGCACCAGCAGCTCATGCAGGCTCTCACCTCCCACGCCCCTCCTTGCCGGTGCTGCGGCCATGTTGGAAGGGACCACTTCTGATTGGCTTCTCCTGGGAACGAAGACGCCCGCAGAGGTGCTAATTGTGACAACTGAGTGGGAGGTTTGTGTGATGATTATCTGTCCAAGCAGAATTACACTAAAACCCCCCGACTCATTTCACAGCAGCTACCAGGAGCCATTCAGGGGTGGTACTTTAGTTCGTGCCCAGACCCAGCAAGGTTTGGTGAGGAATAAACACCACTTCTCTCCCCAGAAGTAGACTTTGCTTAAGTCCTCACGGAGTGCCCCTCTCCTACGGGGAGAGCGACCCAGCCGCTGCTGAGGCTGAGCCGCGTGCCGGCGCTTCTCGCCTCGTGGCCTCTTCAGGCCTTGTCCTCTGCACGACACGAGCCCCCGGGCGGAACGGGACACGGGCAGGACCTTTGGGCGTAGAGCAGTGTCAGGAAGGTCACGGCGGAGAGGCCTAGATGACCAGTTTTCAGTTTGAGGTGCTGCTTCAGTGGGAACCGGTATCTGAACAGCGGTCAAGAGCAGAAGCGGGTGGATACTTTCGGAGCTCTGGCCATTTAGCTTCCATTCAGTGTTTTCTTGTCACTGGGTGCTTGCTCAATCATTGTATTCCACTGAATACTGCTGCCATTTCTGGCGACCGAAGCCGACTTTGGCCAGGGAGTAATTACTTTCCGAGTTGGCCACGGCCTTACCCCTGTGATGCCGAGCCTTGGGGCCCCCCGGCAGTTTCTGGTGTTCCTTTTGTTGCCCCTCTCTTGGATTCCCTGTCACATTCTTGTCGTCTTCCTGTAGTTGCGATGCAGGATTCAAAGACGGAGACCTCTTCATGTCCTACCGGAGCATGTTCCAGGATGTGAGAGACGCCGTCGACTGGGTTCACTACAAGGTGCGTGGCTGCTGCCGCTTCGCCGGCCACTTTTGGGCATGGGACTCGCCGCCGGACAGTTGGTTCTGTGCAAAAGGAGCAGGGACGTTCCTGCTGAAAACACGGATCTGCCCCCAGCGCAGCGCTCTGGGGCGCGTCCGTTCTTGTCCTTGGCCGTGCTGCATGCGGCGCCCGGAGGTAACGCGGGCCAGTCCTCAGTGGGGGTGCGGGCTTCAAGGTTATGCTTCGGTTCGCGTGTCTCAGACTCGCTCGAGAGACTTCAGCGCATCAGGATGTGTGGCGCGTCCTGCGGGGGTGATGCGCCCCGTCCTCTGTCCCCGTGCCTCCCGTTTGGCGGCTGACCTTGATGTGAGATTCACACTGAGCAGCAATCGCGACTGAAACATGAGCTGCTTTTCAGTTTTTAACTTGGAGTAGAGCGGCCTGAGGCAAGCCTCGAGGGCAGCAGATTATGCCTGCCGCTTCCCCTCGGCCTCCTCTGGTGGATCTGCTTCTCCGTTTGGTGGAAACTTAAGGAATGCTTGTGGGTGGGCACTAAACACAGTTTCCTCATGGACTAAACGTCAAAGCAGGTTTTGTTCTCTTCTTAGTTCCTTTTTGTCCTCCCCTAGGGCTCTCTTAAGGAAAAGACAGTGGAAAACCTCGAGAAGTATGTAGTCAAAGACGTAAGTAATACAGGGGAGAAACATGCGTGAGCGCTTGCTCGACCTGTAGGGCAAGCAACTAACACACCTGTTGTAACGCGCTGGACAGGGAAGGCGTTTCTTTGTCTTGGCTTGGGATGTGTCCAGTATAATCACCCACAGTTTTCAGCCAGAGCACAGGTCTTGGTGGCGTTTTTCTTGTTTGTCAATGGGCAGGAGGTCCTGGTATTTCATTTGTTGTTCTAGCGTGATTATCATAGTAGCAGCGAGAGGCTTACTCGGCTGTGCACATCACCATGCTAGGTGATTACCCGCATTCTGCTGTGTGATCTTCCTCATAGCCCTGAGTTAGGGGTTACTGTTACCAGTGCTTAGAGATGAAGAAGCCAGAGAATAGGATTAAACAAGTCGCCAAGGGTCACGCAGTTAGTAAATAATAAAGCCGCGATTCACACCCAAAGCACACCACTGCACTAGGTTATCTCTAAAACATGCTACTTAGAATATCTTTAGCATATCAAGAGGAAATAGTGAGGAATGCTTTAAAATACCTTAAAAGACATTAGTGGAGAATCTGATAAAATTCAGAATAGTCTGTAGTTAATAGTATTGAACCAGTGTTAATTTCTCAGTTTTGATCATTGGACTGTGGTGATGTGAGATGTTAATGTTAGGGGACACTGGATAAGAAGGTACAAGAACTCTTTGTACTGTCTTCCCGACTCCTCTATAAGCCTAGAATTGCTGCAGAATAAAAGCAGACACACACAGAGCCCCGAGACGAGACGCTTCTTTCTCGCCTACCAAGTGGACGTAGGAGCTGCAGCATTTTCTCCAAGGGCTGTGGTGGTGGCGTCCTGTTTCTAGTCTGGGCTGCCTACTTCTGCCCATCTTCTACACTGCTTCAAGGAGGGACCCAGTGAGGGGCTGGCAGGGTTTGAGGGATGCACCCTCCTCCCCGTGAGAGAAGGAAATGGCGTCTTTCTTTGCAGACACATCAGGGTCCGGGTTTCCTCACTGTCTGCAGGTGGGTGTGGGCGTTTTGTAGGCTGCACCCGCATGTGTCTTCAGTCTGCAAGGAGTTTTGGGAATCCCTGGTGACACAGAGAACCCATGTCTAGTAACCTCCACGTGGAGTCCTTGCGACGACGCTAAGCCAGCTTCTCCTGACTCTTACCTCACACACGTCACGAAATCTCAAGGTTCTCACACTCTTCCTGAAGCAGACGCCACGAGAAAGGTGGAGGCGTTTTGTTAGTGGCCAAATAAAAATGTGTGTCGGTTTATATATGAATCTACTATATACACTGTGCGCTGCATATGTTAGTACTTCATCCATAATGATAATGTGGGCTTTTAAATGCAAAATTCTGAAACCAGCCCTCTAGCCCTTAAAGGCTTTCCCTCTTCCTGTTTTCAGTGGTCGGAAACCCATGTGGGGTTTCCATGTGGCCACCCCAAGATGTAACTGCAGAGACTCATTTTGGTGTCTTACTCGTCGTCATCTTGCATTTCAGGGAAAACTGCCCCTGCTTCTGAGCCGGATGAAGGAAGTGGGGAAAGTATTTCTTGCCACCAACAGTGACTACAAATACACAGACGTAAGTGCTTAAGATTCATATTTGTTTATTTATGCAGAAGAGTTATTGTGGCCTAAAGAACGATGAAGATAATGTGGAAGGTAGAAGTTGATGAAGTGAAGGAAGTTTCTTGTCATCTAATTACCTTTTCTAGAGACGGGGTCTCACTCTTGCCTAGGCTCACGACAGCCTCGAACTCCTGGGCTCAAGCAGTCTTGCCATCTCAGCCTCCCAAGTCGGCAGCTGGGACTACATGCTACAGGGGCGTGACAGCACACCTGGCTTTCTTTGTAGAGACGGGGGTCTCACTATTCTGCCCAGCCTGGTCTTGAACTCCTGGACTCACGTAGTCCTCCCGCCGCGGCCTCCCGAAGGGCTGGGATTACAAGTGTGAGGCACCGTGTCTGGCCCAAGTTTACTACCTTTTAACTTAGGTAAAATTTCCCATGATTAAAGCATGTGGGAAAGCTGACTGAGTTCCTTAACTTTTCCTGAGACACTCACAAGTTTATCATGATAGCAAGACGTTCTGCCCCGAGTTCTTGATTCAGACGTCTGGTGATTTGTAGTAAACAATCTCAGACCAGCGGTCTGCTGACTCAGCTGGCCCGAGGCCAGAAGCAGCCAGGCTCAGTCGACGTGCTTTTTCGCTGTGCGTCCTTCGTTTTCTCTGCTCCCCTAACCTCCTCCACTGCCCCCTCACTTCACCTCCAAACGTGTGTTCCCAAACACCCAGTGGAAGTGCGGATCATCCCTGAGAAAGGCAGAAGTTTTTTGTTTTGTTTTGTTTTGTTTTTTTTGAGTTGGAGTCTCACTCCGTCGCCTAGGTTGGAGTGCATTGGTGTGCTCACGGATACCCTGGCGTCAACCTGCTAGGCTCTGGCCTTCTGCCTCAGCCTTCCAAGTAGCCGGAACTACAGACTTGTGCTACCACGCCCCGCTATTTTTTATTTTATTGTAGAGAGGAGGTCTCGCCTAGTTACCAGGGCTGGTCTTGAACCCGTGGGTTCAGGCAGTCTGTTCGCCTTGGCCTCCCAAAGTGCCAGGATTAAAGGCTGAGCCACCGAGCCCAGCCAATAAAAGTTTTTTAAAGGTTTGTTTTGGTATGATGAAGCATTACTTTCTGGCTTCTGCCATGACTTCATCAACGCTAGAAGAAACAAGGATGGAATGAAGCCTTTACTAGGAAAGACATGTTTTACGAAAAGCTGTGGTAATGTTGCTTAGGTGTTATATTTCTTTTGCAAAAGTAGTATATGGACCTTATGTTGAATTTTTTTCTCCCCCCAGAAAATTATGACTTACCTGTTTGATTTCCCACATGGCCCCAAGGTACTGTATATAACTTAATAGACCATTGCTTTAGTAATAGTGAATACATTTAATCATCCTGGAATATTAAGGGGAAGGGAGCTGGTCAGAATCCACCCAGAAATCTAATCGTCGTTGCCATTAGAAGTAATCCAGGAGCTAGAATTTAAAATCATTAGCGATTTGAAAACTTCATAGAATAAAAGGGATATTCATGAGGTATTTAGTAGGATGGGCTGAGAATAATTCTATGCCCAAGAAGTTCTATGCAGAATTAAGTGTGTGTGGCAGTGAAAGGAATTTCTCCAGGTTGAGGAAACTCCTTGAGGAACAGAAGGAGAAAGTTTGAATGTGCGTGTTCTGGATGGCGTCTAGATTCTGCTGTTACTCACTGCTGAGCTTGTGCCAAGAGAGCAGTTGACCTTGGTGCAGAGTGAAGGAGTCTGCGCCTGGCAGAACGGCTGCGCTTGGCTTAAGGAGTTCCCACTGCAGCTTAGCCACAGCGAATGTGGATCCTGGACTTGTGTGAACGGACGCCAGCAAATCTCTGTTTTAGATCACCCCAAGTCACAGTGGGCAGTGCCCTTCAACTTGATCTTAAAAGGTTAATGCCATGGTTCCATTTCAGGATGGAAATAATTTTAGAGGGTGCAGCTTCTGCATTAGTGTTGTGATTAGCTTGCAGTTGAGCCCAAGTCCGCTGTGTACCTAGGGCCATCATTCTGAGACGGTACCGGTAACGTCCCTAATAGCAGCCTGTGGTCGTTGTGCACTGGAGTCCCCATCTGCCTCTCCCGCAGTCTGCCCTTGGGTGTCTGCATCTCTCCCCGGCCCTGCCGAGCCCTTCGCAGCACGTCTCAGAATGTGAGCACTTTGATGTGTGAAAGTGCTGGGAAGTAAGCTGCTGTAACTCAGTGGTAGAAGAAGTGATTTGGAACGTAGAAAGTACAGTTTTAGAGTCACTTATAGACCGCGTACGCCTTGCCTGCTTCCAAAAGGATGTGGCTTATAATTAGACACAATCCATTTTAAACTAGTGGGACCTCGGGCAGTCCTTAGCATTCCTGCATTCCTTGCCCTGGGCGAGCTGGAGTGTCCGCGCCTCGAGGCAAGGAGTGCTGTTTCTCCCTCGCAGCCCGGGAGCTCCCATCGGCCATGGCAGTCCTACTTCGACTTGATCTTGGTGGATGCCCGGAAACCGCTCTTTTTCGGAGAAGGCACAGTCCTGCGCCAGGTGGACACGGTAAGTCCGGAGGAGGAGGCGTCCATCCGCACGCGGCTCCATCTCCTTCCCCCAGTTCTGCTCTCCCGAAGGAGACTGGCGTTGGCTACTTACGGTCGCAGCTCTCTTTCGAAAGGAAGCATTCTGGCCTGAGCTGAGGTAGCCAAGCAGACCCTCTCAGAAAGCGTGAGCGCTGTTGCCTCGACCGCCTGGCCGGGAGCGCTGCGGGGCGGCGGTGGGGTGAGCAGCGCCACAGAGTCTGTGTTCGCTCCATGCAGAAAACCGGGAAGCTGAAGATCGGGACCTACACCGGGCCCCTGCAGCATGGCATCGTCTATTCGGGAGGTGAGTTGCCGGTCTGCTCGTCCGCGCCAGCCGCCTCGGGGCTCCCTGCGGAGGCGGGCCTGGGCCTCCACCTGCTGCTTCAGGGAGGCCAGCGAAGCTGCTGGTATCTCCCTGGCTCTCGGGAAAGGATCCGTTCTCTCTGCCCCCCCTCCGCCCCCGTGTTCTCGACAAACCTCCTTGAGGCCCACTCTCAGTGTTCGGAACCCTTTGGGGCGCTTCTGGAGACCTCCTCAAGGGGTTTTCCAAGAGCCCCTGCGAGCACAGGTGCATGTGATGCTGGACTGCGAAACCGTTGTGTGAAGCTAGCGTAGTGGCAGATCCGTGGTGAACATGGTGGTGGCACTTTGAGAGGTCATATCCGCCACAGCTGGGCTGTGGTTTTATTGCTCTTGGGTTTTCTGGGCAGCACAGTGGCGCTGAAGGCCTTGTCTCAGAGGCAACAGAAGGAGAACGGTGAGCCTGTGTCTTTAAGAAAGGTCAGCCCTTTTTCTTTGTCCTCGATTAATGGCGAGAATAAAACTGATCACGTTGGCGAATGATTGCGGTGCTTGGAACGCCGGTCTAGTGTAGAGACGTTTCCGTTTCCTCATTATTCACCCGGTTATTTCAGGTTCTTCTGATACTATCTGTGATCTATTGGGCGCCAAGGGCAAAGACATTTTGTACATCGGAGACCACATTTTTGGGGACATTTTAAAATCCAAGAAGCGACAAGGGTGGCGGACTTTCCTGGTGATTCCAGAGCTTGCGCAGGAGCTGCACGTCTGGACCGACAAGAGCTGTAAGGAGCCTCTCTTCTTGCTCTCGCCTCTGGCACGGCCAGTTCACCCCCAAAGGCCCAGCTCTGACTGGTTCTTCTGATAAGCTGCCACTTTGCACGCAGGACTCAGAGGGGATCAGAGGTGGGCCCTGGCCTTGGGAACTTCCTTCCCGTAGAACAGGCGGTGTTTCCAGAATTTCGGAGTGGGGGAGTGAGTCTGAGAGGTCGTCTTGTCCTCTGAGGCCCCTGGAAAGTCCGGGTCCTGGGCTGTGTTGCAGTAACAACTCAGTGGCGAGCTGGAGCGTGGTGTCCTGTCGTCCCGCTCTCCAGCCGTGCCCAGTAGCCCCGTCTCGGCCCACAGGGCCTGCCTGCGATTCTGGGGGCAGTGCTGGCTCTGCATGTTAATCCCTTGGTGTTTTCTGTGGCCTCTTCTGAGAGGCAGAGTGAGGACAGATTGCAGCTTGAGCTGAGCTGCCCCGCACACTGCACTGACTTGTGCGGTGGAGGTCTGTCAGGGCGTCTGGCCACACTCCCAGCAGCCCCCGGTGCCATCATGCACAGTGTGGTGAGCGTTTCTCCGAACCCAGAAGCCCAGCTCCCCCCTTCACGTCTGCAGCCCTCGGGCAGTTCCCGAGGAGACCTTGCACTCCACTTCCTCCAGTGCAGAGACAGGGTTGGGAAGAGTGCTCACCTCCTGGAGCCGAGAGGTCCGTGGAGGGAGGCGGAGACATGCCAGCCCTTCTCAGCCAGACTCCTCATCCCTGCCACAGAACGCAGAAGGCGATCTCAGTCCTCGAGGATGGCGGGTGGGAGAGAGGGTGTCTGCAGTAGATGCCTGCGGCCACTTCCTCCTGGGGAACCCCAGTGGAGAACGGCTGCGGTGCCCAGGAAGTGTGCGGTGGCCGCCACTGTTGTGCTCTTTGTCTGGACTCCCGGGGGGATTTCCTGGCCAGCTTTGCAGTCACATCTTCGACTTCTCTGCCTGGGGCGTTTAGAAATCTAGTCGGCTGGCTACCTGGATTGCTGAAACGGAAGATCCCCTGAGCCTAGCAGGCCGAGGCTGCGGTGGCCGTGAGTGTGCCCCTGCACTCCAGCCTGGGGGACAGAGTGAGACTCCGACTCAAAACAAAAGCCATTTGGTTTGGTGCTAACGGCTCCCGGTCCTGTGACTCTGGACCAGTCGCGGGTCTCAGTCTGTCATCTGTAGTGGGCCACGTGCTCCGCTGCTGCCCCCGAGCTGGGGTGTGAGCCAGCCTTGGCAAGCCCGGAAGGAGCACACGGCTGGGGGCAGGCAGGCCAGAGGAGATGGGAGGCCCATCGGCCAGGCTCCATGCAGAGCTCCCGGGAAGGAGGGGCCACAGGCACACTCCCCTGTGGCATGGGACTCGCAGGCTGGGACCTCTTGGTCTTAGCTGCAGCTTGTTAATTTAGTTTTAGCAAAAGTTAAAAACCGGATGCTTTTTATTGGGTTCACTGATAGCCGCCTTTTCCTTCTAAACCTTAACTAGCACTTTTCGAAGAGCTCCAGAGCTTGGATATTTTCTTGGCTGAACTCTACAAGTAAGTTTCCTAATCCCGAAAACTTCTTCCCTAAGAAATGTTCTTTCCAGATGTTCTGACCGAGATTTTCTTCTGCCTCAGGCACCTTGACAGCAGTAGCAACGAGCGCCCAGACATCAGTTCCATCCAGAGGCGGATTAAGGTGGGATTTGGGAGAGGCTTGGGGAGCAAGTCAAGTGGTTTTCGTATTTCTGGCTTTGTACAGGGACGGGTTCCTAGCTGCTGCCGCTCGCGTGTCTGCTGGGTGCCTGACAGCTGTGAACTTGCTCTGCTTTAGAAAGTGACGCACGACATGGACATGTGCTATGGGATGATGGGAAGCCTGTTCCGCAGCGGCTCCCGGCAGACGCTCTTCGCCAGCCAGGTGATGCGCTACGCCGACCTGTACGCAGCCTCCTTCATCAACCTGCTGTACTACCCGTTCAGCTACCTCTTCAGAGCCGCCCACGTCCTGGTGAGTGAGGCCACCGCCTGGAGCCGCGGTGGCCGGTCGCGATTCCCCGAGGCTGCGGTCAGCATGGAGACAGCGTGGACATTCCCCGCTGGTGTTCAGAGTCAGGGCAGCCTCCACGGCTGACAAGGAGGGGACCTCGAGAAAGCGTGGCCAGAACAGAAGGCTGCAGAGGTGCCTCTGTAAGAGTTGTGCTTGAGGGGTAAAGATCGGCTCTTTCGCTAGCCCTAATCAGAAGCAATGTGGTTTTTATATTCTTAGGTTCCAGTGCTGATCATTTTTTTTCCCTTGCTGTGACATAGTAAGAATCTCCTCTGTCTTGTGCCGTCTCGGGCTGCAGTAACAAGGCGTGTGCATTTTGGGGGCAGGGGTGAGGAGCACAGGCAGCGAGAGGTCGTCCTAGGAAGCGAGCTTTGCACCGACTTGCCTTCTGGCCGTCGCGGACGTAGCTCCCCCGATGGCCTGGCAGAGGAGCAGAGCTGGGCTTGGGAAGCAGCGCTTTGGTCCTGCCTGCTTCCTGAGCCTCACTTGTCTGTCCAGATGCCTCACGAGTCCACAGTGGAGCACACACACGTAGACATCAACGAGATGGAGTCTCCCCTCGCCACCCGGAACCGCACGTCCGTGGATTTCAAAGACACCGACTACAAGCGGCACCAGCTGACCCGGTCGATCAGTGAGATTAAACCCCCCAACCTCTTTCCGCTGGCCCCCCAGGAAATCACACACTGCCACGACGAGGATGACGACGAGGAGGAGGAGGAGGAGGAGGAGGAGTGAGGAGAACCGCAGCCCTGGGAACCCGCGAAGCAAGTCCCGGCAGGACTCGGGAGCCCAGGGTGTCCCTGTGTGGTTCTGCTGGGGTGGGGGCTCCCTCAGAGGTGCGCCTGGAAAGTGCTGAGGACTTTAAAACGCTCTAACCCTGGAAACCCTTGTTGCGTTTCGTGTGTCTATGCTCTCTGCAGATGGTTCAAGACTAAGGGCGTCTGTAAGAGCGTGAGGGGGAAGCTGGGCTGAGCTGCCTGTGGACGGCCCCGCTTGGCTGTGGCGCTGCAGCCGGGTCTTTTCTGGAGACCCTCAGGTGGCGGGAGAGCTGGGAGGGGCGCGAGGAGGACCGTGGGGCGAGGTGGCCCGAGATGGCCCGAGACGCCATGACACCGCGGGCTGCTGCTGCTCCCAGACCCAGCTCCCAGGGCGTCGCACAGGGCCGTGCATCCGTGGAGAAACGTGGTGTGTCCACGGCAGACGGGCCTCCTGTGAGGGCCGGGCTTCCCCGTCAGCATCCACGTGTCCTCTGTGACCGGCAGTGGCTCGCGCAGACGTGCGTCCTGTGTTGGCGCTAGGGCTGAGCTGGCAGGGACTGCAGGGAGTCCTTTTTGAGGGAAAGGCGGCTCCCAGAATCTCCGCTTTCCAGCCGAGCGCAGACACTTCGCTTGCTTCTCAAAGCCAGCCTTTTCCATCCGGGGGAGGCTCTAGGAGGGATCTTGGAGAGAGGGGCCAAGGAGCAAGCCCCGGCCCAGAGAAGGGCACCCCCTCGTGTCATGGCATACCTGGCCGTGGCTGTGGGTGTGGCTCCTGCCCAGGTCCAGGTTTCTGGCCCCACTGGGCCAATGGCCGCGTGTCAGAGAGGGGAGAGGGCTCTGGGTCAGGCAGGCGGCACATCCGGCGAGCGGCCCACCTCGGGACCCCAAGAGGCCACCAGTGGTGAGCAAGAGCGGGGCGTCACGGGGGCGTCCTCCCCGCCTACCAGTGCGCGGTCAGCAGTGGCGTGGATGCTCGCATCCAGGTTTCCCTCTGTTCCTGCTGTCACCGGTCAGGGGGAGGCTGGCTTGGTGGCTCCCGCCGCCAGTGAAGTGCAGCATTCCTAATGCTGCCGTGGCCCTTGTGTCGCGGCCCGGGATGGCCAGGGTCCTTGCATGCCGCCTTGGCTCTCGTCCGGCAGTGCCGTGGTGGTGTGTGGTCTTTGGTCCTGTCCTTGGCCCCTCTGTCGCAGTCCTGGGATGGCAGGTGGTCTTCTCTCGCTGCCCTGGCCCCTTCTGTGGCTCCTCTCTGGTGTCCAGGGTCTGCAGGGGGCTCAGGTGTGATTTAGTGACGGCAGTTGGACATCCGATCCTTCTCTTGAAGGAAGCATTTTTAAAAAAAAAGCTGAAACACGTCCAGATCCCTTTGGGTTAAAAAAAATACTGAAAAGCTGATAGATTCCAACACGATTGTGTTTATAGGGCTTCATGTGCCTTAAAACTTTTTCTGGAAGAACAGTAAGGCTTTAAAAAAAAACGGGGGCAACACAGCTCAGTGACTTAGTCAAGGATGCACTGCCTCCTCCCTTTCCATAGATACGGCTTTAGATCGGGTCACACCGGGAGAGGCGCACCCTGAACGCTGTCAGGCGTGTGTGCCCCTCGAGAAGAACCGGCTCGGAAATGCTGGTGCAGGCAGCAGCCAGACAGCTGTCCCTGTCAGGAAACGCACCTCCAGTCACCCAATCACTCGTCATTCTCGCTCAGGAAGACGCTGGTCGGCGGGACACAGCGTTGGAGGAGCTGCTTGGACCTCGCGCTGCCTGCTGTAGCTCACGCTCATACCGCCCCATGCAGAGCAAGGACCGCGCGCTGGCTTTGCTGCGATGCGGCACCCCCTCGTGCTGCTTCCGGGTGACGGCGTCCTGCCGCCAGATGACCCAGGTCCAGAGACTGGGAGTGAAGAGTGCGCGGCTGCAATCAGGAGGAGTCCTCCTCCGCTGGCTGCAACTTCCGCACGGACCACAGAACGTTACTCCATCAGAGTCTGAGACCGGAGCAAAGTGGTGCTGCTCAGCGTGTTTCTCTTGTGAGGTGTGCTGGGCAGTGTCCAGGGCCAGGCGCTCGGGGCAGCTGCACACGGTCTTTTTAAAACGTAAGTTGTGGCTGGACACAGTGGCTCACGCCTGTCACCCCAGTACTTTGGGAGGCTGAGGCAGGAGGATCACTTGAGCCCAGGAGCTTGAGACCCGCCTGGGCAACATAGTGAGACCTCGTCTCTACAACAATCAAAAACTTAGCTGGCTACAGAAGTGTGCGCCTACAGTTCCAGCCACTCGCCTGAGCCGTGATAGTGCTGCTGCTCGCAGCCAGGCCACAGAGACCTCGACTCAAAACTGAACAAAATCGAACCATGAATTGCTTCTCTCTGCCAGTCTTTAAGGGAGGCTGAACTTAAAATGCATACTTTAGCTTTTTTTCCCTGAGGAGTTTTACCCCAGGAGAAGTCAGATCTGTCATCTTTGAGGGGCTTCTTCCTAGGTGTTTTGAAAATACTGGTTTCCGGGCTTTGTACGACACCAGGCGACCCCTTCTTGGGTGCCAGACTGAACTCCCAGCCTTCGAGTGTGCACTGACCGGCAGGGACCTCGGCCTCCCCAGCCACGGGTCGGAGGCATGGCAGACCCAGGCCCTGCTGGCTTTGTCTGCAGAGGAGGGCCCGGTGCACTCACCTCTGCAGAGGCGGCCGGCGGAGGCTCTGGCGGCATGTGTCGGGAGGCGGTTCGGAGCCAGGGAAGCTCGGTGCTCTGTCCTGGGCCCAGGGTTTCTCTGAGCCTCGTGGCTGAGACCTGCCGTCGCGAGAGCCTCAAGCTGCCCTTTCCGAGACACCGTCAGAAGCAGTTTTCAGAGAACAATCGTAGCTCCCGAGCCGTGTCAGTGTTGTTTTAATAAGAAACCACTTGCAGAAGCCTCAGGCAGTTATGCGTCAGGTTGAAAAGTATTTTGTCCATGTTTGGACATTCCCAAATCCGACTTGTTGACCTAAGAAATATTTTGTCCACAACTTGGAAACCCTGCAGTCTTTCCAAGGCGGCCTGGGCATTTTAAGATACTCAGCTTATTCACCACAAATAGCCAGAGGCAAACAGCAACAGATGGAAGTCTGGATTAGGGTAGGAACCTTGTCCACATTCCACCTTCCGGAATGTATTTCACCTCCCCGACGGCGGGAAGAATGGGACCCGATCTGGCCGCCGCGGAGCCGGAGCGTCCTGGCTCCTCGCCGGCTCGGGCTCAGTGGCCCACACGCATGTGCCTCTCTGGGCTCCTTCTCAGTGGCGAGGACGTCCAGCTCCTTGGAACCCTTCTCCTCAAACAGCGGTGTCAAGGGACACACGGCTCGGGAGGTCCTGGGAGTGGGCGCGTCCAAGACCCACGCTGCCCGTCGCTGCCTCCACCAGAGGCCGGTGGCGCGCGTGCTGCTCGCTGCTGTGGGTCGGAGCGGGCAGAGGGAAGTCAGCCGTCCGGAGAGCAGGGTCTTTCGCAGAAGGAGCAGGGCTTTTCTGCTCTGTCACCTGGATTTCTCAGCCACGTTCGCTGTCCTCAGACACAGTGTCTTCACCCCAGGAGCACCAGCACAGGTGTGTCATTTCAGAAACAAAAGCCCGTGCAGCAGCTGAGTCCCTTTATGGCGCTTCAGCACAGGAAGTCCTCCCCGGGGAACACGTTTCATCTCGGACTTGGCTCTTCCGCGAGTCTGCGTCGTCTGCGGTTCCTCGTGTCAAACACAGTAACCAGTTTGGAGTCCGGCCCTCTGTGTCTTTAGCCCATCTTATTACCAGAGTGGGCACGGCCTCGATGGAGGACTCCATGACTCCCAGCTACACACCCGTGCCCAAGTGCTCTGGCCGCTCATCGAGCTCTGCCAGGCCAGGTCTGGCCAGGGCTGTAGGTGAGGCCTCCAGAGTCTGGGCCGAGACAAGCCTTCCCACGCCCACCAACACCCACATTCTTCTCATGGAAGACGGCAGAGTCCTTCTGAGCCTCAAGCTCCTGAGATGCCGGAAAGAGGATTTGCCAAGCAAACCTTCTAGCACTGAAAGCGTGGACAAAATGTCCAGTTTGCTTCGGGAGTGCTCTCGCCAGAGGCCATCTTTGACTTCAGGGTGTGGGTGCTTTGAGGCAAGCAACTGCACCCTTGGCCCCCCTGACCTGAAGCCAGGCAGCACCGGTAAGGAAACTGGCCCCATCTGGAAGGTCCTGCTGTTGGAACGCGGTGTCCCTGACACTCCCCGAAATGTGGGCAAAACGCTGCAGAGGAGGCTGGCCCCTGACTCCCCCAGCCTCACGTCATCTGCCAGGGGAGGCGGTGTGCCACCGGAAAGTCCCTGAGAAGCAGGGCCTGCAGCCATCGTCTGTCCCGGGACTGCTGAGAGTAAGCGCAGACGCCAAGGCCTTTGGAGGGAGAATCGTGAAACCACTTGACAGAGAAGGCGAGAGTTCACTGGCCATCTAACACCATTCAGCTTTTTGGTTCTCATAAGGAGTTCATCTCTTTCTTGCATTTAACCCCCTCCAGAAAGCATGAAGTAAGTTTCCAGGCTCCGAAACAGTGGGCTTGCACCAGCGCGCTCTCGCGAGACCCTCTGCCCAGGCTTGCGTCCTCTGAAGCTCTGAGGTGAGGAGAGGCTCCGGGGCGCGGCCCAGAAACCCCAGAGCAGACGCATGCGGCGCGTGTGCTGTGAGGACCAGGCTGTGCCGGCGTCGCGTCTTCGTGGGAGAGTCGTCTCTGCCCTTGGGGCGCATCCTGATTGGCGCTCAGGGCTCGTCTGGACGAAGCCAGGAAAGGAAAGAGGAGACGGGTCTAGGGAGTGGCGAGGACAGCGGGGCTTCTGCCACGGGGCTCTGCTGCTGAGGAAAGCACGCTGGCGCCCGGACCGCGTTGCCTCCGCTTCCAGGAAACGGGCGGCAGCGGCGGGAGGGGCACTCCCATCTGGCGGGCCTCAGGGCCAGTCTTGTCGGCACTCCTCGCCGGACCAGCCCCAGGCCTGGGCGTGTTTCTAAGCGAAACAGACGCAGGGGGGCTCGCAGAAGGCTCACCTCGGAGCACGGGCCTCCCTAGAACGTAAGCTGGAGCCGGAGAGTGGGAAGAGACGGGCTCCAGAGAGAGGCGGCCAGGCAGGGCTCATGGAGGGGCCTGAAGCTCCCCAGCAGACCCTCAGGTCGGGCGCAGGCCGCGAGGCGGGCGGGAGGACGCGGACGTCATACAGTGCTGCGGCAGCCGAGCCCAGCACACTCGGCGCGAGGGCCGTGCGGGCCTGCCCCGCCTTCCGCCCCCCCCACCGTGGCAGAGGGCGACGCCCCGCCATTCTCGCCTTCCGAGCCAGCTGCGAGGCCAAGTGTGGCTGCGGTCTTGCCCAGGAAAACCAGCCTGGCCCAGCCGAACTGGGTGTCATGAGGAGCTGTGTGGCCGACACCAAGGACTCTCATCCGGTCACGGACGGGGACAGCCCTCCAGAACGGGCTGTGACTTGGAGGCGCTCAGCGAGCACCCGCTCTCTGTTGACATGAGGCTTGGCGGTGTCTGCCCGAGGTCAGGCCCAGCGTCCTCCCAGGACCACCAGGCCGACCACACGGCAGGCTTGGGTCTGCATGGCTGAGAGGGGAGAGAGGGAACACGCATCTGCTGGAAGGTGAGAAGATCATTTATCTGAGTAGAACAAACAGGCCTTTGAAGACAGTCATGCTTACAAATCAACTGGCACAAAATAAATAGGAGAGACCGGACCCGCCCACCACTGAGTTATAAAGTGGGCTCACTGGGACTGCTTGTGGGACCCGTACGTGTCGTTTGTGCCAGTTGAGGTCTGGGGACACAGCTCTGGGTGCCGTGTTCGGAAGCACCGCTGCTCAGATGCAGGAAACAGACGCCGTGACGCCGAGGGTCACAGCCGAGAGCGATGCATATGAGACACGCAGGGGCCTGACCGGAGGGCCGGGGTGTGTGGGCGCTGGGCCTGAGTGCTGGGGAAACGCAGCGGGAAAGCCCGGGAAGGCAGGCAGCTTCCACGGCCACACCGATGGGCTCTGCCATCCCAGGTAAGGCACGGAGGCCGTGCTGCTGTGGCCAGGCAGCGGCCTGGCGTGGGCGGGGTGGTGGGGAAGGAAACTGTTCTCACAGCTGCAGCGTGCCCTGCCTGGGGAAGCATGCTGGCCACCGAGAGACGCCCGAGTACTCCGTGGAGGCCCTGAGAGGCCTTGCCAGAGGCAGGAGACCCGCCTCACCCGCACCCAGACGCGGGTCATCAGACAGGGTGGGCACGACGGAGGCCGGGATGCAGGGTGACGCGGAGCAGCAGCCCGTCACAGGAGCAGAAACACCACAAGCCTCTCGCACGCTCAGGGGCCAGCAGGGCCTGAGCCTCCCTGGGCGGGGCTTTCCAGGTGGGCCTGTCCCGGGCACAGGCGATGCACTGACATGCTGTCGGCAGAGGCGTGAGCGCATCATAAACCGCACCGGCCAAGCGTGTACACGCGTGGCTTTAAAGGGCTCCGGGAACAGGAAGGGCCTGCGGACGGCCGTTCCGCCCTCACCGCGGACTCCAGACCCAGTGGGGTGGGAGGAATCAGAACCCGGGGCCTGGCCTGGCGCCCCCTTCGCTCTGGAAACGTGAGATGCCCGTTTCTCCCCGGGGCCGGAGCCTCCAGCAGAAAGGACATGCCAAGCCCGGCCGGACCCATTTGAGAGTTCTCTCCAGGGCGAGTCTGAGGCAGGCCCCAAAGAGACACATCCTAAACGGGGAACCGGCAGATGAGACGCCGGCACGGCTGGAGGGCGGCGTCCGAGTGGGCAGCACGGCGCCCAGGTGCTCCTGGTCCCAGCTCGGGACATCACGCAGCTGGTCTGCCTCACGGTACAGGCTGGATCTGTGACACAGAAGCCTCGGCACTCAAACACCCAGCGCTTAGCCTTTTGCCCCCAGAACCTTTGTTTCGTGTTGCTCCAGGCACACCGGGCACTTCCATCCAGAGAGGCTTTGGACAGCTCGAGCTGAGACAGGTCCGTGGCTGCAGCACGGCGGGAGAAGGCGAGGCGTCCCTGAGCTGAGCCAGCCATGGGCCGAGAGGCAAGGCCCCCGCCTGACGGCCAGGAAGGCTGCCCCCGCCCTCTGCGGCCGAGAGCTCGGCCTGTCCTCTTGACCGCGGGGCTGGTCACGGACTCCGGAAGGTGGTGGGTTTCAGGGGAGGGGGCGGCGGGAGGGAAGCCAGTAGCCAGCTCTGGTGGCAGGCAGAGAGCTGCAGGTGCTGGGGAGGAAGGCCCGCCTCGGCCTGGAGGCCTGGGCACACCACTTGGCCGCAGACGGAGGTGCAGGAACCTCGGGCCCCGGCACTCGCCTGCCAGCCCACTTGAACCCGAAGAAACAGGAGGGGGAAGAGAGGTCTGCCGACGCCCTGCAGTACGGAAGTCTACTGAGCAGGCCTCTCGCTGACGTTTGTACCAGGAGAGACTCTGCACCCCTCGGCCACACTTCCGTTCCCTCGACAGCCCTCCTGACGCTGGGCCAGCCTGCTCCTTGCCCAGACACCCGGGACGGGCACCAGAGCCCAGGAGGGCGCCGCACAGGGCCAGGGCAAGAGCCGCTTCCTCAGGAAGGGCGCACTGGCCTCAGGAGCCTGTGGACGCTGTCCTGTCCGTGCAGGCTTGTGTTTCTCCTTGATCTTGGCGAGAACTGCCGAGGGGCTGGGCCCCACCAGGCCACAGCCCTCCCGTGCCTGCCCTGCCTGAGAGCCCCAGGGAGCTGGGGATGCCTTCCTGTGTCAGCCCAGAGGAGCCATCTGCCTGGGACCCGCAGGGCCCTCGGCCCCCGGGGAGGACACCCAGGCGGAGGTCCCTGGGCTCTGCGTCCTAGGAGGGCCTTCCTGCTGGCTCCCACACCACCCTCCGGTCCTGGGACACTGGGGGGCCCCGAGTGGGCCCCGGGCAGCACGCTCACGGTGGACGGTCCTGTCGGTGTGGAGCTGCACCCTGCGCTCCACGACAGTTCTGGAAACCGCTTCGGACGGGGAAGTGGCCGCCGCCTCCGGCTCGGGGACACGGGCCTGCCAGGTGCTGAGACTGCGGGGAGGGGACAGGTGCACGTGGGGCCCGCTTGGACTCCTCCAGTGCAGGAGGTGAACTACGGGGAAGCTGGAGGATCAGCGCCCCGGTGTGTGCAACATCTCAAGGTCTTGTCTTCCCGCGAGTTTGGAAAGGACTTTGGACTTGCCGGGCAGACGCGGAACGGAGCACGGGAGGGAGGGTCCTCCAGACAGTAGGGGCCCCTCCGTCACAGAGAACGTCCCTGGGCCGCACGGGGCAGGCCCACACCCACCCGTGGAGCTGGGGCTCGTGACCATGGCCAGGCCCGCGAAAGGGGGGCTCCCTGGGCGTCCGGAACTTGGGCGGCACCCGGTCCCGTGGCAGCCCCAGCAGGAGGTGCTGAGGAGACTTCAGCAACCCGGGTCCTTTTCCGCCCGGCTCGCTGTGGCCTGACAGTGACTGGCAGCGGCTTCCGAGCCAAGACCACCTCCGCCACACAGAGGAGCCACGAACCGGGGCCTGAGAGGCCAGCGCCCTGGGAGCGTGGCTGGAAGGAGCGAGTGGGCGCTCGGGCCTGAGTGTCGTGTGGAGCGGCCGTCAGTCCTTCGGGGATCGGGCGGGAGTCACCCTGGGTCACTTCTCATAAAACAGTGCGAACAATCGAAGGTAAAGAGCAGCTAGCGGAAGACGAACACGAACTCGGCAGGCTACAGTCTCGCCCGTGGGGATCCCCGGAAAAGCGCCCGCCGGCTCTTCCGCGAGAATACGGCGCGAAGGCCACCCTGCTCCCCAGACGCAGCAAGTCCTCGGCCCGTCAAGGAACGGCACGCTCTGGCGGACACCAGCGCGCCAGCTGGTTCAGGGCTCCTCCCAGCAGCCCGCCGGCCCCGAGACGGACGGAGGGGTGGCGGGGCACTGGGCAGCACTCCCATGGCCGGAGCCCCTGGGCTCGGCAGGCCTGCTTCCCGGCCCTCAGGGTGGCCGGCGGGCGGCCGGGGAAGAAGCCCCCCGTGAGGCTGGCTGTCACCGCCACGGCAACTCTCATTCTCACCCCCGTCAAACTGGCGTGCATCCCAAGACGGATTCTTTTCCTTGGGATGGCTGTTCAGAAAGGGGACACTCGGCGTGTGGCCCCCGTCAAGTGAGGAGGGCTCCATCCCGCCCCCACCCCACGAGCACAGTCCTTCCCGCCCCAGAAGCTGTCACCCTCCTAGGGGGACCCTCCAGGACGTGGCCCGAGGACACTGGGACCAGTGCTGCTCACCGGCGGGCCCAGCCTGTCCGTCTCTTTGCAGCCCCCTGTCCTGCTCAGAGCAGCCACGGGCAGACCTCTTCCGGGAGGAGGGAGCCCAGGCGCAGAGACGCTCTCTTGCCTTGCCAGCGATGGGGCCATCAGCGAACGCACGCCCAGGAGGGTTTTGCTTCCTTGTCGGAGCTGAGCCAGCAAAATGCACGCACCCCTCAGGCCAGCAAAACAGACGAGCTAGTTGAGGATTGGGCCAGGCAGGAAACATCCCCTGGCATTGACGACGTCACCACACGTGGTGGGTGAGATTGAAATAAGACAAAGAAACACACAAAGTGGCCACAACACACATTTGGTTTCTGAATCCCTGTTGGGGGCCGCACGGGCCCTGTGGCTGTCCAGGCAGCCTCTCTGGCGTGGGCTGCATCTGAGGCAGGAGGCACAGAGGCCCCTGGGGCTCCTCAGCTCCGGGACGGGGAAGGGGGCAGGTGGCTCCCTGGAAGGAGGGGAGGGGAGGGGCTGGCAGACCCCTGCGCGCCCTCCTCTTTAGAGGATCAAGAAGTGCCTTCTCAGCACAGAGCGCTGCTGGAGGGTCCCGTCCTGTCCGGCTCGCGACACGCGTCCCTGGGGTGTGAGCCCCACGTCACGTGGACTGGAAGGCCCCGGAAGGTTTCCGTTTGGCATCTGTGTAGCAGCATCTCGGGGCCAAGGACGAGGGCCAGGCGCGGTGCTCTGGAAGCCTGGGCGCTGGGCCGAGCCGAAGACCCCAGGCTCAACGCACGCAGGGCCAAGTGGGCTTGCCTCTCCCAAAGAGAAACCATGGGCTCAAAACTCATTAACATTCATTTGGTGATAAAAATTCCTTAGGGCGGGAGCAAGATCACATTCCCAAGCACATGTTAGCCTTCCTGAGGGAAAGGGACACAGTTAAGCGTTAGAGTCCAACCGACAGCTCGACGGCTCGCTCGAGGCCACTGCAGCCCCTCTGCGGGCCGCCCACCACGATGACAGCCTGGCTCGCTCGTCAGTCAGCGACCCCCTGGGCGAGAGGAGGGTGCCCCTCCCCGGAGGCCATGGAAGGCCGCGGAGGCCAGTCCATCCCGTCCGGCCCCGTGGCGGGAGCACAGCAGACTTCAGACAGGACACTCAAACCTCTGCAAAAGAGACTCTTAAAAACATGATCGCTTGAAAAAATAAATCGCAACCATTTTCAGCGTCGTGCAAGTTGAGGGAGGAGGAGGGTGGACAGTGGAGAAGCTGCAGCTGGAAGAGTGAGCACGGCTCCACCGGGCGGAACTGGCTCGTGCCCGCAGCCCTGCCCGCCGCGCCCAGCTGTGCCTTCCCCCTCTGGCTCCCGCCTCCCTCACCGTCCTCCGCAGCTCCCGGGGAGGGGCAAAGTCTTTGGTCTCAGGATGGTGCGGGATGCGGCGGGGCGCGCCGGCGCAGCCAGCGGAGTCTGGTCGCGACGGGCCGGCGGGGGCGGGCCTAGATGGCGCCCTCGCCGTGCAGGCTGTGGTTGGCCTTGCCGTGCGCCACGCAGTTCTGCTCGTTGAGCAGGTTGGCCGTCTCGTCCGGCAGCCCGTCATGCAGCTCCGTGAGAGTCAGTTCGAGTTTAGTGTTTTCGCTGTCCGAAGACTGTGGCGTTCTGTCCATCCGGGAGGCCATCACGGCATTTTGGTACTGCTGTCGCGAGATCTGGGGGGAGGCGGCACAGAAAACAAACCGCGACAACGTTTACTCTCGGGCCCGGCCTGCAGGCACCGCGCGTGAGGCCCCCAGGGCCCACAGCGGCTTCTCCGGGAAGTCGCCCTTGAGCGCTCACCGGCCGCGTCTAAGTTCAGGTCGCTGCTGGTGAGCCTTCGGATCTGCCCGGTGCGGCCCCTTCCCGGTCTGGCCTCAAAAACGGCCGATCAGAAAGCAAGTCGGCTTCCGCCAGCCAAACCTGGCTTCTCCAGAAGTCGTCTTGTGCCAGACGGGAAGGACCGGAACCAGGGCAGAAGGGGGCCCGGTGGGGCGCCACAGCAACCCTCCGAGGGCATCGCCCCCATCCTCCCGCCGGGGCGCCCGAGACTGCGAGCCGGGCGCGCTGCAACGGCTGGTCTCTCCTGGCACATCCGGCCCCGCTCCCTGAGAGCTGCGTCTCCTCCACAGCTCACTCACAGAACCGAGGCCCACGTCCCAGCCTGTGTCTGGGCGGAGGGCACAGGGCCACCGGCCGGCGGCAGGGCCTGCGGCCGAGGACAAGCGGGTGACCCAGGGCTGGGAGACCACGCGAACACACGCTGCTTCTGCGGCGTCCGCCACGGGGCCTGCCAGGCCACCCCTCACCTTGACAAACTGCAGATCGGAAAGGGCGCGCACAGAATAGTCCGGAACGTAGACGTGCAGGAAGGAGTTGAGCTGGTTGTTTCCACTCCCCAGCGGCGGCGTCACCGCGTCCACGCGGTCACTGCGGCTGAGGGAGTCTGAGTGGTTCAAGCCGCAGGGGCGAGGAGGGGACTTGTTTTCACCTGGAGGAGGAGAACAGACCTTGTGAGTGAGGCTGCCGCAGCTACAGCCAGCACTTTCTCTTCCGGATGGAAAGGAACACACGCCAACAGCCCAACCGACGTCCTCTCGGGGTGGGCGCGGTCGTCCAGCTGCTTGGCCCGGCCGACGGGACACCCCGCCTTCCCACACGGACCTCGGTGGGAGGACAGGCAAGGCCAGGAGGTGGAAGTGACTTGACACCAACATCGCGCGCAGAGGCCGCACTGCAGAGCAGAATCGAAGGCCCCTGGGAGCCCTACCGACCGCCTGCGCCTTCAAGGGACCCAGAGTCTTCTGTCTGCTCCCACCACACCCTCCAGACAAGCCAAGTAGCTTCGCCCTGACCCCAGTAAAATCCCCCGGCACCATCAGGCAGCCCAAGAGGGTCCCGGGAGCTCAAAGAGGAGCCCGGCCACGGCAGGCCCGAGGGCACCCTCTCACGGAGGCAGCGTGAGACGCGTCCCCGCTGGCTTCCAAGACTTCGCTTCGACACCCGCCCTCGCCTCGCTTTGCCTTCTGGCCACCGGTTGCAGACACGCACTCGCTGCCCGCACGGCCAGCCCTGAGCTGCATGACATCCCAGGGCCGGAGACCGGAGGGACGGAGGCTCTGTGCTGTCCTGGGCGTCCTCGGTCCAGGCGGGTCCTGCCTCCGGCTGCCCGAGCGTCTGTCGTCCGCCTCAAGCCGCCTCCCCCGGTGCCCTCTGCAGGGGCGTGGGGAGAGCCGAGTCGCCCGAGGCTCCACCCCTCGCCCCCCGCCCCGCCCCGCCCCGGTGGGCAAACAGTCTCTCCGTCCCGGATGGTGGCCTCACGCTCCCCCGGAGCCGTGCGTTGCGACGCCCCGCACCCGTCACGCCCGGGGGGTCTCCGCAGGGCCGGTCTGAGCCCTTCTTCCGAGAGCGAGGCAGAGGCGTGGCTCGCCCGCCGCTCTTCGCGCGGAGTGAGCCCCCGAGCGGAAGCCGCTCGGTCACGCTCTGGCCCTCAGCCTCACCTGGCCCGGCAGTGTGTCCGCCTCCGTGGGCCAGTGGAGGCCGGCGCAAGGGCCTCTCGCGGCCCCAGGGAGGCCCACTGCCGGCCACGCGGCCTCGTGTCCCCCTGCAAGCCCCACCTTCCCACTGCGATGGCATCACCCAGGGGGACGAGCCCCCGTGTCCCTGGGCCTCGGCCACAAGCCCCAGCGCCTCCGCACGCCCCGTGGGAGGTGCCGCCGTCCGTGTGTTCGGCGCCGAGGTCGCGGGAGCCGGATACCTGGAGGCACTGTACCCCAGCTGCGGCACCGCGGCCGCTCACCCCAAGTCCCCGGCCTCCCGATGCCCCTGGCGCACAGGCAGCACCTCGCCTCCCTGCCCGCGGTCCTGCGAGACGGCTAGGCCTGAGAAGCCGAGGGTCCAGGGCCTCGCGCTCGGCAGGCGTGGCGAGACGCCACGCAGCCCTCGCCCCCACCACCGCCCGCGGCCTCAGACCCACCTTGGCAAGCCACGGTAATGGCAGCACAGGCCCGCGTCCTCTGCCCGCGCAACCCGCACACAGGCGACACGGCTGTGCACCAGCGGCCAGGCCACCCCACGCACACGCAGCCTGCGCCGTCTGCCCCAGGAGGCCCAAGGCAGGGCCGACCCCAGTCCGCGCCGAGTTTCGTCGCCAGACACGCGTGCTGAAGCTCTTCCCTTCTGGCTCCTCGGAACCGCCGTCTGCCTTTTGCCCTGGCCTGAGCCGTCTCCCGTCGAGCGCCCTCTCTCCGCCGCGAGGAGGAGACGCGTGAGAGGCCCCCGCCTCCTCCCTGAGCACAGGCCCCGTCCGGAAGGCGCTCGACCCAGGTCTGAGGACTCACCCTCGGGCCAGCATCAGACCCTGAAGGCCGGGACCCCACGGCGTGGGCAGAGCTAAGGAGTCTCTCGAGTTCTCCCACAAAGTGACTGCGCATGGCACGCCCGTGGGCTTCACCCGAAAGTCACTCTGCATCACCACCAACGGGTGGAGGCGCAAGCACACCCAGCGCAGAGGGAAAGCACACGCCCGAGTGCGCACTCGCACGCATGAACGTCTGTGTGTGCACAAGGACGTCCTGCCAGCGGGCTGGACTCAAGCCGCTCTGTGAGCAAGCCCTGTCCCAAGTGCCCCCAGAGCGAGGATCGGTGGAAGCATTCACTGCCTTCTCAGACGCGGATCGCCTCCCTCGCCAAACAGCATTCAAGGGTTTCGCTGAAACCGGATCGGGAATTCAAACTTCTGTCCGATTTTAAAATATGCGCCACAGGGAACAGAATGAACACAGAAAAACTGTATCACTGAGTAGGACAGCCTAGCGAGCTTCATTCAAGAGAGGAAGCCTTTCCGTCCTCAGTGAGGGCTTGCCATGCGGGGAGTGTGGCGTGGCCACGCTCCCCGGGGAGGGCACAGGGCCGCTTCCGACAGACAGGGAGACGCGGGGCACCTGGCAGGGCAGGCACATGCACGCTCACAAAGATGGGGGAGGGGACGGGGAAACGGGGAGCCGTGGGCCCGGTGGACGGGGCGTTTTGCTCGTTGACCCGCGTCTACAAAAACCAGAAACATCGCCAGGCGCAGTGGTGCACGCCTGAGGTCCCAGCAACTTGGGAGGCTGAGGCGGGAGGCTCACCGAGCACAGGAGCAGGAGGCTGTGGTGAGCCAGGACCGCGCCGCTGCACCCGGCCTGGGCAAGAGGAGGTCCAGCCAGAAGGGCTCCGGGCCTCGAGGCCTCTGGCACGCGCGGGCCCACGGCCTCCGACTCCACACCCCGCCTGCTGCTGGCCTGAGGCTCACGGCCGCAGGCGCCCTCCGAGCCCCCACCCTGTCCATGGCTCCCCGCCAGACCCTCGGAGCGCCAGCGCCAGTGAGGCCACAGGCAGCCGCGCGCCCCCAGGGCGGCCCGAGCCTGCCGAGCACAGGAGGCAGCGCGATACGAGAAGGAAACATGCAGCGTTACCTGCCAGCAACTCTGTCCTGCTGACAACAAAGGTGCGAGACAGGGACAGGGGGGCTGAAAGGGGAGAAAAACAGGGTGAGACAGGCCGGGCTGTCACCAGAGGCGAGAGGGCCGTGGCCACCGCGCGGGCATGCAGCACAGAGACACGGAGGCCGCGCGGCCGGAGGGAGATGGGAGGCCGGCTCCGGGAGGGGCCTGTGCCCGGGCTTCCCCGACCCAGGGCCTGCTCGGCCCCGCGGCCCCCGGGTTGCGCCCTCAGGCCCCTCCGAGCACTTAACCCACTGCTGGCCACGGGCAGCGGCACACAGTCAGCGCAGGGCCAGCACGCACTGAGCCCCCTGCCCTTGCGCCTGTCTGTGGCAACGTCTCGTTACAGCCTTTCTCCTGCTGAGCCAGGCCTGTCGCCGGGCTGGAGGGCAGTGGTGTGATCACAACTCACCACAGCCTCGACTTCCAGGCTCAGGCGATCCTCCCGCCTCCGCCCCCAAGTCGCTGGGACCAAGGTGCCACGAAGCCCGGCTAGTTTTTGGTTTGGTGAAGAGATGAGGTCTCGCTGTGTTGCCCAGACGGGTCTTAGATCTGGGCTCATGCGATCCTCCCGCTCGGCCTCCCAAAGTGCTGGGGCGACAGGCGTGAGTCACCATGCCCAGCCTCGTTACAATCTTGGCCTGGCGCTTGGAATCGCCTGGAGCACACTCAGGTTTCAGAGGCCAGGAGCGCGAGTAGAGCACGGGCACGCAGCCTTCCTGGGAGTGGCAGGCCCAAGTCTGCCATCACCGCGCCCTCGGACGGGCCTGGCTCCCTCTGGCTGGCACACTGACCGCACACGCCGGCAGGAGGTGCTCTTGGCAGGTCTGGGTGCCGTTGGCAGAGGCACCTCTCATCAAGCTCTCGAGGGGACCAGGGAGGGGAGCGCCAGGCCCGGGAAGAGACAGGACACCACGGGGAGCCCATTCTGGCCACGGCGAGCGGACTCGGCTCCAGTCCCACGCCGCTCTTCGCAGCTGCTGCCACGGCGGTCCCCGCCTGGCGCTTCAAGAGGAACTGGCCTCCGTGCCTGGTGTCGAGAACCAGGAGTCCCTGACGCGCACGCCTCCTCCCCAACCTCTCTTCTAGGCCCTGCACCTTCCTGCCACCCTGTCTCCTCTCATGCCTCAGGGAACAGGGCCCTCGGTGGTGCTACCAAGCCTCTTCTACCCACACGAGGCACGTCACCATATCCTCGTGCGCCAGGAGACCGAGGGCCTTCTCGTGCCTGGGTGGGAGCGGCCCTCTCTTGCCGGCAGTAAAGCCAGGGTCACCTTCAGGGTCACAGCAGAAAGCCAGCGAGGCAGGGTCACAAAGGCCATGTCCACCCTGGCTGCCAGTCAGCAGAGGACACTGGGGACGCCAGTCCCTCAGGACCCAGGAACCTGTACCACGACAGGAAGCGGAGGTGCCCGGCGGGGACAGTTTAGAGTCGGGCGTGCCCCATACCTCGCTGGGTGCCCGGCCACCGCGCTGGCTCCCGCCGAGAGGCCGCCACCGCACGTGCCTGTGCACAGCAGCCTCTCTGGAGATGGCTGCCTGCAAAGGCACTGGGGCTGCTGAAGAGGGAGTGGCATGGGTACACTGCCACCGCGGGTGCCATGTCCACTGCTGGGGCCAGGGTGCGGAGGGCCGACTTAAGTCTTTGCGTACACCCATGACTCTCAAGTTGAGACAGTTTAAGCTGGGTTTGGTGGCTCAGCCTGTCATCCCGCGCCTTGGGAGGCTGAGGTGAGTGGATTGCCTGAGCCCGCGGGTTCGAGACCCGCCTGGGCAGCGAGACCTCGTCTCTACAATAAATCTGAAAATGAGCCGGGCATGGTAGCTCACGCCTGTAGTTCCAGCTACTCGGAAGGCTGAGGTGGAAGGACTGCCGAGGCCCAGCAGGTCGAGGCTGCGGTGGCCGGGAGCGGCCACTGCACTCCAGTCTGGGCGACAGAGTGAGACTCCAACTCAAAAAAAAAAGTTTACAGCGACAGCGCTCTTCTAGGAGGGCTGATTTTAGCTTTGAGATCCACACAAGAAAGTCCCTGGCTGGGTGTGGTGGCTCACGCCTCTAATCCCAGCACTCTGAGGGGCCGAGGCAGGAGGATTGCTTGAACCTAGGAGTTCGATACCAGCCTGGGCAACACTGCAAGACCTCGTCTCTACGGAGAAAGTCAAACAGGTTAGCCAGTAGCACGTGTCTGTAGTCCCAGCTACGGGGAGGCTGAGGCAGCAGGAGGATTGCTGAGCCCAGACGGTCGAGGCTGCGGTGAGCCGTGCTCCTGTCACTGCCCTCCAGCCTGGGCGACAGATTTTGACTCACAGAGGCAAGCGACGCAAGCAAACACGTCTCTAAAGAAGCCGCCAGCCCGCTTGCGATTCGCTTTCTGCCACCAGGGGGCACTCCAGCACCTGCTGACAGCCCGACCTGTCAGGAGGCGGCGTCCACACCAGGTGCCGAGCAGCTCCGCCCACCCCAGGGCCTGGCTCCTGGCCGCCTCGGGCCGCAGCGGGGGCTGTGAACGCGCAGCAGCCCCTCAAGATCCTCGGGGAAACGGACGCAGTGGACACCCCAAACGGGCACACGGACTCGGGCCGCTGCGTGTGGCCTACGGGGCCTGGCCTGCACGGCGCCTGCATGCGGGAAGGGGCCTCCGCTGTGGACAGCGGCCGGCAGCTGCTGCCTGGGCTGGAGCACCGCTCGTGACTGCCCCGCACACCCGGGTGCGACCCAGCAAAAGCCACGCGCTCACGGAGGCCACGGCAGGAGCGCTCGCAGCGGCCCGGGGCGCTGGCCCAGGGGTGCCGGCAAGCGGGAGGCCAGGGCGGGGCGCACGGGGGCCACATGGGGAGGAGGCGAGACGAGCGTGGCGCCCGACGCAGGCAGCGGAGCAGAGTGGCCACAGCCCGCCCGCGAGTCCCGCCCACGGAGCGCAAGGCAGGCAGGACCGTCTGTGCTGAGCAGCACTTCTGGGGACAGGCTCGCCCGCGGCTGAGGGGCTGGGGGGCACCCTGTCCTGCGACGGGCACTGCCCGCCTGGCATCACCGTGCGGCACGCGTGACCTCACGAGGCAGACCCGCGCGTGACCCGGGCCGTTCTCCACATGCTGGTAGGCGCCCACAGAGCTCGGAGAGGGGGCGCGGGGACGGGTGGCCGCGGGACGCACCTGGAGGGGCCGTGAGGGCCATCACGCCGTAGTAGGAGAAGGCGCTCGCCTCGAACTTCATGCCTTCCTTCCCAGCTTCCACCTCCACCTTCCCCTGCGGAGAGAAAAGGCAGCCTTCAGCGCAGCGGCGCGCCCGCGGGCACGGCCCTTCCTCGGCTGCCCTCGCCGCCCATCCCGCAGCCCCAGGCAGAGCCTCGGTCTCGCGCCCCGCCTGGGCGCCCCCATCTTCACGCAAACTCGGCCTGGCGAGAGACGCGGAGGCGACGGGCCGGGCCGAGGCCTCCTGTCCGGGACCCCTCAAGCCCTCCCAGGCCTGCGCCACCGCCCGAGCCCCCACGGGGACAAACGGGGCTCTTGCCTCACCGCACCCACCACCGAGGGGCCCAGGATGGCTGCCTGAGCGGCCCGTGGGCCGGGGGCAGGCTTGGCCCAGCCAGCAGGGGTGGCCATGGGAGGGCCTCCCGGCTCAGGGTGGAGGCCACAGGCCCTGCCAGCCCAGCGTCCGCCACCTGGAGAGGCTGTGCCCACTGGGTTTTCTCCTGGCCGTCCCGGGAAAGCTCCGTGAGAAGTCCCCTTACGCTGGAACAAGGCGCCCCCCAGGCTCTCCTGTCCCCACTCCCAGCCCGTGGCCGGTTCTCTGGGGACAGAGTGGCTTGTTTGTCCCTCCGAGCCTAGGCCGCTGTGTGTTCTTGTGGGTGCTGTCAACAGGTGCTCCTGGCCTGTGGAAATACTCTCATGGGTGACTTCCGATTTCCAGGCTGAGGGTCAGTGGTGTGGACCCAAGTGACCCACGTGACAGCCTCTCAGGGACAGCGTCTCCACGGCGCGGCCCTCGTGTGCGGAGCCCAAGGGAAGCTGCCATGTGCCAAAGAGTCAGCGCCAGCACTCCAGCGCTTAAGAGAACTTGGGTTGGGGTCTCACTCTGTCTCCTTGGCTGGAGTGCGCACGCTCACGGCCACCACAGCCTAGAACCTCCTCCTGGGCTCAGGCGATCCTCCCGCCTCAGCCTCCTCAGATGCATACCACCACGCCCAGCTAATTTTTTCATTTATTGCAGAGACACGGTCTCGCCGAGTTGCCCGGGCTGGTCTCGAACCCCTGGGCGCAGGCAAGCCTCTGGGCTTGGCCTCCCAAAGTGCCGGGATGACAGCGTGTGCCCCCGTGCCGGGCCATTTAGTGTTCCGCCAGTCCATTCAGCGCCTAGCTCTGTGAGGCGACCCCGCTGGCTTCTACTGAGTCAGGCGCTGGTGCCCTCGGCCGCCTCCGACACAAGGCTGGGCCTTGGGCCACCTTCGCTGCCGCTACCAGGGAAGCTCTCCGGGAAGTGCCCCCCCGCCTCTGCTCAGTGGGGGCTTGCCGCCCCAGCTCTCCTGATGCTTGTCACCACAAATCAGCAGGGCCGGCAGTGGGGGGCGCTGGTGACAGCAGCATCTGAGATGCCAGGCCACCGGGGCACAGGGAGGAAGGGCGGGGGGAGGGGCCGGCAGCACCTCCTGCCAAGCGGAGACACTCCCAGAGGGCCAAGGTGAGCGGGACCGGGGACGGGAGGGGGGCGTACAGGGCCTGGGCGGGAAAGGCATGGCCACGGGGAGCGGGTGAGCCTGACGGGAGCACCCCATGCCGGGCTAGGGCCGGGCTCCGGGCAGAGGAGACGGCACCGGGAGCCTCGGCAGAAGAAGGTGCTGGAGGGGCGCCCACCCCGAGCGAGGGCCGCTCACCCCGGTGGCCTTGAGCACAGGACACAGGTGCGGAGGTGTGGGCCTGTGGGGAGCGCCGACCCAGGTGCCAGAGACGGGGAGGGGAGGGGAGGGGAGAAGGGGAGGGAGGCCCGAGCTGCAGCTGAGGAGGAGGAAGAAGCCGGGGGCGGGGCGGCCTCGGGGAGATGCCACGGAGAGACCTGGGCACGTGTCCTGCAGAAGCTGGCGGGGGGCAGCCCAGGAGGCACGGCCAGGGAGCTCAGTGAGGCGGCGGCCAGGGAGGGGCTGGCCTCCCCAGAGGACTGGAGCAGGTGGGGCTGCAGGTGCGGGAGGCCTCTTGTCCGAGGAGGCCGCCAGGACTCGGGCAAGGACGGAGTGGGGGGAGGGCCAGCAGGAGCCCGAGGACAGGCCGGCAACACTGCAGGTCGCTCGGGGGCAGAGCGCCGAGGCCAGTGGCGGGTGAGCGTTTCTGCAGCTGCACATCCACTCCGGAGCCTCCCCGACTCTGGACGTCTGGCTGCAAGCGCCTGTCTTGGCAGCCCGTGATCTCGAGGGCGGCAGCCAGCCCTCCCTCACCCTGGACTTCCGTGGAGAAAGCCAGGAGGCAGGGAGATGCCTCCCCATGCCTGGCTCCCGGGCCTGGCCATCTGGGGCCACCCACGCATTCCCATCTGACGTCCGGTATCTCCTGTGAGGCTGGCTGTGGGCAGGGCTGGCTCTGGAGACCTTGGCCGGCTCCCCAGGGGAATGCAGACACCCGGGCAGAGTCACCGGCCAAGCCAGGTGGCTGCAGAAAGACCCAGCTCCAGGCGTGGCCACTTCAGCAGATGTCTACCCTGCTCCTGTCCCCAAGACAGGCTCAGGAGAGAGGACTGGCCATCCTCCTCTGGGCTCCACCTCTTCCAGACCCATCAGGATCCAGGCAGAGTCGCAGGTCAGTGGTTCCCAGACGTTTAGATTCTAGGGCCAGCAAAATATATCCTACCCCAAAACTGGGGACAGGTAGAGGGTGCCAATTTTATTCTGTAAAATAAAGGTATTGGCCGGGCTCAGTGGCTCAGCCTGTAATCCCAGCACTTTGGGAGGCTGAGAAGAGTGGATTGCCTGAGCCTGCGGGTTCGAGACCCACGCGGGCAACTTGGAAAGACCTCGTTTCTACAATAAATCAAAACTTAGCCGGGTGTGGCAGCACACGCCTATAGTTCTGGCCACTTGGAAGGCTGAGGCGGAAGGATCGCCAGGCCCAGCAGGTCAACGATGGGGTGGCCGTGAGCATGCCCCCGCACTCCAGCCTGGGTGATGGAGTGAGACCCCAACTCAAGTAAATAAAAAAATTTTTAAAGGCATTTTTAACAACACAATTACCGCTGGGCGTGGTAGCATGCGCCTGTAATCCCACCTACTTGGGAGGCTGAGGCGGGAGGATCCCTTGAGCTCAGGCCGAGGTGCCACGAGCCGTGATTGTGCCGCTGCATCTCAGCCAGGGCAGCAGAGTGGGGCCCTGTCGCTAACAACAACGAAAGAAGGCCCCAGACCCACAGCTCTCTGTTGTGAACATCACTTCATCCACGTGCAGACATTCTAAGTGCTCAAATCTAGAAAGCGTCTAATTCCAGAACAGCAGGTCTCCAGGCTTCCGCACCGAACATGGGCAGCTTGCTGAAAACTCTCCACGCCCGTCTTCCTTGGGCTGTGCCCCAGCCAACGCTCGGCCAGGCAACTCCACACCGAGGAACCCTCGTGCTACGCCTCGCTTCACGCGCAGACCCACAGCCGTTAACCGGCCAGGCCCCAGCCTCACGCCTGCCCCGGCCTCTCCGGCTCTGCTCTGCTAGGCGAGGCTCATGGAGGCTAGGCGCGTGCCTTTCATCCGCATGCAAGCCGGCCGTCCCGCGACCGTGCCCAAACAGCCCTGCCGGCATCCACGCGGACCGGCTCACCTGGCCAGAATCAGCCCGATCTCCCTGCTAACCGCTTCCACGTCAGGAGGCTGCACACCCACCTCTGAAGCAAGCACAGCTGACTGCACGCCAGCATGTCACCAGAAGCGCCAGGCCAGGCCGTGACCGTCTCCAGGCATTCCCAGCGAGTGCCGGGCTTCATGTCCGTGACCGGCACATTCGGCAGAAGGCCCCACCGTGCCCGCCAAGTTCCTGCCATAGGCCCGCCTTCCTTTGGCAAAGGGATTGCACATAACCTCTTCTCCACGCTTCTGAGCGGCCCCAGAGTACTCGCAGTCTCGTGCCCTCCTGGCCTCCAAGTGGAATCCTGCAGCCCCGGCGCGGGCACAGCCGTGGCAGTGCAGACGGCACCATTGACCCTACGCTCACACGGCTCCCGACATGGACATCCTCATGCCGCATGTGAGTGGCACCTGGTCTCCTCACACTCGCGTGGACCTCTTTTTTTTTTTTGAGTTGGAGTCTCACTCTCGCCCAGACTGGAGGGCAGTGGCCGCTCCCGGCCACCGCAGCCTCGCCCGCCGGGCTCCGGCGATCCTTCCGCCTCAGCCATCCGAGTAGCCGGAACTACAGGCACGTGCCACTGTACCCGGCTGACTTTTTGATTTATTGTAGAGATGAGATCGCGCCAGGTCACCCAGGCAGGTCTCGGACCCGCAGGCTCAGGCAGTCCACTCGCCTCGGCCTCCCAAAGCGCGGGATTGCAGGCTGAGCCACCGAGCCCAGCCACGTGGACCTCGTTTTATCCTTTTTTATTTCAGAGATGGAGTCTTGCTCGGTCGCCCAGGCTGGAGTGCAGCGGCACGCTCACAGCCACCACAGCCTCAAGCTTCTGGGCTCAGGTGGTGCTTCTGCCCCAGCATCCCCAGTAGCTGGGACTACAGGCATGCACCACCATGCCCGGCTTCTTGCTTCCTATTTTCTCATAGACATAGGGTCTCACTATGTTGCCCAGGTTGGCCTCAAATGACCCTCCTGCCTCAGCCTCCCAAAGGACTGGGACTGCAGGCAGGAGACCCTGGCCCAGCCTCCTCTTCTTCCCTTCCTTCCTCCGTATTCTCCTTTTGCTCTCCTTGGCTTTTGCTGTGCAAACCACCGTCACAAGCATTCAGAGGGCCTGACGCCTGAAAGGAGGCAGTCAGATGTCAGGCCCGAAGGTCAGCCTCAAAGGGGGACCCCGCAGCGAGGGGGCTGGCCCCCAGCAACACTCATCTGGAGTTTGCGAGTTTGCTGAGTAAATGTCTCAATTTCTGCAAGATTTTGGGGCTCAAAAATTAACGTCCCCACGCTTTGTCCCGTCTGGGTGGCCGTCTTCTGAGCAAGCACCGCACCAGAGGTCAGCACCAGCACACGCCTCCCTCGGGCCCTGGCGTGTGGTGCCGCCGGGAGCTTGCCGGAAAGCAGCCATCTCAGCCTCTGGCCAGACCCAAAACCCACGCTGTGCTTTCGCCAGGCCCAGCAGCCCCGCCCCAGGCCAGGGAGGGCTGGCTGGCGGCGGAGGGCAAAGCGGGACCCTGTCGTGCAACCAGCTGCACCCGGCGGCCACTCACCCCTGCCACAAAGACGCTCCGAGCCAGCCAGGGCTGCGGGCAGGTCCCCGGGGTACAGGAGGCTGAGGTGGGAGTGCACGGGGCCCAACCCACAGCCCCCAGGTCAGCCAGGCAACACGGACAGGGCCCGAGGCCACGTGAGTCATACACGAGAGCACTATGCACCAGACGTGCGCCTGCTTTATGCCGACACACACTCGGGCAGCCTGACTTCTGAAGAGGCTCAACTTGGGCGCCCACGTAAACATGCCTTAAGACAGGTGCGTTCTCTGTCCTGACTCGGGCAGAGACCCGTTGCTCCACGGGACATGCAGACCGTGGGAAAGCCAGGGCTAGAGGCCTGAGTTCCTCCCCACAGCCGGCGGGAGCCCTGGAGAAAGATGCCCTCTCAAGAAGGCCCTGGCGTGGGACGGGGCAGCCGTGACCTGTGCGTGCTCCCAGGGCTGGGGGCACGCTGGCGTGGAAGCAACCTGCAGAGAGGGAGCCGGGGCAGCGCATGGGGGCATCCCGTTTTGCCCCCCAGCCCTCGGGTGTCCGCGAGTCTGCAAGGCCGTGGCTTCCGGCAAGCCCGCAGGGCGCACCTCCCCACCACGTCCCGTCTGCTCGCACGCACACTCACGACCACCAGCCCACACTGGCCCAGGCCAACGGTTCGAAGCCTTGTCACCTTTACAGGCGTCACCACAGGCGCACATAGTGCCGCAGCCCGTTCCTTTCTTGAAGGGCTTGCTTGGAAGTGGGCAGGAGCGTGAAGTGCCCTTCCCTTGAAACGTGCTTTCCGATCAGAACAGCATCACCGAATCACGCTTCACAACACGCACTACACAAAACAGGACGCCGGCACCGGTGTCTGGTGTCACCGCTAAAGCTGACGGCATCCACCGCCAGACTCCAACAACGGCCACGAGGGCATTCTGCTTCCCGGGGCTGTTCTGCTCCCTCACTGCGGTGAGCCCTCCCGGCAATGCTCCGAGCCTCGCGCTGACACCTCTCCGAGAGACGGGGAAGCGGCGGGTAAGACGAGGGCAGAGACAGCTCGGGGAGCCACTCAGCACCCGCACACAGGCGCTTCCGGGAAAGCCCGTGAGGGCCAGGCGGCCGGCGAGCCCGCGGCGGCTTCGGCGTGTTTCTGCGGCTCTTCCTGCTCCAGACACACGCTGCCCAGACGGCCACGAACACTCCAGAGGGGGTGCCACACACCGATCAGCGCGCGTCTCCCACAGCCAGGACCCCGGGAACCCACTTGGACTCCTGCGGCCCGCGGGCCCACCGAGCAAGGACAGACTCTCAGAGCCCCGCCCACGTCCAGGACGTCCCCTCACGCGGGCAGCCGCGGCAGCCTTGCAGCCAGCGCTCAGGACAGCAGGCGGACCTGCATCTTCCTCACAGTGATGCCCACCTTGGCCTCCAGCCGTGTGCTCTAGCCAGGGAAACAGACCCAGCAGGGCCAGCCGGCCAACCGCAAAGGGCAGCCCCAGTCCCCCCACCCCACACAGTGGATTCCCACCGGCAAGCAGGGGCCCAGAGACCGGAGCTCTGGGTCGCTCAAGCCATTCCCAGAGCCAGGAGTGCGAGGGCGCGGCTGGGGAAGACTCCCGGAAGCCGGGCAGGACTCCGTCCTGGTGAGGGGTGCAGGAAGGCCCCAGGGAGGAAAGAGAGGACCCCGGAGGACAGGCAGGGGCCCGGGAGCCCAGGACACAGCGTCCACCCCACGGGACCCGCACGCACCCCCGCCCCACTCTCCAAGCCACAGCGACGGTCGGTGGCCACGCTGCCCGGGCTCGGCGGCACCCGCGCTCTTCTGAGCTGGAGAGGCCGGCGGCGCCACAGAGACCCTCTCTGCATTGCAGCTGCCGCAGGCGCAGCGACAGGACGTTCCCCGCGCGGGCAGCCCTGCGCAGAGTGGGCGCCCGACCCGCCCTGACCTGCAGGATGAGGATGAAGTGGTCCACGGGCTTGCCGTGCTGGTAGAGGTAGGACTCGGGCGCCCGCCTGTTCTTCTCGTCGAGCTTCAGCTCCTGGACGACGTGGGGGTGCTTCAGCAGCCGGAGCAGGATCTTCTCGGACATCTGGGACGGGCTAAACGCTTCCACTTCTACAGACACAAACACAGCCGAGATTACCCTCCAGGCTGGGACTGGCACGCCGTGAGAGCGGAGGAGGACGCGGCCGGAGGGCGTGGAGCAGGAGCCCTGGGGCGCCCGGTCGAGCGGGGAGGGCCGAGGCCCGAGGCCGAGGAGTGCCCTCTGTGCTTCCTGCTCGGCCGTCGCCGACGTCAGGCCCCCAAACACCCTGAGTTTCAGACTGACACACGAACGCCGCCAGAAGCAGGCTCCTTGAGGCTGCGCTGCCCGGAAGGCCACGGCAGCTCGGCGGTCTGCCCACAGCCAGAGGAGCCGGGCGGAGCGGGGTGTGGTTAGTGCCAGTGCCCACGCCTCGCCCACGCAAGCGCCCGAGGAACGCGGGGACGAGACGGCTGAGACTCGGAAGGAAAGCCAGGCGTGTGCACACATCAGCATGCGCTCCAGCTTGCCAGTCAAAACCATGATGCCAGACAGTCTCCACAGAGACAGCGACTTTCTCTGAAACGGCCACCGCCACGGCGACCTACTCAAGGCTGCGGCCCTGCGGCTGGGCCTTAGGGTGCCTCAGAGGCAGAGGAAGACAGAGGAGTTTAACTGTGGCTCTCCGGTGGCCAGGGACAGAGTCATCAGGATTCGGGAGGGGGTAAGCTAAACCTCTCGCTACTTTTCAATTTTTGAAGCAAAACGTCATACAGGGTCGCCTCAGCATGACTCCGTAATAATGAAACAAGATGGTACCTTGCAGACACTTTAGAAGATACAGGAAAAGAAAGAAGAAAATTAAACGACCTGTGAGCGAACCACTCAAACCCTCCTGAGCACCGGTGAGCTTTGCTCCCGGGCGCCCTGCCGGGCCTGGGCTTGTGCATGCGTGTGTGTGCACACAGACACACGGCTAGACTCTCGGAACACGCCGGCTCATCCTGCTCTGCCCCTTCTCACAGGACCAGAACTGTCTCCTGTGTCCTCAGCGCTCCCTAGCGAGCAGCTCCACACACCCGGAAGCCGACCTCAAGGCGCACACCGTGGCCACCGCGTGGCTACAGGCCTTCTTTCCAGGGCACTCCAAGCCAGCTGCGCACGTTGAGAGGCACCGGCTGCCCGGCGCGGACACGGCTGTCTTCTGCGAGCTCCTGGGTGCGCTCAACTCCCTCGTGCGTGCTCACCTGCCACGAGGGCGCACGTGGGCAGGGGGCGGCCGGTCCCGGGGGCCGGCCCTGGAGCTTGCGTGAGCAGCCGGTGCCCGCTGGGTGGGCAGGATGGAAGGCTGGCCCGGCTGGGGTCCACACTCAGCCCCGCCCGAGGGGCCACCGGGAAACCCTGTCCACGTCCTCAGAGCTTTCGGTTTCACTGACACCGTGGGAAAGACTGACGCGGAGAGCCTGCTGTTCTTCCTCGCACACCGCGTCCCTGTGTGGCACTGACGGCCCCGCTCCGCCAGGGCAGGCCGAGGAGCCTGGGCCCAGTCGTGCAGCCAGGCGAGCTGGCATCGCTCGCCCGCCACGGCCCTCCGTGGCCCGCAGCCTGGCCCTGGACGCATGCAGTGCGGCACTGACACCCGGCCTTACCTTGCAGACCAATTTTAGTACTGGTCCACCCCTGGCAAGGGTCTCAGAGGGTCATGCCGACACTGAACATGGGAGAGGAGAGAATTTAAAGAGAAAACAAAACAAAACAAAACAAAAAACAAGAAAACAGAACACAAAAGTGGCATTACTCGTCACCCGCTCCCGGCCCGCCCGCCCGCCCGCCGCGCGGCGAGGACAGCGGGCTGCGCACTTGCCTGTGGCCAGGAAGCGGTGCGTGGCCAGCAGCAGCTGCGGCGAGATCTTCACCTTCGCCTCGCTGTCCGTGGGCTTGAAGGCCGAGAAGTCCTGCTTCCGCTCGCGGTGCGCCACCTTCTTCTTCGTTCTGTTGTCAGCTGGGGCAGAGGGGAGAGGTCAGCCTGCCGTCCCGGAGGCTGGGCTCTCCCCGGGGGAGGCCGCGAGCCCCGCAGCCCACCAGGGGTTCTGGACGAGGACCCATCACAGCCGCCATCCGCCCGCTTAACAAATCCCGCTCGCTCCTTGCGTGCTTGAATCACGAACTAGAACGGAAACGGAAACCCTCAGCACAATTGGCCTACTGTGTAAACGGAAAGGTGAGTGGAGGGCGTGCCTCGTTACGGGGCAAGACACACCCAAACGCCAAGAGCAGAGCTAGAAGGACGACGGCCGGAGGGACCCCCGGCCGTCGCAGCGCGCCCTCCTCGTCCCTGGTAAGGGGCCGGAGCACGGTGAGGCTGTGCTCGACGCGCTCGTGGGGCTTGGTGACGGAGGCCGACGGCGACGGCGGCACGCCGGGCGCGCACACGCAGACGAGGACAAAACACGCCAGACGGCGCCACTCACTGTACAGATCTGTTTCGTCTAGAATCTCAGACTTGATGATCTCTTCGATCACGTCTTCCAAGGTGACAATCCCCAGGACTTCGTAGAATGGGTCCCCTTCGCCCTCATTGTTCACCCGCTGCACGATGGCCAGGTGGGATTTACCTTGAGAGAAGAGAAGACGGTGAGAGGCGGCCGGCGGGTCTTCCCGAGTGACGTCTCGCAAAGGGCATGGGAGACCCAGGGCCACACCAGCACCGAGCCACCCAGCACGTGCCAGGTGTCTCGGGTAGTGCAGAGGACTCAGAGGAGAGGAGAGAAAGGCCCCAGCTGCTGCAGCGGGCACGCCACACACGGGAGCACCATGCCCACGCATGCCACCCTCCACGGCCGGCTGCTTCCTGGCAGACTGGGGACCTAGGGATGGCAGCACTTCTGTGTGGCCTTCTGGCAGCTGTGCCTTCAGGGAGGCTCTCCGCGAGGGGCCAGGGTCCCCGAGGGTTTCCAAGACACTGTCAGAAGGCCGGTGAGGCCACAATCTCCACAGGACACTGAGGTGCCACGAGCCACTGTGCTGAGATGTGAACGGGGGGGCCCACCGCGCCAGGCTGCTGCCCTGCCCCCGAGGCTGGGACGGGAAGGAGGTCAGGCCCTCAGAACACCTCGATGGAGCGTCAGCGTCAGCATTGTCAACCCCCTCCGCCCCGCCCCGACCGCGTGCCCGTCGTGCCCTTTCCTGACCCCAGCATGCGTCCTTGCAGGCTCCAAGCGCCAGGAGACACGAGCACGTTCTGAGCACGGCACCCGAGGCACTTGTGTCGGTCGGCTTGTGCTACAAACTGGACGAGCCACTGTCTTCGCAGAACGTCATCGTACAAGAAAGGATGACTGCCAGGCAGACTGTCAAGGCACACCGCCCGCGGCGTGTGTGGCCAACGCTGGGACTTGAGCTTTCAGCGGAAAGTGAGAATTTAGGAGCCCTGAATCGATCGCGGTAAGCCTGAGGGGTCCTCAGCCGCTGGAGACGTTCGGACGAGAGCGAGGATGACCCTGACACACGTGACTGTGAAATGGTGGACGACGCGCGTCAGCGTGGTGGGGATCTGCGGAACTCGGTGAGCCCTGACTTCCAAATGCCGATGGCGATGATGCTCCCAAATTCTGGAGTCCTTTCAGACGACAGAAAGTGGCAACGACAGGACCGAGTTCCACATGCCCTCTGCTTGGCGTCCCCACGGCCAGCGCCTCAAAGGGCACATCTCCCGGCACTCGGAGGCCAACGCCGACGGACCGTTGCGAGACGCTGGCTGGGTCCTGCGAGTCCTCCCGCTCAGTCCCGCCCTCGCCCGGCCCGAGGGGCACACCACGTTCGGCTGCGTCTCCCGAGCGTGCTCTGCTCTGTCTTGGGGCCTCCGCCATGCTGGCAGCCTAGAGGAGCGCGGCCAGGCCTCCTGCAGGACGTGCCCGGTCTGGGTCTGTCTGCGTTTTCCTTGGGACTCGACTTGGGGTGGGGTTTCACGTCAGCAGCTGCGCGACGTCACTGGCCATGTTCACGTCTGTCACTTGCTTGAGGTCATACTTCCCAGTTTCTCCAGCGAAGAGGTACTCACTCTCCTCTTCCCTTCATTTCTTTCTTTGGGAGCAAGTTACCAGGGAGGAGCCTGGGGGCAGAAGCAAGCTCTTCCTCCTGAGAGGGAGTCTCTACGTGCAAGACCTGGAGGGCCGTGTCTGTGTCCATCACTCAGTGTTCTTCTGGAAAGGTTTCAGACCAAGGGATTTTTTTAAAGAGACGGGGTCTTGCTCTGTCACCCAGGCTGGAGGGCAATAGCATGCCCATGGCTCGCTACGGCCTTGAACTCCCAGGCTCAAGCCACCCTCCACCTCACCCTCCGGAGTAGCTGGGACTACAGGCTTGAATCATTCAAAGGGCTTTCTCTTGAGTCGGAGTCTCACTCTGCAGCCCAGGCTGCAATGCAGTGGCACGCTCACAGCCACCGCAGCCTCAACCTGCTGGGCTCAGGCGATCCTTCCCTCAGCTGTCCAAGTAGCTGGAACTACAGGCACGAGCTACCACACCCGGCTGAATTCTTGATTTACTGTAGAGACAAGGTCTTGCCAAGTTGCCCAGGCTGGTCTTGAACCCCTGAGTTCAGGCAATCTTTTCACCTCGGCCTCCCAAAGTGCTGGGATTACAGGCTTGAGTCACCATGCTCAGCCTAAAAAGGTTTTCTTAGACAGGGTCTCACTACATTGCCTAGGCTGCTCTTAAATTCCTGGCCTCGAGCGATCCTGCCACCTCGGCCTTACAGACATGAGCCACTGCCCCTGGCCCCAACACACTTAAGAACTACTGCGTTGGGGATGGGTGGAAGGCGGGGAAGAACAGAACTTCTGAGATGAACAGCCCCGCCCTGAAGCCCAGCACGACCACCCAGGAGCCACTGCCTGGGGCACGGCCCTTGGCCACAGTTCCCTGCACTCCCGTCTCCTCCATTCTCAAGCCAAGCTCAGAGTTTCTGCTACTGCGTGGGGCTGCTGAGATCGTGGACCAGTCAGGGCCTGGGGCCCACCAGGTGGCCACTCAGTGAAAACTCCCGTGACTTTATCAGGATCTCTCCCGGTTCTAAGACCCCATCAACTTGCTAGCAGCTGCACACGGCACTCCAGTAAACGTGCACAGTGACTGCAAGCTGCGTCTCCGCTGCAGAAAGGGCTTTCAAAACAGCCATCTCTCAAACGCCAGTGCTGGCCTTCCTGATCCAAGACGCAGAGCTTCCAAAACACACCCTGAAGGCAAGTCAAAGGCAATGTGATCCGGAAACACCGCCATCAGTTTCCATGGATGGAATGCTTTTAAGGGACAGGCAGCTGGCCGGCCAGCTCAGGAGGCGGCCGGCTGGGCCGGAGGCACCGGACACCTTCGTCCCTGGCCGTCCCCAAGCAAGCGTGGACCATCTGGAGCAAAGGAGGCGGGAGGCAGCTCCGCCGCAGAGAGCCTCCACGCACAAGGCAGCGCTCCCGCCCTCCTGGCTCACGTCCACGCTCCCAGGCCGGCATCAGCAGTGAAAAATGCGGGCGAGTGCCGTCTGTCCAAAGTTAAACTCTTGCTATTCCCAACCTGTGATCATTTAAAAGGAATTTTCCAAAGCAAGGGCTAATATTAGACCCAAAATGCAGTTTCCATTCCGCTGAGGCTGTTCTCACCAAATAACTGCCGTAATCAGATTGTCTTGGAGCAACTCGTTTAAATGCAGACGCACATGCTTGAAATGCCAGCCGAGCACCAGATCAGCAGAGACAGCCGGCCCCACAGAGGCCACAGGCGCAGGTCAGGCTTCCCAGCCTGAAGACTGGTCAGCTTTCCTCAAGCTCACAAGCAGGGGCCGCCAAGCGCCCCCTCCCCACACCTGCCCACCCCCATTCACACATCCTTGGACTTCCTGGAGTCTCACTTTCTGAACCCTCTCTGTGCCCAGGACATAAAAAAAAAGAAAAAAGAATGACACCACGCGCCTCCACTCAGGCACCTGAAAAACGGCAATTCAGTGAGCTTCTGCTTCCCCACTCGCTGCAAGGACTGGGGTCCTCACCAGCCATCAGTCACAGGAAAATGTAAACAACTTTTTTTAAGAGATGGGGTTTCTCTGTGGCCCAGGCTGTCAAACAGTGGTGAGATCACAGCTCACTGCAGCCTTGAACTCCTGGCCTCCAGCGATCTTCCTGTCTCAGTCTCCCAGGTAAACAGTTTTTCAACCCAGAACTTTAAAAACTGAGTTTGAATAGGACCTTTCTTAACCTAAGCATTGGAGGAGTTAAATCAGGATTGAAAGCAGAAAAGCAACTTCGGGAAAAATAACAGAAGAATAAACAGAAAACTCAAGGAGATAAAATGATGAATTCTTAACTTCCGAAGACAAGAATGAAAATATAGTGACCTGCAAAATGTGTCAGCTGCAGGTCTTAAGTAGCCCTGAGACTCTGATGCACGTGGATTGAGCAGACTCCAAGAACTGCAATAGGCCACTGCGGTCGGGGCCTGCAGCAAGCCGCTGCCGCCAGCGTCGCCGGCCTCCCAGCAGGCCGCTCACCGTGCGCCCCGAGCCGCTCGCCTCTCCTGGTCCTGGAAGTGGAGGCCGGAGTCACGCGGCCAGGCCTGGGGTCCAGCAGTCTGCCTCAGAGTAGAGGTTTCGTGAATGCCCCCAAGGGCGGAGGCCTGGTGCGTCCTCCCGGAAGAGGAGCCGGGGGTCCATTCTCGTCATCACCCTGTGCTCATGGGGAACCTGCAAGGGAATCACCAGCCCCATCCGCACGGCGCAAGGGCCCAAGCAACTCGCGTCGTCTGTACAAGGCAGAAGAGGGCTTGCTTTCCAGCTCTGATGGAAGCTGCAGCCTGAAAAGCACGTCGACCCAGGCGAAAGCTGGAGGAAGCCCGAGCCCCGAAGAGCCACGGCAGCTCCGTGGCTCTGGGCGTGCTTTCACCCCAAGGAGGCCATGGGCACCCCAGGTCCTGGCCGGGGAGGGGGAGGCCGCCCGCGAGGCCCACCAACACCAGATACAGCAGCCAGGCCGGAGCGCGGCCGTGGCTCCCTCTCCAGGGACCCCTATGACCCCCGTGGCGTCACTGCCCAGGCCGGGAGCGGGTGGCCCATGGCTTGCGTGAGTGCAGCGCCTGCTGGGACACCCAGGAACGGTGTCGAGGTCTTCTTAAGACTTCGTGCCCGGCGACCCGAGGCCCCGGCCGGGCCCAGGACACACACCGGGAACTGGCTCGTCCTCACCCGCAGGACCCAAGACAGCCAGTCAGCAGTCCCCCGCCCCTGCCGGGCGCTCCTTTCAAAAACCCTAGATTCGGGGAGGTGGATTTGGGAAACCTCTGCGTCAGACGCCTCCCCTGTGAGGGCCACGTGGGTCTGGGGCTTCTGGCAGCAGCGCAAGCACCTGAGCAACCGTCTCACAGCCACCAACACAAGCCGACATCTGCCACAGCCTCTGGGGGGTTAGCCAGCCGGGGTGGCGGGCTGCCACAGCTGTGTCTGGTCACCTCCCTGCACCTCTGGGCTCAGAGGCAGGGAACGAGCAAGAGGCCAGCGGCTGGGCTGACAGGGCACCGGTGGCAGCCAGGTGGGGGCACGGGCTTGCCCGCAGGGAGGCAGCGTGCATGTCCACAGAGCCAGGTGGGTAGTGGCAGACCAGCCGTCACGCCGAGGAAGAAGCCGACGGCTAGACGCAGCCGCGCAGGACAAGGAGCAACTCGATGTGGCCCAGCCGACCAAAGGCCACGCGCGGAAGTCACGCCAGCGTCACAAGGACCCAACCACGCAGGGCAGGGCCGGTGGGGCCCTGGAGTGCCACGAGGACAATGACACAAAGGATCCGGGCCCACGACGCCCGAGCGCACATCCTCTGCCCCCCGTGGCTCCAGGGCCGGCGCTGCAGGCACACCGGGCATGCCATGGACACCTGTGTGCAGCCCCAGCACGCTGCGGCTGGATCACGCCTTCTCTCCACGGCCGCCTACCAGCGGCCCCCACGTGCCAGACTCCACCGCAGAGACCAAGCAGGACCCCAGCCCTCAGGGAACCTCCAGCCGGGGAGACTGGTGCTCAGGGGAACAGGCAACAGAGGCGTCGGGCCGTGTTAAGCGTGCGGAGCAAAGCCAGGCAGGCCCGGGCCACGCACACAGAGGGCGCCAGGGACAGCGGCCTCACGAGGGGCGGGCACCGCGGAAGACGCCAAGGAGCCCGCGATTCGCGCCTGGTGGGGCTTGGGTACCAGGAACAGAGTGAGTCCTGGGAGGGAACGGGAGGCTGCTGCAGCCAGGCCACCGGGCTGAAGCAGGCGGCGGGCCGCAGAGCCACCAGGAAGGCCTCGGCGCCTGCGGGGGTAGCAAGTCACAGGCGGCTCGGAGCGGAGGAGGGGCTGTCCGTATCGTGCCTTTGGGTGCTCCGGCTGCTGTGCTGAGAGGCTGGCGGCCACAGGAAGAGGACAGCGGAGGGGAAGGGGAGGCCGGAGGCCACTAGGAGCCAGCAGGAGATGCGGGGGACCAGAGGCCACGTGTGGCGACAAGTCCTCAGAAGCTGGACAGACCGGCTGCTTTAGGTGACACCAGCAGGCCGCACCAGCGGGCTAGCTGTGGACAGAAGTGAACCTAGAGTCAGACCGCCTCCAAGGTCCAAGCTGAGCCACAGAAACACGGCTGCCACGGGCGGAGGACCTTGGCGTTGGCACAAGGTGAGGGTGACGCGCTCGCGAGGATGCCAGGAGGGTGAAGTGCAATCCAGGCTCCACAGGGAGAGGCGCGGGCAGGGCCTGGAGGGCAGCAGGCAGGCACTCGCCGAGATCACCCAGCCTAGGCGAGGGCCTGGGTGCGCCGGGCCCACAGGGAGAAGCCAAGAGAGACCCACAGAGAGCCAGGGAGAACAGCCGGGGGCAAGGAGCGAGGCCACCCCATCGGAAAGCGAGCAGCTCCAGGACGCTGAGAACAGGCAGGTGTCGCGTGCGACCAGCAGGCTGCAAGTGGGATTCGGCAGCAAAAGGTGCACAGGGAAAAAAGGCCCTGGCGAGGGGCCGCAGGCACGCCGGGACACTGCCAGAGCCGCCTCGCCCATCGGCGGCTTCCGCAGTGGCTGACGGGCACGGGTGCCAAACCCAGAGAGGAAGGCCCGTGGTGCAACACCGCCCGCTGCCCCTGTGCGTCCGACCCGGGGTGGCACCACGGGATGTGCAGCTGCTGTCCCCACCGTCTCCCTCCCCCCTTCTCCCTTTGTAGCATGAACTCACGAGTGGACGGCACACACAGGAAGTGCGGACTGTGAACTAACGGCGTGCACAGGAAGGGCAGGCGATGCCCAGCCCGTGAACCTGACGGTGCCTGCCCGCGGATCTCCCAGGAGGGCCGGCCGCAGGGCCAGCGGGGGAGGGGCTGGGGGTGAGAGGACACGGGCCCTGGGACCCCCCGCAGGGAAAGCGCGGCCCCGCACGAGGCGCCCCCTGTGGGACTGGCAGCTCGGGCCCCCCCCGGGCCCCAGCACCCCACAGCCCGCCAACGGCCTGCCCATCGCTGCCGCTGTGCCCACACCAGGCCCGGCCCCGAGCACCGCACTGCTCACAGGCCCACCGGGAAAAGCTTCTCGGCACAGGCGCAGCCCCAGCCCCAGCCCACGTAGCCGCGGCACAGCCCCTGCCCGGCCACCGCCGCTCCCCAAGCTCTGCCCACAGGGCTCTGTGCTGTCCCGGGAGCCCCTCCTGCTCCCCGGAGGCAGGCGCTCCCTTCTTCCAGCGCCCCGCGGCATGGGGTCTCCCGCGGCGCGAGTCTCTTCCGGCCTTCGAGGGTCTGGAGGGAAGCTGGCTCGAGGCCCACCCTCTCCACTAGCGAGGGAAGACCCGCCATCATGTGCCCCGCGGCCCTCGCAACCCAGGGTGGGCGGCACACCTGGGCGCCAGGCAGGCAGGTCCACACCACACTGCCCTCTGCAGCCAGGAGTCCTCCCGCCCACGCCCCTCGTCACGAGCAAAGTCACCGACCAGCGAGCCACACGCCACACGTCGAGCCGCTTTCTCGCCTCGTCGTGAACGCACGATGGGGCGCGTGCACGCCTGGCACGTGCCGTGAGCCACGGGGCCCCCCTGCTTAAGGAAAGCAACGCCGGGCTGGCGGCCCCCGACCCACGGCGGCCGAGTGAAGACCATGGGCCTCAAGTCTTCCCTGAGAGCCTCCACCTCGCTGACCCTGGGCTGAGCGTGTTCTTTCCAGTCGGATTTTCCCACCATAAAATGCACCAGAAGAATGCGAGGCGGCCTTAAAATAGCCCTGTCTAAACAGCTCGTGGGGTATATATGGAAGTGCCTGCTGTGGACAGAAGTCGCTGCTTTAAATGACAAGGACTGTGGCTATTCTGGGAGACAAGCGCCCTCTGACCCAAAGCCGTTCTCCTGCCCAAGACCACAGAGGCTGACCAGACCCGGGCCCAGGCCTCCCTGGCAGGCTGCCCCTCTGCTCCAGCCACCAGCAGCCTCGCCCCGTCGAGGCCCGTGCCAGCACGGCTGCCCACGAGGCTGGCCACTGGGCCACAGAATCATGCTGCCCAGGAAGCCCAGCTTCCAGCGAGGGCGGAGGCCGGGTGACACGGACAGTATCTCCTGAGAGGGCCATTTCCTGGACAGAGCCCGGGACGATCTACCAGTGCAGGGGCCAACCGCTCGTGCTCGCAGGCCCAGTCATGCGGCTCCAAAGCAGACCAGGCGGTTCGGGTGGAGCACCCACCCCCACCTCCACCCGTGGGGCTGCCCCCCCACCGCTGCTCGCCGCAGACTCCTGAGTGCCCACATTTAACAAGGCCCAGCCCCACCTCCCTCTGAACCGCGTTTCTCACTCTACATCCCTAAGACTGAAACACCTGGAAAAGAGAAAAGACCCAAGTTGAAATCTCTCTCACATCAGTCAATGCTTCGGAGAATTATGTCTGTTGATGTTTTTTATTACTATTATCATTATTTTTTTTTTTAGTTGGAGTCTCACTCCATCGTCCAGGCTGGAACGCAGTGGCACGCTCTCGGCCACTCCAGCATCAGTCTTCTGGACTCCAACAATCCTCTGCCTCAGCCTTCTGAGTAGCTGGAACTACAGGTGCACGTTGCCATACCCGGCTATTTTTTATTTTATTGTAGAGACGAGGTCTCGCCAGGTTGCCCAGGCTGGTCTCGAACCCACAGGCTAGGGCAGTCCCTTCGCCTCAGCCTCCCAAAGTGCTGGGATGACAGGCTGAGCCACCGCGCCCAGCCTGCTGATGCTTTTTAAGTGTTGCTTTTAAACCAGCTGGGTGAATTTCACTTCTCCACGGCAGGGTTGGAAGTGCCCCACGCTGAGGAAAACTAGCCTGCGTGGCCTTCGGCTTCACAGCCGCGTCAGCTCAGGGAAAGCTCCAGAGATCCCTCAACTGTAGACACCTGCCTGACACCCTGAGCCACAAACAGTTCCTGAATGCACAACTCTGCAACCCACGCATGAATCTAATCTTTTCAACATACTTTTGTTTTCAATCCATGTAACTTTCAGGGTCGGTATGACATTTGTTTTTCCTGAAGCTGCATCCTGCACCTTCTAGAGTTTCCTTTGGGCTTGTCATTTCAAGCCCATTATTGTTGAGGCTCTCCGACCTTCCTTCCGTCGTCATTGCAGCGAGAAGCCCCATCTCTTTACGGCAGGCCCCACATTTCATCTAAGAACTGGACCTGGGTTGCTATAAAACCTCTTTTGTTGTTGTTTTGTTTTTTGGTGTTTTTTTTGAGTTGGAGTCTCACCCTGTCACTCAGGCTGGACTGCAGGGGCACGCTCATGGCCACCACAGCCTCGACCTGCTGGGCTCAAGCGATCCTTCCGCCTCCGCCTTCCAAGTATCTGGGACTAGAGGCACATGTCACCATGCCTGGCTATACAAAACCTTTTAATATTAAACACTGCACTCAACTGTCACCTACAGTCGTCCCATCACGCTTGCTTTCTTCCACTCGCCACATTTCTACTGAGTAGCCAGGTTTGGTGGCATGCATTTTGCAGCCCTAGCTACTTGGAAGGCCAAGGCAAGAGGGTCACTTGAGCCCCGAGCTTGAGGCCAACCTGAACAACATAGCAAGAATCCTATCTCTAGACATAAATACGTGTGTGTGTGTGTGTGTAAGGGGACCCAAAAAACGTGTGTGTGTGTGTGTGTGTGTGTGTGTGTGTGTGTGTGTGTGTAAGGGGACCCAAAAAACCCCAGAATTTTTATGAAACTTGAAGCTTCAGTCACCTTCAAAGTACTTTCCATCTGATTCGCCACTCCTATTGAGATGCTTTTTCCACTGCTTCAAAAACGGTTTCTGAACTCGTCAATTTTGATGCCTTTTAGTGCTTCTGTCGTTTTTTGTTTCACCTCTTCCACACTGGCGAAACATTTCTCTTGAGGACTTCTTTCATTCGGGGAAACAAAAAAAGGCACTCAGGGTGAGACTGGATGAATAGGGAGGGTGGCACGGGGGGAGGGGGTCGTGCCGTTTTCGGCCAAAAACCGCTGGACACTCAGCGCGCGGTGGGCAGGGGCGCGGTCGTGGTGGAAGAACCGGTCGCCTGTTTGCCACAGCTCGGGACATTTCTCCCGCCAGTCGTGACGCACCCTTCTCCAAACTTCCAGATAAAGACTTGGGTTGACCGTTTGACTGGGAGGAACAAGGTCCGAGTGTGCTGCAAGGGGTCCCCCTCCAAAAGATGCTTCGGGCTTCTCGGTTCCCCCCCTCACATATATCCACAGAGATGCAGACACAGAGACATGCACGCATATTTATACATATTTAATAGTTATATTGACATCATTCCCAGCACAGGGCTAAGTATACACTCAGACTACCCCTTAAGAAAACATGATCTTTAAAAGACGGACGAGAAAACGACTGCTGTTATGAAAGGATCCCCGCTTCATGCAATGGAGCGTCTTAGATTAACTTTTAAATCCTGAGAGGGCCGTGTACTCACATGCAGTTGTAAGAAAGAACACACAGGTCCCACACGCTTTCACCTGGTTTCCCCCAATGGTCACGTCTCGAAGAACCACAGCACAACAGCACAGCCAGGACCGAGGCAGCCGCAGGACAGAGCGTTCCGTGGCCACGAGGAGCCCTCCCGCAGCCACCCGCCAGCTCGTTTACTGGCTTCTCTGGTGAAACTCGAGCTTCGTCTTCTATCGGCAGCGGCTCCTATATTCAGGCTCACAGCGGCCACCGACAGGAAAACGCTCTCAAGGCAGCACACACTTGTTTCACACGCAATGTCTGACAACCCCAGAGGGTCCGATCCTGATGAGCCTGGCCCACTGTGCTGCCCTGGCGGAGGCCCATGGCAGTGCCTGCGTGACGGACTCAGGGCCGTGCTCGGAGAGGGGCGGCCCCGAGGTGACGCCTTCGGGGCGCCTCGGCACCAGTGCTGCGGCCCAGGCAGCGCCTCTTTGGCTTCGCGGGGTGAGTGCCCAGAACCCGTGTGTCACGGTGGAAGAACCAGTCGCCGTTCTGCAACTCCACTCCGCTCCTCTGGGTGCCGGGGGGCTTCTGCAGGTGCAGCTCCAGCCCGACGGCAGAGTCCTAGTGCGGCCGTTGCTCCGGCCGGGCCACACCAAGCCAGCTAGCAGGGCCGGAAAGCAGGACACAGCTTTCCGGAAGACAAGAGCCCACCCGCAGAAGCCAGTGCAGACCGCGCCTCCGGCTCCAGCCGCTGCGATCTGCCCTCCCGGGGGCCCGCCCCACCCTGGCCTTCACCAGCAGCCCCTGCACAGACGCCAGCTCCGCGGCATCCCTGGTGAAGCGTGGAGGCATGTGTGTGTCCCGCGGTTCCGTCTCTCTGGCTGGAGCCCGGCCGACAAACCCAGGACCCACGTCACAAGGGACTGAGAAAGCAGAAGCCCAAGGAAACTGGGTCGAAGCTAGGTCCTTAGGCCCCGAAGGCAGCACGGCACGGCAGACAATGGCCTGACAGTGTGCTCCGGGGCAGAGTTGCGCGGCACGGGCTTCCCGGGCACACAGCAAGCAAGCCGGTGCCTGAGCTCCCAGGACGGTCCGCCTCAACCCACCTGCAGTGCTCAGAAGCAGCCCAGTCATAAGCCTCCACCCATGGGGCCGCCCCCAGGGGACAGCCTTGGGCCCTCACTGGGCTGGGGCTGCAGGCCGCGGACCATGGACGGCTCCCCACTGCCGCCACTCTCTAGCTTGTCCTTCCGACATGCTGCCAGAAACCCAGAGGGCGACAGTGAATGCAAAATCCCAGCGCTATGTGGCCAGCCGGCCCATCCAGACGATTTGTGGGAGAATGCCTCGAGCTGACAGAGCAGAGCCAGGAGTTATTTCCACCCCCAGAGTTCTTGAGGACTTCGGGGAAATGTGTTCTCATAACTAGAGAGGCACACAGGGCACCCCCATGGAGTCTCTCTGGTGGCCTGGACACACTGCACTTGCTGGAAAGTTCTCCCCGTCAGCGCAGCCGTGGAAAACATGCTGGGACACGAGACGGCCTGAAGGCCGAGAGAAGGGAAGCGTCCCAGCCCTCCCCAGAGACGGGGTGCTTTTCCCCAGAAGCCAGAGGTCTATTTTAGGAGCAGCGTGGCTATTTCTGTCTCCCCTTCAGGCCTACAGCCTCCATAGGGACGGGGCTGAGGAGCGGCTGGACCCGCTGGGAATGGGCGTCCCTCACGTCCAGCCACAGGGGGAAGAGCTCGGGGAGGGCCAGGCCTCTGGGCCAGGCCTGGACGTCGGCACTTTGGTCTTACAAGCTGCTCTTCTGTTCTGCTCCTTCTGCTGCGGTTTTGACGTCAGTAAGCATTCAGAACCTCCTTTAGTGGCTCAGACGCCTTAGTTTCAACTAAAGGGACCTCGTGGACAATGTCTACACAAGACAAGATCGGCAACCACACAAAGTCTGAGAAAAACCTGGTCCTGTGACACAGTACAGCGACCCACGTGCTCAGAAGCCTGCAGCACAAGCCGCTGTCCTTGGCCGCAGCAGCGTTCCAGGAGGGGCAAGGCCTGGCGTCTGCTGGGAGTCGCCCGAGGGAGCCGGCGGCAGGCTCTGCCGCGAGGAAGGCCGGACTCCCGCTGGTACCGGGCCTCCTCTTTCCAGGTCCTTCCTGGGGGCCGCGACTTGGAGCGGGGAGGAGGCGGGCCGCACAGCGCATACGCGGCTACGCAGCGGAGACAGGCTCACAAGGTGCCTCTGTGTATCTAGTTAACAGTCACGTGGCAGGAGGCAGAGTGCTGCCGAGGCCATAGAAGCCACGGGACGCTGGCGCTGGAAGGAGACTTCAAGGCCCCTGGTTCAAAGCCGGCGCCGGCCACCAGCCCCTTGTGCAAACGGTGCGCGCGTCGTTGCCTGGGAAAAAGGCCAAGAGCTCCCAAGGGTTCCTCGCTGTCCTCACGCTGAGGGAGTCCCGGCGTTTCACTCATCTGCTGCCCCAGACACCGCGGGTGCTTCGCCACCATCGAGCCGGACGGAGCCGCGTCAGCGGCTTTAAGCCGAGTCCCTTGCCATTCCGCCACAGTTCCCACCGTCACCCCACCCCCCGCCTCCTGGTTTCTCTTGCAAACGCGTCTCTATTTCGAGAGAGAGAGAAGCCAGGCCGAGTGGCTTCCAGAACGCCCACACCACGGGACACCCTGCAGGCCTGCGTGCCTCGGGGCTGCACCCGCTGGGAAGAGACGCCCCGCCCACGAGCGAGAGAGAGGCTGTGGCGCAGTGGGCAGCGAGAGCGCGTGGCCAACAGCTGTGGGCACGCAGAAGCGGTCCACACCCCTGGCGCCAACTGTGGCATCCTAGCGGACACCTGAAGCACCGTCCTGCATGCGGCCACGGGTAATGCTGACAAGGTCTGCTCTGCGCGATCCTATCAAAAAGGAAAGCCCCTAGCCTTGCGCCTGCACACAGCAAGGATGACAGGCCCCAGCCAGGGAGCACAGGGCCTTGCTAGGAGGCTGTGAGGCCTGCACCTCCGTGCATGGGACCCCTCCCGCGGCCTCCCAGAGCCCTGAGCTGCCACCTCCTTCGGTCACGGGAGGCCACTCCAACATGGCGACCTGTCCTCGCACCTGGGCTTCCCTCAGACCCACGTGGCAGGCTTCCGCTCCCCAGCAGGAAGAGTCAGTGGCCTTCTGCCCTGCCCCGTGGACACCCCACTTCCCGTCCTCAGGACCTGTGAACTCGTCGAGGGGGCCAGGGGACTGATACGCCCTGGCTGCTACATCCTCGAGGCTCCTTCCCTCCCTCCCCTCTCCCTCTTCCTGCTGAGCTGCCTCCTGCCACAGGGCAGCAACGAGTGAACACTTGCCCGCCAGCCAGTTTCTGGTCACACGGTCACACTCTCCTCCTGGACGACTCCAGCGCTCGACGTGTCAGGACGTGTCCGTGTTGCAATGTGAAGCTGTCCTGCGCCTCGGTAGGACACCGCGCATCTGGGCAACATTCCTCCACGGGGACAGCCAGTAGTTCAGTGTCCACGGAATGACCACCAGCCACACAGAGACGATCCATTGAGCCCAAATGCAGTATCCCCGCCAACTTCCCCTCGCCTGGGATCCTGCAGCTGTCGCCACGTGCCAGGAGAGAGGGCAGCTGAGGTGGGAAGGGCCACCTAGCACCCTGCTTTCCAAACCGCACAGGGACACGCAGCCGCATCCAGCTCATGTCGCGCCAGGCCACTCTGGCCGCCTGGCCCATGTGCCTCTCACCAGGCAGCCAACCAGACGGCTGCACAGCGGAGGCCGGCACAGACAGAGGCTAGCGGCTCTCCTCTCGGCCAAGGAGCTCCTGAAAGTCGGTGTGTCCAAGACGAGCCAGGCCCCTTCTGCACCTCTCCAGGCCACCCCCAAACCGCTGGCTGCCCCAGGGGCGTGACCCCGGTGGCCACTCGGCTCCCTCCTCCCCAAGCGTCGCCTGCCACACGCCCAGGCCCACCGCCAGCAGGCCCCTCCCGGTGAGCCCGCCGCCCTGTTCCAGGCCCTCGTTCGCTCCCTGTTGGGCTACAGCCTCCTTCCACCTTCTCATTCCAACTCCAGTGGCTCCCCTCACAGCCACCTCCCCGATGCCACCGCCATCTCTAAACACCAGGCCCGACCATGTCCCTCCTCTGCCTGGCTCTTCTGCAGCCTCCCGGGGCCCTGGGACACGCTGGCATCTTGGGACGCCCAGAGCTGGCCCGAGCACACACCCTGAGACTCCCCAGCGGACACACCGCACACCGCTCCAACCCAGGTGCTGCCTCCTGCTTGCTCCAGGAGGCAACTGGCAAGCATCGCCCTGGCTGGCCCCTGCCTGGTCTCACCTGCAGGCTGGGCACATCGTAGCACCGACACCTCTCAGTCCCTGCTGAAACTCTTGGGGGCAAGGGCTCTCTTTCATATTAAACCGTGTTGGGCACGCTACATGGCCGGTGCATGTTAACGAAATCACTGAAGTTACCCGTCCAAAGATGGGAGGGCAAGAAGATGGGGCCAAACACTGCTGTCTTTGCCAGATCCTGTCCTGAAGAGATGGGCTCTTCTGTCCTGGGACGCAGTGCACTAAACACAAGGCCAGGCACTGGCCACACGTGGGCTGTAGTTTTAGCAGCCATTTCCCAGACGAGTGACCACCACAGTGACCGAGCCCAGGGCCCTGTACAAAACAGACCCTCATTTTCCATTTGGCGTAATTGCGCTGATTGCACTGCATCAGCTCCTCTTGGCACCAAGTTCTAGAAAAGTCACAGCAGAGTTTGCCCCGATGAAGCCAGCCTGAAAAGCAAGCAGCAAGCAGCCCTGAGCCCTTCTGCCACCCGAGGATGTCTTCAGAGGACTTTCACACCTTCTTAACACAGAGCATGAAGTCAGCCCAAGAACCGAGACTCCGACGTTCTGACATGACGAGTCATCAAGTAAAAAAAGGTAAGTATTTAGCGTACTAAACGAACGAATGAAGGTGCAAAATAAATGCCCAAAGAACGCAACATTCATTTGCTTCTGTAAAGACCCTTAAAGCAGACCACCACGTGGGATCCGTCTCTGATGAAGGTGATGGCCCGGCCCAAGCCTCCTGGGAGCAGGCCCGACAGAACGCCACCTCGGGTCCTGAGGCGCTCTCTGGAAGATCCAGGCAGTCCTCGGTCACTGCGCCCCCATCCAAAAAGGCAGCTTTTAGGAGCTCAGACGTGCGTGCCAGGACCCTAGAGAACGCTACCAGTGGAAGGGCCTGAACCCTAGCGTCAGACAGGCCTGTGTGTGGACCCAGGGTCCACGACACACCACTGTGTGACTGAGAGCAGGTCGTCTTCCCTCTCGGGGCTCTCGCCCTCACTGTCCAAAACAGGAGATACGCTCTGAATCCACTGTGAAAATGGAGTGGAGAATGAGAGCCGGTTCAGTGCCTGGCGCGTGGCAAATGCCGATGACTGCATTATTACGAGCTGTCTCCTCGGTCTAGAAGCTCAACGTCAGGTCGGCTGCACACGCGTCGTACCCGTTAGCACCTACGGAAACGGGACGCCGGGGTCACTGGAACTACTCAGCCAGAGAGGCTGCTCTAAAAACATGGATGGCAGGCGCCGAAGACTACTCCCCCGCCTGAGCGCCGGGCCCTTCACAGGCGTGTTCTGACGCCAAGCTCTCCAACACAGCAACTCCTCGGCTCGCTGGCTCGTCTCGCCATCAGAGGCGGGCACGTGCGGGTCGCTGACAGGACACCGGCTGTGGAGACCATCACTCTGCGCTCATCCACAGCAGCGGCCGCTCCTGCGCTGGTGAGGCAGCACGAGGAGCGCGCGCACAGCCCCGCCTGTCCTGACCCTGAAGGCGCGGGAGGCCACAGCTCCCGGGGCCGGCCTAGCTCTGGAGAGAGCCAAGGCTGACAGGGCGCTTCCGCCACCTCCTTGCCCAAGGAGGAGTGCCCGGGCCGCCAGATGTCAGTCAGGCCTGCTTTTGCATCTCTGCCAGGAGACGGGCCTGGCAGTCCACACGGGGCTGGCAGGACACGGCAAGCTGAGGGGCCGCACGAGGCAGGGAGGACCCGGGCAGCGGAAGAGCCGTGGGGAAGGCGCGCGTGCAAGGGCCGGCCAGCCCGACGCACACGAGGCTGGCCGTGTGGAGGAGGGGAATTCACTCGAGGCCAGGGTGGTCTCTGGTGCCAGTCAGGGTCCGTCCAGCAAATGCCTGGGCTGAGACTCACTGCCAGCCAAGCACAGTCCTGAGAACCGGGGCTTGAACGGCGGACACCAGCCACCAGACTCCTCTTTCTGGCGAGGGCCCGGGAAGCCAGAGAAGACAGGGCTGGAAACCACGGCAGGACAGACTCTCTCTCCACCGACCGCCGGCACCGGCTCATGGAGAGCGGACACACCCTGAGACCGATGGTCTCCAGAGACTTAGAGGCCAGGGCCCACATCTGGGGAGGGCTTTCTTGCAGTGTCACCCCAGAGGGCGAAGGCAGAGAGGGGGCCAAGCCCCCATAACGAGCCACTCTCAGGACAGCTCGCCCACCCCACAACGAGGCCGTGCGTCGGCCCCGAGCGCAGAGACCCGCCCTCACACGGCCGCCTTGTGGATCCAGCTTCCGATGTGCGAACTCTGTGTGAACTTCCGATGTGTGAACTCTGTGTCTGGCCGCAACAGACACAGTGACGAATCAGTCCTCTGGAAGAATCAGTGCACACGTTGCTAGAAACAAAAACCCGCTATTAAATTATAGCGGGGAAGAGAACTATGCAAGGGACGGGGAAAACGTCTAGAAAGAGTCTGCACTTATCACGCTGTGCAAATGCTCTGTGCAGTTTGTTCCACTTCGGCGAATCTGGAAAAGAGACACTGCAGATGTCACTCAAGCGCGACGGACCGAAACACTGGCCAGTGAGCCCGCGCAAAGAGAAATGCCTCAGTCCCGCAGCAGAAGCACGGCAATGCCATTCCTCAACGCCTCCTGAGACAGCTTGATTCTGGCAAAGAACGTTGACAGCCAGCTGCTAAAACCACCAGAGGAAATCCCGGCTGACGGAGCAAAGAAGTCTCAGGCAGTGCCAAAGTGCCACTCCCTGGATCACTACTGACCCCAGAGGAGAGGGCGCCTCTTCACCAGGGAGGCCACCGGCAGGCGCACCGGAACCCGCGGTCAGGGCCATGTGCCGCCCGGGTATTGCACTCCAAAGCACAGCTCATTCGCTGAGACGAGAATTTGGATCCAACTCCCAGCCTGCAGGAACGACAGCGGAGTGAGCTCAATGGCGCCACAACAAAACAGTCAAACAAACCCTAAGTGTCCACACTACGAAGCCATGAGCATGGTTTAAGAAAATCAGTGTCCGTCTTAATTCCGTCTGGTGTTATCAGAGTACCAACGTGGCTTCACCAAAAACGAGCTTTGAGGCATGAAACAATGTCTTGATAAATGGACCAATACAGCAAACTCTTGGTAACTACCAACTCGGTAATGGGGTAGTGAGATCCGCTATTTTCTCTACATTTGTACATGTCTGAAACTTATAAAACACAAAAAACGGCCAACAAAAAAACTGAAGGGGGATTACTGTAGCTTTAAAGAGACAAAAAAGCTTGACAAGAAAACGCGTGCACACTTCTTGACAGGATCCTTGTCAGAAGAAAGCCAACCATAAAGGACACGTTGGGCAGGCTGGGAAACCTGAACAGCGATGCAAGACAGAACTTCAGGGCCCTGTGTTTTTAAGAGTCATAATGGAACCAGGGCAGCGTGGGAGGCGCGTGCTGAAACATTTCGGGACAAAGGATCACGGTGTATGCAACTTCCTTCGAAATGGTTCAAAAATACATCAAGACACCAAATCTAGACGCATGCACGTATTCGTTGCACTAGTCTTTTGATTTTTCGCACTTTTGAACATTTTCACAAACAAAAGTCTGCCATATGTCTGTAACTTTGTTTCATTGCAACATAACAGCTAAGGCATCTACGTCTAATTTTTTTCTGATTCCATGCTTTAGCTGGGTTGGCTGCTCAAAGAACAGCGAAGGGAAGAAGGAGGACACCCAGACAGTGGTGCTCTGGCCCACGCTCTCACTGGGCCCTCTAGGGCAAGCCTGACTGGCGGTGTTGCCAATTCCCATGGTGTAAGTACTCCCACCACACCGAGTCCAAGTTACTAATGTAACGCCACTGAACACAGACCTGGGAAGAGGTGAGGACAACTGGTTATCTAGCCAGGAGGAGCTGGTTCCAACCATCACTGCACCCAGACCACAAGAGAGGGCCCTTCAGCTGCCAGGCGCCCGCTAACACCAGGGAGGAGAAGTGAGAGTCTTAAGCAAGGAAGAAAAAGCAGGACAGGGCCTTCCTCAAGGGCTGCTGTGACGATTAAACACACCGTGTACAAAATCTCCAGCATAATGCTTGGTATACAAAATAAGGACCAGCTGCCTAAGCAGCTCTTACTGTTACTATCTCCCAATCTGACCCCAAATCTGAAGGGTCATCTTATCTTTCTAATAAGTCACTCATGATAGCTTCAGGAAGGGACATGCAAGGAGGAGGGCAACTTGGGGACGGGGTGAGTGGGAGAAACTGCATGAGTTGAAGCCTTTTCAATTCTGAAAAATGTGAACTTACGCTTTTTCAAAAATAAATGAGGCCGGGCCCAGTGGCTCATGCCTGTCATCCCAGCACTTTGGGACACCGAGGTGAGAGGAAGCGTCCACGGGTTCGAGACCAGCCCAGGCAACTTGGCAAGACCTCGTCCCTACAGCGTGGTAGCACGTGCCTGTAGTTCCAGCTACTTGGAAAGCTGAGGCGGAAGGATCGCCTGAGCCCAGCAGGTCGAGGCTGCGGTGGCCGGGAGCGTGCCCCTGCACTCAGCTTGGGCAGCAGAGGGAGGAGACTCCGACTCAAAACGTAAATATGTAAGTAAACGAGACTGACACTGCCTAAACTGAGGACAAGAGTCTCCCACAAGAGCTCTGCTCGTCCTTCCTCTAATGCTGGCCTGACGCTGCAGTGCTGCTTCCAGTCACGCCAAACACAGGAGCTCTAAACCCACAAACTGAGGCCACAAGCAGACTGCCATTCGCACGCCCCGCGGGAACGGCAGAGCTGAGGCTCACAGGTCTGTCCGCCGGGGGGGACAGAGCCCTGGTTGCGTGGGCGCCATGAGAACATTCATGCCAGCTTCTGCTCACCCAGAATGCCGCGTGTGGCCTGGAAACAGCTCTCAGAAACGGATGTGACACTCGCTCTGGCCGTAAGGAGCTCAAACCTGGCCTTCAAAGCCTCCTCTGCCAGGAACGCAGCTCATTGCAGGCAACTGTCTTTAGGCTGCAGTCAGGACACAAGCACACACGTGCGCACACACATGTGTTCACATACACAGCAGAGGCAGCTCTCAAAGGAACCGACAACTCATGAGGTTGCTGGGAAACACATTCTGTTCAATAAATCCCGTTTTGAAGCCATACGTGAGAGTCGGATCCTCCCGTGGAAAAGCCACAGAAAGGTGATGCTGGCCACGGCTCCTAGTCATACGTCACGACAGGCGCAGCTCCCCGCGGGCCTCGCTGCCTCCAAGAGCAGGCGCAGGCCACGCCGCAGGGCTCAGGAGGGGCGGGAGCAAGACGGCCCCCGTCCTGCCCAAGTCGGGAGGGAGCCCCGGAACGCCGTTTCTGGCGAGGCACTGCCCCTTCGAGGAGCGCCTGGGGCCAGTGGCAGGGGCACACGCGTGCGCTGGGACTCGCCGATGACCGCGGAGCCTCTGAGGCCTGGCACGCCCTCCACGCAGCTCACTCTCTGAGTCTGTGCGTGCTGGCCTGGCCGCCCTGGTCCTCCTCCCTGTCCTCGCCCAGGGAGGCGCAGGGCTCTGTCCAGGCCCCTCCCGAAACTGCAGCCTTCAGACAGCACGTCCAGCACCAGGCGGCTCCTCTCGAGGCTTCCGGGCCCGCCCTGCCGAGGCGTCTGAGGCCCCTGCTGAGACCCTGCTCCGGCGCGCCCGTGCAGCCGTCCCGCCGGCTGGGAAAGAGGGCGGGCCGCCACGGGCAGGAGCGCATGTCTCCTCCCCCGGGCTCCACATTTTGCGTCCTGACTTGGCCACTCTCCTGCAGGTCACTCCTCTGACCTTGGCATTCACAAGGGCGGTGGCCTGTCCACTCTCCAACTCCACGCTCCCACTCTCGCTGCCGCCGCTCCCTCCAGACGCCCTCCAGGGCCCGCGGCCAGTGGCCTGGCCTGCTTTCCACCGCGGTCCTCACCCTGGTACCCTCTGCCCCTGCCCAGCATCCACATGGTCCGTCCACTCCCTCCCCGTGGCTTCGCCTCCCTCACTCAGCTAAACCCACTCGCTTCTGGCCTCTGTCTCGGTCTGTGTTTTGTAATCTACCTGAGAAGCTCCGCCAGGGCAGGGCTCCCAACTGTCTTGGTGACTACTGTTTCCAAACTTCAACACGGCCCGTGCGTGACACGGAGAGCTGCTGAAATGCTGCTGAAGGGATCGGCTAACATAACTCCAAGCTCAAAATCAGGGTTCGAATGAAAGCACAAATACAGAGAAGGCAGCCTCAGACCTAGAGCACCACGCTGGCTGCCCCTTGACGTAAAAGAGGCCGCGTTCAAAAAGAAGGGGATGTGTATGCACCTTCACTCCGGCGCATTTTTTAGCCTCTCTTCTGCTGCTTTAAGGAAAGACACATCCAGGCATGGTGGCACCCCTGTAAGGCTGAGATGAGAGTGTCACTTGAACCCAGGAGGCTGCATCCAGCCTGGGCAAGAAAGAAGACCCTGTATCTAAAAAATCAGAATTAAAAATGGCCTTTTATTGGGAGGCTGAGGTGAGTGGATTGCCTGAGATCGCAGGTTCGAGACCCGCCTGGGCAGGCGAGACCTCATCTCTACAATAAATCAAAAAATCAGCCAGGCGTGGTAGCGTGTGCCTGTAATTCTGGCTACTCGGAAGGCTGAGGCGGAAGGATCGCCAGAGCCCAGCAGGTCGAGGCTGCGGTGGCCGGGAGCGGCCGCTGTACTCCAGCCTGGGCGACGGAATGAGACTCCAACTCAAAAAAAAAAAAGGCCTTTTAAAAAAAGTCACGCGCGGTTCTGACGAGGTGGCAAACCAGAGTGGGCCCCCGGCCCATCTTGGAGACTTCAGAGACGGGTTAACAGAACTGTCTCCAAACACCAAAGCTGTGAGAAATGCTCCAGGCGCCGCCGATAGGGAGAGACCAGCCAGCCGGAAGCCGAGACTGGGAGAAAGCAGAGGACCGGCCCAGGCACGACTCCCCAGTGGCACCCGCTCAGCCCCACGCCGGCACCCTCACCGCCTGGCGCCACAGCGGTCCCTGGTGCTGGATGCCAGGGCCCGAGCAGCTGGATTAGGCCGGCAGCTGCCAAGCCCCACCGCGCCTTTCCCGACACCCCCTGGCAGCCAGGCGCAGGGTGACGCCACGGCCTGAGCAAGCGCCCAGACACAAGCCAGGCCTGCGCTTGAGCCCAGGAGTCCAGGGACGCGGCAACAGAGGCGATGGTCCCCGGAGGGACATGAACTCAGGGGAGGCAGAGAACCTACCCCGGGCACAGTTTGACCGAGAAGACACCACGCGGCCACGCCCCGCAGTCAGGCCAGCAGGGAGGACGGCGCGGGGGCCATGCTGGAGCAGGGACGCGAGGGGAAGTGTCCGGTGACAGCTGCTGGAGTGAAGGCGCTCTCCTACGCTGCGCAGAGACCCCAGCGCCGGGCTGGAGACCGGGCTGGGATCAACCCAGAGACATGAGGAAGGGACTTAACAACACGGACACAGCGAGACGCGAAGGGGCGCAGGCCGGAGTAGGCAGCCATGATCCAGCACAGGCAGCCCAGGTAGGGGAGAAGTGGGCGGGGGAAGCAGATACGAGAGGGCAGAAGCATCGACAGAAAAACGGGAGCACGGGCTTTACCAAAGTGACGCCTAAGATGACACCAGAAGGGGGACAGAGATGTGTCCCTTTCAAGCCAGGCGCCGGGGCTCACACCTATCATCCCAGCACTTGGGAGGCCGAGGCGAGAGGACTGCCTGAGCCCAGGAGTTTGAGACCAGTCTGGGCAGCTTGGCGAGACCGCGTCTCTACAATAAATCAAAAGCTTAGCGGTGGCTCACGCCTGTAATCCCAGCACTCTGGGAGGCTGAGGTGAGAGAACTGCCTGAGCCACGGGTTCAAGACCAGCCTGGGTAACTTGGTGAGACCTCATCTCTACAACAAATCAAAAAATTAGCTGGGCATGGTGACACATGCCTGTAGTTCCAGGTACTTGGAAGCCTGAGGCAGAAGGATCGCCTGAGCCCAACAGGTCAAGGCTGCGGTGGCCATGAGCATGCCACTGCCCTCCCACCTGGATGACAGAATGAGACACCAACTCAAAAAAAAAAAGATTAGTCAGGCATGGTGGTGTGTGCCTGTGGTTCCAGCTACTTGGAAGGTGAGGTGGAAGGATTGCCTGAGCCCAGCAGGTCAAGGTTGTGGAAGACATGAGCATGCCTCCACACTCCAGTTTGGGCAACAGTGTGAGAATCGGACTCAAAAAAAAAAGTGTAACTTTCAAACCTATTTGAACAGATACAACAGATGGCAGGAAAAGGACAAAACAAAAAGCCAAAAAAGCTGAAATAACGTGGCAAAAGAGGTCAAGATACAGACTCTTGTATGACTACTGGAAGTCGGCTGAGTTCACTGACACACTGAGAACGGCCTTTTAAAAAGACGTAAGATGCGCCCACTGCAGAGAGAACGGGCATGACTCGGAAAACAGCTCGACTCTAAGGAAGACACTGGCAAGCGCCCGCGGTCCCGCTCAGGACTCTCCCTGTCGAAATGCGTGCAGTCCATGTCCTCTGACAAAACACCTTTCCTCTCACTGAAGTCCTGGAATCTAACCCACACCGAACCTGTGACGTTAGTGGCTGCATGGCTGACCCCACGGTCCCACCCGTGCACACCCCCACGGCGCCCTGCAGCAGTGTAATCTCCAAGGACTGGCTCTTCCGCGTCACGCCTGATACTTCTGCTAAGACCATCCCTTCCCCAGTGTCACCTCCCCATGGAGGGGGACAGGCAGAGTGATTGTCCTCCCTGGGCCCCTCAGGCCACCCTGGGGGCCGAAGCCCTCCCATTTCTGAAGCAAGACTTCTGCAGACCCCTGGTCCTGCCAGTCCCTTCCCTCCCCCACTTTAGAGCAAATGCCTGAAGGGAAAACCTGTCCCTGTCCCCACCTACTTCCTGTCCCATGAAGTGCTCTGCGACGCCCTCCGGGCCCTTGCCAGTCGCATGTCTGCCTCGGCCTGGGCCTGGGCCTGGGCCTGCTTCCTCGGTGATGCCTGCCTTCTCCACCCAGCGGAACTCCAGACTCGTGGCTTTGCTCTTAGGCGTCCCGGCTGGGTCCACCACACCCCCAGCCCCGGCCCCTGAAGCACAGCTCAGCCGGGTCTCTGCCGGGATGGCGCCTCCGTCCACGGTGACCCCCGAGGGTCCTGCCCGGTCTCGGCGTGCCCTGCGTCCCCTGTCTGCGGGGAGCCTTCGGTCCTGACCATGCCTCCACTCCTGACCGCACGGCCGAGGCTGTGGACCACCCGACGCCTCCGGCCTGCTCCTCCTCTGGCGGCTCCGCCGAAGCCAGCCTCCTCCTGTCCTTCCCCTTGTCCCGCCGAACGGGATCCTCCTCACCTCCCTGCCTCCACCCATGCCCAATCGCCCCGCGCCAACGGCCGCTTCTACTCAATTGTCTTACCTTTGCTCTCCACAGCAGCCCTTGCAGGAGGCCGGTGACCTTTTCCAGAGGTCACCAGGACGGCCCCACCCCGCACCACCCCGGGGCCCTGCAGCCCAGGACTTCGCGCCCCCACACCAGGCCCGGCTGCCTCCACTGCAGACACCGGCTGCGGCTCCTGAAACGCACGCCCCTCCGCCGGCGCCACGCCCCACGCCCAGCCCCCTTCGCCCGCTCCGGGCTCCACGGGTCGCCGCCGCGGCCCTGCCAGCCTCCTTCCGCCCCTCCTGCACGCCCCGCGCCTCCGCTGCCGTCCGCACCGAAGCGTCGCTCCGCCAGCCCGCAGAACAAGCCCACGGTGAGAAACAAGAACGGCGACTTGTTCTCACGGTGGGGCCCAGCTTGTCGCGGGCTCTCCAGGTGCAGCCCACGTGCTCCGAGCGGCCCCTTTGTTGATGCCCTGCCTGCTGCTTCGTGCCCCCTGCTGGTCGGCTCCCGGGCCAGCTCTTGGCGGGATCCAATCAGAAGGACTCTGTGAGCCAGCGGCAAACAAGACAGGCAGAGGACGGGACTCTAAGCCAATCAGAAGGGGCGACGCAGGCGTGGGCCGGGAAAGCCTGGACTTCTGCGGCGTCTCCCCAGCGAGGAACCGGGAGAGGGGCTGGCCTCTCGGGAGAAGAGTGCCGGTCCTGCCCGCTTCGGCGTGCCTGTCCGCCAGACACGGGTGCCGCGAGGCCGCCATTCGGGTCTCGCTTCTGCCGCCGCCCCGTCTGTGTCCACCCGCGGGTTTCAGGCCGGTGAGCTGTTTCTCACGACGGTGACGTGGCGGCTGGAGCCGAGCGCCGTCTGCACGCGGAGCCTGGCTCCGTGCAGACCAGCGATGGACTCTAGTCCTGAGGAAGCAGGGCATCGAAATGGGGCTGGGATGTCTCGCTTCTGCCAGGTCTCGTCAGGAGCCGTGTAAAGGGCCAGAGGGCCACCGACCAACGCAAGTCCCGAGGGTGCTGGGCAGGGCAAGGCCTCAGGGGCTGTGGGGACCATGGCGAGGAGGGCGAGGAGTTGCCAGAATCCGCCGGACACGGCAAGCGAGCCTGGAGCCCCACCCGGCCTTTCTGTCGCTCGCCTCCCAGAGGGACAGGTTTCCCTTCACACGAGGGTACTGTGGTGCAGGAGACGGTCGCGGGTGTAGGGTTACGCGAAGGCGGCCTTCCGGCAGCGTGCGTCAACCCACGCTACCACATGTGAGCACGGGACAGAGTGCCAGTGAGGTCGGACGGGAAGAAGGCAGTCTGGGCAGGGCCTGCAGAGCCCTGCCCCTCTAACAGAGAAGAGACTGTGGCCCCAAACCAGGTAGGCACGAGACCAGAAAGAGGCACAGGCTTCGACAATCCCATTACCAAAGGGGGCTTAGCCCAGTAAAATAAGCCCGGGCAGTTACTGACCCCATCCTAAATCCCCACCCCAAAGGCCCACGGTAGATTTGAGATGGTGACTCTGACCACCTCAGTAGGGTAAATAAATAGGTAACCCCTAAATGAAAAAACAGTAGCAATATTTGTAAAGTCATGTTAACACAAGTGCAATGATCATTTTTATAACCATCATCTCACTAGTGTATGTCTTTCTTTACATTTAAAATTCTTAACAATCTGATTTACTAAATTTACATATTTGGTTAGACATTTACTAAGGAAACATCTATCAATTTTTTCTTTTTTTTTTTTGAGTTGGAGTCTCATTCTGTTGCCCAGGCTGGAGTGCAGGGTCACGCTCACGGCCACTGTAGCCTCAACCCGCTGGGCTTCCTCACATCGTAAATCTTAGCATGTATGCTTTGTCTTCCTCCGTAACAAATCTCACCTGTCAAGGCTGTGCTCACTCTCATCAGCCCACAAGAAATGCTTAGTTATTATCACGCACACCTAGGAAACCACCCCACATGAGATCCCTTTCCAAGTAGCTGGAACCACAGGCATGCACCACCACACCCGGCTGATTTTTGATTTATTGTAGAGACAGGTCTCGCCAAGGTGCCTGGGTTGGTCTTGAACCCACGGGCTCAGGCAATCCACTGACCTTGGCCTCCCAAAGTGCTGGGATGTCAGGCTGAGCCACTGAGCCTGGCCGGATTACACGGATTTAATACTCAACCTGAGACTCCCCCCCAAGTAAATTTAATCGAACACACTCTATTCTAGAATTAATTACCTCAACCTTTCCAGTCACCAAAACTCGTTTCTGAGCTGGAGTGCAACACAGCCTGGCCCGCCCACACTGGATCTCTGCACTTTCCAATGCCTCGCGACTTCCCAGCACTCGGTCTCATTTGGGTTAACTGCCACACTCCGAATGGAAACTTTCGCAGCAGGCCGCCCTGTCACAGCCATTTGGGAAGCGCCGCATGCGTCAGACTCTGCTTTCGGCATGGATGAGGGGCCGTCACCTCAAGCCCCGTGCTCCTAGCACCCTGCAGCACGGCGCGTCGAGTGTGCCCAGCGCCTGCCCTCCACACGCGCCCTTTTGAGCCAAACACTTCCTCCAGGCCCGCAGCCGGCCACCCCCCCCCTCGGGCCCACGAGGGGCTGCAGGGAGTCTCCACTTCATGACTGCTGAGGGGGCTCATGGGACGATCCCAAGACGCCGCAGAGACCAGATGGCCATCGGTTTCACGTCGCGCAGTCCGAATGTCCGCCCTGGGATTCCATCCTCCCTTCCACGGACTCTCAGAGATTAGTCAAACGGCCGCTTCCTACAGAACAGGGCCCTCCCAACCCAACACCTCCTCTTATCAACGAGAACGCTGCCGATCAAAGGTCACGCAGCTACACGGGACACCGAAGGAGAGCCCAAGCCCTCGCTGTCGCGTCCTTGGCCACGCTACCCACAGTCGCAGGCGGCCTCCAGCTAGCCCTCTTGCAAGTTCAGCTAAGGAAGGAAGATCAGCCAGAAAGGCTCACTGACGCCCGCTATGCTTCTTGCATGGTGGGAGAGAAGGGAAAGAAGGCTGAGGCAAACTGCCTCTCGACAGATCTGAAAGGCCTGAGAACATTCTGGAAAGGGCTTAACACTCCACCACACTTCACTGTGCCACTGGCCAGTTTGGTAGTCTGCTGGTGGAGAGAAGTTTCTCCACCAAACCACACAGAACCATTGTTGTTGTTGTTTTTTTTTTGAGTTGGAGTCTCACTCTGTCACCCAGACTGGAGTGCAGTGGCCGCTCCCGGCCACCGCAGCCTCGACCTGCTGGGCTCCGGCGATCCTTCCGCCTCAGCCTTCCAAGTAGCTGCAACCACAGGTGCGCGCTACCACGCCTGGCTCATTTTTGATTTACTGTAGAGATGAGGTCTCGTCAAGTTGCCCAGGCGGGCCTCGAACCCGTGGGCTCAGGCAATCCACTCACCTCGGCCTCCCAAAGTGCTGGAATTACAGGCTGAGCCACCGAGCCCGGCCGGAACCATTGTTTTTAGCACACGGTTTATAATGCATCTTCCTCTCATCATAACTCTTAGCATGTATGCTTTATCTTCCTCCGTAACAAATCTCACCTGTCAAGGCTGTGCTCACTCTCATCAGCCCACAAGAAATGCTTAGTCATTATCACGCACACCTAGGAGACCACTCCACATGAGATCCCTCCCGCGTGGCTGGGCAGGGTGTCTAGGCCATCTGGCCCAATCCACCGGTGCTGCAAGTGCAGATACCCTGCTTCAGCACCCCACCTCCAGTGTGTCCTGCAGGAAAACCAGCACAAGTGTAAGACGCTGCCTGGACACGGAACGCTGTCGTGCCGTCAAGACTGTGTTTCTGGGAGGACGGACCGGAGTGACATGGCTGTCCTGGGCAGAGTGAGGCCAGCAGGGGAAGAGTCTGTAGGTAACATGGCCACAGTGTATCAAATTTTTAGACAAACATACCTTTGGTACTTTACAAATTGGATACACTGTGACCGAATTACCTCTGCAAAGGAAAAGCCAACAATAACAAAACATTTACCAGGTGCTTTTGGCATTTTCCTTTTTCACTTATTTCCACCTGACACTTATACTTTGTAAGCTTTTCACCTCACTCTTGCACTATTTTTACAACAGATTCTTTCTAAGCAGCTTATTTTACTTTACCAGTGACCATGGAATGTTTTTATTGAGCAAAAATGAAGGACTCATTGGCACACACCTGTCCTGGGTATGCACAAACATTTGCTAGAGGGATGTCAGAAATATTAAGACATTCAGGCCAGGCACAGTGGCTCTGGAGAGCCAAGGCAAGAGGACTGCGTGAGCCCAGGAGTTTGAAACCAGCGTGGGCAGCGAGACCTCGTCTCTACAAAAGATTAAAAAACGAGCCAGGCATGGTGGCATGCGCCTGTAGTCCCAGCTACTTGGGAGGCTGAGGCAGAAGGGATGCCCTGAGCCCGGGAGGCCAAGGCTGCAGTGAGCCGTGATCACACCACTGCACTCCAGCCTGGGTGACAGCCATAAATCCCGACTGACACAGGTATGCTGCCCTGTTGGACAGAGGCCTTCAGATGTGACTGGCGTGCTCTTCCAGGCAGTGACCAACACGCTCTTCCAGGTGGTGCCCAACTCCCCCAGGCGGAGACGGCCCGCCCACCACCACCTCTCAATTCGTCCGGGTCAGACACCGTCTGCTGCCTCGGCTGACGCGGTCATTCAGCACCTCCTGGCTCCTTCCTGGCTTCCGGTAACTGCCCCTTTCTTTTCCAACAACTGCAGGCCGGGCCCTCCAGGTCACCACGGTGCTGGATGCGGCGCCACAGCCCGCCCTCCTCTTGTGTGCTTCCCCCCCGCTCCCCCTTCGTCCTCTCGGCTTCCATAACCCAGCCTGCTCTCCCATACCACAGAGCCCCACGTCCGATGGCCACATCACTTTCCACCGTGTGGGACTCCAAGGCTCATCTGGTGAAGCTCCTGATGTGAACGGTCACATGTTCTTCCCAACTTTTCACTCTTATCAGCAATGCTGCCATGGAAGCTTTCCTGTGCACACCTGGGAAACATCTCCAGGTTTCTTTTCTGTTTCCTTTTTTGTTGTTGTTGAGTCAGGGTCTCACTTCGCACAGGTTGAAGTGCAGTGGTGTGATCGACCTCCTGGGCTCAGGCGATCCTCCTGCCTCAGCCTCCTGAGTAGCTGAGACTACAGGCGCATGCCATCACGCCTGGCTAATTGTTTTTTATTTTTATTTTTTGACGCTCACTGTTGCCCAGGCTGGAGTGCAGTGGCACGTGCATGGCCACTGGAGTCTCAACTTGCTGGGCTTAGGTGATCCTTCCGCCTCAGCCGCCCAAGTGGCTGGAACCACAGGCACATGCCACCACGCCCGGCTAATTTTTTTATTCAGCAAGATGAGGTCTCGCTGAATTACCCAGCTGTTGAACCTCTGGGCTCTGGCAACCCTCTCGCCTCCGCCTCCCAAAGTGCTGGGATTATAGATATGAGCCACTGCGCCCAGCTTTTTTAAAAAACATTTTTTTTAAGCCGGGCTCGGTGGCTCAGCCTGTAATCCCGCGCCTTTGGGAGGCTGAGGTGAGTGGATTGCCTGAGCCCGCGGGTTCGAGACCCGCCTGGGCAGCGAGACCTCATCTCTACAATAAATCAAAAAATCAGCCGGGCGTGGTAGCGCATGCCTGTAATTCCGGCTACTTGGAAGGCTGAGGCGGAAGGATCGCCGGAGTCCAGCAGGTCGAGGCTGCGGGGGCCGGGAGCGGCCACTGCACTCCAGTCTGGGCGACAGAGTGAGACTCCAACTCAAAAAAAAAAAACAAAAACAAAACATTTTTTTAAAGATGATGTCTCACTGTGTTGCCCAGGCTGGTCTCAAAGTCCTGGGCTCAAGCAATACTCACCTTGGCCTCTCAAAGTGATGGAATTGTAAGTGTGAGTCACTGCACCTGGCCTAAAATAAGTTCTTAAAAGTGGAAATTTCTGGGTGGAAGTTACCGTGTTAAGGTCAAACTGCCTTGTAGGAAGATTTGAGCAGTATGAGAATATGTGGATTACTTCTAAAAACCAGTTTTCAAAATTGATTAGAAAAGAATTCTGAAATTTCATACTTTTTTTCAAAATTGAATTTTATTGAAAGATCTAATTCTCATTAGGTATAACAGTCAAATATATTATTATTCATGTATACATTTGTGCATTTCAATAATTCTATGAATTCTGAAAATAAAATCCACAGAAATTGAAATGTTTGGCTGTATTCATATATCACAAACTGGCGGCTGTTGGCAGTTTTTATAAAAAAGCATCAATCGCTGCTTAAATGGCACACACCACAGTTATATTTCTGATCTAAGGTACAGCACGACAGAATCGCGAACGCTCAAGTCAGTCCCTCAAGAACAGCTCTTAGTGAAGCACGTACTTCGGTAGATTTCGTCACTGATCGGTCAGTGAATTAACACCACACACCCTTAGCCGGGCTCGGTGGCTCAGCCTGTAATCCCGCGCTTTGGGAGGCTGAGGTGAATGGATTGCCTGAGCCCTCGGGTTCGAAACCCGCCTGGGCAACTTGGCGAGACCTCGTCTCTACAATAAATCAAAAATCAGCTGGGCGTGGTAGCGCGTGCCTGTACAGCCTTCCCAGCTACTCGGAAGGCTGAGGCGGAAGGATCGCCGGAGCCCAGCAGGTCGAGGCTGCGGTGGCCGGGAGCGGCCACTGCACTCTAGTCTGGGCGGCAGAGTGAGACTCCAACTCAAAAAAAAAAAAAAAAAACACCACACACCCAGTGAGACCATGCACCTTTTTTGAGCTTAAGAAATGTACATAAATCGATTTTCCTCTACAGATATTTCTCTTTTAAACACTGCCTCTAAAATCAAGTTATTCGCAGTGCTTTCCTGGTTCAATCCCAATTTTTTCGTGGACTCAAACGTCTTAAGCCAACATGAATTTTTTCTTACAGAGAATTATTTTCATAAGGTGGTCATACTTCTAAGCACTCTCAAAATGTTCCCACAGTTGAGTACATCAGGCTGTCTAAACTGATATGCATTTAACTAACATATAATTACAAATGGGAACTTGAAAAGCTGGCTTTCAAGTGCTTGGGAATGTGCATTCAGAATTCATACACGAGGGGACCCAAAAAACACAGGATTTGTTTATAAAAACTTGGTTTCTTACATGTTTAAACTTCAGTCGCCTTTAAAGTTCTCTCCGTTTGATGCTGTACGTCTATCAAGATGCTTTTTCCCCTGCTCAAAACAGTTTCGAACTTGCTGATTTTGATGCCTTTTAGGTGCTTCCGCCATGTTTTGTCTTACCGCTTCCACATGGGCAAAACATTTGCCTTTGAGGACTTTTTTTTTTTTTTGGATGAGCTGCTGATATATTTAACCCATGAAAATAAATACATGATATATCAGAACGAAAACACGTCCAGATGCCCTACTGACCTACTGCAGTCCACACCAGCCTGGGAAGGAAGCTCCCAAGCAGGCAGCTGGGCTTGCAGGGGAGGGCAGGGGCCCTCCAGGGTGGCGACACACCGTTTACTCACGCTTGGTGGCAAGACAGTGTGGGGGACAGCTGGGGCACAGAGCTCCTGGATTGGCACTGGTCTGGAGTGTGGCTGAGACGGCCCAAGAGAGACTCTTAAGGGGCAGTCCCCAAATCCATGTCGCGGGAAAAGGGGCAGCACCGGCAGAGGCACTGCTCCTCGCGTGTCTGCCCCTCCGGGGGCTTTTCCAGTGCCTGGGAGTCAACCAGATGACGACCCCAAGGGCAACCCTGATGAAAGAATGGCGTTTCCAAGGGGGCTTTGGTTTCTGGGTGGTCCCACCTCGTCGGGGGTTGCTGACACCGAAACACTGACTGAAGGAGCCCTGGAGGTCACCAGGGGGCTGCGGAAGGTCACCCCTGCTGTGGAAGGCCTGGGGCTCTGAGGTCCATTTGTGTGGGGGGCCGGCAGCTGTGTGACCAGTGCTGGGGACACTCAGCCGAGTGAGGGAATGGGAACGTCCCCGACTCAGGGAGCGTGGGGAGTCTAGCCCACCCATGGACACCCTCGGGGAGTCAGCTGCCAGCCTGGGCTCTGTCTTGGGGGGACCAGCCGAGTGAACGGCTCGCAGAGGGGTCTCCCTGGGGTGGGGTGAGTAGCTCCCCGGGGGCAGCTGGTGTCGTCCCTTTGAGGGCTTTTTTCATCGGGGGAGAAAGACCCCTCAGGGCAAGAGAAGGCGGACAGGGAGGGTGGGGCACGGGAGCCAAAAACCGCCCAACGCTCAGTGCGGCGTGGGCAGGTGTGCTCGTCAGTCGCGCATCGTGAGGTGGGCAAACTCGTCGAGAAGACGTCTCCAAAAGGAGTTCACCGAAGCCAAACGCAGCCTCTCACAACAGCGCCGGCTGGCCCACAGAGGCCATGGGCTCCTGGAACGCTCACCCACCCAGTGAGGGAAGCCTGCAGCACAAGGGGCCGAGACCCGTCTCGGACGGGCACCACAGGAGGGTGGGAGGTGGGGGAGCCACAAGAGCACTCGCGAATGGGAAGAGCGCGCGACTGGCACGGCCGGCAACCCGGCGCGTCGTGCCCGTGTTCGCGTCCACGAAGCACAAGAGCGGAGACACAACGCCGGGGCGGCACTGAGACTTGGCTGCCAGGGGAAGGCGGCCCGAAGTGGGCAAGGTTCCGTCTCCATGGCTTGTGTAGCTTTATGGGTTTCAGAAAAACTTCCAAATGAGCCTGGGGTATCGCTCAAAGAGTACTTACTTAATTCTCATTATAACTCAACAAAAGCACTTTAATTCTAAAAGCCAGTTTACGATACCTACACACAAACTAAAACTACAAGACAAACTAAAACAAAATTTAATCTATGAATTACCCTCACGTTTTCCAGTTCTTAAAAAAGTTTCTAAGCCGGGCTCGCTGGCTCAGCCGGTCATCCCGCGCCTTTGGGAGGCTGAGGTGAGTGGATGGCCTGAGCCCACAGGTTCAAGATCCGCCTGGGCAGCGAGACCTCATCTCTACAATAAATCAAAAAATCAGCCGGGCGTGGTAGCGCGCGCCTGCAGTTCCGGCTACTCGGAAGGCGGAGGCGGAAGGATCGCCGGAGCCCGGCAGGCGAGGCTGCGGTGGCCGGGAGCGGCTGCTGCACTCCAGTCTGGGCGACCGAGTGAGACTCCGACTCAAAAATAAAATAAAATAAAATAAAAATAAAATAAAATAAGTTTCTAAAAGAATATGACCCCAGCTAGCTTAGGGAGAGACAAAGCAAAAAACGTCAACGCCTGAAGTTGAGTACTGTAGAGTTCGAAAGACCTGCAACCAGGAATGCACCTTACTTTCATTTCATTAACCTACAGGGCTCTTTTCACACCAACAGCTCGACATTCACCATATTCGTTCTTTAAGCAGCTTTGAGATACAATTCACAATTCAGTTAAAGTATGCATTCCTGTGGCTTTCAGTATAATCACAGAGTTGTGTTACCATCATGACCAAGCCCAGAACTTTTTCCTCACCCAAGACCCACCAGTGTCTCTCTCTCTCCCCCAGACCCGGACTGCCTTCCCTTCCCTGGGAGCACTCATCTACCTGCCTTCTGCCTCCGAGGGTCTGCCTGTGGCAAGTGGTACCCGGAAGCGGAGCCAAGCAGCACACTGCCGTCTCTTCTGACCGGCTTCCCTCGCCCGGCCTGCTTTCGGACTCGTGGCGCACGTGTGTCGGCTCTTCATTCCCTTTCATTGCTGAGCAAGAATCTGAGGGATGGACACACTGCACACGCCCATTCCCAGCGGATGGTCAGCAGGGCGGTTCCCACATCTCCAGCTGTTATGATCATCCACATACATGTGCTTGTGTGGACACGTGTTTCTGCCCTCTCGAGCCTACGCCCAGGAGGGGAGTTGCTGGGCCGGCCCCTGCCGAGGCGCGCTCTCTGTCTCTTGCCCACGGCTGCTCTGGCGAGCATGACACGGGGCCTCGTGTTTCTCCGAGACTGACGACGTGAGTGTCCTTCCCCATGGACACTCCCCATGGACAGTACCAGACCTCCTTTGGAGAGATGCCTGAGACCTCTTCCCCGTTGTGAAACCAGGCCATCTGGCCCACGTCTTTCTCCTGTTGAGTTTCAAGAGCTTTTCATGTTTTCTAGATACAAGCCCCTTCCAAGACACGAGCTGCAGAAATACTCTGATGTTTCAAGGGATGTCTTTTTCGCCTTCTTGATGGTGTACCTTGAAACAAGCGTGTTAGCTCTGATGTGCAACTTGCCTGTTTTCCTGGTTGCTTGCTTGTGTCCAAGGAAGGCTTTCCCTGACCCAAGGTCACAAACGTTCATTCCTGTTTTCTTCTGAGAGTTTGTACTTTTTGTTCTCACATTTAGGCCTCTGATGTATTTTTTAGTTAATTCTTGTGCATGGTGTAAGGAAAGGGTCTACTTCGTTCTTCGGGATGTGGAAATTCCATGATCTACGTACTGTTTGTTGAAAAGACGAGTCTTGGCCGGGCTTGGTGGCTCAGCCCGTCATCCCACGCCTTGGGAGGCCGAGGTGAGTAAATTGCCTGAACCTGCGGGTTCAAGACCCGCCAGGCAACTTGGCGAGACCTCATCTCTACAATAAATCAAAAAATTAGCTGGGCGTGTAGCGCACACCTGTAGTTCTGGCTACTTGAAAGGCTGAGGTGGAAGGATCGCCGGAGCCCAGCAGGTTGAGGCTGCGGTGACCGGGAGCACACCACTGCACTCCAGTCTGGGCGACAGAGTGAGACTCCAACTCAAAAAAAAAAAAGAAAAGACGAGACTTTCTTCATTAAGTTGTCCTGGTCAAAAAGAAAAGAGATTCGGCGACCAAGGACACCAGGATAGGTCTCTCGTCCCTCAGCTCCAACCCACTGGTGCCATCAGTCCTTCTGCCACGCCACATCGTCCCCATTACTGTGGCTTTGTGTCTTTCCCAGTTTTTTATCCCAGTAGAATGTATACAACACAAGGCGTGCCGTTTCAGACAAGTTAAAGCGCACACTTCAGCGGCCTTGAGCTCAATCGTGTGTTGCACAGCCTTCACCACCAACCGTCTCACGGCTCTTTTCGTCTTACGGAACTAAAATGGCATAATCCACTAAACCCATGCCCCTCTTCCCACGGCCCTGACTACCACCAAGCTGCTTCTATCTCTATGATTTTGATAAGCTAAGTTCCTTCAATGATGGAACAAGACGGGATCTATCTCTTGTGACCGGTTTATTTCACTTTAGTACAACATCCTCAAGGCCAATCCATGTTTATAGCAGATATCAGAATCTCTTTCCTTTTTCTTTTCTTTTTTTTTTTTTTTTTTTGAGTTGGAGTCTCACTCTGTCGCCCAGACTGGAGTGCAGTGGCACGCTCCGGCCACTGCAGCCCTGACCTGCTGGGCTCCGGCGATCCTTCTGCCTCAGCCTTCCAAGTAGCTGTAACTACAGGCACGCACTACCACACTAGGCTAATTTTTGACTGATTTAGAGATGAGGTCTCACCATGTTGCCCAGGCTGGTCTCGAACCCCCGGGCTCAGGCAGTCTTCTCGCCTTGGCCTCCCAAAGAGCTAGGATTACAGGCTGAGCCACCAAGCACGGCCTCTTTCCTTTTTCAAGGCTGAACAATATTTCTATTGTAGGCAGACACCACATTTTGCTCACCCATTCATCCATTGATGGACACAGGCTGCTTCTACGTCTCGGCCACTGTGAATGGTGCTGCTACAAACGGGTGTGCAGATCTCTCTTCAAGATCCTGCTTAGTTCTTCAGGGGCGAAACCCAGAAGTGGGATTGCTGGGTCATACAGCAATTTAATTTTTCTGGCGAGATGCTACCCTGTTTTCTACAGCGGCTGCTCCATTTTACATTCCCACCAATGGTGACCCAGGGCTCCAATTTCTCCACATCCTTGCTATCGTGTTATTTTGTTCTGTTGGGTTTTTTAAACAGCAGCCATTCGAATGGGTCTGAAGTCATATCTCACTACAGTTTTCATCTGCATTTTCCTAATGGTTAGTAATGCTGAGAATCTTTGCACGTGCCTTTGGCCGACAGTAAATCTGGAAAGCTTTTCCAGGTTGCTTTCGCCTGTTCTGTGTCCCTTGCACTTCCACACGAACTTGAGGGCCGGTCTGTCAATGCCTGGGGGATACAAAGGCAGCAGGGACTTTGATGAGGACAGTACTCGAGACGCAGATCAGTCTGGAAGTACCGTCACCTTAAAAGTGTGACTCCATGAACACGGAACATCTTCCATTTCTTTGGGTCTTCTTTAGCACTTGTAGTTTGCAGAATACGGGCTTTGTGATTCTTTTGTTAAACTTATTCCTAAGTATTTTATTTTATGGTAAATGAAACTGTTTTCTTAACTTCGTCGCCAGACTGCTCACTGTACATGCTTAGAAACGCGAGTGACTGCTCACACCGCTCTTGTGCTCAGTAGCTCCAAGTGCGCTCAGTAATTCGAGCGGTTTGGCAGTGGGTCCTGCGCATTTTCTGCACACAAGATCGCGCCATCTGTGAACAGAGAGAGCTGCCCGTCTTCCTTTCCGATCTGGGCATACGCCTCGGCTCTCCGAAAAGCTGTCTCTTATTCATTCTGTTATAATTGCATCATTCCTTTAAAGACCATCCTGCCCAGAGGCAAGCCCGTGGTTTTCAGATTCCTTAGATTTACTCTGAGTTCGCATCTCTACACAAGGGATCTGCAACAAGACAGCAGGCAGAAAATAACATACAGGAGCCCAGAGCGCGGAGTCACATTTGACCACCAGAGTGGAAAGCCCTCGCCTTCAAAGGATCGAGTAGCCTGTCAATTATGCATGCGGATGTGGTGCGCCAGCCCTTCGGGCATTCTCTGCCACTTTCTTAAGAAGCCCAGGGGCCGCCCTGCTCTCCAAGGACGGCCATCGACACACATCCCGTTGCTCAGCGTCATGTCTACGCCACGAGCGAGGAGCACAAAAGCGTGGCTGGAGTCTCGCCAAGGGGCCACGCCTGCTCTTACAAGCCAGGAAGCGAGGGCTACCTCGGGGGGCAGGATTTACGGTGGCCTCAAAGGAAACCATGCAAACTCACTCCAACTCAATCAGAGCTAACTAGACACAGGACAAAAAAGAGCAGCGCTCGAGAGCTGACATAAAGCTCCAGGTACGGCTGGTACCCAGTCTCGTGCAAGTCACATTAAACAGATGGCTTCGTGTGCGCAAGGAAGCATTTACGCTAAACCTCCGTGAAGTCTTGAGGTAGCTTCACCTTATTCTTACTCTTCCAATGTTTTATTCTTCCAGTTGCTACACATTATGATAAAAGTCATTTTTAAAGGTGGAGGAAATGAACTAAAAAACCGTGTTACAAATTTCTTGCGACCGCCAAGATGATAAAACTAATCGTATCCTCATTGCTTAATAATGTAAGTTCGTCTTGATGAGACACATTACAGTGCGCTGATTTGACTTTCTTTTTTTGGTAGAGACAAGGTCTCCTCCCGTTGCCCAGGCTGGTGCTGAACTCCAGTGCTTCAAGTATTTCTATAATAAATCAAAAAGTTAGCCAGACGTGGCTCCTGCTACTTGGAAGGCTAAGGCGGAAGGATGGCCGGAGCCCAGCAGGTCCGGATGCGGTGGCCACGAGCGGGGCCACTCGCCCCAGCCTGGGCGACAGTCAGACCGCCGACTCAAATGACGATGATGACGACTCACTACCCGAAAACACAAAAGAAACCATCCTCTAGGAACACAGCGCATCTCCCTCACCCCTTTAGCTGCGGCCATGACCACACGGCAGGAAGCCAGCCACCTGCAGCATGCCTTCAGCCCACGTGGAAACGCTCCTGGTGAGACACCACGGGCTGTGAGCCCCACACACCTCTCGGCGCCCGGGCTACGTTTCCGCAGATGGCCTTCCAATTCGAACACGAAGAATCTGCACCTTCTATCTGGGGATACGGAAAATACCAACAAATGAGCTGTACGTGTTGCAATAAGCAACACTCACTACCATGACTACACTCCTTCTCGGGTTGAATAAAATTTGCCCAATCACCCACATTTCCTCGTAAAGCACCCTTCAACGCCCAGTGCCAGCTGCTCGAGTAAGGTCGTCCTCTCCAGTGACAAAAGGCTTTTCATCTTCGCTTCTGAAGTTTTTGTCTTTTTTCAGACAAGGTCTCACTGTGCTGCCCAAGCTGGTCTTGAAGTCCTGACCTCAAGCAGTCCTCCCGTCTTGGCCTCCCAAGTGGTGGAGATTACAGGTGTGTTCCACCACGTTGGGTTTCTGAAGAGACAGGAGGCTTCAGAGTAGGAAAGACTCGCATCTAACATGGCTGAGACCCGCTGGTGGTTCCCCAGGCTCCCTTCCCGGGACCGCCCTCGGCGCTAGGGAGCCTCCTCTGGCCGCCCCTCCTGCGAAGGCTCACTCTCCACCGGGCGCGGAGGTCACCAGCAGGGCGCTATCCTGCCTGCTCCCGCTACCTGCTACCCTCTGTACCTGACCGGGACTGCAGCCCACCGCCTCCCCACCGCCTTCTCACAAGCACTCCGCCCGCCGGCTCTGCCTCCCTCCAGCCTCTGCATGCTCGTCCTCCATGGGCCACCGGACGGCGCCGTGTCTGCCGGTCCTGACCCTTGTCTTCACGGTGGGCTCTGAACTGGAATGCCTCCTCAGGCCCAGGGCTCGCCTGGGACCGCCAGTCTGGAAACACCCCGACACCGTGGCGGCGTGTAACTGGGAGCGAAAACCCAGTGCTGTGCGGCAGAGGGTCTGGGGCCGGGGCCCGCTCCCTGCCCCAGCTCTGGGCTGACCCCAGGGCTCACCGGTGACCAGTGGGACGGGGCAGAATCGATGCAGCCTCAGAGGCCGCTCGGAACTCAGCCCATTTGCCGGCACTCTTGGACGGCAGGTCCGCAGATGGGCTGTCCAGAATTTCACTCCCGAGTCAAGTCGCATGTCCTGCTCTGGTCACAGCCCCCGCCGCGCCAGCCACGAGTCCTCCTGCCACCACTGATGAGGAGCACAGGAGCCTCCAGGCGACCACAACTGTCTGGGCATCCCAGCCTTCCACGTCTTCTCGGTTGCGGCCCGGGACTCAGGGACAGAGAAAGCCGTGCCTGCCAACCCTGCTGAAAAACCACAGACTCCATGAGCGTGACAAAATGCACATTTCTAACCCACTGCCTTCTGGGGAAGTTTGTTGCACAGCAGTTAGTAGCCACGATGGTATTCCCACAGCCAGTTGTGAGTTCCAGAAAGAAGACCATCCAAGGAATATTAGAAAGAGCATGCATCCTCAAACAACAGCTGACAAATGGCCAATGCAACAAGTCTGAAGAAGCCAAGACTTATCACCACAATCTTTCAGGATATCAAGCAGAGGGGGAAGCTTCTGAAAAGCTCCCAGAGAAAAGAAACCCGTCCCCGATGACGGAACAAGAACTGGGATGGGACCAGCCTCCTCATCACTGGGACTGCGGCGGCAGACAGCAAGGCGCCCACGCATGCTCTTCAGAGGGTCCCGCCCGCCCGGCGTCCACTCTCGCCCAGCGAGTCGCCAAGCACACAGCTCGAGACAGGGCTGAGAACGTCCTTCCCCACGCGCTTCCTCGGTCAGCCCTTCAGGACATTCCACCAGAATCCGCGAGCGTGTCCAGGACGGAGGGGCCAGGGACCCCAGGGAGCAGCAGCGGGTCCAGTCGCCACCTCTCGAGCGCTCCCCTCCCTCCCCCAAACGTCCCCTCCCTGGATGTCTGCTCAGCGCCGGAGAAGCTGCGCAGTCTCTCACGCCGGGGTCCTGACGGGGCGAATCTCCGCTCGTGAGCGCCAGTGGGGGCCTGGAAAGAGAAACGGATGACCAGTGCCTGCTGCGCCTGCCACTCTGCAAACAGGCACAGTCCAGGCAAGCACCAGCCTGCAGCGCCATCTGCCAAGCCAATGGCGTCCGGGAACACTTCATGGCATCGTGAGGCTGGACACAGACCTCGGTGTGGCCAAGACAGACAGGCACGATTCTGCAGCTGGCGGCACCGTGGCAGCTTCCTGGTGGCCCCACGGTTGTGTGGCTCTGGGTCGGTCTCGAAAACCCTACCCGGCAGCTCTCTGACTGGCCCACTTTCACGGTGCAGCTTTGAGAACCTTTCCTCAGATGAGTCAGCCTAGAACCCACATCCTCAACCCTTCCGGGAGGGCAGCAGGCCCATAACGCCTCGCAGGCACCCTCTCCTGCTTCCACTAACCGGCTGTGCCTGCAACGTCGCAACTCGCACAAAGAGGCTTCAATGTAAAGCCAGACCTTCGGGTGCCCTCGGAGGAAGAGTGGGCCACAGACACTGCCCGCCAAGCGGTGGACGTGGATCCGCCTCTGCTGCGCTCTGGGCAGAAGGGAGGAAAAGTTCACCCAGAAATGTTTAACGATGGATCTTCACCTCCCGTGGGGGTGGAGCCTAAATCTGGGTCTCCTGAAAGGTCCTGGACCTCTGAGTCAAGAAATTAACAACAAAGGGCCCATCTTCAATCAAAACTACGGCAGATTTCCACAGATCGAGTTCTTGAGGGTGGGGGCATGACTCCCAAGCCAAAATCACAAATAGGAGGGAGCAAGACCCCAAAACTAGAATTCCAGCATTGTCAGGTAACAGAATTCTCTTCAGAAAAGTGACACAAAAGCTGCAGCAGGTCAAAGCTTCAGATCAATTAAAGTGTGGAACGGGATAAACCAGCCCGACCGCTGCACACCTAGGAAAAACCCACCTCTCCCAGGTGACTGACAAGGCTTAATACCTCTTAATACCTCCTTCCTGGAAAAACTCGACTTCAGAAGGTCAAACAGCAAGGCTGAGGAAGCCGGAAACACGCACCGAGTCGAACGAGACTAACAGACCAACAACCCCTCGCAGGGGACCACGCGACACTCCAGCCACGGCCAGCCTCAGCCACGCAGGCTTCTCCTGTGCCAAGTGAACAGAGCGACCGGAGTCCAAGCCCTGCAGCAGCTCCCACCACATGCACCATCTGCCCTCTCGGCTGGCACTTCCTGCTTCACGTGCCAGGGGCCGGTGACTAGAGCAGCCGACAGGGACGAGAGCCCGCAACCTGGTGAGAAGACACACGGGGTTGATCTTCTGGGCCAAAAAGAGCTTTTGGAAACCGCTTGCGCACAGCAGGTGCGAGCCAAACCCACCTTGCAGCAGGGCAGAGGTCTCCCATGGGCCCCCTCCTGGAGCCCGTGCACCCTAAGGGAGGCTGCGGCCACTGACGTCCATCTTCAGGATGGAGACACTGAGGCTTGAAGAGAGTCGGCCGAGCTGCCCAAGACAGATCCCAGGACTAGAAAATGACAGAGCGGAGGGTCAAAACCCGGGCTGCCTCCAAGGCCCTGCTTTCAACTACCATGGCACCCTGCGCAGGCTTGGAACCCGGGCAGGCCTGGTGCCCCGCTCCCACCCACAAGCAGGTGATGCATGCCCCAACGCTTCCCACGCCCCAGCCCTTGCCACACGCCGTCACACTCTCTAGCTTCCAGGCAGAGGAAATGGAGCCCACGCCCGGCAGAGGCTGCCCACTAAGGTGGCGCCTGGACAAAGTCTTGCAGAAGCAGGAGAATGCCCAAGTGTGTGGCTCCTACGTCGGAGAGCTCAGCCTGCCTCATACCCCAAGGTTACGTGCCCAGACCGCCTGCAGAGGTGGCGCTCGCTCAGGGATTGTACGACACATGCGCGAAGTTGCCAGCGTGAAGGCACGTCGGCGCTAGGGCGAAAGCTGGAGGAGGCCCAAGCCCCGAAGAGCCACGGCAGCTCCGTGGCTCTGGACGTGCTTTCACCCCAAGGAGGCCATGGGCACCTCCAGGTCCTGGCCAGGGAGGGGGAGGCCGCCCGCGAGGCCCACCAACACCAGATACAGCAGCCAGGCCGGAGCACGGCCGTGGCTCCCTCTCCAGGGACCCCTAAGACGCCCGTGGCATCACTGCCCAGGCCGGGAGCGGGTGGCCCCGGGACTTGCTTGAGTGCAGCGCCTACTGGGACACCCAGGAACGGTGTCGAGGTCTTCTTAAGACTTTGTAGCCCGGCGACCCGAGGCCCCGGCCGGGCCCAGAACACACACCAGGAAGCTGGCTCCACCGTCCACGACGTCCCCACCCAGAAACCAGCTCTGTGACCCAAAGACAGCCTCGACACCCTGGGACATCGCCAGCCAGTCAGCAGTCCCCAGCCCTTGCCTTCCGTTCCCTTTAAAACCCTAGCTCCGATTCGGAGGTGGATTTGGGAAACCTCCCCGTCCACCAAGCAACCCGCTCTGTGGTATTCAGCTATAGGGCCACATGGGTCTTGGTAAATCCAGGCAGCAGGCAGAAGACCCCAGAAAGCTGTAACGCACATGCACATCAGTGTGCTGCATCTAGCAGAGATAAGTCCTGAAAATACACAGACATGGAGAAAAAGGAAACGCTGTGTTCATCCAGCTGAGCTCGGTTTACCTTTACCCCATCTGTGGAGGAGAAAATGGAAAATGAAAAGTTTTCAAAGCAAGGATGTCACCAAGACCCAAGCAGTCCTGGCTAAAACTACACGGGACTCCTCAAAGTGTCTCAAGCACCAAGAAGTAAGACCAAGCGAGACCAAGGCTCAAGCAACTGCGAATTCCCTCAAGATGAATAATGGTGACCTACGGTGGTTCCTATCTTGCGGGCATATATGCCAGTGGTTACCACAGCATTCCTTGGAAAGTATTAAGAGCTCAGGCTGGGTGTGCCGGGGGCTCACATCTGTGATCCAAGCACGTTGGGAGGCTGAGGCCGGAGGACCACTTGAGCCCAGGAGTTTGAGACCAGGCTGGGCAACCTGGCGAGACCTCCTCTCTACAAGAAACATTAGTCGGGTATGGCAGTGTACGGGTGTGATGGCACCTGCAGTCCTGGCTTCTTGGAAAGCCGGTGCAGGGTCGCTCGAGCCCAGGCGTTGGAGGCTGCGGGGAGCAGTGGTCTGCCGCTGCATTCCAGCCTGAGCACAGAGTGGGACCTCGGCTCAAAACAACTTCTAGAAGCACAAAGGAAAATGTAAAAATTAGGTTTTGTTCCTGAAGAAAGGTATCCCCATTTGTATTCTTTGCTTCACTTGTTCTCTCTTTTACAGAGTCTCACTCTGCTGCCCAGGCTGCAGAGCAGTGGCACGATCACAGCTCACTGTAGTCTCCGACTTTTGAGCCTTGAGCCAGGCGATCCTCCCCACTCAGCCTCCTGAGTCGCTGGGACCACAGGCCGAGGCCCACAGCACTCGGACAGTCTTTTCTTCTTTGTAAAGGTGGAGGCCTCACTGTGCTTCCCAGGCTGGTCTTGGACTCCCGGCCTCAAGTGATCCTCTTGCCTCAGTCTCCCAAACTACTGGAACTGCAGGTGTGACCACCACACCTGACCTTAATTCTTGCTCTCCAGCTACAGTGAAAGGCACCCAGGGGAGCAAAGCAAACGAGAAGGCACCTTTACTCAAAGGACCTCAAAGGTCCTCAGCCTTCACGGCACTGGGCTCTCAGGGACACCCTCTCCTCACCCTTCCTTACCCTTCCGGCCTCTGAGGCTTACGAAAGGCCCCTTGCCACCCACACACAAGTCCAAACCAAAGGCCTGACCCCCGTGACGCTGCGCTCCTGTGGCAAGGCATGACTCCCTCCGCGTGAGACGGGGCGGGGGGCCCTCGTGCACGCCCCCTCGCCACCAGGCACTGGCGCTGAGTGTGGCCGGCAAGCACGGCGTGAAGCCCTGAGCAAGGTGCAGTCTGGGTCGGCAGAGAGCACCAGAGACGCGCAAGGTGGCCTCCAGGCGGGTGGGCAGAGCGCGAAGGCTGGACACGCAGGCCCGGCCTCAGCTGGCAGGGCCCAACGGCGCTGCGCTTCGGAAACCCGGAGGCCTCCCACTCTCCCGGCCTGCTCTCAGACCTGTGCCTTGGTGAGCTGTTGCCAGCCATGCGCTCCCTCCGGCCTGGTAATGTGAACACATTCAGCTGCAGAATAAGGCATATGTGCTTCCCTAGCCACTAGGAACTTCTGGACACTTGAGGTTTTGGTCATGAAACTGGGAAGACAGAGGCTAGAAAGAATATGACAAGCTGGGTACAGTGGCTCATGTCTCTAATCCCAGTATTTGGGAGGCCAGGGCAGGAGGCTCACTCGAGTCCAGGAGTTTGAGCCTGGGCAACATGGCGAGACTCCATCGCTCTAAAAAGCCTTTTAAAAACTAGCCATGCATGGTGGTATGCACCTGTGGTCGCAGCTCCTTGGGAGGCAGAAGCAGGAGGATCACTGAAGCCCAGGAGGTCGAGGCTGCAGTAAGCCAGGATCGAGCCACCGCACTCCAGCCTGGGCGGCAGAGCGAGGCCCTGTCTCAAAAAACAAAAACAAAAAAGCACGACTGAGAGTAGCCAGCAAGAAGCCATGGAGGAGTCTGAAGTGGTGCAGGGTGACATGTCAGCCCAGAACACACCCCGAGAACACCAAAGAGAACATAACATGACTGCGGGCCTTTGGGTCGGTTTCGGGCTATCCCCTGGGAAGCAGGGGTCACCAGAGACCTCCCACGCCTCGCTCTGGCGATGGGAAGGAAGCCTGGCAGGTAAAGAAGCTTCGAGAGTCCTCAGTGGCACTGAAAGAATTCGGCCACATCAAACCAAACCTGACGGTCCAGAGGGGGCCTGCTCACTAAGGCCAGCACGAGGCTGAGAGGGCAAAGCCCATTTCAGATGGAAGAACACCAGCTATCCAGACTGTTTCACAAAACAGACAAAGCAACCCCAGCAACTGAGAAGTCTCGGTCTGCCAGGGCTTCCGACTCAAAGCAGGGTTCCGCCCAGTGCTGCAGAAAGAAGTCTGTCCCTTCCTCGTGTCTTTCGTGCTCGACAACATTAGCAAAATTCGGACTTTTTCTGTTCGCAACAGAGACTGGAATTCAAAAAGAATAATGACAAGATCATCACACGATCAGATCTCAGTTATAATCTGGGTTTGGCTTGTCAAAGAAATATCTAGTTTTACAGCACTTTCTAAGACTCGCACACATATTTCTGTGGAGACGCTAGTAACACCAAGAAAATGTCCTGCAAGAGCCTAGTACACATAAAGACGTGGGGCCACGGCTCCAGCTTGCGAATCAGAACTCCCTGCCTAGCAGCCACCGGAGCCCCAAAACAGAAGCCGTCTCGACTACCGCCTGTCATGACCCAGGCCATGCTCTAAAGCCACCTCAGTCCCCAGCTTCCTGCGCCTGGCCGGCGCGCCCTTGGATATTCTAGGCTTCGACGCTGACCCTGCCCAGCCAGCCTCTGTGAATCCCAGCCGGCGCGACCTAATGCCACACTGCTGGGGTGATGCAGAATGGTGCACACGCCTGTGCGCTGCCTTGACTGGCCACGGGCGAGCTCAACCTCTCTGGACTTCCGTCTTTATCCATAACTGCACTCAGCCACTCACTTGCTCAACAAACGTTTACTGAGCAACGACTGCCGACCACCATGGACAGCCAGTGCTCCGGGAAATGAAAAGGCCAGGCGGGTATTGTCCTCTTGGAGCTAAAACTCCACGCTCACCTAACACAGCACGTAAGTTCCACTTACCTGAAACATCCAAAGGAGCAAGAACCCAAAAAGCTTGTCCCTGACAAGAAACAGAAACACCTGACCTGCACCCGAGCAAGGTGTGTTCAGCTCCTGGGAGCCGCTTCCAGTTCTGGTGCTGAGGCTTAGTGTCAGCGTCTGAGTCGGACACCAAGCCACAGCTCTCTCCCGAGTCGTGAAAGGCTCGAGTGAGGACAGACGAGCTTGGCGGCTGGGTGAGGCCCCTCCCACCCGAGAGGCCACACGTGACAAAAAGCTTGGGGTTCCCAGCGCTCCCTTTTCGTCGCTTTCCATCGCCCAGGCGACTTCAATCGGCATGAACCTCCCACGCCGTCCACAGCTCACGCGTGCACGGCCACTGACGCAGTGCCAGTCCCACAGTGTCCTGCTGCCCATCACCCACGAGCTCTCGGACAGCCTCCCGACCACCCCTCTGCAGCAGTAGGGACAGCTGTCGCCCACTCGGAACTCAGTGGCGGACGTCCCTCGGGACAGTGGCAGCACGTTTCCAAGTCAAAGTAATAGAGCGAGGTGCACGGTCCCCAAGACCTGAAGGCCTGAGGTCACAGAGCCAAGCACGGACGTGCTCCCAGGCTCGTGGGGCCCCTGCAGCCACAGCAGCCACGGCAGCCGCTCCCACCCCTGCAGAGCAGTCGTGGTCCAAGTCTCCTCTCTCCTCTGCCAGTCCTTGATGAAGGAACACACTGCACGCATAAAGACCCAACGAGAAGAGCCTAAAACCCTGCACATGGCTCAGATGGAGCCGCCCCATCACGCGCCCAACAGGCGCTCACGGGCACGCACCACGGCAGGCCAGACTCGGCCACTGTCCTCAGTGGAGAGCAAGGGCTTGTACGACGACTCTCAGAGAACCAACGGGAACCAGTGAGGTGAACATTATGGTCAACAGTCGCCGCAAACTCCCAGAGACGCGGAGGAGGCTCAAACCTTTAGCCAGAAGTGCAGCCGCGACTCAGACTACCGGGGAAGGCTGGGGACCGGCAAGGGGCGTGGTGGGGAGCAGGAAGGGCAGCGCCTTCTGTTCCCGAGCGAGACACCAGCAAGATCTAAAACTGACACGAGTGGCGAAACTGACCACGGGGCGCAGAAGCAGAGTGCAGCTGCCTGAGACCACCGAGCGGCGAAGGCAGCGGCCGGGGGCAGACGCCGGGAGGCGCCGGGAGCCGCCCTGTAACTCAGGCCCGAGTCTGCCCAGGCCACGGAGCGTGTAAGAAATTAAAATGAAGTGATTTCCATCCATTTAACCTCGCCTGCCTCTCTTCCTCCTTCCCCAAGTTTCTATGTCCACCCCTCACCTCAATGACAACCACTCATCTCGTTATTGTTTATTCATGCAACTCTTCCTTGGGCAACTACGGTGGCGGCAAAACACAAAGTCCTGGCAGGCAGGGGAGACAAGTAGGCACGTCATACAGACAGGACATACACGGGACTGTACTTCAGACGGACTGAACTTGTACTGTGGACACCAGGCCAGACTGTAAGTTCCAAGAGGAAAAATCATGCGAGACACAGGGTCAGAGCAGGGCAGGACGCCTGGTGATGTGCGAGCAGACATTTAACAAGGGAGCCGGTGACGGAGACCTCTGGGAGAAGGACACGTAGGCAGGGGAGCAGCTCGGGCAAAGGCCCTAAGACCTGAGTGTGCCCAAGATCAGGACACGGGGTACACAGGGCCTTGAATGCCACTCTAGAAATTTCAGCAATTATTCTGTATGAGCTGACAAACTGCTGATTAGTGGTCAAACAAGGAGGATTAGGAGTTTACTTAAGTTTGTAAAAAGAGTCGAGCATAATGGCATGTGCCTGTGGTCCCCGCTACTTGGGCGGCTGCGGTGGGAGGACTGCTTGAGCCCAAGAGGCAGAGGCCGCCGTGAGCTACAGTTGCACCACTGCACTCCAGCCTGGGCAGCAGAGCAAGACTTCTGTCTCTAGAGAAGAAAGAAAATTGTTTAAAGGTCACTTGCTGGGATTCAACCACCTTGAAAAACGATTTGGGCATACACACTGAGGCTGGGCCTGAACAGACCCCATGACCTAGGTATACACTTGACACAGATGCGTGCATTTGCCAAAAAACATGTACCAGCATGTTCACAGCGAATGATTCAAAACGGCCTAAAACTGGGAACGACCTAACGCCCACCAGCAGGAGTGCTGGCCAACATTGGTGTACGAACACGGTCGACGCACACACAGCAGCGAGAAGCTGCCATTCACGATGCCATGCAGCATTGCGGGCGAAGCTGTCACAAGAGAAGCCACACTGAAGACCACAGGTGTGATTCCGTTCAGATAAAGAACAAAACAGGCAAAACTAACCTCCGTTCCGGAAGTCAGGACAGTGGCCGTCCTTGGGGGACAGCGGCTGGAGGGAGCGTGTGGAGCTGCTGGTCACGCTCTGCTCCGGGCTCTGTGCTCTGGGTGCTGGTCACACACAGGGAGAGGACCAAGAGGGCGAGGCCTGGAGCTTCTGCCTGTGCCCTGCCTCCACGCTCCCCCCACATAACCGTGGAAACCACACATGTGGTGACCAAGTGCTTGCGGCGTGTCCAGTGCAATGGAGAAGGTGACCTTGAAATTTTACCTGACTTTTAATTAATCCTAACTTAAACTGCCACACATGGCTACTAGCAGCCGCTAGATAGCACAGCTCAAGCACTCAGGGCCTCTTACTTGGTCTCTTTTCCGGACCCTCTCCCAGGCCAGGGCACAGGGGACCCTCCACACTATCTCTGCTCGAGAGTACCCTTGAACAGTGCTGAAGCGGGTTTGTGCGGGCACGGGGCCCTGTCACATGGCCCCTGGGCCAACCAGCCTGGAACACAGGACTCGGAGGCCACAAGGTGCAATGGATTCCTCTGCACGTAGGAGTGTTTTTCGAACAGGAATTATTTTTTCTTTTGAGTTGGTATCTCACTCTGTCGCCCCTGCTGGAAGGTGGTTGCCCGCTCATAGCCACCCCACGTCAACCTGCTGGGCTGCAGCGATCCATCCGATTCAGCCTTCCGCGTAGTCAGAACTACAGGCAGCGCTGCCACGCCCAGCTAATTTTTGATTTATTGTAGAGACGAGGTCTCGCCAAGTTGCCGGGGCTGGTCTTGAAACCGTGGGTTCAGGCAATCCACTCACCACGTCCAAACTGCTGGGATGACAGGCTGAGCCCCCAAGCCCAGCTGGGATCTTTTTTTAAACAAGAAAAAAAGATTACCAGTGCAAATAGTGAGCCAACACCAGATGTTTCAAAACTTATAAATTAAATAGAAAAGCATGACGAAGCCTAGCTTGGTGGCACAGCCTGTAATCCTGCGCTTTGGGAGGCCGAGGTGAGTGGATTGCCTGACTCCGCGGTTTCAAGACCCGCCTGGGCAACTTGGCGAGACCTCAGCTCTACAAGAAATCAAAAACTTAGCTGGGTGTGGGAGCGCCCGCCTATAGCTCCAGCTGCTCGGAAGGCTGAGGCAGAAGGATGGCCGGAGCCCAGCAGGTCGAGGCTGCGGTGGCCGGGAGCAGCCACTGCACTCCAGTCTGGGCGACTGAGTGAGACTCCAAAAAAAAACAAAAGCATGATGATGTATTCAGATTAATGAGAATGACTTAATGAGACTGGTGAAACCATTCCGCTAACACAAACCTGCTGTTCCCAGTGTGCACCCGGCCCCACCGCAGCATACAGCGTGAGCTCCCACGTCCCCACCCCTGCCCTGCCCTGTCTCCTCTTCAGGTGAGGCAGGACCTCCCTCCGCAGCCTCAGTCACCAGGCGGGGGCATGGCACCCCACCAAGGCCTCTCCCTGGGCGCAAAACGACAACGGGGCTTAACCTGGCGCTGCCCCAAAACTCACATGGCAGGGCTCATCGACAAGGCGCCCACCCACATGATCCAGATTACGCTTACAGTGATTTTGGGAGATTAGAATTAAAATAAACACATTTTTCAAAAAACTTCTCGAGAAAACTCAAGGATCCTGAGAGTAAGCCCCCAAACCACCAGGGAACCCCAGCTTGAGAAACATGTTATCCCCAGGTGAAATAAAGTTGACATCCCAAACCCAAAAGGAGGAAGCCTGAAATGCACCAACATGCACAACACTTGCAGCACGGACACGTCGTGACGCTCATGGGGAATGCACGGGGGGCACTTCCGGCCAGGATGCAGAACGCTCATACGGTGAAGACAACGCAAATAGCCCGAGTCTGGAAAAGCCCCAGACGCTTCTGGGCCCGAAGTGGGGGGGCACCGTCATTTCGTGCCGTGGTCTGCAGACCATGGTCCAGGGACACACGAAGCCCCTTGCACTCACGAGGCGAGAGGGAACTCCGAGAGTCAGTCAGAACCCAGCAGCGAGTGCCTTCCACTCTCGGGTGGACGGGAACGGCTCTTAAGGGAGTTCCTTCCTTCGGTTTCAGGGTGGCGGTGTTTCCTGACCTTCTGATCACGGAGGGAACGACAGGATGAAGCTCCGAACCCGCTGGATCGAGGCAGCATCGGAGGCGAAGTGGGCACAGCCAAGCCGAGCGGCGGGACGAGGTGCCAGCCACACCTCGGAGGGAGGCAACGCGAAGTCGCGCACCGACAGCGGTCAGGGCTTCGCGCTTATCTGGCACAGACCCTCACAAAACCCCACACACCTCCAGCCCCGGGTCCAAGACGCACGCATGGCTGCCGTCTCCCCGAAGCCTGCAGCAAGGGGCCTGAAGACAGCCCGCCCGCCAGCAGGGATGCACACGGCACACGCCCAGCCCTGCCCGCAGGCCCACGGCCGCCTCCCCACGCCTCTGCACGGCGCTGCTCGCTCTGCCTTCTCTCTCCTTCCACCACCCCGCCGAAGGTTGGGCACGCTGGGAAGAAAATTCACACAAGCACGCACATGTAGTCGATCTGGGGCTCCGACGGCTTCCAGATCTTTCTCTCAGCTCTGAACCACACTCTGCCCCACGACTTTCTACACACCAGCACTATGTCCCTTGGCCACCCTCTTCCAAACATCTCTCCTCTCGTGAAGGTCAAGGTTTCTCTGCTGCAAGGGCCCAGTGAGGCTCTTAAGAGAAGGGAATGGAATTCCACTCAGGAACGAAAAGGGCCTGTGGTGCTGCTGGAGAGGCTTGCCCCACGAGAGGGTCTTCTCCCTAGAGTGAAAGCCGGTTTAAAGCCGCTGATGTGGCTGGAATGATCCTCAAAGCTGCGGCCTGCACAGTACGCCGTCATGTCCCCACAGCTGCAGCCGGCTGTGCTTCTGTTACGCCGTCGCCCTCATGCCTCGCACGTTTTCAAGACCACACACCATGGAGTCACACAGCCGAAGGAGTCCTTGGAGATCTGCCACATGGTCTGCAGGCCGTGGGCCAGAGAAGCACTTGACTGGTCCCGCCAAGACGCTCCAACCCTAGCGTGCTTCGGAGTTCACTAGCTGTTTCCCGAGGACCCGGCACGACGCCTGCTGCCTGCTCACCACGTGTGCACTTGCCGGCCCTTAGTACCGCGTCACTGGCGAGCAGGGCTGTACCTCTGCGGCGGGCCTTTCCCCCACTCCCGCCCGCAGCCAACACTCAGGTAGGCCCGCTCACGCAGCTCCACTGCTCAGTGCGCTGCCACTGCTGAGTCCGAGGTCAAGGTCGACGGCGCCTGCCGGCTTATGTTACACAATCACTGTCACCTACAAAATAACAGCTCAACAGACGACCTGTCAAGTCACGGTAGCGTATTAACTCGTGAGCATTCCCTGCCTCCTCCACCCCAAACGGGGAAAGCGACTCCCCTTCGGGCCCTGAGACACGGCTGCCGGCCTGCTCAACCAACGCCCGGCTCGAGCAACAGACGTCGCTGCCCGCGCCCGGCATCAGACGGCTCTGGCTCGGCTCTGGAGGAGCCACGGCTTTCCTCCCGGGCTTCCCTCCCTGGCCTCGGTGCTCGCCGCTAGACTGGCGAGGTGCACGTCCTCTTCCCTGGTGAACATCAGGCGGCTGATGGCCTCCCAGGGCCTGGCTCCAGCTCCGAGCGCCTTTCTTCCAGCACTGCCCCACGTGCGGCCTCGGGTCCCGCTGCCTTCCTGATGCCGCGCAGAACGACCCCCGCACGCGGAGCTGTGTGCCCCCCAGCACATGACCACACAGAAGGGCCGTCTCCCCAGCCCAGAGTCCTCTTTAACGATGCCCTGAGGCGTCATGCTGCCACATCCCCCAACCCACACCTGGCTGTGGACACGTGCCCTCAGCCCTCCCGAGCCCTCTCCCTCAGCGTCACCACGGCTTCGGCCACCTGGGGGGCAGCCAATAGGGGCCTGCATTTATCCGGGACAGCGCCGTCTTTCCAGGGCCAGCCCGTCATCTCCACGTGGCCAAAACCTGAGTCCCCACGCAGACACACCATGTCCTCTATGCCGCTGTGTCTGTTTTCCGTGCTCCCCCCACCTCCACTCAGTGTGGAAGCCCGACCGGCGACCTACCCGCGGGCCGCACGCCCGCTGCCCCCACCCGCCATCGCCAGCCACAAGGCGCCTTTCAAGCCTCCCCGCCTGGAGCTAGCTCTTCTCCTCCGAGCCAGCGCAGCAGGAAGGAGAAGAGAGGAAGCCACACTGGCCGGCTCCCAAGGACGTCGACGCCGTCCCCAAACCCCAGAGCTGGCCGGGTTCAGAGGTTCAGCCGGCCATCCCAGCACTCTGGGAGGCCAAGGTGTGTGGATGGCTGAGCCCGCAGGCTCGAGACCAGACCGGGCAACTTGGTGAGACCGCGTCTCTACAGTAAAAAAGTAGCCAGGCGTGGTAGCATGTGCCTGCAGTTCCAGCTGCTTGGAAGGCTGGGACAGAAGGATGGCCAGAGCCCAGCAGGTCCACACTGCGGTGGCCAGGAGCATGCCCCTGCACTCCAGCCTGGGCGACGGAGTGAGACTCCGACTCAAAAAAATCAAAAACAAAAAAACCCAGAGTTCCCAGGAAGCTCTCCTTTCCAGTATCTCTCGCCCCCGTAACAGCAGCAGCAACTGCACGAAGGGCGGGTGTGGGTGAAGACAAGGGGAGCAGAACGACGGGCGGGGCTCGGCCGGGCAGGATCCGGCGAGCGGGTGGGGGAGCACCTGCCGGGTGGGGCTTCAGCAAGGAGACGCACAGGAAGGAGAAACGGAAAAGAGAAAGACCCTGCTCGTTCACGGACTAAAAGCCGGCATCTGTAAGAAGAATCGCAGAGGGCCAAGAGGTCAACTGGCATTTCACGTAAGGGCCTGAAGTGAAATGCTTGAAGTCGGGACTTTCAGTCACAGCACGTGCCAGGATGGAAGCTGAAGCCCCGCCACCTCCAAGGGGCCTGAAGGTAGGGCTAGGGCCTCAGGAACAGTGCCAAGATGGCGTTCAAGATTCTCCCTGGAGTCGCAATCATGAGCACGTGCTTGCTCATTCCCGGGGCGGCCACTGCATGCGTCCACAGGTTCATCAGCGGGGGCAACGAGAAAAGGGGTGCCCGTCACCCGTACCAGTGAGGTCTGCTGGAAAGAGACAGGCGCATCTCCGGAGTTAACCGCTGCCTCGTGTCAAAGGGCTGGGAGAGCAGTGACGAAGGAGGCATCTCCCTGGCTGAGGAGAAACAGCCCAGCGTGGCCATCTGCCCCTGCGAGAGGGGTGCGCTGCCTAGCGCTTAACAAAGATAAAAGGAAGGAAGAAGAGTCTGGACTTTCTATCACCATGTTTTCTTTAAAAGTTACTGCATAAAGCCGTGACTTCTGCAGAATCATGGTCTGGGGAGATTAATCCAGCAGCAGCATATAAAACTAACTGGAAGACAAGAAGGAGCAGAGAAGAGACTGCGCAGAAGAGGAAGGCTGATTCGGAAACGCTGCGCCAAGGATCCACAGGCACAAAAGGGAAAATCAAAATGTTTGCACACGCTTGACTAAGACGACTTCAGGATGACCATCCTCCAACCACCACCAAGTTCAAAGTGCGGCCAGATGAACTGTGGCATGTTCCACCTGACTGCATGGATGCTAAAACGCGGAGACGTGTGCACGAGGAAACCCAGCTAACTGTTTTCTATGTTTGTTTCGGCAAAACGGCTCAAGACAGAGACACAACCGCACAGTCACAACGTGCAGCGGCACTCCGGATCGGCCGCAGGGCCCGACAAGTGCAGGCGGGGGAGCCAGTCAGCCGAGAAAACCACAACAATCAGGACTCCACCAGAAAAGAGGCAGTGCACCTGCTTCACACGCGGTGCTTTTTAACGGGGTTTCACAGCCGAAACATCAGGGAGCTTCTTCCTCTTTCTTCAAAACAAAACAGAAATCAACCAACCCACCACACAGATCTGGACCCACACTTTATCCACCAAGTGAGAATATTTTAGTTGAAAACTGTGGCAGATGTACTGAAAAAACTCCCTAAATTCTGATGCACCGATGATTAAGAATCTCTAAATTAAGGTGGACGTGGTGGCTCATGCCTTGTAATCCCAGCACAGAAGGCAAAGCGGGAAGATCACCCAAGCCTAAGAATTCTAGGCTACAGTAAGCCATGATTGCACTGTTATACTTTAGCCTGGATAACAGAGCAAGACTCCGTATCTTTAAAAATAAAAACAAACAAACAAACCCCAAAATAATTGCTGAATTAAAAGATACAGCTGGCTGGGCTCGGTGGCTCAGTCTGTAATCCCAGCACTTTGGGAAGCCGAGGCAAGTGGGTTGCTTGAGCCTGCGGGTTCAAGACCCACCCAGGCAACTTGGCAAGACTTTGTCTCTACAATAAGTCAAAAATTGGCCGGGCATGGTAGAGTGCGCCTGTAGTTCCGGCTACTTGAAAGGCTGAGGCATAGCTGGGCTCGGTGGCTCAGCCTGTAATCCCGCGCCTTTGGGAGGCTGAGGTGAGTGGATTGCCTGAGCCTGTGGGTTCGAGACCCGCCTGGGCAACTTGACGAGACCTCATCTCTACAATAAATCAAAAATCAGCCGGGTGTGGTAGCGCATGCCTGTAATTCTGGCTACTTGGAAGACTGAAGCAGAAGGATCACCGGAGCTCAGTGGGTCGAGGCTGTGGTGGCCGGGAACAGCCACTGCACTCCAGTCTGGGCGACAGAGTGAGACTCCAACTCAAAAAAAAAAAAAAAAGAGTTAATGTGGCCAGGTACAGTGGCTCAAGCCTGTAATCCTACACATTGGGAGGCTAAGGCAAGAGGATTGCCTGAGTCCAGGGGTTTGAGACCAGCATGGGCAACTTGGCAAGACCTTGTCTCTACAGTAAATCAAAAAATTAGCTAGCCGGATTCAGTGGCTCAGCCAGTAATCCCAGCATTTTGGGAGGCTGAGGCGAGCAGATTGCCTGAGCCTGTGGGCTCGAGACCCACCGGGGCAACTTGGCAAGACCTCATCTCTACAATAAATCAAATTAGCTGGCCAATCTCGGTGGCTCGGCCTATAATCCCAGCACTTTGCGAGGCTGAGGCAAGTGGACTGTCTAAGCCCACAGGCTCAAGACCAGCCTGGCAACTTGTGAGACCTTGTCTTTATAATAAAAAATTAGCCAGGTGTGGTAGCATGCACTTGTAGTTCTGGTTACTTGAAAGGCTGAGGCGAAAGGATCGCCAGAGCCCGGCAGGTGGAAACTGCGGTGACCGTGAGCATGCCACTGCACTCCAGTCTAGGCGACAGAGTGAGACTCCAACTCCAAAAAAAAAAAGTTAATGTTTATAATATATAAAGATCTCCTATTAACCAGAAGACATAAACAACCCCCCAAAATAAGCAAAGCGACAAACAGGTAACTCACAAAAGCACAAACGACTAATAAATGTCGGAAACGTCCAGTCTCACTAAGAAGCACAAATTACAGCAAGAGCTACTGTTCAATCATCGCACAGGCAGAGCGACAGCGGCGCCAGGGGCGAGGCGACCCACTGCACGTGTGCACGCTTCCTTCCATAAGCCCAGCCTAGATCCTGGATGGCTAAATCAGCCGTGGAAGTGGCGGGAAGGCCAGCCGGGGCTACCCCGAGGAAGGCCAGGCCCTACTAGGCGCAGCTGCCACAGCCTGAGCCAAGTTCTCAAAGCCTTCATTCTGGAACAACATGGGCACCGTCATTTCACTTTTTTTTTTTTTGAGTTGGAGTCTCACTCCGTCGCCCAGACTGGAGTGCAGTGGCATGCTCTCAGCCACTGCAGTCTCGACCTGCTGAGCTCCAGCGATCCTTCCGCCTCAGCCTTCTGAGTAGCTGGAACCACAGGCATGCGCTACCATGCCCGGCTAATTTTTTTTATTTTATTGTAGAGATGAGGTCTCGCCAAGTTGCCCAGGCTGGTTGCAAACCCGCAGGCTCAGGCAATCCACTCACCTCAGCCTCCCAAAGCGCAGGATTACAGGCGGAGCCACCGAGCCCGACTTAATTTTTTTGATTTTATTGTAGAGATGAGGTCTCGCCAAGTTGCCCAGGCTGGTTGCAAACCCGCAGGCTCAGGCAATCCACTCACCTCAGCCTCCCAAAGTGCGGGAATACAGACTGAGTCACCGAGCCCAGCTCGTCATTCCACTTTTAAAGGAACAGTCGCAAACCCCAACAGGGTGTGTTTCTAGCTGTACAGACCCAGTCTACACGGGGACAGGCAGTGCTGGCAGCACTGCCCAGTGAGCATGGAGGCCTCACTCCTAGCCCCAGCTCTTCGGCTTTGATCTCCCAACGAGTACGCGGTTTGTGAGCTTCAGGAAGCATCTCTCCTGGGCGGCATCACTTTCCACCCAGTGCCAGGACACCATCCACGCAAGGTCCGTCTCCTTGCCCCTTGTTTCCCGGGAGCTTTTCTCAGGAGGCCCTAGAGGCTGACTCCACCCTTCGACGAGAGCCAGCCAGGAGAGAGGGACCCGCCCCTTCCTTTTAGGGGGCAGTCTGTCTGCACAAGAACCTGGGTTTCACAGGAGCAGCCAACAGACACAGCACAAGCCTGGGTCAACGACAAGAGGCTCCCTGGCTGTCAGGAGGCAGCGGGATCGCGCCTGGGAACAGCCCCTGCACTCCAGCCTGGGCAATACAGCAAGACCCTCCCTTTCCACAAAACACAAAAGAAAGAAGCTGAACCGACAGGACAGGTCAACAGTCAACCCTTTTGTGAGACAAGGCGCCAGGTGGAGCAGCTGGGAGTGGGGCCTGCAGACTTCCTGCAACGGGCGAGAGCGCGAACATGCAGGCTCTGCAGGTCCCAGTCCTGCCTTCACAGCAAACGAGCAGACTCGCAGTACGTAAGAGAACAGGCATGGCTGTGTTCCCACCAAAAGTTATTAATGACACCGAAGTGTGAATTTCACACCACTTTCACCTGTCACAAAAAATTCCTTTCCACATTTAAGGATGAAAAAGCCTCTTCACTCCTGGGGCACAGAACACAGGTGGAAGGCCGTAGGCAGCAGTCTTGCAAATCTCAGAAAGAGCGAAAACAAGCAAGAGTCTCTCATGAAACACCATCTGGAGTCCTTGCCTGCTGAAAGTCTCTCAAGAGCTCTAAAACAACAGCTCCCGAAGCACAGCACCCATGTTACCATTATCGGAGGAGCAGCCTCGGAACCAGCCGGTCGAACTTCCAGTCCTGAAAGGGATTCCCAATCACCAGGGGAATACTATCTGAAGCAAAACCACAATTACGATCAGCCACACACACACTGGAACGGCTGTCACGGGGAGACCGGCACCCACGCGGAGAGCCGGAGCCCCAGCACCGCCGCTCCGGAAAACGACTTGGCAGGGTCTTAGAAAGCCAAACATGGGACTACTTGCTACAGAGCAACGTCACTCTGGGGCGAAAACACGTGCACACGAGGACAGTTATGCCAGTGTCCACAGGCATGACCAGCCAATGGGCAATAGGACGATGTGTGCTCACGACAGTATGTACTTAGCTAGAACATGGCTGAGCCCCAAAAGATCTTGTGAAGTAAAAGGAGCCCAACCATTGAGAGGATATTTCTAGAAAAGGCAGATCTGTAGACAGCAAGCAGATCGCACCTGCAGACCAGAAGGAAACTTCTAAAGCTAAAGCTGCACTGGGCGGTGACCCCACAGCTCCAGAAGCTTCCTTTACAGGTCACGGGACGGCCAACTCACATGGGTGGACTTGATGGCATGCAAACTACGCCTCAACAAAATGGTGTTCGGAGGAGGAGGGGGACCCCATCAGGCGCCAGCCTCTGCCCTGCGCTTTGGCGGGGGCCTCGATCGCCTGACCACAGGAGGAGCCCAGGGCCTCATCACCTCTCCGAGGGCTCCTCTGGACACCACCACACTGGCCATCCACTTTCAACGCCTGAAGTGTGAAGGGGACACACTCAAGCCACAGCGGCAGACACGATCTCACTTAGCCCTAACCAGAACCCCAGCAGAAGACTGGGGAACAGAAAGCAAAGTCACAGTGACCGAGGCCCAAAGTCAGCAGGTAGCAGCGCCCGAGTTCGTGTGTTCTCTGTGGCAGCTCAGCACCTCCTAGGCTAAGCAGTGTTGTCAGTCGACTAGCCCTGCCAGCCGATTAACACAGGGCACCTGACACCAAAACTATTCTCTCAATTTCTCCATTCAGAATATCTGCTGGGTACGGTGGCTCACACCTGTAATCCCAGCACTTCAGGAAGGCCAAGGTGGGAAGCCTCGCTTGAGCCCAGGAGTTCGAGACCAGCCTGGGCAACATGATAAGGCCTCACCTCTACAAAGAAAATCCAAAAATGAGCTGGGCATGGTGGTGTGGGTGCCTGTAGTACCAGCTACCTGGGAGGCTGAGGCAGCAGGAGCGCCTGAGCACAAAAGGTTGAGGCTGCGGTGGGCTGTGATCGTGCCACCAGCACTGCACTCCAGCCTGGGAGACAGAGTGAGACTCCAACTCAAAAACTGAATACATCTAATTGGATCAATTAACTGAGCATTTCTACAAGTAATTGTTTCCACCGAGTCAGGGTCTTGCTCTGTCACCCACTTTTGGATAGGGCTTCACCGTATGCATAAAATGACATTTCAAGTCGGGCTCGGTGGCTCAGGCTATAATCCCGTGCTTTGGGAGGCTGAGGTGAGGGGCCTGCCCGAGCCCGCGGGTTCAAGGCCTGCCTGGGCCACTTGGTGAGACCTCATCTCTACAATAAATCAAAAAACTAGCCAGGTGTGGTAGCGCACACCTGTAGTTCCAGCTACTTGGAAGACTGAGGCGGAAGGATCGCCAGAGCCTAGCGGGTCGAGGCTACGGTGCCTGGGAGTGGCCACTGTACTCCAGTCTGGGCGACAGAGTGAGACTCCAACTCAAAAAAAAAAAAAAGACATTTCATTCCAGTTGGCAAGCTGCAAACTCCTTGGGGCCAGGCTCAGACATCTGTGGACGATGCAGCCACCCTGAAGTCGTCCTTGCCTGCAGGGGTGGCCTGCGAACACTGGCCTCTTCATTTCTCCCGGAGGAAGAGAAAGCATGCAAATGGGGCCCACGCGCTCACTTTCTAAGAGAAAAATCAAAGAACATGACTCCAGAGCAACACGACTGCTCGCCGCACGCCCACGCGCCCTGCGCACAGAGAGGACACCCACGCTGTCTCAGACCCTGCACCCACAGAGCAGACCCGAGGCCGTGACTCCAGGACGCAAAGGACTTTCTCCCACCCTACACGCCCGCCACAGAGACACTCAGGACCAATGTGGCTTAAAAAAAAAGAAAAAGAAAACGTTTCTACAACAATAATGAGATTCTCCGGGAACAACGAGCCTCGACCGAGGCTGACTCGTGTCATCAGGTTCTAATTAGGAGCGGCGGCCAGAGCAGATGGAGCGCCGCTTTAATCTTCATGCGAAGTTGATTCTACTCTGGTGGAAACACAGGAAAGCTGTTTGGACAAGCCAACTGAACAAACACGATATTGGGTGACCGCAGGCAAATCATTCCGAGAGCCTTCTTTCTGCTCGACGGCCATCTCGACCTGCCCTGACAGTCTGTCAGGGGAGGCACCGCTGCACGCCGCCGCTCCGGCCAGGCCGGGTGGGGTGAAGGAAGGCCAGCACGGAGCCTGCCTTTCCGCCCCTCTGGGAACCACCCTCTCATCACTTCCTGGGTGCTCCAAGGACGTTCACAGAACGGTCAAGGGCCCAAGGTCACACCGAGGGTGAGCACTCCCGGAAGCGATGGCCAGGGACCTCGGGTGCGAGCTCTCAGGACCTCGTGGTGTCCTTCACGGTGTGGATGCGCACTGCGTGGAACCCTCCTTTCCTCAGAAATGGCTCCTAGACAGAGGACACTTTCTACCGCGAGAACATGCGGGGATCCACACAGTCCGACGCTGGGCGTGTGAAGTGACACCCCTGGGACCAGCGGCTTGCAACCTCTACTTTACACAGACGCTTCTTCACTTCTCTGACTCAGGATAAACGCTCATGGAAGAAACTGTGGCAAAATCGGAAACATTTTATTGTGCTTCTCCCTAGGCTTCTAAAAACTCTTGTGGGCCAGTGTACTGATCACAAAATGGGTCTACTGCTATCCATAGGAGGGGCACTGTGTGGTGAGGATATGCCCAAGCCACCAACTGCGTCCCGAGGACATGATCCTAATGACTTCAGGATATCTCGCCATCCAGACACGGCAAAACAGATGTGACTATTCTCCTTTTGCTGAACATCTGGATTGTCGCCAGTACTTTTCACAATGACTGGCACTTTCACATAGGTCCCTGTAGCCGAGTTGGACCCCGTCCTCGGGAAAGCAGACAAGCGCCATCACAAGAACGCCAAGTGAACGCGCTTCCCAGACACCAGCAGGCCCACGTTCACCGTCGCGCAAGTCACGGCCGCAAAGATGTGGCATCAACCTCCTCGCCATCAACGGTCAGTGCATCATGAAAATGCGATGTGTACACACTACGGAACGCTACTCAGCCGTCACCAAGAACGCACCCAGGTCTTCTGCAGCAAGGCGGATGGAAGCGGAGACCATCAGCCGCCGCGGAATGACGCAGGCATGGAAAACCAAGCACCGCGAGTTCTCACTTCTCAGCGGGAGCTAAACCGAGGGTCTGCAAAGACACGGAGAGCGGCATCGTGGACCCTGGAGACTCAGAGGGGGAAGGGCAGAGGGACGGAAAATCACCGTCAGGTTCAGTGAGCACAGGTGGGGGTGGCGGGCACACTCAAAGCCCAGACTCTCCGTCGTGATACAAGGCAATTCTGTCTCCAAAAGCTATCTGGGCCCCCCAAAGTCATTGAGATGCTTTTTCTTAAACCATGTCCCAGAAAGGGTGTGTCAATCCCACAGCAGGGGTGGTGCACACCTCCAAGTACCCAGGCCAACGGTGAATTTTACCACTAACATTTTTTGCCAACTTGTCAAGCGAAAGCTGGTTATTTTACTGCTTTAATTTGTATTTCGCTTATTACCGAGGTGAAATCTTATTCACTTTTAAAAACCTAAGCATCTAGTTTCAAATCAGAGCCTGTTTTTCATTAGCATAGCTAGACAACCTCTTTAAAGTTCTGTAAAACTTTCAACTGGCTCTAAGAGAGCCATGACAGAACCCATGTGGCCATGCGCAGACAAATCGCTACTGCAAAGAAAGGGTCATAGCTTCAAAACAGGAGTGCATATGACTTAGCCTGATTTCTAGATTTCACAATTAAGGTTTATAATTAACATGCTGAGCTAGTCAGACTGTATTGAATCCAAAACAATGTGAACGTCTCCATTTTACAGAAGAAACGCATTTCATTAATTTTCCTTTGCAAAAATGTATCCCTTCTTCCAAGACACACGCCTGAAGTGAGTTCCTAAAGAAAGAGCCTCACCCCTGCCCCAAACAGAGAAAATCCCCGAGCAGAAGCAAATCCCTTCTTACACGGTCCACCGCCGTCGTGTGCACGAGAGCAGCGCTGGCTCCTCAGGGGGTCACCCAATGGCTTGGGACTTGCCGCCAGAGCGCAGGGGGTCTGTTTTCGGGGACGGCATTCGACCAAGGTGAGAGCCGTCTGGTCCACCTGATGGGATGATTCTGTGCAGCCATCTAAAGTTCTGTTGCGTTTACAAAATAACACCAGATGGGGAAAGAATACAACACTGTGTCACCTCAGTTATGTTAAAAATAAACAAAAGATCAATAAACGCGAGCTGGAGGAAGAAAGACCCCTCCAGATGTTAACGGTGGTTCACGTCTGAGGTGAAGCAAAGATGAAGAAGGAAGGGCCATGCTCCGACAGCCGAATGTGGGTTTGTGTTCTTGCAACAGCACGAATGCAGCATCAACCACGAAAGGCCCGGTGGGCTTTCCTGTCCCTCCCACCTCGTGCAGTCCCATCTGTGGTGACGTCCCAGGCGCAACAGTGTGCACAGTGACACTGGAAAACAGCAGGAGCGTTCTCAGTATCCAAAGCATCGCCACGTGTTCGGCGACGACCACAAGAAAGCACACAGTGCTCTTCAGGTGGCTTGTGCTGGACACGCCAGGGCCCCGCCCCAGGCCAGAGCTTCACACGGATGCCTTCTCGCGACTCTAGGAGGCACGGCTGCGCCTCTCACTTCAACGACAACGAGCTGGGCCTCCAGACAAGCTCAAGCCGCTGGCCTCATGTCATGCAGCTCCTGAGAAGGGCCGGGTTCAAAGCCAGACGCCCAGCCCCGGGGCTCACACTTGTACTGAGCTGACACGTCTGTGCCGTCTTCCTGAACAGCCAGGTGGACGTGCTCGCCTACAAGAAAGGGGCTGTCAGTGCAGCAATCCCTCCAGACCGAGACCACACAGCTCGCAACTTCCAGGGCTGCACACCCCACCGGTCACTCTTCTCCAGAAAGTGCCAACGGCCCTCCTGGCAGAAGCGACACGCGGCTTCCGGTCCCATGCAGCTGGGAAAACGGGCGCACATCAAAGCAAATGGCCTCATGTGGGCCCTCCCACCCAGTGTGGCAGCACACAGGAATTCTGGCCACCACCTCAAGAGGGTTTTACAGCACCGAGCTGAAATGGCCATCCAAGCCAAAGCACAAAAGTCCAGGTGGGCAAAAACGAACGCAGGTTGCCAAGTTCAAACCAGGCAGCTCACTCAACAGTGTCTCCCGGAAAGAGCAACACCTTGCGCTGAGCCTTGCCAAAACCCACTCCACCTCCGACTGTCCTCACTTGCGCCCCTTGGCTTTCCATCCAATATTGCTTTTTGAAACTGAGGACACAGAGGACTCCCAAGTCATTCAATAGAGCTAGAAAAAGTGAAAAGCAGACCTTCTGGAAGACCTAACTCAGCACCAACAATCTTTCTCCCGGAGCATCTGTGACTTGGCATGATGTCCCAGACTGCAGTTGTCACAGGGATCTGCCCAGAGAGGCACACACACAAGGCAGGCGTCCACCAGTCCAACAGTGCTCCCAACGCCAGGCTGATCATGACACGCAACCTCTCAGCACCACAAGGAAACTGAGAAACGAGTCCGTGTCTTTAACAGATGGTTTTCTTCTGGCCCGGATAGGTGGCTCATGCCTGTAATCCCAGCACTTGAGCTAAGAGGCCAAGATGGGAAGATGGCTTGTGTCAGGAGTTAGAGACCAGCCTGGGCAATACAGCAAAACCCGTCTCTACAAAAATCAGAAACACCGGGATCGGTGGCTCAGCCTGTAATCCCGCGCTTTGGGAGGCCGAGGTGAGTGAATTGCCTGAGCCCACGGGTTCGAGACCCGCCTGGACAACTTGGCGAGACCTCATCTCTACAATAAATCAAAAAATCAGCCGGGCGTGGTAACACATGCCTGTAATTCCGGCTACTCAGAAGGCTGAGGCGGAAGGATCGCTGGAGCCCAGCAGGTTGAGGCTGCAGTGGCTGGGAGTGGCCACTGCACTCCAGTCTGGGTGACAGAGTGACACTCCGACTTAAAAAAAAAAAAGAAAAGAAAAAATCAAAAACTAGTCGGGCATGGTGGCACCTGCCTGTAGTCCCAGGAGGCTGTGGCAGGAGGATCACTTGAGCCCAGGAGTCTGAGGCTGCAGTAAGCCATGACTATGCCACTGCACTCCAGCCTGGGCAACAGAGTGAGACCCAGTCTCAAAAATAATAGGTAAAACCTGAAGCCAGCATTTTTTTTCTTTTTCTTTTTCTTCTTTTTTTTTTTTGAGTTGGAGTCTTACTCAGTCACCCAGGCTGGAGTGCAGGGGCACGGCTCACAGCCACCACAGCCTCGACCTGCTAGGCTCAGGCAATCCTTCCGCCTCAGTCTTCCAAGTAGCAGAAACTACAGGTGTGTGCCACCATGCCCGGCTAATTTTTCAATTTATTGTAGAGACGAGGTCTCGTCAAGTTACCCAGGCTAGTCTCGAACCCCTGGGCTCAGGCAGTCCTCTTGCTTCAGTCTCTCAAAGTGCTGGGATTAGAGGCATGAGTCAATACGCCAAGCACATTTTAAAAAATATCTTTATTTCCTACAATTCCTCACTGAGAAATCTCAAGTCACTGTCCAAAACATTCCATAATGCAACTGGTGGGATGCTGACTCCTAAAGCTCAGAAAACCGACTCCAGAGAACAGTCAGGGAATTCAACACATGCCAAAGCTACACGTTCTCCTGGATACTCATCTGCGGGAAGTAACTCCAAGTTTCCCCGCAACGAATGCGCCAGGTGACTTCACAATGACATGGTCGACGCACAGAGCTGTTGCCAACCCACTAGACACCTGCTCCAGCCCACACCCATCGAGGCCTTCCAGCCCAGAGCTGAAACACAGCTCCTTCTCTGTGACACTGCGCTGACGTGAGACCTGCACGCCATGTACCCCAGGGGGCATGGACACGCCACTACCCATAGACAGGCTCCAGGGAACCAGCGCCCACTTCTCAGGGCTGCATCCAGAACTCCACAGGCTCAGGTGAAAGGTATCCATTCAACATGAGAAACAGTGTTTAGCTCAGTTTCCAGGCAGTTAGACAAATAACCACAACAGACAGCAAAGCACAGGCAGATTGAGTTGGGCAAGTTCTCACACAAGCACACAGGCATGCTCAAAGCCCACAGAATAACTGGGACTAAAAGAAATAACTTCTCACTGTCCCCAAGAAACCCACACTGCACACAGAAAAAACTGTATGGGTGCACACCACTTAAAGAAAGGGGTGTGGGCCGGGCATGGTGGCTCAAGCCTGTAATTCTAGCACTTTGGGAGTCTCAGGCAAAGGGGACTGCCTGAATCCAGGGGTTTGAGACTAGCCTGGGCAACGTGGTGAGACCTTGTTTCTACAACACATTTTAAAAAAATAAGCCGGCTGTCGGGCTCAGTGGCTCAGCCTGTAATCCCGCGCCTTTGGGAGGCTGAGGTGAGTGGATTACCTGAGCCTGAGGGTTTGAGACCCGCCTGGGCAGCGAGACCTCATCTCTACAATAAATCAAAAACTCAGCCGGGCATTGCAGCGCATGCCTGTAATTCCAGCTACTCGGAAGGCTGAGGCGGAAGGATCGCTGGAGCCCAGCAGGTCGAGGCTGCGGTGGCCGGGTGCGGCCACTGCACTCCAGTCTGGGTGACAGAGTGAGACTCCAACTCAAAAAAAAAAAAAAAAAAAGCCGGCTGTGGTAGCGTGCACACCTGTAGTTCCAGCTGCTTGGAAGGCTGAGCCGGAAGGAACATCTAACCCCAGCAGGTCGAGGCTACAGTAGCTATGAGCATGCCACTGCACTCCTGGGCAACAGAGTGAGACTCCAACCCAAAAAAGAGGTGGGGAGGTTGTTCTAACACAATGCCTGCGAAATAAATTACCGATAAGAAACTTTCATCTTGCAACTTGCTGTATAATCACACTATTTAAAAACAAAGAGTATATCCCCTTAAAATAGCCAGGTGCAGTGGCTCAAGCCTGTAATCCCAGTACTTTGGGAGGCTGAGGTGAGAGGATTGCCTGAGCCCACAGGCTCGAGCCTGGGCAACTTGGCGAGACCTCATCTCTACAATAAATCAAACCATGTGCCAGGCATAGTAGCACGCACCTGTACTTCTGGCTACTAGGAGGGCTGAGGCGGAAGGACCCTCAGAGCCCAGCAGGTCAAGGCTACGGTGGCTGTGAGCATGCCGCTGTCCTCCAGCCTGGGTGACAGAGTGACTCTGACTCAAAAAAAAAAAAAAATTACAGCCAGTTTGCCCAATTCACTTTCAAAGGAAAATAGTATCAGACAAAATATGAATACCCTACTAAATAACTTCATGGTGTTAACTTAAAAGAAACATACATGGTCGAAAACTACGATGAGATTCGGTCTCTCACATGACTGCCACCAGGTAGTGCTTACGGCAGCTGAAATAAGTTATTTGCCGGGCTCGGTGGCTCAGCCTGTAATCCCGCGCCTTAGGGAGGCTGAAGTGAGTGGATTGCCTGAGCCCGCGGGTTTGAGACCCACCTGGGCAGCAAGACCTCGTCTCTACAATAAATCAAAAAATCAGCCGGGCATGGTAGCGCGCACCTGTAATTCCGGCAACTCGGAAGGCTGAGGCGGAAGGATTGCCGGAGCCCAGCAGGTTGAGGCTGCGGTGGCCGGGAGCGGCCACTGCACTCCAGTCTGGGTAACAGAGTGAGACTCCAACTAAAAAAAAAAAAAAAAGAAAAAAAAGAAAGAAGTTCATCATCCTAAAACCCTAACCCTTACAAGGAACCACCTCAAAGGTATGACTCCCCTATCAAATTAATCATTGTTTTGCCTGACAACACCTACACTTGCCCCTTGTCCAGGAAACAGCCCCATGTAATGACTTAAACGGCCGGCACCTGCCTGCGACTGCCGCTCGGCCCCAAGCCCTCCCTCCGGGCCCCACGGCGCTCTGCATCTGTCTGCATGACAGGCACTGTCACCCTGCAAGCACCTCCTTGAGTCTCGTCTCCCCTCCCAGGCAGTGATTCTCCGTCACGTTTGAAGCCTCTTCTAGGACCACCCCGTGCCTGGAACACAGCACGGGCTCAGAAGCTGCTGTGATCCCGCAGGCTGTGAGCTGTGACCACACTAACAGCCTGTTCTCGCAGTCGGTAGGGATGGAGTGTGTTCCCCATCAGGGGTGGTGGAGGCTGGGCGTGGTGGGTCACACCTGCACTCCCAGTTTGCTGGGAGGCTGAGGTGAGAGATCGCTTGAGCCCAGGAACTCGGGGCTACAGCGAGCTACGACCGCACCACTGCGCTCCAGCCCAGGCAGCAGAGCAAGAAAAGGAAGGCTGCCGTCGCAAGGAAATGGGGCCCAGTGAAACTGACCTAGCAATGCTCGCTGTCAGATGGGAGTCAGTTGCCCACACTTAGCTTTAACGCAAAGGAGCTGCACGCAGTTGGCCGGTCAGAGATACGGAAGCTCTCTGCAGCAAAGGCTCCGCTTCGCAGCTGGAAGAGCCCCGCAGGAGAGGGCAGGTGTGGGGGGAGGCGGGGCCCTGGATGTGGGAAGGGGGTGAGCGTGGGGGCAGCGCTGGCCCCGGGGTCCTGCCAGTCTCCCTCTGCGGCAGAGTCATGGTCTTTCGCCCTCTGGCCTCCACTTCTGAGGTCACACCCACACTCCACCTCTCTCCCAGCAGCAGGGAAGGGTCACGGCCCAGCCTCGCCCTCTCCCGCGGCCGCCCCTTGCCGCCCTCCGTCCTGCCAGCCCCAGGCTCCACCCCCTCTCGGGCTTCTGCTGGCCTCCAACACAGGCTGTGCATCCTTGCTCAGCCCTCACAGGGCCTCCCCACAGAGGCCAGCAGTCGTTCAGTGCCGCTCTGGCCGCGCCATGCTCCACTCCCTGGCAAGCAGCAGAGCGGCTGGGACCCTCCTACCTCCAGGGCATGCCGCCCCACCCACACCAACTCCAGCACACCAGTGCCCACGTCCCTGCCACACGCGCTGTCTTCGGGCTCTCTGAATCCGCAGTGGGGCCTCCCAGCTTGCCCTCCTCCCTGCAGCAGTCGTTTCCACACCCGCCTCCCGCTGGCGACTTCCCTGTGGGCCTCAGGGCGCCGAGTCTTCTTCTCCCGTCTCCTGCCGCTACTCCAGGGCACAGAGTCTTCATCCGCAGAGCTCAGTGCCTGCAGGCCAGCCTGGTGGTTACCCGCTTTGTGTCTGGCCCCCCGGACTGGAGGCCCTAAAGCCCACTGCAGGCTGGCGCCCTTGCAGAAGGAAGCCGAGGCAACTGCGTGGCACCTCCAGGGCGAGTGCTCTCCCCACGCAGGGTCGGTGGTTTCTGTAGTTCCTTCTTCACTGGCAAGTCTTTCCAAATATTGTTAAGATCATGGCCAATATTTAAAATCACCACAATAAAAAGCACTAGAATACATTTTTCTACAACACAGAAACAAAGGCATTTCAAATCAAAGCCTCTGCCTGCCTGGATTTTTTACAGCTTCAGAACTCAGAAGCCTGGCTATCACGCATGAAACCGAGCCCTTTATGCTCAAAACCCAGGGGACTCTGAAGGGATTACGGCCCCCACGAAGGCAGAAATGACGAGAACGCAGCCAGAGAAGGGATTATAGGACGTATGACCAGAGCTGATGCGGCGAGCTGGCACCCGCGACCGCCCAGAGCAGGCCCGTGTTCCGGAGGGCAGTTGCTTCCTCGTGGACACAGCGCCCTGGCCGGCACCCGCTGCGAGCCAAAGCCTGGCGCAGGCAGAGAGCTTGTCACTTCACACAGAACTGCATTCTGAAGACAACAGCAATATGAGCACGCTAAGCGGGCGGGGTCTTGCCCCTCTCAGGATGCACTGCTGTCTCCCAGCTGGCGCTGCCCCTGCATGGTGGAGTCCTTCTCTTCGTGGAATGCCAGCAGCAGGGAGTGGTCCCACAGCAGAGGTTCAGCCCTTCCTCGGGGTTCTTAGTCCTACCTGGTTGCAGACCCAAACAGCCCAGTAAGCCTCTCAGGCTGCAGGAAACACGTGGTCAGGACTGCAGCAGACGCGCCTCTGGGTGTCGGCGACTTGCGAGCGTTGCAGGGAAGCTCGGGCTCGGAGGAGCTGCACAGCGCAGGACTGCAGGCCTAGCCAGCCGAAACAACCCTGGGGCTGGGAGCGCGCCCCCCCCAGGTCTCCCGCAATGCAGATGCTCAGGCATCCCTCCAGGCTTCAGGAGAGACTCGGACAGCGGCCAGCTTCTGCGGGAATGACCCGCCAGGACCTGCTACCCTGAGGCTCTCCCAAGTGCAGCCCTTCCCCTGTGGTTCCCTCGGCCTGAAGTGCTTGAACCCTCCGGGCTCTCACGAGGCGGCCCGAAGCGCCCCTGCGTGCTCCCACTAGACCCCAGTTCACTCCTTCCGTCTGGATGATGACTGTGGTCAGGACTCGCCAGCGTTCCTCAAGGACTTGCACCACACGCCCGGCAGAATTCTGCCTTCCACACTGCTCTGCGTGGCACAAACATTGCCGGGAGCTGTTGGAACCTCAGGACCTGGCGGTCTGGGTCCCAGCCCTGCCAGCAGAGCGATCCAAGGCCACGGAGACTTCACTGACACGCACTCTCCTGGGCTCCTCGACGGCATGCCCCTTCCTGATCTCATGGAGGCCGCCCTCCAGAGAGAACAGACAGCAAGCATCACTCAGGAAACCAAGATCCACAGCAATACCCCAGGCAGGAGCTGGGTCCTGGACGACACACCAGAGAGCCCCTCCCTCGGGCCAGACGCGGGCAAGGCCTCTGCAGAGCTCAGCTCGCGCCCACAGCAGCTGGCACTCAGGCTGCGCCGAGGCAAGGGAGGCCCTGGGGCAGGCGGGCTTCCACAGCGGAAGGAGCAGGTGCCGCGGGGGGTGACTTGCCGCTTTCCAGCCCATGAGGAAAGGAATGCACGCAAGGAAAGGCATAGATGCAGAGGAGCCACACTCTACCTGAGGTCACGCGTCTGGGTCTGCATCACGGGCAGGGGCCGGGCAGGGGCCAGGCAGGGGCAGAAAACAGCGCGGGGCTGAGACCCGGGAGACCAGGCTCGGCCCTGATGCTAATGACACGGTTGCCCTTGGGCCAAACACTCGCGCTCATCTGGAAAATAAGACCCCGGGGCTGGGCTCCCCACTCAAACATCAGTGTGGGTGCCGGAGTGAGAGAACGGAGAGACTGGACAGAGCCACCAGGAAGACCATGCAGACCGACACGCTCAAGGGGGAGACACCACGGGGCTTGAGGGGAATCCGGGACACGCAAGCAGTCTCAAAATGGGGGGCAAAAATCGGGGGCCTTTGGAGGGCAGCACCTGGCGGCACACTCGGAACTTGCTTCTCCCGATCAAGCCGTCAACCCAAGCTTCTATCTAGAAGTTTTGAGACGGCTGCATCACAGTTTGCGGGAGAAATGTCCTGAGCTGTGGCAAACAGGCGACCAGCTCTTCCACCACGACAGCGCCCCTGCCCACCCCGCGCTGAGCGATCGGCAGCTTTTGACCCAAAACAGCATGGCCCCCATGAGCCCCACCTCTATTCACCCAGTCTTGCCCTGAGTGACTTTTTTTGTTTCCCCAGATGAAAAAAATCCTCAAAGGGAAATGTCTTGCCAACGTGGAAGAGGTGGAACAAAAATGGCAGAAGCACTAAAAGGCATCAAAATCGGCGAGTTCAAAAACCGTTTTGAGCGGTGGGAAAAGCACCTCGATAGGTGGGTTGCATCCGATGGAGAGGATGCTGGAGATGACTAGGTTTACAAGCAAGAATCACAATTTTTATAAATAAATTCCAGTTTTGGGGGGATCCCTAGGTTTTAAAACATAGCTGAAACCATGTTACTCTTTTCACTTAACCCTTTCCCAGTCAGGAACGGTGGCTCATGCCTGCAATCCCAGCACTTTGGGAGCCTAGGGGTTCAAGACCAGCCTGGGCAACATGGCAAGACCTCGTCTCTACAAGAAATAAAAAAAAAAATTAGCCAGGCATAGTGACATGTGCCTATAGCCCCAGCTACTTGGAAGGCTGAGGCAGAAGAATCTCCTGGGCCCAGCAGGTCAAGGCCGCACTAGCCATGAGTGTGCCACTGCACTCCAGCCTGGGTGACAGAGTGAGACTCCAACTCAAAAATAAAAAATTTCCTCGTGTTATTAAAAACTTTATAGCTGCCACTCTAAATGGTTGTATCATATTCACAGACAGATTTAGTTACCCACTCTTCAATGCTGGACTTTCGGATTGCTTATAATTTTTTTCTATTTTCAAAAATGTTTAGTCCCTCAAAATGTGAAGAGCAGAATTACCATACAATCCAGCAACTCCACTTCTGAGTAGACACCCCAAGAGAACTAAAAGCAGAGCCTGGAACAGGTACCTGTGCACCCATGTTCACAGCAGTGTCACTCACAATAGCTGAAAGGTAGAAACAACCCAAGTGTCCATCAACAGATGGACAAGCAGGCATGGCAGACACCTACCACGGAATATGGCTCAGCCATAACCAGAAGGAATTTCTGACACATGCTTCAGCATGAACCTTGAGGCCATTACACAAAATAAAGTAGGTCAGTCACAAAAAGACAAACGACGCACGATTCCACTTACATGAGGTGCCCAGAGCATCAAAATCACAGAAGCAGAGAGCAGATGGTGGAGTCAGGGGCTGGGAGGAGCCATGGGCACCAAGTCTCCATTCTGCAGGACGAAGAGAGCTCCGGAGGGGGCACAGCCATGCGCGTAAACTTCACGCTGCCGAATTGGACCCTTACAACAGTGAACCGGCACATTCTATGCTACATGTGTTTCAGCAACTTTTTAAAACCAAATGAAAATTTAAGGGAACATCTCTATGTTTTAAGTTTGCCATGTGCTTCCCATTTGCTCCTGAGATGAGATTTCTGGGAGTTCAGCTACTTGGTGAAGCGACAGCCAAAAAGCACCAGGTCCTTAAACACAGGCAGCATGAGCAGCGGCCACGCTGCTCTCCAGTAAGGGGACGCCAAGGAGCGCTGGCATAAGGACACACAAGGGCGCCTGTCCCCCACTCTCACACCCGCTTCACTTCACTAGCCTTCACTCAGTCGATGCACAACCTATTCTGAGCTGGCCTTGGAAGGAGGCAGCCACCGCGGGAGGCCCGGCCCGCATGGGACTTCGCTTCCCGGGGAGAGGCAGAGAAAATAGAATGAAGGAAAGAAGAGAAACAGGACTCACAGGACACGGCGCAGTGGACAAAAATGCAGGTGGGAGGGCAGGAACGTGTTGCGAGGAGAGCTGGAACTTCAGGACGGCAGGACAGCCCCAGCCACGCGGTGGCATCTGGCAGCGATGGGGGAGGGAGGGGCAGACCGCGGCCACCTGGGGAAGAGGAGCCGCGGACACAGGCCCAGGGAAGCGCATGCGGGGGCCTGCAGTGTCCGGGAGGCCAGGAGGCCAGGGTAAGGCCAGGGCGACCGCAGCAGGCGGGCGGGGCAGAGGCGAGGCAGTCAGAGGCAGAACTGTGCCTCCAGGCCCGCGACAGCCCCCGCCAGTGCCACTTCTCCCCTGGTTATTTTCAGCAAAGGCAAGGCTGCACTCCTGAGATCACATGAGGCTCTGACAGCCTGGGAAGACGCACGTCAGATCTCAGGATGAGCAGCCTGGCAAAGGGAGGCCCTGAGGAATCAGGAAAACAAGGGGTGCCATCCTGGAGTTTCCCAGAAGTCAAACAGTGGGTCGTTCAGTCACCTAAACGCACCACGAGGCCCCCCAGACCAGTGGGGCTCAGGGAGGAACGGCAGCAGCGGAAGTGGACAGGACCCAAAAGGCAGAAGGCATTTTCGAGACCGACCCACAAAGCCTGGCAGCGAGACGCGGGCAAGAGCGGAAATCCACGTGGGCCACAGGCCACGCGAGAGCGGGAGCGATGGCTCGCCGGGCGTCCCCTCAGTGCCGAAAACGCTGCTCAGCGAAGGCCTGTGGGCCCGGGCGACTCGAAGAGTGGCTGCCCAGGAGGAAAGCGGACCCCGGGAAGGAGGGACGAGGCCAGGCGGCAGGGGAAGACGGCCAGGAGCCAAGAAGGGCGGTGCCAGACACCGGAGGGACTGGGGACCACACGAGCGCTACAGAGCCCGCTGGGGAGAAGGGGCCTTGCCGCCACGGGGGAGGGCCCACTGCCGCGAGGGGCCTCACTGCACGGGGGAGCTCACTCCCGCCAAGGCCGCAAAGGGCCGGGAAGGCCGGGTGCGGGCGGGACTGCGTGTGGCAACAAAGAAGTCCCTGGTGGGGACGGCTTGCGGAGGAGCGACGGAGGGAAGCAGCCAGCTGCTCGGACGGCATCCTGCAGTGAAAGGAGCCAGGAAGCACCGAGCAGCACGATGCCAGACACAGCCTCCAGAAACCCCGCACTCGCCCGCCCGAGTGGCGGGGCCGGGTGAGCCTTCGGGAGGTATTCCCGACACCCAGCCCAGCCAGGGTCCCCACCAACGAGGGGTCGGGTGAATACAGGAGAGCTCTCGTCCACGCCGTGGTTGAAAAGGAAGCAAATTTGCTACTCATGCCTGGTTTAGGGAGCAGCCTTGAGAGGTCACAAAGAAATAACTGCTGGCTTTTTGAATATTTAGCTAATGTGAGATAAACCAGCTTAAGTCAATTAAAGTTATTTGGGCCAGGCGCAGTGGCTCAGTCCTGTAAGCCCAACACCAGGAGGCTGAGGTGGGAGGAGTGCTTGAGCCCGGGAGTTCAGGGCCAGCTTAGGCAACGAAGCAAGACCTCGTCTCTACCAAAAAATTACCTGGGCCTGGTGGCACGCACCTGTAGTCCCAGTTACTCGGGGGCTGAGGCAGAAGGACTGCCTGACTCAAGAGGTCAAAGCCACAGTGAGTCGTCATTGTGCCACTGCACTCCAGCCTGGGAGACTGAGAGAGACCCGACTCCAAAACAAACAAAAATAGCTCTCTGTTCGAGACCCACCCGGGCAACTTGGTGAGACCTCATCTCTACCATAAATCAAAAATTAAGCCGGGCTCAGTGGCTCAGCCTGTAATCCCGCGCCTTTGGGAGGCTGAGGTGAGTGGATTGCCTGAGCCCACGGGTTCGAGACCCGCCTGGGCAGCGAGACCTCATCTCTAGAATAAATCAAAAATTAGCCGGGCGTGGTAGTGCATGCCTGTAAATCAGGCTACTTGGAAGGCTGAGGCGGAAGGATCGCCGGAGCCCAGCAGGTCGAGGATCGGTGGCCGGAAGCGGCCACTGCACTCCAGTCTGGGTGATGGAGTGAGACCCCAACTCAAAAAAAAAAAAAAAATTAGCCAGGCGTGGTAGCGCGTGCCTGTAGTTCCAGCTACTTGGAAGGCTGAGGCGGAAGGATCGCCGGAGCCCTGCAGGTCGAGGCTGGGGTGGCCGGGAGCGGCCACTGCACTCCAGTCTGGGTGACAGAGTGAGACTCCAACTCAAAAAAAAAGAAAAAAAAAGCTCTCTGTCGCTTGCCTACGTTTCTCTGATTCCACTGAGGCTCTCCTCCGAGGCCCATAATCCAAATGGAGGGCCAACACCGGGGCTGCGCTGTAGAGTCAGCGGCTCAAAATGTGGACACTCCTCTACTAGCAAGGAACGGAGGAGGTAAGAGACGCATCCGTCCTCCAGCATGCATGGGACGATTGAAGAGCAGCTCTGTCTGTAAGCAGAGCAGACGTCACCCTCTTCCCAAGCACTTAGTTCTCTTGGTAAGCAGAGGCACAATCCACTGCCATTATTTATGGCATTTTATCTCCCACATCCAATCTGGGAGAGAAATTTTTTTTTTTTTTTGAGTTGGAGTCTCACTCTGTCACCCAGACTGGAGTGCAGTGGCCACTTCCAGCCACCGAGCCTTGACCTGCTGGGCTCCGGTGATCCTTCCGCCTCAGCCTTTCAAGTAGCTGGAACTACAGGCGCGCGCTACCACACCCGGCTAATTATTTTGATTTATTGTAGAGATGAGGTCTCGCCTGCCCAGGCGGGTCTCGAACCCGCGGGCTCAGGCAATCTACTCACCTCAGCCTCCCAAAGGCGCGAGATTACAGGCTGAGCCACCGAGCCCGGCTTGGGAGAGAAAATTTACTCTCTTCTATCAAATTGCCTAAAGATTGACCATGTCAGTAACCAGCCGTGGGTACTTCACTCCCCACATATGAAAGTGGCAAGTAAGGCCAGGCTCGGTGGCTCAGCCTGTCAACCCAGCGCTTTGGGAGGCCAAGGTAAGTGGACTGCCCGAGCCCGCGGGTTCAAGACCAGCCCGAGCTACTTGGCAAGACCTCATCTATACAGTAAATCAAAAAAAGCCAGACATGGTAGCACATGCCTGTAGTTCCAGTTACTCGGAAGGCTGAGGTGGAAGGATCGCCGGAGCCCAGCAGGTAGAGGCTGTGGTGGCTGGGGGTGACCACTGCACTCCAGTCTGGGCGACAGATTGAGACTCCAACTCAAAAAAAAAAAAAAGTTAAAATACTTAGGAATAAAGTCGAACAAAAGGACTGCAAGTATGCTGCAAACTACTCAACAATGGAGAAGGAAAATAAAGAAGGCCTAAATTAGTGAGCTAAACCCCTGTTTATGGATGGAAGATTTCACATCGTCAACACTGCAATACTCCCCAAACTGATCTACAAATTCAGTACACCATCAAACTTGCAACTGCCTTTTGCAGAAATGCGTAAGTTTATCTCTGAAAAGTTTATCTGGAAATGCAAAACCCATCTCAGAAAAGAAGAGCGAAGTTAAAGGATTCAAAGTTCCCACTTTAAAACTAGCTGTGGGCCAGGCACAGTGGCTCACACTTGTCATCCCAGCAGTTTGGGAGACGGAGGTGGGCGGATCGCCTGAGCCCAGGGGTTCGAGACCTGCCTGGGCGACTTGGCGAGACCTCATCCCCACAGAGAATCAAAAAATGAGCCGGGTGTGTGGGTGCACGCCTGTGGTTCCAGCTACTCGGAAGGCTGAGGCAGAAGGATGGCCTGAGCCCCGCAGGTCAAGGTGGAGGTGGCTGTGAGCGTGCCATTGCACTCCAGCCCAGGCGATGGAGTGAGAGGCCGACTCAAAAACAGCAACAGAAAAGAAAAGAAAATGGACTAGCAACACAGATGCCAAAATGATGAAAGTCTCAGACAACACAAGCATGTGCATTTCTGTCACCTCGGCTCAGGCAACAGCCCCTTAGCTATGACACCAAAGGCATCAGTGACAGAAGAAAACACACACAAGACTGGGCTTCACCCACACTCAAAACTTTCCTGCCACAAAAGTCCCTGCAAGAAGGTGAAAAGACAACTCAAAGGACGGAATAAAGAATTTGCAAATCATGTATCTGCAAGTGACTGGCATCTGGAATATGAAAATCACTCTGATGATTCAACAGACAACAAACGGCCCAAATTAAAAATGGGCCAACGAACTGCACAGACACGTCTCCAAAACAGAGACAGAAATGGCCAGTGAGCACGCCAAGAGGTGCTCGACATCACCAGCCAGGGGAGGAGCAGGTCAAAGCCACAAGGAGATATGGCCTCATACTCACCAGGATGGCCCCAATTTTTTTTAGGGCAGTAACAGGTATTGGTAAGAACATGGAGAAACTGGAACCCTGACACGTTGCTGGTGGGAATATAAAATGGTGCAAACACTTTGGAAAAGAGTTGGGCAGTTTCTCAAAAAGTTGACAATAGAGTGACCACATGACCCACCAATTCTACTCCTACACGTATACCCAAAAGAACGAAAAGCACACGCCCACACAAAAACGTGTCCACTGGTGTTCACACGGCAGCAGTATGAGCACAATGGCCAAAAGAAGAAACAGCTGGAATGTCCACAACTGAAGACTGATGACAAAAGGGGCAGCCACGAAACGGAGCGTTTGGCCATGAAGGGAACACCGGCACGAGCCACAACGCGAAGGCACCTTGAACGCCCACGGTAACCCAAAGAAGCCAGTCGCAAAAGGAGTCGTGGCAGTCACATGAAACGTCCAGAGAGGCCAATCCAGAGGGACAGCGAGTCCGCTGCCAGGGACTGGGGGTGGGGACGGGTGCTGTCCTTAGCAAGGACGGAAGGGCCTGAGCGGGGTGACAGCAGGGACGGCTGCACAGCCTTGTGCAAAAGCCCCAAAGCCACCAAATCACGCACTTGAAAGGGGGGACTGCAGGGTCTATGAGCCACACCTCGATTTTCACAGTCTGAAAACGGCCGTCTGTCTCGGCAGCAGAGGTTCCTAAGGGGCAAGGGAATCGCGAGGCTCCTTGGAGCGCGCAGAGGCCAGTTTCCGAGATCAGGACTCTCGGCGTTCTCCGCAAACCTGAGTTCTTTCCGGGTGTGTCAAGCACAAGTTAACACAGAGATTTCTGCAGGGGTTGGCGGCAGCCACCCCACCCACACACAACCACCACTCTCGCTCTTCCCATGGTTCCTTCCGGTGCACAATCCGTGAAATAATCCACGTAAGTTTCCCCCTAAGTTACCACTGAAGGGTCGTGGCGAGCTGACAGCTGTGATTTTCTTGACCCTTTCTTCTCCATGCCTGGCCCCGAAGTGTCAGACACTTAAGCCATTTCCCATTTCTCACTGCTTCGGGATAAGGGGCGCAATTCATGTGCAATACGAAAAGCCAACACAGCTCTCTTCTTCTCTTCGGTCACCAAACTAAGATTTCCAGGGGAAAATTACCAGCCAAACGGTAGAACTAACTTATTACAACACGTGGTTATCTTCCAAGGTATTACAAACACACACTGCTGTAAGCAACACAAACTTGCTCTATTAAACATTGCAGTTTTCTGCATTTTTGGTGCAATGTTAAAAAAAAAAATACCAGAGTTATTTGAGATCTTCCTTTTGTCTTAAATTTTGGCTAGTCAAGGGTTTCCAAAATCCATGAACACTGCTCTATTTCTCTTAAAGTCTGTTGTCTTTTTCAGTCACCTGTGGTTAAAGAGAATGAATTATTTAAACTCTATTCTTATTCTAAGGAAAGTAGAACATCAACAAATTGTTCTGTTTTCCTTAAAAATATGCATGCATGCAGCCATCTTATCAACTGCTAGAAAAACAACAGAGCTTAGAGTTGAAGTGAAAGAAAAAACATAAACGTCTATAGTCATGAACCACTTCTAGGATAGTAACGTCCATAACAACCAGGCACTCTCACGCCCAAGGTATCTGCTTGGCCATCAATCTCCAGACGGGAAAAAGACCAGCGGCCAGTGTTGGGGCTGAATGTGCCCTCCCCATGGCCCGCCTTCTTGAGCAGACCAGTGCATTGCATAAGGCCAGGAGGCACCGGGAGGAACCCATGCGGGCCCCTCTGAGCCTGTCCATCTTCTGCCCCGTGAGAATGCAGCAAGAAAGCCCGCACCAGACGCTGTACCACGGCGCCTTGACCTTGGGCTTCCAGCATCCCAAACTGTGAGATGCACATGTCCGTTAATTATGAGCTACCCAGGCTGTGGCATTTTGTCCAGCAGCACCACAGACTAAACAACCTAGAGACTTGACAAAGCATTGCTGTCACAGAAATGGCAGCTCCAAAGTACTGCGCCAAATACTACTTGAAACATTTAATATTCATTATCACATAATTCTTATTACATGCAGTGAGCTGGAAAGTATCCATTTCACTATGAACAACATGGAGGGTCAGGAGGAGAGGGTGCTCGTTTAGGGGGGTCAGGAGAGAGAATGTTTGTTAGGGGCTCAGGAGGAAATGTGCTTGTCTAGGGGTTCAAGAGAAGAGGGTGCTCGTCTAGGGAAGTTAGAAGGAGAGGGTGCCAGCCCACCCCCCCCAGGAGGAACACCCTGTTCCTCAGCTTTGCAGTGTGGGTGGACCCCCCATGGCATGGCAGGGCAGGTTTCAAAGAGAAACCTGCCCAACTATGCTGACAGCGAGAAGGGCCAAGCCTGATGAGTGAGACCCCCATCCGCTCTGCAGCAGCACTGGGGACCCCCGTAGCAATGACGTACAGCAGGCAGTGGGCTGGTGTCCGTGAGCCATCTCCCGGAGGGAGCCACGACCGTCAGCATGGCCGTCAGCGGGCTAGTGTCACCTGGTCAGCCAGCCGTGCCCTCCGCCCTCCCACAGACATCCAGGGGGGCCCGGGTGGTGCTGAGAGGAGGCCCCTTCCTGTCTCTTCTCCTCGAGTCGCCGGGACCCGGGCCTCGCCAGAAACAGAAGATGAGAAGATAATACTTAAAGTCAGCTGCACTCAACCCCTGCGAGCAAGTCTCAGTTGGAAGTTCACTGCCGACTTATATTTACATGCATATAAACATGTGTGTGTATTTAGAGGAAAGGACCCCTTCGGGAAAAAAATCACTTTATACGTAACTAAACATCTAAGTAGAGTCCAAAGGTTTGTTCTTAAAAGTTTAAGTAAGCCAGGCTCGGTGGCTCAGCCTGTAATCCCGCGCCTTCGGGAGGCTGAGGTGAGTGGATTGCCTGAGCCCGCGGGTTCGAGACCCGCCTGGGCAGCGAGACCTCATCTCTGCAATAAATCAAAAAATCAGCCGGGCGTGGTAGCGCGTGCCTGTAATTCCAGCTACTGGGAAGGCTGAGGCGGAAGGATCGCCGGAGCCCAGCAGGTCGAGGCTGCGGTGGCCGGGAGCGGCCACTGCACTCCAATCTGGGCGACAGAGTGAGACTCCAAGTCAAAAAAAACAACAAAAAACAAAAGTTTAAGTAGTCCAAGAGCAGATAAAAAGCATAAAACACAGGCGGGCAAAGTGGCTCATACTTGTCATCCAACCACTTTGGGAGTTGAGCCCAGAAGTTTGAGACCAGCCTGGGCAGCATGCAACACACTACTCAAAAGAATAAACAAGCACAGTAAAATAAAATATGATGTGGGGTCAGTCTGTTTGTGGGCTTTCCAGTTAATTATATTTTTAATTGTGTTCAGATTTACTGACAATCAAAACTACCCAGACCCTCGCCATAGTTTGGGATGTCGCCACTCAGAATTTAAATCATGCCAAGGCCCTATGGGGGGAGGGAGGTGGTGTGCACTGCCCATAAAAACCAAGAAAAAAGGCCACACGAGGCCCTCTCCCGTTCGGTCCAGATCGCACTCAACCGGAGCCCGTGTTCAGCCACCAGTCCTCCAGCCTCAGGGTCCGAGCTCAGGCTTGGGTGATCCTAGTAACACAGTGGCTTCCACAACTCAGGCACGGCCTTCCGTAAGAATTCAGCTTATGTGGCTTTTTAGAGCTGGGGGGAGGGGCCACAGATGCATGAAGGAACACGGGCTCCAACGCGCTGATGAACGCTTCATCAGGAATTGTACAACCAGTACTGTGAACCGTAATGGAGCCAAGTAAGTCTCGCCCCGCAGTCCCAAATCCAATCACTAGGACTCTCACGGAGACACGGTGAGAAAATGCAGCACTACGGGGCTTGCCTAGAACCTAGGAAGACATCATGGGGTTTGAAGGTGTGGATGGCGTCCAAAACATACCAAGTCTCAGAGAAATGTCTTGCGTCAGTCGGCTAAGCTTCAAGTCCTCGAGACCCAAGACCCACTTCCCAAAACACCCTCCTAGCCTGACCACGGCACGGCAAAAAACCTCAATTAAATGAAGATAAAATAAAACACAAAGTAAAGTAAAATGAGCTCACACACTGGGACTTACTTTCTGTTTAACAAGATGCCTGTCAAAGACTGCTTGAATCCAGGACATTTAAAATGCTGCCATTGTCCAGGCGCAGTGGCTCAAGCCTATAATCCCAGCATTTTGGGAGGCCAAGGCAAGAGGATCGCCTAAACTCAGGGGTTCGAGACCAGCCTGGGCACCTTGGTAAGACCTCATCCCTACAATAAATCAAGAAATAAGCCAGACATGGTAGCACGTGCCTGTAATTCCAGCTACTTGGAAGGACCACCTGAGCCCAGGAGGCCGAGGCTGAGGTAGCCATGAGCGTGCCACCGCACACCAGTCTGGGTGACAGAGTGAGACTCCAACTCAAAATAAAATAAAATGCTGCCATCAATTCACAAGACAAATAACAACCAACGGCAACCCTGACAGTCTGCTTTTTCCACTGACGAGCCACCTTTAGTGCAGAACACCTTGGGACCAAGAGACTGGTCTGCTAGGGAGGAAAGAACTCCAGTCCAGAAGTCACGGTTCTGGCCCAGCAGATGCCGCTGGCAAGGAGGCAGCCCTCAGTAAACTTGCTTCCCGCCCCCCACCCCAGGACTCACTCTCCTGATTCCAGAGGGTAACCAGACCAGCACCTCCCAGACTCACCTCAGCATGAGAATTACCCGGGGGACCTGTCGGCCGCAGGACCCCAAGGCGCCTGCCCGGAGATCTCTTGTTAAGCGACCCAATTAACTATCGCCATCCAGTAAGTTTGGCCAGCACTGATCTAGACCATGCTCAAGCTGCCCGCCTTCCAGCTCCGATTCATTCTGTCTGGAGATCGCATCATGACATTCTTAAAGCTCGCAAAACTAGAATACACCAGCACTTAAGCACGTGGACGCTCAAGATCACAAAACAAACATATCCACTCCCTGTGACGCCATCCACCCCTTCAAACACCATAATGTCTTCCTAGGCTCTAGGCAAGCAGAACGCCTGATACGTTAAGAAAAAATGTACCTCACATGAAGCTCTCAGCATATTCTGTGGAGGGCTGTGGAGTTACAGAGTGGCCTGCCTTCTACCTGGGCGAGAACCCAGCATGCAATCTCCCCTGGAGAACGGGATCTGGCGATCTCCCTGCCCCCATTAAGAAAAGGTAAAGAGAAGCCAGGCTCAGTGGCTCAGCCTGTAATCCCGCACTTGGGGAGACTGAGGTGAGTGGATTGCCTGAGCCCGCGGGTTCGAGACCCACCTGGGCAACTTGGCGAGACCTCATCTCTACAATTAAAAAAAAAAAAAAACTAGCTGGGCATGGTAGTGCACGCCTGTAGTTCCAGCTACTTGGAAGGCTGAGGCGGAAGGATCGCCGGAGCCCATCAGGTCGAGGCTGCGGTGGCCGGGAGCGGCCACTCAAAAAAAAAAAGAAAAGGTAAAGAGGCTGGTGAGCCCGCAGCCATAAGCAGCAAGCTCTGCACACTGGAATGCAGCGGGCCAGGACGGAAGAGAGAGCGCCTTGGGCTTCCAGCCCCGGCTGTCAGGTGCCTGCGCGGAGGCCCGCACGGCCTCTCCTTCACCACACTCTGCCTGGCCGGCTTTCTAAAATTCTCACGGTCCTCTAGCAGCGGCCACTGAGCTTAGTCTCTTACTGAGACCCTCGAGTGGCTACGAGACGAACCAGAGAGCAAGCTAAGGCCTGCCTGAACGGGCGCAGAGGCCACGGGGACGGATGCCTGCAGGCGGCAGTGACCGCCCAGAGAGCTGCAAGCCACGTAAGCCAAGCCAAGCCGAAAAGGCTGAACACTCCCAACCCTTGAGCAAAAGCAAATGAGATACCCAGAGCGAAACCCAGAGTGACAGCAGTGGCAGAGCAGCCCACCGGGGAGCACACCAGCACAGCACAAGGACACGCGTCATTTTCAGAACAAGTCCTACACTCAGGATCACAGGCACAAATCTGGTTTGGTTCCACGGCCAACAGGGCACTTGTGGCCGGGCGCCGTGGCTCCTGCCTGCAATCCCAGCACCTTGGGAGGTTGAGGTGAGAGGACCGCTTGAGGTCAGGAGTTCCAGACCAGCCTGGGCAACATAGCAAGACCTCGCCTCTACAAAAAAATTTAAAAGTGAGCCAGGCGTAGTGGCGTACATCTGGAGTCCCAGGTACTTGGGAGGCTGAGGTGGAGCGTTAGAGCCCAGGAGTTCAAGGTTACAGTGAGCAATGACCATGCCACTGCACTCCAGCCTAGATGACAGAGTAAGACAGACCCGGATTTAAGAAAAGGGGGGGGACACCAACTGTTTTGCACACAGAAGCACTGTTTCATGCCACGTACATTTACACATTTCTTTTCCAGCAGGCTCTGAGGCAATGCTGAGGCAAGAGACAGCTCAGAGGAGCAGAAACCAGGGTCTGGGGGTCACACGGGCGGTCAGGAGAGCTCCAGCGTCACACAGACCTGAGCCAAAACCCCAAATCAACAACTGACGGTGCGGCCTCGGACACGTCATTTAACACAAGACTTCATCTCCTCATTGCAAACTGGAGATCGCATGTCACTCACCCATGGCAAGGTTTAAACAAAGCACCAAGCCCGGGATCCCAGCAGGCGTAACTGGGTAAGTGACCATCACCATTGTCATGATCAAACTGTGAACTGGGCGCAAGTACTACCTTCCGGCCTCAAGGAAAGCTAAGAGTTTCCTGGTAGCCAGACAAAAAAGTTCTGATCATTAGAAAGAAGACATTCATCATTTGAATCCAGCTTGACAGTGTAGGGACACCCTGTTTCTTAAAGGGGGGGACAGGGAGAAGGGGGAGAGGGCGGGGGAGGGGGGAGTGGGAGGCCAACACCACGAGAGGCGCACACACTAGCACGAAGGCAGCGTTTCTCCCCCCATCACAGACCCTTCTGCTTCCACACCCCCAACAAAGAACACCCCACTCCAGCTCTGTCCAGTCACACACAAGAAAGGCTTTAGTACAGATGTTCTTAATCAGGAAGGGCAATTTTCAGCGAGATCCGGACTGGCGATCAAACCAGTTTAGGGGAGTTACAGTTGGTGCTGTGGCGAGTCCTTGTTTTTCGTTTCTGTTTTCTGGAAAGGGAGGAAGAAGTCTTCAAATCATCCAACACACCATTATTCAACAGAGAAAAACAACAGAAGGTTGGCTGTTAACATTATGTCATAACTGCATTAGAAAATGAAGAAGAAAAAAATCCGGTGAAATGTTTTAACTCATACACCAAAAAGAACTAGTATAACCGGCAGTGAGGTTAAAGTGACCAAACCCCTCAAAAAAACCTCAGGAACAGGAAGATGAAAAACCAAGTCTCCCTAAGGGCGAAGTAACACACACCCACTCCATCCTAGTGAGACGGGGGTGTGAACTTCTCGCTGCCACCGACGCCTCTGCTGCTCTTCCGGTGCCACCGGCCCGAAGGGGTACCCGGGACCTCCGCTGCCTTCCTAGCCAGATGCAGCGTTCCGGTTAACGGCAAGAGAAGGCTCTGTGTGCTGTTGTTTTTTGAGAATTCATGGGGAAACATCAGCGAGTCAATCACTTGAAGAACAGACTTCCAAAAACCACCGTGAGAGGCGATTTTAGAGGAAAGAAAGGTCCTCATGAAAATGTTATCAGTCATAGGGAAACTGCTCAAGAACAACCCAAACCAAATTTCAAAATAATGCAAATTTTGAAATGCTGCGTAGGGGAAGGATCGACGAGCTGTGAGGCAGAGTAACTAAATTCCCAGAGAAAAACTATACGGGTGTGAAGAAAAGACTTCAGCAGAACCCACACGCTGGGTTATCGATCCATTGGGAAATGTGCGAAAATTCCGATAATGGAAAAACCATAGAGTACATCGTCTGCGCCGACATGGGGAAATTTGGCAACAAAAAGACTCTCAGAGGCATTTCCAAGCTTCTGAATATCTCTCTCTACAGGTATCACCGCAGAACCAAAAGAGAGACTGCCCAGTGCCCTAAGGAACAACTTAGTGCCAGCACAACACTCCCTAAGAAGTAGTCACCAGAGACACTGGACATCTTCTCTCTACTCCGTAAGAATCTAGAAGAACTTCCGTCTGCTTTGAAATGCCAATTGCCACTCTCCAAAGCACGTTCTGCTCTACTCCTTCACATGAAAAGTGCTGCAATGTGACCCTGTTCTAGAGGGCACCATCAGTCAGAAGCCAGGAAACAGGACAACCACACACCCTTGGAGTATGTTCTGGGCATCGCATCAGCACACTGGCACCAGGCACACATGGCCTCTTCTTTTTTTTTTTTTTTTTTTCCGAGTCGGAGTCTCACTCCATAGCCCAGGCTGCGGTGCAGTGGCACGCTCATGGCCACCCCAGCAGCGACTTGCCAGGCTCTGGAGATCCTTCCACCTCAGCCTTCCAAGTAGCCAGAACTACAGGCATACGTTACCACGCCTGGCTAATTTTTTTTCTTTTTTGGGATTTGTTGTAGAGACAAGGTCTCACCATGTTGCCCAGGCTGGTCTCGAACCCGCAGGCTCAGGCAATCCTCTCGCCTCGGCCTCCCAAGGTGCTGGGATGACAGGCCTGACCCACAGTGCCGGCACATGTGGCCTCTTCTATCAGTGACCAAAAATGCTGCCTGAAGAGGGAAACAGTGCCAAGGACTACCAGGTCACGAAAGGCCACACGCATAGCAATTAAGAGACTAGGCATCCCTCGTTCAAGTAACACCAGCTGTTGACGGACACGCTCAGAACCTCAACTGCGGCCCTGGAGCTGCCAATTACCTGCTCATCATGTGGTCAAGCCACGACGTAGGACGTGAGGAGCAAGCAGGGCGACTCCACACTCGCTTCTCTCCCAACCACTAACCGGGAGACACGTGTCTCTCTGACGTGCCAGGTGAGGTTAAAAAAGAACTTTCGAACGGAAAGAGCCAAGTGTAAACAAGAGATGGAGGGGTTCATCCCATTGTTCAAAGTTCAAGCTTCTGCAAGAACCACACGGTTTGGGAAATGCTCCGGTTTGGGAAATGCTCCACGTTGTCAGATAAATGTAAGCAAGCAATGAAGAAAGCTGCAGGGGGCACAGCCTCAGAAAAGGTTAACATGCCTGTCTTTCCACGTTTCATATTCACAACTAACTTTACTTTTTAAACACACACACCCCTCTTTTCCAGCGAAGGCAAGTAAGTCACAACCAAAATGAGCCCCTACCCCAGAAGCAGACACCAGCCCTTCCCCAGGAACGGAAGCTATACCAAAAAGGTACTTCCTGCAACATCAGTGTGGATGTTCAGGAAGGCGGGAGAGGGCTGTGCAGGGTTTAGAAAAGCTATTTAAGGCCGGGCTCGGTGGCTCAGCCTGTAATCCCGCGCCTTTGGGAGGCTGAGGTGAGTGGATTGCCTGAGCCTGCGGATTCGAGACCCGCCTGGGCAACTTGGCGAGACCTCATCTCTACAATAAATCAAAAAATCAGCCGGGCGTGGTAGCGCGTACCTGTAGTTCCAGCTACTCGGACGGCTGAGGCGGAAGGATTGCCGGAGCCCAGCAGGTCCAGGCTGCGGTGGCCGGGAGCGGCCACTGCACTCCAGTGTGGGCGACAGAGTGAGACTCCGACTCAAAAAAAACCAAACAAACAAAAGAAAAGCTATTTAAGACGTTTTCCAAATACCTGTGACGCCGGGCTTGGTTGGCCCCCCGCTTTCGCCTACTTGCCCAAAATCCAGAGGCAGAGGGAGACACAGAAAGGATGGGGTCTGCCTTCTGGTCACAGGAAAGCCAGCAACTGCAGCCAGGCACCTTTCGAGAACCTAGAAGCGCTAGCCAGTTCAATCAGTCCCCAGATCCACGCCACCCTTTCAGTTTGGCAATTAAGAGAGAAGGAGAAATTGCGGTCAACTCGCCCTGGGGGGCCATGGGGGGGAACAGGGCAGGGAGGAGGATGGAGATTGCGCTGGAGCCAGAAGGACACCAAAGTGCTCACCAGAAGTTGTGTCAGGGGAGGCTGAGGTCTCTCCCAGGGTAGCGTGGAGGGGGCAGAGGATGGGTCAGGGAGGAGGATGGAGATTGTGCTTGCGCCCAGAATGACCCCGAGAGTCCACCAGAAAGTGCGCTCAGGGAAGGCTGCGTCTCCCCCAGGGTGGCGCCTGGGACGGGCGGAGGGCCGGGCAGGCAGGAGACCGCGCTCACCTTTCTTGAACTCCTCCAGCATGGCGTCCAGCTTGGTGTCGTTGAAGACGAAGTGCAGCGGGTGGTTGTAGAAGCGCGTGATGGTCTTGAGCGGCGTGCAGTCGTCGGGGTCCACGAAGGCCAGGTCCTTGACGAAGAGCAGGTCCACGATGTTGGCGCGCTCGCCCTCGAACACCGGGATGCGCGTGTAGCCGCTCTCCATGATCTCGGACATGGTGCCGAAGTCCAGCGCCGCCTCGCCGGCGATCATGAAGCAGTCGCGCAGCGGCGTCATCACGTCCTCCACCGTCTTGGTGCGCAGCTCCAGCGCGCCCTGGATGATGTTGAGCTCCTCCTTGACCAGGTCGTTGTAGGGGTCGGTGACGCGCAGCATCTCCAGCAGCTTCTCGCGGTTGTAGACGGTGCCGATCTCCTGGCCCAGCACGCAGTCCAGCAGCTTGCTGACCGGGTAGGAGGCGGGGAAGGTCATCAACATGAAGAACTTGGTGAGGAAGATGGTGTTGGCGCCCACGGCCAGGCCGTGGCGCGAGCAGATGGCCTGCGGCACGATCTCGCCGAAGATGACGATGCCGATGGTGGAGACCACCACGGCCACCAGGCCGGAGCCCGCGATGTCGTCCAGCAGGATGGTGAGCGTGGTGTTGACCAGCACGTTGCCCAGCAGCAGCGAGCACAGCAGGTAGTTGCCCTGGCGGCGCACGGGCTCGATGCGCTTGGCGTAGTTGCGCTCCTTCTCGGTGCCGCAGTTCTGCACGATGCGCAGCTCCATGGGGTCCAGCGCCATGAGGCCCAGGTTGAGGCCGCTGAACATGCCGGACAGGCAGAGCAGCAGCGAGATGAAGATGACCTGCAGCCAGAAGGGCAGCAGGAACTTCTTCTCCTCGCCCACGATCATCTTGGTGTCCTCGCCGTCGTGGTAGATCCAGGTGGTCTCGGCCCAGGGCGGCGGCGGCGGGCCCGCGCCCGCCGGCGCGCCCGCGCCCGCGCCCGCGCCCGCCGGCGCCGCCGCGCCCGCGCCCGCGCGCGCCGCGCCCGCCGGCGCCGGCCGCGACGTGCACAGGTAGTAGGACTTGCTCTTCTCGGTCTTGCGCAGCGGCTTGATCTCGATCTCGATGACGCCCGACGTGCGGCGGCTGAGCGCGATGTGCGGCTGGATGATGATGTCCGACGTGCGCATGCCGCAGCGCTGCGGGCCGCCGGCCGGCTCGGGCGGCGCGCGCTCGCCGGGGCCCAGGCGGCGCCGCTCGTGCTCCGTGAAGGCGATGCGCGACCACGTCTCGTTGTTGATGTTCTGCCCGTAGACCCGCAGCCGCACGCGCGTGCGCTCGCTCACCCGCAGCGCGCCGCCCTCCATGAACGACACGTCGTCCGTGTCCTCCAGCCGCAGCCCGATGATCACCGTGTCCTCGCCGTCGCCCGCCGCCGCGCCCGCGCCCGCGCCCGCGCCGCAGCAGCAGCCCAGCAGCAGCAGCGGCAGCAGCCGGCTCGCCGCGCGCAGCGGGCCCGGGCCGCGGCGCGCCGCCATGATCCGCGCGGGCGGCGCGGCGGCGGCCTGCGCGCCCGCCATCTTGGCTCGCTCACGGGCGCCGCCGCAGGTCGCCGGCCGGCCGCCGCGGCCGCGGCCGCATCCCTCCCCGCGCGCGGCGGGCGCGGCGCGGGCAGCGCCGGCGAGAGGCCCGGGCGTCCGCGCGGGGCCGGCGTGCGCTGGCTGCCTGACGCGGACGCGACCTCGGCCGCCGAGGACCCAGCGCGCGGGAGGGGGCGCTCGCGCGCGCGCGACGGGCGGGCCGCGCGGCCAATGGCGAGCGGGCACCGCCCTCCGGGCCGGGGGCGGGCGCGGGGGCGGGGCCGCGCGCGGCGCCACGGGCCAATGGCCGGCGGGGGGCGGGGCGGGGGCGGGGCGGCCGGCCGGCGGCCGCGGAGCCGCCAAGTTTCCAGCCGAAAGGCGCGTGACTCTTGTGTATGTGCGCGGGGCGGGGCGGGGCCCGGCGAGGCCGGGAGCCAATCGGAGGCGCGCGCCGCGGGGGGGCGGGGCCCGCCGCCCGCCGGCGGCGTGCGGGCGGCCGGTACGCGCGCCGCCCGGGTGCCGGGCGCCGGGCGCCGGCCGCTGTCCCTCGGCGGCCCGGCCCCGCGCGCGGTCCCGCGGCGCCCCCTGCCGGGCCGCCCGGGGCCTACCGACCCCACCGGGAGCGGGGGGGCCGGCCCGCGCCGGGAGAGGACGGACGCCCGCGAGACCCGCAGCCCGGCCCCGGTCGCTGCGCCCCGCGAGGCTCGCGGCCGCCGCCCGGGGCCCGCGCGCGCCCGCTCGGAGGAGACGCGGAGCCAGCGGCCGCCCGTCCGGGCTCCCCGCAGCCCAGCGCCCCGGGTCCTCGCGGCGCTGCGCCCAGTGCCCGGCCGCCCCCACCCCGCCCCGATCGCCGCGGCACCCCCGGCCCGCGCCCGGCCGCCCTCGGCGCGACCTGGCCGCGGCCCCCTCGCCCGGGCAGGCCCGCCGCCTGGACCGCGCGTCCTCGCCGCCCGAGGCCCGCCGGCCGCCGGGCCGTCGGGCCGCTCTCCCCGCTGGCTCGCGGCCGCACTTGCTGCCGGCCTCCCTGCCCCGGGGTCAGCGGCGCCCCGGCTCCGGCCTGCCCCCCCCCGGTTCTTCGAGGCCCAGAGCGCTCTGGTGTTGCGTCGTGGCCCCGTGGCTCCTGCCCGGCATCCCAGCGCTGCGGGAGGCTGTCTCACTCTGCCCAGACTGGAGGGCAGTGGCCGCCCCCGGCCACCGCAGCCTCGACCCGCCGGGCTCCGGCGATCCTTCCGCCTCAGCCTTCCGAGTAGCCGGAACTACAGGCGCGCGCCACCACCCCGGCTGATTTTTTTTTGATTTATGTAGAGATGAGGTCGCGCCAAGTTGCCCAGGCGGGTCTCGAACCCGCGGGCTCAGGCAATCCACTCACCTCAGCCTCTCAAGGCGCGGGATTACAGGCTGAGCCACCGAGCCCGGCTCAAAAAAATTATTAACGTGGCTTGTTATCCGCTTCCTCCCACAGAACTGAAGCTCCCTGAGGGCAAGAATTGTGTCTGTATCACCAAGGCCTGGGACAACGGAGGTGTTGCAGACGATATGTGCAGCGTGTTGAAGAAGTGAAAGCGTTCTTGCTCCGGTTCTCTCAAGTCAGGTCCCAACCCTAGTTCCTGGCCTTTCAGCCTCTGGCGCTGCGTCCTGGCCCCTCTGTTTGAGAAGGCCAGGCGAAGGCCAGGCGTGGTGGCCCCGGCTAGGATCCCAGCACTTTGAGAGCCTGAGATGGGACGAGCCCAGAGTTTGAGACCAGCCTGGGCAACACAGAGAGGCCTCATCTCCATAAGAAACAAATAGTCCAGGCTCGGTGGCTCAGCCTGCAATCCCAGCACTTTGGGAGGCCGAGGTGAGTGGACGGCCTGAGCCCGCAGGTTCGAGGCCCGCCTGGGCAACTTGGCGCGACCTCATCTCTACGATAAATCAAAAAATCAGCCGGGCATGGTAGCGCACACCTGTAATTCCGGCTACTCGGAAGGCTGAGGCGGAAAGATCACCGGAGCCCGGCAGGTCGAGGCTGCGGGGGCCAGGAGTGGCCACTGCCCTCCAGTCTGGGCAGAGTGAGACTCCCACTCAAAAAAAAAATAAAAATAATAAACAAATAAATTAGCCGGGCGTGGTGGCATGCGCCTGTCCCAGCTCCTCCTGAGCCAAGAGGTCAGATGAAGAAAGCCTGGCTTGTGCTCACTAGAATGGCATTGTGGACGTGCAGAAAAGTTGGGATTTTAGGGATCGCTGGCAGAAGTCGAGGGTAGACAGGGTCCTTGTGAACCGGAGGACTGAAAGTGAACCGGGTCAGCTTCGTGCCAACCGTGGCAACGACTGTGTGTGAGGGAGCTGAGAGCAGGCGGGCAACGCCCCGGAGTGCTCAGCACACACCTCGGTGCGGGGAGTGGAGAAGGGAGAGGGGTCTGCCACCCCTGCAGCCATTCCTGGGCACCTCAGAGAGGGCTGGGACAGCCAGGAGAGTGTGGCACTCAGCAAGCCAGAAGTGCAGGCCGTCCCAGCCCAACGGTCAGAGGCGACCCACCCAGACCGTTGACCGTACAAAAAAATTCACACGGGCTCCTTCGGGGTCCTGGGTGATGGGCAGGGTGCTCTCTCCCTGTGTGCCCAAGACGCACAGAGCAGGCTGGATACCCGAGCCAAGAAGTTGCTCCTGAGAAGGAGACATCTTCTAGGCGGGAGGCTTTCCAGTCCGGAGGCTGTCCTCTCTCGGGCGAAGAGCTGCCCAAGCTCACGCTGGCCTCGTAGGTTTCCTGGCCTTCTGAGCAGAGGGCAAAGGCAACTCCTGCTTCCAGGAACCCCTTCTGAAACCCGGAAGAAAAACGATACCCACAGCCTCTGAATTACCGCCATGTTTCATAACGCAGAGGGGCCCGGAAGGCAGGCGATGGCGGGAGCGTTGCCGATGTTTAACCCTGGTTGGTTCTGACTGACTGACCTTGAGCAAGCCATCCAGCTAAAGCCAGAAACTCCACGCAAACACCCTCCCTAAGCAGCCTCCCTTGCCAGAGTCCTTCCCTGAGGGCGAGGGCGACTTCCGTTTCCCCACGTGCACTGGGGAGGGAGCGCCCAGGTCGGCCGGTTCCGGCTCGGGAGGCCACGCATCCAGACTAAAGTCTTGCGGAGTCTGAGCTCCTTCACAATGGCCATAGGACACCCGTGGCTCTCTACATGCTGGGTTCTCACCATCAATCTTGGATTTTATAGAGAAGCTTTTCTTTTTTCCGCAACTTGCTGAGTTATCAAGAAAAGGTATTCAAAGCTATTGCTTCAAGAGTGACATTTTAACTGCACCACAACACCAGGTCTTCTGCAGAAAAACAGGAACCAGGTAGGAACACGCTGGGGCTGCCCAGACTTTCCAGAGAATCAAACCTACTTACTCTGGGAGAAGCAACGCCTCACTCTCGCTCACTGGAACACAACGCGGTTAGCTTAGCAAAGGGGAGGATTTTCACAACAGTTGGCAAAAAGAAAACAACCTCCAAGTAGGATAATATCTAAAAATACCACCTTTCTTTTTTTTTACTCTTTCAATTGGAGTCTCACCCCGCCGCCCGGGCTGGAATGCAGTGGCACGCTCCCGGCCACCGCAGCCTCTACCTGCTGGGTCAGGCGATCCTTCCGCCACAGTCTCCCAAGTAGCTGGAACTACAGAAGCGCCCTACCACACTCGGCTAATTTTTTTATTTATTGTAGAGATGAGGTCTCGCCAAGTTGCCTGGGCACGTCTCGAACCCCCGGGCTCAGGCAATCCTTTCGCCTCAGCCTCCCAAAGTGCTGGGTGACAGGCTTGAGTCACTGCACCTGGCAGGGGGCTTTTCTAGACCCTTCTAGAATGTTCTTTATGACTGGTTGTTCCAGCCTTCAGCTCAGCCATGGACACAGGTACAAGCAAGCTTGCTTGATGCTCTTCATCAGTGTGGCCTTCAACCCAGGTCAGGCCTTGAGGGAAACATTTCACTTCCATAGTTTTCAAATGTTGGGCCATGGAGTAGTACTTACTCAAAAATCTGTTTTTGTTTTTTTGAGTGGGAGTCTTGCTCTGTCACCCAGGCTGGAGTGCAGTGGCACACTCAAAGCCACTGCAACCTGGACCTGCTAGGCTCGGGCGATCCTTCTGCCTCAGCCTTCCGTAGGCGTGCACCACCATGCCTGGCTAACTTTTTAAATTTTTTGTTGTAGAGATGTGGTCTCGCCGTGTTGTCCAGGGTGGTCTCGAACCCCTGGACTCAGGCAGTCTTCTCGCCTGGGCCTCCCAAAGTGCTGGGGTGACAGGCATGAGCCACCGTGCCTGGAAAAATATCTAAATGTGAAAACCACATCTAGGGAGTGAGGAAGAGTTGGGAACTAGGGAAGGCTGGCCGGAGGGTGGCAGCTAGGACCAGGACCACGGCAGGAAGGGCAGGTCCTGAGCCTGCAACTCTGAGCCCTCCCTCCGCTCCGACCGGCATGGCTCCGACTCCAGGGCTTGGGGACACTGTGCTCTAGCCTGGGCAACAGAGCAAGACCCCAACTCAAAAGACAAATCAATTAGTTAAATATATGCATTTTTTAAAATCATTAAACAAGATTTAACTGATTTCTCTCCATTAATACATCTCCCTAACTCTCTGCTTCCTCTTTAAATTTTAAAAAAGTTTTTGTCCTCTGTTTCTTTTTCTCCTCTTGTATTTATGAATGAGCCAACGTATAGCGTGTCTCTAGTAAGTTCCCAACACTTCGCTAGGCATTGGGGAGTTGCCGAAACGAATCAGAGATCACCCCAAAAATGTGCGGGCACGGAAGCCAGTGAATGTGTGCACAAATGCCCCTGGAACGCAAGAGCAACTTGAAGGAAGAGCGTGTGAAGTGGAAGGACCCAGGGCCGCGTCCCGGCTGAGCTGGTCCCTGAAGCAGAGGTTTTGGACTCGCAGAGTCAGAGCCCTCCAAGGAGGGCGGCCCAGGCGTCCAGGCTGCCGGCGGGATACCTGCTCACCGCTCAGGAGCCTAGACGCTCTGACCAAGGGCGGCGGGGACTCTGGGGAGGGCCTCTCCCTGGCCCAGGGCGGCCGCTCTGTGCTCGCACCAAGTCGCCTCTGAGCACGACTGGAGGACAGGCCGGCCCTGGGTCTCTTGGAAGGACACTGATGGCACCGGGTCGGGCCACCCTTACGACCTCATCCAGCCTTAATGGCCCCCTTGGTGGTCCCTCCTCCAAATGCAGCCACACTGTGGGCTTCCACATGCGAATTCTGGGGAGGAAAAGGGCCTTCGGGGGAGGCCCGGGAGGGAACCGCACGTGTGGAACGCCTGTGGCCGGCTTTGGGACTGCAGGCCATGGGGCTCAAGGACGGCTGGGTCGGTTTGTGGTGCCTTGAGTGCCGAGTTCAGCGGAAGTTCAGACTTCATTCTGCAGGGACTCGGGAAGGACAAGTTTCGAGAGAAGGGCTGCGTGATGGGAAGGCCAGCCTGTCGGCCCCACTGCAGGGATGCTGGATTTCGGGAACTCCTGCCACTCAGAGTAGAAAAACACCTTTGCTCACAGAGCGCTTTCTCAGACACTGTTGCAGACTGACCTTCACAGCTGGGGCTAAGGGGCACGCTCCTTCCCCAGCCACACAGAGGACGAGAAACAAGGGTGGGGCTCTGAGAAGTCCAAGACGAGAGCCCCAGCCTCTGCTCAGGACGTCCCCACCGGGGCCGCGGCTACTGCAGTCTCCCAGGGTGGGAGACTCCTGACCGTGGGTCAGACCGCCTGTATTTCAGAAACTCGTTGGCATATAATATACGCGTAAAAATGTAAGACATACGTGTGCGGAATGACCCCTGACTACATAATTTATCATCTAAAACAGAACCCTTTGAAAGTGAACAAGGATACTATTAATAATTAACCCAGTTTAAGGCTCAAACTGGGACAGTCCCAGGCCCTTTTTTAAATTTTTTTTTTTTGAGTTGGAGTCTCACTCTGTTGCCCAGGCTGGAGAGCAGTGGCACACTCACAACCATCCCAGCGTCGACCTGCTGGGCCCCAGTGATCCTTCCGCCTCGGCCTTCCAAGTAGCCGTAACTACAGGCGCGGTGACCACGCCTGGCTTTTTTTTTTAATTGTAGAGACGAGGTATTGCCAGGTTGCCCGAGCTGGTCTCTAACCTCAGGCAATCCACTCGCCTCGGCCTCCCAAAGTGCTGGGATTGCAGGCTGAGCCACCGAGCCCAGCCCCGGACACTTTATCATCACGTGTCATGGTAAAGGGAACCATCCCCCAGCAGAGAAAACCCCGATGTGTGCCTTCTGGACCACAGCCCCCCCCCGCGCCCTACATGGAAGCGCCATCCTTACTTGTAAGCATCGCCTTCTCGTTGCTATATCGTTGTATCAGGGACTCCCTGAAGGAAAGCAGAGACCAAGCGCGGCAGACGGATTGGGAGCCGGAGCACCCAGTCCCAGTCTTGTCCCGACACTCATGAGACCACGATCCCATTGCGCAGCCACTGCAGTGCACTCAGGCGGTCTTCCCTTCCCTGAAATGAGGGAAACCAGCATCGGGCAGGTGGTAGAAGGGAGCTCTTTCCAGTCGGGAAACCGCTTGGGGCACATGGCCCGGCTCACGTTCACGCAAGGCGACGGCTCTTCCACACGCGTGAAACCGCCGTGCTTGCAGTGCCGCGTGGGCCTCCTGGGCTGCTGCTACATTATTTAAACGCAAAAATAGAACCCTGTCCTTCCCAGCCTCTCCTCGGGGACAGCCAGTTGAAAAGAAGCAATAAGGTTAATTTTAAAAGGAAAATAGGACAGTTAATAAAAGATGAGCTCCTGAAAGCCGTGGAGCCACACGGGTCTCCGTGCCCTTGCTGTGTGGGCCTCTCCCCCGGGGCACTCGGCATTTGGCGCCCAGAGGACACTCGTTCAATATTCACAGAGGAGGCGTGTGTTGGGCACTCATCACCGCTGGAAACAGAGAGGCAGCTGTTCGGGCCGCGTCACCTGACACCGTTAGGCTCTGAGCTATATGTCAGATCACCGCAGGCTGCCCCGTACCCCGGTCCCCTCCTGTGCCCTCCTTCCTGGCTACTGCCTGTAAAGAATTAATGCACAGTGGAGTCATGGGTGAGGACACTACCCTACCGTCATTTGAACTACGGCGGAAAAAAACTCCCTGGTGGCGCCGATGAAACTGCACTAACGCTAGTCCTGAAAAAGGATCCTACCAGCCTGGGCAATATAGCAAGACCTCATCTCTACAAAAAAAAAAAAAATAGAAAACGTAATGGGTGTGGTGGCGAGCGCCTGTAGTCCCAGAACTTTGGAAGGCCAAGGCAGGAGGATTGCCTCGGCCCGGAGTTCGAGACCCACCAGGGCAACTTGGCAAGCCCTCATCTCTACAGAAAATCAAAACATTAGCCAGGCGTGGTGGCGCGCGCCTGTGGTTCCAGCTACTTGGAAGGCTGAGGTGGAAGGGTCGCCTGAGCCCAGCAGGTTGATGCGGGGGTGGCCGTGAACATGCCCCTGCACTCCAGCCTGGGCGACAGAGTGAGACTCCGACTCAAAAAAAAAAGTTACAGCTGTACACTACGGAACGCTACTCAGCCGTCACCGAGAACGCACCCAGGTCTTCTGCAGCAAGGCGGATGGAAGCGGAGACCATCAGCCGCCGCGGAATGACGCAGGCACGGAAAACCAAGCACTGCGAGTTCTCACTTCTCAGCGGGAGCTAAACCGAGGGTCTGCAAAGACACGGAGAGCGGCATCGTGGACCCTGGAGACTCAGAGGGGGAAGGGCAGAGGGACGGAAGATCACCGTCAGGTTCAGTGTGCACAGGTGGGGGTGGCGGATAAAATGTAAAAAATATTTGGGAAGTGGAAGCAAGAGGATTGCCTGAGCCCAGGGATTTCAGACCTCGTCTCTACCATAAATCCAAAAATGAGCTGCATGTGGTTACAGCTGCTTCGAAGGCTGAGGCAGAAGGATCACCGGAGCCCGGCAGGTCGAGGCTGCAGTAGCCAGGAGCGGCCACTGCACTCCAGCCTGGGTGACAGAGTGAGACTCCCACTCAAAAAAAAAAAAAATAGAATTCCCATGAGTGACCACCTTGGCTGCTTCCTACACGCCATCCCTCTTAGCACAAAGCTGTGCTCTTTTCAGCCACGTGAGACTGGAGGTGGGCATACAGGCAGTTGGGCTACCGCTGGCCCCCCAGTGGCAAGCCGAAAAGCCTCTGCAGGCTTCCGTGATGTTTTTCTCTACTGTGTATTAGAGATGGGGTCTTACTATGCTGCCCAGCCCAGCTCATCACTCAACACCTTTTTGGGACCTGAGAGTTCAGAATGACAGATGAAACGCTAGTTCCTCCTCCCTCAGAATGCAGAAAGGCCTCCTTGACCAAGTAACCAGAACCCCCTTCCTTTCCGTCAACTCCCTCCTGCGGGGCCGTCTTGTGCTCATGAAGGCAAGGTCTGCTCGCTCCAGCTGCGCCAGCTCCCTAATGCACGGGCCATCCTCACACGAAAGTGGCTCGCGCCTGGGAGACGTGGAACTCTAGGATGAAGAGCACTGCTTTTTTCTTTTTTTTTTTTTGAGTTGGAGTCTCACTCCTTCGCCCAGGCTGGAGTACAGTGGCATGCATTCTCACGGCCCCCCCAGTGTCACCTTCTGGGCTCCAGCAATCCTTCCACCTCAGCTTTTCAAGTAGTCGGAACTACAGACATGCACTGCCACGCCCAGCTATTTTGTATTTTATTGTAGAGATGAGGGCTCACCAAGTTCCCCAGGCGGGCCTCGAACCGCGGGCTTGGGCAATACACTCTCCTCCGCCTCCCAAAGTTCTGGGATGATAGGCTGAGCCACAGAGCCTGGCCGAAGAGCACTGTTTAAAGCCAAGGTCTCGAGATGAACAGGGCTTCAGGGAGACCACCCAGTCCATTCCCCTGTCTGCCATAGCAAGCCAGGACTACAGCCGAACCTAGTCAGAAACCCAAGACGTTCTCCGTGGGAAACAGCTTTCTACACGAGGACCCCGTCCTGTCGATGGTTTACAGGCCTGACGATTCTCAAGCCCCTGATAAAATTTTTTTTTTTTTGAGTTGGAGTCTCACTCGGTCGCCCAGACTGGAGTGCAGTGGCCACTCCGGCCAGCGCAGCCTCGACCCGCTGGGCTCCGGCGATCCTTCCGCCTCAGCCTTCCGAGTAGCCGGAACTACAGGCATGTGCTACCACGCCGGCTGATTTTTTGATTTATTGTAGAGATGAGGTCTTGCTGCCCAGGCGGGTCTCAAACCCGCGGACTCAGGCAATCCACTCACCTCAGCCTCCCAAAGGCGCGGGATTACAGGCTGAGCCACCGAGCCTGGCTTTTAATTTATTTTTAGTTGGAGTATCACTCCTTCACCCAGACTGGAGTGCAGTGGCCGCTCCGGCCACCACAGCCTCGGCCTGCTGGGCTCCGGCGATCCTTCCGCCTCAGCCTTCCGAGTAGCCGGAACTACAGGCGCGCGCTACCACGCCCGGCTGATTTTTTGATTTATTGTAGAGATGAGGTCTCGCTGCCCAGGCGGGTCTCGAACCCGCGGGCTCAGGCAACCCACTCACCTCAGCCTCCCAAAGGCGCGGGATTACAGGCTGAGCCACCGAACCCGGCTGATAAAAAAATTTTTAAAAAGCCTCTTGGGCCATGCCAGCTGCCCCCTTGTTCTTTTCGCACCGAGCTCAGGGCAACTGGTTGAGATTTTCTTGTCAAAACCTTCATAGGCTAAAGGCCGCTACCAAAAAACTAAACTATCAGACTGGAAGCGGTAGATCGTGCCTGTAACCCTAGCATTTTGGGAGGTGGAGGTGGGAGGATCGCTTGAGGCTAGGAATTTGAAATCAGCCTGGGCCACACAGCGAGACCCAACCACGACAACAAATAAAAAGAATGAGCCGGACATGGTGACACGTGCCTATAATCCCAGCTGTTTGGAAGGCTGAGGCAAGAGATCACTTGAGCCCAGGAGTTGGAGGCTGCAGTGTGCTATGATTGTGCCACCGCACTCCAGCCTGGGCAGCAGAGCGAGACCCTGTCTCTAGAAAATAAAATAAACACATCAAATAGCAGAAGAGGCCGGGCACAGTGGCTCGTGCCTGTCATTCCAATTTCTCGGGAGGCTGAGGCAAGCCAAGATTTTGGTCTCCAGCCTGGATGACAGAGAGGGACCCTGGATCTGAAATCAAAAGCCCACAGGACTGTCCAGCTCCCGAGGAAAGGACCGTGACTTACTTGTACCTTTCTGGGTCCCCCAGTAAGGTCTTCAAATACAGCTGGAGTTCCGTTTATGTAATCGTTCTTGAACCTTTCTTCAGCGTCCTTAATCTTCTTAGCTATGGAAACTAGAACTAAATATATTTTCCTAAGTTTCACCCCAGGACACTTTTTTTTTTCGAGTTGGAATCTCACTCTTTTCCCCAGGCTGGAGGGCAGTGGCCGCTCCCGGCCACCGCAGCCTCGACCCGCTGGGCTCCAGCGGTCCTCCCACCTCAGCCTTCCAGGTAGCTGGAACTACAGGTGCGCGCCACTGTGCCTGGCTAATTTTTGATTTGTGGCAATTAGCTCAGACATCCCAGCCTCTCAAAGTGCTGGGATGACAGGCTGAGCCACCAAGCCCGGCCCAGAACACCTTAAAAGGATGGAAAGCCCTACCCTTTTCCTCTCCCTTGGTTCTCTGGCAGTTTAAAAACTGCCAGACTCCGCTTCTGATCCCACTAGGATTCATTGTAGGTAATACCCATGTCGTCAGCCACCGTGGTGAACTGAAGCAAAGACATTTGTTATTCCTTTGCTTTCTTCTTTAGATTGCAAGAGAAAGAAAACAGTGTCTGTAAAAGACAGATCCTCCGGCCAAACACGGTGGCTCACATCTACAACCCCAGCTCTTTGGGAGGCTGAGGAAGGAGGATTGCTTGAGTCCAGGGGTTCAAGACCAGCCTGGGCAACATAGCAAGACCTCATCTCTACAAAAAAATGAAAGAATTAGCTGTGGGAGGTGGCAGCACCTATAGTCACAGCTACTTAGGAGGCTGAGGTGGAAGGATCGCCTGAGCCTGGGAGGTTGAAGCTGTGGTAGCCATGATCGTGCCACTGTACTCCAGCCTAGGCAACAGAGTGAGACCCTGAATTTAAAAAAAAAAAAAAGGCACCAGGCATGGTGGCTCACACCTAGAATCCCTCACTTTGGGAGGCCAAGGAGAGAGGATTGCCTGAGTCCAAGGGATCAAGACCAGCCTGGGCAACTTGGCGAGATCGTGTCTCTACAGTAAATACAAAACTTTAGCTGGGCATAGTGGTGCATGCCTGTAGTTCCAGCTACTTGGAAGGCTGGGGGGGGAGGATTGCCTGAGCCCAGCTAGTTGAGGCTGCGGTGGCTAGGAGCATACCACTTCCCTCCAGCCTGGGTGACAGAGTGAGACTCCAATGAAAACAACAACAACAAAAAAAAACCTAGAATTAAATTGTATTTACATATTGTGCCTCCATTAAAGTGTTTCCTCAGCCAGGCACAGTAGCTCACACTTCTAATCCTAGCAGTTTAGGAGGCAGAGGTGAGAGGATTGCTAGGGGTTTGAGACCAACCTGGGCAACTTGACGCGATTACTCCGCTACAATAAATCAAAAAATTAGCCGGGTGTGTCGGGCTCAGTGGCTCAGCCTGTAATCCTGCGCCTTTGGGAGGCTGAGGTGAGTGGATTGCCTGGGCCCGCAGGTTCGAGACCCGCCTGGGCAGCGAGACCTCATCTCTGCAATCAATCAAAAAATCAGCCAGGCGTGGTAGCGCATGCCTGTAATCCCGGCTACTTGGAAGGCTGAGGCGGAAGGATCGCCGGAGCCCAGCGGGTCGAGGCCGTGGTGGCCGGGAGCGTGCCCTGCACTCCGGTCTGGGCGACAGAGGGAGACCCCAACTGACAAAAAGAAAAAGGCAGCCCCCTCAAAAGCTCCCTGCCTGATCTGACCCGACAGTCTTTCGTGTGTGACGTCCGTGGGAATTCTGCTTGACGGAGGAGCAGGGGGAAGAAGCCGAGGCGTGCTGGGCAGCTCAGAGGCCGATGCTTCCGCCAGCCCCTCTGCCGGCCCAGCCACAGGACAGCGTTGCAGTTCCACTTCTGGACACTAAGGGACACCAGAACCTTGAGTCAGAAAAGACAGAAAGCGCTCACCGGGGTAGAAGTTGCCGCATTGCCGCGGGCCCTCGAGAGACAAGAGACCCTCTGACACGCCTTGCGTTTTTGGAATCCAGACTATGCGTCCTGCGCTCCAGAAAAGAGCAGGTGATCCTCTCACCTTGGTCTCCCAAAATGCTGGCATCACAGGCTTGAGCCATCGCACCCGGCCATCCGCTTTTTAAAAGACATATTTAAAGACCAGCCTGGGCAATATAGTAAGACCTTGTCTCTACAGAAAATAAAAAAAATTAGCCAAGTGGGGCGGCCCGCACTATAGCCCAGCTACTCGGGAGGCTGAGGCGGAAGGATGGCCCGAGCCCAGGCGGTCGAGGCTGCGGTGAGCCGGGATTGGGGACAGAGTGAGACCTACTCAAAAACAAAACAGGAAACAAAGACAGCGACTAGAGACACCGGCACCCCTGCCTCCTCTGGAAAGAAGAACCACGGTGGGCAGTGGAGAGTGGCACTTGGAAGAGGGCAACGGAGGGAGCAGGCAGGGGCGCAGCAGGGGCGTGAGTGCAGGAGGAGACAGCCTGCGCCACCGGGATCCGCTGGGAGCCCACGGAGGTCCCCAGCATGGGGAAAGGGAAGCGCAAGACGTCCGGGGTGCCATTCCTACCACGGACTGCGTGACCCCAGACACAGACGACCCCCGACGCTGGGAGGCTCTGATGATAGCCCTGAGCGCCGAATGGACACCGGGCAGTGGCGCTGCTCTCCAGGGTGCTCACGGCGTTCCTCCCCAAGTCCTAGCACTGGCGTGGCTCCAGGGGGCTCCCTGGATCCTACCCACCAGTCCTAGGCCATGACCTTGATCTAGAAAGGCTCACTGGGTCCCACCCCAAGTCCTAGGCAATGGCGTTGCTCTAGGGGGCTTACTGGGTGCCACCCCAACTCCAAAGCAATGACCTTGCTCTGGGGGTTCACCGAGTGCCACCCCCAAACCTACACAATGTCGTTCCTCTAGAGGGCCCACTGAGTCGCCCACTCAAGTCCTAGGCAATAACATTGCTCTAGGGGGTTCACTGGGTCCCAGCCCAAAACTTTGGCAATGGCGTTGCTCTAGGAGGACTCGCTGGGTCCCACCCCACGTCCCAGGTGACGACTTCTCTCTGGGGGAGCTCAAATCCTAGGCAATGGGGTTGCTCCAGGGAGCTCACTGGGACCCAGCCCGAAGTCCTGGCAATGACTTTGCTCGAGGGGTGCTTACTAAGTCCCACGCCCAAGTGCTAGGCACTGCTATTGTTCTGTGGGGCTTACTGGGTCACACCCACCAAGACCGAGGCAATGACGTTGCTCTGGGGGCTTTCTGGGTCCCACCCCGAGTCCCAGGCAATGACCTTTCTTTTCTTTTTTTTTCGAGTCAGAGTCTCACTCTGTTGCCCAGGCTAGAGGGCAGTAGCACACTCACAGCCACCCCAGTGTCAAACTGCTGGGCTCTGGCGATCCTTCCGCCTCAGCCTTCCAAGTAGCTGGAACTACAGACATGTGCCGCTGCTCCCGGCTAATTTCTTGATTTGTTGTAGAGATGAGGTCTCACTAAGTTGTCCAGGCTGGTCTTGAACCCCGGAGCTTAGGCAATCCTCTCACCTCGGCCTCCCAAACTGCTGGGATTACAGGCTTGAGCCACTGTGCCCGGCAGACACTTTTGTTTTTGAGTTGGAGTCTTACTCTGTCTCCCAGGCTGGAGTGCAGTGGCATGCTCACAGCTACAGCAGCCTCGGCCTGCTGGGCTCAGGAGATCCTTATGCCTCAGCCTTCCAAGTAGCTGGAACTACAGGTGGGAGCCACCATACCCGGCTAATTTTTTGATTTATTGTAGGGATGAGGTCTCGCCAAGTTGCCCAGGCCGACATGACCTTTTTATATGGGGGCTCACTGGGTCCCACCTCAGGTTCTAGGCAAAGACGCTACCCTAGAGGGGCTCACTGCATCCAACCCTCAAGTCCTAGCAATGGCATTGCTCTGGGGGATTCACTGAGTCCCGCTTCATGTCCGAGGCATGGCGTTTTTCTAGGAGGGCTCACTAGGTCCAAGCCCAAGTCCTAGGAAATAATGTTGCTCTGGGGGGACGCTGGGTCTGACCCCAAGTCCCAGGAAATGATAACGCTAGGGGGACTCACCGGGCTCCAACCCCAAGCCCAAAGCAATGGCCTTGCCTGAGGAGATCTCACCGGTCCCACCCCCAAGTCCTAGGGGGCATGAATGACCGCATTCTAGGAGGGCTCACTGGATCCCACCCCCAAGTCCTGGCAATGATGTTGTTTAGGGGGCTGGCTGGGTCCCACCTTGCAACTCCTAGGTGAGGGCATTGCTCTCGATGGGCTCACATCCAGTCCTCGGCACGGGCACTCCTCTCGGGGGGCTCACTGCGTCCTGTCCCCGAGACCCAGGCAATGGCATTGCTCTAGGGGGCTTGCTGAAGCCCTCCCCCGAGTCCTGGCGATCGTGCTGCTCGAGGGAGGCTCGCTGGGACCCGGCCCAAGTCCTAGGCAATGACAGTGCTCGGGGGGCTCACTGGGTCCCACTCCCAAGTACTAGCGATGGTGTTGCTCTGGAGGGGTTCACTGAGTTCGACCCCAAGACCCAGGCAGTGAAGGTGCTTTAGGCGTCACCGGGTCCCACCCCAAGTCCTAGGAATGGCGTTGCTCCAGAGAGGCTCACTGGGTCCCACCCCCAAGTTCAAAGCAATGGCCTTGCCATAGGGGCTTCACTGGTCCCAGCCAAGTCTTAGGGGATGACACTGCTCTACGGACGCTCACTGGGTCTGAGCCCCACGTCCTGGGCCATGAGGAGGCTCCGGGGGCGTCGCTGGGTCCCAGCCCAAAACTCTGGCAAGGGCGTCGCTCTGTGGGGGCTCACTGAGTTCCAGCCCACGTCCTGGGCAATGGCGGGGCCCCGGGGCTTCCCTGGGTCCCAGTCCAAGTCCTGGCAATGGCATTGCCCTAGAGGCCTCTCTGGGTCCCACCTCCAAGTCCTGGCAACGGCGTTGCTCCAGAGGGCTCCCTGAGCCCCACCCTCAAGTCTTGGGGCAACGACGGTGCTCTAGGTGGGGTCACTGCCTCCCGCTCCAAGGCCAGTGTCAAGTCCTCCAGGTCCAATGTCATTGCTCCAGCGGGGTCACGGGGTCCTATCCCAAGTCCCAGGCACAGGGCTGCTCTGGGGGGGCTCCCTGGGTCCCACCTCCAAGTCCTGGCAACGGCGTTGCTCCAGAGGGGTTCCCTGAGCCCCACCCTCAAGTCCGAGGCAACGACGGTGCTCCAGGGCCCTCACTGGGCCCCTGCTCCCAAGTCCTAGGCAACGGCATTGGTCTGGGGGGCTCTCTGGGTCCCACCTTCCAAGTCCTAAGCAATGACAGTGCTCTAGGTGGGAGCACGGCATCCCGCTCGAGTCCTCAGCAATGTCATTGCTCCAGAGGCGTTCACGGGGTCCGGCCCCAAGTCCTAGGGACAGTGCCGCTCTGGGGGGGCTCCCTGGGTCCCACCTCCAAGTTCCAGGCAACGGTGTCGCTGCAGGGGGTGCTCACCCTGTATCAACCCCAAAGTCCTAGGCAGCTGCAGCCGGTCCCATCTGGGGAGCCCCGCCCTCTCGGCCTGCAGCCCGCCCACGGCCCAGCGGCCCCTGCATCCCTGCATCGCAGAGGCCACACTGACATCCTCCCACACCGTGGAGTGTTGCCACCAGGTGACCCCTCTGACCCAGCTCAGTCGCAGGGTCCCCAGCTCTCGAGCCCAGTGTCCTGTGCCCCAGGGTCAGTGGGGCAGCCCCCCGGGAGGCTGTCCAAGACGAAGTGCAGCCCAGCACGAGCCCCTGGACCCGAGGGAGGCTGGTCCGTGGGCAAACACGCGGTTAACTGGGAGGAGCAGGTTCCAGAGTTCGCCAACGGAGCAGGGTAGTTGCGGGCCACAGTGATGCACGTATGTTTCAGAAGAGCTAGAACAGAGGACTCGAACTGCTCCCAGCACAGAAACGACACACACTCAAGGCAACACCCTATGCCCTGACTTGTTTGCTGCTCATTCTATGCACGGACCCCCTACAAATGGACAAATATTATATAGCAACAAAAAAAAGCTTTAAAAAGAAAGAAAGACACAAAAAGAAATCAAATCAACCACCCTCACTCGACAATTTAAGAAACTAACTGCCGGGCAAGGTGGCTCACACCTGTGATCCCAGCACTTTGGGAGTCCAAGACGAAAAGAGCACTTGAGGCCAAGAGTTCGAGACCAGCCTGGAAAATTCAAAAATATCCGTCTTGGCTGGACACGGTGGCTCAAGTGTGTAACCCCAGCACTTTGGAAGGCCGAGATGAGAGGACTGCCTGAGTCCAGGGGTTTGAAATCAGCCTGGGCAACTTGGCAAGAACTCCACAACAAACCAAAAAATTAGCTGGGCAGGTAGCAAGCACCTATACTTCTGGCTACTTGGAAGGCTGAGGCGGAAGGATTGCTGAGCCCAGCAGGTCGACGCTGGGGTGGCCGTGAGTGTGCCACTGCACTCCACCCTAGAGGATGGAGTAAGACTCCGACTCAAAAAAAAAAAAAAAAATGGGCTGGGCGTGGTGGCTCAGGACTTTAATCATAACACTTTGGGAGGCTGAGGCAGGAGGATCCCTGAGCTCAGCAGTTCGAAACCAGTTGGGCAACGTAACAAGACCCCGTCTCTACAAAAACGTCAAAAACTCAGCTGGGCGTGCTGGTGGCACTCATGGTCCCAGTCACCCCTCGCACAGCCACAGCCTCCGTCGAGCTGTGTGACCTGGTCAGGCTACTTACCTGCACACTGCCAGTTGTCATTAAGTTCTTAGCCAGTGTCCGGCAGGCACATGGCAACACTCAGCGAATGTTAGCTAGGACTAGTCTTTTTTTTTTGAGTTGCAGTCTCACTCTGTCGCCCAGACTGGAGTGCAGTGGCCGGGAGCGGGCTGGGCTCCGGCGATCCTTCCGCCTCAGCCTTCCAAGTAGCTGGAACTACAGACGCGCGCTACCATGCCTGGCTAATTTTAGATTTATTATGGAGATGAGGTCTTGCCTGCCAAGGCGGGTCTCAAATGCACAGGCTCAGGCAATCCACTCACCTCAGCCTCCCAAAGGCACGGGATTACAGGCTGAGCTACCGAGCCCGGCTACTAGGACTATTCTTACTAGGTTTTAAAAATCCAAGTATGGTCACGTAACCAGTGTGACCCACTTGCTAGGTTTGAACTGGAAAGAATGGTCTCATTTCTCTTTCTTAAAAATTCTGGAGCCGGGCTCGGTGGCTCAGCCTGTAATCCCGCGCCTTTGGGAGGCTGAGGTGAGTGGATTGCCTGAGCCTGCGGGTTCGAGACCCGCCTGGGCAACTTGGCGAGACTTCGTCTCTACAATAAATCAGAAACTAGCCGGGCATGGTAGCGCGCACCTGTAGTTCCGGCTACTCAGAAGGCTGAGGCGAAAGGATCGCCGGAGCCCAGCAGACGAGGCTGCGGTGGCCAGGAGCAGCCACTGCACTCCAGTCTGGGTGACAGAGTGAGACTCCGACTCAAAAAAAAAAAAAAAAAAAAATTCTGAGTCTAAATTCAGCTTACTTTCATACTGTCTTATATTTTGATTACTTATTTGTTAAATGAGTAACAAGTGAGCCCAGCAACATTCTAAGAAGGCAAAAAGCCGTGACGTCTCCCAGCCACCCGCAGCCCTCCCCAGAGACAGTCCTCCTGTAGATGTCAAGAGAAGTCTCTGCGGACACAGACACAGACACGTTCTTCCGTGTGCAAACACAAGCTGTCACAGACCTGCTGGGGAATTTTCAGGTCAGTCCTAACGGAGTTCCCTGGCGCATCCTTTAAATTGCCCCCAGATCGATCGAGGCGTAGTTTTTGCAAAACAAAATCCACCCGCGCCCCTGTACACCCTGACACTTGTTGGCAGCCGGGCGCTGTCATGCACCGTCACCACAGCCAGGAGCATGACGTCTCCGCCGCGCAGAAGGCTCCCTCTCGCCCTGTCGCAATCGCCCTCACCTGACACCAGTTCCAGGCCACTGCGGGCCTGCTCTCGGCCACTGTTTTCCTTTCCTAGAATTCCATCTGAACGAGACCACGCTGTGTGTAGGCTTTAATGGCCGACTTCTTCCACCTGGCGTCACACGTTCGAGGTGTTAAACCCAAATTTCAGAATCCGAGAGACCAACAAAGAGCCAGCTCTGATGCAAACACACAAGGGTCTTTATTCAGGCTCGAGTCTGGGCTCACGCCCGAAGCAGCAGCTCCAGGGACGAGAGCCCCGATCCAGCATGGCAAGCAGTTTTTACACATCATTACAGAGGAAGGGGAAAGAACTTTAAACTTGTTTTTACATGATAGGGTAATTTCTCCTAATGGGTACGGAGGCACTTGGGATTCTGCTAAATGAGCAGAGTGGAATGTCAGATAAGCTAGGTTTAGCAAGCAGGCCGGCAAAGCAAAGGAATGTCTGGGAGGGGTTTATTACTTGACATTCACATACTGCTAGCAGCAGTTGCGGAAGCAATCGGTTATTTTATGAGACAAACAAAAATTAAACTTAACAAAATTCTAAGAACAAACTGCAAATGAATACAGTGAACGTGGGGTAGGAATTCATATAGTAATAATAGTTCTCTTAGAGTGTTTTTTTTTTTAATCTCTTGGGTCTCTCAGAGGTTCATCCGTGCATACGAGTCCATGTCGCGTGTCTTTTGGGGGCAGGGCGGCAGCCATAGCGAGGAAACTGTTCGTGCGCTTGCCAGATATCTGGTCTGTTTCTAGCCTGGGCCTGTTGTGGATGATGCTGCCATGAGAGTGTGCATGCCAGTCTTGGTGTGGGCGTGCGTTCTCGTTTGTCCTTGGGTCAACACCTGAGAGTGGGACTGCTGGGCCAGGTGTGGTACATAAACGCACGTTTGCCATCATGAGATGCTGCCAAACCATTTCCCAAGTGTCCACACCATTTTGCAATCTCACCTGCAGCGTGTTGGAGTTCCAGTTTGCCTTATTCTCTCTCTCTCTCTCTCTCTTTTGAGTCGAGGTCTCACTCTGTGCAGTGATGCAATCACGGCTAACTGCAGTCTCAAGCCCGAGTTCAGGCAATCCTCCCACCACAGCCTCGCAAGTAGCTGGGACGACAGGCGTGCATCGCCACACCCGCTAGGTTTTAAACGTTTGTGTAGCGATGAGGTCTGGCCATGTGGCCCAGGCTGGTCTCGAACTCCCGGGCTCAGCTCCTCGGCTTCCCGAAGCGCTGGGTTGCTGGCGAGAGCCGCCGCCGCCGCGCCTGGCCTGTGTCTACTTTCCAGGCCAACCTCAGTTAAAGCTCCCTAAAGGCGCGCCTGTCGGCCCAGGAGAGCTGTTTTGCTCGGCTGGCTTTGTTCTGGGGGATGCCCCCTGCGCGTGTCTGTGGAACCAAGATGCCGAAACGCCGAGACCCGTCCCCTTCCCGTTCTCTAAGCCCGGAAGCGCGTCACGAGCCGAGGAAGCCAGTCCCCGCTGCAGGGCGGCTGGAAGCCCCCGCTGAGGTTCCAGTGAGCCTGCCAGCCACAGCCAGGAGGGCCTCAGAGCCGAGCGGAAGGGGGCTTCCTTTTCTTTTCTTTTTTTGAAATGGAGCCTCACTCTCCCTTGCCCAGGCTGGAGTGCAGTCACACACTCATGGCCACTGCAGCTTCCACCTGCTGGGCTCGTTTTTCTGCCTCAGCCTTCCAAAGACATTATTAAAAACTAGTTGAGCATGGTAGCCGGAACTACAGGCTCGACTAGTTCTTGTGATGTATTGCAGAGACGAGGTCTTGCCAAGATGCCCGTGCTGGTCTCGAACCTGCGGGCTCAGGCCATCTACTCGCCTCGGCCTCCCAAAGTGCTGGGTCACAGGCTGAGCCACCAAGCCCGGCCTAGAGGGGTTTTCCTAAGAGGCAACCCTTGCCTATCCTCCCTCACCTCCGGATGAGACACCCGGATGAGACAGCACCTGGGGAGCCAGAGAGGAGCGGAGGTGTCAGTGGGGCACCCGCACGCGTGCTCCAGGCCCGAGAGGCAGAGAGGGCGGGCGGTGCCTGGCTGAGGAGCCCTCCCACTCCATGCCCTGCGGGACCACGGAAAATACCAGGGGTTCGAGACCAGCCTGGGCAATTGGTGAGACCTCATCTCTACAATAAAAAAAAAATTAGCTGGGTGTGTTGACACCTGCCTGTAGTACCAGCTACTCGGAAGGCTGAGGCGGGAGGATCGCTGGAGCCCAGCAGGTCGAGGCTACGGTGGCCGTGAGCCTGCCACTGCGCTCCAGCCAGGGTGATAGAGTGAGACTCCGACTCACAAAAAATAAAATAAAATAAAATACTGTCCTTGCAATGTAAGGCAAATGAGTAATCGGGAACTTCCAATTTTATTCACTAATCCCCAAAGCCACGGGCTCAGGCAATTCACTCACCTCGGCCTCCCAAAGCACGAGATTACAGGCTGAGCCACCGAGCCCAGCTAACTTTTTAATTTTTTTGTAGAGATGAGGTCTCGCTGTGCTCTCCAGGCTGGTCTCAAACTCCTGGGCTCAAGAGATCCTCCCACCTCGGCCTCCCAAAGTGTTGGGATGACAGGTATGAGCTACTGTGCCCAGCCTGACAAAGACATTATTAAGTCCTTTCTGTGTACCTCTTTTGCTTGAGCTCCGTGACAGCCTATAAACCGGAATCTCAGAGTCTTTCATCTTCTATGATGGAGACACACGCATCATGATACACATTAAGGCCGTAGAGGTCCTGCAAGTTTTTTTGATTCTTGTTTTTTGTATTGAGTCGGGGTCTTGTTCGGTCACCCAGGCTGGAGTGCAGTGGCATGATCATGGTTCACTGCAGCCTTGATCTCCCAGGCTCAGGAGATCCTCCAGCCTCAGCCTCCAGAATAGCTGAGACTACAGGCACAACCACCAAGCCTGGCTAATTTTTTATGTTTAGGTCTCGCCATCTTGCCCAGGCTGGTCTCTAACTCCTGGGCTCAAGCAATCCTCCCGCCTCAGCCTCCTGAGGTGCTGGGATGTCAGGCATGAGCCACCGCACTGGCCTAAGTTTTCCTTTTAGAAAGTGGTTAACGTAAAAGTTTCATCTTGGTAACTTCCCAAAGATCTGAAACTATGACAGAGGAAAACAGGCAGCCCCGAGAAGCCCTGTGTGCTGGGAGAGAATCAGCCCGTGGATGCAACCGGGTAGACGCCAGCCAGGAAAGGGTCTTAACGTGCTCAGTGACAACCACCACCCTTGGGTCTAACACCACTGCGACCTCAGAGGGACCCGTGTCTCGGCTGTTCCGACACTCCCTCTTCTGTGCTTTTTTTTTTTTTGAGTTGGAGTCTCACTCCATCACCCAGGCTGAGTGCAGGGGCACACTCACGGCCACTGCAGCCTCGACCTGCTGGGCTCCGGTGATCCTTCTGCCTCAGCCTTCCGGGTAGCTGGAACCACATGCGGGGGGCCAGCCCCCAAAAGGAGATTTAGAGGGTCCCTGGAAGATGGGGCAGCGTCGGCGAATATTCTGGAGCAATAAGGAGAAAGAAAGAGACTGGACTCTGTCTGGAGCAGAAGCCGATTCTGTAGTAGGGATAGATATTAAAAGAAAGAAAGAAAGATGGAGGGATAGATATAAAGAGGAAGAAAGAGAAAGAAAGTGGACAACCGTTCAGTGAAATGAGCAGAAGCCATTTATTGGGACCAACTGCCGAGTCTTTTATCCCAAATTTTCAACATGTTAAATCACAAGACTTTCACGTGAACACAAGGCCAGGTGGATGAGGCACATCCCCCACCCACCAAGTGTTTCCTTAAGCATGAGGAAGGACAATCCCAATCAAATCACAAGACTTTCACGTGAACACAAAGCCAGGTAGGTGAGGGGGCGTCCCCCACCCACCAGGCGTTTTCCCAAGCATGAGGAAGGACAATCCCAAAATTATCTCACTGTTCCTTATGCTTGGTTTATGTTCCTCAAAGGCAATACAATTCTAACATCATAAAATCCTAATAATCAATAACTTCTAAAACTTATGCATACCCAACACCTAATGACTGACTTAAATCCTAATACCTTTCTATTTTGTGCTAACTTTACCTGTACTATAAAAAACTCTTAATTATAGGTCAGACCAGTTCCTAAAGAATGTGGCCCAGTCCAAAGATCACGCTGGGCCGTTTCCAGGAACAATTGATTATGATCTCTTAACAAAATGGCTATTCTAAAATCCTATGTATCTATCTTAATTTCTATAAAAGTTTCTAATTCCTAGTCCTAATATATGAAGCTGATCATCAGCAATGAAGCTTCTAAAATAAAACCCAAATACAAACTGTAATTGTACTAAAGCCAAAACTGCAATTAGTAGAAAGTGGGAACAATGAAATTTCTAAAGTTAGTGTATTCTTATAAAACCTCAAAGTATCATGTTTGATCATGCTTGAACTAACATAATTCCCTCACGTAGCATGACCTATTCTACAATACTTTCTATGAATAAAATAAATTCAGTTTCTATTATAAGTAGAAAAAACTTACACTAATGGTAACTAAAAAACCGGTTTAAAAGAATGCAGCCCAGCCGGGCTCGGTGGCTCAGCCTGTAATCCCGCGCCTTTGGGAGGCTGAGGTGAGTGGATTGCCTGAGCCCGCGGGTTTGAGACCCGCCTGGGCAGCGAGACCTCATCTCTACAATAAATAAAAAAAAATCAGCCGGGCGTGGTAGCGCACGCCTGTAATTCCGGCTACTTGGAAGGCTGAGGCGGAAGGATCGCCGGAGCCCAGCAGGTCGAGGCTGTGGTGGCCGGAAGCGGCCACTGCACTCCAGTCTGGGCGACAGAGTGAGACTCCAACTCAAAAAAAAAATAAAATAAAATAAAATAAATAAAAGAATGCAGCCCAGCCCAAAGTGGATGCTGGGCCCTTAGGAATGTGGCCCAGTCCAAAGTTCGTGCTGGGCCATTTCTGGTAACTCTAGATAATCATCTATACCATCTAAAGCTGGAAACAGCTCTCTAAATGTATATACTAATTCTACAAATATACTTTTAAATCTTACAAAGAAGCGTGTATCATGTATAAGGCTCCCAAATGTGACCTGAGTTTGAACTGTGTTAAGTTTAAAGCCGAAACCACAGTCTGTGAGAAACGGGAACACTGGATCTCTAGAGTCAGCCATGCCTGTCATATTCTCAGAACTTCATGCTTAGATCATCAAGGTCCCTGCTAGTGGGTCATGCCAAACAACAAAGAAAGGAGGAGGGAATGGGCCTTCGCTCCTGAACCAGCCTGGTGGTCTCAGGGTCCGCAGCCGCCTGGATCCCTCACGCTCGGGTGGGCCTCCACGGCCGGCTCCCAACAACCACAGATGCGCACCACCTTGCCAGGCTAACTTTTTGATTGATTGTAGAGACGAGGGCTCACCGAGTTGCCCAGGCTGGTCTCGAACCCGTGGCTCAGGCAGTCCTCTTACCTCGACCTTCCAATGTGTTGGGATGACAGGCTTGAGCCATCGCGCCCAGCCTGCACTCCTTTTAAATTCGGGATCTACATCTAAAGAGCCTGTGCTCAGCTCCGGGGGGAGGACAGGATGGCTCCCACCAGCCCTCCCGACGTGGACGCCCATCTGATGCATCCTCAGCTCAGGCGCGAGCCGAATAACACGATTCCTTCTAAAAAGAAAAGGTGGGGTCAAGCAGCTGGGACAGCGCTTGGAGATCGCCAGGTCCCCAGCCCTGAGCAGGGCTCCCCCGCTCTTCCTGGCTCCCTCCTTCCCGCCCGACTTTTCCCCAAGATGAGGGAGACGGACAGGCAGGGTGAGGGGTCAGCAAGGCGTCAGTGAACGGTCAGCAAGTCGCAAGGTGCAGAGAAAAGTATCAGGCACAATTTTTGTTGTGTTTCTAACCCGAGGTTCACCACACACAAGAGGAAGCCTAGGGCCGGGCATGGTGGCTCACCCCTGTCATCCCAGCACACTGGGAAGCCGAAACAGGAGCACTGCTCGAGCCCAGGCGTCTGAGACCAGCTGGGGCAACATAGCGAGACCTCGGCTCTACAAAACATCAGAAAATCAGCCAGGCCTGGCAGTGTGCGCCTGTCGTCCCAGCGGCTCAGGAGGCGGAAGCAGGAGGATCGCCTGGGTCCAGGAGGTCAAGCCGTGAGCGTACCCCTGCACTCCGGCCCGGGCGACAGAGCGAGACCCCGGCTCAGAAAGAGAGAGAGAGAGAGATGAAACCGGGAGCCGGGTGTTCTCTCATGCCCAGCTCAGCTCCCCGAAGGCCTCTTTCCTGAGGGTGCCATCTGTGCACAGCCTGGCCACAACAACCCAGGAGACACACAGGAGCACAGGACCCCAAGAGAGTACGACTCAAGACCACAGGCTGGTGTGTTCTGTGGGCGCAGCCCCGGCGGGCCGGCTGGCTTGCTGGGCTCCGTGTTTTATGGACACCTTCCAAGCGAGTTGTCTGGGGCGGTGGGCACAGCCAGCTCAGACCGCCTGCCTCCCTCTGAGGTGCTCTCCGTTTACGTTTAACCCCAAAGGAGTCAGCTTGGCAAGAGGTGCCGACGTCCGCATGCTCAAAACAAACTGGCTCCACTGAGCACGGTGGCTCATGCCTGTCATCCCAGTACTCTGGGAGGCCGAGGCAAAAGGCTTGTCTGAGTCTACCGGTTCGAGACCAGCCTGGGCAACATGGCGAGACCTCGTCGCTGCAATAAATAAAAAAACTAGTCGAGCGTGCTGGCACATGCCTGTGGTTCCATCTACTTGGAAGGTTGAGGCAGAAAGATCGCCAGAGCCCAGCGGGTTGAGGCTGAGGTGGCCGTGAACATGCCCGTGCACTCCAGCCTGGGCGATGGAGTGAGACTCCCAACTCAAAAAAAAAAATTATTCATTTTTGGCCAGGCCTGGTGGCTCACTCCTGCCATTCCAGCACTTTGGGAGGCCAAGGTAGGAGGACTGCTTGAGTCCAGGAGTTTGAGACCAGCCTGGGCAACACAGGCAGATCCCTTCACTACAAAAAAAAATGTAAAAAGTAGCTGGGTCTGGTTAATTTTCCTAAAAAACTTATTGATTTTTACTTCCACCATTATATTTGTGTGTCTTATTTTCTTTTGTGATTGTAACACATTTCTTTTTTAAGACTCTTTATTCCATTTTAAATTTTCTTTTTATTTTTTGAGTTGGAGTCTCACTCGGTCGCCCAGACTGGAGGGCAGTGGCCGCTCCCGGCCACCGCAGCCTCGACCTGCTGGGCTCCGGCGATCCTTCCGCCTCACCCTTTCCCAAAGTAGCTGGAACTACAGGCGTGCGCTACCACGCCGGCTGTTTTTTTATTTATTGTAGAGATGAGGTCTCGCTGCCCAGGCGGGTCTCGAACCCGCGGGCTCAGGCAATCCACTCACCTCAGCCTCCCAAAGGTGCGGGATTACAGGCTGAGCCACCGAGCCCGGCTTCTTTTTATATTTTTAAGAAATTAAGCCCATGGAAACAATCTGTGTTGGGGTATTGTTATAGGTTGGACTATTTCCAACTACTAAGTGTCTCAAACTTTGTGTTTTTATAGTATTTCTTAGCTTTTTGGCAAACATATAATGGTAAAAATGGTTTTCAAAATGTTCTTTCCATAAAATGAGTCCCGCTGGAAAAGCAGTGATCTTCCCACTGTTAAAACAGTATCTTCCTCTTAAAGGGACAGATTGGTGGGAGGCTGAGAAAGCGCCATCCCTTTCATTTGGGCCGGTTTTGTTATCTTCAGTGCATGGCTGACTTACAAGAATCACGGACAACCCTCAAATCTACTTAGCCACACTCAAAGTACAGCAAGGCAAACCACTCTCCACTTACATGGGATTATTCCCACCTCTCCCTCATGGCCTCTGGTGTGCTGGGCTGGACCAGACTGAGGTCAGACCGGTCAGGTCACCACAGGCTTTGTGGGTTTTTTTTTTTTTTTTTGGTCTTAGGATTGCCCCTGCTGAATGACAGGTACGCCCTATGTATCTGTATACTAGGGAGACCAACTTAGGGTTCTCATTGCAAGTATGTTTTTATTGTTTTGTTTTGTTTTTGAGTTGGTCTCACTGTCACCTAGCCTGGATGGAGGGCGGTGGCATGGTTCTGACAATCGCAGCCTCAACCTGCTGGGCTCAGATCCCTCCCCCTCAGCCTTCCAAGTGACTGGAACCACAGGTGTGCGCCACCACACCCAGCCAATTTTTAAATTTTATTGTAGAGACGAGGTCTCACCAAGTTTCCCAGGCTGGTCTCGAACCCCTGGGTCCAGGCAATCCTCTCGCCTCGGCCTCCCAAAGGGCTGGGATGACAGGTGGGAGCCACCATGCCCGGTGTCAAACCAAGCCTTAAATGTCAGCAAACGCTGAGGCAGCCCCCTGGGATGCCAAGAACCAGCTGGGCTTGGTGGCTCAGCCTGTCATCCCAGCACGTTGGGAGGCCGAGGTGAGTGAATTGCCTGAGCCCGCAGGCTCCAGACCAGCCCGGGCAACTTGGAGAGACCTCGTCTCTATAATAAACCAAAAATTAGTCGGGTGTGATAGCGTACACCTGTAGTTCCAGCTACTTGGAAGACTGAGGCAGAAGGATCACCTGAGCCCAGCAGGTCGATACTGGGGTGGCCGTGAATGTGCCAGGGCACTCCAGCCTGGGTGACAGAGTGTGACTCCAACTCAAAAAATAAATAAAATAAAACCCAAGAACCAACATAACATTTGGGGAAGAAGACAGAGTTGCCGAACACCAGAAAATTAAAACTCGCCGAGCCTTAAAAGTTGTTAAGTTCAGGCCCCATGGTTTACAGATGAAAGCACAGCCAGGGAGGTGATGGCCAAGGTCACTGAGTTTCTGGTAGCTCTTCTAACTTGTCTAGCAGTAACTTCCCTTCTGTGTAGAAACAAGGATGGCACTGCCGTTCCTCGTGTTGCGCGTCACGCTACAAAACTTGGGAAAGAAAGGGATCTTGGGTATCACAACCCCGTGCCTGACCCCTGCCGCTGCGTCTCGCCAGTCTTCAGTCAGCTGGTCATCCAGCCTCGGCTTCAGCGCTCCCAGTGTCTGGGGAAAGAGGAAATCTTTTTTCTTTTGAGTTGGGGTCTCACTGTGTCACCCAGGCTGGAGTGCAGTGGCACGATCACAGCTCACTGCAGCCTCGACCTCCTGAGCTCAGGCTATCTCCCTCTGCCTCGACCTCCCAAGTAGCTGGGACTAGAGGCACCACCACCACACCTGGCTAATTTAAAAAAATATTTTGTAGAGAGAAGGTCTCTGTTGCCCAGGCTGGTCTCAAACTCTTGACCTCAAGCAGTCCTCCTGCCTTGGCCTCCCAAAGTGCTGGGATTACAGGTATGAGCCACCATGCCCAGCCTGGGGAATCCTTTCCTTGGAGATGTTGGCCCTGTGGAATGTTCCACTTCTTGAAAGGTAGTTCTTTTTTTTTTTTTTTTGAGTTGGAGTCTCAGTCTGTCACCCAAACTGGAGTGCAGTGGCCGTTTCCCGGGCCACCGCCCTCGACCTGCCGGGCCCCGGCGATCCTTCCCCTCACCTTCCAAGTAGCCGGAATTACAGGTGCGCACTACCAAGCCCGGCTGATTTTTTGATTTATTGTAGAGATGAGGTCTCGCTGCCCAGGTGGGTCTCGAACCCGCGGGCTCGGGCAATCCACTCACCTCAGCCTCCCAAAGGCGCGGGATTACAGGCTGAGCCAAGCCCGGCGGTTCTTGGGTTTTAAACAGGCATGGTGGCTCACGCCTGTAGTCCCAGCATTTGGGAGGCCGAGGCCGGAGAATCGCTTGAGGCCAGGGGAGTACGAGACCAACCTGGGCAACATAATGAGACCCCTCTCTGCCCCATTACTCGGAATTTAACAAATTTAAAAAACTAGCCAGGAGTAGTGGTGCATGCCTGCAGTTCCAGCTACTCAGAATGCTGAGGCAGAAGGACCGCTGGAGCCCAGAAGTTCAAGGCTGCAATCAATCATGATGGCAGGAGACCTTGGCTCTTAAAAAAAAAAAGGAAGACGAAACCTGGACATGTGCCCGTGGGCGAGCTCCTTGACCTCATTCGCTCTTTTCTCACCAGCGGGACCAAAATACTAACCCCCCGGACCCTCGTGGAGCGTCTCCTGTGCCAGGCCGGGTGCAGATTTGCTCCTGTGCATCTCACTCCCCCTTCCTCCGCCATGCCCTCCATCTTCCCTTCCTGCTCCGGGCCCACCAGGAGTCCCCTGCAGCGCCAGGAGCACAGCCAGTGGGCCCCAGGGCCAGCCCGGATACCCAGCGTCCTTTCCTGCTGCCCAGGGAGCCACTGGGGACTCGCCTGCGCTCCAGGCCGGCCGCTCGGGCCCACATCCACCCCCTCTGCCTGCCACTGCCTCCCCTCCGGACCCCGCAACGCTTCCAAAGAGCCCCCACCCCACCGCGGTGTGGACGGCCACACACACTCCCAATGCGGCCAGTCGCAGGTCACTTGGCGGTTTCTGTCCTCCTGTGGGGCTTCGTTTCTACTTTGGAGAGAGCCGCCTTTCTCAACAGACCCCGGCCGTGCGGGAGGCTGTGAACCGAGCCAGCCGTGGCGCCGGGCCTCGAGGGGCTGCGGCACGGTGGGGAAGGGGGTTCTGCCCGAGGGCCACCACACACAGCCAAGGCCATCCAAGGCCGGCCAAGGCATGGATGTCGACCCACAGGCAGTGGGGCCAGGGAGGCTTCGGAGGACGGCCACGCGGTCCCTGTGGGGAGTGGGAGGCCGGAGACGGGGCGGCAGGAGGCGCTGGGACGGGCTCGAGGGAGGACATGCGGCTCAGTGGCGGGGAGAGTGGAAAGGGCACGGAGCCACCCGGCAAAAGCTGACCGGATGAGATGAGGAGCCATGAGGCGGTCCTTGCAGTCTTTGGGGCGGCGCCCTCACGTTCCAGAAGAGAAAGAGAGGACCAGAGACACTGCTCTGGCCCACGGTCCCACGGCTGTGAGCAACGGTGCTGGTCTGGGCCACCCTGGGCCGGAGCCGCGAGCCAAGCAACCAGGTGTCCGGGCCTGACCACAGAGGGCCGTCTGCCACTCCCAGAGCTGGAGGCCCTGGGCAGCCGCGGTCCAAGCCCCGGCTGGGGGCCCGTGTCCATCCCACATGTTCTGCCACTTCCACGGGAAAGCCTGGAGGGGAAAGCCTGGAGGTCGGGCCTCGTGTCCCCTCCCAGCCCCTGGGTCAGGTGGCCACACGCTCCAGCCCACCCCCAGGGGCCGCTGGGAGAGCGGGCCAGGGTATTTTTTTTTTTTTGAGTCGGTGTCTCACTCTGTCGCCCAGACTGGAGTGCAGCGGCAGCTCCCGGCCAGCGCAGCCTCGACCCGCTGGGCTCTGGCGATCCTTCCGCCTCAGCCTTCCAAGTAGCCGGAATTACAGGCGCGTGCTACCACGCCCGGCTGATTTTTTGATTTATTGTAGAGATGAGGTTCGCTGAGTTGCCCAGGCGGGTCTCGAACCCACAGGCTCAGGCAGTCCACTCACCTCAGCCTCCCAAAGGCGCGGGATTACAGGCTGAGCCACCGAGCTCAGCTAGGGCGGGGTATTTATGTGGCACCTGGTGACACCATGTTCTCTGTCCTGGTCACAAAGTGAGGAGTGGCCTGGCTCCCAAGCCCAGCGGCTCGTGAGGGGCCCCACCACATGGGCTTGCTGGCACCTGGGTATACTCTGGGTCCCCGGGTCCTCCTGGGGCTGCAGACCAGGCAGGCACTGAGCAGAGGTTTCAGGCCTACAGAAACAAGCCCTCAGAAGCGGATGCGGCGGCCAGGCTGAAGCCGAGGGCAGTTAAAGACAGGAGCAGTATGTCTGTGTGGGACACGTCAGACTGCAAAGCCGCCTCTGCGCTGGGATCTGTGAAGCCAGAGGTGGTGCCACTTGGCGGAAGCCCAAAAGCCAGCCCAACGGCAGGGCGCAGGGCGCGGGTGTGGGGGAGTGAAGTCCTGGCCCCACACAAGCCCCTGGCTGCAAGAGGCGGGTCTTTATGAGGAGGCCATGCGCAGCAGCACGGGCATTATCACCAGCCTGCAGCTGGCCAGGGAGGGTGGTCCCTCTCAAGGGCGGCTACCTTTCAGGCAGGCAGCTGGCAGAGGAGGCATGGGACCCGAGTGATTGGAGATTAGCCAGGTCAGCCGGAAAATGGAGCCAGAGGCTGGGTGCGGTGGCTCATGCCTGGTAATGCCAGCGCTTTGGGAGGCTGAGATGGGAGGACTGCTTGAGGCCAGGAGTTTGAGACCAGCCCGGGCAACACAGCAAGACCTCATCTCTGCAAAAAAGTAAAAAAAAAAACAACACAAAAAACAATCAGCCGCGCAGGGTGATTTGTACCTGCAGTCCCAGCTACCTGGGAGGCTGAGGTGGGAGGAGTGCCTGAGCCCAGGAGGTCCAGGCTGCAGTGAGCTCTGTGATCATTCCACCGCCCTCCAGGCTGGGTAAGCGGCTCTGTCTCTAGAAAATAAAAATAAAACATACCTTTCTAAAAGAAATATTTTTACTACTTCCCAGTTTACTTGAAATAGAAGTTACTTTTCTGAGACAGTAGGATTCGTTGAGAGGACAGAAAACCTCCTAGAGCAGGAGGGGAATGAGAAGGTTGCCCTATTTCAAAATATCTTCCAGCTGGGTTTGGTGGCTCAGCCTATAATCCCAGCACTTCTGGGAGGCCAAGGTGAGTGGATTGACTGAGCCTGAGAGTTCGAGACCCAGCCCAGGAAACTTGGCGAGACCTCGTCTCTACAATAAATCAAAAAACTAGCCGGGCGTAGTAGCGCGCGCCCGTAGTTCCGGCTACTTGGAAGGCTGAGGCGGAAGGATCGCCGGAGCCCAGCAGGTCGAGGCTGCGGTGGCCGGGAGCGGCCACTGCACTCGAGCTTGGGCGACAAAGTGAGACTCCAACTCAAAAAAAAAAAAAAAAAAATCTTCCAACCTGGTCTCCATAGGCCAGGTGGCATTTCATGAAGTATTGTTTGTTTTTGGTCACCACTGAGTTATATGCGTGTTCTTTACTTCTATAAAAAATGAGCCATCGAATGATGTGCACACCACCTGTCTCACATTTCTGGCTACTTTTCTTTCACGTATTTTGGCATTATGTTTTTTGTTTGTTTGTTTGTTTGTTTTCTGAGTTGGAGTCTCACTCCGTCGCCCAGACTGGAGTACAGTGGCCGCTCTCGGCCACCGCAGCCTCGACCTGCTGGGCTCCGGCGATCCTTCCGCCTCAGCCTTCCGAGTGCCTGGAACTACAGGTGCGCGCTACCACGCCCGGCTAATTTTTTGATTTATTGTAGAGACGAGGTCTCACCAAGTTGCCCGGGCAGGTCTCAAACCCATGGGCTCAGGCAATCCACTCACCTCAGCCTCCCAAAGCACGGGATTACAGGCTGAGCCACCGAGCCCGGCTGGCATTATGCTCTTTAACTAAATTCAGTACTACTGGGTTTTCATTATTTCACATAAATTGTATCTTTATTTACTATTAAAATTTTGTTTGTGGCTGGGTGCAGTGGTTCAAGTCTGTCATCCCAGCACTTTGGGGGGTCGAGGCATAAAGATTGTCTGAGACCAGGGGGTCAAGACCAGCCTAGGCAACTTGGTGAGATCTCAACCTACAATAAATCAAAAAATTAGCCAAGCTTGATGGATCGTGCCTGTAGTTCTGGTTACTTGGAAGGCTGAGGCAGAAAGGATTGCCTGAGCCTAGCAGATCGAGGCTGTGGTGGCCATGAGTGTGCCACTGCCCTCCAGCCTCGGTGACAGAGTGAAAATACAACTCAAAAAAAATTTTTTTGGGGGGGATTGTGAGATTTATTTTATCAGATGCAATGTAAGCATCACTGCTTCTTTAGTATTCATTCCAGCACAAAGAAAACAGGTTGGCACGGTGGCTTATGCCTATAATCTCAGTGCTGTGGGAGGCTGAAGCAAAAGGATTGCTTGTTGCCAGGAGTTTGAGATTAGCCTGGGCAACATAGCAAGACCCTGTCTCTACAAAATTCTTTTTTTTTTTAAAGGTTGGATTCTTGTCGGGCTCGGTGGCTCAGCCTGTAATCCCGCGCTTTGGGAGGCTGAAGTGAGTGGATTACCTGAGCCCGCGGGTTCATGAACCGCCTGGGCAACTTGGCGAGACCTCATCTCTACAACAAATAAAAAAAACTAGCCGGGCACGGTGGCTCAGCCTGTAATCCCGCGCTTTGGGAGACTGAGGTGCGTGGATTGCCTGAGCCCGCGGGTTTGAGACCCGCCTGGGCAACCTGGCGAGACCTCATCTCTACAATAAATCAAAAATCAATCGGGTACGGTAGCGCATGCCTGTAATTCCGGCTACTCGGAAGGCTGAGGCGGAAGGATCGCTGGAGCCCAGCAGGTGAGGCTGCGGTGGCCGGGAGCGGTCACTGCATTCCAGTCTGGGCGACCAAGTGAGACTCCAACTCAAAAAAAAAAACAAACCAAAAAACTAGCCAGGTGTGGTAGCGCGTGCCTGTAGTTCCAGCTACTCGGAAGGCTGAGGCGGAAGGATCGCCGGAGCCCAGCAGGTTGAGGCTGCGGTGGCTGGGAGTGGCCACTGCACTCCAGTCTGAGTGATAGAGTGACTCCAACTCAAAAAAAAAAAAAAGGTCGGGTTCTTACTGAGTCGCCCAGGCTGGAGTGCACGATCCCAGCTCACCATAGCCTCAGCCTTCTGGTTTCAGGTGATTTTTTTTCACCTTAGCCTCCTGAGTGGCTGGGACTATAGGCATGGGCCACCACACCCGGCAAACTTTTTTATTTTGTGTAGAGATATGGTCTTGCTATGTTGCCCAGGCTTCTACAAAAAACATTTTTTAAAATTAACCAGGTGTGGTGCTGCACACCTATATTCCCAGCTACTCAAGAGGCTGAAGCAGAAGGATTGCATGAGCCCAGGAGTTCAAGGTTGCGGTGAGCTAGGGTTGTGTTACTGCACTCGAGCTTGGGAGATAGAGTAAGATCCTGCGTCTAAAAAGAAAAAATGAGGCTGGGCTCAGTGGCTCAGCCTGTAATCCCAGCACTTTGGGAGACCGAGGTGAGTAGATTGTCTGAGCCTGCAGGTTTGACAAGCCCGGGCAACTTGGCAAGACCTTGTCTCTACAATAAATAAAAAATTAGCTGGGTGTGGTAGCGCACACCTGTAGTTCTGGCTCTTGGGAAGGCTGAGGTGGAAGGATCACTGGAGCTCAGAAGGTTGACGCTGGGGTGGCTGTGAGCTTGCGTGCCTCTGCACTCCGGCGTGGGTGGCGGAGCGAGACTCCAACTCAAAAAGAAAAAAAAAAGAAGAAAACTTAGACCTTACTTTCATTTTGATTTTTTTCAGTTTAAGTACCTCTTTGCTTCTTGTCACTGTTGTACTTAGTTTTGTTTTCTAAATTGGTGGCCTTTCTTTTTAAACATAAATTGAGTCTGTTTGTATTTAACAATATTACAGTCATCAATAAGTGTTTATAGGCCGGGTGCAGTGGCTCATGCCTCTAATTCCAGCCGAGGAGAGAGGATTGCCTGAGTCCACGGGTTCGAGACCAGCCTGGGCAGCTTGATGAGATTCATCTCTACAACAAATTTAAAAAATTGACTGGGTATGGTGGTGCATGCCTGTGGTTCCAGCTACTTGGAAGGCTGAGGTGGAAGGATTGCCTGAGCCCAGCAGGTAGAGGCTGCAGTGGCCTGGAGTGTGCCCCTTCACTCCAGCCTGTGGGACAGAGTGAGAGTCTAACTCAGAAAAGAAGTGTTTATAGAATCAAAGCAGAAATAAATGCTCTCAGTTGAACCCTACACACCTGGTTTTTCTTTTCTTTTTTTTGAGTTGGAGTCTCACTCTGTGGCCCAGGCTGGAGTACAGTGGCACACTCCCAGCCACCGCAGTCTCGACCTGCTGGGCTCAGACGATCGTCCCCCCTCAGTCTCCCAAGTAGCTGGAAATACAGGCACACACCACCATACCTGGCTAATTTTTTGACTTCTTGTAGATACGAGATCTCACCAAGTTGCCCAGGCTGATCTCGACCCCTGGACTCAGGCAGTCCTCTCGCCTCCGCCTCCCCAAGTGCTAGGGATTGCAGGTGTGAGTCACCGCACCTGGCCACACCTGGTTTCTTGAACCCTAACTTAATGTTCGTGAGTGCCCTGAGTGGTGAGAACATCCTGACGTGGCACGTCAGCTTACTGATTTGACAGTAACAGCATCAGTTAAACTGGGCTGACTCTTACTCGCTTCTTTCTTTCAGTGACAACAGTATTTCCTGTGCCAGATTTCCTTCAGTCCCTGGTAACTGAAGACCTGAACCAGAACAAGATGGAGCGCCCCTTTAAATCCAGACAGGCACTCGGGCCTGACTCTTGGTCACGCCCCTTACCAGCGGGATCCAGCGACCGACCGGCGGGATCCAGCGAGCAGGGACGACGTGAAGGTCTGCCACAGCACAGCAGCTCGGCTGCCTTCACCTCTGGGAATGACGTCAACAAGGGAATGTGCAGATGGTCAGCAGCATCACAAGACGTAGCCAAGGCCACTTACTCAAGAGTCGCAACAACAAAGAGCCTGAGGAATGCGGGTCAAGGCGGGCAGCTGCAGCTGGCCCAACAGGGTGTTACCCGCCTTGTGTTCACCGAGAAATCTGCTACGGCAAACACAGTTGGCATCTCCTTGAACACAAGAAAAGAACACAAGTAGGTCCTTCGACACTCTGTGACCATGAAGGCCAAACAGTTCCTGACTGAACAACTAAAAGGATAAAGCCTTCAAAAAAAATATTAGTTATTCTCGTGTGTTCACAGCAGAAGCTCTACTTCTGAACTCAAAACATTGCTCAGTATTTAAGAACTGCAATTTGGACAACATGGCTTTGGATGTGTTAAAAGTTCAATGGGGAAAAACGAAGATGTCTTTTAATTTTGCTTTGATGTCAAATTAAACAGCAGCCAAAAAGATTCCGTAACGCATGGGTGAGTCGATTCAAGAGTGCTTGCCAAGTTCAACCACCTGGCTTCTGGCCAGGAAAAACTAGACATCAACACAAATGTCCTCCCACTTCATTTCTGGAGAGAAAAATGGAAACGCAAACCCAGGGCGCAATGGCCGAGCACGAGCTTCCTTCCTTCCTCCTTGCTGCCCCCTTCCGCATCCTACTTCAGCGCATCCTACTTCAGCAGCATCCTACTTCAGCAGGCGACTCAACTGGTCCTGCAGGTCCCACGACTGCTCCACACTAGGAACCAGAAGAGAAAGGGTCACCTGGGAGGCGCAATAAAGACCCGCGTGCACAAACGACTTATGTTTTCATGCATCAACATGCTGCAGACGAGTCAAAACTGATATTGGGCCGGGCTCGGCGGCTCGGCCTGTCATCCCAGCACCGTGGGAGGCCAAGGCGAGTGGACTGCCTGAGCTTGTGGGTTTGAGACAAGCCCGGGCAACTTGGTGAGACCTCGTCTCTCCAACAAATCAAAAAATTAGTCGGGCGTGGAGGCACACGCCTGCAGTTCCGGCTACTTGGGAGGCTGAGGTGGGAGGATTGCTGGAGCCCAGGAGGTCAACGCTCGGATGGCTACGAGTGTGCCAGTGCACTCCAGCCTGGGCGACGGAGTGAGACTCCAACTCAAAAAAAAAAAAAAAAAAAAAAGAAAGCCTTTACTAGCAGTGAATTGAGCTACCACACGTCTTTGTGAGATACGGTATTCCTTAAATCCAAAATAAGCTATCCTGGAGCATGTGTCCTTGTAGGGGCAAGAGCCTGCCGGCATTTTGTGTGGACCCCAGGCTCTGCAGTGTAGCCCAGCCTGGTTCAGTTGGTACCCTGTGCCACTGCCTTTGGGGTCACTTACTTCTTCTGAATAGCTTCTTGCCTAAATCAGAAAAGGAAAGAGGAAAATAAACATGAGAAAACGAGAAGTTACTTAGGACAGGAGACAGGCCATGCAGGCAGGCGGAATTCCCAGCTTAAGTCCCATACCACGCTGCCGTCCAACCTAGCCCAAGGCTGTGCCAGGAGCAGGGACTCCTGAGTGCTGCTCTGCCAGGGGACAACTCCACACCTGAACAGGTACTAACATGCCCCGGAGCTAAGGGTATGGCCCAACCAACAAGCTGAGTGCCTGGCTCAAACTGAGTCTGGGGGTCTGGAGTCGAAGGGTCACATGCCAAAACACACTCCCCAGGGAACCAATGGGGCAAACACCAGCTACTTAAGTAGCAGCAGGGAGCCTCCCGACCAGATACTTCCAACAGGCAAGTCAGTGTGATGTCAATTATGTGAAACAAGATGGAAAGCAGAGTTATAATCTTATCCAAAATCAGAATGGAGAAGGGGGTCTCTATACTCAAGCGCTCCAGATGGCTTTGTGTGGCACGTGTGGAAAGGCAGGACCAGGTCACAGTCCCTGGTGGAGGGCTTTCTCCAGAGACGGGCAAGGTCATCGAGGGCTGACGAACTGGCCTAGCACAGCGCTGGTGCCATCCCAGCAGGGCCCTCCCCCGTGGGGTTCACGGCCACTCCCTCTGGGGAGCCCCACTTCACGTGGGAGGATCCGGAAAGGCGCCCACCCTGCACTCGCCTCCCATCCCCACTTGTCTGGTGGTCTCCGGCACCCTCTCCGTAAAGGGAAGCCATTTCGGACCTCCCGACCTCTCTCCTACCACCCCCACGGGAACACGGGCGGGCGGAGGATGAGGACGGTGCCGAGGCCACGCACTCACTGGTACTGCAGGTGCGTGGTGATGATGGCCATCTTCCTTAAGCTCTGCATAAAGAGAGGGAGACAGGGCGTTCCACCTCCTTGAGCCACACTAACCAGGCCTCAAGCCCCAGCCCGGAAGGGAACGGCGCTTACGTCTTCTGAGTGCAAGACGGCATCCTCCTGCAGGGCCATGTTTCGAGCAGCCTGACCCAGCAGCTGCAAGACAAAAATAAAATGGCAATCATCAGGCGTCCTATCAACTCTCGCAGCCGTTCCAACCGTACCCTCGCCCCTCTACAACCAGAGATGCGCAAAACACAACGGAGGTGATTTTCTATTCGTTCCTGCTGAAACTCACTCCGCAGGCACCACTGTGGTTCTGGCGTGGGCTCGACGTCTGTCCCCAAGCCACGTGCTGGATAAGTGCCTGCTGGACACGCATCCCCAACCCTGAGCTGCCTGCAGCAAGTTCACAGGAGCTGGGAGAAGTCCGCAAGAGGACTCTGGCACCTCAGGTCTAGCCAGGGAACCAAGCTTTCCATCCTTTTTTTTTGAGTTGGAGTCTCAGGCTGCAGTGCAGTGGCACACGCAGAGCCACCCCAGCGTTGGCCTGCTGGGCTCCAGTGATCCTTCAGCCTCAGCCTTCCAAGCAGCCAGAACTATAGGTGCACGCTACGACACCTGGCTCGTTTTTGATGTATTGTAGAGATGAGGTCTCGCCAAGTTGCCCAGGCGGGTCTCGACCCCGTGGGTTCAAGCAATCCACTCGCCTTGTCCTCCCGCAGTGCTGGAATGACAGGCTGAACCACCGAGCCTGGCCACGCTTCCCATTCCTGAAAGGCTGATTTGAGATTGGGGAGTTGAGAGAGCGGGTGGGGGGGCAGCGATGGCATGGGCTAGAAAGGCAGAAGGAACGGAGCTGCTCAGACGTGAGGGAGGCCCGGACAATTCTCTCGCCTCCGCCTCCCAAAGTGCCGGGATGACAGGTGTGAGACATCATGTCCAGCCTAGCATTAAATTTGTTTGTTTGTTTTTTTTGAGTCAGAGTCTCACCATTTCGCCCAGACAGGAGGGCAGTGGCACGCTCCCGGCCACCGCACCCTCGACCTGCTGGGCTCTGGTGGTCCTTCCGCCTCAGCCTTCCAAGTAGCTGGAACGACAGGTGTGCGCTACCAAGCCCAGTTAATTTTTTGATGTACTCTAGAGATGATGCCTCGCCGTGTTGCCCAGGCTGGTCTCGAACCCCTGGGCTCAGGCAATCCTCTCGCCTCCGCCTCCCAAAGGGCTGGGAAGACAGGCGTGCGCCCCACGCCCAGCCTAGTTTTAAGTTTTGAAACCGGCAAGCCTTCACGTGCTTCTAACGTCAAACCAGGACTCGCCCTCCCTGTTCTCTCCCGCTCTGAGCACAACTGTCTTTGCTCGGGCTTCCTTTCGCTTCCAGGCGGGCAGGTCCGGGAAGGCCAAGCCCGAAGCCAAAGGAGGCCGAGAGGCCCAAGGAAGAGGCGGGCACGTCCAGGTTCCAGACGCGCAGGGCGGCTCGAGGGCCTCGGGACGACGGCGCGGCCCTCGGACCCGGGCGCGGGACTCGCCCTGCGCGCCCGCCCTCCCACCGGGGCCACGCGGGCCGGAGAGCCGGGAGGCCCTCCCAGGCCCGGGCCGACCGGAGCCAGCACCGGAGGGCGGGGCGGGAGGCCCGCTGGGGCCGCGCTCAGCCGGGCGCGGGTCTCGTCCGGCGACCTCGGCGTCCGCGGCGGCCGGGGCTTTCCGAGGCCGCCGGGGATTCCGGCCGGCCGGAGCGCGGGGACGCGGGCGGCGCCGCGGCGGGGAGGACGGCGGGCCGCCGGGTCGGAACGGCCTGCCCGGGAGTCGTCCCGCGGGCCCGGGAGGGCCGGGTCGGCAGACGGGGCTTCCCAGCCCGACGGCGCGGCGAGCCCCGCGGTGGCCTGCGCGCCCCAGGAGGCGGCGCGCGCCCCCGACGCCCGGGATGCCGCGCTTTCTCGCGGCTCCGGGATCCCCGCGCGCCCTCGCGCCCGGGATGCCGCGCGCGCCCCGCCGCGCCGAGGGCCTGCGCGCATCCGGAGCGGGAGTCCCGCAGCGGCCGCAGCCCCTCACCTCGGAGCTCCGGGAGCCCTTCAGCACCTGCTTGGTGAGCGCGATCACGTCCGTCCCGCAGGCGTTCACCTTCTCCGTGAGGAGCCCCTTCACCGACTGGCCGAACCGCGCCTGCGAGTCCGGCGCCCCGGCCGCCATCTCTGCCGCCGGCGACGCCTTCGCCGGGCGACGGCGGCCCGCCGGGGCCAAAAGGGGCCGAGCGAAGGACACGCGCCGGCGCCCCTTGCGACCTGGGAGGTGGGGCGGGCGCATGCGCAGAGCGGAGGCGCCCTCCTCCCGCTGCGAATTCCCGCGAAGGGCTCGGCCGCTCCTCCACGCGGGCGGCACCTCCCGAGGGACGGAGGCGGCGTCAGTGCGTCCGTGGTTCGCGGCCGCGAGGCCCGCCAGGCGCGCGGCTCGGCCCGTCCGCCGGCGCCGTGGGAGGCCAGGGAGGACGCCGAGCCAGGAGTGTGAGCCCAGCCGGGGCAACGCAGTGAGACTCTGTCTCTGTTCCTTTGTATTTAAAAGAAGGCGGAGCCGGGCGCGGTGGCTCAGCCTGTCATCCCAGCACTTTGGGAGGCGGAGGCCAGGGGATTGCCTGAGTCCAGGGGTTCGAGACCAGCCCGGGCAACTTGGCGAGACCTCGTCTCTACAGTAAATCAAAAAATGAGCCGGGCGTGGTGGTGCACGCCTGTGATTCCGGCTACTCGGGAGGCTGGGGCAGAAGGATGGCCTGAGCCCAGCAGGTCGAGGCTGCAGTGGCTGTGAGTGTGCCACTGCACGCCAGCCTTGGCGACGAGTGAGACCCCGACTCAAAAAAATAAAATTTATGCTTTGGGAGGCCGAGGTGAGCGGATTGCCTGAGCCCGCGGGTTCGAGACCCGCCTGGGCAACTTGGCGAGACCTCATCTCTGCAATAAATCAAAAAAATTAGCCGGGCGAGGAGCGCGCGCCTGTAGTTCCAGCTACTCGGAAGGCTGAGGCGGGAGGATCGCAGGCGCCCAGCAGGTCGAGGCTGCGGTGGCCGGAAGCATCCCCTGCACTCCAGTCTGGGCGACAGAGCGAGACTCCGACTCAAAAAAATAAATAAATAAAAAATAAAATAAAATTTAAATGGCAGAAGGCCTGGATGACAGCCCCAATGATGCACTTTAGCAGCGTGTGGCTGCAAATCTCACAGCCTGTGTTTAGGCAGAAGTCTCCAGCCTTTAGGAGAATGGATTAAAATGATTCCATTGCGTTGTTTTGTTTCTTTGTTTTTTTGTGTTTTTTTTTGAGTTGGAGTCTCACTCTGTCGCCCAGACTGGAGTGCAGTGGCTGCTCCCGGCCACCGCAACCTCGACCTGCTGGGCTCCGGCAACTCTTCCGCCTCAGCCTTCCGAGTAGCTGGAACTACAGGCGCGCGCTACCTACAGGCTCTTGGTGAGATCTTGTCTCTACAAGAAGATAAAAAAATCTGGGGTGAGAGGATTACCTGAACCCAGCAGGCTGAGGCTGCCGTGAGCTCTGACTGCACCACTGCACTCCAGCCTGGGTGACAGACTGAGACCTTGACCCCAAAAAAAAAAAAAAAGAAGCATTGGCAAAGGACACAAGCAGGAATTCAGAGAAAAAGAAATTTAGGTGGCCAAAAATGTGGAAAATGCTCGACATCACTAGTCATTTTTGATGGTAAGAAACGACAAATAACCTCTTTATTCTGCTCTGCTTTCCACAACTATACATTAATTTGCTTTTCTAGAATGTTATGTAGCATTTTACAGGAAGTATGCTTTTGTCTGGCTTCTTTCAGCATGGTGATTCTGAGAAGCACCTATGTCTTATATATAACTATATGTAACTAGTCTGTTTTTTGGTTTGGGGTTTTTTTGGGGCTTTTTTTGAGTTGGAACCTCACTCTTGTTGCCCAGGTTGGAGGGCAGTGGCACGCTCACAGCCACCGCAGCCTCGACCTGCTGGGCTCCAGCGATCCTTCTGCCTCAGCCTTCCAAGTAGCTGGAACTACAGGCGCACGCTACCATGCCTGGCTAATTTTTTTGATTTTTATTGTAGAGACGAGGTCTCACCGAATTGCCCAGGCTGGTCTCAAACCCATGGGCTCAGGCAGTCCTCTCACCTCAGCCTCCCAAAGTGCTGGGACGAGAGGCTGAGCCACCACACCTGGCCTGCTGTTTTTTTTGAGTCGAGGTCTCACTCTGTCACTCAGGCTGGAGGGCAGTGGTGGTGCAGTCACAGCTCACCACACCCTCGACCTCCCGGAATCAGGCGATCCTTCCGCCTCAGCCTCTGGCTGCGAGCAAGCGGCCGTGTTGGAGAAGTCCACAAAGCCCAGGAACCGCAAGCGCCTGCTGGCCACCCGCTCCGAGACCCCAGCTGAGAGCCAGCCGTAAGCAGCGGCTCCCCCAGGCACTGAGTGCCGCCAACAACAAGGGGCAGGGAAGCGGTCCTGTCCCCAGCGGAGCCCCAGGTGAGAACCCAGCCCTGGGCCACACCTTGGCTGCCGCCTTGGGAGACGCTGTGTAGATGGCCCAGAGATGCTGTGCTTGGCATCCTGACCCAGAGAAACTGCAAGGCAATAGATGTGTGTTGTTTTAAGCCGCTGACTTTGTGGTAGCATGGTAATAAAAAACAATACATCACGGAACTGGTTTGAAGCCTGTTCGTTTGAAGCCTGTGACCGCTTGCCTCCTTGGGCCCTTTGCCAGCCGCGCGGTCCCCCGCAGCTCCTCACTGCCAAGGTGAGTTCGGGGGTTCAAGTCCAGCCTGGGCAACACGGAGGAACCTCGTCTCCGAAAAGAAAAAGGGGAAGGAGAAAGCAGGAAAGTCTTTAATAATAGAAAAATATCCTTGCCAAAAAAATGTAACACCACAGTTAGATTTTAAAAATACATTTTTAAAACATTTGTTTGTTTTTGGCTATCTGCATTTTCCAAGCTTTTGGCAATTATAAGGCATAACTTTCATAATATAGTGGTAAGGGTGTGACACCACACTTTTTTTTTTTTTTGAGTTGGAGTCTCACTCTGTCGCCCAGACTGGAGTGCAGTGGCTGCTCCTGTCCACCGCAGCCTTGCCTCCTGGGCTCCGGCGATCCTTCTGCCTCAGCCTTCCGAGTAGCCAGAATTACAGGCGTGCGCTACCACGCCAGCTAATTTTTTTTTTTCTCATTTATTGTAGAGATGAGGTCTCGCTGCCCAGGCGGGTCTCGAACCCGCGGGCTCAGGCAGTCCACTCACCTCAGCCTCCCAAAGGCGCAGGATTACAGGCTGAGCCACCGAGCCCAGCTGACACCACACATTTTTATTTTTTGAGTCGGGGGTCTCAATCTGTCACCCAGGCTAGAGTGCAGTGGCGTGATCACAGCTCCCTGCAGCCTCGACCTCCTGGGCTCAGGCGATCCTCCCACCTCAACCTCTGGAGTAGCTGGGATTGCAAGCACATGCCACCATACCCAGCTAATTTTCTAATTGTTTGTAGAGAGTCTTGCTGTGTTGCCCAGGCTGGTCTCAAACTCCTGGGCTCAAGCGATCCTCCCACCTCTGCCTCCCAAAGTGCTGGCATAACAGGTGGGAGCCACCATACCCGGCCACATTCTGTTACTTTAAAACTTACCCTGTCTGGGACTGGGGTGAACCCCTTGAGAACCACCACGGCATCCACTGTAGGAACAGGAAGCGGCCGTTCACACTGCTTCACAGCTGCTGACCCCCGCGTAGCTCCCTGCCTGGTCTCGGCACCCAGGCCGCCCTGTTCTCAGCCCCATCAGACCAGCCATCATCCAGGCCACCCGGCGCCAGCCGCTGTCCAGCGTCACCACTGTCCCCTCGTTGCGCCTGCTGCAGGACTCACAGTCACTCCCACAGCCTCCCTCGCCCTCCGTTCAGGGACCAGAGTCTGATTCGGTGCAGCCCCGGATCCTGTTTCTCAGGGATCCCCACGCCACACCTGTGCGCCAGCAGCCAGGGCCATCCCCCGCCTGCTCCCACCATGCCCCGTCGCACCTCTGTGTGTCCACCTTCCAGCGAGAATTCCCTCCTGCCCCCACGCCCCAGCTGGCCTCCCAGTGCTCCCTAAGGCCCAGCGCACGTCCCCTTTTGGGAGACTTCTCCGAATGTCCCAGCCCATACCTCTGGCTGTAAATGATCTTAAAAGTCTAAACACCGGCCGGGCTCGGTGGCTCAGCCTGTCATCCCAGTACTTTGGGAGGCCGAGGTGAGTGGATTGCCTGAGCCCACAGGTTCAAGACCATCCTGGGCAACTTGGTAAGACCTCATTTCTACAATAAATAAAAAAATTAGCCGGGCATGGTGGTGCACGCCTGTGGCTCCGGCTACCTGGAAGGCTGAGGCAGAAGGATCACCAGAGCCCAGCAGGTCGACGCTGGAGTGGCCGTGAGCGTGCCACTGCACTCCACCTGGGCGACAGAGTGAGTGCAACTCAAAAAAAAAAGGCTAAACACCGAGCAGTGGCTCATGCCTGTAATCCCAGCACTTTAGGAGGGAGGATCCCTGGAGGTTCAGGGGTTCAACACCAGCCTGAGCAACGTAGCAAGACCCTGTCTCCACAAAAATAAACTAGCCAGCTCAGTGGCTCAGCCTGTAATCCCGCGCCTTTGGGAGGCTGAGGTGAGTGGATTGCCTGAGCCCGCGGGTTCGAGACCCACCTGGGCAACTTGACGAGACCTCATCTCTACAATAAATCAAAAAATCAGCCGGGCGTGGTAGTGCATGCCTGTAATTCCGGCAACTCGGAAGGCTGAGGCGGCAGGATCGCCGGAGCCCAGCAGGTCGAGGCTGCGGTGGCCGGGAGCGGCCACTGCACTCCAGTCTGGGCGACAGAGTGAGACTCCAACTCAAAAAAAAAAAAAAAAAAACTAGCCGAGCATGGTGATGCATGCCTGTATTCCCAGCTACTCAGGAGGCTGAGGCGGGAGGATTGCCTGAGCCCAGGAGGTGAAGTCTGCAGTAGACGATGTCCATGCCACTGCACTCCATCTTGGATGATGGAGCGAGTCACCGACTCAAAAATAAACACACATCTGACCGTTCAGAATGAAGCTTGGCTGGCCCTTCCTGCCTAGCTCCTGGGTGCTTGCCCCCGTCTACCCCGATGGACTCGCCACCATCCCCAGAGAGGGACAGGCTTCCCCTCTCTCACCTTGGCGAGGCTCAGCTGACGAGTCTTGCTTGCTCTTCTGCTGCCCTGTCTCCTGTGTGAGGATGGACCCCAGAATGTCCACCCCCTTGGGACTGTGACTTCCTCTGGCAATATCCAACCCTCAGAAAATACTGATGAACCCACTAAGGGATCCCAACAGGAGAAGGGGATGGCATCTGTCAGGAGTTCTCCTAATACAAGCTCTGAAGGGCAGAGCGTGGTGGCTCATGCCTGTATTCCCAGCGCTTGGGGAGGCTGAGGTGGGAGGACTGCTTGAGCCCAGGACTGAGACCAGCCGGGGCAATGTAGAGAGACCTTGTCTCTACAAAAAAAAAAAAGCCAGGCATGGGGCTCATGCCTGTGGTCCCAGCTACTCAGGCGGCGGAGGCAGGAGGATTGCCTGAGCCCAGGAGGTGGAGACAGTGGTGCCCCATGATGGCTCCTCTACACTACAGCCTGGGCAACAGAGTGAGACTCCTCCCCAAAGAAGCCGCCAGAGGAGTTGGAAGCCTGTCTTGGTACAGTCCTGCGAAGAGAAAAGCTTGAATGAACACTGAGTCCCTCAGGCATTATCTCTAAGTTACAACAACCTGGGATGCAGATCCAATTATCTCCATTTTACGGAGGAGGAAATAGAAATCTAAAAGTGGCCGGGCGTGGTGGCTCATGCCTATAATCCCAGCACTTTGGGAGACCCAGGTGAGAGGATTGATTGAGCCCAGGGGTTCGAGACCCGCCTGGGCAACTTGGCGAGCCCTCATCTCTACAATAAGTCAAAAAATGAGCCAGGCGTGTTGGCGTGCACCTGCTGTTCCAGCTACTTGGAAGGCTGAGGCGGAGGGATCACCAGAGCCCAGCAGGTCGAGGCTGCAGTGGCCGTGAGCGTGCTTCTGCACTCCAGCCTGGGTGAGAGAGTGACTCCAACTCAAAAGAGAAAACAGAAGTCCGGAAGTGTTCAGTAAACAGAGATGGCCATATGACCCACCAGTTTCACTCCTAGGCAAATCCCCAAGAGAATTGAAAGCCGAGACTCAGACACTCGGACTCTCGTGTTCAGAACAGCCAAGAGGTAGGCGCAGCCCGCATGTCCGTCGATGGGCGAATGGATAAACCACCTGTGGTCTCGGCACAAGACAGGACATCCGGCAGCTGCAGAGAAGAATGACGTGCTGGCCCACACCACAGCCAGGATGAACCCAAGGACATCGTGCCGTGTGGAGGAAGCCAGACGCGAGAAGACAAACATTCTGCGATTCCACTTACAAGAAACAGGTGTAATCACGCGACACAGAGTAGAGGAGTGGTTGCCAGGAGCTGGGAGAGGGGAAAACGGGGGTGGTTGTGTCTGCATGGGTCCACTGTCTGCTTGGGGTAATGAAAGTTACGCAGTGAGCCGGGCTCGGAGGCTCAGCCTGTAATCCCGCGCCCTTGGGAGGCTGAGGTGAGTGGACTGCCTGAGCCCGCGGGTTCGAGACCCGCCTGGGCAGCGAGACCTCATCTCGACAATAAATCAAAAAATCAGCCGGGCGTGGTAGCGCGTGACTGTAATTCCGGCTACTCAGAAGGCTGAGGCGGAAGGATCACCGGAGCCAGGCAGGTCGAGGCTGCGGTGGCCGGGAGCAGCGACTGCACTCCAGGCTGGGCGACAGAGTGAGACTCCAACTCAAAAAAAAAAAATCAGCCGGGCGTGGTAGCGCACGCCTGTAATTCCGGCTACTTGGAAGGCTGAGGCAGAAGGATCACTGGAGCCCAGCAGGTCGAGGCTGCGGTGGCCGGGAGCAGCCACTGCACTCCATGCTGGGCGACAGAGTGAGACTCCAACTCAAAAAAAAAAAATCAGCTGGGTGTGGTAGTGCGCACCTGTAATTCCGGCTGCTCGGAAGGCTGAGGCGAAGGATTGCCGGAGCCCAGCAGGTTGAGGCTGCGGTGGCTGGGAGCATCCACTGCACTCCAGTCTAGGCGACAGAGTGAGATTCCAACTCAAAAAAAAAAGAAAAAAAGTTATGCGGTGGATAGTGGTGATGGCTGCACAGTACTGAGAATGCGAGGCCCGGTGTGGCGTGTGCTGTTCTGTGGGTTTTTTGACTGCCACAGAAAATAATTTCAGAGAGAGTACCACGCATGGTTTAGACAGAATTTGGTGGAAAGAAAGATATGTTCAAAGAGCACGGGTGCCTTAAGAGAAAGGACACATGCTTGCTTTTGACAGGAAGCTTCATATAATTTTACGACAGTTATTAAGCAAACCTTGAGCTAAGAGTGATTACTATCTCTCAACCTTCTAAGAGCTAAGAAGAGTGGGCTGCGGGTGTCTGGCCATGGGTTTTGATGACCATCCCTCTAACTTCCAAGGTCACAATGACCTTCTATATAATTAAGGTTATTGCCTAGTGAGATTCAGTTTGGGTTTTGGGGTTTTTTTCTTTGAGTTGGAGTCTTACTCTGTCACCCAAGCTAGAGTACAGTGGCACGTTGTTCATGGCTACCGCGGCCTCAACCTGCCAAATTCCGGCAACCCTCTGCCTCAGCCTTCCAAGTAGCTGGAATGACAGAGATGAGGTCGCCCAGGCTGGTCCTGAACTCAGACTTTTCTTAGAAATTCATGCCGGTGTTTGGGTAACTCCCTATCTTTTCTGTGATTTACTGGTAGATCCACATTCCAGGAGGAATGAGAGGAAGGGCCCACCCACTGGGTGCCTGGGGGAAAGGTGGGGTGACACAGGGGCTCCTTCGCCCACACACCTTTCTTAAGGTGGTCGGGTTGGTGCCTGGGGGGGGTTGGGTGAAGGTTGTGTACCGTGAGGAAGGATGCCTAAACACTTACCCTATTTTAATTTAAGCCTGTCTGTAAGAAACTAACCTATGTCTAATTGCACTCAATAACGTGACTTCAAGGTACTCAGTGCTACTGAAATGTACACTTAAAGTGGTTAAAATGGTCAAGTTTATACTATGTGCATTTTAGTTTATTTTTGTATAGACAAGGTCTTGCTATGTTGCCTAGGCTGGTCTCAAACTAGGCTCAAGCAATCCTCTCACTCTGGCCTCCCAAAGTGCTAGGATTACAGGTATAGGATATTTTGACATAATAAAATATGTATGTATTAAACGAAATACATATATACTAAGATATGCTGTGCATTTTGACACCATAGACAAGGCTCAGTAACTCACCCAAGGCCACACAGCTCGCGAGTGGCCACGCCAGAGTTGGAATCCAAGCCTCTTTGCCCCCGGGACCCTCCTCCTGGGCCCTGGGAGTCACAGTCCCTGGAGAGCAGCACCCCAGGGCAAGGACCTCTGGGCCCTGCTGTTGCCGTCTGCATCCGCGCGGCCCTACACAAGCCCAGCCTTCAGCAGCCCCCTCGTCCTCCGCCGCCCGGCGCTCTGACCGGGCCACATGCCGCTGGCAGTCCCTGCTGGCCGTGACCCCCTGTCGTCTGAGCCACGATTCTGCACTCACACCGAGGGCGGCCCCCAGCCTTGATTCCTCACCCTGACGCCATTTGTCTCTGGCATGCTCCAGGGTCATTCACGGCTGGGTGGCTGGGGAGTGAGGGCTCCACCCTCCACCCAGCTTGTGCCCCCGCCCCCAGTTGGTCGGGGGCGAGCCAGCCCTCGAGGGGGCCTCCACCTTCCCCTCCCGGTTCTGGGAACGGGCCCGGGCCTGGCTCTGCTCCAGAACAAACTTTCACAAGGCGAGAGATAACACAAAGATAACGCAAGGGAGATCCGGGCAGCCCTTTAAAAGGCCGCTGGCGCCCCGGCGTGTGCAGCCCGCCATCCCCGCCGCCCGTCCTGTCCGCCAGCGCGGCCGTCATGTGGGAGCTCCTGGCCGTCCTGCTGCTCTCGCTGGCCTGCTTCCTCTGGCCCACGGTGAGGCGCCCCGGGGCCAGGTACCCCAGGAGCCTCCTGGCCCTGCCCCTGGTGGGCAGCCTGCCGTTCCTCCCCAGACACGGCCACATGCACGTCAACCTCTTTAAGCTGCAGAAGAAGTACGGCCCCATCTTCTCCCTGCGGATGGGCGCCAAGACCACAGTGGTCGTCGGCCACCACCAGCTGGCCAAGGAGGTGCTCATGAAGAAAGGCAAGGACTTCTCCGGGCGGCCCCAGGTGGTAAGCAGCATCCCCTCGCCGGGCTGTCCAGGCCCTCGCGTCCCCGGGTCGTGAGCGACCCTGCCGGCTGCAGCCGCCTGTCCTCCTTCCAAACACAGACGCTGGGTCGGCTGCACTGGCTCACGCCTATCATCCCAGCACTTTGGGGGCCAAGGCGAGAGGATTGTCTGAGGCCCTGGGTTTGTTTGTTTTTTTTTGAGTTGGAGTCTTACTAGGTCGCCCAGACTGGAGTGCAGTGGCCGCTCCCGGCCACCGCAGCCTCGACCTGCTGGGCTCCGGCGATCCTCCCGCCTCAGCCTTCCAAGTAGCCGAACTACAGGCGCGCACTACCACGCCCGGCTCATTTTGATTTATTGTAGAGATGGTGTCTCGTCAAGTTGCCCAGGCGGGTCACGAACCCGTGGGCTCAGGCAATTCACCCACCTCAGCCTCCCAAAGCGCTGGGATTACAGGCTGAGCCACCAACCCCGCCTGAGGCCCCGGGTTTGAGACCAGCCTGGGCAACTTGTTGAGGCCTCATCTGTAAATTAAAAAAAAAAAACACCAAAAAACAACTAGCCAAGGTTGGACGCAGTGGCTTAGCCTGTAAATCCCAGCACTTTGGGAGGTAGAGGTGAGAGAACTGCCTGGGCTCAGGGGTTAGAGACCAGCCTGGGCAACTTGGTGAGACCTCATCGCTACAATTTAAAAAAAAAGTAGCCAGGGCCGGGCACAGTAGCTAAGCCTGTAATTCCAGCACTTTGGGAGGCCGAGGCGAGTGGATTGCCTGAGCCTGCAGGTTTGAGACCAGCCCGGGCTGCTTGGTGAGACCTCATCTCTATGATAAATAAAAAACCTAGCCAGCCATGGTGGCGTGCGTCTGTAGCTCCAGTTATATGGAAGGTTGAGGCAGAAGGATCACCTAAGCCCAGCAGGTTGAGGCTGTGATGGCCGTAAGTGTACCACTGTACTCCAGTCTCAAAGTTGACTCAAAAAAAAAAAAAAAAAAAAGCCTGGGCATAGTGGTGTGTGCCTGTGGTTCCAGCTGCTGGGAAGGCTGAGGCGGGAAGATTGCTGGAGCCCAGCAGGTCGAGGCTACAGTGGCTGTAAGTGTGCCACTGCACTGCAGTGTGGGCGACAGAGTGACACTCCCTCGAAAAAACAAGACGAAAAACAGACCCGGCCCGACGGGAGGGGGCAGCCCCTCAGGCCCCATCCCGCCTCCAGACTTGGCCAAGGAATGAGAGGAAGGCCTGTCCCCTGGGTGCCCGGGGCGGGGCGGGGGGAGCAGAGGCTGGCGGGGGGAGCAGAGGCTGGCGGCAGGGCGCCCTCCTCTCTGCCCTGGCCTGTGCCGGAGGCGAGGCTCTGGGCCTGCGCGCCGCTCGTGAGCCCAGGAGGTTCCCAGAGAGCCCTTGTTCGGGCGCCCGGCACCGTGGGGGCTGGGAAGCAGGCCGTGTCACGTCCCCATGCCGCTGCTGGCGCGGGGGAGCCGCCTGGCTGCTGCTCCCTGGACGAGGAGCACCGCTCACGGGTGCGATGACCCTGTTGAGCTTGCTGCCATGCCCCGGGCCAGGGGGTGCCGACCACGCGCAACACTACTGGCGCCCCATCCAGCACCCCCGCTCGGAACTCCTCTGGCCAGCAGGCCCCCAGCCTCCCAATGACCCAACCCCACCCAGCCGGCACCCGCCCAGGGCGGGGGGGACGCAGGAGGATGGCCAGGTGGGCGTGGGGTCTGGGAGTGGGGGAGGCTTTGGACCCTTCTGCTCTGGGGCGCCGGGGTGGACAGACATCTGTGCTTTGCAGACACACACTGCCGCGGAAGGGTCAACACCGCCGGGAAGACTGAGCCTCTGCTCTCCCGGACCAAAAGCCGGGCTCTGGGCAGTCCTCAGTCCCCAGGCCCGCCTGCTCCCCGCACGCAGGACAGGTGCCTCCCGAGAGCTTGTCCCACTCCCAGCCGCCTCCTCTGCTCAGAAACCCGAGAGAAAGAGGCCTGGCGGCCGCCCTCTCAGCAAAAGCCCAGGACTCCACTTTCCCATTCAGGGGGTCCTGTCGAGCCCTCCTGACCTGCGGGAAGAGGGCCATGAGGTGGCCTGCCCTGGAGAGCAAGCAGGTGCCAAGGCAGGGTAGGTGGGTGGGTGGGCGGGAGGGGTGTGACTCCGAGGCCCCCACTCCGCAGACCACCCTGGACATCTTGTCGGACAACCAGAAGGGCGTGGCCTTCGCGGACTTTGGCTCACACTGGCAGCTGCACCGGAAGCTGGTGATGGCCACCTTTGCCCTTTTCAAGGATGGCGACCAGAAGCTGGAGACAATCAGTGAGTGGGGCTGGGCTGGGGCTGCACTTGGGGCTGGGGCTGGGCTGGACTTGGGGCTGGGCTGGGGACTGGGCTGGGCTGGGGCTGCACCTGGGGCTGGGGCCGGGGTTGAGGCTGGGCTGGGGCTCGTCTGGATGTGGGGCTGGGCTGGGGCCCGGTTGAGGCTACGCCGGACCTGGCACTCGGACTGGGGCGGGATGTGGGAGGGAGCCCGCGCAGGCCGGCGCGTGGGGGGTCCGGGGAGGGCGGGTGTGCGGGCCTCTGTGCCGCCTTTTCTTGGCTCCTGCTGCCACCTCGTGGCCACCCGTGGTCTGTCCCTGCCCCAGCGGAGAAGACCCAGGGGCGCGGGTCCACGGCCGCCCTCACGCTGGCGCTCCCGCAGTCTGCCAGCAAATCAGGCCGCTGTGCGACATGCTGGCCACCCACAGCGGACAGTCCGTGGACCTCTCCCTGCCTCTCTTCCTGGCCATCACCAACGTCATCTGCCTGATATGCTTCAACTCGTCCTACAAGGACAAGGACCCCGAGGTGCAGGTCATCCAGACTTACAACGACGGCATCCTGGACACGCTGGGCAGGGACAGCCTGGTGGACCTGTTTCCCTGGCTGAAGGTGAGGCCCTGCAGGCCCTAGGCCAGTCCTCTCCCGACAGCCCCGGCCCCCGGCTCCATGCCCTCTGCCTCTCAGGGCGGCCGCTGCTTCTCCGCAGACACGGGTTAGCCTCCGAGTCACGGGTCCGATGCCCCTGATGAGCGTCCCTGTTTGTTCTCCCGTCACCATGTGCCCGTGCCGAGCAACCTTGAGTCTCCGTGGTGGTGGGTTTTGCTGTCCACACTGTGCAGAGAAGAAAACAGACCTGGCAAGGCTAAGGAACTTGCCCAGGGCCGGGCACGGGGGCCTCATGCCTGTAATGCCGGTGCTTTGGGAGGCTGCGGAGGGAGGATCACTTGAGGCCAGGTGTCTGGGGCCAGCTGGGCAACATACAGACCCCGTCACTATAAAAAAGAAAAGCCAAGCCGGGCTCGGTGGCTCAGCCTGTAATCCTGCGCCTCTGGGAGGCTGAGGTGAGTGGATGGCCTGAGCCCGCGGGTTCGAGACCCGCCTGGGCAGCGAGACCTCATCTCTGCAATAAATCAAAAAATCAGCCGGGTGTGGTAGCGCGTGCCTGTAATCCCGGCTACTCGGAGGGCTGAGGCGGAAGGATCGCCGGAGCCCAGCAGGGCGAGGCTGCGGTGGCCGGGAGCGGCCACTGCACTCCAGTCTGGGCGACAGGGTGAGACTCCAACTCAAAAAAAAAAAAGAAAAGACAGAAAAAGAACTTGCCCACAGCTTTGGTGTGCTGTCTGTCTTCCCCAAGGGCTGGGCAGTGGCCGTCAGGCGCTTGACGCTGATGCCGGCTGAGGAGACAGGAGGCCACGTCCTCCTCCCTTGTTTGGACCTGTCCGTGCTGCATGGCGGCCCTCTGCTGTGTGCCAGGGGGTTGAAGGGAGACTTCGCCAGAGACAGCCAGGACCCACCCCAGATGAGGGTCTGGTGGCTGCAGAAGCAACATGGAAGAGGGCCAGACCCGACATTCTCTTCACTCCCCAGATTTTCCCCAACAAAACACTGGAGACGTTACGGAACTGTGTCAAGATACGGAATCATCTGCTGAAGAAAATACTGGAACAGTACAAGGTGGGTGATGGGCAGCGAGGACCAGCAGGCAGGTCTAAGTGTCTTGAGAGTAGGGGAGGGGGGTCCATTGTGCACACAGCCGGATCTCCGCAGCCTAGCACCTGGCATGCAGTCGGTGCACCAAAAACGTGGACTTAATGGCTGGGCTCTGTGGCTCACACCTGTCACCCTAGCAATTTCGGAGGCCGAGGCAGGAAGATCGCGTGAGCCCAGGAGTTCAAGACCAGCCTCAGCGACACAGGGAGCAATTAAAAAAACAGCCAGGCAGGGTGGTGCCCGCCTGTGGTCTCAGCTACATTGGAGGCTGAGGCGGGAGGATCACCAGAGCCCAGAGGGTTGAGGCTAGGGGAGCTGTGATCGTGCCCTCCAGCCTGGGTGACAGAGCGAGACCCCGGCTCAAAACACACAGAAGGCCGGATGTAATGACCGGTCCGGGTGGGAAGTCGAGGCACCGAGGAGGATCCCAGAGGGAGGGGCCCGCCGCCAACCCGAAGAGGGCCCCAGCCTGGGCCGCAGGCGCTCCTTCCTGACCGTCTCCTCCGCCCAGGGCAAGTTCAGCAGCGACTCCATCACCAACATGCTGGACGTGCTGATCCAGGCCAGGATGAACGCGGACAACAACGCCGGCGCCGACCAGGACCGCGAGATGCTTTCCGACAGACACATTCTGGCCACCATAGGGGACATCTTCGGCGCCGGCGTGGAGACCACCACCTCCGTGGTCAAGTGGACGGTGGCCTTCCTGCTGCACCACCCCCAGGTGGGCGGCCCGCCCCGCCCCCCACGGCGACCCCGGCCGGAGACGGGCGGGCGCCCGGGCCTTCCCCGAGCCGAGGGCCGGCCCTCCCGCGCGGCTCACTCGCGCCTCGGCAGGTGAAGGCCAGGATCCAGCGGGAGATCGACCAGCACCCGTGGGCCCCTTCGGCCCCCGCGAGGCCGCCATCCGGCGACCGGGCCGCCTGTGCATGCTGAAGGCCACTCCCAGGTGCGCGCATCCGCGGGCGCCATCCGACCCGCACCCGTGGCTCCGGGCGCCGCCCCGCCTGGCCCGCCGGGCCCCGCCGGGCCTCCGGCTCGGGGCCCGCCCCCGGGTCGCCCCGGCCCGCGCCCCGCCCCCGCCCCTCCGGCTCGGCCCGCGCCCTCCGGCCCCGCCCCGCCGCCCCTCGAGCCGGACCCCGCCCTCCGCGGTCAGCCCGCCCCGCCGGCCCGCCGGCCCCGCCCCTCGGCCGGCCCGCGCCCTCCGGCACCCCCGCCCCGCCCCGCCCCTCCGGCTCGGCCCGCGCCCCCCGGGCCCCGCCCCGCCGCCCCTCGAGCCGACCCGCCCTCCGCGGTCAGCCCGCCCCCCGGCCCCCCCCGCCCGCTCGAGCCCCGCCCCCGCGGTCAGCCGCCGGTCCGGCTCGCGGGCGCCACCGCCCCCCACGCCTCCACGCCGAGCCGCCTCCTTCCCGCGGCGCCCGTCTCTCCCGGGGACGTGGGCTGGGGGAGCCCGGGCGGCGGCCGCAGCGCGCACGCGCACGCGCACACACGCACACGCGCCCTCACACGCTCACACACACACCGCGCGCACGCACTACACACAAGCACGCACGCGCATGCGCGCTCGCCCCGGCCGCCGGCCCCGCGCGCCGAGTCCCGCGCGCACGGGGGCGGGCCGGGGCGCCGACCGGGCGGCCGAGGGCGGGGCCCGGGCGCCGAGGCGGCGAGCCGGGCGCGCGCGCCGCGGGCCCGCGTCCAGCGCTCTCCCCTCTGGCGCAGCATCGGCGGCTTCGCGGTGGACAAGGGCACCCACGTCGTCATCAACCTGTGGGCGCTGCACCACAGCGAGGAGGAGTGGCCGCGGCCCGACCAGTTCCTGCCCGGTGAGTCCCCGCGGCCGCGCTCCGCCGGGCCCTCCGGGCGGCCGCGGCGGCAGGGCGGCTGGGCCGGGAGCTGCGGCCCGGCTGGCGAGGCGGCGAGAGGCGGGCGTGGGCGCGCCCGGGAGGCGGGAGGCGGGAGGCTCGCCCGAGCGCGGAGGCCGCGGCCGCCCCGCCCGCCGACGCCGCCCGCCGCCCGCCCGCAGAGCGCTTCCTGGACCCCTCGGGCTCGCTGCTGCAGTCGCCCTCGCCGAGCTACCTGCCCTTCGGCGCCGGCCCGCGCTCCTGCGTCGGGGAGGCGCTGGCGCGCCAGGAGCTCTTCCTGGTGCTGGCCTGGCTGCTGCAGCGCTTCGACCTGGAGGCGCCGGACGACGGGCGGCTGCCCTCGCTGGAGGGCAACCCCAGGGTGGTCTTCCTGATCGAGCCCTTCCGGGTGAAGGTCACGGAGCGCGCGGCCTGGAGGCAGGCCCGGGCGGAGGCCAGCGGCTGAGGGCGCCGCCCCGGCGCGGGACCGCGGGCGGGCGAATAAACGCGGTCTCGGAGACTCAGCTTGGCGTCCTGGGCTGCGTGACTCCGGGCGGCCGGCGGGCGGCGCGCCCTCGGGGCCGGGGGCCTCGCCGGGGGCGGCGGGGAGGGCTCTGGGCGCGCGCGCGGCGGGCCTGCCGGGCGGGCTTCTTTCCTTGCGACGGGGCTTCCGTGGCCGGCGGGCGCGGGGCGGGGGCGCGGGGCGCGGGGCGCGGTCCCGGCCACCGCAGCCGGAGCCCGCCGGCCCAGGCGGGCCTCCCGTCTCAGCCTCCGAGTCCTGAGCCCGCCGGCCCAGGCGGGCCTCCCGTCTCAGCCTCCGAGTCCTGAGCCGCGGGCCAGGCGGGCCTCCCGTCTCAGCCTCCGAGTCTGAGCCTGCCGGCCCAGGCGGGCCTCCCGTCTCAGCCTCCGAGTCGCCGGGCCTCCGGCGCGCCCCACCACGTCCGGCTCGTGCTCTCTTCTGGGTCGAGACGAGGCCTCCCGACGTTGTGCAGGCCGGTCTCAGACCCCTGGGCTCCCACCGCTCTGCCGCCTCGGCCTCCCCGAGTGCTGGGAAGGCCTGAGCCGCCTCGCGGCCTGAGGCTGGGGTTTCGCTCCCGACGTGGCTGAAAGTCACCGGAAGGCTCCGGCCTCGAGGACAGCCCCGCTGCTGTGTGGGGACGGTCTGGCGGACGCCAGGGGGCAGGGAGGACAGCGCGCGGGACGCGGCCGTGTGGGCCCAAAGCCGGGCAGCAGAGGCCCCGGCGACCGCGGGAGGCCTGAACGCGGCTGGCGAGGCTGCGGTGTGAAAGTGGGGCCACGGACGTCGCTGACGTCGACCCCAGCCGGCTTTGCTGCGCGGGGGAGGGGGCGGGACCCACAGACCGGGCTTGCGCGGCTGCCCGCCCCCCGGTCCTCCGAGGCGAGCCCGGGGCGCCCCTCCTCGTCCTTCCTGGGGCCGCTGGGGGCAGGGGGCGTGCCTGGCTGGGTCCCCCCCCTCCTCCCCACTCAGAGTCTGGGGAGGTCTGTGAAGGCCTCCTCCGTGGAAAATAGAGCCCAGCCCCCCCAAACCTTGAAAGCAGAGTCTGCAGAGCGGGCGCCAGCCAGCCTGCATGCAGAGGCCCCGAGACTGCCCGACACAGACCTTGCCTGCAGCCTGGGCGGCCCCGGCCCCTGGTGCCGCCAGACCTGTCCTCCTCCTCTGACCCAAGGCTCCAGAAGGACCGCGGGGCAAGGCTGAGACCCTCCCTCAAGGGGGCCCTGCAAGGGGGAGGGCCGAGGCTCTCTGTGACAGCAGCGCCACTTGCTTCAGAAGAGCCTTGGCGACGGGGCTGTCCCGACTGTCCCCAGCTCAGCCTGGGCCTTCGCCAGGCACCTGGGACCCAAAGAGCCCGCGGGGCAGTGGGGAGCCGTGGCGGGCCCAGCCCCGTCGCCAGCCTGGGGCCAGGCGCCCCTCCTCCCAGCTCCCCCGTGGGGGGTTTAGCTGGACGGCAAACACCCGCTCTCCAGCTGCTGGCCCCAGCGTGGAGCAGCGGGGAAGTGGGGGCCGGCCCTTCACTCGGAAGGTGGGAAAACAGGACGGCTGTGGCTTGGGGAGGCTGTGGCTTGCCCCAGGTCTCACAGCGCCTCGGCAGCAGGGCTGGGACCAGAGCCACGCTGCCAAACCCGGTACCAGCAGCACTTCCTGCCTGAGCCTGCGGCCACGCGGAGGAGCTCACAGGACATTTGGCTGGAAGTGTCCGTTCAGGAACCGACCCCATGAGCTCTGACCCTGCCCTGTCTGGAAGGCCTTGTCCCTGCCGCTTATGGCTTCCTGTCCCAGGCCCGTCCCTCCTGGGCACGTGGCCTCTGCTCCCGGGCCCTGGGCCTGACCAGGGCCATTGGGGCAGCAGCCAGGGCCTGCGCAGATCTGGTCCCAAGACGCCGCCTGCCACTGGGTCTCTGGAGCTCGACACTGAGCACCTCGCAGTCTCTGGCCTGCACAGCCGCAGCTGACAGCAAGCAGACACACAAGAGGACCGGGCCCTGCACCTCGGCCAGTGGGCCCAGTGAGGAGCCCGTGGGAAGGGAGCCCAGCCCTTCGTTGCACTGCAAGGTCTTTGCCGAGACCCCACCGCCCCCTTTGGAGCCTCAGACCGCCCTCAACCAGGCGTGTGATGATAAACGCCCAGGCCAGGCCCGGTGGCTCACGCCTGTCACCCCAGCACTTTGGGAGGTGGAGTGGGAGGATCACTTGAGCCCAGGAGTTTGGGACCAGCCTGGACAACATAGCGAGACCTCGTCTCTACCATAAATCGAAAACTTTGCGGGCATGGCGGTGCACACTTATAGTATCAGCTGCCAGGGAGGCCGAGGAGGGAGAATCCCTTGGACCCAGGAGGTCGAGACTGCCATGAGCTGTGATCGTGCCACTGCACTCCAGCCTGGGTGACACGTGAGACCCTGACCCCCAAAAAAGACATGCTCAGAAACTAGTTCCAGCAGGGGTGGGTAGGCCTGATGTGTGTTGTTTGCTGATGCTGTGGCGTAAACACGCCCGTGGAAGCTCACCTCAAGCCGCCAGAGTGGTGGCCCTGAGCTTCCAGCCGAGACGCAGAGCAGCCTCATGTCTCCTTCCCCGTGTTCCACAGGAAGTGCTGTCCTGTGGTCTTTCTGCCACACGGACACAGCTGAAAACAACCTCAAGGGCGCAGATAACAGTATTGTAGGAAGCACTCCATTTTGAGTATCACCTTTGTTTCTATGTTTACATTTCATTTATTTATTTACTTTTGAGTCGGAGTCACTCCGTCGCCCAGACTGGAGTGCAGTGGCACGCTCCCGGCCACCGCAGCCTTGACCTGCTGGGCTTCGGCGATCCTTCTGCTTCAGCCTTCCAAGTAGCCGGAACTATAGGTGCGGGCTACCATGCCCGGCTAGTTTTTTATTTATTGTGGTAGAGACGAGGTCTTGCCAAGTTGCCTGGGTGGGTCTCGAACCTGTAGGCTCAGGCAGTCCACTCGCCTCGGTCTCCCAAAGTGCTGGGGTTACAGGTGGAGGCACTGAGCCCAGCCCACCTTTATTTTTAATACATTCAGCCGTAGCTTTATGTGGTTTTACTTTTTAAATTGGCTGTTAAGTCAACAGCTCACAATACTCCTGAAAATGTGACTGGGCACGGTGGCTCTCACCTGTGAGCCTGGGCGTGGCGGCTGAGACGAGCACTTTGGGAGGCTGAGACGAGAGGACTGCCTGAGACGGGTTCGAGACCAGCCTAGCAACTTGGCGAGACCTCATCTCTACGATAAATCACAAAAACTAGCTGGGCGTGGTGGCACGCGTCTGTAGTTCCAGCTGCTTGGAAGGCTGAGGCGGAAGGATCGCCGGAGCCCAGCGGGTCGAGGCTGCGGTGGCATGAGCGTGACCCTGCACTCCAGCCTGGGCGACACAGGGAGACAAAACAAAAACCAAAAAAGGACAGCCTGGGCGAAGAGCGAGACCTCATCTCTACAAAAAAGAAATTAGCGGGGCTTGGGGGTGCACATCTGTAGTCCCAGCTATTCGGGAGGCTGAAGCAGGATGATCACTTGAGCCTGGAGGCGTCAAGGCTGCAGTGAGCTTTGATCGCGCCGCTGCATTCCAGAACAGAGTGAGACCCCATCTCGAAAAAAAATAAAAAGATTCTTGACGATGTGACGATCGGCTCCGGGTTCTGTAAGAGCCAGAAAAGCTGCTCCTAGACCCCCCCGGAGGGGAGGGAGCCCATCCTCGCAGCCCTGCGGAGTCTCCCTTGTGAGGAAGGGCGGCCTCCCTCGGCCCGTGGCGTGGAGCGTGGTGGGGGCTTGAGGAGCTGTCCCTGCCCCCTCTGGAGGGCGCGTCCAGCCACAGAGACCGTGGCTTGGGGAGTCCCACGGGGAAGGAGGCGCCAGAGGCCCCAGTGCTGGGCCCCAGCTCCCGGGATCTTAGGCCTGCGCTGACGGCCTGAGCTGAGGTGGCCGCAAGCGTGTGCAGCTGCCTGTCCTCGCGGCTCTGGGGAGGCTGGGCGGCAGAGCGGGCTGAGCGGGGGTGCGGTGGCGGGAGCCGCGTGTCCTCCAGGGCCGGCACTCACCCCCTGGTGGCCGCCCGAACCTGGCTCCCCAGGGCCACATGTGGGCTGAGGCGTGCGGACAGCTGGGGGGGTCGAGCGTGGACCGGGCTTTCTCTCCAGTCTACACCCAGTCCTGCAAGCAAGTCCTTCCCCAGGGTTTACACGGCCCCAGAGCCACCTGCTGGGCAGGACAGCTGTGCAGAGGTCACCGCGGGGCAGGACCCCAGGGCGCAGCCTGTGGCGCCCGAGGCCCACGGCCAGGCCCGTGCCCAGCGACCACCCCAGCCTGTAGAGCGGGCAGGCGGGGCAGGGGTGCGAGGCTTGGAGAGAAAACGAGCTGAACAGGACCCTGAAGCCAGCAGGGGGCAGCTCCCAGGGCGGGGCCTCAGCTCCCCGGACCCCGCCGCCGACACGGAGGCAAAGCCAGGAAGGGCCCGGGAGCCTGCGGCCTGGTGTGGCCAAGGGCTGCGCCTCCTGGGGTTGCCTGGCGTCTCCCGACTCTCGTGGGCACCACCCACCCAGACGCAAGGCCGCCTGGTGCCAAGGGCCCTGGAGGCGGAGTGGGACGGGGAGGTCGCTCCCACGTACTGCGCCCCCGCACCTGGGGCAGTGGCCGGTCCTCAGTCCTTGCCCCACACCCCTCCCCGTCCCCTGCCAGGCTCTGTTGCTCAGGAGGCAGCGACCCGCGCGGACTCGCCAGCTGGCGCCCGAGTCCTGCGACAAGTGGGCGAGATGCGGCCCGTCTCGTCTTCGTGGTGCTCGGCACTGGCGTGAAGAGGAGGGACGCCGTGCTGGGCTGCTGCCCTGCGGTCCCCAGGAGCTGACGGGGCTCACGTGTCGCTGCAAGCGCCGCCGTTCAGGAGGGCCAGGGGAGGGACTCATGCCAGCACCCGGGGCTGGGCCTGCCGGTGAGCCCCCGGGAGGTTCCCGGGACACGACCCCCAGCCCCGCCTTCCTGCAGGCAGCTTCGGAGCAGTCCTGCTCGCAGGGGTGTCCTCGGGACAGAGAGCCCAAGTTGTCCCTCCCCTGGCCTTCACGGGGACTGGCCCCAAGGCAGGCCAGCAAGGGGCCAGGCTTCAGCAGGTGGCGAAGGGCGGAGGCGCTCGCTCTGTCTTGGGGAGAACCGCTGTCCCACAGTGACAGATGGAGACACAGGGGCTCCCTCAGGGCCAGAAGTCAACCCAAGGCCTCCTGCCTGGCACATGAGCCCTCACGTGGCCCTCTCCTCCACGGGCACCGGTCCCAGCGCTCCGCCTCCACCTGCCTGGCGTCGTTCGGCGACGGTCTCACGTCTCCCTGACTGCGGCCTCGGTTCTGGAGGCCAGGGCCTCGTCGCACAGAGGCCTTCCCCGTGAGCCTTGGCACCCGTCACAGGCGCCTCCATGCAGGCTCTACCAAGTCCAGGGCCAAGCACCGCGTCCGTCCCATCACTGAGAGTGCTTGCTGCCCGAGATGTCACGCGGCGGGCCGGGCGCCTGTGGTCCCAGCTACTTGGAAGGCGGAGGCGGGAAGACCGCTTGAGCCCAGAAGGTCCAGGCGACGGTGAGCTACGACTGCGCCACGGCACTCCGGCCTGGGCGGCACGGCAAGACCCCGCCTCTGGAAAAAGGTCAGGTTTCACCAAGGGGGCATCTAATAAAACCTGTTTCTGCTTCTCGGGTCTGACCTGGCCCGTCCGCGGGATGCTACAGGGCATGCCGGACGTCCGAAGCGCGTGCATGGCAGCGCAGGACTGGGCGACTGCAGGGCCTGGCCCCGTCCTCCCTGCTGTGTGGCGCCCCGTCTCCCGGGGGTGAAGGCGAGGGTCTGTGGTCTAGGAGCCCAAGGTGCGGCCCCCGAAGTCTGAGCAAGAGGAAGGAGCCACGTGCCGCAAGGAAACCAAGCAGATGCTGGACTGGCTTTTATTTGGGCTTCTCAGTGGCTAGAGCCGCTCCATCTCCAGAACCATCACAGCACGGAAAACGCGTTGCCGAGACGGCCCGGGAGGGTCTGGCTAGTGGAATCTTATTGCTTAAGATACACATATGCACAAGAACGACAAACGGCGCTGGCCCCCACGGGAATGTGTCAGTGCCTGCAGACCCCCAACCGTAGCACCGGGCCCTCGGCGCCCGTCCCGTCCACTGCGAAGCCCGACTCGACTGTCCCGGGCCCCACACGCCGTCCGTCTCCATCTCGCCCCGCAGCTGTGCTTCCGGTCTCTCGGCCAGGGCGGAGGACCCTGTGGCGACCCCCCTGTGGACACGAGATGGCCCCCGGCCACGGGGACGCAGCTCGGGGCCGGAGTCAGCCACCAGGTCAGTCAGCCGAGGCTCGTGTGGTAAAACTCGTCAGCCTTTGAGACGCACCAGGGAGGCACCTCGGACTTAAGAGGGTGGAAGGAAAGGCATCTGGCGGTGCTGGGTGGCTCCCGCCACAGCCGCCCACCTGCGGGTCGGCGGCCCCCTGGGACCGCTGTGCCCGCCAAGACCTTGCCAGTAGGGCTGATGTTGGGTGCAGCCAGTTCACGCCGGTCATTAGCAGCCTCCCAGGCCCCGGCCGACACGGGAGGCAGTGGCATCAGAGTGCAGCCGCTGACAGGACAGACAGGGCCGCAAGCCGCACGGCACGCAGATGGCGTGGGGAGGGCACGACCACGCAGCGGCTCAGGCCACAGGGTCGTGGCGGACGCGTGGGGCGCCAAGTCCACAGGCAGACATGTGCTCGTAAACAGTAGACGCGGACAGGATGCCTTGAAGGGCCGCCCGCCCAGACACGTGGCTCACGCCGGGGACGCGACGGCCACTCAAGGCATCTTCACAGGCAAACAGGCGCAGGCTTACGCACGGCCGACACACGGCGCTGCAGAGCTGCTGCATGGACTTCACGTGGCTCGTGCGGGTTGGTTTTGTGGAATCCAGACACAGACACAGGTCACCCAAAGCCCGGGCTGTGTCTGTTCCGGACGCTGAGACGTGTCCTTCTCCCCTGGGTGCCAACGCCTTGTGAGGGTGGCCTCACCCGCTAGAGAAGAAAGACGCTCCTCTCGCCACAGGTGGGCAGGGCACGTCAGCCCCGCCTTGGCCTCAGCCAGGCTGCTCCCAGCAAGCCCCAGGGCGGCCCACGCAGCAGGCACAGGGTCCCGTGGCCTCTGACGGCCCTTTCCTGCCTGCGGGAACTTTACACAGAAAACAGAGTTGCCCCTCACATGGGGCAGGCAGGACAGGGCATGAAGACCACAGGCGACCAAGGCATTTCTTCCAAGTGGTCAGCCTAAGACAAACCACCACCACCACCACAGACCCCACAACAACGTATTCAAAGACAAAACATGGCGTGAGAGCCAGGCACGGGGCACCCATGGCCCCTCCGTCCGCTCATCCACAGGGAGCAGCCAGACGTGAAGGCCACAGGGCACGGAGGCCCATCAGGTTGCTTGTGGCATGGACCATGGCAGAGACGCGGGGCCACAGCTGCCCCCATAGCCCACCACCCAGCGTGGGCCCCCACCCCAGGGGTCCAGAGCCCACAGCCGGAACACGAGACGGCTCCGGCCACCTGCCGCCAGGCCCTGAGGGCCAGAGTGGGGAGGGCCGGGGACCCCGTTTTCAGGAGGACTCTGCCTGCCCGCCGGCCAGGCTCTTGTGTGCAGCAGTCTTTTGCTGTTTGTTTGCAAAAGAAAAACCACAGAGCAGGCGGCATCCCTTTGACCCCAGGACCGGTCTGCAGAGGCTGCTCCTGCCGGGAGGGCCGGCGGGTGTGTGGTGTGCGTGGGTCTGTCACCTGGAACTCAAGGGCAACAAGCCCCTGCCAGCCGCCCCCGCTAGCCTGCAGAGAAGCCGGCCGGCGGCCACAGGTGCAGCCCCGGGCCGCAGGCCTCCTCCTCCAGCAGGGCCGAGGGGCGGCACGTCCCGTCCAGGGCAGCAGCGTGCACGTGTGCACGCCGCCCCGGCAGGACCCCCCCCCCCCCCCCCCCTTGCTCCCACGTGGGCAGAGTCAAGGCGGCTCAGCCCTGCGCACGGCGCTCGGTGGGGGAGGCGCCCACGCCAGCGGCGCCCGCAGACGGGACATGCAGGAGAGGAACGCCAAGGCCCAGGGCTCCCGCGCCCCGAGAGGCCCGGCCACTCGCCGTCGCGCGGCCTGTCCGGCGCGCCTGCTCTAGCTGGGGGCGCCGCCGCGCAGGGCGCCGGGCGAGTCTTGCTCGCTGATGGTGTTCAGCAGCAGGGCTGCGGGCGGCCGCGGCAGGCGGGGGAGCCCCGGCAGGGCGGCCTGCGCGTCGGGGGGCGGGCCCAGGCCTTCCTCCTCGTCGCCCGGAGGCTGCACGTGGCAGCTGTCGCAGAAGTCCAGGGGCCCGTCCAGGGAGCCGTCGGTGAGCGCGCCGAACTCCTTGAGGTCATCGTGGCCGCGGCTGCACACGCACACCTCGATGCCCGAGTCGCCGGTGAAGCGCCGGTGCCGCCCGGTCTTCTCCTTGCCCTCGGGGGGCGCGCCGCCGGGCCCGTCCTTCCGCGGCTCCTCCTGGCGCGCGGAATCCTGGTCTGCCAAGGCCCTGGAGCGCAGCGCCGGCGGCCCCGTCGAGGCGGGGTCGGCGGGCCGGTTGGAGGGCTCGGGGTCGGTGACGCTGGAGGGTCGCGTGCTGCTCCCGCCGGGCCCCGACACGGGGCTGCCCGGAGCCCGCCGGGAGCCGGCGGGGCTGGCGTCTGGGGGACTGGCCCCCGCAGGGCCGCCCGGCGGGGGCGGCTGCGGCTGCTGCTGGAGCTGGAAGGCACTGTACGGTGGCGGCGGGGTCGGAGGGCGGTTCACCACTTCCTCATAGGGAGGCAGCAGGTAGTTTGGCAGAAACCCTAAAGCAGAGGCAGGGAGGAGGAATCGTGGTGCTTTGAGTGTGTGAGATGGCAGGCCCCAGCACACGTGAGCCCCCTGCCCGCGCACCCTCTACCGTGCCCACCTGGCTGCCGCGCCCCTGCGGAGAGGGCCGGGCGGGGCGGGGCGGTGTCCGGCCAGGCTGCGCGGCAGCGGGCAGACGTGCTGAGGCCAGGGCCCCTCGCTCTAGGCTTCCCGGCCCCCGTCCCAGAAGAGGGTCCTCTTCTGGGAGGTGGGAGCTCTGCGCTGCCCCCGCTCTGGTGTGGTGGTGCCGTCTCAAGCGACAAACCCAGCTCACCGGACTCAGATCGAGAGTGGGAGGGGACCCGTGGGGGAGGGGCCTCCGCAGCCAAAGCTTATCAGAAGCAGGCCAGGGAGGTCTGGGACGCCCCTGTGCGAGCCCTTGAGTCCTGGGTCCTCACCCGCCCCTCTCCTGGCAGCCTCTGCCCAGCATGTCACAGGGCGATAAGCACCACGTCTCAATTCGCCCGCTGCACACCATCCGGCGCCTGGCCAGGCACTGCGGTGCACACCCATAATCCCGGAAGGCCGAGGCGGGAGGACGGCTCAAGGCCGAGCTCAAGCGCAGCCTGGGCAACACAGCGAGACCCTGTCTCTGCCGATTGACTTTCAACTTGAAAGAAAAACAAGTAGATAAGTCTGTGGAAGGAGCAAAGACGTGGCCAGAGCGTCGCCCGCCGGAGGTCCCGGAAAGCCCACGGCCGGCCGCAGGGCCCCAGGGCCCCGCCCGACCCTGCGCGTGCCCGTCCGGCCGTACGTACTGAAGTAGAACGGCAGCGCCGAGTAGCTGTGGGCCTCGCGGTAGGCGATCAGGTTGATCTCGTGCTGCCGCTGCTGGGCCTGCAGGCGGTGCTTGGCGCGGCGGTGGTGGCACACGCAGCAGCAGCTCAGGATGATGACCACGGTCCACACCAGCCAGAACCCTGGGAGACAGAGGCACGGTGAACACCCGTGGGCTCAGGCGACCCGCGGGGCCTCACCGCTGGCAGGCGTGTGGGCCACGTGGAGGAGGGCGGGCATGGTAGAGATGCCAGGACGTCACCGCTCCGGGGCGACCCGGTATCACGTCAGCCCCAGGGCCTGTTCGGCACGTCCGAGGTCTCTTCAGAGGAATTCAGAGACCTCGGACAGCACTGCAGACTACGTCTTGGGCCGACCCCCTCCCAGCTCCAAGCAGGCAATGGAAGGGCCTCGGAGGCGCCTCCTGCGGACAGAACTCCGAGGGCGCAGGAGACCGGGGGCTTCTCTGCCACGCACGCCTCCCCACGTTTGGCCACCAGAGTCAGAGGTGGAAAGCCCCAGCTGCCGCAGCCATCTCGCCCCTGGAGGGCAGACGGCTTCCTCTGTCCAGCAGAGCCCCCATCCAGTGCGATCCCCTCCACCAGCGCCGCTGGACTCTGGGTTGGCCTCCCTGCCCAGGGAAGGAGGAAGACAGAGGCAGGCCCAGCCTCTGGCTTCTCACTGTCCCGGGTCCTGGATCAGGAGCCCCACGCGTGACCTCTTCCCCAACTCGAAACGCACGCGGGAAAAGCTTTACAAGCTTGGTGTGAGTTGATGAGAAGGTGTATTTTATTTATTTATTTATTTTTTTTTTGAGTTGGAGTCTCACTCTGTCGCCCAGACTGGAGTGCAGTGGCCGCTCCCGGCCACCGCAGCCTCGACCTGCTGGGCTCCGGCGATCCTTCCGCCTCAGCCTTCCAAGTAGCCGGAGTTATAGGCGTGCGCTACCACGCCCGGCTAATTTTTTTTGATTTATTGTAGAGATGAGGTCTCGCCAAGTTGCCCAGGTGGGTCTCGAACCCACGGGCTCAGGCAATCCACTCACTTTGGCCTCCCAAGGTGCGGGATTACAGGCTGAGCCACCAAGCCCAGCTAGAAGTTGTGTTTTAAACACACACACACACACACACACACACACACACACACACGGAGAACGGCTAAAAGGAAAAAACACAAAAACGATGACATCTTTTAGTGCAGTTAAGAGAAATTTAAACTTTCTTCTTTTGAGTATAATTCTTTCAAATTATAAAACTAGAAAAAAATTAAACTTTAAAAATATGTGACTTCTCTTTACTGGCTTTTGTTTTAAAATGAATAAATTAATTTCTGGATAGATTTTACAATTCCTTAGAGAATGCAGCTATACAATGAAATACTATGAATCGTTTAAAAATGATATGCACACTATTATTTCCAAAACAGAGAGTTTCTGATAGAAAGTGCAGAGGATTAAAAGACAATTAGAAACATGCTCCCAACTTCAGCGTTCAAGAAGCGTACAGGACGGAGGAGGCAGAGGGCCGGCCAGGAGCCCGTTGCTGCTCTGGGAGGCAGGACAGTGGGATTCTGGAGCCAGTGCCTTCGTTTCTACCCACGCTCCTAACTTTTAAGACAAACATGCACTTCTTTGTAGTAGAAAGAAAATTTTTTTTTCCATAAAAAATGTATCTGAGAGCTGGGTATGGTGGCACCCGCCTGTAGCCCCAGCACTTAGGGAGGCTGAGGCGAGAGGATCACTGGAGCCCAGGAGGTCGAGGATGCAGTGAGCCATGATCGTGCCACTGCCCTCCAGCCTGGGTGACAGAGTGAAACCCCGGCTGAAAAAAAGTTGTCTGAGGACAACTTTAAGGTGAGCGGCTACCAAGCAAGACCAGACTGGATTGTTGGTTTGTTCTCTGTTCCTGAATCGCTTCGGTTTTTTCCATTGCGAATGCTACGTGTATGTCATCTGCTTTGTAATTACACATTTGTGTTTACATTTTTGAAAGTCTCTTCACGTGTATCTCCTTATAATGAGTTAAATCCAGTAACCCTACTTAAAACAGAAATCAATCTCCTCCTTCCCCCCCACAGACTCGTAGATGAGTAAATCCCTGCTTTGTCCTTCCTTTTTAGCACACACACCGAGAGACCCCTCTGGCATTTGGGCCGTTCCCCTGGGGGGCCGCCCCCATCTCCCGCAGGCTGCCCCTAGTGTGAGAGGTGGCCCACGCTTCCAGCAGACACCACCGTGCCAGCAAGCCTGGGTGCTCAGGCCTTGGGACAGGAGAGCAGCCAGAGGCCAGTGGCAGGCGGCCCTTCCCCCTGGCTCCACCAGCAGATGGGAAGGCCCCACTCCTGACTGCAGAGCACAGGCCGGAGCCAGAGGCTCCCCGGGCCCTCCCACTCGCTGCTGACACTCAACCCATGTCTCCTGTCTTGTGAGCGCTGCTGCCCGTGGGCAGAGTGGGTGAGGAACGCTCAGGAACGGTGGAGAGGCCTGAAGGGGGCCCCGGCAGAACTGGCGCCTGACGCGGTCTGTTGGGGGGTGGGCACTTTGCTTAAGGCCCTGGTTCCGCTAGGTCTGTTGGGGCGTCAAGTCTCAACAACTGGCCAGGGCGGTGGCTCACGTCTTGTAATCCCAGCACTTCGCGAGGCTCAGGCAGGAGGACTGCTTGAGGCCAGGACTGCAGACCAGCCTGGGCAACAGAGCGAGACCCGCCGCTACCAACAAGGAAGTCTGGATGGGTCTGTGCTAACCGTGGTGCGTCACCGGCACGCCTCTCTCCTACCACCCTCTGTCTCACGCTGCTTGTTGAAGTACCTAACTCTTCTGCTCTTGACCTGTCCCCAGCCATTTTTTCAGTCATTCTTTACGGAACGGTCAATCGACTTCTAACTTTTCTGCTGGAACATACATGGTCCACGGCAACATTTTTCAGACTTTTCTAACATGCTTGTTTGTTTTTTAACCTAGGCTTTAAATTAAAAAAAAAAAAACCTCATGCATTGCTTTTCATGTTCACCAAGTATTTGACTCTCCCTTTCTGGGTGGATGGGTGCCTTGAACTTCTTGGCCCCCATAACTTCTTAGGCTTTGGGACTAATTCCTGTTTTTTGAGTCGGAGTCTCACTGGGTCGCCCAGACTGGAGAGCAGTGGCCGCTCCCGGCCACCGCAGCCTCGACCTGCTGGGCTCTGGCGATCCTTCCGCCTCAGCTTTCCAAGTAGCCGGAATTACAGGCGCACGCTACCACGCCCAGCTCATTTTTTGATTTATTGTAGAGATGAGGTCAAGTTGCCCAGGCGGGACTCGAACCCATGGGCTCAGGCAATCCACTCACCTCAGCCTCCCAAGGCGGGGGATTACAGGCTGAGCCACCGAGCCCGGCTAATTCTTTTTTTTTTTATTTGTGAGTTGGGGTCTCACTGTGTTGCCCAGACTGGAGTACACTGGCATGATTACGGCTCACCACAGCCTTAACCTCCTGGGCTCAGGTGATCCTTCCACCTCAGCCTCCTGAGTAGCTGGAACTACAGGCGCATGCCACCACACCTGGCTAATTTTTAAATATTTTTGTAGAGACAGTATCTCGCTATATTGCACAGGCTGGTCTCAAACTTCTGGGCTCAGGTGATCCTCCAAACTCGGCCTCCCGAAGTGCTGGGGCCTCAGGCGTGAGCCACTGTACCCGGTCCAGGCTTTGAGAAGAATTCTGGCTAATGAATGGGATGAAGTGATGCAGCCCACCCAGAGGTAGAACATTTCTTGCTGATGTGAGACCAATCATTCGTCTTCTCTTTGTCATGGTGACTGGAACATCCTAGAAGGTGACTTCAGGTCAGTTTGGGTCCCATAGGATGAAGAAGTGGAAGCAAAACTCCCATCCAACTCTCAGTGGACACACAGTGGGAACAGGAAATAAGCCTGCGGTTTAGGGAGCCAGGATTTAGGGCCTGTTTGTCCTGCAGCACAGCCCAGCCTATCCTGACCACTGCAGGGAGTTGACGGGTTGCAGTGGGGGGAGGATCCACAGTGTCCACCAGTTTCTTTCTTTTTTTTTGTTTTTTTTTTGAATTGGAGTCTCACTCTGTCGCCCAGACTGGTGTGCAGTGGCCGCTCCCAGCCACTGCAGCCTTGACCTGCTGGGGTCTGGTGATCCTTCTGCTTCAGCCTTCCAAGTAGCTGGAACTACAGGTGTGTGCTACTACGCCTGGCTAGTTTTTGATTTATTGTAGAGATGAGGTCTCGCCAAGTTCCCAGGCGGGTCTCGAACCCGTGGGCTCAGGCAATCCACTCACCTCGGCCTCCCAAAGGCACGGGATTACAGGCTGAGCCACCAAGCCCGGCTCACCAGTTTCTTACAGGAACCCTTGATCCAAAAGAAAGTGAGATCCACTGAGCTGAAAATCTAATAGGAAAACAGGGCTTTTCTTTTTTTTTTAAAGGAAAGACTAGCTGGGTAAGGCAGTTCACGCCTGTAGTCTCAGCAACTCAGGAGGCTGAGGCAGGAGGACTGCTTGAGCCTGGGAGTTCAAGACTAGCCTGGGCAACATAACACAGCAATACCTCATCTCTATAAAAATGTTTAAGAAATTAGCCAGGCCTGCTGGTGTGTGCCTGCAGTCCCAGCTACTTGGGAGGCTGAAGCGGAAGGACTGATTGAGCCCAGCAGTCAGAGACCAGCCTGAGCAACACAGTGAGGCCTCATCTCTACAAAAACTAGCCGTGCTTACAGTCCCAGCGTCTCGAGAGGTCCGAGGCAAGAGGATGGCTTGAGCCTGGGGTGCAGTGTGCTGTGATGACACCCCTGCGCTCCAGCCTGGGTGACAGAGCTAGATCCCGTATTAAAAAAAAAAGGTAAAACCCACGAGAGAACTACCGAAATATGACCCTCACCCCACCCAGAACACAAACACCTACCAAAGACTCCATTCTTCAGGGACAACTTTGAAGGGTGTGGCTTCCCTGTGGGGTGCCCTTGTCATACTAAGCAAAATGGAAACATGTTTCAAAAACAATCACAAGGCCAGGCTCGGTGCTCAGCCTGTCATCCCAGCACTTTGGGAGGCCGGGCGAGTGGGCTGCCTGAGCCCGTGGGTTTGAGACCAGCCCAGGCAACTTGGCGAGACCTCATCTCTGTAACAAATTTTTAAAAATTAGCCAGGCGTGGTAGCGCGTGCCTGCAGTTCCGGCTACTTGGAAGGCTGAGGCGGAAGGATCACCTGGTCAACACTGGGTGGCTGTGAGTGTGTCACTGCACTCCAGCCTGGGCGATGGAGTGAGACTCCAACTCAAAAGAGAACCCCCCAAAACAAAAAGACCAAAAACAATCACAGTCCAATACAGGGGCCAGTCACGGACCCCAGAGGGCCCCACAAACTTGGAGGACACCGCTTCCCAACTGGCAGGAAATTCCCCACAGGAAGCACAGACATGCTGTAAGTCAATGCTCCTGCCCACAGGACCGTGGTGATATCTCGGCCCTCAGCTCTCAGCAGGAGACCAGTCACTGCCCCTGGGGACAAGGCCTGAATTCGAGAAAGGAGACTCTGGCAACTTGCAACTCCTTCCAAAAGCCTGGTTGACCTTCCCACAGAAGAGGCAGATGGCCTGGGGCCACAGCCCAGCTCGAAACCTACTTCCTACTGTGGCCTTGGCCGCGGGTTTGAATTCCCTTACCTGTGAAAGTGAGGCCTAAACCAGTGAACACACGTGGCGTGCTCAAACCCGGGCCCGACAGGCAGGAAGCTCTATGGGGCAGCAGTGTCATGGGCGGAACCCAGCACGAAGGGTGTCCCCCTGGGTCCCTTTGAATCCCCAGAGAGCGTTCCATAAAGAGAAGCGGGTTGGGAACACGCCGGAGGTGCTTCTAGGTTCTGTTCTTGGCAAAGTCCGCTGGAAATTCGGTCAGCTCCTGCTTACCGAACCCCTGCCAACAGCGGGTGCTTTGAGAGAAGCCAAGCAACGGCAGATGGAAACAGCCAGGCGGCGCTGGCTCGGTCTGCTGCCACCTTGGGGAAATGCCCGCCCAGAAACGCCTCCCCACAGAAGTCTGGAAACCTGCACCGGGAAACGCTGGGGCCGGCGGAAACCCCCCCACAGTTCAAGGCAGAAAAGTCCCAACTGCAGCGCCTCCCTGGGCGAGAATCAGAGCTCCGGCTCAGGCTCCTGGGATCGGGACATCCTGCGCCATCTCCTCTCGGCCGCTGTCCCTAAAGGCGCAGTTCTGCCTCCCCACAGCTTCCAGTGGAGGAGAGCCCGCAGCTGCAAGCAGGAGCTTGCATAACGTCAGTCCGCAGGCCCACGTCAGACTCACTGAGCCAGAGCCCGGGAGGCAGGGCCAGGGTCTGTGCCCCCATCGCCCTCCAGGACATCCTGGCGCCGCCCAGCCCACGACCACGGGAGCACGGGTGTGCTGAGTGAACGCAGGATGGAACGGCACACCACAGTGCAAGTGCCCCAAGAAGGCATGGGGCGGCTGACAGCCAGGTCCCGCGGCTGCAACACCTGTGCTGGAAACAGACCTGCAGGGCCGGCCATGCAGCCTGGCAGCTGGCTCAAGCTGCAGCGGGTGGAAGGACATGCACAGCTGTGCATGTGTGCGCACAGCAGCCCTTAGTGCACGGGAAGTCCTGCCAAGGGGCAGCAGGCACAAGGCCCGGTGGGAGCGACACTCCCTGGCCGCCTCTCCCAGGGTCGCCGCCACCCAGGAGGCAGCATGTCTCACGGAAACTCTGAAGCAGCTCCTGGCTGAGGGTTTTCCTCCAGGGGAAGGGGAAAACCACCCAAAGCCCTGGCTTCCACGTCCAGGCAAGGCTGAGACGCAGGTGGAGGGACGGGCTCGAAGACACAAAGCACGCTCACGAGGCTCAGGCCCGTTCACACCCACACTCGGTGCGGGGCTGTGATCGCAGCTCACCACAGCCTCGCCTCCGGGCTCAAGCAGTCTTCCTGCCTCGGCCTCCCAGAGCGCGGGCATGACAGGCCTGAGCTGCTGTGCTGCCATCGTGCTTTCATACCCCGTCCCCCCCAGAACTCGGAGAGCAAGCACCGCCCGTGTGACAGGAGCTCTCGCCCGTCTAGGTGCTGCCCTGCCCGCCTCCCGCCCACTGCCCGTCACTGGAGGGCACGTGGCGCCATGCGGCTCTTCCTCTGACCTGCCAGCCCTGGTAAAGCACCTGCTTCCTCACGGGCACCTGCCATCTGCCCTCTGGGTTGCCCTGTCCCCTCCCTCATTCCCACCTCCAGGGTCCACCGAGTCTGCTCCGTGGCCCAGGAAGCTCTGTCAGTCGGGCAGGCTGTGGCAGCTCCTGATGCAGCTGGCACCGCCAGGCCAGTCTCAAGGACCAGGCCGCAGCTCTGTGGCCTCTTGGCAGCCCAGCTTCAGCTTTAACAGGGTGAGAGGGAGAAACGGAACCCTAGCTATCTGCATCTTAAAACATTTACACGCAGCCCGCCCACCTGCTTGGCTCTGTGTTCCTCGGCAAGTCCCCGAGCCCCAGCCCGTCCAAAGTGGCACGGCTGCAGGCTCCGTGGGGGCTCCTCAGAAAGGCAGACGGCCGTCGAGCGCGGGCAAGGGGAGTCCCGGGGAGAACCCACCGCAGGCTACGGCACCGGCTGGGGGCCAGTTCTGGGGAGGGGCTGCCGAGCCGCGGGCCTCGTTCAGTCCCGGCCGACCCCAGGCCTGGTGCTTCATCCCACGCCCCTGGCTCGGGTCGGGGAAACGTTCAGCGGAGAGGGGATGAGGACGTAGCAGTGGCAGCGAGAGCTGTTTCCCGCTGGGGCAGCGGCGGGCCGGACTCTCTGGGCAAGTGTCTGCAGCCTTCTCTCCTCGGGGTCGTGAGAGCACTGCGATCCGCTCACTCGGCCTCTCTGCCCCAGCTCTCCGTCCTCCCTCTGCCCAGAAGCCTGCAGGGTCTCATCTGAGGTCCAGGAAGGCCAGTGCACAGAGTGCCAGAGGCCTGGGTCCCCACAGCCGTGGGACTCGGAGAGCAAGCGGCCCGGCCTCCACCTGCCCAGCGGCCAGATGAGGATCACCTCCAGGGGCATGGGCTGGCGGCACCAGAGAGGCGCGGTGAAGCCTCCAGGAGCTTCAGCTCGAGGACGGGGAGAAACGAAAGGGCTCCGTAGGTGCGGGCCTGGGAAAGGCCATCCCCTCCAGAGGGAACCTCAGAAGAGGCAGCCCATGAGGCTCGAGGGCAATCGGGAGCCCCGAGGGCCTACGAGGAGACGGCAGCGCAGCCCCCGAGTGCTCAGTCCGGCAGCCACACCACGTGGCTCACAGCCTCTGCCGAGTGGGCGGGTCCGTGCTGCTGGGCCAGCCAAGGGGACACCTAAGTGGCCAGGGCTCGGCGCACCACGGAGAGGGTCCCGGGAGAAGCCCGGCGGGGACGTCCACAACTGGCCGGGCAGACCCCACTCGCCCGGCCAGCCTGTGTCGCCCAAGGGCACAAGGCTCCTCTGCAGAGGAAGTGCTGGCGCCGTCAGCAGGCTCCACTTGCCAGCACGGTCCCCAAGAGAAGCTGCCAGTTCGTGGCTCCCCCAGCAGAGGCAGGAACGCAGACCCCAAGACCGCGCAGCAAGGACTTACACCAGAGCTCATAGTAGTAGTTGCAGCACTGAGACTGTCCACAGCAGTGTCCTGTGTCACAGATGTAGCTCTGATTGTTGGTGCCCACACAGGCTTCCTTATCCTAAAAACAAAAAGGCATTTTAGCACTGACGAAGGGACAGCTTTGACCTTCCCTCCTCGTCCCTGCCCGCTAGTCATCTGCCTACCACCCCAAAATAGTGTGCGCCAGTGTTTATTCTGTTAAGAAAAAAAGTTGGAAGAACCACACGATGACACAGAATTGAAAAAAAAATCGGTTTATTACAGAGGGGAGGGACCAGGCACACAGGCCAGCTGGTGAGAAGCGACGCCCCCCAGCAGGACAGGCGCAGCGGCTGCTTTCTCTACATCCAAGCAGAAGCACTTGTGTCCATGCCACACGCCGTCAGCAGGAAGGGGAGGCTGTCCAGTCAGCCCACACGTCCTAAACTCCCTGGAATAACCGCGGAGCACCATTCCAGGCTCAGCATCTCGCCAGAGATCCCGTCCCCCTTCAAAGCACGCGATCTCCTCCCTTCCCAGAACATGGCGACTGGCTGGGTACCCTGGCCCACGTCACTCTGCTAGATCACTTCTGCATATTGAGTGGTCTCCTAGGAGTCCTGGCTGGACCCAGGAGTCTCCCTGTTCCCTGTTGGGACACCACCGGAAGGTACTACAAGCACCGTCTGCTGAATTCTGCCCACAGCACTGGGGGGTGAGATGAAGGTGGACTTTGGTTTTTAATATTCCACCTCTCAGAGACAAGACAGCCCAGCCAACCTCGCCCTGGGCCCGCTGCACTCTGGGCTGCTGTGCACATGAGACTTAAAAAGTGACAGTCAGTTGGGGCTCGGTGGCTCAGCCTGTCATCCCGCGCCTTTGGGAGGCTGAGGTGAGTGGATGGCCTGAACCCGCGGGTTCGAGACCCGCCTGGGCAGCGAGACCTCATCTCTACAATAAATCAAAAAATCAGCCGGGCGTGGTAGCGCATGCCTGTAATTCCGGCTACTCGGATGGCTGAGGCAGAAGGATCGCTGGAGCCCAGTGGACGAGGCTGCGGTGGCTGGGAGCGGCCACTGCATTCCAGTCTGGGTGACCGAGTGAGACTTCAACTCAAAAAAAAAAAATTATTAGCCGGGCGTGGTAGTGTGAGCCTGTAGTTCCAGCTACTCGGAAGGCTGAGGCGGAAGGATCGCCGGAGCCCAGCAGGTCGAGGCTGCGGTGGCCAGGAGCGGCCACTGCACTCCAGTCTGGGCGACAGAGTGACTCCGACTCAAAAACAAAAAGCCGGGCTTGGTGGCTCAGCCTGTAATCCCATGCCTTTGGGAGGCTGAGGTGAGTGGATTGCCTGAACCCGTGGGTTTGAGACGTGCCTGGGCAACTTGGCGAGACCTCATCTCTACAATAAATCAAAAATCAGCCAGGCGTGGTAGCGTGTGCCTGTAATTCCGCCTACTCGGAAGGCTGAGGCGGAAGGATCGCCGGAGCCCAGTGGGTCGAGGCTGTGGTGGCCGGGAGCGGCCACTGCACTCCAGTGTGGGCGACAGAGTGAGACTCCGACTCCAAAAAAAAAAGAAGGGAAAGCCCTGCTCAGCAGAGAAAGTGAACACCCCAGTGTTGTACCTGCCGCCCGGCCGGCCCTGCTCACAGCACACAGTGGTGGCGTGGCCCATGGAAACTTTAGCCACGCGTTGGCGTCTGCCCGCTCCCCACACTGCCCACTTGGCCAGGCGTACACAAAGCGCTCCGGTGACTGTCCATGGCTGGGCCGGGCAGCCACAGGGAGGGGACACGAGCGCGGCCTGAAAGCCAGATCCCTGCCCCACATCCCTGGGTGTTCCCGGTCTCTAAAAGCCTCACACTCTGGGATGCAGGCCACAGGAAGAAGGCACCAGGGAAAGGGAAAGCCCTGACACCGAGGGCGTCGCGGCACCGCCGGCAGACTTCGCTCTGCCTTCGCCTTCCCCTGCCCACTGCGAGCCAAACGAGACCCTCGCAGGTCGGCCAGGCCAGAAATGCCACTCTCCCGCGTGGCCTGGGCTCTCAGCCACAGTCCAGCAACCACACAGCTTACGGGAGAGGCAGCCCTGCCTCCCCCGGCGGCAAAGAGGCGGTGGGAGGGCGGTGACACTGCCACTGTGGGAGGCTGCATGAGGCCGGGTTCTGGCCACGGCAGGCCCCAAGTGAGGGGAGGATGGAACACGCTGGAAACTCGGCAAGCCGCGTCCTCAGGACCTGCTGGTGTCAGCTTTTCTCTGGGCCTGCCAAGCGCGGCAGGAAGCCTGCCATAAACAGGCCGGCCTGCTCTGCTCTGCCTCCAGGCCTGGGAGGGTGGGAGGAGAGATCATTCAGTCCTGCGGCACTTTCTGGTCAGTGCAGACGCTCCTCGACTCGCCACAGGGCTGCGTCCTGGCAAACCAGCCATAAGCGGAGAATGCGGTAGGTCAGAAATGCATGTGCGCAGGCCGGGCTTGGTGGCTCAGCCTGTAAACCCGCGCCTTGGGAGGCTGAGGTGAGTGGATTGCCCGAGCCCGCGGGTTCGAGACCCGCCTGGGCAACTTGGCGAGACCTCATCTCTACAATAAATCAAAAATGAGCCGGGCATGGTAGCGCGTGCCTGTAGTTCCAGTCACATGGAAGGCTGAGGCGGAAGGATCGCCGGAGCCCAGCAGGTCGAGGATGTGGTGGCCGGGGGCGGCCACTACACTCCAGTCTGGGCGACTGAGTGAGACTCCAACTCAAAAAGAAAAAAGAAATGCATGTGCGGCTAACTTGTGGACCGCCGAGCTTGGCTGAAGCCTCTCAGATGCTTGTGCGAGCCAAGGCTTGGCCATAAGTTCTGCCCCATAACCACGTGCTGACCATTGCAGGTGGTCACTGAATGCTGCCCTCAGGGGAAGGCAGTGTGGCTGGGAGGTGCCACGGAGCGTCCCGTGTTCCAGCACCGCACGGCCAAAAGACCCTGAGTCCAGCCATCACAACCTGCTACTCCCCCGCCCAAACACAGTCCCCACTCTTGGCCACGGAAAGGGCGTTACACAGCAGGGAAGGGAGGTGGCCGGCGAGGGAAGCAGGCAGCAAACCAGCAGCCCATGTGAGGAAGGGGGGCGGTGGCCACAAGGGGAGCACGCAGGTGGCCCTGCAGCCCCGCTGGCCCACCCCTCCAGGGGCACAGGGCCCCCAAGCACTCCGCGGCCCAGGACCTCAGTGTCCCACAGTCGACCCCTGACACAGCAGCCTATGCCATTCACAGAGCCCGTCTCCTCACTCATACCCACAGCAGAGGATGGGGTGCGGACACCCGTCCGTGTTGGGGGCCTGCACGTGGCTACCCTGCGGACTCAAGGCCCTCCAGGCAGCCCAGAGCCATACGAGGCTGGAGTGGGAAGGGCTGGCCGGCTCTGGACTCGAAGCCTGGCTCCCTCACGCGGTTACCTGTGGCCCTGGGGAAGCTGCTTGACCTGAGCTCCTTCCGCCAACACCAGTCCGCAGCCCAGGACTGCTGGGTGTGAGCAACCACCAGAACGGCACCCTGCCTCCTCGAGGAACATTCCAGGACAGTCAAGCTCGCCACGGCAGCGTGGACTGCTCCGGACCCACAGACAAGAAAGGCCAAGGAGCCGGGAGGACGCAGCGGAGAGGGCGAGCGCGGACACGCCCGGGCTCTGGACCGCCCTCTGCTCTTCTCGTGAGCCTCTTCGCACGCATCACACACAGCCCCGGGCTCAGCCAAGGTCAGCCAAGGGCTGGGGCGACAGGAAGTCCCCCTCCCGGGTCCTCCCTCCAGAGGCAGAGGCTGAAGGGAGCTGCCATCTCCCTGAGGGCAGGGGCCACGCCCCTCCCCTTGCCAGCCGTGTGAGCAGGGGCCACTGCACAGGACGCCCGCGTACCCTGTGGAGGCCGGAGGGAGCACCCAGCCCTGCTGCACAGGATGCCTGGCTCTCATGCCTTTCGTGAACGCTTCCATCGAAACCAGAGAGCAGCTCCAGGAAACGGGCAGGGAACACAGATGGAGAGGCCAAGGTCACACCACTAGGAAGCATCCCACCAACTACGTTTGACTCCAGGTCTGAGCCTGTCACCAGGAAGCCACCACCTGCTTGGGGAACGGTTTCCCTCTTCTGCTACTTGACAGACGACCCCCAGGCTCCACCTTCTGATGGGAAAGGTGACGGCCCCTGGGGGCTCAGGCACTGGGCCCGCGCCCCCAACCTCCTCAGTAGTGAGAAGGGGCCCTGTGCATGGGGCGCCTCCCGCCTTCACATGCACTTTCTGAAGGAGGGATGGCACTGACCAACCGTGCGGATGGCGGGGCCACCAGGCCTTCCTCGACAATACTGAGAACCCTCCCTGCACCAGCGCAGTGCTCGGGGTGGGCTAGCATGGTCCCGATCGTGGTCCTCATGGAGCCTGTGCCTATAGGACGGGAGGTGACCCAGACAGCCCTGCGAGTGCAGCGGGGTCGGGCAGGAACACGGCCAGGCAAGGGCGCCTCACACAGGAGACGTGGGGGCCGGCGAGAGGGCCAGAACGGCCTGGAGGAGGGTGTGTGGCACGAACCAGCAGATGGTCGGGAGGCGAGGTCAGGAGGAAGGAGCAGGAAGAACATTCCCAGCAGAGGAAGCCACGAGCAGAACCTCCTAGAGGGAGACGGTCGAAGCAGGTAGGGACACAGGGCAGGGGCCAGACGGCACAGGGAGGCAACAGTGTCAAACTTGCGTTTCTTTTAAAGGTATCTTCTGAGCCAGGCTTGGTGGCTCAGCCTGTAATCCTGCGCCTTGGGAGGCTGAGGTAAGTGGACTGCCTGAGCCCACGGTTTCAAGACCTGCCCGGGCAACTTGGTGAGACCTCATCTCTACAATAAATAAAAAAAATTAGCCAAGTGTGGTAGCGCGCACCTGTAGTTCCAGCTACTTGGAAGGCTGAGGTGGAAGGATCGCCGGAGCCCAGCAGGAGCGGCCACTGCACTCCAGTCTGGGCGATAGGGTGAGACTCCAACCCCCCCCCAAAAAAAAAGGTATTTTCTTTCTTGTGGCATTTTTGTTTGCTACTGTAGGCACAGGAGCTCATGTGTGCAATCCCAGCCCTTTGGGAGGCTGAGGTGGGAGGACCGCTTGAGGCCAGGAGTCTGAGACCAGCCTGGGCAACACAGGCAACACCCCATCTCCACAAAAGAAAAGCAGAACCTGCCAAAAGGAGTTGGGTGTGAATGCAGGGTGCACCTGTGTGAGTCCTATCCCCTTGTGGGTGGCTGTGGTCAGGGCCACTAGGACTGACCCTCGGACACAGGAACGTGTGGGCAGCCCTGGCACCCCTGCGAGGCCACAGGACACATGCAGTCACCAAGCAGAAAGCAGGCACAAAGCAAAAGCAGGACCCACGCGGAGCTGGAGAGAGCCCTCTTGGAGGGAAAAGGCTGCCGTGTGCCTGCTGCCCAGATGTGAGGGCGACCCATGCCTGTGGCAGCGGCACAACGGGAGGCCCAGACACCTTCCTCAACGGCATCCACATCTTGCAGCTGCTCTTTTAAACCGCACCCCTGTACAGGTCAGTCCTGCTCACGCGGGAGCGTCCTGCGTGCCAGCGCAGAGGAAATACCAGCCAGCGACGGCTCCCAGGCGTGGTTTTAATCTGCCAGTCTGTGGGGCTGATGGCAACAACAGCTTTGCAGCCGTAGGAAATGCTGCAGATTGAACGTCAGAGTGAAAAGGGCAAATGGAGGTCCTCTGCAGGACGCCAAGGCACAGACGCCAAGCCCCCCGGCGGCAGGGCTGGTGAACTCGGAGCACCCCAAGTCATCTCACAGACGCATTCGGCAGCCCCACCCCACCATGTGGCAGGCCCACGTGGATGCACAGCTGCAGCGACCATCAGGAGGTGCGGGTGGGAGGGGAGCTGCCGCCTCTGGCAAGGCAGCCAGGCAGGAACTCAAACCCTCCACTGCAAAACCCCTGGAAGCACCGACTGCACCCCACATCCTCTTGTCACACAGATGAGCGTGCAAGGAAACAAGGCCTCGCCGGGACTGAGAATGGTGGGGGAGCCAGAGGCCACATGGTGCACAGGGTCAGGCCCTTCCAGCTGACCCAGGCCCACCTGAACCAGGGAACTGCAACTCAGACCCAGTACAGAGCTGGGACCCTCAGAGAGCAGAACAGATCAGGAAAAACATTAGCATGCTGGTACACACTGGCAGTAAGAACGCGCTGAATGAGGGGAAAGTATGTCTTCTGGTAATCTGTGATCACGGATATTTGAGAGTGGACTTGTGCTGCCTACACGGTGTGAGGCTCCCCAGGCTACAAATTTGACACAAAAGTGGACCCAGGCTGACAACAACCCTGTGACATCTGGCAGAAAAAATACAACACTCTGAAGAGATCTACCCTCAGTCAGGGCAAGGATTCCCACAGATACAGCTCTGCCAAAGAGGCACTCAAAATCCAAAATACGCCCGGGCTTAGTGGCTCAGCCTGTAATCCCATGCTTTGGGAGCCAAGGTGAGTGAACTGCCTGAGCCCATGGGTTTGAGACCCGCCTGGCAAACTTGGTGAGACCTCATCTCTATAATAAATACAAAATATTAGCTGGGTGTGGTAACGCATGCCTGTAGTTCCAGCTACTCGGAAGGCTGAGGCGGAAGGATCGCCAGAGCCCAGCAGGTCAAGGCTGCGGTGGCCGGGAGCGGCCACTGCACTCCAGTCTGGGTGATAGAATGAGACTCCAATTCAAAAAAAAAATACAAAATACAAAAAAAAAAATTTTTGTGATGTGCAAAAATAAGCCATCACAAGACTTGGGGAATTAAACAACTAGGATAAAGACCCCCGAAAAAACTTAAGATAATAGAATGGCCAAATACATTCTAAGATACAAGCAAGTTTCAAATGATTAAAGCCAAAAAGAAAGAATTACAAACATGAGGAAATAACATGATTGCAAAAGATAGAGACCAGGTAGATTTGGGGAAAAAGTAACGCTAAAACTTATAGAGGCCAGGTGCAGTAGCCGACATCTGGAATTCCAGCACTCTGGGAGGCCGAGGTGGAAAGACTGCTTGAGCCAGGAGTTCAAGACCAGCCTAGCCAACATGATGAGACCTAGTCTCTACAAAAAAGCAAAACATTAGCCAGGTGTGGGAGCACGCACCTAGGTTGAGGCTGCGATGTGCTGTGATCATGCCACTGCACTCCAGCCTGGACAATGGAGTGAGACCCTGACTCAAATAATTACTGAAATGTAAAATGCAACAGATAGGTCACACAGAGCTGAGACCAAGTTAAAGAGAGAATGAGTGGAGAAGAGGTCTGAGAAAATTAGCCAGCAGAGCGCTTCTATCAAGTAAGAGAAAACACAAACATGGAAAGCGAGCAAGTCGAAGCCTGAGAACGGGGCAGAGGCAATATTTAAAGCGACACCTCAACATTTTCCAGAACTGATGAAAGATATGGAATCTTCAGACAATAATAAACACATCCAGAAGCACTGTATGAAACTGCAGAACAACAAAGGCAGAAAGGTTTTCAATACATTCTTGTGGGGAAGACTGACAGTTAACTGAAATCAGAATTTCGGCCCAGCACAGTGGCTCATGCCTGTAACCCCAGCATTGTGGGAGGCCAAGGTGGGAGGACTGCTTGAAGCCAGGTCTTGGAGACCAGTCTGGGCAACACAGCGAGAGCCTCATCTCTATTTAATTTAAATAAATACACTTGTTAAAAAAGACTGCCTGAGCCCAGGAATTCGAGGCCAGTCTGGGCAACTTGGTGAGACCTCATCTCTACAATAAATCAAAAAATTAGCCAGGTGTGGTAGCACATGGCTGTAGCTCCAGCTACTTGGAAAGTTGAGGCAGAGGGATTGCCGGAGCCCAGCAGTTGAGGCTGCGGTGGCCGTGAGCATGCCCCTGCCCTCCAGCCTGGGTGACACTCTGAGTCAAAAAAAAAAAAGATTCTCTCTAGTAGTAATATGCTCCACGAGGATCCTGAGACAGGACAGTTGCACAGAAAGCCTCAGATGGGGGTAAGAAAAGGCCTCTAGGGAGGCGACACCAGGGTGAGCACTGCCCAATGATAAGGCGCCAGCTTGGGCAGGCTGTGGGAATGGCCTCCAGGTGGAGGCCGCACCAGACGCAGTCACTGAGGCAGGAGTGAGCCTGCTGTGCTCGAGGGCGGGAGGAGGCTGGCGCGGCTGAGGACAGTGGTCCCAGGTGGGCGGTGTCAAAGGGGCGAGGAGCTCACGGAGGCCTGACCTTGTGGGCTTCCGTGACAGTGGGAGTAACATTCCACGCACTGGAGCCTGTTCCATCAGATCGTGAGGCTGGTACCTCCCTTAGGTTAGGGTGGAGATTTGAGCACATGGACAAATAGTTTCACAACTCTCAAGTTTACTCTTCAGCTTGGGCCTTTTTTCCCACCCAGGTGGTAGCTGCTACTGGAGAATAGGTAATAAATCCACTTACCTTCCCTTTTTTTTTTTTGAGACAGGGTCTCACTCTGTTGCCCAGGCTGGAGTGTAGTGCTGTGATCATAGCTCATTGCAACCTCAACTTCCTGGGCTCAAGCTATCCACCTACCTCAGCCTCTCAAGTGGTTGGGACTATAGGTACATGCCACCACATTCGGCTCATTTTAAAACTTTTTTTTGTAGAGACGGGGTCTCGCTATGTTGCCTAGGCTTCCTTCCACTCTTGAAGCAGGAATGGCTTTCTAGAAAAGAGACCAAAATCTGGTTGAGGCTCTTGTCTCTTGGTCTACTGGGGCACAGTTCTATCTGATGTTGGTAAGGATAACAAAGTGTTCATAAACCAGACACGTGAGAGGCTATGTGAGAAAAGGCAGCTGCAACTCCAACTCCAAACCAGTTATTTTTGTTGAACCATCAATTCTGAAAGTGCAGCACTTTTAGACCCAGGTCCTTAGAGAAAGATCTGTCTGTGGTCCTGACAAAGGCTCCTTAAGGCAGTAGGGACTCCCCTACATCTTTTCGATGAGAGTTAAGATCACATTCTCTCTACTGCCAAGGGAGCACACACGTCCGGGCTGGCGGAGGGCGTTCCCAAAGAGCTGTGGGCGGAGGACACAGGCCGGGAGGGAGGCCTGACCCTCTGCCCCGTGCGCTCGTCGATCTCCCTTTCTTGCCGGCAGGGCTTGTCACGCGTGGCTTCTGTGTCCTCCCAACACACCCCGCACCTGACAGTGAATCCTGAAGCCATACTGGCCCATGAAGCGCAGACCCACCCTTGCTGGCGAAGGAGAGGCCTTGGCTGGGGACCGCGAGACGGCCTCGGGTGCGCCGGACATCAGGGCGGGTTTCCACTGGGCGGCTGAGCTCAGACTTTCCCAGAAGAACACCTGGCAGTTCTCAGGCCGAGGGAGTCTGTCCCCCCGGCATGTGCACGTCCTCCCGGGCAGCTCCCCTCTTGAGACTGCTGCCCCATCTGGGCTGGACAGGCAGTAAACCTAAGAGTCAGCCTCCTCCCTGGGAGCTGACAGTGTGCTCTACCCCTTAAGGGCTCAGGAGTCCCCCGAAGGGTAAAGCCAGAGACGGGGGCTGGTGACACACGACTGGGGCTTGATGCTGCCTGTGTCCGCCGACAGGCGTCCGGGCCCTGTGGTGGTGGAGACACCAGGCTCCCTGCACGCTCTGGCCTGGGACCTCCAAGACGGAGGAAGGGCGACACCGAGCCAGGACAAATCAGGACGGCTGACAAGTGCCTAGATTTGTACCCCAATGACAGCAAACACACTGAGGCAACAAGTGCAACAAGGCAGAGCTGTGTTTCTCAAAGTGTGGCCCCAGGGCCCCAAGCCGGAGTCTCGCCAGGAGCAGTCGGTTCTCTAGAGGACCACCAGTGGTTCCTGCCCCTCAACCCTCTTCTACCGGAGCCGACATGGCCCACGAGGCCCCCAGCACCCCACGAAGCCGGCTGCCGCAACGTAAGTCCAGTCCACTCACTCCGAAAGGGCACAGCAGACCCCCCCGGGCGTGCAGGGAGGGGCGCAAGGCTGCGTGGTGGCTGGCCCGCGCTGGGCAGCCCAGACAGAAGCCAGCAGGGGGTGACACCCGTGCCCGGCGCCATGAGCGGGCCTGCCTGCGCCTTCAGAGGCCACTGCAGCCTGGCGGGAAGACCGCAGCTCAGAACGGCAGGTCACAGCACATTCCTCGGCTCGCCAAGGCCCACCTGGCCCGGAGGCAGAAGGCAAGCGGGCCAGCAGCCGTATCCGCCACAGAGAAGTCCACTGAGAAGGGAGGGGTCCTCGGTGACGGCGAGACGGCGGGCCAGTGGCGGGCAGGGGCGCAGGTGTCTGGGCCCGCCCCTCACGGCTGCGCCACTGTCTTGCCTGCGAGAGGGGGGCTGCAAAGGCTGAGCTCCACGTCCACGCAGCACCTTTTTAAAAAACGGATCACACCTGTCATCCCAGCACTTTGGGAGGCGGAGGTGAGAGGATCACCTGAGCTCAGGGGTTCGAGACCAGCCTGAGCAATATGGCAACCTCGCGTCTTTGCAATAAATCAAAAAATTAGCTGGAGTGTGGTGACACATGCCTGTGGTTCTAGGTACTTGGAAGGCTGAGGTGGAAGGATTGCCCGAGCCCAGAAGACCAAGGCTACAGTGGCCGTGAGTGTGCCCCTGCCCTCCAGCCTGGGCGATGGAGTGAGACTCTGAATGGTCTGGACGGCCATCCCCCATCAAAAAAACGGAAGTAGCTGTCAACATTTTAAGTTACCACAGGCCATAAGAGGCTGGAGCAAATACCCATGTACCGCCCTCCCCACCCCACAGCCAAGCAGTCCTGATTATCTCCGCTTTGGAGTCTAGCCGGGGACCATTCACCCCCAGGAGGTGAGGCCCAAGGCCTGGAGGCCTGCAGCAGATATCAGGGCGCTGCACACGGGCCAGGCAGCTGCAGACACGACACGGCATTGGAGCCAGGACAGAGATGGCCTCTGGGGCACCGGGGACCCTCGGTAATCTGGAAGGCCACTCACCCTGGCAGCGCGGGGAGAGAACCAGCTCCACCCAGGGACCATATCAAGCACCGGGCAAGGGGTTTTTCCCTTCTGCAGGAAACGGGAAACCAAGGTTCAGCAGGATCATACCGCTAGGAAGTATTCTGGATCCAAAGCCCAAATGCAGTGGAAAGCACTGAGAGCTTTGGGCTATCCTGCACGTGCTAGGTACTGACAGGCACAGACAGGACAGGGAAGACAGAACTTTGCCTTCGAGGCACTTGGTAACCACTCAACTGTCAGGCAGAAAACGTTTACGTGGCCAGTCCTGCTGCTGACAAGATTCCTGATGTCTTCAACTTCATTTTGCCCCTTCATAAGCACCATCTAATCGACAGAATTTGCTCTTTATGTAACGATTTGCAGCGTGGTAAAGCCTCAGGGTCACCTTTGGAGCAAGCATGTGAACGTGCGTGCGCACACCACACATACGCGCCCACAGGACGACCACGCGTGACGCACACTTCCACAAGCTCCCAGCACACTCACAGCCAGCCTCCCCTTGGAGTCCACCGCCTCATCCTGCAGGAGTTCTGAAGAGGAGCTGCCATCCAGCCCAGAGGCAGACGGCAGGTAACAGGGCCAGGCATCAAAGCCTGGTCTCCTGACCTGGGCCTGCCTTGAAAATGCCTCTTGGCCCCATGGACGACCGCCTTGTCGCCTGGAAGGAAAGCGCCAGGTTACAGGGGCATGCGAACGCAGGCGGCACAAGTTGACCAGTCACTGGGGGCTTCAGGAGAGACCGCGGTGATAAGCGCAAGCCACCCCTTGGTTCTCATTCTGCATGTGAGTTGCAATGTAACCCCACTCCCCTGCCGTACCGTCCACTGCAGCAGGCTCCTGCTGGGAGCAAGGGAGACCATGGCAGGACCAGCCTGGTATGGCCCTCCGTCCAGGGCCGGCACCAGAGATTCACTGCCACTAAAAAGCACCACACTGCTCAAGGCAATGGTTTGCCTCTCCCTCGGACACACGGACGCAGCAAAAACGCCTCACTGCGAAGATGAAGTCTTCAGAATCTGGAGGCCACATCTCCAAAAGACTGAAACAACGCTGAAGAAACATAAGAACCTGCTGAACTCTAAGGCCTCACACTCAAAGACGAACACAAACTTAGGTGACGTAGAGACGTGCGCTCAGTAGGCTGGCCATGATGGATTTCAATCAACCCCAGCAAGGCACCAGACACCAGGCTCGAAACGCGCCCACGCAGCCTCGCTGTCCTTTAAGCCTCAAGGACAGGATCATTTGGGTGCCACCAAGGTCCTGCCCTTCTGGGGGGGGTGGCCGTCCAGACCATTCAGAGTCAGAGCTGCAGAAGGATTTGGCCATGTCTACTGGCCAACAAAAAAGGGCCCCTACACCTATTCTGACAAGGCAGAACCTGCTGGCTGGGGGACAGCCAACGTCAAGATGCCAGATCTCTGGGCAGGTGACTGAGCACCCAGCAGGAAAAGTATCCCAGTTCCCTTTATTAAAACAACTCTGTGCCCCCTCCCTCAGTCCCGTGACCCTGCACCTGTGCAGTGGGGACTGCCATCCGTAGGGTTTCACCCATGGCTCACCCCGGCCATGCCGCACTTGGAGTCATAACTCTCAGCTGGGGGGGTGGTGTTCAGCAGCGTCCTGGCCACCACCCACCAGATGAGCCAGGAGCAGCTGCCTGCTGCCTCGGAGGTGGTGACCAACGATGCCCAGACATTGCCAAATGCCCCCCAGGGGGCAACGCTGTCCCTGCTTCCAAATCACCATCTGGACAGACGACATCGCACAAACGTGTGCAGAACTGTGGTCCGCCTTGTCCTGTTCCCGGAGTGCCGCACATCCTAGGCGCCCACAGGCACACCTGTGTCATGCCCGCACCCGAACCTGCCCTAGAAAAACCCCCAGAAGCCCTGACTGCTGACAGCTGAGTCAGACAGCCACGGGAGCCAGCTGTCCCCACACCCTATGCCTCTCGGCTATGTGGCCAAGCAGGGCCACAAAGCGATCCTGAGTTAAGCCAACTGTGGGGGTGTGATCTTCACATGACCGGCGAGAGGCCGGGACAGGAGACCACAGCCACACACATGGGCCGCCCTCCCGTGCCCCAGGACCCTTTCAGAGATGCAGGACGGTCACACATCCATTGACCCGTTGCTGCCGGCGGCCCTGCCCAGCCGGCCCCGCCTCCACATCCCTCCCCAGCGCCACACCAGAGGGTGGGCCTCATGAGGCTCACCCCGGCGCCCAGGGAGGCAGGCAGGACTTCCAGCCAAGGACGCCCCGATCAGTCAGACAGTGTCTAGAGCAAAGTGTGGCCACTGTCGCCGCGCAAAGGCCCCTGACTCGCGTGGGATGTGGCGGCTTCCAGGGCACAGCGGCTGCGGGAACCCAGGCTCCTGCGCAGCCTGTATCCACCAACCCGAGGCCGCTCCAGGCCAGGATGGGCATGTCCCACCGGCCGCCCTCAGAGGACCCGCCCGCTTGTGAGACGCACGCACCCTCACTGCCCACCTCCCTCGTGGTTGAAGGCCCACGACAGGCCAGGCAGGGCATCTCCCAGGGATGAGTCACCATTTCCCGCCACGAGTGCCTGCGGCCTCTCAGGAGGTCCAGGGTCCAAGGTGGGCTGCACCCTGCCCAGAGGGACACAGACAGCTCGGACCCGTCACATGCGGGTTCTCCCGAATGCTGCAGCTGCAAAGCAGCCAGAGTCAAGGCGCGCCGCACAGGGGGCCAAAGACTCGGATGCCAGGGATGCAGGGCAGGAGAGGGCACTCGGGCTGGCTCTGACATGGCCCCAGAGTGTCGCTTGCCTGGACCGGAGCATGTCTCTCCCAGCAAAGGGGTGGGAGGGGCGGGTCCCGCCCGTGGGACCTCACTGGAGGCCGCTGTTGTCCTTGGCTCGGCGGGGGAAGGTTTCGACACCTCGACCCAGGCGCAGCCCTCCTGCCACTCAGCCTCACCCGGCCCTGCCTCCTCTGCGCTCTGACAGCAGAGAGGCCCAAGAAACAGCCACGGCCTCCACAAAGCCTCAGGGTCTTCAACAGAGGGGACAGGGGGAACCTGAGGTGTCCCATGGAGCTGCCACAAACGCACACAGCAGTGCAGATAAGGACGCGGGCTCTGACCTTCCGTGAAACAAGCAAGTGTCCCAGGGTCTGCCACGCTCCACGCGGATCTGCTTCGTGTGGCCTGGCCTGCTGGAGCAGGTCAGGTACAGAGGCTGCCGAGACCGGGGTCAGCATGGGGTCCCCCGCAGAGCAAGAGCAGACAGGAGCACGTGGCGGACTCTGGCGTGGACACCAAACAGCCACGTGCGGCGGCAGGCCCATACCAGGAGAACTGCGCCCAGTCCCACCACTGCCCCATGCTAAGCCCGGGGCCGGGGCCAGACTGCTCCTCCCTGAACTTCCACCTCCTTACAGGAGAAGGAGATAAGGCCCGGCGCGGAGGTGCACACCTGCAGTCCCAGCACTTTGGGAAGCCGAGGCAGGGGTCTCGCTCGAGCCCAGTGGTTCAAGACCAGCCTAGGCAGCACCAGGACCCCATCTCCACAAAAAGCTAAAAAGCGAGTGAGGTGTGGTGGCACGCACCTGTGATCCCAACTACTCACTCGGGAGGCTGAGGCAGAAGGACGACTTGTACCCAGGAGGCTGAGACCATACTGGACCAGAGTGAGACCCTGTCTCTACAAAAAACTAGCCAAGTGTGGTGGTATGCGCCAGTAGTTCCAGCTACTCAGGAGGCTGAGGGGAAAGGATCCCTTGAGCCCAGGAGGTCGAGGCTGCAGTGAGCTATGACTGTGCCACTGCACGCTGGCCTGGACAGCAGGGCAAGACGTAATCTCTAAAAAAGATAATAACAAAATAAATAATGAGCAAATACAATTCGTAAAAGGAGGTGAGACCTCATCCCTCGTGGGTGGCCGTTGTGAAATAACAAACACCCCAAGAAAACGCTGGTGAATACTCAGTCGGCTTGGGCCTCGATGGGCAGTCGGTGAGGTTCCCCCGCCACCCAGCCAGGCCCACCGGCAGCCTTGTGGCTGTCCTCAGTGCCCAGGAGACGCAGGCCACACCTGTGCCGGCAGGGAGCGCGTTCACACTGACCGCCGAGGCACAGCCTCGGCCAGGGGCCGTTTTGCCCTCTCGAGAGTACCGCCCTTGGGTCTCTTTCCGTGGCAGCTCCTAGCTTGGGCAGGGTACCCTCTGAGGCTCCAGAACCCCCCAGTTCTGCTGGATAACTCACTTCCAGTATCAGGGATCACTGCTGTCATGGGTGTGGACGATCTGGGGGCCATGGGTCCCTCCCACAGACGAAGGCAATATCCGGGTGCGAGGTGGAAATGGCTGCCTTGATGGGTCCAGCCTGCGTCCCATGGGCCGACCAGTCCTTCCACACATTTGCACCTGCAGCGCCTCAGCTGACACCACTCGGCTAAGGGTGGGCCCTGAAGTAGGGCCGTCCCCACACGCCCAGACTCCTCAGCATCCGCTCCTCCATGACACTCCCCGCCGCCGAATGTTCCAGTGACCCAGGTGCCTTCTATTGCCCTGGCCTGGCGGCAGACCCCTTGTGGACAGGGCTGGCGTCTACACCTCGTGTCCACAGTACACTGTGATGGGCACGGGCCACAGCGCCATCCAGACGTGGGACCCCAGCAGCACCGAGCCCGTAGGGCCCACACGGAACATGGTCCATCAAGTCAGCCAGGTAGGACACTGCTGCCTCTCCCCTGACGACCATCCCGTGTGTCGGGCACTCGTGATGGGTTCCCTCTCACCAGGACGCCTGCGCTCTGATCTTGTCGGGCAGCAGAGGGACAGCACACCCGACCGTGTGGCACGACTCAGATCTCCTGCAGGGGCCGCACTCAGAGGCTTGGCAGGTGGCACTCTTCTGCTGAGCCTTGGCTCCCCGGGCACAAGGCCCGTGCCTGGTCCACATTGTGGCTTCCCGGGAGCTGCTGTGCTTTCCCTTGCAGGAGAGGACGGAGGCGTCCCGAGGCGCTTCTGCCTGCAGGACAACGTTGGCACCGACGAGGAGACTTGAGGCCCTTGGGCTCTTCTGCCCGTGTCCATGAGAGACACCAGCGCCTGGACAGTGAAGCGAGGGCCTGGCTCCTGACCTGGGCAAACTGCACACCAAGCCTCACAGGTGGCTGCTCCCTTTCCACCCGCAGGAGAGAAGAAAAACGGCAGTACCCACCTGATCTGTCTGGAACACTGTTTTCCAGCTCAAGTGTCTGTCAACTCCCACTCACCCTTCAAGACCCAGATCAGATATGCCCCGCCGGGGCGGCCTCCCCCTGCCGTCCAGCCAAGGGTGCCGCTGGGCTGTGGTCTCGGCACACTGTGCTGCCACAGTTTCCTCGTCCCCCGTGCTGGAGGGCAGGGTCTCGGCGTGGCCAGAAACAGCCTGGGAACCTAAGAGGAATGTACCCTCCTGGGCTTGGGCCCAGGCCTCCCGAATCCACACTTCCACAAGCCAGGTTCCTCCTCCCAGGCTGCTTTGATGGTGTGAGGATGCCAACCTGGAGCAGGAACTCCTGGCGCGAGGACTGGGCGGGGCCACGCTCGCCAGGTGGCCGGCTCTCCAGGCGCGGCGGGACGCAGAAGAGGCTGCCGGTGTGAGGCCTGCCATGGCGGAAATGCAGGCGGGCAGACAGCAGCCGCGGCAGACCCAATGTGGACGCGCTTGGCGAGGATGCTAGTCACGCCGCTGCCACTGGAGTCGGGCCCGTGGCCCCGTGGCAGGAAAGTCCAGGATCTGGAGGAGACGCGGCTCACAACAGCCCCAACCTCCAGCGAACAGAGCCACTCCGGCAACTTCCATCCACTCAGCCACGCCTCTGTGGGACAGGACCCCCACATGCAGGGCTGTCAGCGGATGGAGGGGGACGGATGCCGGCACACACAGGACATGTGACCGAGACCAACAGGACATGTATGTCTGTGTTTTTTGTAAGAAAGGAACCTTGAGAAGGTTGAATTCTACGGGGCTCTGGGAAGACAGCCACAGGAACCCCAGAGATGCACAAAATTATGCAGCAAAACACACTCCAATGTCACGCAGGTGAGGTCTGCTCACAGAAGTCAAGGGTGGGGGAGCTCTCGAGGCCCCCCCACCCACCTTCCCCCAGGAAGTGGTTTAGGAGCAAGGCCAGAGCGTCCCCACTGCTGGTCCTCTCAGATAACCCCAGAGCCCCCAACCCATCACGCTCTTGGAAGACCTTAATTTAACAATACCCACTATGCTGTCCTCTCACTCCAGAGTGGAGGTAACTGGACAAAGGCCCTCACCTTCTCATCACATCAATGCTTTTGCTTAGAAGTATCTTGGGGCCAGACGTGGTGGCTCATGCCTGTAATCCTAGCACGTTGAGAGGCTGAGGTGGGAGGACTGCTTGAGCCCAGGAGTTCAAGACCAGCCTGGACAACACAGCAAGATCTCATCTCTACAAGAACATTTTAAAAATTATCCAGGCACGGTGGCTCAAGCCTGTGATCCCAGCACTTTGGGAGGTGGAGGTGAGAGGACTGCCTGAGCCCAGGGTTCGAGACCAGCCTGTGCAACTTGGTGAGACATTGCCTCTACAGTAAATCAAAAAATTAGCTTGGCATGGTGGCACACGCCTGTAGTTCCAGTTACTTGGAAGCCTGAGGAGGAAGGATCGCCGGAGCCCAGCAGGAGAGGCTGTGGTGGCTATGAGTGTGCCACTGCACTCCAGCTAGGCAACAGTGAGACTCAAAAAAAATAATTAAATAACACAAAGTTAGCTGGGTGGCAGCAGGACTGCTTGAGCCCAGGAGGCCGAGGCTGCAGCGCACTATGACCATGCCATTGCACTCCAGCATCTTGAGCGTGGCACGGGCCGTTTCCCAGCTCTGCCGTGCGACGGCAGCCGCGGACCGAAGAGGAGAGCGCTCGCTGCACGCCTGCACGCTCCCCCTTGCATGGCCCCATCAGGCTGTGTTCTCCCTGCTTCCGGGGACCCGCGCCCCTGCAATGTGGCATGCTTGAGGGGAGAGTGGGGCCACTCTTCTCTTCGCTGGACATCACCACCTGCATCTCGGAGGTGGGGCTCGCAGCAGCCTGGGCGCCCAGGACCCTGGGGCCCTTCCACCCCCTCCCAAGGCTGGCCTGACGCCCGCCGCCAACAGCGTCAAGTCCTCTCCAGGCACACCCTGCCACAGGTCAGCACAGCCTCCTTGGAGATGGGGGTCCTCCAGCAGCGTCCCTGCCCATTCGCCTGTCGGCTGCATCAAGGAGCCCTGACGGTCAGCACGAACCATGTGGAATGTCCAGGGCTTTGCGGGAGCCTCCTCTGGAAAGACTGTGGTGCTTGGAGCGACCTGCGCCCCAGGCAGCTCCGCGCCAGGGCCTCTTCCCACCGGAGTTCCACAGGGCTGTGTATCCATCCCCACCCTTCTGGCGTGGGTGACGGTCACACATTCCACAGGCAGGCCTGGCGGGCTGGAGGATGGTATCCACAGGACTCTCGGAAGCCCTGGAACACAGTTGGCGGCAGCTGTGTCCTTGGTGGGTGGCGCCGGCTCCTGCCTTCCTCCTCGCGCTGCCACTGAGGCAGGCCCTGCTTCGAGGCGCGCAGATTCACCTGGCCCCGCTGCAAAACACTGCTCAGCGAGGCCATGCAGGGTCTACACCCCACCCTGAGGTGTCTAGGATGTGCCCAGCCCCCAGCCCGACCACACACCCAAAAGGAAGGAGCTTCTCTTAAGAGCAGAGCAGAGCCCACCAGGCTGGGTCCCCCCAGAGCCAGGCCTGGCAGAGACCTCCCCCTCCCCAGCCGGAGTGGAGCGGAGAAAGAATGAAAGGGTTTGAATAAGAATCCTGCCGCCCCTTCCAGGCCGCTCTTCAGCTGTTTCCTCTGGGACGCTTCAGGGACAGTTTTGTGGTGTCCAGAGGACACAGAGCTGGGCAGCCCCAGAGAGACCTCAGGGACGCAGGGGTCAAGAACATGGGGCTCTGGACTGAGCAGCAAACAGGAAGGGAAGCCGGGACCTTTCTGAGTGGGAGCTGGCCTGCTACAAGGCAGGCCGGGTTCCTAAGAGACTCCTTCCCCCTCCCCCTCCCCCTCCCCCTCCCCTCCCCCGCAGGCTAGTGGTCAACCAGTGCCCACCCCTGCCCCTCACTCCCCGCCGACCCCTGCCGGCCGGCGCCATTACCTGTCTAAGACCCAAGAGGAAAGGCATCCTGCCAGGGCATGCCCACCCCGAGGTCGGCAGGGGCGCCCGCGAGGGAAGCCAGAGCAAGCCCGTGCGGCACCCTGTCCGGCAGAGCAGGCCGTAAACAGTCCCAGGACCCAGCAGGCGCTGCCTCGGCCCCGCTTGCTCCCCCTGCTCTGGCCCACCCCCTTCTCGTGACATATCTCAGACGCAGAACGGCCGAGCTGTCTGCCAGGGGGGAAATGACATCAGTCCAGGCGCAGCAGAAGGAACTTCAGACAGCTGCCGCGGAGGCCGGGAGGACCCTGTTGGCCTGCTAGGGCCACCCGGCCCGCCCGGAGCCCCGGCCACAACAGAGGCTCCAGGCAGGCTGCGTAGCAGGAATCACGTCCGAGCTGGGAAGGGGCTGTTGGCAGCTCCCGGCTTTGTGTCTCCTCCTCCCTGGGGAAGAAAGGCAGGCCCCGCAGCGGTCGGCTTCCCGGGAGCGCTTCCACCCCTGGGCTGCTGATCCACCGTGGCCCGGGCAGGCCGCCGGCCTCTCCAGGGCCTGGGGTGCCCCCTCCCCAAGGCGGCCTCTCCGGCATGCCTTCTCCAGAGTTTATGTTTCATAAACAAGCCGCAGCGCAGGTGCCAGTATCTTTCCTCACTTGTCTTACGAGAGGCACAGCAAGTCCCTGTGGCCGCTGGTGGCCAGAGGGCAGGTCATCTATATTTAACCAGTCCTTGCCGGGGAAAAGCGCCCGCCTTGGGTCTGCCGTGCGGTCTCGCCAAGTCCAGTTTACGCGGAAAGGGCCCTCGGGCTGCAGGCTCTGCCGAGAAGCTGAGGCCAGGGGCTGCATTCTGCTAGGACCCTGTCAGGTCTGGGTGAGCCCAGCCCCCCGTCAACCTCCCCACACAGGTCACAGCGGCTCTCCTGGGCCTGGATCCTCTGCACAGACAACACCAGCGAGGACACCAGCTCTGGTGCTCGGCGCCCGAAGAGAATCTTTCAGAGGTGCGGATCCACCCGAGACTTGGCTAGCTGCACTTCCCATGACTCCAGGCAGGCGGAGCTCACCCTTTCATTTTCTGCAACAGTTTTCTCCCCAGGAATCTGTTCACGGCCTCTGTGGCATGCCGGGTGACTCCTGTACACGCGTGTCTGCCACCCCCACCCAGGGCCAGAAGCCGACAGCACATGACACGGGCAGCCAGGTGAGGTGTCGAGGTGCTCTCGGCGTGCCAGAAACCAGCCGACACACAGCGCGCTGGCCGCTGGTCCCCGCTGACTGTCAAGGTCACACCGACTTTCTGACAAGGAAATGAACACACCAGGCCGGCTGAGCCACTTCCTTGAGACGGAGAAAGAACGGACTGCAGCCTCGTGGCTGAGGAGGGAGGGAGGCTGGTGGCAGAGAGGGGCCTTAGCTGCTGCAGGGTCTGGGGGCTGGGGAGCGCCAAACACCTGCACACGCAGATCCTCAAGGCAGGGCCAGACCGTCAGCCGCGTCTCGCTCACACCAAGGCCATGTTGCAGACAGGCCAGGCCGGACAGGGGGCACAGCTGCCCAGGAAGGGCGAAGAGGCCGCTCTCAGCCCCATCTCACCACCCCCTCGGTTCCTTGGCAACGATGGAGAGCTGCAAACCACACGCTGCCTCATCAGCTCTGGCCACCGGGGAGCACCCTGGCCCCTCGTGGCAACTCTGGCCTGCACCAAGTGCACAAGACGGCCCGGCACCTGCAAGTCTCCGGAAGGGGCACTGTGGAGAAAGGGAGCCCGTTCACCTGTCCACCCAACACCCACCGAGTGCCCACAGGGGACACCAGTGACACGAGCATGGCCACAACACCAAAGGACTGTGCTCTGAGGGCCACGGGAGCACCCCATGCCTCTCAAAGACACATTCCGGAGGTGATCTCGGAAGCAGGGATCGCAACTAAACTCTGAGAAATCCAAACACAACTGCAGGCTGCAACCTACACGATCAGAACGGCAGGACACACATCCCAACTTCCTAACGAGTCAGCCTGTTACAGACGGGACGCGAGAGGCGCTTCCAATCGGCATTTGTCTGTTTCCACCTTCCTTCAAGACCGCGCACTTGCGTGCAAGGCAGCGCCCGGCCCGAAGCGTCAGGCCTGGCTCGGCGTCACCCGCTCGGAGGCAGAGATGGCCCGCTCGGCTTCGTTCTCGCGCACTTTCTCCCGCGGAGCCCTGGCTGACCCACCCTCCCCAGCACTGGGTGGGGGGAGCGAGGAGAAAAAGGGGAGCTGAGCGGGCCGGCTTTTCCAGGAAGACGAGCTCGCTTTCGGCCTTGCCCCGCACAGTTTCACAACCTGCTGACAAAGCGGCCACCGCAGCATTCAAGGAGCCAGACGAGCCAGGCGTGGCGGTGCATCGGAGGCCGAGGCACGAGGTCGCCGGAGCCAGGAGCTCGAGACCAGGCTAGGCAACATCGCAAGGCCCCTACCTGCCAGAAGAAACTGGCCGGGTGTGGCGTCGCAGGCCGGCAGTCCCAGCTGCTGGGGAGGCCATGGCGGAAGGACCACCAGAGCCCAGGAGCTGAGAGCTGCATCGAGCTGTGACCACACCACTGCACCCCAGCCTGGGCAACAGAGCAAGACCCTGTCTCTTTAAAACAGGTGGGGGAAAAATAGCCATTTCTGCCAACCTGAAAACATGGGCTCCTCTACGCGTGGGATCCAGGATGTCACACGACAGGCCACAGGCAGGATAAAGCCCTCTGCAAACGACTCCAGTCACCTGCCTGTCAGGACGCTGCAGGTCAACAACGGCTTGCGACCCCACGCAGTGCCTGAGCTCTCCTGCCAGGGACCCAGCCCCTCCTCCACAGTTCCGAGGACCCCGAAGACAGCAGCGCCAAAAATATTACCCCATGGCTTCGGACTAACTTGCTATTATTTAAGACATACTGCAGCACTATATACATTCACAGTTAGTAGGATAATTCTTTTTTCTTTGGTAGAGATGGGGTCTCACTATGGGCGTTGTCAACAGGTGCTTTCTGGGTTATGGAAGGACTCTTGTGGGTGACTTCAGATTTCCAGACCAAGGGTCGGTGGCACGTGCCCACGGGACCCATGACAGGCTCTTAGGGACAGCGTCTCCACAATGCATCCCTCATGTGCAGAACCCAAGGGAAGCTGGCATGTACTGAAGAGTCAGCGTCTCACTCTGTCTCCTAGGCTGGAGTACACACACTCATGGCCACCACAGCCTAGAACCTCCAGGGTTCAGGGAACCCTCCTGCCTCAGCCTCCCGAGTAGCTGGGACTACAGGTGTACCACCACGCCCGGCTAACTTTATTTAGCATATGTGTATGTATATATATATTTTAGAGACAGGGTCTCACTATGCTGTTTAGGCTGGTCTCAAACTCCTGGGCTCAAGTGGTCCTCCCACCTCAGCCTGCTGGAGTGCTGGATTGCAGTGTGAGCCACTGCGTCTAGCCTCAGTATTTTGACCTTAATTACAATTGTCACTTCCTCATTTGTGACCTCACATTCACAGGACGTACTGTAGGGATCACAGGCACTCTGTGATCGTGTGGGGCGGGCGGGGGACAGAGACCGTGACACGAGAGGGGCGAGAAGGGCCAAGGAACATCTTGTCAGGAGAGGGACACTGAAACAGCATGCAGGCATGACGGGAAATGAGCAAGACGCAGGGCCAGCACAAATGAAAGCCGGACGGAGGACGCACAGTCCCAGGAGGCCAAGTCAGCCAGGGTGGAGCTCGGCCTGCATGCACTGCCCAGCGGGCGGTCCAGGGCCAGCACACGGGCGTTTCCTTCCGACGACCGCAGCCCGTGGACATCAAGCACAGGATTCCCTGCTTGGCCAAGTACCCCAGTCTCGGCTCTGCTTGGCAACATCCACTACTAAAAAGTGGCAAGTCCTGGAGGTGACCTGGTCTTGGCGGGGCTTGGGGCGAGGGAAGGACTCCTGTGTCAGCACAGCCTCAGTCTCGTATGTTTTATTTATTTTAGAGACAGGATCTCGCTCTGTCGCTCAGGCTGGGAGTGCAGTGGCATGATCATGGCTCACTCCAGCCTTTAAATTAGTAAAACAAAAAAACAGAAGAAATAAATAGAGGGGAAGAAACAAAAGCAGCAGAGGTGGAAATGCGGACAGCAGCTTTCCAAGGCTCCGGCCTCCCGCTCCCCAGGCTCTCAACGAGACGGTTCTGCACCCCGGTGCAGCGCCTCCACGGACAGGCATCTGCCACACCTCCAGAGACTGGGGGGCTCCGCGGCTCCCAGGACAGAGGCCGTCACAGACGGTCAGTGCCCCGCTGGCTCCGCACCATGAGCGCCACCAAGGGCTCTGCACCCTCGCCTGCGCTTGTGCCGGAATGCCAGGCTCACCTTTCCTGCCCCGAAGACAGTGGAGCCCACCACACTGGTGAGTCACCGGGAGGGGCACGAACATCCCCAGCGACCATGCATGCCGGCCCCCCCCGGAGCAGCTCTAGACCAAACCCAAGTGAGGACAGAGTGAGGGTCGCCAGTAGATGCACACCCGGGCCCGGACGAGCTTGGCTATGGAGGCCGGGCCTCAGGGTCCCCAGACCCAATGCCACCCTTCACATTCACTCCACCCTCAAGTAAAGAGAAGCAGGTCACCGTGAGGGGGCGGCTCACCAGGGACCAGCAGTCACATCACAACAGGGGAGTCCCTGGTGGCAGCCCTGGGCGTCTGTCCCCACGCAGAAAGAGGGCCGTAGCTGTTTCCGTCAGCCCTTGTGCACGGCTCACAAGGTCATGTCCTCGTCCTCCCCCCTCAGGCCCGCCTCCTCTTCCAAAGTGTCAGCGAGCACTGCTGTGGCCTCATCCCGTGTGCTGCTGCCACGCCCATGCAGGCAGGCCCTTGGGAGAGACCAACACGCAGACGAAGAGACGGGACTTGACCCAGAGACGACCGTGAGGGTGGAGCTGAGCGGCCAGGTCCCCAAACACCGCGCGGCTGACAGGAGCGGCCACAGGAGCCCGACGGAAGGCTGAGGGCCGGAGCAGCACCTGGCTCCGCCCACACCCACGAAGGCTGACGAGGGCACCAGGCAGCCTCGGCGAGTCTCACCACTGTGGGCCCTGAGCTTGCCACTGGAGTCTGAGCACTTCCGTCCTCCCAAGGTGAAACGTCCTTCAGCGCAGAGCGGCCGCGCTGCTGAGATGGAGTGCGGGGAGCTGCTCCACGACTTGCCTTCCCCAGCTGCCCTGAGCCACGCCGGAGGCGGCCTCCTTCACACGAGGTCCAGCGGGAAGCCTGGCTCGTGGCGCCAGGCTCGCCCTCACCCCTGCAGCTGCGCAGATCAGATGCCGTGTCCTCCCTTCCCAGGCACCTCGGGAGCCAGGGCCACCCAGGTCTACGGTTTCACAGTCAAAACACGGAGAAAATGGGAAGACGACCTATCCCCCATAAGCTGCAAGAGTGGGGAGACCTCTGGAACACACGTGGGCACACCTGAGGAGAATGACGACCCAAGGCAGTGCAGCCGGCGAGGGCGGCACGGCAGACGAAGGGAGCAGGAGGCTGTCACGGGGCCACCGTGACCACCCTGGCCCACGCCTGCAGAGTGGCATGGCAGCGCAGCTGTGCAGAAGCCCACCTCAACACACCCGGATCCGTCTCGACCACAGGAAGCACGAGGGCGAAGCAGAGAAACAATCAGACGCCGGCGGCGGCTCCCAGAGCTTAGCGGGAAGCTGGACATGCCCTGGGGAAGCTCCCACCCCAGCAAGGAGGCGCGTGGGACCAGCAGATGCCACGTCTGAGCACTTCTGTCGCGCGTCCTCCCGGAGACTGAAGGAACGAGGCTGCTCCAAGGCCTTTCACCGTGCCTAGAGCGGCAAGGCGGGGAGGAACCCGTGAGCGGACCTGACGCCACCCTTGCCCTCACACAGAGCTCAAGGCTGTGGCTTTGAGGAGGCCCCGCACCCTCGCAGGAAGTCCAGGACACAGTTCGAGGGAACCACAGCTCCAAGTGTGTGCCAGCTGGTGACAGGATGTCCCTGCCCCGCTGCTCAGATGTCGACACTGAAGATCTAAAGGTGGACCGTGGTCTAGCACCAGCGTGGGGCTTCTGACGGAGGGCACAGAGGCCTTCCAGGGAGGGATCCCAGGAGCTCTCCCTCTCAGCTAGCCCATCCAGGGGGACGGCCTTCCACGCCTGCTGTGCCCTGACCGGGCCCGTGACCCCTGGCCACCGCTTGCCCTCTGAGCCTGCCACCTGCCAGCACTGCCCAGAGACCGCACCCAGGCAGCAGTGTCTGCAGCAAGAGTCCGTCTCGTGTGGAGCATCTCGTGCAGGAGCCCCAGGGGTCCCAGTTCAGAAGCCCCTTCAGCCCAAGCTGCCCACTTGGCCGCACAGATGCCCCTCTCGCTGTCTCTGGAGTCTTTCCGCCTCCAAGTTCCACGACCCACTCACCCCAGGCAGTGCTGCTGGGTTGGCAGGCCCAGTCAGGGCATGGATGGGCACACGACTGCCTCCGAGGGCAGAGGAGGATACACGCTGAGGGTCTCCTCACAGTCCCCAGGTCTCTGAACACTCAGGCAGTCTCAGGCAAGAGTGGGTTTTCCCTGAATTCTTTCTACACAAGACACCGAGGGCAAAAGTCCCACGTTAATCGCTCACTCTGTACACCCAGCACCGGCTGGAACGGATGTGGGTGGCAAAGGACACGGCAGAGGAAGTTCTGGAGGGAAAAGGTTTGCTGCGATGAAAACTCCACCACTGACATGGGCGGGAGGGCCAGACAGACCTATGGAAGGGAGGGGACGTGGGGAGGGGCTCTCAGAGAGCGGCAGAACACTCAGCAAGCGTTGATCACGAGGAAAGGGAAGAACTGCCCTAGTTAGCTAAGTTTTCTAACAGTATTTTCACCCGGAGGGTACTTAACTTCTCAAGTGCAAGGTCTCCCCACAACACTAAAGAACTGCCAGTCGTGGGATGACACACATAGCAATCACGCCAAGGGACAGGACCCACTCTGCTCAGAGACTCACACTCCATGACGGCTGCAGGGCCGTGGCGTCTTCCGTCTGTGTCACGGCGACTTCACCGGGACAAGCAGGAGCGTGGGTGGAGACTCAGCGGGGCTGGTGTGCTGCGGACGCTGGGTGCCATGCCCCGGCTGGGCCATCACGCCGTTCCTCTTCTCTTTATTTTTTGTGCGTGTTGAAAACTTTCCATAGTCAAAAAACGTAAGGGTTCTAAACAGTGTTCACTCCTGACCCCAAGTCATCAAAGCCTTTCAGAACTCTTAGGAGAACTAAGAAACACACGGCACACGCAACGAGGGAAGACAAGTAAAGAAACGGAACTTTATCCAAATTAACAGCAGGTGTGCAACAGAGCACATCATCGAGGGAGTGGAGAAAAACAGAGTAGGAGAAAATATGTGAAACCACACCGAATAAGAGATGCACACAGATTTCTGAACTGGGGGTTCCTCAGAGACCCCCAGCAGCTTCTGCACTGAGACTCCCTGACGAGGCAGACTCTGACCACATGGGTCTCTTGTCAGACACAGCTGCCGGGGCATGGCCTTGGGCACTGTTGGCAGAAGGCTCAGAGAGGGTGAGCGGTGGTCCAGGGTCACAGGCTCGCTCGGAGCACGGCAGGTGGGGAGGCCTGAGCCCTGGATTGTCTAGGTTAGAGGGAGAGCCCCCCAGGGTCACTCACTGAGAAGACTTCCATGCCCTCTATGGGACTTTAAAATGGGCAAATGATGGAACTGACATTTCTCCAAGAAAGATACACAAATGGCCAATAAGAACATGAAGAAATGCTCACTAGTCACGAGGGAAACGCAAACCAAAACCACATGAAAAACCACTTCACAGCCACCAGTATGGCTACAACAAAAAGACAATGCCCATCATCCCAGCACCTGGGGAAGCCGAGGCCCTGCTTGAACCCAGGGACTTGAGACCAGTCTGGGCAACTTGGCAAGACCTCATCTCTACAATAAAATAAAAAATTAACCAGGCGTGGTAGCGCATGCCTGTGATTCCAGCCTCTTGGAAGGCAGAGGCGGAAGGAGGGCCTGAGTCCAGCAGGTTGAGGCTGCGCCCACTCCAGCCTGGGCGACAGAGGGAGACGCCTACTAAAAAAAAATAAGTAAAGCCGGGCTCGGTGGCTCAGCCTGTAATCCTGCGCCTTTGGGAGGCTGAGGTGAGTGGATTGCCTGAGCCCGCAGGTTCGAGACCTGCCTGGGCAGCAAGACCTCATCTCTACAATAAATCAAAAAAATCAGCCGGGCATGGTAGCGCATGCCTGTAATTCCGGCTACTTGGAAGGCTGAGGCGGAAGGATCGCCGGAGCCCAGCAGGTCGAGGCTGCGCTGGCCGGGAGCGGCCACTGCACTCCAGTCTGGGTGACAGAGTGAGACTCCAACTCAAAAAAAAATAAAAAATAAAAATAAAAACTAAGTGTTAGAGACACTGGAAAAACTGGAACCCTCACTCCTTGCTGGGGGTATAACATGGTGCAGTTGCTCTAGAAAAGCCTGGCAGTCTGTCAACTGCAGAGCAACCACATGACGCAGAGCAACCACATGACCCAGCAGTTCCATTCCTGGGTACACACACACGAGAATTAGAAATATGTCCACATAGAAACCTGTACACCAAGTCAAGCATGGTGGTGCGCGCCTGTCATCCCAGTTGCTCACTCAGGAGGCCAAGGTGGGAGGATCGCTTGAGTCCAGGAGTTAGAGGATGCAGTGAGTTAGGATCACACCACTGCACTCCAGCCTGGGCAGCAGAGTGAGCAGGACCCTGCCTCTAAAAACAAAGCAAAGCTTGCACACCGAAGTTCACAGCAGCCTTGTCCAACTCGCGCCAAAGTGGAAACAGCTCAAACATCCACCAACTGATGAACAGACCAGTCGGACGGCACAGTCATACAATGGAACGTCATCAGCCACAAAAGGAATGAAGCACTGGCGCAGGCCACAATGCAACCGAGCCTGAAACACGTGCCAAGCAGAAGCAGCCAGTCGCCCAGGACCATGCGGAGCACATGCCTAATGCACACGGAGCGCCCAGGGCAGGCCGGCCCACAGAGTCAGAGGCAGTCCTGTTCTGAGCTGGGGGAGCCAGAGGCCCCCGGCAGCTTCTACAGTGAGACTCCCCAATGAGGAGGGCTCTGACCAAACGGCCCTCTTGCCACAGACACGGCCGCTTCGGCGCAGCCTCTGGGCCTCTCTCCGGGGAGAACGATGCTGACGGCCACAGGGCTTCCTTCTGGGGTGGCGAAATGCCCGGAAGTGAAGACAGTGCTGATTGTGGCCCACTTGGTGAATACGCCAAAACCCACCGGACACCTGAGAGGGGTGAGTCTTACGGCCTGTGGGTCATAGTTTAACAAAGCTGCTCCTATTTCTAAAGCCTCAGAACAGGAAGCGCCCATGGGCCTGGGCACAGGCATCCAGGAGCCCCCAGGATGCCCTCCCCGCAGCCCAGGATGCTGTGTGCGAGCACAGGCCCTGAGGTCGGGATGGGTGAGACCTCACTCTGCCCTGACACCCAGTGCCCGTCCGCATGGGTGGTGACCACGCTTCTCCTCCCTCAGGAGGGCACAGGGATGTGCAAATAAGAACAAGAGTGTAGCTGGGCATGGTGACTCACACCTGTAATCCCAGCACTTTGGGAAGCCAAGGCAGGAGAATCGTTTGAAGCCAGCTGTTCAAGACCAACCTGGGCAACACAGCAAGACCCCATATCTACTAAAAAAAAAATTAACAAAGCATGATGGCTTGTGCCCATAATCCCTGCTACTCAGGAGGCTGAGGTGGGAGGATCATGTGAGCCCAGGAGTTTGAGGCTGTGGTGAGCCGTGACAGCACCCAAAAAATAATGCACTATTTTAACTGACCTGCTCTAAGAATACAAATAATTTTTTTTTTTTCTGAGTTGGAGTCTCACTCTATCGTCCAGACTGGAGTGCAGTGGCCGCTCCCGGCCACCGCAGCCTTGACCTGCTGGGCTCCGGCGATCCTTCCGCCTCAGGCTTCCAAGTAGCTGGAACGACAGGCGCGTGCTACCACACCCGGCTAATTTTTTGACTTATTGTAGAGATGAAGTCTCGCCAAGTTGCCCAGGCGGGTCACGAACCCGCGGGCTCAGGTAATCCACTCACCTCAGCCTCCCAAAGGCACGAGATTACAGGCTGAGCCACCGAACCCGGCTCAAGTAATTTCATACTTTCTTATTAAAAAGCAATTGCTAGAAAACCACCTCTCATCTACTGGGGAGGCTGATGACAGGGAAAGGGAGCCACACGCCTGCTGGACTTGGGGTTACCAAAACAGACCCTCGAGTTCCAATAAAATCTGGGGCCAGTTGAAAATGTGGAAGCCTGAAGTTGTCCCCAAAGGTTAAAAAAAAAAAAGACAATGGTGAAGGCTGGCACTTGCGGTACAGCTCTGCTGTGTAAGCACCAACCCAACCCGCCTTCACATACGCCTAAAACCCGTCTTGCAGGTGAAGACACCGAGCCAGCAAACTGCCCGAGGTGGTGTGGACAGTGAGGGCAGAGCCAGGCTCTTGTGCTGGTGGGCAGCTCCTGGGTGGCCCTCATGGCAACATCCTCCCAGCACCCCACGCCGGGTGGCCGCTGGCTAGCAGCCCCAGCCGCCTGTGGTACCTCTGCCCAGTCCGCCGTGCCTGCCCTTAGCCCTGGGTGGGCACTGCCACCCCTCCAGCGATTCTGACCCACAAGGAAGGAGGTGCATGCAGAGTAAGCGGGGAAGATGTTGGAAGCCAGGCCAACCAGGGCCCACCTCGAGGTCGAGGCTGATCCGCCCCAGATGCCCAGAAGGACAAGGACATGCGGGTGGGGACAAGCCTGCCTGCCGTGTAGGCCCACTGGCGAGGCATGAACTCACACGGCCACTCAAAGAGCAACTTGGCATTCTCTTCCCCAACTCTCAAATGTCCAGACCCTAAGGCCCGCAGCCCTCAACCCTGCTTCTAGGAACCCAGCCCAATCGCAGAAAGAAACAGATACAGACAACACCCAGCTCAGTGCTCAGGGAAGAGTAGCAGCTCCAGCAGCCAGAAGCACTGAAATAAATCCTGGCCTTGCTGGCGCAGTGGCTCACACCTGTAATCACAGCTTTCTAGGAGGCTAGGGCAGGAGGACTGCTTGAGCCTATGTGTTTAAGACCAGCCTAGGCAACAAAGCAAGACCTCGTCTCTACAAAAAATTGAAAAGAAAAAGAAAAATTAGCCAAGTGTGGGGGCACACAGCTGTTGTCCGAGTTACTTAGGAGGCCAAAGTGAGAGGATTGCTTGAGCCTAGGAGTTGGAGGCTGCAGTGAGCTGTGATCGTGCCATTGTACACTGGGCAACAAAGTGAGACCTCGACTTAATCATGGCATAAAGAAACCACCAAGAGGTACTTTGAGAAATCGGACATGCATCTAAAATATGGGTTAGTCAGCTGTATGTTGTCAGGATCAAAAATGTAAGCTGTAGCCGGGCTCGGTGGCTCAGCCTGTAATCCCGCGCCTTTGGGAGGTTGAGGTGAGTGGATTGCCTGAGCCCGCGGGTTCGAGACCCGCCTGGGCAGCGAGACCTCATCTCTACAATAAATCAAAAAATCAGCCAGGCGTGGTAGCGCGCACCTGTAATTCCGGCTACTCGGAAGGCTGAGGCGGAAGGATCGCTGGAGCCCAGTGGACGAGGCTGCGGTGGCCGGGAGTGGCCACTGCATCCAGTCTGGGCGAGCGAGTAAGACTCCAACTCAAAAAAAAAAAAAAAAAAAGAAGCTGTAAAAAACTGTATAAATTTTCCCATTTTTGCTTTAAAAACAAATGAACAAAAAAAGAACCCTATCTACACCAACAGTTTTGTTTACGTATACATGAATATTCACATTTATGAATTATATTACTATAGCTGTGAATATGCAGCTTAAACAGAAAAACCACCAAAAACACACCCCAAGCCACACACTTTCTAAACATTTTTTATTTCTGTATTATTTACCACTGTTATGAGTATGTGTTGCTTTGTGCAATTAAAAACTGATGTAGGCCGGGCTCGGTGGCTCAACCTGTAATCCCTGCATTCTGGGAAGCCAAGGCAAGTGGATTACCTGAGTCCACGGGTTCGAGACCAGCCCGGGCAACCTGGTGAGACCTAGACTCTACAATAAAAAAAATTTGGCAGGTGCAGTTGTGCGTGCCTGTAGTTCTGGCTACTTGGAAGGCTGAGGTAGAAGGACTGCTGGAGCCCAGTGAGTCGACACTGGGGTGGCCATGAATGTGCCACTGCACTCCAGCCTGGGAGACAGAGTGAGACTCCAACTCAAACCCCCCCCCAAAAAAAACTGATGTAGGCTGGAAGCGGTGGCTCAAGTGTGTCATCCCAGCATCTTGGGAGGCTGAGGCGAGAGGACTGCTTGAGCCCAGGGGTTCGAGACCAACCTGGGCAACTTGGTGAGAACGCATCTCTACAATATACATATATTTTTTAATTAGCTGAGCGTGGTAGTGCACACCTGTAGTTCCGGCTACTTGGAAGGCTGAGACAAAAGGATTGCTGGAGCCCAGTGGGTCGACACTGGGGTAGTCATGAGCGTGCCCCTGCACTCCAGCCTGGGCAACAGAGACTCCAACTCAAAAAAAAAAAAAGTTAAAAACATTAAACAGTAAAAACTGGTGTAATATTCTCCGCTACTAGGGAGGCTGAGGGGAGAGGATTGCTTGAGGTCAGCTGTTTGAGCTACAGTGAATTTGATCACGCCACTGCACTCCAGCCATGGGCAACAGAGCAAAGACCCTGCCTCTTAAAAAAAGGGGGGGAGGGGTGGGGGAGGGAAGAGAGGGAGGGAAAAAAAAACCTGAAATAAAAAGGTAAAAGAGCCAGCTGTGGTGTTGTGCACTTGTAGTCCCAGGAGGTTGAAACAGGAGGATCATCTGAGCCCAGGAGTTTGAGACCAGCCTGGGGAACAGAGTACGATCCTGTCCTATAAAGAAAAAAGGTAAAGGTATGTTAAAGCTCAAAGAAAAGCAGCAGTCAGCTCCAGAAGAGGAAAACGGAGAGAGAGCCACAGCGGGCCTTGTGCCAAATCCCCCCCAAGCAGAGCTTCTGCTCCCCGGTCCCCAGGAGTATGACAAGGGCATTTGAAAGCTTAAGACAAACTCCCCGAGGAACAAAAAAGGAGGGACCAGGATGAACTCACAGGGTCACCTCCAGGCACCAGCCCCAGCGCTGTGGTCTGGCGCCTCCTGCGTGGAAAGCCAGACTCTAACTCTGTCTCCCCAGTGAGCCACGCTGAGAGAAGAATGTCAGATCTGCCCAATACCTGAAGCTGTGGGCTCTGTTTGTATGTTTGCTGATACTGAAGACACATTAAGCAGCAGCAAAACAGAAAGCAACGTGTGGAATTTTGAAAAGCAAGAACACATTCCCCTAAAGGCGAAAGAAAGTGTAATAAAAGTGTTACGACATAAGATCTGTCTCACTAGATTTTGTTTGAAAACCAAAACAGTCATGTTTTTCTAGCTCTCCACTCTGGGATCCACCCTTCCAATCCACAAATATTCTCCTGATGGCTTGCATCGATCTTGACCTCTTCTACTACAAGTTCAAGTTAAATTTCTGAAGGCACTCGAGACCCTGAGTCAAAGCCCAGTGGGGGCACAGGAGGACGACACGGCACCCGGACTTGCCACAGAAGACAGTGTGGACAGGAGGAAACCCAAAGCCAGTCAGCCTGCGCTGTGGGAGCACAACTGAGTCAGCGGGCGCCCCAGCCCCACCCACGCAGGGCCCACGCGGAAGCCTTCAGGTCGACAGGGTGGGTGTGCCCCCTTCCCTGGCCTCCCGGGTGGCAGCACCTGGGATTTATTTGTGTTTCTTGCCTGTGCAATTGGGGGCCAGTCTGCTCCACCTGGCGAGGCACCCACGGCCAGACCTCAGCCTGCCCCCTGCGTGTCACGGAGGAGACGGCTTCCCGGGACCCTCTGTCACTGCCTGTCACTCAGCGGCTTCCCTGCCGTGCAGCTATGATGGGACCGGTGGCCCCGGTGGCATCCACCTGGACCCTGAAGGTCCCCGGGTGAGTGCTACCAGCCAAGGCAGGAGGGAGGAGACCCTCCGGGGGTCTGGCCATCCAAGATACCTCCAGCCCCTACCGGGGCTCACCAGCTGGTGCCAGACACCCACTGGCAGGTTGCCTCCTGGGCCCAACAGGAGAGCCCTCCTCCAGCCAGGGCCGCCTGAGGGCCAGGACACTCAGCTGTCCTGTGGCCGACCTGAGAACACCTCCTGGCTTCCACAGGCTCAGTGTGCGTGAGAACAAACCAGCATTCCGGGCTGAGAACCAGCGTGGAGCCAAGACTTGGAATGCAGAGAGGAAAAAGTGCTCAGAACATGACTCAGTCCAGGCGGTTATGGGACCACGAAGAACTGGGAAGAGAAAGTGGCTGGCCATCTACTGCGCTCGCGCAGCGAAAACAAAGCACCGAAAAGAAAACCGCAGGGTGATCAAAGCAACGGGAAAGGCCAGGACCGGGGGAGGGGGAGAGTCGCAGCCTCAAAACCTGCTTATCTCAAGACGAGGGACAGTGGCCACGAGACATCTGCGGGTGACTGCGACTGGCCTGAGAAGCTTCCAGCCACCGCCTGGACCCCTCGCCTGGGGCTCCGCCTCACACTCCCCATGCTGCACAGTTTTGGTGACAAGGGGACCTCAAGCTCATGACGCCAGGCAGGAGCTAAGACGGCCACAGCGGATCTCGCCACACCATGGTTCCGCTCCCCAGCATGACCGACACCTCCGGGCCGTCCTGAGCGTAACAGGACGCTCAGCGCACCCTGGCCTTCGCCGTCAGAGGCCCGGGGCTCACGTGAGGACACTCACCACGTTTCCAGACACGGACAAACATCCTCCAGAGCGAGCAAAGCGGCCCCTCACCGAGAACCGCAGGTTCTGAACACACAGGTTCGCTGTGAATCCTTGCCAACACAGCCAACAGGTCGCAGCGACAAACCTACGCTCAGACACGGAACAGAATCTGACAGGCACTTTCGACCTGAACTGGGAGCTGACGTGACCTTACCCAGCCCCGACAGCAACCGTCATGACGGAATGGACGTACTAATCGTCAGGCACAACCCAAGAGCCCACGTTCACGTCTCTTCGCTTCCCAGCAACCCCACAAAGCACACGCTACGTGTGTCGTCCTCACTGAGAGGTGAGGGGGCAGAGGCTCGGCGAGGGGGCGCAGGATCAAGATCGGGACGCCAGAGGCCTGACCCCGAGCCCGTGACCTTCCGCCCCGGGAGGCTGCACCAGACCCACGGGGAAGCCCCTCGACCCGCTCTGCCTGCGTGTAATCACCAGCTACAAGCAGCGACTTAACCCAAGTGAATTAAAAGCATCAGACCACTTTGGAGAGCAGCAGCCTGGCAGCCCCTGAGAAGGCTGCGCACCGTGACCGCATGGCCCGTGGCTCCCCGGTGAGCACACACCCAGCGGGCTGAAGCCTCGCCCACACGACTCTCCACGCCCGTGGCACGGCAGCATTGCTCCTCGCAGCAAAGGGGCGACGGCCCAGTGTCCGCCAGCTGATGGTGGGAAGGCACAGCTGGCCCATCCATAGGCGGTGGAGCGGTGGGCCACCAGGGAAGGAAGTGTGGACAAGGCCATGCCACGGTGGACTCTGAGAGCACAGTACTCGCGAGAGAGGCCAGAAGCAGAGGGCCCAGCACAGTGTGAGCCAGGCAGGCTGGCTCACTTCTGCAATCCCAGCACTTTGGTGGGGTGAGGCAGGAGAACTGCTTGAGTCCTGGCGATCGAGACCAGCCTGGGCGATGTAGAGAGTTTCTCTACAGCAAATCAAAAGACTAGCTGGGCATGATGGCGCAAGTCTGCAGTACCAGCTAGCCAGGAGGCTGAGGAGGGAGGACTGCCTGAACCCAGGAGGCTGAGGCTATGGTGAGTTGAGATCATGCCACTGCACCCAGCCTGGCAACGGGGTGAAAAATGACCAAACGAAACAAGTCCTTCCCCAGGACGCTCCCCCGAGGGCCACCCCCTCACAGAATCGACTCCCAGCATGAGTCCCTTGGGAGATGGCTCTGGGTGTGTGTGTCCTCCCCCGGGACCACCAGCTCCCTGAGGACAGGGTTCTGCCACCTGGGTGGTGGCTCAGAGCCTGGCAGTGACAGCCTGTGGCACACAGCGGCATTTCGGCACATGCCCACCCTTCGAGTTCCGCTCAATCCCAGAGAGCCCTGGCAGAAACTCCAGGTGCCAGCTCAGACAAATGCTCGCTCAGTATCGAAGGGACCCAGAAAACGCCAAAGCAGGAATGAGAACCCAGAAGTTGCCCGTCCCATGGCCCCACAGAAGGAGTGGCGGGGAGGCCCTGAGAGTCACGGGGAAGGGGGGAAGCAGACGGGGCCGAGGGCACCACGGGAGGGCAGGGTGGAAAAGCCGCAGGGCCTGGCGGAGGGGAGGCCCCACGCCCAGGATGGTCGCCTGATGGAAGGGGCCCTTCCTACCAAAGCTCTGTCTCAAGTAACACGCACATTCTGGTTAATCCTTTTTTTTTTTTTTTTTTTTAAGAGATGATGTCTCACTATGTTGCTCCGGCTGGTCTCGAACTCCTGGGTTCAAGCAATCCTCTCACCTTGGCCTCCCAAAGTACTGGGATGACAGGCGTGAGCCACCACGCCCGCCTTTTCTGATGAATCCTCAACAACAGAAAGACACTCTGGCCGCCCGGTGCTCACCACAGGTGTGTTCTTGCACTGACCACATGGAAGGAGGAAGCAGAGCAGAACCACCTGGGTGCGCCCCAGCCCAGGCCCCGTGCTCGCTCAGCACAGCACCGTGAGCGTGAACTTGGACATGGGGAAGGGGGAGGGGAGGGAAGGAAGCTCTGCTTGATCACAACTCAGCTGCAGGAAACAAATGCCAAGACCCTGTTCTTCCTTTTATGTTGCCCAGGCTGGGCCCAAACCCCTGGCCTCAAGCGATCCTCCAGCCTCAGCCTCCCAAAGCGGTGGGATGACAGGCGTGAGCCACCGCACCCAGCCTGTTTCTTCTTCCTTTGCAGGTTTAAGGAGCCACATCTGCGAGCATCGGGGTCCTGACCTACAGGAGGGTTCCGTCTAAGTCCCTTGTCACGGAATGAGCTCCCGCGAACCTCCTGGGCCCGTGTGCGTGGCCAGACGGCGCCCGGTGCACAGCGGTGACAGGGGCAGGCGCGACCCAAGACTGTGCATCTCTGACACAGGGCGTGCGGGGGACGCGAAGAGCGCATCTCAGGGTCCATTTAGGGAAGCCACTCTCAAGAAGCTGAGAACAGTGCGTCCTCCTGCTCTGGAGTCAGCTGGAGCCTCTGGAGAACTAGGACACTGCGCGCCGGAGGGTGCCCTATGCCCCCGTGTCCCTGGAGGCTTCTTCCTGACGGATGTGTCCAAGTGAAACACAAGAAATCCTAAATCGCCTAAATGTGGTGGATGCAGAGTTAATAATTACATAGGAGCTTCCATTCCCAAGGTTAAAATTCAAAACAGAAACCGCACTATTGACAGCTAGGGCTCACGGACGGAGGGAGACCAGGGCGGGGGTGGGGGGCGTCAGGGAGGGTGGGGCTTGGGAAGAGGGCGACTACTCCTTGCAGAAACACTCCCTTCTTGGCAGGAGTCGCAACTGCATCCATGCGAATGGGACAAAGTACAAAAGCCACCTTGTCCCCAAAATAAGCATGAGGAGTGCCAGAGACACGATAAGAACGCAGCCTGGGAGGCCATCGGGACGTGGCACTGGAGGCCCCCTGCACCGCGCTTGCCTCATGCAGGGCCTGCGAGCCCCCTCGTACCCCTGGCTGAAGAAGTGGACCTTTCCCAGCACCGGTCAGCCGGCCTCCGCCAGCTCCAGCGTCCCTAGGCCGACCGTCCCGCCACGCTGTGCCCCTGGTCGCTGGGAACAGCCTAGAGATACGGAAGCGGCCGCGCCCGGGGAAGTGCGTCCAGACAGAAGGACCAGCGTGTGTGCTGCCCGCACCTGCACTCACTGCCACAACCTGAGGGCTGTGACTTTTCCAGTAGACAGAGAAGACGTGTTTCTCCCAACAGCTTTTGACCTCCCCTGGGAAAACAGAGAACCCTAATGAAGGCTGGAACAGAAGGGCCGCGACCCAGAAAAGGGGACACACGGGGCCGGGAAGCAAGCTCTGTTCCTTTCTCTGTCATTTCTAACGCACGGAAATACATTCAGGCCAGGAGCAGTGGCTCACGCCTACAGTTCCAGCACTTTGGGCGGCTGAGGCGGGAGGATGCTTGAGCCCAGGAGTTCGAGACCAGCCTGGGCAACCAAGTGACACCTGTCTTTGTAAAAAATAAACAAGATACTTATTCTGAGGAAAACCAGATATAGGAGTACAGACATACGCGATGTCAGTCAGCCATGAAAAGGCAGGAGGTGTGGGTACAACCCCGAGGACACTGGCTAAGTAGAAGAAGCCAGAAGCAAAAAAAAAAAGACACACAAAAAACCACATGCTGCAGGACTCCTGTCTATGAAATACCCAGAACACAAAGTCCACAGAGACAGAAAGCGGACTGGCGGCTATCAGGGCCTGGGGACGTGGGGGCGCAGGGAGCAACTGCCCAGTGGGGGTGGGGCTTCTTTCGGGATGAGGAAAATGTTTTGGAACACAAGGCAGGTGGTGGTTGCACAACACTGAGTGTCCTAAACGCCACTGAACTGTCCACTTCAAAATGGTTCTTTCTGGCCGGGAGCGGTGGCTCATGGCTGTCATCCCAGCACTTTGAGAGGCTGGGGCAAGAGAAGTGCTTGAGCCCAAGAGTTCGAGATCCCGTCAACAAAGCGAGACCTCGCCTCTACAAAAAATTAAAAAAATTAGCAGGGCATGGTGACACACGCCTGTAGTCCCAGTTACCTGGGAGGCAGAGATGGGAGGATCGCCTGATCCCAGGAAGTCCAGGCTGCGGTGAGCCTGATCAGGCCGCTGCACTCCGGCCTGGGCGACAGAGCGAGACCCCGACTCAAAGCAGATAAATAGAAAGGTTCATTCGGTCCTGTGAATTCTCGACTCCCTTTAAAGATCAAATCACGCCTAAAAATGGGGGCTCCCGATGGGCGGACGGGAAGCCCCTGGGCAAGGGCAGCCCTGCCACTCGGAATGCCGGCTGGCCCTCAGGCTCTGCCGGCCACCGCAAGTCCGAGAGCGGGCAGTGTAGACGCTGCCTACGCGCGTCTTTCTGAAAACGCAGGGAAGGGTGCAGAAAGCGCAGGCGAGAGGCCAGGGCCCCCCACCCGCGCACCCCACCCCACCCCACCCCACCGGGCACCGCGGGGACGCTCCCGGCAGGGTTTCGAAAGGCCGCTGCAGCCGGCGCACGGGCTTCGGGCCCGGACGGAGAGCAAGCCGCCCAGCGGGCCGGACCGGGCCGGGCGCCCGCGGGGACGGGCCCCCGCCCGCCCGCCCTCCCGGCCCGGCCAGCCGGCCAGCCCGGCAGGACCGGCCGGTCGCCCGCCCGCTCCGGGGGCCCCGCCCCGGGTCCTGCTCGGTGTGTGTCGGCTGCGGCCGCGAGGCCCGGTCCGGCCCGAAGCGAACGTCCGCCCCCGGCCCGCGACACGCGCGACACGCGCGACACGCGCTTCGCGGGGACACGGACCCCAGCCGGGCGCCCCCGACAGCCCGCCGCCCCCCGCGTCGCGTCCGCGCCGGGACCCGCTTCCGCAGCGGCCCCGCAGGCCCCTCCGGCCCGGCCGCCCGGCCTTACCTGCGGGGGCTCGGCCGCGGCCGGCAGGGGCCCGGGCAGCGCCTGGAGGAGCAGGAGCGCCGCGCCCCCCGGGAGCCGCCCCCTCGCCATGCCGGCCCCTGCTCCTCGGGCCGGCGCCGCCGCCTCCCTCTCCGCCCCGGCGCTTCCTCCTTCCCTTCCTCTCGGCACGGCTCTCCCTCCCGCTTCCGCTGCGCTCTCCCCCCCCCGGGCGCGGCCCCGCCCCACGCGGCGTCCCATTGGCCCCGAGACCGCGGGCCCCGTTCGTCGGCCCCGGGCCACTGGCCCAGACGGCCGTCGTTCAATCCCAGGGCCCGCCCCCTTCTGAAGACGGAAGCCCGGCGCGACCCAGCCAATGAAAAGTAAGAGGAAGCCGGGCCATCTTGAGCTCCGCGCGGCGTTGAGATGCGCTCCGCCCCCCGGAGAGTGGCGGAAGTGCCTCGGTGGCGCCAGGAGTCGCGGTCCGGCGCCGCCATCTTGAGCGTGGCGGAAGTGCTAGTTTCCCGCAGTCTAGCCAAGGAGGGAAAGAGGCGGGTTGGTTCTGAAGGGCGCCGGAGGGTAAGTTTTGCCTGGAAGGTGACCGGGCGCCCCACTGGAGGAAGGCGATCGCAAGATAAAGACCTTCGGGCGTCTCTTGCCTTGAAGCAAGCACCAGCGGCAGGGCTCCTCTCCCGGCCTCGAACCGCCGGAGCCCGGGTCGGGCCACGTGAATTCCCACTCAGCGGCGCCGTCGCCCACGTGTCAGGGGCAGAGCTTCATTGCGCGACCTCCGGGTGCGAGCAGACTCAAGAGCGACTGGGGAGACCGGGCGAAGTCAAAAAAGACCGTCGTAGGCCGGCTCGGTGGCCCAGCCTGCCATCCCCGCACTTTGGGAAGCCAAGGCGGGACTGCCTGAGCCCAGGGGCAGCTTAATGAGAGTCGTCTCTACCTGTAGTTCCAGCTACTTGGAAGGCTGAGGTGGACAGGTCAGCACAGAGCCCAGCAGGTTGAGGCTGCGGTGGCTGTGAGCGTGCCCCTGCGCTCCAGCCTGGGCGATGGTGAGACTCCGACTCAAAAAAAAGACCACCTTGGATTTTCAGGCTGGTCAGAGGGACTTTAAAGGGACACTCGGGGCTGGGCGCGGGGATACACGCCCGTAATCCCAGTACTCTGGGCAGCCACGGCGGGAGGACCGCTTGAGCAACCAGTCTGGGCAACACAGCGAGACCCCATCTCTATGGATAAATAAGAAAAAAAAAGAATAAAGGGGGCCGGGCACGGTGGCTCAGCCTGTCATCCCAGCACTTTGGGAGGCCGAGGCGGGAGGACTGCCTGAGCCCAGGGGTTTGGGACCAGCCTGGGCAACTTGGTGAGACCAGGTCGCTGCAATAAATCACAGAATGAGCCGGGCATGGTAGTGTGCGCCTGTAGTTCCAACTGCTTGGAAGGCTGGGGCGGAGGGATCACCTGAGCCCAGCAGGTCGAGCTGCGGTGGCTGTGAGCGTGCCCCTGCACTCCAGCCTGGGCAAAGGAGTGAGACTCTGACTCAAAAAAAATAAAGGGAAACTTGGTGGGGGCGCATGTGGGGGCGGCACAGGGTACGTGTGTCTTGCTGCTGCAATGGCCTGCCTGGGTGGCGTCCTCCCAGACAGCAGGGTCTTAGAACCGTCTGGTGACTCCCCCGCTGCAGAGGGTCCGGGATCAGGACTCCACTCCTGGTCTAAACGAGCATGTGAGCAGATACGCACCCGTTACAGAGGATGGGAGGAAGGAACCAGGAAGGAGAAAGAGAAAAAAGGGTATTCTTTGTGAAGGCGGGTGATCACCTTGTTCAAAGCCAGAGTCTCGGTGACAGGAGCTCGCTCGGAAGTCCAGCGGCCACTGCTTCAACTCAGTTTTCACCTCCTGGCTAAAGACAAACGGCCTGCCTGCCGGCCCGCCAAGTCTTCCCTCCCAAATTCCTCCGGCAGCCCAACAGCTGGGCTGCGCCACGTGGAACCAACATCCACGTCGCTTCGGCCACCCGCGGGACTGACAGGCCAGACTCCCCAGCCTGTCCTCTGCGGCCGGTCCGCGTCCCCATCTGCCTCCCCTCCTGCCACTGCATCTCCTACACGTCTCATTCGCACTTAACACTGAAGAGGTGTCCAGCCACACGTGCTGTCTACACAGCGCACACAGCTCTCTGCTTGCAGGCTCCCAGCCCAGCGCCTCACCTGTTTCTTCCTCTACGTGATGCTTCGATCTGCCTGCCTGACGTGCCTCTTTTTGTACAGCACATACCCGGTCTTTCTTCTGATGATTCCAATCTCTGCGACATCCTGTCCGGGGCTCAACTGTGAGCTCCATCAGTGGTGGTGAAATACACAAACAGACCCCCTCTGGGCTCAGCCTGTCATCCCAGCACTTTGGGAGGCCGAGGTGAGTGGATTGCCTGAGCCCGCAGGTTCGAGACCCGCCTGGGCAACTTGACGAGACCTCATCTCTACAATAAATAAAAAATTAGCCGGGCGTGGTAGCGCGCACCTGTAGTTCCAGCTACTTGGAAGGCTGAGGCGGAAGGATTGCCGGAGCCCAGCAGGTCGAGGGTGTGGTGGCCAGGAGCGGCCACTGCACTCCAGCCTGGGTGACAGAGTGAGACTCCAACACACACACACACACACACACACACAAAGATATACACAAACAAAGGGACACCCATGGCAAAGAACCTGGCTGCTGGTAGCTGCCAATTTCCTCTCAAAAACCTGCCAGGGTGTTTTACAGCCTGGCCCGGCCGGGCCCGCAACTGAGCCCAGAGGGGGTTGTTCTTGGCTTAAGGGTTGGCAAAAAATGAAACAGGTGAGAGGGAAGCCATCCATTCGCGCCAGCATCTCCATCCTGCAAAAGATGACAAGCGTTTTTGCCAGTCCCTAGTGACTTAGACTCGTCCACCCTGCAGGTCAAGCTCCTCAGGGCAGAAGACCATGTGCGCACCAGGCCAGGGCCAAACTGTTTTCAGGGCACAGGGTCCCGCAGGCCTGGCCTCGAGAAGTCACAGGGCTCCCACATGGAGGCTGGGCCTCGCCATCAGGAAGCCCCAGTTCAATTGTGCAAACACAGGGCGTCAGCCTCGACTTCCCTTTCTCCAGAGCTCCAGCCGAGCTACTGAACGGGACAGACGCACCAGCCGCAGGCCGTTGGGATCAGCCCTTGCCATGCCGAGGCGTCCTGGAAACTCAACTGCCTCAGTCCTCGTCCCATGGAGCCAATGCAAGGAGGGCGGAAACGTTACAAATCGGACGAGATACAGCTGGTGTGAACGCGTTTTAACGCCCTGAACACTGCAGCCACCACACCCCCTCCGGACTCTGCCAGAAGAGCGATTGTCGACAAAGAGGATGCCAGGAGGCTGGTCGGGCTGGGAACGAAGCGGGAAGGGTGTTGATTTTGTCTTAAAAAAAAAAGTCTTAGCCAGGCTCGGTGGCTCAGCCTGTAATCTCGCGCCTTGGGGAGGCTGAGGTGAGTGGATGGCCTGAGCCCGCGGGTTTGAGACCTCATCTCTACAATAAATCAAAAAATCAGCCGGGCGTGGTAGCACGTGCCTGTAGTTCTGGCTACTCGGAAGGCTGAGGCGGAAGGATCGCCAGAGCCCAGCAGGTGAGGCTGTGGTGGCCGGGAGCAGCCACTGCACTCCAGTCTGGGCGACCGAGTGAGACTCCAACTCAAAAAAAAAAAAAAAAGGTCTGGCTCTGTCACCCAGGCTGGAGTGCAGCAGAGCAATCATAGCTTACTGCAGCCTCCAGCTCCTGGGCTCAAGCCATCCTCCTATCTCAGCCTCCCAGGTAGCTGGACTATAGGTACACACTGCCACATCCAGCTAGTCAAAAAAATGTTTTGAGGCGGTTCTCAAGCCCCTGGTTGGTCTCGATCCTCCCACCTCAGGCTCCCAACATGCTGGGATTACAGGTATGAAGCCACACCTGATGGCCAGGTCTGTCTCGGGACCTCTGGGTGACTCCTCAGCACTGTGTTCAGGGTAGGGGAACCTCTTGCCTTCAGGGTTGGAGAGTAAGCATTTCAAGTACACGTGCCAGGTATACAGGGTCTCCATCAGATTCCGGCTCTTTCTTTTCTCAACTCTTTAAAAACGCCAAGCCATGCTGAATTCCCAGGTGCACGCAAACGGGACAGACCTGGCCCCTCGAGCCACGATCTGCCATCGCCTGCCAGCACAATTCCCACTCGGACCTCTACGCTCCCAGCAGGCAGGTGGGGGAGTCCCCCTCGATCAGGGAAACGGACAGCAGCTTCCAGGCATCAGGCATGACACCCCAACATGCCAAGGTCACAGTCAGACCAGACCTTGCTTTCCACCTAGGCTATTAACTTAGCTTACAGATGGTTTTCTGTGCTCTTTCAAGACATTTATTCAATTCACAGTGGTCCAGCGGCAATCCTACCAGACAAAACTCATACACACACTGGTCCCCGCAAGCTACCACCATCCCCAGAGCTTGGGAAAAATGCCAGGGCAGCCCCGTGAGGGAGGGAGGCGGCTGTGCTATGTCTGCCAAGGCTCTTTGGTCCTGGCAGATTTGCTCTTGGAAGGGCCAAACGAAACCTTCCTCCCCATTTGGGACACGCCAGTCTTTCTTCAGTGTTTGCCCAGAGGGCAGAGAAAGGGGGCGGGCAGCAAGTTGTGCCCTTGAGATGTGAGAGGCTAAGGCCTGCACACACCCCGTTCACTCAGCAAACGCACTGTTCTTCAGAGAAATGAGGCAGCGGGGAGGAGGACTTCCACGGAGAAGGCAGATTCAGACCGACACGAAGCCGTGCACGGCGTCCTCTTGGGCGCTAACAGCCCCTGGGTGTCTGAGAAAGGACGGTGGCACACTGCCAAGCAGCTGACTGCCAGGGGCCACAGGGCAGGGAGGGCAAGGCGGTCTCCTCCCCTTCTGAGTTTGGCGACAGCCGCACGGGTGAGAGGCTCCACTGCCGGGGAGGAGGGAGGGAGGGGCAGGGGCTTCTCTGGTCCCGGGGGCTTTTCCCCACTCCAGGCAGGAACCAGAATCCTAAAGTTTTCCCAATTTTCCCAAGCGTTGCCCGAGTGTTCCCCCGGCTCCGGGTTCCAGGGAACAGGGCGTTTGGAGGAAGCAGAGACTTTGGTCTTTTCTCCCCAGGCCTCGCTGGCAGGAGCAAGAGCAAAGGCTGCCCATGCCCAGCGGCGAGTGGCTGGTGATGTGGCAGGCGGTCCCTGCAGGGCCCTAGAGGCCCTTGTTGAAGTAGACGTAAGGCACTCGTTCGCCATACTTGGCCTGGATGGTGGCTCGGAGCTCCGGTTCCAGACAGGACACTGGCAGCTCGCTGGAAAGAGAGAGGAGGGGGCTGAGAGCATGCCACCTGGGACGAGCGGCAAACCACCCTCAGCCAGAGTCCGACTCAGATGCCGCCTCCAAGAAGCCCTTCCCGGTTTTTTCCAGCCACGATTATGATTGGGCTCTGTATGCCACAGTTTGTGGCTTTTACCTCTATGTGGGCACGACTTCATTCTCCCTGGACTGAGGTTTTTGGTTTCAACCTCCACCTCCTGCCCGAGCTTTCTAGCACACTGCTAGGGACGTGACAGATGCCAGGCGGGTAACCGCTGAATAAGCGTTGACCAGAGCACCCAGGAGGGGGGCCTGGTGGCTTCTAGGCAAACGCACAAGGACACCTGTCTGCGGGGCCAGTCCCCCTACCCATCTCACGCGTCCCTTCTTTTTCCCAGCATCCCCCTCTCCACTGCCCTCACTCTAGGATGCCCGAGGGGAGGCGGGGGTCCCAGGTGTCAGCCTCTGGCAACCGCGAGTCAGAAGCACTGTCGATCTCGTGTTAAATATATCGCGGTGGGGTCTGGCTGTGCTGTGCAGCCTGGTCTCGAACTCCTGGCCTCAACGATCCTCCCACCTTGGCCGCCCGAAGTGCTGGGGTTACAGGTGCCTGGCCCCTTCCTCAGTGTTAAAGAGCAGATCCCGCCAGGGAGAGAGTCCAGGACCCAGTCGGCAGGGAGAGAAGGTCTCCCGTCCCCCCGCTTCTCTCCAAGGCGGCCCTGGCCCGGGTGACCCTCACTCCCACGCCTGCCCCCGCCCTTTGGCGGTCGGTCTGGTTGCCGTTCACCCGGGGTTCGAGGCCCGGGGTCTAGGCTGGCGCGGGAGCCTCAGAAGCAGCGGGGAGTCCGCGAGGCAGTGAGGAACGGACAGGATACCATTCCTGTGGGAAGAGCCCGCACGCCACCGGCACCATGACCACGAGGCTGTAAAAGAGGGGGCCGAGCGTCAGGGGACACCTCCCACGGGCCAGCCACCGAGGGGACGGGCGTGGCGCCTCCCCGCCGGCCGCTGCCCGTCTCCTGCTCTCCTTCTGGGGGGACGGGGGTGAGTCAGGCCCCACCCGGCCCCACTCGTCCAAGCAGGTGGAGACCATGAAGCAGCAGGGAGCGGGCGGCGCCGTGCGCACCGAGCCCGGCTCCTGACACGCTGCCCGGCCGCCAGCGCCTGACTCTCGGTTCCCGGCCCGCGGCGCAGGGCAGCCCCGCCCCGCCCCGCCCCGCCGAACCCAGGCCGCGCCCGATACTCACAAGCACCCGGAGAGCGCCACCTGCAGCAGCACGTGAAGGACCTTGACTTTCTACGGAGACAGCCAAGCGAGGCCCACGTGGGACTCCAGACTCGAGACTCGAGTCCCCCCAGCCCCGCCATGGCCGACCAGCTGGAAGAAACACAGGGGCCTCCTCCAAGGAAAAGGGCCCGTGAAACCGGCATCGAGGCCTAAGGGAGGCCCCCGGGGACGGGGATGGGCGGTGTGAGGGGGATGGGCACGGTGGCCGGGAAGGCCGGGCTGCCAGCACAGGGCGGGGCACCCGCGGGGAGCAGGAAGGAGACCACGCACCGGCATGAAGTGCCGTTTCTCCAGGCGCTCCATGAGGACCGGCAGCAGGACTGCAAGAGCCAGGAGGCCAGGGGTCAGACTGGCCGAGAGGTCCCCATCCCCCAAAGCTCCAGAAACACTCGCCGTCTGGGAGACGCGCGGAAGGCAACAGGCCCAGCCGCCCCAGGGCACAGGGCTCCCCAGACTGTACCCCGTGAGAGCAGGACCGGCCGCAGGGCTCGGGGCCTCCCGGCACTCAGAAGCACCCCTGAGCTCTCGCGAGCCCTGTGCCTCACACCCCGCAACACGCCCTGCCCCAGCCAGCCAGGGCGGGATGTGTCTGTGTCTGTCGCCGCCCACGGCCGCCCCGGCACCCACACCGCGTCTCACGCCAGACACGGGTGCCCAGTGAGTGCTGGCTCAGCGAAAGCAACCCTCACCCCGAGATCTTGGACGAGTGCGTGTTCTGGGGGCCCGTGTGGGTCCCCTAGGCCCCCGACGGGAGGCATCCCCGTCTTACCCATGCCGGGAGCTGCCATGGTGACCCGGGAGATGACCACCTGGGCGATGCCTACGGCCGCGGCTCTCTGAGGCGGAAGAGGGCTGGTCAGGGCACGCCCTGGGCGAGCGGCAGAGGTGGAGGGATGGACCCGCCAGGCGTGGCCTCACCTGCGCGCCCCCCCCAGCCCAGCCAGGCATTCCTGGCTTCGGGACCAGGCGTGGTGAAGAAGGGCCAGGCGTGGCCCGTTCTGAAAACATGCGGGGACACACTGGCGGGGCCGGGGCGGAGTCAAGGAGGCAGCAGACTCGGCACGAGGAGGGGGCAGGCCCGAGAGGAACGCCCTCCTCCAGCCCCAGGGGAGCCCTGCTCACCCGGGAGCGACCGACATCCTCATGGCTCTCATCCTGCACGCAGACTCCCTGGATGAGCTCCCTAGACACACACGGGCCGTGGGCTCAGGAAGGGGCGCTGGAGGTCTGCCAGCCCGGCGACCTGCCAGAGCACCCGCAACCTGCCAGGGCAAGCGAGCGGCCCGACCCCGACCCCCAGACCGAACCCCAAGGCTGCAGGGAACGTGTGTGCCTTTGAGCACCGGCCGTCGGCCTCCCTCAGCCTGTTTTCCTCGTCTGCAAAGTGGAGACAAGCCCAACCCCTGCGTCACGGAACCTGGTGAGGACCAAACGACATGCACCTGGCACAGGGCAACCTTTGCAGGCAGCGGCCGCCAGGCTGTGACCTCAGGCTGCGGCTTCTCTTTTTAGAGACAGGGTCTCCGTCGCCCAGGCTGGAGTGCCGTGCGGTGATCACAGCCCACTGTGGCCTCAAGCTCCTGGCCTTGGGTGACCCTCCCGCCTCAGCCTCCCAAGGTGCTGGGATTGCGGGCGTGAGCTGCCGTGCCTGGTCCCTGGATGTTACATCCTCAAAACCTCATAACGGAGGGTCATCTGTGCTGCTCCAGTCAAGGAACAAAATCCGTGAGACACACGTGTTTCTCCTTGACTTTTTCTGCTAAAAGCTTAGAGCAGGGTCACTGGAAAACTCCTCTCTAGAAAAAGCTTCTTTTTCTTTTTTTGAGCTGGAATCTCACTCAGTCGCCCAGGCTGGAGGGCAGGGGCATGCTCATGGCCACTGCAGCCTCGACCTGCTGGGCTCAGGTGATTCTTCTACCTCAACCTCCCAAGTAGTTGGACCCACGGGTGCACACCACCACGCCCGGCTAATTTGTTGGTTTATTGTAGAGATGAGGCCCTGCACTTTGCCCAGGCTGGTCTTGAACTCCTGGATCCAAGCAATCCTCCCGCCTCCGTCTCCCAAAGTGCTGGGGTTAGGACTGTGAGCCACCGCACCCGGCCTCTCGTGGCTTCTTTCAAAGCTTCCAGGCTCTGAGCCATCTAGGGACCCCGGCTCTGTTACGTGTACCTCTGTGAGGACACGGTTTGGCCTAGGGCCCACAGGACCGTCCCACGTCCAGCCTGCTCCACCCGGGACAGGACCCCAGCATCCCCGCCACAGATGAACCCCAGGTCAGCAGCTGCCCCCAGGCCATCCCTGCCAGCAGCCCCTTCTCAGGAGCCCTGCTCCCCCGCCGCAGCCCCAAGCGGCAGCAGCCCCCGCCTTGGCTTCCCGCCCGTGCCCCCAGCCTCGCGGTCGTAGGGGGAGGAAGGGCGGTACTCACTGCTGCCGCATCATGGGGATATTGACGCAGTTCGCCGCGGCCACCGCCGCGAAGGGCACCCAGCGGCCCACCAGGGGCTTTGCTCTCTGCGGGGCGATGGGAGCGGAGGGGCTGAGGGGCCACAACCCAGCTGCCACCCCCACACCCTGTCTGGGACCCCCGACGCCCTCAAAGGCCACGGCGGGCCACGTAGGGACAGCCCTCTTCTGGCTGGCTCTGGCCATGCCCAGCTCTCCCGGCCAGCAGGAGGGAGGCAGAACTTCTAGGACTCTGCTGCCCCCACGTGGCCACTCGCCCACGGCGGCCCAGACCCTACCTTAGTCAGCGTGTTCATGCCCACGGCAGTGGCCACGGCGGTGGTGGTGGCTGTGACGTACGAAAGCGCCATCTGCCTAGGTGAGGACAGAGAGGCTTGCTGCGGGAGCCTCACGGCTGGGGGCGAGGCCACGGCCCGAGGAACACCGTGGCTGGCCAGGCCGCACGCCTGCAGCCTCACGTGGTCTGTCCCCGGCCTTAGCGTGTGACCCTGCACCCGTGCTGTCCCAGCACAAACCCCCCACCTCCCCGGCCGGGCCTTGTTTTTAGGACTTTTTTTTTTTTTTTTTGAGTTGAAGTCTCACTCTGTCGCCCAGAATGGAGTGCAGTGGCCACTCCCGACCACCGCAGCCTCGACCTGCTGGGCTCCGGCGATCCTTCCGCCTCAGCCTTCCGAGTAGCCAGAACTACAGGCGTGCGCTACCATGCCCGGCTGATTTTTTTTTTTTTGATTTATTGTAGAGATGAGGTCCCGCCAAGTTGCCCAGGCGGGTCTCGAACCCGCGGGCTCAGGCAGTCCACTCACCTCAGCCTCCCAAAGTGCTGGGATTACAGGCTGAGCCACCGAGCCCGGCTAGGACTTTTATTTTTTGGAATCGGAGTCTCACTCTGTCTCCCAGGCCAGGGGGCAGTGGCATCGTTGCGGCGACTGCAGCCTCGACCTCCTGGGCTCAGGCCATCCTCCCACCTTAGCCTCCCCAGTAGCTGGGACTATGGGCGCGTGCCGCCACGCCCAGCTGGTGTTTCTAATTCTTTGTGGAGATGAGGTCTCACTATGTTGCCCAGGCTGGTGTCGTACTCCCAAAGGGCTCAAGCGAGCCTTCTGCTTCAGCCTCCCAAAGGGCTGGGCTTACAGGCATGCGCCACCGCACTCGGCCTTTTCGGGACCTTAACACGCCAAGCTCCTTCCTGCCTCGGGCCCTCCACCTGCGGCTGCTCCCCAGCGGAAATTCTTCCCTGAGCTCTCCGCTGCTGAGTCCACATCCTTCCGAGCTCCACTGCACCGGCATCTCTGCAGGGGGACTTCCCGGCTGGCCTAGCTACAGATACTCACTCTGCTGCTCTCTGCCCGGTCACCCTGTGCACGCTCTGAATGGCAGCAGGCACAGCCTGATGATCTTAGAAGACCTCAAACTCTACCAGGACAGGGGCCACACGTGTCTTGACAATGCACCCCAGCATGTAACACACACTTGAGAAATATCCATGGGATGGATGAACGAATATATTTTGAATGGGCCCGTGAAGAAGACACCTTCCCATTCAGCTTGAAAAAAATGCGGCCAGGTGTGGTGGCTCACACCTGTGATCCCGGCACTTCGGGAAGCCAAGGCAGGAGGTTTGCTTGAGCCCAGGAGTTCAAGACCAGCCTGGGCAACATAACCAGACTTCGTCTCACCAAAAATAAGAAAATCGGTCAGTTGGTGGTACGCACCGGTAGTCCCAGCTACTCGGGAGGCTGAAGTGAGAGGCTTGCCTGACCCCAGGAGGTCGAGGCTGCAGCGAGCTGTGATCCTGCCACTGCACTCCAGCCTGGGCGACAGAGTGAGGTCCCTGACTCAGAAAACACCAAACGAACTTCCAAACGCTGGTAAAGGCTGACTGGGTCTCCTGCCCAGTGCAGCACCCCAGAGAAGGCCGGCGGGACCCCGGGCCAGGGCTCCTACCTGACGGTCGTGGGGGAAGCCGCATTCCTGTTGGTGTAATTGACCAAGGCATTGAAGGACTGGTTCACCCACTGCCAGAAGATCACGGCCGGCACCGTCCTGCAGAGGGAGGCCAGGACAAGAGGACGGAGTCAGACGGGAGGCAGGGCCGGGCACACCAGTGAAACCACGCGCCCCGCGGTGCCCTGGCTGCCCACACTGCCACGTGCTCCTGGATTTCCGGCCGACTGCTTGGACTAGCGCTCCTCCTCTGTTGAGGGAACTTCCTCCCGGGACCTTCTCCGCCCTCCTCTGCCTCCCCAGGCCCAGCGAGCGGGTCCTGGCTCCCTGACCCCCCAGTCACAACTCAACTCACCGAGCAGACCGGCACTGTTTACTTCTGGTCTCAACAAAAGTGGGAGCTCCTGGGGAAGGGGCTGAAGCCTATCCATTCCCAACACCTGGCCCAAAGCGTAGCTGGGTGACTGAACAAATGAGGGCACCGTGGAGGGGCGGGGAGGCAGGAGGGAGGAGGAGGAGAAAGAGGCGGCAGCTACAGTGGAGGCTGACTTCCCAGCTAAGTAGGGACAAGGGGTCTTTTTTTATTTTTAAATAGAGACAGGCTAAGTGTGGTGGCTCCCACCCGTCACCCCAGCACTTTGGGAGGCGGAGGCAAGAGGATGGCCTGAGCCCAGGGGTTCAAGACCAGCCTGGGCAACTGGCGAGGCCTCATCTCTACAATAAATCAAAAAATCAGCCGGGTGTGGTGGTGTGTGCCTGTAGATTCAGCTGCCTGGAAGGCCACGGTGGAAGGATCCCCTGAGCCCCAGGGGTTGAGGCTGTGGTGGCCATGAGAGTGAGGCTCCGACTAAAAAAAAGGGGGGGTTGCTATGCTGCCCAGACTGGTCTCAAAATCCTGGGCTCAAGCGATCCTCCTCCCTCGACCTCTCAAAGTGCTGGGCTAACAAACATGAGCACGGTGCCCAGTCCCTTCCTATTTTTTGCATTTGGGCGCTACTTTATGAAGTAAAACTCACTGCGGAATAAGTACTTGACTTTTTAAGGTCTTGCTAGGGACGGGATATCTCACTGTATTGCCCAGGCTGGTCTCAATCTCCTGAGCCCAAGGAATCCTCCTACTTCTGCCTCGCAGAGTGCTGGGACACCAGGCCTGAGCCGCTGTGCCTGGCCTGGAATAAGGGCTTCGCAAGGATGGCGTCAGGACGGCAGGCGGGTTGCGAGCTCGAGGAGGCCTCCCTGCCGAGAAGCCAGGCCTGTGTGCCCTTCGGTGAGTCACTCAGCCGCTGGAGAGCTCAGCTCTCACCTGTGGGAGGGAACGAGCATCCTCCCGTGTGCGTGTGTGTGCGCGCGTGTGCGTGTGCGTGTGTCTGCTGGGGTCGGGGTCTAGGAGTGATGGACGAGGAGGGCTGTCATTACTTTTGGCTTTCTGAGGCGGGGTCTCACTCTGTCACCCAGGCTGGAGTGCAGTGGCACGATCACGGCTCACCACAGCGTTAACCTCCTCCGCTCAGGCGATCCTCCGGCCTCAGCCTCTCAGAGTGTTGGGACTACAGGTGTGCACCACCACACCCGGCCTGGAGGGCAGTTACTTGGATCACGGCCGGCTCCGCCTCCCTGCGAGCCTCGCCCACCTGTAGAACTGCAGCATAAAGCCGGTGATGACCATGCCACCAGGGACCTGGAAGGACATGCGCCCGATGACGTTCATCTTCTCCCCGGTGTCCGGGTGGAAGGCCGAGTCATACAGCTTCTTGGCATACAGCAGGCGCTCCACGTGCGTGCCCGGGGGCACCGCGCCCATCCTGCCAGCCAGGACAGCGATCGTTACCAGGTGCCGCCTCCGCCTCCCGTTCCTCTCTCCCTCCCTTGCACCACCATCCTCCACCTCCAGGGGACCCCGTGAGCCTTGCGGCCGCCACCACGCCCCACGCACCGGCTCTTTCCCACCATCTCCTTGGCCCAGTCCAGCTCCCGCTCGGGCACGAGCACCGTGCGGGGGTCCGTGATGCTGAAGAAGCGCCTCACCCGCCCCAGGAAAGTGCGCTGGTCCCACCGGGGGGCGTCGATGTCAAAGCCGGAAGGGCCAGCCTCCATCTGGCCCACGCAGCCTGCGGGAGGGAGGAGGTGAAGCGCGTGCCCCAGACCGCACCTGCCCGGGACTCACCAGCGGCCAGCTCCCTGTGACTCGGCCCGGGGCTGGGAGCGGCCACAGACGGAGCCCCCGGGCAGCGGCACGCCCCATGGGCCTGCTGGCGGGAGGGGGAAAGGGCCGTAGGTGCCCGTCCGGGGGAGCTCAGGGTCCGACTGGGAGCAAGAGCCCGCCCGCTAAGCAATGGGGAATGCCGCCTTGGCTTCCGGCAGGGAGGTGGGGAAGGCAGCCCTTTGGAAAGACACCCAGAAGCCGGTGGCTCGTGCCTGTAATCCCAGCACTTTGGACTTTGGGAGGCTGAGGTGGGAGGATTGCTCGGGCCCAGGAGGTTGACACCAGCCTGGTCACCTAAGTGAGAACCTGTCTGTACAAAAAAAAAAAAAAGAAAGAAGGAAAGAAAAAGAAAAACTCCCCGAGCCATCTGTTTTTCTTCATCTTCTTTTTTTTTTGAGTCAGAGTCTCACTGTTGCCTAGGCTAGAGTGCGGTGGCACGCTCTCGGCCACCGCAGCCTTGACCTGCTGGGCTCCGGCGATCCTTCCACCTCAGCCTTCCAAGTAGCTGGAACTACAGGCGTGTGCCACCATACCATGCTAATTTTTGATTTATTGCAGAGACGAGGTCTTGCCAGGTTGTCCAAGATGGTCTTGAACCTTTGGGTTCAGGCAACCCTCTCGTCTCTGCCTCCCAAAGTGTTGTAAGGAGCCAGTGGCATGATCACGGCTCGCTGCAGCCTCAAACTTGTTGGGCTAAAGAGATCCTCCCACCGCAGCCTCCCACGTAGCTGGGACTACAGGAATGTGACCCCACACCCGGCTGATTATTATTTTTATTTTTTGTAGCGATGAGGTCTATGTTGCCCAGGCTGCTCACCAACTCCTGGGCTCAAGCGATCCTTCCTCCTCAGCCTCCCAAAGTGCTGGGAGTACAGGTGTGAGACACTGCGCCTGGCCCCTCTGTTCTTTTTAACTAGGCTTGCCCTTCGGGGAAATGATTTTTCCAGGGCCACCCCCCTTGGGTTTCCCAGCACCTGTCGGACTCAAACAAAGGGAACTCCAGCCCGCCTTGCCTTTCTGCCCCCCTAAAGCGGGATGGGCGTGCTGAGAAGCTTGTGTAAAGGTCTAAGAACAGGCTCACCAGAAGACGGGGGCCTAACCCCAGGACTCAGATGCCCCCACTGCCCAGCAGGGTTCCGCCAGAATCACGAGGGATTACGGCAGGGCAGGACGAGCTGTGAGGCTCAGACCTCGCTGAAGAAGCCTCCAGAACCCCAGGACAGCAGAGGAGACGAAAGCGCAGGCCCCAGCGGACACGCGGCCTCTGACGCCTCGAGGGGTGGCAAACCCAACCTAATCCCAGCCAGACGGACTTACAACCCCACCCCTCGCTCTTCTTTCCCACAGTGGCATGTCTGGCTTTCCACATAACCCTGTGAGGCCACCGAAAAGTAAGGAAACGGTGTGAAGAAACAGACCAAGTGTCAGAAGCAGATTCAGATTCGACAGGGCTTTGGATTTACCAGCCCAGGAATTTAAAACGACTCTGATTAACCGGCCAGCCTGGGTGACTCAGCCTGTAATCCCAGCACTTCGGGAGCCTGGGGCAGGAGGACCACTTGAGCCCAGGGGTTCGAGACCAGCCTGGGCAACATAATGAGACTTTGTCTCTACAATAAAGGGGCGTGGAGGCACGTGCCTGTGGTCCCAGCTACCCGGGAGGCTGAGGCGGGAGGACCTCCTGAGCCCAGGAGGTTGAGGCTGCGCTGAGCCGTGAGCAGGCCACGGCACTGCAGCCTGGGCAACAGAGTGAGACCCCGACTCAAAAAAAAAAAAGAAAACATACCGTGACCAAAACGCTAAGGAAAAAGCAGACACATCTGAGGATATCACGTGAGCAGAGAGGGGGAAACCAACAAGTCAGCGCTGGAGCCCAGATGGAGGAAGCAGCCCAGATGCGCCGAGGGGAGAGGTGAGCCTGGAGTCAGGTCGGCAGAAATGCCCCCACAGCACCACAGGGTGGAAAAGGAATAAAAAGACCAGAACATCCAAAGAGCCCAAAGGCGCGACGGAAATGCCAGGAGAAGAGAGGAGGAGACAGAAGAACCGCGGCCACAACAGCCGGGAACTTCCCAAAGTTAATGACAGACGCCACAATACAGACCCCAGAGCTCAGAGAACCCCCCACCAGGCCTGTCACACAGAAACGAGAGGCTGGAGGGGGAGGAAGCCCCACCGACAGAGAGGCGGGGTGAGAATGCATGGGACTCCTCTTCAGGGACCACCAAGACGGAAGAGCCTGAGGGAACGGTCTGAAGAGTTTGACAGGGGCCAGGCACGGTGGCCCACGCCTGTAATTCCCACACTTTGGGAGGTTGAGGGGGGAGGACTGCTTGAGCCCAGGTGTTTGAGACCAGCCTGGGCAACATAGCGACACCTTGTCTCTACAAAATATTAGGCCAGGCTCGGTGGCTCAGCCTGTAATCCCAGCGCTTTGGGAGGCCAAAGTGGATTGCCTGAGCCTGTGGGTTCGAGACCCGCCCGGGCAACTTGGCGAGACCTCATCTCTACAATAAATCAGAAAAATTAGCCGGGCGTGGTAGCGCGCACCTGTAGTTCCGGCTACTCGGAAGGCTGAGGCGGAAGGATCGCCGGAGCCCGGCAGGTCGAGGCTGCGGGGGCCGGGAGTGGCCACTGCACTCCAGTCTGGGCGACAGAGTGAGACTCCGACTCAAAAAAAAAAAAAAAAATTAGCCGGGCATGGTGGTGCAAGACCGTAGTCCCAGCTACTCCGGAGGCTGAGGAGGAAGGATCACTTGAGCCCAGGAGTTCGAGGCTGCGGTGAGCCAGGATCACACCACTGTGCTCTAGCCTGGATGACAAAGTGAGCCCCTGTCTTACCAAAATTATGTAGGCTATGTAAACTCAGACTGACACCAAGAGGTAGTGAGAGCAGGAATGAGTGAGAGGAAGAGATGAGGGAAATGAAGGAATAAATAAAAATCCCTATTTTTCTTTCTTTCTTTTGAGTTGGAGTCTCACTCTGTCGCCGGAGCCAGGCTCCCTATTTTTCTTATTCTGAAATGGCAGTTAACACACAGGTAACATTCTATACAAAATAACAATAGCAACAATGTATCTGGCGAAGGGCAAGACCACAATGATACAAGGGGCGGAGAGAACATTACTGGAAGGCACTTGCCGGCGAGGCACCCAGCTCACGCCTATAGTCCTGACACTTTAGGAGCCTGAGGTGGGAGGATCACTTGAGCCCAGGAGTTCGAGACCAGTCAGGGCATCATTGTGAGAGCCTGTCTCTATTTTTTTGGAGGGAGTTGTTTTTTGTTTTGAGGTGGAGTCTAACTCTGTCGCCCAGACAGGAGTGCAGTGGCGTGCTCCCAGCCACTGCAGCCTCGACCTGCTAGGCTCTGGCGATCCTTCCGCCTCAGCCTTCCAAGTAGCTGAAACTACAGGCACATGCCACTGTACCCGGCTAATTTTTTGATTTATTGTAGAGACGAGGTCTCACCAAGTTGCCCGGGATGGTCTCGAACCCGCGGGCTCTGGCAATCCACTCACCTCAGCCTCCCAAAGTACTGGGACTATGGGCTAAGCCACCAAGCCCAGCCTCTATTTTTTAAATAAAATTAAGTAAGGTCAGGCGCGGTGGCTCACGCCTGTAATCCCAACACCTTGGGATGCCAAGGCGAGAGGGCTGTCTGAACCCAGGGGTTCGAGACCAGCCTGGACAACTTGGTGAGACCTCATCTCTGCAATAAATCAAAAAATTAGCCGAACATGGTAGTGCACACCTGTGGTTTCGGCTACTTGGAAGGCTGAGGTGGAAGGATCACCTGAGCCCAGTGGGTTGAGGCTGTGGTGGCCTTGAGCGTGCACTGCACTCCAGCCTGGGCAACAGAGTGAGACTTCAACTCAGAAAATAAAAAAACTGAACAAAGACCACAGGCATTTCTCTCCAGCCCAGCTGGCCCAGGGGAGAAAGTTCACGTGTCCAGACTCTCCATGAAGCATGAAGCCTGGGGGCCAACCACGCACTGCCCAGATGCACAGAGCCCAGGCCACTCTGCTGGGGCCAGCGTGGCAGAGCAAAACACGGGGCTCCCCCAGCCCCTACACACACGCACACGCACACAGCAGGCGCCCTGGGGCACCCCCCACCCTCGGTCCACACCGCAAGCCTCGGTCTCGCACTACGGAAGCACGAAGCCCGTCTGCCAGGAGGGGGTAATCACTGGCCAAATTACACAGGAGACTCTGCCTTCCTAGCTGGGGTCAGTCCTGGCCTCACACAAAACATACGGTCAGAAACATCTACGTGCTGGAACATCTGTCAGGAACATACCCCTTCGCCACTGTCCTGGGTGGGCGCCACCCCAACTCCTCAGGGCAAGCTCGAGTTCTCCTGTGACATGATGCCACGGTCTCCTGGCCTGTATAGCACGCTGGGCTCCTGGGAATGTCATGCTTTATCACTTGCTGTTACTTGTGTAAAGTCGGCCTCCCCTGATGACCTATATGGTTCAGGAGCACGGGGATACATCTGTGACGCCCACTGCCACGTCGCTCACGTGTCCTCTCATGTCCACTGCCCGCCACACACTCCAGCTCATCCCTGGGTTCTCTGGGCATCAAGGACATCGGCTCCCGTGAGTCAAACTGAGAACCCGCAGGGGTGGCCGGGTGCGGAGGCTCGTGTCTGTAATCCCAGCACACTGGGAGGCCGAGGCAGAAGGAGGGCTTGAGCCCAGGAGTTCAGGACCAGCCTGGGCAACACAGCGAGACCTCGTCTCGACAGAAACTTCAAAAAGTTAACCAGGCGCCGTGGCGCATGCCTGCGGTCCCAGCTACCGGGTAACCCAAAACGGGAGGACTGCCCACGTTCAGGTTCTGGTGAGCCGTAAGCGTGCCGCTGCACTCCAGCCTGGGTGGCGGGATGAGACTCCGACTCAAAAATAAATTAGTTGACTAAAAAGAAAAGAAAAGAACCCACCCGGGTCACAGAGGGAAGAGCAGGTTTCCCTCGCGTTGCGGCAAACTGTCCAGACGCCCCGCCTGCCCTGAGCCACACTGGTCTCCACCTCCTCTCCGCCTCGCCCGGTCACCTCCCGCCTCGACCTCCTCCAGTCTGCCCTGGAAAGGTCACCGTCACGTCCAGGGTGGTCCCACTTCCGAAGCATTATGGTTCCACCACCGGAACACGGGAGGAGGAGGAAATCAGACAGGGGCTTGACGGACATCTCCCACCTGGGGTTAGAGGATGCCGCAGCTCAAGGACGTGAGGACCCAAGCTCTCAGTTCACAGATGAGGAGGCAGAAGCCTGGCCGGGCGCTCTGACTGGGCACACCTGGCCCTGCACTAGGCATAACAAACAGATCCAGTCTTCCAATACTCGACAGCAGCAAGGACCTCCCAAGGCCACTAGCGCTTACCTCTCATCCTTTTTTTTCTTTTTTTTTTTTGAGTGGAGTCTCACTCTGTTGCCCAGACTGGAGTGCAGTGGCCGCTCCCAGCCACCGCAGCCTCGACCTGCTGGGCTCCGGCAATCCTTCCGCCTCAGCCTTCCGAGTAGCTGGAACTACAGGCCTGCGCTACCACACCCAGTCGATTTTTTTTTTTTTGATTAATTGTAGAGATGAGGTCTCGCTGCCCAGGCGGGTCTCGAACCCGCGGGCTCAGGCAATCCACTCACCTCAGCCTCCCAAAGGCGCGGGATTACAGGCTGAGCCACCGAGCTGGCTTACCGCTCATCCTTAAACAAACAAACAAACAAGAGGCTGGGGGTGGTGGCTCATGCTTACTATAATTCCAGCACTTTGGGAGGCCAAGGCGGGAGAATTGCTTGAGCCCAGGACTTCAACACCAGCCAAGGCAACATAGTGAGGCCTCGTCTCTACAAAAAATTAAAAAATTAGTCAGGCACGGTTGGCACGCACCTATAGTCCCAGCTACTCGGGAGGCTGAGGCAGGAGGATCGCCTGAGCCCAGGAGGTCGAGACTGAGGTGAGCTGTCATTGTGCCACTGCACTCCAGCCTGAGTCAAAAAAAAGTCAGAAAAAAGGAAAAAAGAGAGAAAAACGACTACCTCTCCTAAAATAGTACTTATCTTTTCCAGAGAAAGCAGATTTTCCCTGGCAAAAGGCACGAGAGCTCAAAGAACGGGCACCCAAGCCCCTCCCAAGGTACCCTCACAGAAGAGGAAGTGCCCGGGATTCTCCTCTCTGCAGTCCTGGGTAGGGAAAAAAATGAAACATCAGGGGAAGGTCGAGGCGGCCAAGGACCAGAGACAGGAGAGCACTGGAGGAAGTCGTCTGGAGGGCGCTGGGCATGAGATAGTGAGTGCAGGAGCAGGCCTGGGGACAGGTGAGGGGCACACACCTGCCAGATGCCTGAGAAAGGGAACTCTGCCTTTCACGCCAAGAGTCTGGAGACGGTGGAGGATGGGGGATCGAGTCTAAGCAAATCATCTCACACCTCCCTACTCAAAACTCCTGACGGAGTTTTTAATCCAAGGATCTGAAGCAGGGATGCAGGAAGCAGATGTTTAAAAAATACTTTAGCTGGCCAGGCGTGGGAGCTCACGCCTGTCATCCCAGCACTTGGGAGGCGAGAGGATGGCCGGAGCCCAGGGGTTTGAGACCAGCCTGTGCAACTTGGCAAGACCATGTCTCGGCATCAAAAAATTAGCCGGGTGCGGTGGTGCACGCCTGTGGTTCCAGCTACTTACTTGGAAGGCTGAGGTGGAAGGATAGCCTGAGCCCAGCAGGTTGAGTCTGCGGTGGCGGTGTGTCCCTGCATTCCAGCCTGGACAACAGGGTGAGACCCTGACTCAAAAAGCAAGCAAACAAACAAACCTGGCTAGATGCAAAAATAGCGCCATGGAGGGAAAACCTGCTCGCACTCCAAGGACCTTAATCAGTTTGGAAAGCCTGCCGGCAGGCAGAAAACCAAGGTCCAAAAACCCAGATGAAGCGTTTAATAGCAGCCAGCCCCTAGGCAACACCACCGCGGAGGCGGGCGAGGCTGCGTGTCCTTGACAGCTCAAGCAACCCTCGGGAGAAGCCAGGGAGGCAGGGAACGGGCGCACACAAATTCGAAAACTCCCAGGGGCGCCCAGACTTCGCCGGCTCTCCAGAGTTTTGGCCTGGCCACAGACCCCACCCCGTCCGTTCCCCGACTTGGACGAGCGTCTGGCAGCGGCGCGGTCCGCAGGGCTCGCCAGGCTGGGTCCCACCTCCGCCGCGCAGTCAGCACTTCCAGAGCTGAATAAGCGCAGCCTGGTCCGGAAAGCGTTCGCTAGGAGGGCAGATGGTGCCCACCTGTGTCCCCGCGCCAGCGCGGCCTGGCACCACAGTGCCGACCCTCGCGGTCGCCCGCGTGGGAGGCAGCGGGGGTGGCGCCCCAGCCCCCCCGGATCCCCGGGCGCTCCTCCTCGGCTGGACACGCGGGCCCGGCGTCGCCCCGGCCGGACCGCAGGCGCCGCGCCTAACGCAGCGCGGCCAACCCGGCCGACCCAGAACACCTTTCACCTGCTGGCAGCTCGCCCAGGGCAGGTCCCAGGCGGCCTCTCGCCCCGACAGGCGGCCGCCACCCACCGGGCCGCCCCGCCCGGCCGGCTCCCAGCGCCCAGCCCCGGGCCCGGCTCTCGCAGGCGCCGGGGGTCGGAGCGGAGGCGGGGACACGGCCGCCCCGCGCTCTCCCCGCGCCACGTGGCGGCGGCCGGGGGAGGTCCGGCCCGGGGCAGCCCCGCCCGGGCGGCCAGCACGGGCACCCGGGCTCCCCGCCGGGGCGCGCGGCCTCAGCCCGAGCCCCTCACCTGGCCCCTCGCCTGGGGCGACGCGCCGGGACACCTGCACCAGGCGCGCGCCGCCTGCAAAGCCCGTCGGGGAGGCCCGCCCGCCCGGCTGGCTCCGCCCGGCAGGCCCCGCCCCTAGCCCGCCCCGCCCTCCTCCCCGACCAATCGCAGGCCCGAAGGCTCCCGGCCACGTGGGCGGGCTCTCGCCCTTCCCGGGCCCGCCGGCCGGCCGCGCGACGCGCATGCGCATCGCGAGGGCCCTCGGCGCGTGCGCGCGTGGGGACAGCGGCGCCGCCTCCGCCCCGCCCCGCCCCGCCCCGCGGCTGGGCGCCTCCACCGTGCGCGCGAGGAACGTCGGGGGCGGCGCCGCGCAGTTGCCCCTGGTAACGGGGGAGGCCGAGGAAGAGGAGGAGGAGGCGGGATCGGCGGGAGGATGGTGAGTGTGGCCCGCGCCCCTCGGAGCCGGCGGGTCCCCGGGCGGGGGCGGGGGCGGCGGGGGAGCGCGACGGCGCCTTCCGCCGCCGGGCGCGGGGCTGGGCCCGGGGGCGGGGGACCCCGGGGGGGCCTGGGCCTGCGAGGAGGGCGGGCCGCGGCGGGCCGGCGAGGGGCGCCGAGTCCTCGCTCGGGCCGGGGCGGGGTCGCCTCCGCCGGCGGGGCGGACGGGGCGAGGGCCGCCCCGCTCGGGGCCCGGGGCGAAGCGCGCCCGGGGAGCGCGCGAGGCGCGCGCGCGGCTCGCTCTCCCGGGCTTCGGCCCCGCAGGGCTGGGGGTCCGCCTGGCGCCGGCCGGGGCGTGGCGCGGGCGGCCTGCGGTCTCGGGTGCCCCGGGGGGCCGGGAGACGGCGGCCTCGCTCCCTCCGCGCTGCGTGGGCCGCGGGGCGTGGGCGAAGGGTGGGTCCCGGGGCCGAGGCGCCTGGAAGGGCCTGGGGGTCTGGCGCCGTCTGGGTGCCTGCGGGGGCAGGGCAGGGTGCGCCGCTGCAGCCCCGAGTCCCTGTCGGTTGATGACCGATTTTTCGTTCCACCCTTAATCCGTGGAGATGGAGGCAGATTAGCTGCCTGGTCCCTAGGAGTTCCTTCGGAAGCTCTTGCAGCTTCCCTTCCAGCCTCCCTTTGCCTGCGACCGCTCCAGAACCAAAGGCCTTCCCCCCAGCTTGGAGGCTCCAAACTAAAGAGAACGGGAAAGTGGAGCTGGAGAGTGGGCAGCGGCGCTGCAAGCCTTTCCTCGGCCCCGAGGAGCGTCCGCCGCTCTGAATTATGCTTGCGACACATCGTGCCGCTGACGCGCTGCTCCTCGTGGGCTTCTGTGCAGTTAGTTGGAGGAGTTGAAATGGAGCTGGGTGATTTGAGAGCTTGTCGAAGGAAGCTCTCAATTCTGAAGCATTTAGAGCAGGTTGGTTGGCTGCAAACGTGTGGCTACTGGCCCGTCTCGCCCCAGCCCCTTCTGACATTTAAACGTGTGAAGCCACTTCTGTCGGTTTAAGAAGTAAGGAGAAGCTCCATGTCCAGAAGGAAGAGAGCGCATGGACACTTGGTCAGATTGTCCAGTGAGTAGGTTTTGTTGTTGTTGTTGTTGTTGTTCGAGTCTGAGTCTCACTCTGTGGCCCTGACTGGAGTGCAGTGGCATGCTCACGGCCACCGCAGCCTGGACCTGCTGGGTTGCGGAGATCCACCTGCCTCAGCCTCCCAAGTAGTTGGGACTGCAGGCGCGTACCACCATGTCCGGCTAATTGTTTTGACTTTTTGTAGAGATGAGGTCTCGCTGTGTTGCCCAGGCTGGTCTCAAACTTCTGGGCTCAGGCAGTCCACCCGCCTCAGCCTCCCAAAGTGCTGGGATCACAGGCGTGGGTCACTACACCCAGCCCAGTGAGTACATTTTGATAGAGAAAGAACTCAATTGATTTCACATTGTCAGACTGTTGAAGAAGTAGGATTGTTTGATCTGAAGTTGCCAGTCACATGTCACACTTGCTACGCTGCAGTTTTGAAACCTCAGGCAAGACAGATTTTTACAAGTGTTTCTTTTTCTTAATCATTTATACATGAGCTGTCCATTTAAAGGCTAAGTTTTCCTCAACAAATGAATACAAATGTAAATATTTACACAGAAAATAACTAGAAAAGAAATGAAAAAGGCATGCCAAACCAACAGAGAAAGAGATTTGTCATTATCGATGGGAAAACACATGATTAAGTGGACTGTGCCATTTCGTGATTATTTAACCGAAAATTACAGGCCACAATAAATTAACCACTGCTCATGTTTCGAGGTGCAAGTTAATACTGGATACAACAAATTGACAGTGTGGGTGCAACACTGTTGTACACAACTGTTGTACTCAATGACCAAAACAGATTTTTTTTTCCTAAAACAATAAGAAATTAGGACAGGCCGGGCACGGTGGCTCATGCCTATAATCCCAGCACTTTGGGAGGCCGAGGTGAGAGGATGGCCTGAGCCCACGGGTTCGAGACCAGCCTGGGCAATTTGGCGAGACCTCATCTCGACAATGAAAAAAAAAAAAAGAAGTTGGGCTCAGTGGCTCAGCCTGTAATCCCGTGCCTTTGGGAGGCTGAGGTGAGTGAATTGCCTGAGCCCGTGGGTTCAAGACCCGCCTGGGCAACTTGGCAAGACCTCATCTCTGCAATCAATCAAAAAATCAGCCGGGCGTGGTAGCGCATGCCTGTAATTCCAGCTACTCGGAAGGCTGAGGCAGAAGGATCGCCGGAGCCCAGCAGGTCGAGGCTGCGGTGGCCGGGAGCGGCCACTGCACTCCAGTCTGGGCGACGGAGTGAGACTCCAACTCAAAAACTAAATAAATAAATAATAGCACCTCATAGGGCCGGGCGTGGTGGTTCATACCTGTCATCCCGCACTTTGGGAGGCTGAGGTGAGCGGATTGCCTGAGCCCGCGGGTTCAAGACCCGCCTGGGCAGCGAGACCTCATCTCTACAATAAATCAAAAATGAACCGGGCATGGTAGCGCGTGCCTATAGTTCCGGCTACTTGGACGGTGGAGGCGGAAGGATCGCCGGAGCCCAGCAGGTCGAGGCTGCGGTGGCCGGGAGCAGCCTCTGCACTCCAGTCTGGGCGACAGAGTGAGATTTCAACTCAAAAAAGAAAAAAAATTAGGACAAATTATTCTGGATTCTTTATCTGGCTTCCTGTCTCCAACACTGCGAGCTGTCTGAGCACTGGAAGCGGGACAGTGGCTTTCGCAGTCAGTGGTGTGACGGCTGCCTCCTCTGGCCTCCCTGAGCCCCCTCAGTTAGCTGTACTGCTGAGGCCTGAAGCCCAGCTGTTTGTTTGAAACTTCTGCTATGACTGAGACATGTTTTCTTTTCACATTTGGGTAACCGCAGCAAAAACCCATCATGGGTTTCTCTGAACATTGGGGGTCGACTTTCTGACCCCAAGTCCTTGCTGAAACACTAAGATGACGGTGGCTCAGCAGTGACTAATCCCCGTTGTTAACCCGTGGCTCCTTGGTTCGGGCACTCTGCGGAGGACTCACCACCTGTGTGGAGTCTGTGGTAGTTATCCAGCTTGAAGACTGTCCCCCACAGTATTCATGCTTTCTGGTCAGAAAATGGTCAGTGGAAGGTCACTTAAGAGGCACGCGTGCCTGCACGGCTGCCATGTGAGCGGCTCTGCGCATCGTGCCGTGCTGCGTGGCCTCGGCTCGTCCTCACGTCCTCATGGCATTTGCTAGCGTTATAAGTGGTGTCGTTCCCAGTCCAGGGGCAGGGCTCCCTTGTGTGGGGAGGTGAGTGGTTCACGAGGCCTGAGGGTAGGTTCTTTCATCGCGACCCTGCCCTCCCGAGGGGCACCAGATTGTGTTCTCAGGACACGTCGATGGAGCGGAGGGCCATGAGGAGGAAGCCAGGGTGCCAGGAGTGCCCCCTTTCAAGCTGCCAGTAGCTAAGTTAAACACGAGCTGAAGCTAACTCCACGCAGGCGTTTCCGGGGCGTGGGTGCCCCTGACTGCGGCCTGGGAGTCTCAGCAGCCACGCATGTCTGTGCACCCCTGCTTTCTGCCCCACCACGCTGGCATCCCGATGGCCTCGTTTGGACAGCTCAGCCTGGGGGTCGTGCCTCTGCCTCACAGGGTTTCAGTTGGCCGGGAGGCAGGTGCGCTGTGGCAGTGGCACGTCTGTTCTCATCCGCCTGCAGGAAAGTTGGTTTGCATGTTTTGTGCTGGAGCCAGGCACCTCTGCCCGCCAGGGTGCTGGTGGCCGTGGGTGCGCCAGCTGGTGACACGTGGTGTCTGACCGACTGAAGCTCTTCCCTCCTAAATTGCCTTTACTTATAAATCCTGCACAGCGATTGCCCTGTGTGCTCACTTCTGTACTTTGGGCACATCATGGGTGTTGAATGATAATTGAGCGAATGGATATGTTGGCCAAAAATACACTTTAAAAGTTAATTTCAGCCGGGCTCAGTGGCTCAGCCTGTAATCCCGCGCCTTTTGGAGGCTGAGGTGAGTGAATTGCCTGAGTCTGCGGGTTCGAGACCCACCTGGGCAATTTGGTGAGACCTCATCTCTACAATAAATAAAAAATTAGCTGAGCGTGGTAGCGCGCACCTGTAGTTCCAGCTACTCTGGAGGCTGAGGCAGAAGGATCGCCGGAGCCCAGCAGGTCGAGGCTGCGGTGGCCAGGAGTGGCCACTGCCCTCCAGCCTGGGCGACAGAGTGAGACTCCAACTCAAAAAAATAAATAAATAAATAAAAGTTAATTTCATTGTACCCCTCCTGTATGACTCAGCCCATGATTGGCGTCACTTCTGGTGGCTATCCCCTCTGCCTGCCGTGAGGCTGAGGTTCGGGCATGAGCGGCAGCCACGGAGACTTACCCGGCTCGCGCCGCCCAGCCTCTTAGGCCGGCTTACCGTGCACCTTGTGGGCAGAACCTGGAGTTCTATAAATATCCCCCTCCCAGCTTAGAAGCCCTGGTAATCCTGTGATCCCTGTGCTCGGCCGTCCGGCTCATTTGGCGGCGACACTTGGTCCACGGCCCTTGTCATCCCTCGACTGGCTCCAGACACCTTGTTGCGTCGCGCTGGAAGAAAACAGGAGCTGGACTTCCCACTTCTCTGTCACTCCACGCAAAGGCGAAGCACCTGCAGTTACTGCTTCCTAATAGGGAAAGCCCCTCCCTGGACATGTGGCCGCTGCGTTTTGGCCTTCAGCTACTGCAGTTTGTCCAGAGTTAGAATGTTTTTTCCTCGTCTGTGCTTTGTTTCTCTCCTTTTAAGATGAATAGAAATCATGTTTTTTTCCTCTTAATTCTTCAATTTCAAGTATGATGGGCCAGGCGCAGTGGCTCACACCTGTCATCCCAGCACTTTGGGAGCCCGAGGCGAGAGGATTGCCTGAGCCCAGGGGTTCGAGACCAGCCTGGGCAACTTGGTGAGACCTTGTCTCTACAATAAATCAAGAAATTAGCTGGGAGTGGTGGTGCGTGCCTATAGTTCCAGCTACTTGGAAGGCGTAGGTGGAAGGATCATCTGAGCCCAGCAGGTTGGGTCTCTAGTGGTCATGATTGTGCCACTGCATCTAGACTGGGCGACTGAGTGAAACTCCAACTCAAAAACAAACAAAAATCCCAACACTTTGGGAGGCTGAGGCGGGAGGATCACTCCAAGCCAGGAGTTTGAGACCAGCCTGGGCAATATAGCGAGAGCTTGTTTCTACAGAAAGTTCAAAAATTATCTGGGAGTATAGTCTAAGGTACTCAGGAGGCTGAGGAGAGAGGATCACCAGAGCCCAGGAGATCAGGATTGCAGTGAGCTGTGATTGTGCCACTGCATGCCAGCTGCCCCCCCCAAAAATGATCTCAGCCTGCAGAACACAGTTTTTTTATTTAGTGATTTTTTTTAAAAAGAGACTTATGAGGAAAAACCCAAAATATTAATTTTAAACTTTGAAGATATTTTATAGAAAACAGTCATTCTGGCCAGGCTCAGTGGCTCAGCCTCTAATCCCAGCACTTTGGGAGGCTGAGGTGAGTGGATGCCTGAGCCTGTGGGTTCGAGACCCGCCTGGGCAGCGAGACCTCATCTCTATAATAAATCAAAAAATCAGCCGGGCGTGGTAGCGCATGCCTGTAATTCCAGCTACTTGGAAGGCTGAGGCGGAAGGATCGCCGGAGCCCAGCAGGTCGAGGCTGCGGTGGCCGGGAGCGACAGAGTGAGACTCCAACTCAAAAAAAAGAAAAAAATTCCTAAAAAAAAAAAAAAAAAAGCAAGCCAGGCTCGGTGGCTCAGCCTGTAATCCCGCGCCTTTGGAGGCTGAGGTGAGTGGATTGCCTGAGCCCGCGGGTTCGAGACCCGCCTGGGCAGCGAGACCTCATCTCTACAATAAATCAAAAAATCAGCTGGGCGAGGTAGCGCGCGCCTGTAATTCTGGCTACTCGGAAGGCGGAGGCGGAAGGATCGCCGGAGCCCAGCAGGTCGAGGCTGCGGTGGCCGGGAGTGGCCACTGCTCTCCAGTCTGGGCGACAGAGTGAGACTCCAACTCAAAAAAAAAAAAAAAAAAAGCAATAATAATCAACAGAAACAAGAAGCAGATATTAGGTTACTAGTCAGAACTATCCTGGTTACATTTTGATGTTTTTTGCTTCTTGGGCACTTTTCCGATTTCCTTCTCTTTAAAAAAATTTTTTTTTTAACATATTTTTATTTTAAAATTGTGGAGTACAGTTAAGGATTAGGTATACAAATATGCATTGTGCAGATACCCTCTTTTGCAGGAGTCCAGCTCCAGCTGGGTTCAGGGTACCTCAAAGGTGGAGATGGCATCGGCGATTGGGGGGAAGAAGAATGAGAGAGAGAGAGAGAGAGAGAGAAAGAAAGAGACTGGGCCCCTGTCTAGTGCAGAAGCCCAAAATTTTTTAACTAGAAAAATTTTTCCTTAGAGACAGGGTCTAGTTCTGGTGCCCAGGCTGGAGCACAGCGGCGTGATCATAGCTCATTGCAGCCTTGAATTTCCGGGCTCAGGCGACCCTCCCACCTCAGCCTCCCGAGTAACTGGGGCGATAGGCGTGTGCCGCCACACCCAGCTAATTTTTGACTTTTTTTGTAGAGACGAGGTATTGACTTGCTTCACTGGTCTTGAATTCCTGTCCTCAAGTGATCCTTCTGCCTCAGTCTCCCAAAGTGCTGGGATTGCAGGCACAAGCCACTGTGCCCGGCCTCAATTTCCTAACTTCTCTGTTACACCAGACTTTTCATCTGCAACACACAGATGATCTGTACCATGCATCTATCCTAGTAGGGTCTCGTGAGCATTAGGTGATGGTAGAGCATTTTAGTTATTTTTTGTTTTTTTGAATGGGAGTCTCACTCTGTCGCCCAGGCTGTAGTGCAGTGGCATGCTGACAGCCACCGCAGGCCATCAACCTGCTAGGCTCAGAAGATCCTTCTGCCTAAGCCTTCCATACAACTGGACCTACAGATGCACACCACCACGCCTAGATAATTTTTTGATTTATCATAGAGATGAGGTCACGCCAAGTTGCCCAACCTGGTCTCAAACTCCTGGGTTCAGGCAGCCCTCTTGCCTCGGCTTCCTGAAGTGCTGGGATGACAGGCATGAGCCCCCGAGCCTGGTTTGGTAGAGCATTTTATTTTTATTTTTATTTTTATTTTTTTCTGAGTCAGAGTCTCACTCTGTCACCCAGACTGGAGTGCAGTGGCCCCGGCCACCGCAGCCTCGACCTGCTGGGCTCCGGCGATCCTTCCGCCTCACCCTTCCAAGTAGCTGGAACTACAGGCGCGTGCTACCACACCCGGCTAAGTTTTTTGATTTATTGTAGAGATGAGGTCTCGCCAAGTTGCCCAGGCGGGTCTCGAACCCGCAAGCTCAGTCAATCGACTCACCTCAGCCTCCCAAAGTGCTGGGATTACAGGCTGAGCCACCGAGCCCGGCTTGGTAGAGTATTTTAAATGAAAAAGTTGCTGGGCTCGGTGGCTCAGCCTGTAATCCTGCGCCTTTGGGAGGCTGAGGTGAGTGGATTGCCTGAGCCCGTGGGTTCGAGACCCACCTGGGTGGCGAGACTTCATCTCTACAATAAATAAAAAAATCAGCCGGGTGTGGTAGCACATGCCTGTAATTGGGCTACTCGGAAGGCTGAGGCGGAAGGATCGCCAGAGCCCAGCAGGTCGAGGCTGCGGTGGCTGGGAGCGGCCACTGCACTCCAGTACGGGCGACCGAGTGAAACTCCAACTAAAAAAAAGAAAAAAAAAGTCTTAAAGGTACGTTAAATGGATAAAGTCTCAAACAGAGAGCCCAACTACAATTCCATCAGCCTTTTTCTTTCCTTTGGTGTAGCACCTCCAAACCTGGCATTAGCTTGGTTGTGCAGTTCTGCCTAATTCCACAAGCGTGATCTAGTGTCTGTCTCGTAAATGCCATGCACTGTGGGAGACCGAGCTGTAGCCCTTTCCCGCAAGAAGCTTGAGTGAAGGAGAAAAACGCAGATGTGGTGGCCTAGTCTGGTGCGACGCGTGCCCTTCTGGAGTGTGTGCCGCACGCTCCAGGAGCACAGGCGGGCAGTGGCTAACCCCCCCTGGGAGACTTGGGTGTCTGCTCAGCGGGACTAACAGGAGTGCAGGAAAGAGCCCCGCGGCCTGGAAACTGCTGGGTTTGCCATCGTTCTCCTGCCAGAAGTTGGAAGGAGGAAGCAACGGAATAAATAGCATTAGAGGGCACAGTCTTAACGTAAGCGCTCCAGAACCAGGAGCCTTTGCAAGCAGACGTTGTCCTGTGTTCAGTAATGTCCAAGTCAGCGCCCAAAAGTAACCTCCTTTCCTGGTTGTCCAAGGGCTTGCTCTCAATTCTGCGCAAACTGAAAAACGCGCCAGACCAGGAGGTGAGGATCCTTCTCCTGGGCTTGGATAATGCCGGCAAGACGACGCTTCTGAAGCAGCTCGCCTCGGAAGACATCAGCCACATCACACCCACCCAGGTGAGTGTGCCCACAGGGGTTGCGGGGCCCAGGGCGGTGTAGACGGCAAAGGGGTAAGGCTATCTGTCCACTTCCAAACTTCGCTTCCGAGAGAAGGCTGTGCAGTCCTCAAATAATCAGATTTCAAAAATATATAGGAGGGCTGGGCGCCGTGGCTCATGCCTGTAATCCCAGCACTTTGGGAGGCCAAGGCGGGAGGACTGCTTGAGCCCAGGAGTTGGAGACCAGCCTGGGCAACAAACTGAGATCCTATCACTATTTTAAAAAAAAAAAAGCCGGGCTCGGTGGCTCAGCCTATAATCCCGCGCCTTCGGGAGGCTGAGGTGAGTGGATTGCCTGAGCCCGCGGGTTCAAGACCCACCTGGGCAGCGAGACCTCATCTCTACGATAAATCAGAAAATCAGCCGGGCGTGGTAGCGCATGCCTGTAATTCCGGCGACTTGGAAGACTGAGACGGAAGGATCGCCGGAGCCCAGCAGGTCGGGAGCGGCCACTGCCCTCCAGTCTGGGCGACAGAGTGAGACTCCAACTCAAAAAAAAATAATAATACACACATAAAATCTTATATGATTCCATTCATGTGAAGTACTTAGATGCTTTGAGCAGTCAAATTCCTAGAGACAGAAAGTAGTATGGCAGTTACATGAGCTTGGAGGCGCTGTGACCTGTTGTTTAGTGGATGCAGAGGGGCAGTTTTGCAGGATGAGAAGAACACTGAGCATGGATGACATGTGCAGTGTGCTTAATGCCACTGGCCTATACGCTGTGAAATGGATAAATTGGGACATTCTGCCTCAGGGTAAACAGACACATGCGTGTGTGTGTGTGTGTGCGCGCTCGCGCGCATATCTACAAAGGCAATCAATTCCCAGGTCTAAGAAACTACCTATTTTATTTAATAGCCTTATCGGCTGGGCACGGTGGCTCAAGCCTGTAATCCCAGCCCTTTGGGAGGCCAAGGTGAGAGGATTGCCTGAGCCCACAGTTTCGAGACCAGCCTGGGCAACTTGGCGAGACTTCATCTCTACCATAAATCAAAAAATTACACGGGCGTGGTGGTGTGTGCCTGTAGTTCTGGCTACCTGGAAGGCTGAGGTGGAAGGATCACCTGAGCCCAGCAGGTCGAGGCTGTGGTGCCTGGGAGCGTGCCCCTGCAGCCTGGGCGACATAGTGAGACTCTGACTAAAACAAAAATAAAAACTAAAAACAAATCCAGCCTCATCAACCCGCCTCCTCCCCGAGGCCAAGCAGGCCACAGCAGAGGGCAGGATGAGGGTGGGTCCATGGTGCGGGACTCCAGGCCGGCCCTGGGTGGGTGCCTCCCATAGGCGTCTACAGACCCCTGCCCTCTGAGGCACCCCGGGGAAGCGTGACCTTGGCCGAGCCAAGGGGCAGCTGTTGGCCGAGGTTCCCCGAAGTGTTTGAGCATCAGAGAATGGAAGCTGAGCAGAGCCAGAGTGCCCCAGCCTCTCCTGTCGCTGTGGAGGCCCTGGTGGCAGGTTTGAAGGACGTGCTGGTGTGGGCGCTTCGCAGCCCGGGGCCTTACTGAGTCACAGCTCTGCAGAAAGCCATCTCACCTGCTACCCGACGAACGGTTGTGCAGCTCCTGAACAGGTTTACTGTGTAGGCCAAGGCGGAGCAAATGACACCCGTCTGGCCTGGAAGGGCTGAAAACACATGCTAGGGTGTCTGGATTTCTGCCTGGCAGAGGGCCCGGGGTTCCTCCTGTGTGCTTTGTTTTGGTGTTAGCGACAGTCTGTATCCCAAGGACACGACGAAACGGAAGCTCCCCACGCGCACGTGGAGACGCGCTCAGAGCCAGGAGCCCGCAGTGCTGGTCCCAAGCTTCATCGGGATGTGTCTGAAGTGTCACCGGTGACACTGGTATCACAGGGTGTCGGGGTCCCGTATTTCTTCTCCAGAAGTAGATATTGACTGCGTTTTTGTTTCATGTTAGAAAAAGCAATCGATGCTCATTGTAGCACACTTAGAAAGTGTAAATAAATAAAACGGAGAATCCAGAGGCCGCCCGCGATGCCCAGCCAGACGTGACCACTGTTCACATTTAGGAATGTATCCAGGAAGCTCTTTTTGCCGCACTTATATATGCACGACGGGCATATTTTAAATAAAAATGAAAAGTTCCATAGAGCACGCACTGTCTTGTGTCAGCACTTTCACCTGAGGACACCATGACCATCGCTCTCGCTGCCTTGTGTGTGAATGTGCATGCGACACGCGTCTCGAAATGCCTGTGCCTGTCCATTGTTACCCCTCAGCGCCACTTCCCAGTGGGTCCCTTGGACCCGGTGACACACGGAAGCTCCCCAGAGGTCCTGGCACCGATCTGTGTTGCATTCCAGCAAGGATTCCCTGCCGCTGGGCTTGACGTTTAATGTCATTGTCGAGTGTAGAATTTGTTTTTTTCTTTTGAGTTGGAGTCTCCCTCTGTCTCCAGGCTGGAGGGCAGGGGCACGCTCACGGTCACTGCAGCCTCAGCCTGCTGGGCTCCAGCAATCCTTCCACCTCAGCCTTCCAAGGAGCTAGAACCACAGGCATGCGCTACCACGCCCAGCTGGTTTTTTGATTTTATTATAGAGACGATGTCTCGCCAAGTTGCCCAGGCAGGTCTTAAACCCACAGCCTCAGGGAATCCTCTCACCTTGGCCCCCCAAAGTGCTGGGATGACAGGCTGAGCCACCACGCCCAGCCAAGTGTAGAAGTTTTAAATACACAAGTGGTTTTGTCCCTGAGTCACAATGAAACTGCCTTTTCCAATGAGCCATGTCTCCTTAGAATCCTTAAGCTTCCAACTCACTCAACCCCTGGCGTGCTGGATCATAGGGCAGCCTGGGGCGGAGTTCCATGCTTGCCGCGGTTCTGCCTACTGGCAGTGGTGTCAGGCTTGACTGCCCTGCCAGGTGATGGTGTGGACAGGCTTGGCCAGTGCTGTGGGTAGGCCCAGGCTGCTTCTCCCGCTCTGGGCGGAAGGCCTCTTCCGTGGCTGCAGGCTGGGCATCTGAGTCCTGCGTTCCCGGGGCCACTTCTGCAGGAAGCCTGGGTGTGGCCCTTGTCCGAGGAGGCGTTCTCTCCGCGCCCGAGGCCTGGCTGTCGACTCTCTCCGCCCGCCTCCTGGTGGCGGCCCGCCCAGCGCCCGCCGGAGCAACTACCTAGAAGACAACCCTTCCTTTCCGGCCTCCTCAGGCCTTGCTGGGAAAGCGCGGGTTTTCCAGATGTTGTGAAGTTTCCTTGTGTTTCGAGTCAGGGTCTCACTCTGTCACCCTGGCTGGAGGGCAGTGGCGCAGTCACGGCTCACGGCAGCCCGGACCCCTGGGCTCGGGCGATCCTTCTGCCTGAGCCTCCTGAGTAGCCGGGACACAGATGTGCGCCGCGCACGCCCGGCTGTTTTTTAAAGTTTCTTTATTTCTGATAGAGACAAGGTCTCACTGTGTTGCCCAGGCCAGCCTCAAGTTCCTGGGCGCAAGTCAAGACCCAGCCCCGCCGCCCCGCTTCCTCCCTCCGCTCCCTCCGTGCGTGTTAATCCGCGCGGCCGTCCAGCCGTCCAGCCGTCCCTCCGAGCGGCTCCAGCACCCTCCCGCCTGGGGCCCCTGCCTCTCCCTGCGTGTCGCGTTTGCCCTCTGCTGTGAGACCTCGGGCCGAGCTTGTGCTTTTTGTCGGCGGCGTGTAGCGTCCTGGGAAGCGTCGCCGTCCTGCAGCGTCGCGGGGAGTGGCCTGCCCTGACTGCCTGGCCGTCAGCGCCGTGTCCCGTGCCGCGCTTTCCTCAGCGAGGCGTGCGTGGGCCGGCAGACTTTCGTTCTGGAGAGGCTCACGCAAGCCTGGCACGGTCAACACGGAGGCCACACCGAAGAAAACGGGCGTGGAGAAGCACGTCTCTTCCTTCGCACCGCCCCAGTGGGCTGTTCTGCCTGTTACAGGCATCGCCTCCGCGGGGGCTTCCAGACTAACGAACAAAACAGTGAACCGAGGGCCTGTGTCAGCATTCTGACCTCAGCGTCTCGTCGAACTTGATGTTTCTGCTCCTGTCTGTTTCAGGGCTTTAACATCAAGAGCGTGCAGTCGCAAGGCTTTAAGCTGAATGTGTGGGACATCGGCGGGCAGAGGAAGATCAGGCCGTACTGGAGGAATTACTTCGAAAACACAGACATCCTCGTAAGTACCCGGCGGCTCCCTCGGGCTCCAGGGCCGCGTGTCAGGAGCACAGACGCCAAGGGGTCCTTGCTAGAACACCGGTCCTGTGAGTTGCGCCGGGCCTGGGGAAGACACAGCTCACAGAGCAGAGGCGTGTCGTGCCCCTGGCGTGCGCGCTGCCGTTGCTCGGGGACAGTTGGGACACACCCGCTGTGGCCTTACTCGTCAAGCCTGGTGGCACGGCCAGTGGGAGTGCCGTGCGCCACGTGCCGCCACCTCTGCCACCTGAGGAGGCCCACGGGGCAGGTGTGTCGTGGCGGGAAGGCCAGGCGGTGGCCGTGCCGGGAGCATGGTGTGGGAGACCTGTGCGTCCTCGAGCCCGGGTGGTGCTGGGAGCTGGTGTGTGAGGCCCGGGTGCGATCCGGAGCGGCGAAGCCCCGAGGACTGTCGGGAGGGCGAGCTTCCCCGGATGGCTGCGGCCCGGAGCCGGGAGCAAGGCCGCGTGGGCGGCGGGCATTCAGCCGGGCGAGGAGGCCCTCTGCAGTGCGCTGTCCGGCGTGGGGGCAGCCGCCTGCCAGGGCCACCCTGGCCAGGCCGCATCCCTCTCTCGGCTCCCGTGGCTCCTGGGGGCAGCCGCTCAGAGCCCCGAGGGCCGCAGCAACCATGCCACGCCTTCCCCGCGCAGTCCCTGAGGCCCGGCTCCCGAGCGCGGGGACAGCGGTGCCTGGCGTCTTGTTGGCCCCAGCGAGGTCTCACCCTCACCTGTGTCACGTGGGCTCGGCCACCGCCGGCCGCCCCGTCTGGGCCCCGGTCCCAGCGGGCCACGCTGCGCCTTGCACGGCTCTCGGCTCCCGAGTGTCTCCCTCCTGGGTCGTCCCTGCTGACGTGCACACATCCTGCTGGTTCCATGTTTTTTTCCCTTGAGCTGGGAGGCTCCCTCTGTCACACACGCTGGAGTGCACAGGCCTGCTCATGGCCACTGCAGCCTCGACCTGCTGGGCTCCGGCGATCCTTCCACCTCAGCCTCCCAAGTAGCCGGAACGTGCTGCAGGCGCACACGACCACATCTGGCTAACTTTTTGATTTATTGTAGAGACGAGGTCCCACCAAGTTGCCCAGGCTGATCTCAAACCCTGGACAATCCTCTCGCCTCCGCCTCCCAAAGTGCCGGGATTGCAGGTGTGAGCCACTGACCCAGCCTCCTGGTTTAGAGAGAAAAGCAAAGCCAGACACCCAGATGCTCTTCCCTTGGCCTCTGGTCCTGCCGTTCCTCAGCCTCCTCGACTCGAGCTCTGGGAAGAGCCTCCTGTGCTCCACCGCCACCGCCCCTCCCGCCGCCCCGGGCCTTCCAGGCTCCCCGATCCCCCTGCGCCAAGACCGGGGCTCCGCGTCCCGTGCTCCCTGCTCGCCGTCCGCCTGTGCAGCAGTGCTGGCCGTGCCGACCCGGGACACGGCCAGCCTTGGACTCCGTCTCGCCGGCCTCCTCACAGCTGCTCCCCTGTTGCCGCTCTCGCCCTGCTCTGTGTGTCTTTGAGTCGGCGTCTCGCTCCGCTGCCCAGGCTGGAGGGCAGCAGCACGCTCACAGCCACCCTGGCGTTGACCCACTGGGCTCTGGCAGTCCTTCTGCCTCAGCCTTCCAAGGAGCCAGAACCACAGGCTCATTGTTTACTGTAGAGACAAGGGCTCGCCATACGGCCCGGCTGGTCTCAAGCCCGTGGGCACAGGCAGCCCCCTCGCCTCGGCCTCCCCACGTGCTGGGACGACAGGCGAGCCACCGAGCCCGGGCCTGGCTCTTTTTTGTCCGGGAGCTGGGGCTGCATGTGAGGGTTTGCCGGCATGTGGGTTGCATGCAGGGGGGTCTGGGCTGCCAGCGGCTCTCTCCCCGTGGACACAGGTCTGGCGGGCTGTGCCCTCAGGCGCCCCACTTTCCTCCCTCAGCAGCCTGAGCGTCTGCTGTTCCCACCCGCGTGTTTAGGGCCCACGCGTGCCTGAGGACGCACAGCATTTGGCTCCCAGTGTCGGGATGGCTTGCGTAGCGTGGTGGCCGTCTGCTTCCGTGTTGCTGCAGCCGTCTTTGTTCTGCTTCTCACCTCTCAGCCGCCAGATGCTGGGGAGTCCGGGACTCCATGCTCTTGGGTTTCTTTTCTGAGTCGTGGCCTAGGCGACCCATCTGCTTTCCTGGCCCTAACCACCTCTCACCTCTCACCTCTTGTGAGTTGCGAGCTTTCTCTGCAGCCTGGACTTCTCCCTGAACTTCCACTTCACACACAGTCACACGGCACAGGGTGACGTCCCGGTCAGTGAGGGGCCCTGTGGCTGAGCGTGGCACCATGAGCTTCTAACAGAGCCGGCAAGCCCCTATCCCCCAGAGGCGTTGTCCCAGTCCCGTACGGTGATGGCCTCTCCCGTGTCTCGATATGCCTGGACACATCCTCACATTGCGCCACAGCACCTGCAGTGTCCAGTTTTGTCACCGTGCACAGGTGTGCATCCTGAGGGCTGCGGGCCACCCGCCTCCCAGGTGTCAGGAGGCCAGGCCAGTAGGCGTGGAGCACACCCTGTGGCACTCGCACCTGTCTGGCTGCCTCGCCATAGTCTCAGGCAAGTGTCAAGCAGCGCGTGGCCATTGTCCGGCCTGTTTGACGTGTCCATGCCAGCAACCCCTCAGCCTCCAGGCGTGGTGGTCCCTGTAATCCCTGCTACTCGGGAGGCTGAGGCGGGAGGGTCCCTTAGCCCAGAAGTATGTGTCTAGCCCGGGCAGCATAGTGGTCGTCGTGGGCACATGACACTTAGGGCTGTCAAGCCCCACAGAGCTCAAACCATGAAGCATGAACCTGCTGGGTCAGGGTTGGTCCTCGAAGCGTAGCCAGGGTCCTGCCCTGACACTGACGCACAAGCGGCGAGGAGGAGGGGCAGGGGTGCAGATGCCGTGCTCTCCCTAGCAACCTGGTTGAAAACACGGGCACAAGGTCTGCGCAGACGCCTCGCCAAGGAGGGCGTGGAGGTGGGAGGCAGGCGTGTGGTGGCTCTGGGCCATGGTAGGGACGTGGAGACCAAGGCGACAGCGAGCCACGCCTGCGCACCTGCACGAACAGCTGAAATCCAAACCCCGACAACCCCCCGTGCTGGTCACCGTGGGGCGCGTGGGGACCCCGTCCGTGCTGGCAGAATGCAGAGCCCGGTGGCCACCGGCCCCGTTGACGTCAGCAGCGGGGCCTTTCGGAGCTGGAGATAGTCGACCACGGGCTCCGCAGTACTCCACGGTCTCTGCCCAGCCAGGTGGAAACTTCCGTCCCACCCAAACTCCTGCACACGGATGTTCACGGCAGATCTATTCCCAGTTGCCAAAAGCTGGAAACAGCCAAGATGTCTTTCCATAGGTTAACAGATAAACAAGCTGTGGTACATCTGTATGATAGCATATTATTTGGTGAAACTGAGTGTGGTGGCTCACGCCTGCAATCCCAGCACTTTGGGAAGCAGAGACAGGAGGACTGCTTGAGCCCAAGAGTTCAAGACCAGCCTACGGGCTCGGTGGCTCAGCCTGTAATCCCGCAGCTTTGGGAGGCTGAGGTGAGTGGATGACCTGAGCCCGCGGGTTCGAGGTGCCCGCCTGGGCAACTTGGCGAGACCTCATCCCTACAATAAATCAAAAATGAGCTGGACTCAGTAGTGTGCACCTGTAATTCTGGCTACTCGGAGGACTGAGGCGGAAGGATCGCCAGAGCCCAGTGGATCGAGGCTGCGGTGGCCGGGGGCGGCCACTGCACTCCAGTCTGGGTGATGGAGTGAGACTCCAACTCAAAAAAAAAAAAAAGACCAGCCTAAGCACCATGATGAGACTTTGCCTCTGCAAAAAAACCACCAAAAAAACAGAAATTAGCTGGGCGTGGTGGCATGCACCGGAGTCCCAGCTGCTTGGTCGCTGCGACAGGAGGATTGCTGGAGCCCAGGAATTTGAGGCTGCAGTGAGCTGTGATTGCACCAGTGCTCTCCAGCCTGTGTGGCAGAGCGAGACCTTGCCTCAAAATAGTGATGATAATAATTATTATTATTCGGTGATAAAAAAGAATGAGCTATCAAGCCCTAAGAGTCTCAGCGGAAGCCTAAGTGCAGATTGCTAAGTGAAGTCAGTCTGAAAAGGATGCTTACTGCAGTTCCAACTTTATGGCTTTTCTTTTTTTTTTTTTTTTGAGTTGGAGCCACTCCCGGCCACCGCAGCCTCGACCTGCTGGGCTCCGGCGATCCTTCCGCCTCAGCCTTCCGAGTAGACGGAATTACAGGTGCGCGCTACCACGGCTGGCTGATTTTTGATTTATTGTAGAGATGAGGTCTCGCTGCCCAGGCGGGTCTCGAACCCGCGGACTCAGGCAGTCCACTCACCTCAGCCTCCCAAAGGCGCGGGATGACAGGCTGAGCCCCCGAGCCCGGTTTATGTCTTTTCTTAAAAGATAAAACTATAGAAATTAGCAAAAATCTCTATGAAGCAAAAGATCAGTGGTGGCCAGAGGTCCAGGGGACGGGAGAGTTGACCAGAGGACCGGTGGGAGACCTAGGGTGGGAGCCGCCCTGCCTGCAGCGCTCATGGTGGACTCGCAGCGTTTGGTGTCACAGCCACAGGACTCGAGCCAGGAAGCACGGGCCTGGCGCGCCCGCGTGGGTCTGGGGTGCAGCCAGTGTCACCCTGACTGGATGCTTGAGGGGAATGGGGCCGCCGGGAGGCGGGTGGGCTGTGCTGCGCCGGACTGGAAGAGGACACGTCGATGTTTTGCAGAGCTCTCGGTTTCCTCTTCCCCTCCGAGTCGAAAATCAGGAGGAAGCCGACGGCTGAGTGCGAGGACCGGCCTCTGTTCATCTGCTGGGCTGAGGAGTGCCCGAGGAAGAGCGGTGTCTGGGGGCCTTGGGGATCGTGGGCCCCAGCCGGGCTCGGGCATTCTGGTCTGCGGGGATGGCGGCGGGGTCGCCGGCTCCGCGTCCTGGGGCCAGACTCCCGATGGCAGAGCCCTCACGCCGTGTGCCGAGCGCACCCAGGAGCTGACGTGCTGTCCCCCAGACAGCGGTGCCGTCCGGCAAACGGCAGCCCACGGCAGCCCCGAGAAGCCTCTCCCAGCCAGGCTGGCATGCAGGCATGGTGGCTCGGCCCAGGAGTCAGCCCTCCAGTGCGCCCCGCACCGCCTGGGGTCAGACAGGCCTGGAGGAGTGGCGCTGTCCCCGGGGCTAGATTCCAGAGTTGTGCCGCTCGGCCCGGCCACCAGATCTTCACAGCCCGGAATGGCAGTGGCTGACGCTTCACAGTGGTGTGTCTGGGTTTCATGGTCTTCCCTTGTCGGCTGGAAAGACCCCTGCCATGGACTCTGTGTGCCCAGAAGCTACCCGCTGCTCTCTGCGGCCCCTCGGGAGGGCCTGGTGCAGTCTCGCACCCCAGCTGCCGTGAGTCGGCCCAGCCTGCCTCCTGTCCTGGTCCTGCACAGCCTGTGAGCGGAGAGTGTTTTTACATGTGTAAGAGGTTGGGAAAAAGAAGAAGAAGATATCACAACACGTGGAAATGATATGGGATTCACGTTCCGGTGTCCATGGATGAAGTTCTGCAGGAACTCGGCCACGCATGCTTGTTTCCGGCCCCTTCCCGCTACAGCGGGGGGCGGTGCCTACGGGGCCTCTCGTCGGGAGACTGAGGCGAGAGGTTCCCTCGAGCCCAGGAGTTTGAGACTAGCCTGGCCAAGACAGTGAGACTCCATCTCAAAATCAACCAATCAGTCACTATGGCTCTCGTGATTTGAAAACATCAGGGCAACTCCTGAAAGAGAGAGGGTCATCCTCAGGCAAAAGGACACTGAGAACACCCAATTTCAGCCTTGAATCTGGGGGAGGGACTAAGAGAGGGCAGCAGTGGGCCTCTGTGTCTCTTTGGGCTGGAAATGATGACGGCTTTTGGCAGGTAAAAATGCAGAGCAGCTTCTCAAGGTCTTTTCATGTGACTACCAAACTCCGTTGACTGTTATTGTCAGCTTTATGTTTACAGTGAACATAATCCAAACGAGGTCACTGCCATCACCTCCACATCTAAAGTGTGGGACATCAGCTGACCTCAAGCACCCTAGACAGGATGTCCCCCCGCTGGGTCGCTCACACATGGGACCATGAGAGGCAGGGAGGAGCCACACTGGAGCCCAAGCATCCAGGCGCCCAGCCAGCTCCATCTGCCTCGTGGACTTTGCTCAGCAACCAACACAAAGCCACGCCCCGTGTGCACCCTCTCCAACTGCTGTCCATGAGGTGCAGGACTCGGGAGCGGCAGGATGGCCAAGAGGCAGCCGCAGGAGGGACAGGAGTGGAAACCAGAGGAAGAGGCAAGAACCCTCCGTCTGCCCGCACGCCAGGGAGCCTCTCAGGGTCCTGAGCAGCCTGGACGCCCACCAAGAGAAAAGCCCGGCCCCTAGGTCTGCTTCCGTGCCCAAGTGAGGTGTGACCCACCTGCCAACCACTGTGCAAGCGCCGTGGGCTGTGGCCTTGCTTTCGAGGAGGCTTCCTGGCTTGGAGGCTTGGAGGCTGTCCCGTTGTGAGGTCAGTCAGAAGCACAACAGGTGTGTGCCTTCCTCTGATACCTTCTGGCTAAAGACCAGAAGATTGTGATCAACTATGAGATTGTTTGAGATTACATTTTAATTATTTTGCACGACTAGGTCAACCAGTAGCTATGCTAGGGGAAAAAAAGGCCGTTCTCCACCTGAGCCGTTGTCCAGACGCTGCATGGAGACCTGGGAGGGGTGGGGAAGGGACACTGGGACAGGCATGTGCGGCTGGGAAGCTGGGGAGGGACTGAGGCCGGCGTGTGCTGGGGAAGCCAGGGCCTGGTCTTCACAGGCGCTCTCCTGGCAGGAAGGGTCTGTCCGTTGTGTGGAAACGTCCTCCGTTCTTTTATTTTTTTGAGTTGGTGTCTCCCTCTGCGGCCTTGACCTGCCAGGCTCAGGCGATCCTTCTGCCTCAGCCTACCAAATAGCTGGAACTGCTGGCATGTGCCACCACGCCTGGCTGATTTTTTTATTTATTATGGAGACAAGGTCTCACCAAGTCCTCCAGGCTGGTCTCAAACCCCTGGACTCAGACAGTCCTCTCGCCTTAGCCTCCCAAAGTGCTGTGATTAGAGCTTGAGCCACCGCGCCTGGCGAGACATCCTCCTTTAATCTTGGAACAGATGTGCTTCCTGGGAAGTCTCATGGCAGCGCAGGAAGCAGAGACACTTGGAGTGGGCCTCAGCTGGGCTCTGGCGTCCGGCCGCCCTCCCTGCCTCCACTGAGACAGTCCTTGCCTTTCTCAGGGGCCCCTCCTGGTTCCTGGCTCTCCCTTGACCATGTCGTGTCCCGGCCCTCCCGCACCCTCCTCCCAGGCGCCCTCCCACTGGCCCACCCGCCCCCACGCGTGGAGATGCCAGCCCAGCGCAGTCCCACCATCCACGCAGGTCCTACCCTGGGGAGCCGCCCTCCTGACACCCAGTCCACGTCGATGTTTCCCGTGTGGGAGTCAGCGCCAGAGCTCTAATTAGAGAGCGTTCAGCAAGAGATGGTCTTTTTGTTCCCCAGAAAAAAGTGGGTTTTTGCTGTAGTACAGAATTTGGCTTGGGTACAGAGATACCTGTAATTTATGAAACTTAAGTCGTATAATGGTGAGAGTTGAGGGTTGTTTTTGTTTTTAACTGAATATGCTCTTAAAAGAGTTTCCATTTTACCACTAGCTTAATGACAATTTTAAATTCTTTAAAGAAAGTATGAAAAATTGATGATTTTTAGATTTGCAGCTGAAGAAAGATTTCATACCTCATTTGGTGAAAAACCTGCAAAGCAGCATCTCTGATTTTCTGTTTTGATTTTCAGAGGAAAGAGGCTTAGACGGAGCCTTTCCGAGAGAAATTCGAACCGCTAACGTGTTTGGGGGCTGTGACTGTAGGCGATTTCTCCCTCCTTTCTGTCTTGCTTCCCTTGCTGCTACGGGATGTTATTGATGCAGTAACTAAAATTCAGGGATGGGGAGAAGGCTTGGGGTCTGTAATGGGGCAGATCTCAAGACCCCTCTTCTCCGGGCAGGCCCGTACCCTGACCGTGCCCTTGTCTGCGCTTGGCCTCCGAGCGGCGTGGGAGGGAGGTCGGAGGAGCCTGAGGTTGGCACGTGTCAATGCTGTGGATGGCACTTTGTGATGACGGCGCCAGGCAGGCAGGGCCGTGGGTGCCCGACAGCAGCTCTCCCCTCCTGGCTGTCTGGAAGCAGCACAGCCAGCTGCTTGGGGCAGCGTGGACTTTGCTGCCAGATGCAAATTGGGTTTGAGTCCAGTTTTCACCAAGTACCAGAAGTCCCTCGGGCAAATGACTGAGCTTTGTTGGGCTTTCGTTTCTTTATATACAAAACGGAAAACCATGGCTCTGTACCACAGAGTTGGAATGAGAGTGGATCCATGAGACGTCCACGGCTGCTGAGTGCCCAGTGCACGTCACTGTGTTTCACCCCGCGACTCACCAGACTCCCCAGACCCTGGAGCTTTGGGGAGGCGCTCTCTGGGCTTGCTGTGTGCCTAGGTAGCACGTGTTGGTTTCGTTCCACAGAGGAGGCGGGCTGCCCGTCGGTCCCATGTGCCGTGCTGCCGGGCCGCCTGCCCCTTCTGGAGCCACCCGACACTCTCTGCCTCTGCCTGTTGACGCCACCTCTCCTTTCCTCACAGATATACGTCATCGACAGTGCGGACAGGAAAAGGTTTGAAGAGACGGGCCAGGTAAGTGACCCCTGTCGGACACCGAGGGCCACCATGTACATGGCGACAGCTCTCCTGCAGAGGCATTTCCCACATAGTGGGCATTCACTCATCTCCCTCGTCGACGTGTGAGGGCCAGGGAGGTGTTTTTTGTTTGACCTTTGCAGTTCAAACAGGACAGTCGCTCTAGCACACAGGCACAAGTGCCAGTTGTCCAAAGAGAGACTGGCTGAGCGTCCTGTAGACACGTGTTTTTCCCTCCTTGCTTGTCTGAAGGCGACTGGCAGCGATGGCCAAATGAGCCATGCGACAAACTTACACCAAGTGTTTTGTCGCACACGGGCAAACGAGCTTCTGATGGAAACCTTCAGCTCTAGGCAAGCGGAACCCCCAAGTGTAGGCAGATGGAAGGAGCTTAGCGCCAGGCCCAGAAGCCCTGCAGGCATCTCCCCAGGCCACGCCGAAAGGGCCCAGAGGAGCCGCTTACTTGCCGCTGCACCCACACTGCTCAGCACCTCTTACTTGGTCAGGGTAGCTGACAGTTTCGAAAGGCTGGAAGATGGGAAAGCCACAGCTCGGCTGCCCTGCTCTTCTAGCCAGGAGACCAGGCCAGCGTGTGAGGGAGGGCAAGAGAGCTGCCTTTGAACCCAGCTGTGCTTCCTGTGAGTGCAGGTATGCACGATACGGCCGCACGATGCGCAGAGAAGCTGTGGACACAGCCCTTCTTCCCCAGGGTGGGTTTGCTGAGAGCAGCAGCCACGTCTTTGAGAACTGTCCTTAGAGCCCAATTCAGGGTCCTTGGCCTGTGTCTTAAGCCACCACAGGCAGCCTTCCGAAGGCAGCAGCCCCTGTGCCTAAGCTCCCTCCCTTGGAAACGGGGTGGAGAGCTCTCCAGACGCCCAGGGGCAGCGCGTCCCCTCCCGAACCACGGAACCACCGTCCCCCACGGAACGGGCTGAGGGTGAGCATGGAAGCGGGGCCGGGCTGTCATTGGCCTCCTGGCTGCACGCTTCTCCTGGGAGCCCAGGTGCTCCAGCGGCCGGCAGCCGAGTGAGTCCCAGGCAGCTGAGTGGGAAGAGGTGGGGCCTCGCCCGGGCACGTGCACCCTTCCTGCACTCTCGCAGACAGAACCCACCTGCAGCTGGGACCCGACCTGTAAGCTCGACATCGGGCTCCCTGCCAGGGGGACGCCTGAAGTCATCCCAGGTGCGGGTGTCATGAAGCGTGATGTCGGGTAAGAGAGTGAAGAAGCAGGGTCATGACCTCCAAAGTCACTGCCGTGTTCAGCTTGACTTTTGCGGATGCGCGCACACACACGTGCACGTGCTTTCACAGTTGTTTGCGACTGTAGCAGGGAGAGCTGCGGGTCCTGGGCCACTCCCTCTTCTCCCGGGAGCAGTGTCCCGAGTGGGGTCTGTGGACCGCCCTGCAGACCCATCTGAGAGTGGGCTAAAAGTGCAGGTGGCTGCGTCCCAGCCGAGCGCCTGCGTCTGCCTCCATGGCTGCGCCCCGGCCTGTGCAGGCCGGAGTCCAGGAGCTGCGCTTCCGCAGCCCGGGGACAGCCGGCGGCCGCGCTCCCCCCACCAGAACCGCCGGCCAACAACAGGGTCTCCCCGTGCAGGAGCTGGCGGAGCTGCTGGAGGAGGAGAAGCTGGGCTGCGTGCCCGTGCTCGTCTTCGCCAATAAGCAGGACCTGCTCACGGCCGCGCCCGCCGCGGAAATCGCCGAGGGCCTCAACCTGCACACCATCCGCGACCGTGTCTGGCAGATCCAGTCCTGCTCGGCCCTCACAGGGGAGGGCGTCCAGGTGCGGCGGCGGGCGGCAGGGGGGTGGGCTCCCCCGCTGGGCAGCCCTAGGCGGAAGAAGGTGCAGTGGGATGCCCTGGATGGCAGGCGAGCGGTCCGGGCTGGGCCTGGGGGCCGATGGGGCCGCTGAGGGCTGCAGGGGGACCCGGGCTGGCTCCCCAGGGCCAGATAGTGCATTTCTGACTCCAGGATCCCTTGGCAGCCAGCTCGGGGCTCTGGGCTGTGTCTGGCACGAGGGACACTGAGTCCCTCACTCCAGGGGCAGCCGTGATCACACTTGCTGTCGTCCCATGCTGGTGTCTATCTGCTGCGGCAGGCTGGTTCCCAGGGCGGCCCTCCGGAGAGCTGGCTCTGGGCTTCACATCACCTGAGGGCGGAGGCCCTTGGGCGCGTCCTCAGAGGGCACCAGCCCATCAGCCCAGAGCTTCTGCCCCCCCCCCGCCGCAGCCTCTGTGAGGGGCACCTCCCGGGGGGCTTTTGGCTTCTGAAGTCTTATTGATTCTTTTCCTTCCTTCCTGGTTCTGATGATAAAAGTAATACCTCCTCGCGTTGACTGTATAAAGACGTTTACAGCCAAAAAGGGAAAAGTGTTTCCTGCCCCACAGAAGAGCTGACACCACGAATAGTGCGACAGTCGCGCCCTCTTGTGTGTGTCGTGAGCGTGTCTGCCAGCTCACAGCTAACTGCACTTCTGGGCGGAGTTCACCCGCTGGTCCAGCCAGGCTGCTGCGACCCAGGATTCTGCGAGTCGGTCCACACTGATCGCTGATTAGTGCTCTCCACTCGCGGTCCGCTTTCTGAAAACTCTGGTTTGGGCTTCTTGTTTCCCCAGTGGGGGATGGGGGGCCGCGCCGCTTTGAGGAGGGCCAGTTCGGAGCTGGTGGCGGCCTCTGGTGTGTGTCCCCAGAATGCTGTAGCGCACACGTCCAGGAAACCAGGAACATCTCGGGTGGGCTGAGACCAGACATGCGTCTTGGTGCGTACTCAGGAGAAGGTGGGGTTCCAGCTCGGGAGCCCTGTTTTGCTTGAGTGGAACAGGCAAAGCCGGAGTCGAGGGCTCTTGTTCCTTCTGCCAGCCTTAGGCGTGTGAAAAGGACCTGCACGGTCCAGATGGGTTTCAGAGCGGCGGCCTTCATGGCGGGGCGGCTTCAGAGAGCCCAGGGGAGCAGGTGGGGGGAAGGCAGGCCGGAGGGGGCGTGGGCCGAGGGCAGCGCGCAGCGTGCCTGCCTCTTCTCCCAGTCCCGGCCCACACGGCCACAGGAGCCCACAGGACCGAGCTCTGAGCCGGCCACAGACGCGGTGCCCTCACGGGATCTTCAGGCCAAGAAAGCAGCGAGCTCCAGGCAGAGGGGGAAGGCGGGGAGGGCGGTGAGGTAAGACGCGCCAGCTTGCGAGGGTGAGACCGTGATATGTGGTTTGATCTGGATGAGGAAGTTCTCAGATCGGGCCTTCGGCAGCCAGGAAACCCCGCGAGAGGGCCAACAAAACTTGCGCAGGAGAGGAGCAGTCTTGTGTGGAGGAGAAACAGTTTGAAGGTCACTTAATTAGGTGAGTGGATGGTGCCATGGCGTGTAGAATTGGGTAGTTAAGACTGGGATTTCAAGGTTAATGAGATTAGATTATGGTTAATAGAATGATATAAATTTAGAGAATTTAACCATGATTTGAGATGGGTTATTTAATAAAAATGTTAATTAAGAAGGCAGTCTGCTGCCTGTTGTCCTTAAGTGGTAGGCTTTGGGGACTGGAGAAGGTCAGGGAGGCTGTCTGTGGAAACACTCTTCGCGGCGGGGTACCGGCCAGCCGTGTCCCCTCAGGTGGCACCCCTGACCTGCGCTCCGTCCTGCCCTCCCGTTCTTGGTTTTTACCTTAAAGAGAGTCACTTCCGTGGAATTCCTTTCCAGCATTGCTTGGTTGAAGTGCAGGCCTTTAATGATCATTACTAATTGAGGCTTAAGATACTCCTAAAAATTCAAGGCTCTGCTAGAAGGATGTCCACAACACCTGACCGTTCGGGGTTCAGTTTCAGGCCCATCCTGTGTGGCATTAACTGAAGTTCCCTAAGTTCCTGCTCGTCGTCCCACCCACCCCACCTGTCCACAGGCTGGTCAGTAATCGGCAAAGTCTCCAAAACGTCAGGTGGCAGCAACCCCGAGAGAAAACGCACAGAGCTTAGAAGGACAGAAGGACCTGGCATTTCTGTTCCTCTGCAAATGCTTAGAGATGGCGCCTGTTTGTCTTGCGTGGCACGAGAGAGGGGTGTCTGCAGGCTGGCGTGCCACACCCTCTGGGACCCGTGGGCAGGCATTGCGTCCCACCGGTCAGTGCGGAAGTGAGCAGCTCCTGGGGCAGACCCGGGGCTGCTGGCTGATGCTGTGGAGGACGGGCAGAGCCTTGCAGCAGCCCCGGCGCAGCAGGGACGCGGCTTGTGGGCCTTTGCCACGGGGCCTTCTCGGCCTGCCGGATGGCGACCGGCAGGCCGGCCCTGGAGTCCGTGGGGCAGGTTTTCCTGGGACACTGGTGGGCGCAGAGGACAGGGAGGGGATCTGGAAGCTGCCCACGAGAGGCCCATGGCCAGGAGGGGTCGGCAGAGGCCGGCTGTGTCCAGATGAAGGCAGAAGGCGGGGCTGCAAGCCCCCCTCCGCCAGGCTCCCCCACGTGGGGGCGGGTGCCCCGAGCCAGGGCTCGGCCTGACCGCTGGGCCCACCCAGGATCCTGCACCCAGCACTGGACTCTCGTCCCCTCTTCTCCCCTGGAAACAGTGGAGAAAGGCACAGGGCAGAGCCCCCCGCAGACCCAGATTGGGGCCCAGCCCACTCTCCTTGCTGTAGTTGCAGCCGTGCGAGGACACTCTCTGTCGGCTCCTCCAGGGTTACAGCCGGGAGCGACTGCGACGTAGAGACTGCCTCCTCTCTGCGAGGCCGGACAAGCCCAGAGGGGCAAGTTCCGTGTCAGTGTCTCATTCCTGTGGCTGAGCCGAGGCCAGTTAGTCCTGAATCCGCTGCAGCCAGGCTGGGCCTCCGAGGGTAGCAGGGGGAGAGGGAGGACGTCAGCCCCGCCAAGGTCGCGTGCAGATGTGCAGCCAAGCCCATCTTCAGCAGCAAAGGTCAACCGGGACAGGCCTGCGGGCTCACCTTCCTCAGAGACTTTGAACAGCGGGCACCTCTCCTCGCTTGCCAGGCGGAGGAGGTGGGGCTGGCGCACTGTATCAGTGGTGCGGGCACCTCCTGCACGGGGTTGTCTGAGGCGGGGTTCCCACGAAGGAGGGGGCGGGTCAGCACCCTTGGCTCCCCGTGGAGATGCGGCAAGGCCTTACCAGCATCTGTACCGGTAGAGGCGTGAGGCGGAGCCAAGAATGCGGGGTGCTGGCCCAGGCCACGGGTCCTGCGGAAGGAGACCGCAGCGACCCTCCCTGGGCCCTTGAGTCAGGGCACCTCCCTCCCTTGGACAGTGACCTCCCACCCGGGCCTCTCCTCGCCTGGGATGCAGGCCTCCTGCCAGCTGTCAGGAAGATCCATGGGCACCGGAGGCCCGTTGCGCCAGGCGCAGGACTTGCAGCCTCCAGCTGGTCTGTGCAGGCCGGCCCCTCCTGGGCCAGCCCCCTGGGGCTCTTGGACAACACTGTCATCCCCTCTCCAGGGGACTTGACAAAGCCCACCCACTTCGATTGACAAGTGCTGTCACATCTCCCATTGATCCCCCCAGCCTAGATTCTGCTCCACTAAGAACAAGAAGGGAGCCAGGCTCGGTGGCTCAGCCTATAATCCCGCACCTTTGGGAGGCTGAGGTACGTGGATTGCCTGAACCCGCGGGTTCGAGACCCGCCTGGGCAGGCGAGGCCTCATCTCTACAATGAATCAAAAAATCAGCCGGGCGTGGTAGCGCATGCCTGTAATTCCGGCTACGTGGAAGGCTGAGGCGGAAGGATCGCCAGAGCCCAGCAGGTTGAGGCTGCGGTGGCCGGGAGCGGCCGCTGCACTCCAGTCTGGGTGACCGAGTGAGACTCCAACTCAAAAAAAAAAAAGAACAGGAAAGGGAGGCACCCCCTCCGGCTCCCTCCCACCGTGGGAGCTTTTCTCTCTTCTCAATAAATCCTGCTTTCTCAAAAAAAAAGGAGCAAGAAAGGGGCGCCCTGCCTCCCCAGCCAGGGCTGGTCCCACTCCCGCCCAGCAGAGGCAGCCCTCTCCGTCTGCACCACAGCCGGCTCCGTGTAGTCAAGCAGCCCCTCATCAGCCAGGAACGCGACAGTGGGACGGTGCTCAGTGCCCGGGCCAGGCTTGGGCTTCCCAGGCAGGTGGCCGGGGGACGGGGGCCAGCAGGGCCTGCGAGGCCAACGGGAGGGTGCGCCCCGTGGAGCCTGGCCAGGCGCTGAGCTGAGAGCTCCCCAGGCAGGAGGAGACGCTTATCTCACTCATCCCGCTCTTTCCGGATCTTTTTGTCTCCTGGCAGGTGACCTTTTTTTCCTGGAAGCCAGTTAGCCACTCACATCAAACATGTTTCCCTGTAAATTAATTCTGTTCATAAAATGGCCGTGAAGTGGGCCTTGGCTTTCCCAGCCGTCGCTGGCCCGCTGCAACGGGATGCGCTTGCCACCGCCTCTTCCCACCTGGGCGTCCGCCCTGCGGGGGCTCCATCCCGGGCCTGGTCTCGCAAAGGTCCCGAGCTCTGCTCGGACAGCGTCAGCTGGCCTGGGGGTGGCACACTCAGGTGCGGGCCAGGTTAGCAGGAGCCAGGCACCCGCTGGCCGCTCGAGGCAATGTATCGTCAGCGAGATTATCTCCTGGCCCAGGGCATCAGCTGATCCTCACCGCTGCTGGCTCAGCGGTTCAGCCTCCTCGGCTCGCGCTGTGGCCACGGGACAGGCGGGCGGGCGGTGTGTCCTGTGTGGCTGGCGTGTGCACGCGTGCTGGGGCCTCAGCAAGACGGGGGAGCGGATGGGGGGGATGGCTTCCCCAGCGTCTGCGGGAGCTTGCACGCCGCCTGGGGGACTCGGGAGGGGGCGTGTGTGGGACTGGGCGGCTCCAGGCCAGGCTGAGAAGGGGCACCTCTGCTAGGCCTGGCCCCTGGGACACCACCCGCCGGGTGGCTGTGGGGTGGCTTGGCATCGCGTGGCCTGACCTCGGGCCCCTCCGTGGGCTTGCTTTTCCGTGAAGAATTTACTGTGACCCGGTGTACCCTGCCACACTGTCCACACACGGGGGCAGCAGAAGGGCGGCTCGCTGAACGTAATGCCTTAGCAAAGGTCGGCTTTTAGGAAAATCCCAACACGGCTGGAGTCCTTCCCGAGAGCCCCGCGGGGCCTTGGTCCGGGCAGATGTGTTTGTTTCCCGAGGGGGCTCCCAGGGCCATCTCGAGTTCCGGCGCGGCCCGCCCCTCCAGCTCCTCCTGCGCCTCCCGAGCCTCGCCCCCCTCCCCAGGTCACTGTCCAGGCCCGCAGGCCGAGCGGGCAGCGCCTTCCCCCACTCACGCAGCCTTTCTCTGCGCTTCCCCAAGGACGGCATGAACTGGGTCTGCAGGAATGTCAACGCGAAGAAGAAGTGACGCCAGAGGGACGGCGGCGCAGGGTGGCGGCTGGACCGTCGAGAGGCGAGGCTGCTGCTTTCCGGCCACGCTTGTCGGCCGCGGCCGGCGGCGGTCAGGACAGTCCCGCACAGTGTAGGAGGCGTCCCCTACAGCAGTAGATTTAGCTGGCCTCTGAGGCTCGATATCGTTTTTCAAATAAAGGAATTATATTATTTCCTCTGCATAATTGAAATAGTATTAAGTGTCTCAGAGCACTCGATTAGAAAATGAGCTCTGGCAAATGAGCGAGAGATTGCACTGCAGCGCAGAGCGTTCCAGGGGGCTTTCTGATTTCAAAAAAAGAGGAAGCCACAGTCCGTGCCGAGTCCATTGATTGTGGGCCCTTCCATGCCTGCCACGGTTCAGCGTCACCAGTGCCCATGGGCGCGTCTCCCCACCCAGGCCAGCCCGCGTGTGCCCGGGAGGCCGGCAGGAGGGCGAGGCGGCAGGGATCACACCACCCACCAGGCGGGCCACTGTCCTGCAAGGAGGCAGGGAGGCAGAGCCCCTTCTCCCAGACAGGCCAGTTCAGAGAAGGCCGACCCAGCCCCCAAGCCAGCCCCACGGGAAAGCGGATTCTCATGACTCTTGACTGCTGTGGCATCTGGAATGTAAGGAGAGGCGGGAGGCTTAATTCCTGAAAAACCGCAAGGTCCTTGAAGAGCGCCGGCCTCAGGGCTCAGGCCAGTGTAGACAGGCTTTCTCCAGCTCAGCAGAGCGCCAACAGCCGGCGCTGCGATTAGCAGCCTACCCCCGGCCGTCCTGTGGAGGGATTTCTAAAGCTCAAAGAGTCCTGGGTCTAAACCGCCACAATAGGCCGCTGGTATCAGATTCTAAAAATAAGCGCGGCTTTCGCGTGAACCTGCTCCACCGCAGAAGGCCAGGCAGATTGATCCCTAAAAGAGATCAATTGGACAGCGCGGGCAGCGGCGGCTGCCTGGGTGCCAGGAGGGCGCGCGGGAGGTGAGGGCGGGCACAGGCCCAGCAGGCGGGGACGTGGGTGCCGGGGGCGTGTGCCCCAGTGCGGGAGGGCAGGGTAGGCGTGGGTGCCGGGAGAGCACGTGGGAGGCCAGGGCCGGCGGGCCCAGGAGGTGGAGGCGTGGGTGCGGGGGTTGGTGTCCACGGCTGCAGGAGGACCAGGACGGGCGGGCCCAGGGCAGGCGTGGGTGCCGAAGCGGGGGACGGGAGGTGGAGGCATGGGTGCCGGGGACGCGTCCACCGGCGCAGGAGGAACAGGGCGGGCGGGCCCAGAGGGCGTGGCTGCCGGGGGCGCGCCGAGGGGAGGCGAGGGTGCGGGGGAGGGGTGCACGGGAGGTGGAGGCGTGGCTGCCGGGAGGGCACGCGGAAGACCAGGGCGGGCGGGCCAGGAGGTGGAGGCGTGGGTGCGGGGGTCGGCGTCCAGTGGGGCAGGAGAGCCAGGGCGGTGCGGGCCCGGGGGGCATAGGTGCCGGGAGGGCGCCAGAGACCAGGGTAGGGAGACCCAGGAGGAGGCGGCGCAGGAGGACCAGGACGGCGGGCCCGGGGACGTGCGTGCCAGGGAGAGCGGGCGAGGGCGGGCGCGGGCCCGGGGAGGTGTGGGTGCCGAGGGGCACGGGAGGTGGAGGCGGGGCGCGGGTGCGCCGGCGCAGGAGGACCAGGACGGGCGGGCCCGGGGGGGCGCAGGCGGGCGCGGGCCCGGGGCGGCGTGGTGCCGGGGACGCGCGCCGCGGCGCCGGAGGACCAGGGCGGGCGGGCCCGGGGAGGCCGGCCCCGGGCCTCCCGGCCGCTCCCGGCACAGCGCCCTCTGCTGCCGGCGGGCGGGAGCGGAGCCGCCCTGCCCCTCCAGCCCGAAGCGCCTCGGCCCGGGAGGCGGGCCCGGGAGGCGCCGGCCGGCCGGCCCGGGCGGGGCTGCCGGCGGCGGGCCGGGCGGCCCCGGGGCCCGACCCAGGGCGCGCCGCCCGCGGAGGGGCTGAGCGAAGCCGGCCGGCCCGACGGCGCGGGCCGCAGCCGCGTGGGAAGCGGGGCTTGCCGGCGAAGCCAGGGCCCCGCCGCGAGCGCCCGCCCGGGAGGGGCTTCCCGCGCGGCGGCGGGTGGCGCCGGCCCCGCCCGGGCCGGACTCTCGCCGAAGCCCGGGCTCCGCGCAGGCAGAAGCCCCGGGCTGCCCCGCCCGCCGGCCCGCCGCGCGCCCGCCCTCGCGCCCCCCCCGCCGGAGAGGCCCTCGGCGCGGCGCGCCCGCCCCGCGTCCGGCGACCGTGCCCGGCGGGGGCGCTCGGGCCAGTGTGGCTCCGGGCCGGCACCCTCGCTCCCTCCGGGCCTCGTCGCCGTGGAAACGCGGCGCCGGCCTGGCCGAGCCGGAGCTCGTGCGCAGCTGAGCCCAGCTGGGGCCGCGCGCCGCGACACCCCCACCTGGCCCTGCCACCCTCCGCCCTGCCCTGCCCTGCTCCCCCTTCCTCCCCACCCCGTCCCCTTGTGCCCCTCCCTCCTCTTCCCTTCCCTCCGCCCTCCCCCTCTCCCCCGCTGCCCCTTCCCGCTCGGCACACATTTCTGCAGTCCCCTCTGGGCTGCCCGGGGGTTTCCCGCCGCTCCGTGCCCGGGGCGGGCCCCTGGCCGAGGCCGGCCCTCTCTGCAGGCCCGAGGGCACCGCGTGGCCTCCAGGGCTGTCCAGCGCTCCGGGAGCCTCCCAGAGTCCGCCTTCCTCTCCCCTCCATCCTCCCTCTTGTTTTTAGCTGCGTCGGGCGTGGGCTTGGGTTCGGGCCCTCCTCGGGTCTTTCTTTCCAAGCCCCTTTGAAAATGATAATCAAAGAAGAGACGTGGTGTTTGGTCACGTGGAAAACGCAATGTATGATTTAGACGCCTGTCAAAAACCGGACACATACACGGAGGGCACGAAGGCGGCCTGGACCGGCGGTGTTCTCAGGCAGGGCGATGCCGGCGCCTGGCCCTCCAGAGGCTGCCCCCAAGGCCTTTCCAGAAGGGTGGAACTAGCACCGCGCCCATGCCACCCACAGCCCTCTACCCGCCCCTCACCCCTCGTGGGGCTCCTGGCATGCCCCCCGGGGAGTGCTGGCCCACCAGCAGCCGAAACAGACTTCTGCCGCAGTTAAGCAGTCGCCTGCCTCAGAACCTGTGAGAGCAGGCAGGACCTGGCACTGGCCCTGAAGGCGCAGGACAATGTGGCCACGCCCTTTCCAGGGGTCCCAGGCCCTCCCCTCACCCATCTGGCCCTGCTCCAGGTGTTGGGTGGCCACTGTCCTCAAAGCAGCACTAGAACAGCCCCGACTGGAAGAAAGGGAAGAGGCCACCAGCAAAGCTGGGACCTGCAGTCAGCCCAGACGTCCTTAAAGCGGGGTGGGGGGTTGAGGGAGAAGCCGGTCTAGAGGCACAGCTGGTCCCAGAGCCCCCTGGAAGGCAGAGCCAAGGCAGGAAGAGGAGGAAGGCCTAGGGTCAGCCGGCGAGGATGCTCCAGTGAACTGGAATTGCAGGTAACAATGGACTGGTTCTTTCTGAGTCGTGGTCTCCCTCTGGCTCAGGCTGCAGTTGCCATCATGGCTCACCACTGCCTCGAGCTCCTGGACTTCAGCGAACTGGATGACAGGTGTGAGCTACCATGCCCCGGTTTTTTTGTTTTTTTGTTTTTTGAGAGATGAGGTCTTGTCCAGGCTGGGTTTTTTTGGTTTTTTTTTTTTTTTTTTTTTTCAGTTGGAGTCTCACTCTGTCACCCAGACTGGAGTGCCATGGCACGCTCCCGGCCACCACAGCCTCGACCTGCTGGGCTCCGGCGATCCTTCCGCCTCAGCCTTCCAAGTAGCCGGAACTACAGGCGTGCGCCACCACGCCCGGCTAATTTTTTTTATTTATTGTAGAGATGAGGTCTTGCCAAATTGCCCGGGTGGATCTCGAACCCACGGGCTCAGGCAATCCACTCACCTCGACCTCCCAAAGTGCTGGGATTACAGGCAGGAGCCACCATGCCCAGACACGAACAGTTTTAATTCAAGTATATGCCATACAATAATCGGGACACCATTATTATACTCAAAAGACACATTGTTTATGTGAAATTACAATTTAACCAGCCATCCTGGCTTTTTGGTTTTGTTTCATAAACCTGGCAACCCTGCCCAGGATCCTGTGTCGTGACGGGACAAGGCAGTACAGTTAAGTAGTGCACCCCTCAGTCGGGCGCTGTGACTCACACCTGTAACCCCAGCACTTCAGGGGGCTGAGGTGAGAGGACTGTCTGAGCCCACAAGTTCAAGACCAGCCTGGGCAACTTGGTGAGACCTTGTCTCTACAAAAAAAAAATTAAATGGGAGTGGTGGCATGTGCCTGTGTTTCCACCTACTTGGAAGGCTGAGGCGGAAGGATCGCCTGAGCCCAGCAGGTCGAGGCTGCGGCGGCCGGGAGCACACCACTGCTCTCCAGCCTGGGTGACAGAGTGACACCCCGACTCCAAAAGAGAAAAGTGCCTCCTGGAGCCAGAGAGACACAGGCTCAATCCCCGCTCCTCTGTACACCAGCTCTCTGATCTTGGGCAAGTCACTCCTGCCTTCCTGTCCCGCCTGCATCTGTGGCAAGGGTCCAGGTGGTGGGAGACTTGCAGAGACCTAGGGCAACACCCAGCACAGAGACAGAACCCTCTGTACCTTGGTTTCCACCGGTGAAGTTGGGTCATCACACCTGGGGAGCTGCATGGTCTGGCAGGCACCGGGTCGCCGGTGGCCATCACGACCACGACCGCTCTGGGGTCCGGGCCCCGGCCCCGCCCACCCCTGCCCTTCTCGGAGTTCTGCAGCCTTCTGCAGGACGGGCAGTCCCTCCCGCAACTGGATCTGCGATTGGGAAAGGTTCCCGCTGGGCTTGGCAAAAACACAGCCTCGCTCAGTCAGGCTGCAGCGGCCTCAGCCTCGCTTCCAACTCAGCCCCCCAAGGGCTGCCCATCCCGTCGTGTCTTTTCCCAACACCACAGAGCACGGAGGAGCCGCCGCCCTGGACGCAGGGCCGAGAGGAGGGGAAGGGAGCATGGGCTCCCACGGGGATCCTGCACACTCAGCCCTGGTGTCAGGCCTGTGTGTGTGTGCATTGTGTGCACATGGGCCTGTGTGTGCGCGTGTCCAGAGCCAGCCACAGACACACATGCGGAGATGCAGCCAGTACCCAGGCCCCCCCCAGCGTCAGGCAGGCCAGGGAAGAGGAGACCGGGAGGCCTGGCTTGGACCAGGTCCTTCCTGGCCCTCTCAGTGACCGTCGCGGGACGTTACTGACCACCGGCGAGGTGCTCGGGGGCGGGAGGGCACCTGCCCTGTCCTCAGGAAGATGGGTCGAGTCAGGGCCCGAACCCAGCCCGAGTGATGGCTGGGCCCAGCTTCCTAGCTGGACCTCGGAGGCTCTGCCCTCAGAAGGGCATCCCGTGGGCCCCCGCAGAGGGCTCTCCTCCAGGGTGGACAGCAGGGGCCCAGGGGCGAACCCCGCTGCTGGAGGTGAGACGAAATACAGGCAGCGAGGCCCGAGGGCAGCCCGGATGCCTGCAGCTGCCCACGGGGGCTGGGTGGCGCCACGCCCAGCCCGTAAGGGAGCGAGGCTCCCCCACGAGAGGCAAAGCCAGTGGCTCAGAGCCACACTGCGTGTGGACCCAAGGGCGGGAGCAGCGGGGAACAGTGTCCCCGAGACGGGCAGTGGGGGCGGGGCGGCCTCAATCCACCCCTTTCCCAGGTCCACAAGGCCCTCCCCAGCGAGCCAGGGCCGGCCAGCCCGCCCTGACAGCACGGGAAGGTGGCGGGGACCCTGGCGGCCTGGGCTCAGCAGACCCTGGGTCGGCCGAAGAGCGAGGAAGGGCGGGCCACAGGGGACACGTGGGCCCTCTCGGCCGAGGACCGGATGGGGGCCCATCCCCGGGCCACTGCCGACCCGCGCGGGAGGGCATGCCCCGGCAGGGACGAGGCCCGCACCAGCTGTGGGCCCCAACGGGTAACCTGGAGCCCAGCACACGCAGCACAGCCACACGCAGCCCTGCCCGTAGCCCCGTGGGACCCCTTTCAGCCTGGCTGTCCACACTCGCCCCCAGCCGGGTCTCCGGCCCTGGGAGCACCTGCCCTGGGTCCCGCCCCCCGGCCTGCTGGCAGAGTCCTCAGAGTTCCGTGGGCCGCGCAAGGATGGCAGTGCCTGAAGCCACTGCAGCCGCAAAGAGAGGAGATGAGGCTGGGGCTGTGAGCCCGTCCTGGGACCAGGGGACCACCGGCCCCATGTCCCCTTAGCCCCCCGCTTCCATGGGGGCTCAGCCGGACCCCTCGCGGCCCCTCACCCGCCCTGAGACCTCCAGGGAGGGAGGAGGCCGAGGGGCGTGTGCAGCCGCAGGCAGCCCTGCCCACCTGTGAGCGGGCACCAAACCCACCCTGACGGCTGTGAGTCCGCCCCGCCCCTGTACCCCGGTGAGTGGGAACCAGCCCCCGCAACCCACGGCCTCTGCTTGACCCATTTTGGATGCAGAAGAGGAGCACACCGTCCCAGAGGGGCCTTTGATGTCCTGTGAGGCACCTTGCGCTGGGGGCGGCCCTGCTCAGCCTCTCACAGCTCTCCTCCCCCGCCGGGGTTTTCTGCTGACTCTGGCCTGGCTGGTCGGCGGGAAGGCGGAGGCCTGACCCAGGCTGAGGCCCAGCTGCCCGCCTGCCTGCTCCTCGCGGGTTCAGGCGGCGTGTCTTCTCCCATCAGACCTCGCACCACCTCCCAGCTGGCCACCTGGACTGCCCGTGCCTCGGCTTCCTGCTTGGTGGCGGCGGAGGCCCTTTCCTGTGGGACCCTCGGGCCAGACCTCTGATCGGACCCCATGCCTGTTTGACGGCCGGCCTGCTCTGGACGGCTCACACCCCGGTGCTCCACACCAGCTCCCTCGCGTGTCCCCCCATCATCCCCCGGTCTCACCTCCCCGCCGGTGCTCACCGCCAGCCCCCCGTGACGGCGCCCTCTTCGCGCTCACCCTCCCTGAGGGCGTGAGCCCGGTCCACCCCCCCAGGAAGACGGCCTGGTACCGCTGCCCCCGGCTCCCTCTGGAACTGCTAGAGCCTTCCAGTGGGGGCATTTGGCACTTACGCATCCATCCGTTCATTCGCTGGTGCATTCATTCATCCTGCAAACAGCTCTTGAGCAGAGGTGAGACCCGGTGCCAGCCTTGCATCCAGGCCCCGCCCCCTCGCCGCCCCCAGCCCTCACCCCTTTCAGCGCCCCGGCCCTGCGTTCCCGCAGCAGCATCACCAGCCCACACTGCGCCCAGGTCCGCTGTCAGGAAGCCCCTTCTCCGTCGCCCGGGCCTCGCCCCCACGTTCCGAGGCTCTGGCCGCCCTCGGCTCACCTGGCCCAGCCACCCCCCACATGAGGACCTCCCGCCCGCCTGCGCCCCGCACCCCGTCCCGCCTGATCCCCTTGTGGTGCTGGCCAATTTCCAGGGCACGGGTGCTTCTCTGTGGCTTGCTGTCCGTCCCTTCCCACAGATGACCAGCTCGAGAGATGGGCAGTGCATCTGTTCTGTTCACTGATGTGTCCCTGACACTGGAGCAGTCTGGCACTAGCAGGCTCATGGGAATTACTTGATGCATCAATGAATGAATGAATGAATGAATGAAACAGGCACCGTGCTAGGCTCTGGAGAAGACCAAAGATGACTGATATTTCCTTTCCTGCAGGGACTCGCAGGCCCGGATGTTGGGCGGAGCCACGCAAAGCCTCCTTGGGAGCCGCAGTGAGTTGAAACCCCCAGCCCGGGGTGGTGGCCTGGGGGTGGTGGGCCACGGGACACCCCTGCCAGGACTAGGCCCCCGCCTGAGGCCAGCTGCCAGAGGGCAGCCAGCCACAGCCTTCGGGGCCTGGGAACACATGGCTTCAGGTGAAACGTTTGCCGGGGGAGCCCGGGCGGCATGTGGCATGGCTGGCAGGACCCTGTTAGGCCGCGAGCCACCGCCCGGAGCCCCCTCCACGGACAGCGCCCGGCGGCGACGCCTCGGCCACCCCAGGCCGCCGGCACAGCCACGCGGCAAGTGGCCTCCTGCCGTTCCTCCAGAAGGACGCGATGCCCGCCCACCCCGACGCTCTGCCCTCAGTTCCACTCTGGACTGCAGCTCGGAGGAGCCACCGGGGCCACCCCCAGCCCCGTCCTGCCGGCGCCCACAGGTCGCCCTTCTCGCCTCCGCGTGGCCCAGGGTGGCTGCTCGGAGAGCCTGGTGCAAGGCGTCGTCCACATGCCCACGCGCTGCCACGGAGGGGACTCGACCCACGGACATGGAGGAAACCGGCCTCCTGTGGAGGAGACAGGCGAGACCCCGGTGCAGACCGCGGGCGAGCGCGCCGTCGAGGGGCTTTCCTCCAGGAGCAGCCCCAGGCCTGCGAAGGCCCCCTCCCTCGGGGGATCCCGCCCCACGGACAGAGGGTGGAGGCCCGAGCTCTGGGTCCACGCGTTCCCTGGAGGAGTCCCACTGTGAGGGGCGTGTGGCAGCTTCGGGCTCTGTCCCTGAAGGGCATGGCTCCAGGGACGGGCGCCTCAGGGTGCGGGTGCCCGGTGGAGTGCTGGGGGAGCAGGGGTTGGTGCCCTTGCCGCCCCTCCTGTCCGCCCCGGCCCCACCGCGAGCCCCGCGACCCTGGCTGTCTTGGCCCCCACTCCGATCCCTTGCCTGAGAAGGTTCTGGAATCTTCGCCACAGCACTTGTGCACAGCATCTAGGGCAGGGGCCGTCCAAGAGGGTCCCAGCGTCACTGTGTCCTTTTCCTGGGTTACGGGGACCACGGTGGCTGGGGACTGGGCCACAGCCCTGCAGGAGGCTCATCCCTGAGGCCAGGTTGGCTGTGGGGTCCGTCCATTCCCCTCCCAGAGGGGCAGCCTGGAGCGGTCGGGGCGGCCTGGACGTGCCTCCTGGCACCCCCAGCAGCTGCAGGGTGCGGGGTGGGGCAGGGGCCACTGGGGCTGGGGGGGGTCCGGGGCTGCTGGGCGGGAGGAGGCCGGCGGGCGGGCACCGGACGCACGGTCGAGCGTGGCCTCAGCCGGGGCCCTGGGTGCCCACCCTGCCCCCACCCCAGGGTGCCTTTGAAGAGCGGAGGGGCTTTGATCAGGCCTGCCTGGCCAGACGCCCGGGAGGGGGTGGAGGGGCCGTGCCCCCACCCTCCTGCTTCCGGGAGTTGCAGGCCCCCACCCCCGCCTCGCAGCTGCTCCCCAGCTGCCGCACTGAGACAGCTGGGAGGGAGGCTGGGGAGCAGTCCAGCTGCTCTGGGCTGGGCGGCAGCGACTTGAAAGAGCTGGGCGCGGTGGGGGCAGAGGAAGCCCCCCGCGGGCCCCCGCACATCTGGGCCACAGGAGCGTCACCCAGCCCTTCCTGGCAAGGGAGGCGTGATGGCCAGGGGGGCGGTGAGGCTGTGGCGGCAAGTGCCTGCACCTGTGGGTGCTGCCAGCCCTCAGCGCCCTGGTTCGAGGGCGGGCAGGCCCCCAGCCCTTTCCTGAGGGGCCCCCGTCCGGGCAGTTCCGGCTCTTCCTGGGTCTCCTCTGCCCCTGGCCCTCTAGGGAGATGGACAGCAGCTGGGCAGCCCAGGCCAGCTGGGCAAGTGGGCACCTCAAGGCCCCATGCCAACTATGGGCAGCGGCCAGTCCCCTCCGGCTGTGACCCCGGGTGAGCTTCAGAGATGGGTCGTGGGGGCTGGAGCCCAGCCCACCCCTGCCGGGGCCTCCCGACCGTCTCAGTGGGCAGCCCGCTCAGTGCGGCTCAGCCGCAAGGACACAGGGCCACGTGGGAAGGACGTGGCCGCTTTCTGTCTCAGCCCCCACACTCACGTCAGGGATGTCCGAGGGCTCTGCCTTGGGAGAAGGGACAGAGTGACAGGAGCAGGTGTGAGCGCAGGCAGGACCTGTTGGGTGGCCCCGCCTCGGCTGTCCCTGCTCCAGCCATGGGCTCCTCCCCCAGCACCAGACAGGTGCGGGAAGCCAGGGAGGCCAGCTGCCCCAGCCACTCCTGGCTTGCTGCCAGACTGGGGAGGTGCCACGAGGCGAGGGCCCACCCAGCCACGTCACGACGTGGCTTTTTCTTTTCCTTTTTTGAGTCGGAGTCTCACTCTGTCGCCCAGAATGGAGTGCAGTGGCCGCTCCTGGCCACCGCAGCCTCCACCCGCTGGGCTCCGGTGATCCTTCCGCCTCAGCCTTCCAAGTAGCTAAACTACAGGCGCGTGCTACCACGCCCGGCTGATTTTTGATTTATTGTAGAGATGAGGTCTCGCTGCCCAGGCGGGTCTCGAACCCGCGGGCTCAGGCAATCCACTCACCTCAGCCTCCCGAAGGCGCGGGATTACAGGCTGAGCCACCGAGCCCGGCTATGACGTGGCTTTCTAAGGGGAGGCGTGACTAGGGGTCTGTGAGGCTCAGGCTGCTGGCATAGGACTCCACCCATGGGCTCCCTACCCAGCCCCAGGCCTCCCGGGGTGGACAGTGTCCAGCCCTGCCGCCCCCCCAGACAAGGGGAAGAGAAAGAGGCAGCAGCAAAGCCCCCTGCGAGTGTGGAGGACGGGAGAGAGGGAGGTAGGGCCAGGCAGCATCTGTCCAGCACCCACGCTCCACACAGAGCTTCAGGCAACCAGAGCCTTCCTAGAGACCCGGCCCTACCACAGACGAGGGCCTTGGTGTCTCTGGGACAAGTAGGACCCAGGCTGACCCTCATGGTAGTGCTTCTCAAACCCAAGGACGCAGCTGGGCACGGCAGCTCACACCTGTAATTGCAGCGTGCTGGGAGGCCACGGTGGAAGGGCAGCCTGAACCTAGGAGTTCAAGACAAGCCTGGGCAACATAACAAGATCCCATCCAGCTCAGTGGGACTGGCCCCGAGAGCGGACCCTCCCAGTCAGCCGCAAGGACGCTGGGCCACGTGGGAAGGACGTGGCCGCTTTCTTCTCAGCCCCTGCTCTCACGTCAGGAACGTCCAAGGGCTCTGACTTGGGAGAAAGGGCTAATTTTTTTTTTAAATACTTGGGGCCAGGCACGGTGGCTCAGCCTGTCATCCCAGCACTTTGGGAGGCCAAGGCGAGTGGATTGCCTGAACCCACGGGTTTGAGACCAGCCCGAACAACTTGGCGAGACCTTGCCTCTACGATAAATCAAAAATTAGCCGGACATGGTGGTGTGTGCCTGTAGTTCTGGCTACTCGGAAGGCCGAGGCGGAAGGATCGCCGGACCCCAGCAGGTCGAGGCTGCGGTGGCCGGGAGCGTGTCACTGCACTTCAGTCTGGGGGACAGCGTGAGACTCCCAACTCAAAAAAAAAAACTTGGACACACCAAGAGTCTCAGCCACTCAGGAGAGTGAGTTCAGCCTGAGCAAGACACAGACTCTAAACCAAAGCCAGCCAAGCTGCAGGACGGGTCAGAAGCAGCAGGACTGAACAAAGGCGATTCCCGGGCTCTCCGCAACTCCCAGCGAGTGTCCGCGCGGCTCAGGAGTCGGCCCTCGGGCGTGCTCCCGACAGGCTCGACTCGGCCCTGGGCAGGCAGGGTGCTCTACACTCGCTGCCCCTCCGCCCACCTCCCCCGGGCCCAAGTCCCAGGTCACCGGAGGTTGGGCCGAGAGGCCCCTCTCCCCATGGGGCCGGGGCCCAGCAAGGCTCGGTTCTGAGAAGTTGGGTCGGCCCTGCCTCGGCCCGGCACAGAGCCTGGCCCGGGGTACGTGCTCAATAAACTTTTGTAAACCCTGCCAGGCTCGCCGCGAGGTGCTTCCCCTTTGTCCGTCCCAGCTCAGAGCACGTCGGCAGGACCTCAAAGGGACGCCAGGGCCCCGGCGGCAGGGGCGGGCCCCGGCAAATATTTGTCGAACAAACCCAAGGCCACGGGAGATGCTGTCAGTGCCCGCTGGCCTGAGGGCCACAGGCCTGGCACACCGGCAGGGAGGGTGGGCGTCTGTGCTCAAACCCTCGCCTGCAGACCCCGGCCCGGGAGCTGGGGCCAGAGCCAGGTGGGAACCACGCCATCGCGTTTATTAGAAGGCTGGATCTCGGCGTGCGCTCTGGTGATTACAGAATGGATCCCTGTACCTTGAGAACAGGAAGTCCAGACTCGCACAAAGCACTGGCCCCAGGAAGCCGCCAGTGAACATCGGGGCCAGGTCTGCCTCGGAAAGCCCCTTCTCCCTGCAACCTGCCCAAGGGCTGTGCTGTGGTTCTTTATTGTATTATTTCTTTTATTTCTCTTTATTATTATTAATATTATTATTATTTGCTTCTGCTGTGGTCACTATCATTGGCAAAGTTCCGTCCCCCTTCCTAGACAGGGGGCTCCCACCGGTGAAGGACTCCAGCGGAGGCTGGAGGTGGCCTCGGACCTCCGTCTGGGAGGACGGGGAGAGGAGGAGGCGGGAGAAATCATTCTTGGCTTAAAAAACTCAAAAACAAAAACGGAAGTCCCGCAATCGACAGGCCACTCCTCACTCCACCAGTGATCAGACTGCCCAGGAGGGGTGGGCTGGCGGGCGCCCGGCCTTCCTCCCGGGGGCGGCGAGAAGGGTGGGACCCCCAGAGCCGCAGGGGAGGCCGAGGCTCCTTCCAGCCGTGGGGGTGCAGAGCAGAGGGAACAGGGGCGACAGCACAGCACCCAACAAGGAGGCACCTTCCACCCCTGGGGCCAGCTCTGTGTCCTGAAGACTCACCACAAAAAAACCAGAGCAAAGCCCAAACGAAAGCAAACCCAAAGGAAAAGACCCGGCCGGAGGGAGGCGGAGGGCCGGGCTCCGGGGCCTCGGGGGTCCGTTAGCTCGTCACGTAATGCTTGGTGGACGGCTGCCCATACACCCTGTAGAAATCCTGGTGGCCGGGCTGCTGGGAGGCGTCAAGCCAGTCTCTGACCGCCAGGCCGGGGAGGGACTGGGGCACGGAGGGCGCGGGCGGGAGCGGGTGAGAGTAATCCTGCGAGGGCACTGTCCAGGGGAAGTGGCCCGAGCGGGGGTAGGGCTGGTGGCCGCCGTGGTTGGCCACGGAAGAACAGTAACAGTTGTCCACGGAGCAGACGAGGATCTTGCGGCCGCTGTACTGGGGCAGCATGGGCTGCTGGGCGGCCGGGCCATTGGGAAACTGCGACGGCGGGAACACGGGGCTCGAGTGCACTGGCTGCGCGCCGCCCGGCAGGGCCACCAGGTGCTGCGTGGAGCTGCAGGGCCCCAGGGGCTGCCCGACTGGCCCTCGCCGCCAGCCGCGCCCGCCGCCCCGTACTGGCCGCCCACGGGGCCCGACGACGCCTCCAGGAAGCCGGCCTCAGGGAAGGCCGCGGAGTGCTTGCGCTTTTCTGCCCCGGAGCTGCTCACGCCGCAGGGGTACAGGGGCACGCTCTGCAGGAAGGGCACCGGCGTGCTGAAGGGGCCTGCGGACAGCGGGCCAGAGTCACGGGCGGTGCCCCGCACGCCCCGGCCGCCTCCGGGGCGGAACCCGCGACAGCCTGGGGACCAGGCCGGGGCATCTCGACACACTCACGCCTCGGGCCGGAGGTCAGGGCCGCCATCCCACTTCACAGCCGAAGAAACGGAGGCCCAGGGAGGCCCTGCGGCCGGCCCCAGCCCCGCGGCCGAAGAGGCAGAGGCAGATGCGAAGGAAAGGCTCCCCCCAGCACGGCGCCTCGGAGAGGGCTCTGGCGCGTGCCCCACCCGGAGAGGGCTCTGGCGCGTGCCCCACCCGGAGAGGGCTCTGGCGCGTGCCCCACCCGGAGGGTGCACCCCATCCTCGGAGGACCCCCTCACCTTCCAGCATTTTCCGCAGCTGCTTCTCCTTCTTGGCCACCTCATTCAGGAAGAGCTTGGAGTTCAGGTGGCCGATCTTAGGGGGAGAGAGGCTGCTGCCCGTGCAGGTCTGGGTCCTGGGGGCAGTGGACGGGGCGTCCGCTGTGAGGAGGTATGACCGTGAGCCCGCCCCACCTCCCGCGTGGGCCTGGCCTCCCGCCTCCCTGGGGTGCCCCCGGGGCTGGGGCCGTGCGCTCACCTGTCCATCAGGATCTTCACAGACTTGGTGTTCTGTGGGGGAAAAGGGTCAGTCAGTGCGAAAGGGGGCGGGGCAGAAACCGCCTGAGGCCACCCTCCCGGTCCAGCCAGCACGTGGCAAGGGCACGGCCACTTCCGGCAGACAAGCACTGAGCGCGAGCCACGGGCGCGGGCCATGGGGAGTGCCGCCTCCCACCCACGACGGCCCCCCAGCTGCCGGGAGGAGGGCCACGGGGAGCGGGCCGCAGGGGGCCTCCGAGAGGGGCTGCACCAGTGCCCGAGGCCCCTCCTCCCGTCACGGGGGCCAGGTGTGCTTCAGAGCTGGGACTGCCGGATTCTGGAAGCACTGCGTGTCATCCCAGCAAGACGCCCTCGCCCACGGGCCGGGGACATCCGTCCGTCAGCGCTTCTGCCCCGGAGAGGCGCGCGAAGACCCCAGCTGCCGACGTCTGTTCAGGCCAACGCCCGCCCCCCTGCCCCCCGTGGGCCGCGAGGCTCTTTTCTGCGTCGGCCGGGCGCTGGGGCGCGGGCGGAGGGTGGACCCTGTACCGCAGGTCCTGCCGGGAGGCCGCGCCCACCTTCATGAAGCCCACGTCCTCCGTCTTGTCGAAGAGCAGCTGCAGCGAGCCCAGCAGCTTCTTGGCCTCCTGCACGCGCTCCCCCAGGTGCAGCGCCTGCGCCGCGTTCTCGCTGCAGAACTTGGCCTGGGCCTTGTCCAGCGCCTCCACCGTCTGGCGCAGGTCGTCGTCCAGCAGCTGGTGCAGCTTCTCGTACTGCAGCCGCACCTCCTCCTTCAGCTGGCTCACCTTCTCCTGTGGGCGGGCGCGCGGGCGCGGTGAGCCGGCACCTCCCCCCAGCCCCAGGCCCCCTGGGTCTGGCTGCTCCCCGAGGACCTGGCTGCTCCTTATGGGCCAGGGTGCTCCCCGTGGGCCAGGGTGCTCCCCGAGGGCCTGGCCACCTCCTGCGCCCTAATACCCAGGGCCTGGGTCTGGCTGCTCCCGGAGGGAGGGCCTGGCTGCCCCCTGTGCCCCAGGCCCCAGTTCCGGCCATTGCCCAAAGACCTGGGTGCTCCCTGAGGGAGGGTCTGGCCGCTCCTCGAGGGCTGGCTGCCCCCTGCACCCTGCACCCCAGGTCCCGGGGCCAGGCGCGAGTCCAGGGCCAGCAGCGCCCCCCGTCCCTGGGCCGCGGCCGGCTCCTCACCTCCACCAGGCGCTTGTCGGACGCCAGCCTGCACAGCTGGCCTTCGAGGTCCCGCTCACGCTCCGCCAGCCGGTCCTGCTGCTTCACCAGCACCTCCTGCGGGCGGGCGGGGCGGCGGGTCAGGGGCGGCGGCCGACCAAGGCGGCCCAACCCAACCCAGGCCCCTGCGGCCCGGCACCCGACCCGCCAGAGCCCAGCGAGGGCGGCCTGAGGAGCATCCACGGGCTGACCACTGGCCTGGCCCCTCCCACCCGGCTGGCCAGGGAAGCGCCCCTGGGGTCCCGCTCTGCCGCCCGGCCGGAGGGCAAGGGCACGCCCACAGCTCCCTGCAGCCTCCACCTCCCCAGCTGGGGCCGTCCCCTGCCTCAGTCGCCCCAAGAGCTGGACTCCAGGTGCGTGCCACCACACCCGGCAAATTTCTAGGATACTCTGTAGAGACGACGTCTTGCTGTGCTGCCCAGGTGGTCTCAAACTTCCGGCCTCATGTGATCCTCCTGCCTCAGCCTCCCAACCGCTGGGACCCGAGGGGTGAGCCGCCACGCCCGGCATGTGCTCTTCTTCCCCCGTCCCCAAGACGCGTCTCCTCTTGGCTGGTCCAGCCCTCCCGCCCCCCTCCCTCACCAGACACACCCCCTCAAGCAGGGTCTCCCCGGGGCGCTCTGACACCCTCGCTGGCTCCCTCCTGTCGAATGCTCTGCCCCTTCCCCCAGGTGGGCTGGGTGCCCCCAACACCCCACACCCCTCAACTCCCTGCACCCGGCCCGGCTGTCTGCCGCCATAGCGCCTCCGCCACCTCTCGTCTCTCCTTCAAGGCCCAGCTTCAGTCCTTGCACCTCCAGGACGCACCCATGCCCCAGCGGCGCTCTGTGCAGGTGGCTCCCTGCCCTGGCCTGAGGCAAGGCTGTCACGCTTTGCCCTCCCTCCCCTAGCCACAGACCACTATTTAGACTTCAGTTCGTTAAAACAAGCAGAGACCAGGCACACAGCTCACGCCTGTCATCCCGACGCTTTGGGAGGCTGAGGCAGGAGGACTGCTTGAGGCCAGGAGTTGGAGACCAGCCTGGCACCACAGTGAGGCTTCATCTCTACGAAAATAAAAAAGTCAGCCAGGCATGGTGGCACATGCCTGTAGTCCCAGCTACCTGGGAGGCTGAGGCGGAAGGCTTGCCTGAGCCTGAGAGGTCGAGGCCACAGAGGGCTGTGAGCATGCTCCTGCACTCTAGCCTGGGCGACAGAGTGAGACCCGACCCAAAATTAAGTAAACACGAGCAAATAAATGAACGGCGTTTAAGCTGGTTTCTCGGCTGGTGCCGACGCCGCAGCCTGACCTGCCCTGGCCGCAGAAAGCTCCCCGGGAGGCGTGGCTCCGGTCGCCTCACAGGCCCCGGCTGCCTGCCCGCAAAACTCGAGGCCTCCCGAGAACGGGGCCCTCCCTTGGACACCACCACGTGACAGCCCCGCCGCACACAAACGACCGGTCGTGCGGCCCCACTGCTAGACGCCCGCCACGATGCCCACCCAGCAAGGAGCGGGCCCTTCCCCCGGGGGTCCTCAGAGAGGCCCTCTGCGTGGCCCCATGGCCACTTCCAGCCACACCGAGACCAGCTGCCACCGACCGCCCCCAAGCTATTTTATGCGCGGGAAAGCCAAGGCCCCATTCGGAGCTGGTGGCCACTCCATCAAGGACCAGGACCCCGGAGGCAGGGGAACCCGGGCACCTCCAGCCTGACCTTTCAGTGACCCTGGACAAGGCCCTGCCCAACGTCCAGGGGTCTGCTGCCATCCCGGGTCAGATTCTGGGGAGGAAGAGAGCTCCCGTGGTCGTCCCATGCAAGCCCACGCCGCACCGGACGCACACACCTGGCCCGCCCTAAGCCCACCTGGTGCACGCGTGCTCACGTGGTCCTCGGCCCCACGCAGGGAGGCCCCGGCAGCGGAGAGGACCTGGCGGGCAGGCTGGGGGCCAGGACGCCGCTCAGGAGCACCGGGCCTCTCCCTCTCGGAGCGGCTGGCCTGTGGTCTTTTCCACTGGCTGCCCAAGGCCAAGGCAGACTCCGGGGCCAGGCCCCACCGCCCAGACACCCCGTGCCCTCCCTGGAGCTCCTCCTCGGCCAGAGTGGCCAGGACCAGATTTAGGCGGGCAAGAGGCAGCCCCGGGGCCTCAAGCACGGGAAGGAGCTGTCCCCACCCAGCCTGCAGATGGGCCCCCCAGGGAGCTCGTGGCGGACCCCTTGGGCGGGGGGCTTGTGGGGACCCCTGCAAGCTGGGGAGTGGGCTGGCCCTTTCCTCAGTCCCCCGGCGATTCCACCCAGCCTGCGGTGTCTCTCCTGGCGTCAGGGTCTGCCTGTCCCAGGCCCGCAGGGTGAGAACCCCACCCAGGCCTGGCGAGGGCGGAGGCCACCGGGGCAGGTGGGTGGGCCTTGGCTCCCTCCTCTGGTGCGGGGGTGAAGCCAGGGCAGGAAGGGGAAGCGGCCGCTGGGGCGCCTGTGGGGGTGCTCATGCGGCCAGCTCTGCCCGCCACCCCGCCCGCCCTCCTGGGCGGAGGGGAACACCCACCAGGCACCTCCCTGCCCAGCTCACCATGGCAGCAGGCCAGGCTCCAGACACTGCAGGTGCTGGAAGGTGGAGCTGGGAGCCAGGCCGGGCCCCCCCGCAGCCTCCCGAACACGCAGCCCCCTGCCTCCCGGCACCGAGGCCACCCTTCCCCGCCACAGGACCCGCAGCCGAGACAGGCTGGGTTCCCACTCGGGCCGGAGCCAGGACTCTCCGAGCGGGGACGGGGTGGGGGCGGGGGGCCACCGCCTGCACCCAGCCCTCAGCGAGACCCAGGCACCTCAGTGTGGGCACCATGGGCGGCCGCCGGCGCCCCCAGCAGTCCCGCCCTGCTGCCAGACCCAGGCCTTCCCGGGCCGGCTCCGTCCGTCCCCGCTGCCCAGACCTGCTGCCCTCCTTCCTGGGGGTCCCGAGCCCCCACCCTGTGAGCCTGTGAGCGCCTGGAGGCCCTCTGGAGCCAGGCTGGCCAGGCCCAGCCGGTGCTGCTGGGGCCCGATGAGACTGGGCAGACGAGTGAGGGTGGGGACCCTGGGCTGCACAAAAGTTAATAAACAGCAACAACAAAGTCCTCACGTTAACCTTGAAGAGACACAAGGGCAGCGAGGCAGGGCCAGGCGCCGGGGCAGAGGCAGGCCTGGGTCCGCGGGAAAAGGCTAGGCCGGCTGCAGCAGCCCGGGGGGGCGGGCGAGGGGCAGGGGGCGAAAGGGGGCACCCCCGCCGGGTCCCGCCAGGCGACTCTCAGGCAGCCCCCCCTCCTCCAGGCTACCCCACCCCAGCCCGCTCCCCGCGCCTCGCCTGGCCACGGCCAAAGGCGACAGGCAGGGCCGGGGCCAAGAGGCAGGCAGGCCGGTGAGGGCTTCCCAGCTGCACCGGACGAGCTTCTGCCAGGCAGGGAGCAGCGCTCAGGACAGCAGAACAAAGAGGCAGAGAGAAAGCCCCTTTGTCTGGGCGTGAATGCCAGGCCGCGGGGAGGCAGGCGTTCCCAGGGCCGCTGGGCCAGCAGGCTTGCCCGCACGCCCGTGCCGGCCGACTGCCCACGCTGCTGCAGGGCCCCGCGGACACCGCCTCGACACCCACTCCGGGCCACCCGCTTCCCCAGGGTGGGGCCCGCCTGGTCCGCTCCCCTGGTGCCCCACCCCCACCAGGGGAGGAGGTCAGTGCCCCCAGCAGGCACGGTCTCATGCCACGCTGTCGCCAAGCAGCACCCACTGGCAGACCGGCCAGGCGGGCAGCACACGCAGGAACACGCGGGCACCGGGTGTCACACCAGCACCTGACCCGGCCACACATGCCCTCCAGACACACACAAGTCAGCCGCGGAGCGGTCAGTCACCTTCTCACAAGCACCCGGCTGAGCTACATAAATGAGTCACGTTTGAGATCTAGGACCCCGGCAGGCAGGCCACCCCCCATCGCAGACAGACCTGACGCACGGCCCCAGCCCAGGAGGCAGAGGACTCAACAGGGCACAGGACAGGCGCAGCAGAGACCCTGACGGCAGGGTTGGGCCCTGCCTGGGGGTCCTCTCAGGATCCAGGGAGGAAGGCCTGCCAGGGTCCCCCGACCTCACACCCCACGGACATGGCTCCCCCAGCCCGAGGTCTTGGGAGTCTGGTCACTGTGGGGGGAGGTGGTGGGCGGGAGGAGCCGGGATGCCCACCCTGAGACGGACTCGTGGGTGGAGACCCAGGATCCCCTCCGGCACCGGTACCGACACCGTGAGCCCCAAACTCGCCAAGCAGCGGGCTCCCCTCCCCAGGGCTCGCCCCCTCCCAACGCTGAGCCTCCAGTGTGAAGGGACGGGCCTGACAGCGCCTCCAGCCCGACCTGGGGCCCAGGGACGGCAGAAGCCCAACCCCAGCAGAAGCCCCGAACATGCACACGCACCCTCACACCTGCCGCCTCACGCAAGGCCTTATGGGTTCTCCGTGTCAAGGTAAACCCCTGAACCCAGGGGCTAGGAAGGCTCTGACAAGCCTGAGCCCACCTGGCTGTCCTGGTCTTGGGACCTCGGCGCCCCCACTGCCCTCAGGAGAGCATGTTCAGGGTCTAGGCACATCCCCGAAAGGTCTCTCGGGGCACCCAGCGGGCATCCGGGCCTCAGGGCAGCGTGGCCGAGGCACTGGCCCCAGCCCAAGGCGGCGGGATGCACAGGTCTGACTCTGCGGGTCCCCCTGCAGCCTCCAAGCTAGGTGGCGGCTCTGTCCTAGACCAGGACCCCTGCACACCTGCAGGGCCAGGAAGTGTGCGAGGGTGGGACCCCAAGGAGGGTGCCTATCTCCAGTGGTGGGCAGAGCCTAGATCTCAAGGCAGGCGCCAGGGCTCTGTGTTCCTGCCCCACACCTGAGTTGTGTGGACCCTGCATGGCCCCCGAGGCCTTAGGACAGGCTTCCACTGGAAGGGAACCAAGGAGAGGCCCGCCCGGCCCATGGCCCTCCCGGCGGACCCCTCCTCTCCCACGACCCGAACCCTGACTCCTGTGCAACCCATACTTGACCCCGGGCTGCGTCCAACCCCAGTGCTGCGGGTGCCAGAGAGTGAGGCTGGGGTGGGAACTTGGAGGAAGATGGGACGCAGACACCGCAGCACAGAGCCACACATCAAGCCCTGACGCGACCTGCGCCCTCCAAGCCGCCACACCAGGTGCAAACACACACACACACACACACCCACAGAGGTGTCGGCAGAGTTCAGGGCCTGCCTCCACGTGGCCAGGAGTCTGGAGACAGGGCCTGCGGGTAAGCCTGGGGCCTGCACATGCCGCCACCCACCGTGCCCGGCCCCCGCCTCGCAGGCAGGGACAGGTGCACCTGAGGGCCGGAAGCTGGGCCCACAGACGCTCAGAGGCACGACGCATGCCCAAAGCCGGCCGGCACCCAGTGGGCGTGAGGGCGCGTCTCCCCACCCCACCAGAAACCATCCCTCAGTGGCTAACGCAGCACCAGTGCCAGGTGCAGCCGCAGGCCTCTCTGGTCCCAGCCCCCCTCCTCCCACCCCCCACTCTCTACCACCAGCCCTGGGGCAGAGACTCGCCCGCCCTGCATTTTCCCCAGCCGCCCCCCAGCCCTGCCATCTTTATTCGGGGCATCCCCAGTCCTAGGGCAAGTGTGGGCTGTGCCCACCCTGAGCCAGGTGGAGGCCCTGGGGGCGGAGGACGACTCGGGCCTCTCAGTTCCCCCTCAGGCCTTTCCTAGCCCTCACAGGCGGCCGATTTCTCCACCCCCCACTTCCTTTAAGAAACCAGAGGCCTATCCTGGCACAGAACCCCGGAGCTGCCCATCCGACGGGAAACTAATTACACAGCAAATTGTATCTGCCATCCGCCTCGGCCGCCGGCCTCCTGCCTTTTGTTGGTTGCATGTGTCTGCGTGTTAATTGCTAAACAGTGACTCACTCCGACCGGTCCCACACACAGGAAACCGCCATCTCCCACTGTGCTCTGCTCAGGGCGCCCCGGACCCCAGCTCCCCCCGGGCCCCGTCCACAGACACTCGGGGCCCCAGCAGAGCCCGGCCTGGCCCCCACGGCCTCACACCCGGCCCACCCAGGGGCTGCCGAGAGGGCTCAGCCCTGTCTCCGGCCAAGTCCTCCCTTCTGGTGTGACTCAGCCCCGAAAGCCTGGGGCCGGGGAGGGACCTGGGAGGAGCCCCCCACGGAGGGGGAGCAGAAGTATTGCCTCCTCCCGCTCCAAAACCAGGCCCAGAGGCCCGAGGGCGGCTGCAGGGTGCGCACCCTGGGAGGGCCGGTCCCCTGGCACCCAGGCCGCCCGTGGGAGCCAGCTGCCTGGAGCCAGATCTCGCAGCGGCTCAACCTCAAAGCCACAGGATTCTCTTCCGTCTTCCACTTCCCCTCCCCAGACGCGGGAGGGCCGCGAGGGCCGGGCCAGGCGGAGGAGAGGGCTGGGGCAGGGGGCACAGGCTTCAGGGTCTGATGGCACTGACACACGGGCGCGCAGGGGGCCTGCTCCGGGACGATCCAGAGAGACGCGGCGCCCTGCTCCCTCCCGAGCGCCGCGCACCCCACGTGCTTCCAGCAGCGCCCAGAACGAGCGGGGCTGCTTTGTTGACGTCGCACGGGCCGGCACCGGGGCCCAGTCGGCGCAGCCGGGACGCTCGTTACGTAAACAGCAGCTGGAGCGGCAGGACGGGGTCCCCGCCGGGCGACCCACAGCCGCCAGCCCGCGAGGGCGCCGGCCAAACGCGAAAGCGACGCCCCAGCGGTCCGACAGGCCCAGCCGCGGCCTGCAGAGGCCGCCCACGAGGGGCCCGGGAGGACAGGTGCGGGAGGGACGGCGCGGCGCGCGCGACGCTCTCCCCGGGCCGAGGCTCCGGGGCGGCCGGCAGAGCGCGGAGGCCCGGGCGGCGTGGCCGGCGGCCGCCGGGCGCGACAGGGTCCCGGGCGGGGCGGGCGGGCGGGGGCCGGGCCGGGCGCGCGCGGTACTTGCCCGGATCTCGCTCCGGCGGATCTCCACGTCGCACACCGAGTGTCCCTGGTGCGCGCCGCTGTAGTAGCAGCAGAACTGGCACACGGCCACCTGCTCGGCCTCGCAGTGGTAGAGGCGGTAGGCGTTGTGCTGCGGGCAGCTCCAGGCCCGCACGTCGTCCGCCTCCACCAGGAGGTGCCCGCGGGCGGTGGAGGGCTGCTGCAGGTGCGTCTGCACGTGGGACTGGCAGCAGGGCGCCTCGCAGCGCAGGCAGACCTTCTGCGCGGGCAGCGGGGGGCCGCGGCGGCAGAACACGCAGTGCAGCGCCGCGGGCGGCCGCTCCACGTGCAGCGCGTTGAACTTCTCCACGATGTTGGCGAGCTTCAGGTTCTTCTCCAGGCCCGGCTTCTGGTTGTAGGCCTGGTTGCACTCGGGGCAGCGCACCAGGCCGCTGTCCTTGGCCCACGCCTCGCCGATGCAGCCGCGGCAGAAGTTGTGCTTGCACGGCAGCTGCACGGGCTCCACGAAGACGTGCAGGCAGATGGGGCAGATGAGCTCCTCCTCGAAGCAGTTCTTCCAGTTCTCCGCCATGGCGGCTGCGGGCGCGGGCCGGGCAGGCCGCCCCGCGCCCCGCCGGCCGCGCCCGTCCTCAGGCGCCGGCGTCCGCCGCGCGCCGCCCCCCCGCGGGGGCCGCCCGGGTCCCCGCGCCGCGCGCGGTCGGCCGCGCCGCCTCCTGCTCCCGGGCGCCTGGCGGGGGGCGGCGGGCTGCGGCGGGGCCGCGGCTCCAGCCCGGGGAGGCGCTCCGGGCTCCAAATTCCATAGACCAGGCCGCGGCCCGCGCGGCTAGGGCAGGGGCCCGCCGCGGCCTGCGCCGGGCCCCGCGGCTGGCATGGGCGCGCCCGGCGGCCGGGCCCGGGGCCGGGCGCTTCCTCCCGCGGCGGCGGCGGCGGCGGCGGGGCCCTGCCCGCGGCTCCGCGCCTCCCGCGCCCGGGCCGGGGTCCGAGGGCCGGGGGCCCCGCCGCGCTGCTCGGCCCGGGCGCGCCGGGCCGGGGGCTCCGCTAGACGCGGGCGCGCCGCGCTCCGCGAGCCGGCGGTCCCCGGGCCGAGGCGCGGGCGTCCCCGGGCGGGCCGACTCCGGGGCGCGGCGCAGGGGCGCTCATCCAGCTGGACCCGGCCTGGCCCGCCGCCCTGCCCTGCGCCCCCCCAGCGGCAGCGGACGGGAGGCGAGGCGCGGCGAGGGCCCCGGGGAAGGAGGGCCCAGCCCGCGGCGTCCCGGCCCGGCCCCTGCGGAGGGACCGCGGCGAGTCCCCGCTCCGAGCCCCGCTCCGTGTCCGCGCGGGCGGCGCCGCGGCTCTGCCGGGAAACAAGGATTGATCAAACTGGAAAGGAATTTTCTCAACTGCTGGTGAACGGGAGGCTCGGCCCGGCCCTCCCGCCCCTCCCCCGCCTCCCCCCGCCCCGCCCCTCCCCCCTCTTTTCTTCTCGGCCGGGCTCGGCCCGGGGCTCGCTGCGGCGGGGCCTGCTCAGCGCCCGGCCATCTTGGCGCCCGCGGGCCGGGCGCTCGGGGTCCCGCGGGCCCGCCCCGCCCCCGCCCGCGCCTCCCGGTGGCTTCTGTCCCGCGGGGAGGGCCGGCGGCCTCCGACAGCTCCGGGGAGCGCGGGGGCGGAAGCGCCGAGTCCCGATTTCTCTCCACCTCTGCGCCGCCCACCCTGGTCGCTTCCAAAAGAGAGAAAAGCGGGAGGGTTGGAGGAAGTCGGCGGAAGGGCGAGCGGCCGCAGCCCCGGCTGCCAGGCTCGCTCCGCGCCAGGCCACGGCTCCGCGGGGAGGAGGGGCGCCCCGGGCAGGGTCGCCGCGGGCGGGGGCTCCCGGCGGGGGCCCGCGGGAGGGGAGGGGGCTCCGGGCAGCGTCCCCGCGGGAAGGGCGCACTCCGGGCAGGGCCTCCGCGGCGGCCTCGGAGCGCTGTCCTCCGATCAAAAGGCGGAGGCGTAGAACCCCCAGCACTCGTCACAGCCACCCTCAGCCATCTTGCACGCGTTATTATTATTTCAGGAATAATCCGTTTAATAAAAATAGCTGCGCCTCGGGCCCCCTCCCCCGCGTTCCCCGCCCCCTTTTAATAATAGTCTCGATCATAAAAATGACCAGCAGCCCGGGCGGTCCGTGGCTGCCTTTTCCTGCCCCGGCCCGTTCGGGTTCCAGCCTCCTCCCTCGGGCAGAGGGGAGGGTGCGCGCGGGGCGAGGGTCCGCGCCGGGCTGGGGCTGCGCGCCGGGCCGGGGGGCGCGCGCCGGGGCGGGGGGCGCGCGCCGGGCTGCGGTGCGCACGGGGCCGGGGTGCGCGCCGGGCGCGCCCCCGCCGCCGCCTACGCCGGGCGGGAAGCGCGCTCGGGTCGCGGCCGCTGTGCCCGAGGGCGGGGGCGGGCGGGGGCGGCGGGGGCGGGCGGGCCTGGGGTCCCGCGGCCCAGCCAGACCCGGCTCGGGGCTCGCAGCCGCGGGCGCACAAAGGGCGGGGCAGAGCTGGGCCGGCAGGGCGGGGCGCGGGCGGACCGGGGCTGCGGGATCCGGGCCGCCGGGCTGGGCAGGCAGGGCAGCCGAGTGTGCCCGCGTCGGGAAGGGGCGGGGGCGGGGGCGGCGGGGAGCAAGCGACAGCGGCCCTCGAACCCGCGCCCGCGGGCCCGGCCCACCCGGCGCGCGGAACCCAAGGGCGGGCGCGGGGGCGGGGCGCCGCCTCCGGAAGCGCCGTCACGGCAGCGGAGGCCGCGGCCCCGCCCCGCGCGGTCTGGGGCGGGCTGCTCGGAGGCGGCGCCTGCCATTGGTCCCCGCGACGCGGGCACCACCCCTTTGGGGCGGGGCAGCCGCGGGCGTCCCACGTGACCTTCGCTGACTCCGTAAGTGAATCGAACCCTGGGCGGGCGGGGCTTTCCGCTCTTAAAAGGGCGATGATGCTCCTGCGTAGCGGGGCCCTGCACCCTCTTCCGCGGCCCCTTCTCCGGGGGAGGCGACGCAGGCTTGTCAGCGTCTGCTCGGCTGTCTCGTGGACCTGAGCCGGGACCCCGGTGTCCCCATTACTTTTACCCCGTCCCTGGCGCTTAGGACCACCAAGCAGGGTGGGAAGGCCAGCTCAAAGACCGAAGTGATCTGCCGACGTCAGCTGGTCAGTCGGTGCTTAGACAGCAAGGCCGGAAGTGCCAGGCATCTCTCTGGGCCCTGGGGATTTCCTGGAAAACGTGCACATTTTTGAAAAGTGCAAATAGAGGGCAACCCCTTCGGGTCTCCTCCCACTGTGGGAGCTTTTCTGTCCTCTCAATAAATCCTGCTTTGAAAAATAATAATAAAAAGGTAAATAAAAGTGCAAATAGATGCAGGGTGATTTCTATGATCCGGAATAAGAGGCTCATGCTAAGGCCCTCCAAAGCAGAGACCTTTGAGCCGAGACCCGAATGCGCAGGAGCGGTCGGCTCGTGGCAGCTCTGGAGTGTCATCTGGTCAGAAGGAGGAACCGGCGCAGAGGAACGGGGCGGGCCGGTTAGGGGCGGAAAGAGGCTGTGAGTCCGGGAAGAAAGGCGGGCGGGGGCCTGAGCTCCGAACATGCCAGCGCTGCGCGTTGTCTTCCGTATCATGTGTCCAGGGACACTGTGCTATCTCTGTTTTCCCTCTGTCCTCCCAAAACGTTCCGAAATGATTCCTAGGATTTGGGCCTCAACAGGAAGCTGGGTGGTGGTGCCACTTACTGAGAAGGGGGAGTTGAGGAGGGTTCCCTCGGGGCAGGGGGACTTTCTGAGCGACGTTTGAGTTGGCTCACGCCGGAAGGAAGTGCTGGCAGGGTGTTGGGGCGCAGGCTCGGCGGGGAGGTCAGCGCTGGAGCTGCAGACTTCGGGGCCATCAGAGATGATGTTCTCAGCGGCGGAACTGAGGCCCCAGCCCCGTGGGCCCCTGACCCCTGGAGACGCAGCCTGTCTTCAGTGCTGTGCACGCCTCCACGGGGGAGGCCCGCTGGACAGCGAATGCACACACCAGCATCTGAGTGGACAGGGAGGTGGCCTCCGCGCCCTCACCCTCCGTTCTGTGCTCGCAAGACAGAGCAAACGAGGAGGGTCCGGCTGGGAGCAGGGGAAGGGCCTTTTGGGGCCTCCCGGGGAGCAAGTCTGTCTAAGTTGCTTGACACTTTTGGCCTTTCTCGGAGGCCTCCCTTGGCCGGGGTGACATCATTCGTGATATCGTTTGGATGGTTGTGTGCTCCAGCTCTGACGCTGAAATGTGGTGTCGTCCCCCCCCCCCCCCGCACTGGAGGCGGGGCCTGGTGGGAGGTGACGGGGTCGCGGGGCGGTCCGCACGAGCGGCCTGGTGTGTCCAGGAGGCCACACTCCAGTCCTCCCACGGGACTTGCCTCCCCGCACTGCCTTCCGCCATGAGTGGAGGCTTCCTAAAGTCCCCCCAGAAGCCCAGCAGATGCCCACGCAGAACCGGGGGCCTAGGCAGTCCTTTTCCCTTGTAAGTTACCCGGCCTTGGGATCTCTCCATCGCCCCGCCGAGTGGGCTGACACCGGCACTCGTCACGCCCTAACCGCAGCGGGGTCCAGCGTCCGTCTCAGGGACATGGGCAGTCTGCGGGCTTGCTCCTGGCTCCTCGCCCGCCTGCCCTGGGCTCTCGGCTCCCCCGAGGCCTTGGGACGCTCCCAGGCCCCCTCGGCTCCAGCCCCTTCCTCATGCTGCACTCGCCGCAGACATGTCTCTGCACACGAGCCCCCTGTCCTGGCACCGCGAACTCAGCACCTCGAATCCAGCGTCCTTGGAGCCAGGCTTCCCCCTCCACATTCCCACTGTTCCTCTTCTGCTCCGTCTCTGCCAGGGACCCCTCAGTCACTTAGCTATCACCCAGCCCAGTGTCAGGGAGACAGCCCCTGTCCCTCACCCCCACCGCCATCCCGTCAGTCGAATGTCCCGGTCCTCTAGGTCAGTGGTCCCCATTTTCTGGCACTAGGACGGCATTGTCGAGAACCGTTTTCCCACCGACGGCGGGCTCTGGGGCGGATTACCAGGCACTCGATTCTCATGACGAGCAGCAGCTGAGACTCCTTGCACACGCTGCCCACAATGGGGTTCACGCTCCCATGAGACTCAAATGCCGCTGCTGACCTGTCAGCAGCGCCGGCCGCTTACCTGCTGTGCAGCCGTTCCTCACAGGTCACGGCGGCCTGGGGCTTGGGGACCCCTGCTCTGGGGCCCACCCTGAAGCCTCTCTCCCATCATCCGCTTGTCCCCAGATGCTCACCTGCTGTCTTCACGGAGCATAATGAGCGTCGCAAACTCAGCGGGCCCCCAAACGACACCAACTTCTGTGCCCTCCTGGACCTGCTGCGCTCCCATTGCTACTTTTCAGTGGGCATCCAAGCCAACACGCCGGCAAACGTTGGTCACTGGTGATTTTACTTTATTTATTTATTTTATTTTTTGTTACTCAGTTTTTGTCTGCAATCCAACTAGACGTGGAAGGGAATAAGGAAAGTATGGAACCCAAAGAATTGGAGCGGGAGCACAAAGATTATAGGGATAGTGCGAGCAAATGGGATGGGGGGTGCTCTCCTGGGCTACAGAAGGAACGTGTGGTAGTTTGAGATCAAACAAGTGAGATTTCTTAGAGTTGTCCACAGTCAGCAACGGGGATCTTCTTGCTGGTCCTGCCCTTCTTGCACCCGAAGCCCTCCGCGGCTTGCACAACACTCCTGCCCTCTCTCACCTCGCCGAAAACCACACGCTTGCCATCCAACGGTTCAGTCTTAGTAGGCAGACGAGAAACCGGGAACCATTTGTGCTGGGTCCGGAGTTTGCCATGGACAAGATGCCGGGACCTCTATGCTTCACGATGAAGTTCTCATCATCCCATTTGTCCCCCCGGAGAGCATCTTTTTTTTTTTTTTGAGTTGGAGTCTCACTCTGTCGCCCAGACTGGAGTGCAGTGGCCGCTCCCGGTCACGGCAGCCTCGACCCGCTGGGCTCTGGCGATCCTTCCGCCTCAGCCTTCCGGGTAGCCGGAACTACAGGCGCGCGCTACCACGCCCGGCTCATTTTTTTATTCTATTGCAGAGATGAGGTCTCACCTGCCCAGGCAGGTCTCGAACCCACGGGCTCGGCCAATCCACTCACCTCAGCCTCCCAAAGCGCGGGATTACAGGCTGAGCCACTGAGCCCGGCTACGGAGAGCATCTTGAAGCATACAGGTCCCGGCATCTTGTCCACGGCAAGTGCTGGCTCCAACACAAACGGTTCCGTTTTCCGTCTGCACCACGAAGACTTCGTGATCACGGTCGACCTGTGGACACAGCGCCCTTATGGTGTGTAAAGTCACCACCCTGGCACACAAACCCTGGAATAATGCTGTGAAAGCAGGAACCCTTATAACCGAACCCTTTCTCTCCGGCGCGCGGAGCATGAAGGCCTTCTGCTGTCTTGGAACTTTGTCTGCAGACAGCTGGAAGGAGACGTGACCCAGGGGTTCGCCGGCAACAGCGATGTCGGAGACTACGGTGGGGTTGACCGTGGCTGATCGGAAAAGGCTCAAGGTGGCAACTTCTGCAAAGCCAGTTATTTTGTTTTATGTATCCACATAGTCGTTTTCCTGCTTGCCCTATCTACCATGTGACTTTTTTGTTTTTAGATGGGGTCTCACTATATTGCCCAGTCTGGCCTCGAGTTCCTGGGCTCAAGCGATCCTCCCACCTTGGCCTCCTGAGTATCTGGGACTACAGGTGTGAGCCACCACACCTGGCTTTGACTCCTTAACCTCTCCATGACTTGCTTGCATTACTTCCGTAGGCCTTAGCTGGTTTGCCTGTTTCCACCCTTACCCCCTGGAGTAAATCCTCAGCCTGGGAGCCAAGGTGACCTTTTATAAGCCAGCCAGGCGCAGTGGCTCACGCTGTCACCCCAGCACTTTGGGAGGCGGAGGCGAGAGCCTTGCCTGAGCTCAGGGGTTCGAGACCAGCCCGGGCAACTTGGCAAGACCTCATCTCTACAATAAATAAAAACATCAGCCAGGCATGGTGGTGCACACCTGTGGTTCCAGCTACTTGGAAGGCTGAGGCGGAAGGATCACCTGAGCCCAGCAGGTGGAGGCTGTGGTGACTGCAAGTGTGCCCCTGCACTCCAGCCTGCGTGACGGAGTGAGAGTCCGGCTCCAAAGATAAAATAAAAGCCAGCCGGGTGCAGTGTCTCACACCTGTAATCTCAGCCCTTTGGGAGTCTGAGGCGGGAGGTCTGCTTGAACCCAGGAGTTCAAGACCAGCCTACGCAACACAGTGAGATCTCATCTCACAGAAAAGAAAAAAACTTACCAGCTGCTCAGGAGGATGAGGTGGGAGGACTGTCTGAGCCCAGCAGGTCGAGGTTGTGGCGAGCTGTGACTGTGCCAGCCTGGACGACGGAGTGAGACTCCAACTCAAAAAAAAAAAGGAATTCTTCCAACGGTTTCTCAATTCAACCAGAACAGAAGTGGAGGTTTTTCTTTTTTTAATGAGTCGGAGTCTCACTCCGTCACCCAGGCTGGCGTGCAGTGGCACACTCACGTCCACCCCAGCGTCAACCTCTGGGCTCCAGCAATCCTTCCGCCTCAGCTTTCCAAGTAGCCGGAACTACAGGTGTGCACTACCACACCTGGCTAATTTTTTGATTTATTGCAGAGCCGAGGTCTCGCCAAGTTGCCCGGGCTGGTCTTGAACCCGTGGGCTCAGGCCATCCACTCGCTGCGGCCTCCCAAAGTGCTGGGATGACAGGCTGAGCCACCGAGGCCGGCCAAGAGTGGAGGCTTTCAACGGCCTCCGAGGCCCCACACACTCGGGGCTCCTTCCCCACCCCCTCCTCTCATCTGCCCCTGTCACCCGGGTTGCCTCAAAAGATGCCCATTGTGCCCAACTCCTCTTCCCCGGGAACCCCCTGCTTCCTGTCGCCAAGATCCCGATGCAGGTGCCACCCGTGCTGCCAGCCTTCCTGCTGCTCGGTTCACGGACGTGCCCACTGCCCCGTCCACCTGTTCTCGAGCCCGTCCCAAGCGCTCTGTGACCTGCCCTGGAGAAGTCCTCTCTCCCCCGCCGCTGGGACGTGAGCTCGAGGAAGGAGGGCGCTGTTTCCAGGCGCGGTCCTCGGTGCCTAGAATGGGACTAGCACCCAGTCGGTGCTCAGCCAAGGGTGCCGGTCAGTGAACGGGCGCCTGCTCTCCGCCCCGACCCAGGCCTCCCGCTCGCCTCCGTCCAGGCTGCCAGGCTCACCGTTCTGCTCCCGGCGCCCAGCGGCGGCCCCGAACGGACACCTTGCTGCCTGACGCCCGCGCGCCAGACCACGGCTGAGCTCTGCCACGCCCAAGGCACGTCCCGAGGCTGCCGTCCTTGTTCTGCCTGGCTGGAGGGCTTGTCCAGTGCCTTCCACTTTGGCCTAGATGTCCCTTCTTCCAGGGAGCCTTCTTCGACCTCCAGGCACCTCCCCTGGCGTGGCCCACAAACGAAGGTTCACACTAACCGAGCAGTGGCCCCGCGCGGGACGTCTGGTGTGTCCTCTCCCACTTGTGAGAGCTCCGAGGCGAGTTTCCCGGCAGATGCAGAAACGGAGGCACAGGCCACTTGCCTGTCTAAGCCTCCCAGAGGGTGGAGCTGGGCAGAGGCCGCGTATGCTCCCCTCGGACAGGTCTGGCCTGCCCGTGTCCCCGCTCCAGTGTGCCCCCCTGCCCCGGGAGCTTCAGGAGCGCCAGACAGCGCTGGCACGGGCTGGGGGAGGGCGGCGGGTGCCCCTGCCAGGCCGCGATGCCACCCAGCCGGCTTGGTGTCCCGCAGAGGATGCCGGCCCCGCGCTTTCCGCAGTCTCCAGGCCCTGATGGGGGGAGGTGGGCCTGGGGGCACGGGTCTCTGGCCCAGGAGGGCGCCTCCTCGCCTCCCTCGCACCACGTGCCGGGAACCACGGCGCGGCGGCGGTTGGGGAGGGCTGGGGAAGGGGGCCCGGGAGCCCCACTGTGTCCCACGCAAGGGCCCACGGCCGCTGCCTCCCGCCAAAGTCTGCCCTGCCCTGCCGTCCCAGACGCATTTCTGCCGCCTCCTAACCCTAACCCTAACCCTAACCCTAACCCTAACCCTAACCCTAACCCTAACCCTAACCCTAACCCTAACCCTAACCCTTCTCCCCGGCCCCTGCCCCTGCCCACTCCTCTGCGCCCGGCGGCCCCAACCCGCAGCCCGCGCCCCGCTAGGCCCTGGGTCCCCCGAGGAGGCACGGCAGGAGGCAGTGCGGGGGGGGGGGAGGAGGCAAAGGCCGGGAGGACGCGTCCCCCGCCCCCGCCCCACCGCCGCCTCCTTCCAGAAGCACCCCGGCCCGGCCTCCAGAGTGCCCTCGGCACGGGCCCTGGCCGTTCCACATGCTCAGGGGCAGGAGGGGTCCTTCTGGGCTGGGCAGCTGAGGAGGGGGAGGCACACGCCCAGCCCGTCTCTGGGGCAGAAGGGGAAGGGCGTGACCCCCGGGGTGTCACTTGGCTTTGGAGCGTCCCCGCCCTTGTCCTGGCCACCCAGGGCACCTGCCCCAACTCCAGGGGCCAGCCGCTCGCGGGGTGCGGTGAGAGGTCGCAGGGAGGGAGGGGCACTGGCCCCCTCTCAGGGAAGGTCTCAGGACTCAAGGGAGGCCGGAGCCCCCGCCGAGGCGGACAGGCCTCTTTCGGCTTCGACGGCCCGGGTCCTCCACCCCCAGCCCCCAGCAGGAGCCCCGCCCCGCGGACCGGGAGCGAGGGCCCCGTCCCTGCCCAGGACAGAACCCCGGCCCCGCAGGGCGGGGGACATGCGGAGGGCCAGGGCGCGCTGCGAGCCCTGCCTGCCGGACCCCTTTCCCCAGGCCCATCCCTCTTCACCCCCACACCCAGGCCCCGGAAGGCAGGAGCTGGAGGGTCCAGGGAAGACACACCTGCTCCTTGCCCAGCCTGGGCCCAGCTCGGCTGGTAGGAAGGGTGGGCTGGCCTGTCACCCAGCAGGTGCCCGTTCCGAGTCCCCTCCATCCGCCCGCAGGAGGGCGTGGAGAGGCCTTCCTCCCGGTCGGGGCCTCTCTTCCCACAGGGAAAGGGGCTTGCTCAGAGGGCAGGACGGGAAGGAGGTGGCAGAAGGTGTCTCCACCCACCGCCATCTCCCGACTGCTCCTGGCTCCTGCCCTGACCGCATGGGAACTCGAGGCCGATGGGCAGAGCTGTCCCTGTTGTGGCTTTTATTTTTTTAAGAGACGAGGTCTCACCAAGGTGCCCAGGCTTGTCTTGAACCCACAGGCTCAGGCAATCCTCTCGCCTCGGCCTCTCAAAGGGCCGGGATTCCACGCAGGGGTCATCAGGCCTGGCCTCCCTGCAGTGGCTCCCGCGGGACGGAACGGCCGCCACTGCAGTCCCCCCACCCTGTCACCTCGGGCCCGACGGTGGTCCTGAGACCTCTGTCCTGGGCTTCCAAGTAGCCGCGTCCCCCCACCAGGGCCTGGCTTCCCGCTCCCGCTCCAGGAACGAGCACGCAGCCCGGCACTTCTGCAAATATGTTTAATGCACTTAGATTACACAGGGGGAGGGACGAGAGGGAACAACGTCTACGTGAGTCACCAAAATCCTTACAAAGCCCCAGGCCGGCTCAGCCCGGCACGCGTGAAAAATAATATAAAATCTTACAAAAGCCTGCTTGGGCGGCGGCAGGGACGCATACAAAAGGAAGGTCTCCTCGGGGCTCCTGCCTTGTGCCAGGACCCGGTGCCCACTTGGCACGGGGTCCCGGAGGCCAGAGACGGAGACCGGATTAAAGAAAGGGTTCAGGAGGCTGCGTGGGCGGCCCCACGGGGGCGCGCCTTCCGCCTTCCTCCCTGCCAGCCTCGCAGGCGGAGCCCAGCCCCAGACCCTGTGTCCGTGTCTGCACCCTCTGGCCCTTCTTGGCACTGCCCTGGAGAAAGGGGAGTCGGGGGAAGAGGCGCTGGCCTCCCAGCCAGACCCGGGCCTCGCGTGGGCCTGCACGCCCCGCTGCCAGGAGGCCGAGGCCTGGCCCTGGCAGAGCGGGGCGAGACTTGGAGTGCCTGCAGTGGAGGCAGTGAGGGAGGGAGGCCCCTGGCCTCCATTGGGGAGGCCAGGCTCCCGCAGAGCTGTGGGTGCCAAGGTGGGGTGCGCCCATAAGCGCCCCGTGCGTGGGAGCCAGGCCAGCGTGGGACGCTGAGCCTCGTGAGGGTCTCTCGCTGGACAACCATCCTCGGAGACCCCTGCGCCCCCGAGCCTGTGGGGGTGTGACACAGGCCTGGCTTTGGCAGGACCCTGGGCGGCTGTGAGGTGCCAGACGCGGGGCCGGGAGGGGGCCCAGGCTCCAGACCTGCAGCCCCGCCCCAAGAGCAGGGTCACCATGCCAGCACAAACGCCCACAGGTCCTTGAAGTTGGAGAGAGCTGCTGACCAGGCACGCCCCATCCTGACAACAGCGCCAGCTCAGGAAGCGCCCCCACGGACGGAGGCAGGGTGCTCTGCAGCAGGGAGGGGCGGGGCAGATGGGGGCACAGCTGCCCATGACCTGCGTGAGGCACACCCCCGAGAAGGGGTGCCTGGTGGCCCAGGCCAGTCAGGTCCTGTTTCAAAGTCTTCCGGGCAGAAGGCACAGCTGCGGTGACATCAGGTCCAGAGAGGCCAGTGCTGGCTGGAGGGGTCTGGGGCCGTCTCCTGGATACTCCAGGCCCATGTCCTGGCGCTCCGGCTTGACGGGGCTCGCCAGGGCCCGGGTGTGTGGGGAGCCAGGCCCGGCGGCCCCGTGGACACCCAGATCCCGGAGAGCCTGGCCCGCACCCTCTGAGCCCCGGAGGCGGCTCTCGCCAACGGGGTCCTGGCCCCAGGGGCCTCCTGCAGGTCTCCGGGTGCCTGCCTGTGGTGGAGGCGGGCGAGGGCCGTGAGGAGCCCTGCCTGGCCCGGACAGACCGGACGACGGGCTCGCGGCAGCAGGCAGGGCACGGGGGGCGAGGAGACAGGCTGACAGGCCAGGCTGGGAGCAGCCCAGAGGACCCGGGTCCTGGCCCAGAGAGAGGATGGCTTCCGAAGGGTGCGAGGTCGGCAGCGGGGGCCGAGGGGCCAAGGACCGTGAGGCCAGGACGCAGGCCGAGAGGGTGATGCCGCGGGTGGGCGGGGCAGACGGCAGGGCTGGCAGTCGGGGGAACCGGACGCCGCGCAACTGGCATTTTGGTTCCCAGAGCCAGTCCCTCCGTGGAGGTCAGAGGCCAGGGAGGAAGGGCCAGGCAGGTCGCAGAGCTGGAGGCCCGGGGCCCGGCTGGAGGGACCGGGCCTCGGCCGGGGGCCCCATGTCGTGAGGCCTCTGTGGCCAGTTCACGCAGAAAATGGCGGCACCCGCCTCACCCGGGCTCATGGCAGCTGGGGGTTTCCGCGCCCCGTCCAGGCTCTGCAGGGCCAGCTGGGGAGAAAGGCCCCGCATGTGCAGCCTGTGTGACCGGGCTGGTGGGTGGATGCCAGCCCCTCTGGCGGCGGCGCAGGGGAGACTGCCCCAGGCCCTGTCTGAGAACGCGAAGATGCATCTGGGAATAAAGTTCTGCTTAAGAAATATTATGTACACGGCTTCTGGACACCTCTGCAGAGCCGAGATGAACCACCATCTGGTTTCTACACAATAAAATAAGGAAGGAGAAGACCCAGCATGGCAGGGAGCTGTTCCACGGGTAGGCGCTTGCCTGGCAAAGGCGCCGCATGCGGCGTCCATCGTGGCTCTCACGTCCCTCCTGCGGGGCTGGTGGCAGGGTGGGGGCAGCGAGACTGGCCTCCCCCGGGGCACATCCGGGGCTGCAAGTCCAGCCACATGCTGGCATCTCTGGGCAGCAGGCAGGGGCTGCACGAGCGGCCAGTGCCGGGCTCAGGGCTGGTGGGGCGGCCCGTGCGGGGGGGCGGGCGTGGGGGCTGTGCCCCTCGTCCTTGTCCTCAAACGGGCGGAGGCCCGACGCGGAGTCCTGGGGGAGCCGGCTCCCTGGCCCGAGGCCCCGGGCTAGTGCAGCGGGCTGTCGAACACCACGTCAGGCAGGATGGACACCTTCAGCTTCTTCTCGGGCCAGCTGTACTCCTTAGGGAGCTTGAACTGCCAGGCAAGCACAGCCCCGGGCGCCGAGTGAGCGGAGCTGCCGCCCCAGGGGCTGTGGGGACGCCCAGCCGGCCTGGAGGCCCTGCCCCGCCGACCCTGGGCCGGGGGAGGCGGGCCAGGCCGCTGGAGCTGGAGCCTCCCCTCGCCTGGCCACAACCACCAGGGCGCCTGGCCACAACCACCAGGGCGGGAGGCTGTTCCGGTCCTCCTGCTCGGACCTCCCTCCCCTCCCGCCTGGTCCTGCCCTGGCCACAAGCACGCCAGGAATCTGCTCCCTGAGGCCCAGGGCTGGAGGACGGGCGGCTGGATGCTCTGGGGAGGGCTTGCGGTCTCCCCTGCCAGGAAGGACCCTCTGGTTTGGCCCCAGAGTCAGACGGCGCATGTGGCCGCAGCGGGGGCACGGGGCGGGGCGGCTCGAGGGTCGCCTGGGCAAGAGACCCCTCAGGCTCATTCTCACAGCTGCCAGGGTTCTCACCCCAGAGGCCCGGCCCACCCTGGAATCGCTGACTCGGGGTTTTGTTTCTCCCATTCTCCTGGGAGCTCACGGTCAGGGAGAGGGGAGGCTGACCATCCCGTTCCCTCTGTATGCCAGGGCCTTGCACGCGGCCTGGCAAACAGCTGGGACTCAACAGAGGCTCCCTGACTCGGACTGACGCTGCAGCTCACAAACCCAGGGCCTGTCTTCGTGACTCCTGGCGCCCAGGGCCAGGTGGAAGTCAGGGCCGGGCGGGAGAGAGAGCAGCTCTGCCTGCCGGCTGGGCCTGGGCCGACAGCCTTCCCACCTCCACCGGGCACTGTCCAGAGCGGCATGTGGGGCAGGGCGTGGGGGCAGTCTCTGGACAGAAGCGCAAAAGAGAAAAAGTCATTTTCGATGACCTACTTTCCTGCGCTCCCCCGGCTGCCGTCCCCTCCCGCCCCCTCCGCGCCACAGCTCGGAGCAGCCTGGCGCAGCGCCATGCCGGCAACAAGGCCTCGCCGGAAGTGCTTCTGGGCAGCTGGCTCCGGTCGGCCTGAATGGGGAGCTGGGCCTGGCGGGTGGCTGGCTGGCACAGACGGGCCTGATGGCCCTGGAATGTGTAAGCGAGCTGAGGCATCACGCTGTGCCCCAGAGGGCAGAGAGGACGTGGCTCTACTGGGGCGACTTCTGGGGTTCCTGTCACCGCCCAGGGCCCCTCCTCAGCCTGCCTGGCACCAGAGGCCTCTGTCCTGGCAGAGGACAGGCCCCGAGCCCTGGCCCTGCCCGCCCGGCCGCGCTCCGGCTGGAGAGCCTGGCTGGGGGCAAGCTCCCCCCATAACATTTCCGAGCAGACGGGGTGAGAGGAGGGTCCGGCCCATAGCCAGGGGAGGGCCAGGCGCTCTCCGGAAGCTGGCCAGCTTGCTCGCGTCCACAGCCACGGCATGGGGCAGGAAGACTCAGCCCTGCTGCTGCGTGGTTAGCGGGAGGTCGGGGGAGGGAAGGGACTTTCCAGGGTGAGGCAAGTCCCGCAGATGAGGGTTCGGGAACAAGGAAGAAAAACAAGGGATTACGGTGCCTCCTGCACCCCACCAGGCCACAGCCCCGTGAGTCAGGCTGGAAGGGCGCCCAGGGGAGGGCTACGGCAGAGGAGGGTGGCCCCTGGGCGGCTGGGGCGGGAGCTGGAGTCCTCGATGCCCGCCAGAACCCCAGGGAATGTTCCCTGGCAGCAGCCCGGAGTTCTCAGGCTTGGCACCGAGGACGGCTTGCTGGGTGTCTTTACGAGGGCGGAGGGTCATGGGGCCAGCAGGGAAGCGAGGCCATCTGGTGTCTTGGGGGCCTCCTCGCTGGCCTATCCTCGCAACTCCGGGGGAGCCCGTAAGCAGGCACACACTCACGCACAGCCCTCACACGTGCACACAGGCTCGGAGGCTGGACCCGCCCCCAGGGAGAGCCCCAGGCTTACTTCCTCGGGAGAGGTCAGATCTTCTAGGTCCTCCAACATCTTCTCTACAAACTCTTCGGTCAACAGAATCTGCGAAGAAGCCACAGGCCGGCTTTTACTTTTCTAGACACAGTCTTTTTGCCAACGGCCGGCTCTGGGCCCACCTTCCGGCCATGGAGGGGGTGAGCGTACGGTCTGCTCAGGACAGAGGAGGCTGCAGGCCAGCCGGCCCACCTCCCACACACCTCCACACCCCGGTGCTCCCCACCGGCCTGCACATCAGGCTTCTGGCAGAGGAGGGCTGGACGGGGCCGGTGGGAAGAGGAGGCTGTCTGGAGGCCGGCAGTGCTAGCTCTGGGGGAGAGGAGGGTTGGCGGGGACCCGCTGGGGCCCTGCATGCTGCCAGGCGACGGGCCGGCAGAGACGTGGGCGCAGGGGCTGATGCCGCCATCCCCCGGGACGTGTTCCTGTCCTCCCCCAGCGTGGTGGGAAAGGAATCTGTGTGGATTTGGAACAGAAGCCCCGCCTGGAGTCTGGAAACGCCAGAAGGTTCATCCAAGAATGCAGACTGCGGACCAGCGACTCTCATTTCAAGACGAGACAGGGACTCCAGGCCCCACCTCCGTCCACGGCCCACGTCCTCTTAGGCTGGGAGCTCCCAAGGACCTGTCTGCGGTATCTGCTCAGCCAAGGGCTGTTTGCAGACTTCCCAAGGGGCCACCTGTGTGGCCACCCGAGGTCACCTGCGAGGCCATCTGGGGGGTCGCCTGAGGGGTCACCCGAGAGACTTCTCCTTAAGGTTGCTTCTCACCTGACACTGCGCCACCTCTCTCTGATGACGGGACAGGCTGGCCCCCGTGTGGCTGGCACCCCACCTCCTGCAGCCCCTAAGAGGCCCATGGGCACTGAGGGCCTCCACAGTCACGCCGTCCCCAAGCTGGCAGGCCTCTCCCCACGCCCCTGGCGGGTTGTTCTGCCAAGCCCCATCAGGCCCGCCCGTGACGTCTGGGCTCTACAGTCAGCACCTCCAATTCCACTTCTGAACGCTGCACTCCCGCCCCCGAACACGCATTCATTGACCCACAGCCCCAGGACCCACGCCTTCCCTCGGCTGACAGGAGCCAGAAGACCTCCCTGTCCCAGGCCCAACCCCACAGGCGGGAGCTCGGGCCCCATCACGCCTCTGCTCTAGGGGCCCAGGCACGAGTGGGGCAGAATCTGCTTAGAGACGGGAGGCGCCCGGTGCTTCCTCCACGGCCCCAAGTGGGCCTGGCTGGTCTCCGCACAGACACGGCCACGCCTGGCCGTGCACGTGTCCCCTCCCGGCGCCCAGGCCTCCCTCTGCCTCCTCTCCTACCCGGGGGCACCCTGCCCCCCAGAAGCCCTGCATTGCCCCACCGGCTGTCACCAGACAGCTCGAGTGGCGCCCACACCCTACTTTCAGGGCGCGCTGCCATCTCTGCAAGACCCATGACGTCGCCAGGGCGCCCAGGGCCGGCTCCCAACCCACAGCCACGCAGAGGGAGGCGGCGGCCAGCGCCGAGGGTTGCAGGGGCTGAGGTCGCCCGGCACGACTCCTGCGAGCCTGTCTCTGAGGAAAGGTAACACGGCCCGGCCAGAAGCGGCCCCAAGCTGGGGTCTCTGCCCAAGGCCCGGATGCAGCGTGGAGACAGGGTGCGGCGTGGTGGTTTTGGGGGCACAGCCCCCCAGCAGTGCTGTCTGTGTGGGGCTTATTTTGAGCTCCGCTGGGGGAAGGGGCAGCAAGACCCATAATGAGGACAAGCCCAGGCAGCCCCTCCGTCTTCTCTCGTGATCTGCCAGAGCTGCGGGAAGCTCCGCGCTGTTTAGAGAACGAGGGGGGAAGTCAGACGCGAGATCCACAGGATACTACGGGCGACATTCGCTGCGAGGAAACACAACAGACGGCCACAGCTCCAGGCACCTCCTCTGCCTTCCTCTGGGAGTTAAACCCTAGAAGCCCGGGTGGGACAAACAGGCTCTGTTCTTGGTGGGAACGCTCACAGATCTTATCGACGGGACACCGGAGAGGGATGGGCAGAGGGCGCTCCCTGGCTCGCCCTTGCGGACTGTGGGAAAGGCCACCCGCTCTGGGCTGGCGTTCCTGAAGCTCCCAGGTCCCCAGGGAACCGTGGCTGTCACTGCATCCAAGCATGTCACGACAAAGTGACAGGCACAGCGGCCAATAGCAGGAGCCGCACCGCCCCTGAGAGCTCAACAGTGCCATTTCTGCGGGGGAGGGGACTGCCATCCCCCTCTGCAAATGAGCAGGCTCAACAGCGCGGGTGGTGGAAGACGGCCTCGCCGCCCCGTGCTGGAAGGCCGCGTGCCCCGACGGGGAGGCGCAGAGGGCCATGGGCAGGGCCCTAGCCCTAGAGAGCCAGCAACCCCACCCGGCCAGCCTCACGCTTCCCAGCACCTGCTCAGAGCCGCAGGCCTGCAGCGGCATCAAACCAGACCGGCCGACTGGAAGGAGGGGCAAACGGCACCCAGGGATGGCACCTGGCTGGGTGGGGGCAAAGCCCCGCCGGCTGGGGAGCACACACGCGGCCTTGCGGCCCAGGAAGTGCAGTGGCAGCATTCCCTGGTCTCTGCACTCACCAAGAGCCAGGCTCAGAACACTCACGCTTGAGCAAACAGCCCCGGGGGAGGGCCCCCAGTGAGGGAGGAAGACCCCAGCCAGCCAGACAGGGGCAAGCCAGGTGTGGCTCCACCATCAGACGGGCTGACCTGTCCCCAATCCTTGGCAAGGAGGGGCCTGGAGTCCAGGCCAGCCTTTCTCCAGGGGCTCACAGCAGGTGCCTTGTTGGTGGTAGGGAGGCTTGTCGACAGCCTCCCAAGTTCCAGAAAAGGAACCCGAAAAGCCACCTTCGTCAACGCCCGGCTCCCCTGGTGACACCGGCGCCCTGTCCAGCCTTGTCCTTGCTCCGTGCCGACATGCCGTTCCTGCTGCCCAAGGAGCCTGGCTTGCTTTCCCTCCCTTTCCTTCTCTCAGGGAAGGAAGTGTGTTGTTTACAGCAATGGAGCCTGCCAGGGAGCTGCCCTGGCACCCAAGTGGCCGAGGAGGGCAGGGCCGGAAGCAGTCCTGCTGCCCATCCTCCCGCCGATCCACAGGCCACACAAAGGCCACAAACGGGCTGCAGGGTGGCGCGCGGGCAGGGGGTGTGGGGGCCCAGCCGCTTCCTGTGCTCCATGGGCAGTGAAAGGTGAGTTCTGGCGGCCAGAGCCAGCCCGACTCCTCTGCCCAGGCAGCGGGCCGAGGGAGCATCACCATCCCCCACTCAGGGAGGGCACCGCCCAGGCACAGTCGTCATGTTCCCTGGACACTGGGTCAGGAGAGCCGAGCAAGGCCTCTGGGGGGAGCAGGCATGGCCAGGCCCCTGGTGGGCAGGACGGGCACGAGGGTGCTGCCCACAGGGCGGAGGGAGCGGGAGAGCCAGGCTGGCAGGAGAGCCCGGTCGGGGCAGCAGGGCCCACCTGGCCAGCTGCTGGCATCCTTCAGGCCAAGGCTCCTGCCGGGGCTGGCAGGGAGGGGCTGCCCCAGGCCACCTGGGTGAGCCACAGACGCCGCCCAGCTGAGAAAGCACCGCAGGACCCAAAGCAACACCCTCGTGTGTGGTGGCCGTGCCCCCAGGTGACCTCTGGGCTGGGACTCCCCGCTTCAAACCACCCCGGCTGGGACGGCTCCCCTGGAGGCTGACAGACCCACAGGGACAGGCTGGGGAGGGAGGCAGGGAAGCCTCCCTGGGAATGGTGGGGACGCCAACAGGCCCCCGGAGCCCACAGGCCTGACGGTCTCAATGGGCTGGTGGGCAAGGCCCTGGCGGTCCTGGGCAAGAGACGGGCCGGTGTGGGTGGGGCAAGGAGGCCAGTCAGGGCCACTCCGCAGGCCCAGAGCGGCTGGTCCCGACCTTCCATCTCTACCCCCAGGTGCCGCTGCTGTGCCTTCCTCCAGAAGACAGCAGCCAGGCCAGCAGCCAGGACAGGTATCAGGGCTGGGAGTCAGGCTCCTGAGGCTTGAAGGTGACTGTGGGGAGGGCCGCGCAGGCCTCTGTCCTGTGGCGGGCGGGTCTGCCACATGCAGCTGGCTCTCCCTCCCACCCCCCACTGGCCGCACAGGCCCCCAAGGGTGACCCGAGTCCAAGGCCAGCCTCCAGGAGGCCCCGCTGGTGCCCAGGGAGGCGGTGAGGCCCCACACACCAAGGAGCCAGGCTCCCACCCGTGGAGCGGCCTAGCCGGCAGGCAGGACCCTGGGGAGGGGCTGGCGGAGCGCTGGCGGGCGGGCCTTGGCTCCTGCCGAGAATCCAGCGGGAAGGGTCAAGGGGTTTCCCAGGGCTCCTAGAAGGGCCTGAGAAACCCCCTGGCGACCAGGGTGGGTGTGCAGCGAGGGGGGCCTCTGCGAGCCGTGGCAGGCCGCACTAATGAGCCCACGACACAGGCCTCTGACGACGCCTCCCAGCCCAGCAGCGCACTCAGCGCCAGGCCAGTGCCCGTTCCCACCACTCCGTTCCCAGGGCAACAGCCTGTGGAGAGGCCCTGCTGGCCGCCTCGGGGCACAGTGCTCCGGCTCGCCAGGGACTGGCAGGGCGGTGGGGGCAGGACAGGGTCCAGAGCTGGGGGGGCCGAGGGGCAGCCTGATGTCTGCTGGGTACCCTGGGGCTGGGGCCCCGAGCTGCTGGGAAGACTTGGTGGTACTGCCCATCAGCGATGTGGCACATGACAGCAGGATTTCTTCCCGAGTCTGGGGAGGCCCCAGGTCCTGCCCCCAGGGAAACAAGTTTGAGCCTCCAGCACACACGCACACACACACACACACACACACACACAACCTGTGGGCACGCTGCCATCTATGGGGATGACGGCCTGTGGCCCGCAGGGGCAGAAGCCTCCTGACAGAGGCTCCCCTTCCTGGCCCCACAGTGGCTGGGGGCACCAGGGACGGCTGGGCAGGCAGGGAGGTGCCACTCACTTGTGCTGGGCTAATTTCAAATATTACACTTAAGAACTTTTGCTACAGTGACTACCATTACCACATGGACAGAAATCTAACACTACCAATCTAACACTAAAATGTATTTGTGCCAGGCTCGGTGGCTCAGTCTGTAATCCCAGCGCTTTGGGAGGCCGAGGTGAGTAGATTGCCTGAGCCCGCGGGTTCGAGACCCACCTGGGCAACTTGGTGAGACCTCATCTCTACAATAAATCAAAAAAATTAGCCGGGCATGGTAGCGCGTGCCTGTAGTTCCAGCTACTTGGAAGGCTGAGGCGGAAGGATCGCCAGAGCCCAGCAGGTCGAGGCTGCGGTGGCCGGGAGTGGCCACTGCGCTCCAGTCTGGGTGAAACTCTGACTCAAAAAAAAAAAAAAAAAAAAAAAGTATTTGTAACCTTATGGTTCAAAGTAACTTTGTCATGAAACAATGTAATCACAATAGCAGAACGGGAAGGTAATTTGTGGGACAGAATCGCCCTCAAGCACCCACTGCCCTCTCCTGTGGCTTGGCCTGGGGACTGTGGCTGGTGTCCTTTGTCTGCTGTTTGTTTCAACTAAGGGTTAGGGTTTTGGGGGTGGTGAGGACCCAGCCTGAAGGAGAAGAGATTCTGTGTGGGAGCATACGTACACGCACGCACGCACGCACACACACACCCCAGCATCGACACTCCGCAGACCAGCCCACAAGAGGCGCCCTTCCCTCCCCTGAGACCCTGCAGCCCTTGGTGGGTCATGCGGACCATGACAGGCACGGCCACCTTCTGGGCGCCAACACCCTCCTTTCCTTAATGCTCCTGAGGGAAGGCCAAGGGTTCACTCCACCCCCACCCCGACAGGCAAACAGCAGCCAAACAAGGACGCGTCCCCCATGCGCTTCCCCCACGGAGGGAAGGGGCTATGGCTCCTGGGCCCAGCACCCCACTCGGCTGGCTCCGAAGCCCGTCCCGGCCGGAAGAGCCGAGGAGGGACAGTGAGCTCGGGGCGGGCCAGCAGGTCGCTGCTCACACAGCCGGGTTTCCAGGGGGGACAGGAGAGCCATCGAGGCCTCCCCAGCCCAGGGGTGGGAGCCACTGTGGGGACGCAGTGGGAAAAGTGGCCTCCTACACCCTCCTGCCTGGCTCCCCCCTTCTTGCCCCTCGGTTTACCCAGCGTGCAGAACACCTTATGTCCCCCCCACCTGGACTTCCACAGGAAACCACCTGATGGCTGGCGCCCAGGGTCTGTGACTTGCGTCTCGGGTGACGGGGAGGCCGACGCGCCCCTGTCCGGGAGGTCAGCAGCGTCCCCTCCCTGTCTACACACGGCCCAGCCCTGACCCGGGGCTGTCACGACGGGACTGGGGAGGGGAGCGCAGGAGCCCAGGCGAGGGCAGGGCCGGGAGAGAGGTGGGGAAGAAGCAGCATCCTCACTTGCAGCCAGGGTCCGTGAGCCGCATAGGGGTGCTCCTCGGTGGCAAAGGCGCCTTCCACTCCCGTAGACACAAACGTGATGGCCATGTCACCCGTGATGCTTTTATACGTAAAGTGCCGTCCATGCAGGAGCCTGCCCCTGGGGTGGGAACACAAGACAGTGAGGGATCAGGCAGGGGTCCAGCCAAGCCCCGACGCCCCTGTCTGCGCGGGGACTGCGCCCAGCGTGCCGTCTCGCACCCTCAAAGCGCAGCGTCTCGCACAAGATCCCCGGGTCCATCCCTCCAAAGAGCTCAGAGCTCAGAGGCTGCAGAGGCGGCGGAAGCCTGCCCCCACATGCTGGGGGAAACCGAGACCAGAGAGGGAAATGACCAAGTGCCCAAGGTCATGGCCCGAGGGAGAGGAGGACACAGCCTCACGGTGGGGTGGAAGCGGCTCTGGGGCGATGGCATGGCGCCGCCACAGGGGGCAACTCATGGGACCTAGGGCAGAAGCTCGCACCTGCTCCCAGGCTATCCCAAAGACCACAAGCACATCTTACAGAACCCGCCGAAGACACGCAGGTGGCTGGGGGCGCCACAAGAGGGGACCGCGCACCCAGTCTAGAGGAGCACCCGCGAAGGACACGCGGGGTGGCTGAAGCCCACCCTCCCTGGCCTGGAGTCATCCTGGCCGGGGCACAGCTGGCCTGGCGGGCCTCGTGGGGCCTGCTCATCCCGCGCACGCTGTCCTGTCCTCAGTGCCCAGGGCTGGTCGCCGGCAAGCACGCCCCCCCGGCTCCGAGCGCAGTGGGGAGGGTCCCTGTGCCAGCCGCCTTCCCTGCACTGCTCTAAGCTCAGCGACCTGGACGCCTCCCTGGCCAGCAGAGCGAGGCTGGGCCCCACAGGACCTGGGGAGGGCGACCCCAGATTCAGCCCCACAGCCTCCCAAGCAGAGAGCTGAGTTCGGGAGCCGGGGACCAGTCGAGGGACACAGCGAGGGCCCCAGTCCCTCAAGGAGCCTGCCAGCCGGGCCCCTGGGAGTCGCATTTCGCGTGGGGGCAGAGGCACCCGCGCCCTGGCCAACTGGCACAACACAGGGCCTTCCTGACGGAGCAGACGCGGTCTGATCTCTGGACACGGCGCTCCCAGCACCGCGCCTGCGGGTTCTGACTCGCACCTGCGGAGAGGGGGCTGTCACGGCGTGCCAGGCCGGAGTCGGCTCTGGCCACGGCTGCTCTTGGCTAGAGGAGCTGCAAGAGGGCCCCTCCACCCACAGACGCGGTGCCGCCCGGCTCCCGGCCGGCCAGGATGAGGTCGCTCCTCCCCAGCACATGGCTGTGGGTCTGCGCCCCACGGCCCAGCGGGTGCCGGGGCTGAGGCGGCCGGGGCTCACCTGAGGCAGAGAGGGATGAGGGCCCCCGACTCCTGGTTGAACTTGAGGTGCACGCTCTCAAGCTGCCGCGTGCGGATCAGCTCGTGGGGGACGAGGGCTGTGGAGCCGTCACTCTCCAGGCTGTCCTTGCGGCTCCTGCGGGGGGCACGTGTCAGCGCCCGGACGCGCGCAGGCGTGTGGCGCGAGGGGCGTGGGGGGCCAGGCCGGGCTCCTGAGTGGCGCGACAGGCAGCGATGAAGGCAGCGTGGGTTGGTGCACGCCGCCGCGCCATCCTCCTCCCGTGGGCCTCGAGGACCGGCTGTTCCTCGCCGTGTCCCGCCAGGCGGGCGCTGCCACGGCATCCTCTTCGCGGATAAGGAGCCGGGGCCAGAGGGGCTGAGCACTGGGCCAGGCTGCCCAGCCGAGGGCGTGGGTGGGGTAGGGATCGGCCTCAAGCGGGTCTGGCTCCGTAAAGCCCGCGTCACTGTCTTAGGATCCCCTCATGTCCCCGAGACACAGCTCCAGGGGCCCCGTCCCCCGAGGGGGCACACCCTGCCCGTGGCCAAGAGCTGCCCTGACAATCACATCCTTCCTCTGACCAGATGACGTCACACTCTGCTGAGGGTCGAAGCTAGGCTTCCAGGAACCAGCGGCGTGGCTGAGCAGCAGAACTGGGCCCCACCTGCTGGGCCTCGAGGCCCCAGGAGTCCAGAGCAGACACCCGACTGTGGCCCTGGCCACATGGCGGTCCCCACTGCCTCGTGCTCCCTCCTGCCACCCCTCACAGCTGGATCCTGGCCTGTCACATTCTAAGATTAGCTTTCAGTTCGGCCGCCTGCACTGACAACCTTGGCTGGAAATCAGAGGTACTCACTGGTCCCATTCAAAGGGCCGGATGCCGGTTTGGGCCGTGAGTCCCAGAGTGATTCCCCGGTGTCCACCAACATGCTGAGGACCAGCTCTGGTTGTCTGCATTCAAGCGGCAGGCGGGAGCAGCCGGGACGAACGCCAGACACGCAAGGGCGGGCCTAAGCTGTGCACGTCCGGGGCCTGCACACCGGGCCCGGCAGCCAGCGTGTCACCTCAGCAGGCAGGGCGCCTCCCAGGGAGGGTGAGGGTCAGGAGACATAAGATGGAGGATGACACGGACGACGAGGCCCTGCAGGGTGGTGGTGTCGAAATGCACCCCATAGGCCGGGAGTGGTGGCTCACGCCTAGAATTCTAGCACTTTGAGAGGCCAAGGTGAGAGGATGGCCTGAGCTCACGGGTTCGAGGCCAGCCCGGGCAACCTCATCTCTACAATAAATCAAAAAATTAGCCGGGCAGGGTGGCATGTGCCTGCAGTTCCAGCTACTCGGAAGGTGGAGGTGGAAGGATGGCCTGAGCCCAGCAGGTCGAGGCAGCGGTGGCCCTGAGACTGCCATGGCACTCCAGTCAGGTGACAAAGTGAGACTCCAACTCAAAAGAAAAACAAAAAAGAAATGCGCCAGGCAGGGGACTCTCCCCACCAGCTGGTCTCCCTGTGAGGGTCCACCCCTGGATCTGACCGTACCTTCAGGAAGCAGTCCCTTCCTCTGGTTTCCCAAAGCCAACTCCGAACCCGCCGTGGCCCCGGCTCCCCTTGGCAAGCCCTGCCACCAGTTCTGGGAAGGAGGCGGTGCTGCGGCCAAGAAGGTCCTGGTGTTACAAGGCTGGAAGGAAACCTGGGGGGTTGCTGGACCTACCTCTTTCCCTCACAGAAGTGGGCCAGACCCACGGCCAAGGCCACGGGGCAGGTCTGTGTCGGGCCAGGGTGGGAGCCTCGGGCTCCCGACCCTCTCCTGCCTCCCAAGGGTGCAGTGGTGACACAGGTGCCCGGGGCCCCGCAAGCAGAACTCGGGAGGCAGCCGCCAGACGCGCCAGGCCCGGGCTGTATCCACAGGCCCACTTATCCTTACGGCAGGCACAGGCAGGCTCTGGCTGGCCTGCCTTCCGCAGATAAGGAAACTGAGGCACAGAGAGGTGAGAGGACAGGCCTGGGCCTCGGAGCGAGCGGATGTGGAAGAACCAGGGTGACACTCAGTCACCCCCACGAGTTCCCACACCCAGATGAGCCTGAGACCAGGGAAGAATGCCGATGGATGGCGGGGGTGGGGCGCGGGTGGCAAAGCCAAGCCAGCAGCACACAGGGCGAGGGACGCTCCGGCGGGAGGGAAAACACATGGTTTGCGAGTCAGCCGCCGTCCCCCTGGTAACTGCCACAGCACCCGCCGAGGAGGACGTCAACCTCAACTGCAAGGGCTTGAAGGAGACGGAGAGGAATGTCCTCATCTGTAGAATTAACCGGACAGGTGCCCACATTCACGCTTCCCACCCCCTTCACCATCGAAAACGTGCTTCAGTCTTCTAAGAGAACACACTCGCCAAACCCCAGCTGCGCAGTCCTGGAATCCTGGACTTCCGGCGGCTGCAGTGATGGAACCACAGCCACCCCCACACGCAGGAGCCCGACTTTTTGCTGATTTGCTTTTTCTGGACCTCAGTACAGCAGCATGAATTATTTGCGTGGGCCGGGTGAAGTATTAAATCTGCAGCCGACACAGGTTTGCAGTGTTTTGCATGGGTGTCAGCTTAATCTGAGTCGTAAAAAATAAGTAGTGAGCTCGGCAGTGTGGCCTAGTTTTTCAGCCGGGCTGTTTTCTCTGAGTTCCCGGCGGAGAAGCGGGCAGGGTGTGGGGGCCAGAAGGGAGGGGGCCCCAGGGAGGCATGACCCGCACCCACTGGGACCTGCCAGGGCCATGGGGCCAGAGCCGTTTTCCAGGACGCAGTGTGGCTAACAGCAGTCTGAGTTCGAGTCTCACGTGACCTTGGGCAGATGCCCTAACCTCTCTCTAAGCTTCAGGATCCTCTCAACGCGGATAAATAACAATGGTCACCACGAGGATGAGCTGAGACTGCTCCCAGGTGGCATCTAGCTGTGCCTGGAATGCAGGAGGTGCCCATAAAATGTCTGATGAAAGCGGCAGCACGTCAGCTGGCTGCCCTCAGTCTATCCACTCCTCTGCAAGAATGCCAATGGCTTAAGAGAAACTTGTCTTCCCTTCCCCTGGCCCCAGAACCCCACACCCCCTGCAGAGAGGGGACTTCTGAGACGGCCTGAAGGACTCTTTCCTCCTGGAGTGAAACCTGCAGGCCTGGCCACCCACTGGCACTCTGGGAAGGCTCACAAAACCCCGCAGAGGCAGGTGCTGGCAGGGCCGCCTTCCTCTTGCAGAACGGGCTGCCTCCCTGCGAATCTCCAACCGCCGGCCCCGCGGCACCCAGCGCTTGTCTAAGTCGTCTTCCCCCGGCAGCCTCGGGCCCTCGGGCCACTCAGGTCCCACTGCTCTTCTTCTAGCATCCGTGGGCCTAACTTCCAACTCCCTTCCTGAAAAGGTTCTGAGATCCTCCATCTTTCAGGCCCCCATCCCTGGGACCCACTCAAGCTTGTCACAGCTGAAGTGTCGTGTCTGGAAGTGAAGCATCAAGTGCAAACACAAGTACAGCATGTGGCCCAACCAGTGCAGATCACAGAGGAACTGTGATCTCTCTTGCTTGGGCCTGTCATCAAATCATCTGCTCTGTGTAACCTCATCATACCCCCAAGTCATACCACCCTTCCTCAGCCCGCGAGACTACCCTGGGTGACTCCTGGGCCCCTCACCCCAGCCGGTGGGTCCTTGGAGCCAGGAGCAGAACCCACCTTCTCTGCCAAGTGTTTCAGGCTGGCCGGGCTGTTCTGACCTGACTCTGGCTCCCATCATCTCAGCATTCCTTCCTGACTCCATGTCACTGACGAACGGGTGCACACACGCCGATGGTCTCACCTGGCTCTGATCAAACCGTCAACGGGGCAGAGTCAGGTCACCATCACCACTCTCTGGGCATGCTCACTCAGCAGCCCAGCCCGCCCATCGTCCCTTGCCCAGGTGCTCTCCATCGTGCCTGCAAGTCCCGGGCGGGTGAGCGCATCAGCACGGTGGTGAGGACTGCCTGTACGCTCAGGGCTCGCTGCTTCCCCCAAAGCATCCGCGGCTGCCCTGCTGGGTCACCCAGCCCAGGCATTCCCCGGTGGCGCCAAGTCACGGGTCTCACAGGCAAGAGCCTGCCGCACCCGAGACTCCCGAGGCCTTCTGTCTACGGGCCCCTCTCCCGCCTCCTGCGGTGGCGGACGCTGCTCTGTCCCAACAGCAGGGCCTGGGCTTTCTTTGCCCTGCGCTAAGGAGAAGCACAAAGTACGCAGCACTGGCCTGCAAGGCCCACTCCTTGAGCTTCAGTCTTTCTCAACCCTGTTCTTCAAAGTCTCTGCTGGCGTGCCATACCTCTCCTCCCAGCATTTGCGCAAACGCTTCAAAAATCTGGTCAAAAATCAAAGTATTCAGCCGGGCTCGGTGGCTCAGTCTGTCATCCCGCGCCTCTGGGAGGCTAAGGTGAGTGGATTGCCTGAGCCCGCGGGTTCGAGACCCGCCTGGGCAGCGAGACCTCATCTCTACAATAAATCAAAAAGTTAGCCGGGCGTGGTAGCGCGCGCCTGTAGTTCCGGCTACTTGGAAGGCTGAGGCAGGAGGATCGCCGGAGCCCAGCAGGTAGAGGCTGCGGTGGCCGGGAGCGGCCACTGCGCTCCAGTCTGGGCGACAGAGTGAGACTAAAACTCCAAAAAAAAACAACAACGAAGTATTCTCTACTCTCCCGTACCGGTCCCTGGGGAGCAAACCTCCTTCTGGCTTTCCGCAGGCCATTCACGACAGCGATAACAAGAGGTATCCTCCACTGAGTGTACTCTGTGATCCCAGGGCCCATGCCAAATCCTTCATGCACACAGCTTCCCTTCACTTTCACAACAGCCCTGCAAAGGGGCACTGTTTTCCCCATTTTGCAGATGAAGACACTGAAACTTAAATAACAGATCTAAGGTCAAACAATGTGTAAATAAAGAGCTAAAACAGTGGTCGGACGTGGTGGCTCACACCTGTAATTCCAGCACTTTGGGAGGCTGAGGTGGGAGGACTGTTTGAGCCCAGGAGATCAAGACCAGCTTGAGCAACACAGTGAGACTTTGTCTCTTCAAAAAAATTATTAAAAACTAGCCAGGCATGGTGGGGCATGCCTGCAGTTTAGCTATTGAGAAGGCGAAGGCAGTGGATTATCTGAGCCCAGGAGGTTGAGGCGGCGGTGAGCCATGATCACACCACTGCACTCCAGCCTGGACACCAGGACGAAACCCTGTCTCAAAAAAAAAAGCACTAAGGCAAAACCCCAGGACTCCCTGATGTCACCATGGTATTTCTCCCGAAGAAACTCCCGTCCCTTCTGAGTGGTCTTCCCTTCTGGGGTTTCAGGGCCATGAAGACACATCTACCTTCTCTGAACTATTAAAAGCACCCTCCAGGAAGGCAGGGCAGGGCCTCCCAGAGGACCCATGGAATTTTAAGACAGGCTTCTAGGAAACCAGGTGTGGCCCTCCCGCCTGCCTCCCCGATGCCCCAGTGCAAGGGCGCATGGACCAGGACAGAGCACTTCCACGATTCTGCCTGCACGGACACCACCAACAGGTGGGCCGCGTCAGTACCACGGCTCCTCTTCCCTTCGGCACAGTCCTCTAACTCCTTGGGTCTGGTGACCGTCTAGGTTTCCGGGGGTGGAATGGCCACCGCCAGGGGCTGCAGCTCCTCTTCCCGAGACACTCACATCCACCAAGTCTTTCTCAATCCCACCCTCTCAAAGACGCCTCTCCTGGCTGAGCTGACACCTCCCGCCTGTGCTGCGTGGCTGTCACCTGGGCCCCCTCACCCCGCGACCCTCCAGCACCCTCCCCACATGGGACCCACTTGCTGTTGCCCCTTCCTGTCTCTCTCACTGGCTTCAGCAGGCCTGTCCTCCCCTGGCTCCTTCCTTCCTGGGCGGGAATGGCCTCTCAGCCCAGGGGTCTCCTTAGACTCACCACCCACAGGGCTTCCAGGAAACAAAAGCACCAGCTCAGCACTGTGCTGTGTGCACACTTCCACACCCTTCCGGCTCTGTCTTCCTGACAGGCGCCCTTCCACCCTTACCCACCCTTTCCAGGGAACGTGGTGGGCCTGGAGTCCAGCAACCTGAGGCTCAAATCCCAGCCAGCACTGGCTCCCAGCAGGCTGACTCTGGACAAGGCACATGACCTGGCTAAGCCGGGACGGGACAACAGCAGTCACGACATAGGCCCGACACACAACGAAAACCGCCCTGGCCTGGGACTCCTGCGTGGGGAGTCACTGAGGGCAGTCACCCAGGGTCAGGTCTAAATCCTTCCACAGGCCGGGCTCGGTGGCTCAGCCTGTCCTCCCAGCACTTTGGGAGGCTGAGGCGCGTGGATCACCTGAGCCCACGGGTTCGAGACCAGCCCCGGCGATCTGGCAAGACCTTGTTCTGCAATAAAAAGTCAAAAATCAGCTGGGTGTGGTAGCACGCGCCTACAGTTCCAGCAACTTGGAAGGCTGAGGTGGAAGGATCGCCGGAGCCCAGCAGGTCAACGCCGGGGTGAACGTACCACTGCACTCCAGCCTGGGTGACGGAGTGAGACTCAAACTCAAAAAAAAAAAAAATCCGTCCACACCTCAGTCTCAGCACTGCCTGCGCAACACAGCCATTCTCCACATTTCCCACCGTACAGGGTGACTTCTTACACATGCAGTGTCAGGACAGGTCCCGCCTGGGTTTCCAGAAGGACAGTCTTGTGCATGCTCCCCTGGGCTCTATAGATCAAAAGGTAGGAGTGTCTCCATTTTAGCCTAAGGGCTCTGGGTCTATCCCGTTGATAGCTGCAAGTCTGTGCAGGAGACTCTGCACTGGCCACGTGATGCCAGGACACCGGGCTGCTGCCAATTCAGATGCAAAGGAGCTTTGGCCTTCCGTGCCTGCCTGACTCCCGGCTTCTCCTCTCGCCTGGGACACGACTCCTTTTGCTTCCTGATGGCTGGTGAGAACGCTCACCTCTCCAGAGAAGGAACCTGCCAGGTCTCCCTTTAGGGCAGGACTGGGAGGGCAGGTGGGTGGAGGCGAAGGGAGCCCACTCTGGCAGGAACATCACTGAATGACGGCCACGGAAGGTCACCAGTCGACACCGACACCCACGACGACAGGCAGCATCTCCCCACCAGCGTCCCAAGACGGAACGGGACAGGGTGGCTAAGTATAGTGGGGCTGGAGGCTGGGGCTCCTCTAGGAGCTAGAGCCTCGGTCCCCAGCCCTGCTGAGCCTTGGGGAGGAGGCGCAGACTCTGGCCTTCCTGCGCCCGCCGGCTGGAGCCTGAGCCCAGCTCCCGTCTCTGCCACACGGGGGCACCGCCTGCCTCCGCCTCCTAACTTGAGCCCCTCCCCCCTTTCCCAGAAGAGGCTTGCTGACTGCCGGTGACACCCAGGACCACGGGTGGGCTGTGCAATCCCCCGGCTGTGCAGCTCGAGGAGGGACGTGGCACTGGCCTGAGGAGCTGTGAAGCTGGGGGTGTGGGCGAGGCCGCGGCCTCATCTCTTGGGGCCGCAGAGCCAAGGATGGACTCCCACGGAACTCGCCCGTCAGACCTGCGCCCTGGAAAAGGCGTGAGGGTCTACAGTGGCAACACTATCGAGGGGACGCCATCCAGGAAGCCAGCAGAGAGAGGCCGGCCGTTTTCCCGGCCTGCAGCCTGGCTGGGCCATGGGGCAGGGCTGCTCCCCCTGAGTCTCTCTCCAGGGCCGAGCACACAGCCTCGCACGGGTTGCAGGGGAGGCCAGCGCCAGGGCAGGCTCCAGGCTGGTGCTGCGGGCACGCGTGACCCCGCAGCAGGCGGCCCGAGGCTGCCCTGTGGCCAGTGGCTCAGCCGCCCCCAGCTGTGCCCCAGGGGAGACTCGCCTCTGCTACCCCACGTCGCGGACGCAACTGAGGTTTCCTCCTTCGCGTCACTCCTCGCAGACCTCGCGGCTTTCCTCAGGGACGACGCCCTGCCACGCCACAAGCCATGCGCAGTGTGGACCAGCGGCAGCAGGGCCGCCGTCCACGGCCGCTTACGGGAGCAGAGGCTCTCGCCCCGGGCGTGTGTTGGGGGGTGCAGACGAGACCGTCTCGACAAAATCCACGCGCAAACTCAATCCTCCAGGGGACAAGGTGAGGAAAAAGGGTTTTCCAAGCTGCTCACAAGATTCCGGAAGCCCAAAAAGTGGGCACAGCCAGGGCGGCAAGTCTGCTGGCTAGGGGCGCCTCAACCACAAAGTGCTCCTTGCCCACAAGCACGTGTGCACACGCGTGAGCCCGCCCCACTCCAGGGAGGTGCAGGACCCCAGCGCTCCCGGGAGGTCCCCACCTCCATGGTGGAGCCGCTGGGCTTGGAATTCGGACATGGGCTCCCAGCACCTGAGCCAGTTTACAGCCACGCAGACTCCTCACACAACGCCCCTGACCACGCCAGAGGGACCAGCGCAGAGGCCAGACTCTGCGAGCCAGGCCACATCTCACCGGGAGACCTCAGACAGAGAGGAGGCCCAGGGACGTCCCCACCCTCCTGAGGCTGGCGGCACGTCCTAAAGCACGTCCCCAGCCCACCTGCAGAGGCAGCAGGTGGGAAGAACCAGGGCCCAGGGAGGCTTTTCTCAGCTGCACATCTTGGGAAGAGCCGGATGCAAACGGAGGCTGGAATGCAGAAGCCAAGGGCACCCCTATGGAGGGGAAAGACTCCCCGGCCCGGGTGCCGGAGGCCAGGACAGGCTGTGTTTGCTTCCACGCTTGAAGAAAGCCAGGCCTGTATCAGCGCGATTCTGGAATAAATGAACCAGTCCCGACACAGCTCTGCTTCCAGGACTCGGGGTCACCGAGGCTCGTGGCTGCTGCTCCCTAGTCAGGGAAGCCCAAGGAGCTCCTGTCGCAGGCTCCAGCTGGCTCTCAGTGTCACACGAGGCCCTGCTCGTGCTGCCAGCGGGAGAGGCCACCGCGAGGGCCATTCTGCCCTCAAAGACCAAGCCATGTGTCCCTCGCAGCATCGCTGAGAGCCAAGGAGGGAGGATGACACAGGTTCCAGTGGCCGGTGGGTCGCCATCCGCTCGGCCCATTCCAACCTGGGGCAAGCTACTGGCTAGCCTCTCTGTGCCTCAGTCTCCTCACCCGTAAAAGAGGCCACGGAGGACCCTCTCCACAGAGCAGCCACACAGTGAGTTCGTGGAGGCCCAGCGTACTTGGCCCGACACCTGCAGAGAGAGCAGCTCCGAGGTGTGAGGAGAGCAACTGCCTGGCACCTGGCGCGCCAGGGCCCAGTGCGGACCCCCAACCCGGCCAGCCGCTTGAGCCTCTGATCCACCTGGGTGTTCTCCTCAGCCACGTTCAGACCTGCGGGGCCCAGGCGCCAGCACTCTGCAGCCCAGAACCCCTGACGGAGGCCAAATAGATGTGCAGGTGGGTGGCGGCCTGCGCCAGTGGCTTCCCACAGGGAGAGGCGCACACACTGGTGCCAGCACATTCCGGCCGGCTCCTTCACCGCAGGCCACATGGCGCATCTGAAACGGGGTCAGTTCCCGAGTGGGCAGCGCAGACACCACCGCCATGCCTGCGGATCTGACCCCAGTCCGCCACCCCCGCCTGAGGCAGCAGGAAGCCAGAGCCCCAGAGGCCTGGCCAGTCAGGAGAGCGTGCGGGAGGAGGAGGGGCCGATTTGCTTCCCAACCACGGCCAGAACAGGCAGCCAGCACTGAGCCCCTCAGGGTGCAGATTCAGCCCTCAGAGATCCGGCGGGGTCTCGATCTGCAGGGAGGAAGGCCGATCCCCAGGGGCTAGTCTCTGAGCTCCTACTGTCCACCTCGGCATTGGACAACTCAGGCCAAAGGACAAAGACTGTGCCTGCCCAGTCTACCGACGGCCCTCGCCAGGACCCACGTCCCACCGCCCAAGTCTGGAAACCCAGAGCCCCGTGCCCCTCCAATGTCTGGGGGCGCGGCCAGGGAGCAAGCACTCAGGCCTGGCCTGGGGGCACAGTGGGCAGGGAGCGCATCTCTGCAGGATCCCATGCCCTCTTGCCAGAAATCCTGGCCTTCAGGGGCGGAGACTGTTTCCAGGCCAAGGGCCGTCTGCTGGAAACTCTGAGCCTTCCGGTGCCCTGGCGCCCCTCAGTGCCAACGAGGCCCAGAGCGGGACCAGGACGAGCCTGTCCCGGACTCGCTCTCTGCCCCACACCTGCCCCCAGGAGGCCTCGGCTGGAGCCACCATGCATCCCTGCAGCTCCTTCCCTGCTCCTCGCAATTCTGAGGCGCCTCCAAGGCTCATCTCCTGTTCTTCCTCCTCCGAGATGCCCTCCCCAACACTCCCTAACGACTCCAGATTGTGCTGGCCAGTCCCTTCTGTAGCGACTGAACCACCACCAGTCCAGGGCCACGGCCAGTGGCTAGACCTAGACTCCGCAGCCACAGGCACGGCCAGATGCTTGCCATCAAAAGCGAACTGCTTCCCTTGCGCTCCCAGGAGGAAGGGCCCATGCACCCCAGAGGGCCCCCGGGTCCGGCCTCCCACAGGCCAGTGTGCAGTGCAGAGCTGGGGTCTCACTTTGCCGCCCAGGGGGCAGAGCAGTGGCTCAGTCATGGCTCGCTACAGGCTCCACCTCCTTGGCTCAGGTGCTCCTGCCGCTTCAGCCGCCCAAGCAGCTAGGACTAAAGGCACGTGCCACCACACGGGCTAACTCATTTAGTTTAGTAGAATGAGGTCTTATTATGTTGCCTGGGTTAGTCTGGAAGTCCTGGGCTCAAGAAATCCTCCCACCTTGGCCTCCCACAGTGCTGGGATTACAGGCGTGAGTCACCGTACCCTGCCCAATGAAGACTTCTGAGAAGGCTGGGCCACTGGGTCTGGTGGGATAGGATGACCCCCTTTTAGCCTGGACAGGCTGGGCTCCTGCTCTGGCTGCTGCCCCTGGGGACTCCTGCCAGCAGCTATTCCCAAGAGCTGCCCCAGAACCAGGGTGGGGTATCCCAACCCCAGCCCTGCCTGCGTGTCCCCTATCAGAGGAAGAGAAGCTGGCAGGAAGCAGATCTGACCTACAGGGTGGCCGCCATCTCTCCCGAGGGCTCAAGGGGCCCCCGGACAGCAGGCAGAGGCCTGCCAAGGACTTCCCTTCCCCTCCACAGGCCCCAGGGAGGTGAGGCAGGAAGAGGGCCTCCTAGCAGGCGTCCCGCATGGAGCTGGCCAGACAGGGAGGCCCCCGGGCGGCAGCTATCAGCAAGACCAGGCTCCAGGAAGGAAGGAAGGGCCACGCTCTGAGCCGTGATAAGGAGGGCCGTGTGCACAATGGGCTCCCACAGGCTACAGGCCCACGTCAGGCCGTGACCCAACCGGCCCCGTCTGTTCACACAGCCCAAGTCAGTGTTGAATGAAGTTTGTATTCATGGCCATTGGGCCCTCACAGGCCCCTCCCTGGGGCCACAGATCCGTGTGCCCCAGACCAGGCCTGCCCTAGCCCAGAGGCCCTGGCCCACCCGCAAGGCTGTGGGCACTGTTCTCTCATGCAACCCACAGGGACAAAACCAGCCTCTCGTTCCAGCCCTGGGGCCCGGGGACTCACGGAGCCCGGTCACGGGTGAGGCCATTCTGCCGCTGGGGGTTGATGGGCGGAAGGACAGGCTTGCTGTTGATCTCGAGTCCTCTCCTCAGCGTCTCCCGGATCTGCTCTGTGTCTGCAATGACACCACTAAGCTGCCCGATGGCCCCGGGCTCTCAGCCACACCCCTCTGCGATGAGACCGGGCTCAGCAGGCGTGCTGGGAAAGCCACCAGCTGGTCGGTCCTGGCCGCTCCAGACAACCAAGCGTGGAGACACCCACCCTCGGGAGCCCCTGGGTCTGAAGCGCACCATCCTGCAGAAGACCAGGGCGGCCTCTGGACTCCAGAAGCGCTCTCCACTGTCCTTTCCTTCCGTGTCACAGGCCCAGAGTTTTCCCTAAACACAGCCCTGACACGCAGGGATCCTGCCTGAAATGGACACGAGAGGCCTGCAGGTGCCTGCCATGATCAGGCAGGCGCCTCTTCCACGCCCCTCTGGGCTTTGAGTGGTCAATTCATGCCTGGCCCTGTGACCCTTCCTCTTGGGCTCGGGTCAGTGAGGTGCGGGCTATTCCTCCCCTTCGGCTGGCCCCAGGGAGCTCTGCCCCTCCACAGAGCCAGAGGGGTCTGGGGTGGAGGGGGCCTGGGTGGGAATACTCACTGGCAAGGGGCCTTGCTAGTCTCTGGGGGGGAGGCTCACCAGTGTGGTCCCCTACCATGAGGTTTCCAGCTAAGATTTCTTTCCCTTTTTTTTTTTGAGTTGGAGTCTCACTCTGTCACGCAGACTGGAGTGCAGTGGCCGCTCCCAGCCACTGCAGCCTCGGCCTGCTGGGCTCTGGCAATCCTTCCGCCTCAGCCTTCCGAGTAGCCGGAATTACAGGCGCGCGCTACCACGCCCAGCTGATTTTTTGATTTATTGTAGAGATGAGGTCTTGCTGCCCAGGCGGGTCTCGAAACCCGCGGGCTCAGGCAATCCACTCACCTCAGCCTCCCAAAGGCGTGGGATGACAGGCTGAGCCACCGAGCCCGGCTAAGATTTATTTCTGCACACTATAGATACAAACAAAAAAGTAGATGAACACTGGTGGCTCAAAGAGTGGCCTTTCCATGGAAGCAGATGACTGACTTCCCACCGTTCGACTTGCTCTAGTGGTTACTCTTGTAATTCCTACAACACGGCCAATGACGATGGAAGTTTTGGACAAGACGACGACTCCAGCCTTAAATCATCTGCCGAAAGCAACCTCATGGTTCTAACACCCATGTGCCCCCTGGCCACACCCCACAGGCACGGCCCCCATAGTAACAAGCGGAGGAAAGAGGGAGCCAACGTCTGCTCCGGGGGTTGATGCTGTCCTTTTCGGGATGGAAAAACCTTTTGTAAATGTTATCCTGGATATCACTCTTCAAAAGGAAAAGATGGAGGACCAGAGAAAGGAAGCAGACGAAGAAGCTGGAGACACAGCACGTGTCGGTGGCCGCTCTTCCTGGAGTGAGCTAGGGGCGCCCTCGGCTAAAACCCGCAACTGCTTCTGCAGCCAAGACCAGCACGGGCGCTTCCAATAGGAAAGCCACATCCTCATTCCCAAGGACCCTGCCCAGACTGCATGGGCACAGAGGCCCTGCCACAGCCCCCTGCCCCGTCTGAGGATGGGGTGGGCACTGCCAGCTGACCTCACCCTCGAGGAAGGCCTGAGGACAGAGTAGCCTGGGACCTGGCACGACTTCCAGGATGAGGCCGGAGCCGGGCCGTAGGTGGCGGCGGGTGGCCGGCACCTACTCTCCGGCACTGGGGTGCACCACGGGCTCTTCCTGTAACCATTCCAAGGTCCCCACTCAGTTCCATGCCTGCAGGTCGCAGGGGCCAAGCTACCCATGGTGCTCCCTGCTGGTGGAGCGCGTGGGGCACTCGTAGGACATGCGGTAGGGAAGGGCCGGCAGAGTGGCGGGACCCCGTGGGAGACTGCACGTCAGCTCAACTCGGGCCGGGAAAGCAGCACCGAGTGGGCTGTCTGTGTCCGAGGCCACCTGGACCACCCCAGCACACCAGGCCTGGGCGAGAGATGGGTGCCCACCTTTGCCCGAGAGCCGCCGAGGCTGGGAGCCGATGCAGATGCTGCGACTGTCCTCGTCATCCTCGGGGGGTCGGCTCAGGTCGTCCCAGGCACACTTGGCACTGACGCCGCTCAGGTTGGAGCCATCTGTCTCGATGCCTTTGTCCACTCTCTCCTGCTTGAAAAGAACCGAAGAGCCAGAGTGTTCCTTCAGAGAACGCACAGTCCCCTCGGCCCCCTCGCTGCCCAGTGTGCAGGGCAGCAGACGCTGGAGGGGTGGGTCTTGGCCCGTTCTGGCTGGCCCCCTGTGCGTGAAGATCTCTGCCAGCCCTGGGGTCCTCCAGGAAAAGCCAGGAGGAAAGGAAGTTCACGAGAAGCTTCTCTCCATCCATTTCTGGAGCGGTGGCTTCCACACCCCCTTCGGAGCCCAGTTCTGCCCACCCCTGCCGGCCCGTGGAGCCAAAACAGGACCCACTTCCCCAGAGACAGGCCAACACCTCTCCCCAGCCTCCAGGAAGAACCCCCAGCCACAGCCGCGGATGGTGGACAGCCGGCCCGGGTGGGAGGCCATGCCTGCAGTTCCCTTCCACACCACCAGGGGGCATGGGCGAGCATGCACGGGCTGGACTCCCCGCCTACAGGGCTCCCTGGCTCTTCTGGAGGAGTTTCTTTTATTTGCTTCTTTTTTGCTTTGCTTTTTTTGAGTCGGAGTCTCTCTGTCGCCCAGGCTGGGACACAAGGGCACACTGCCGGCCACCGCAGCCTCGACCTGCCGGGCTCAGGCGATCCTTTGCCGCAGTCTTCCAAGCAGCTGGAACTACAGGCGCACGCCACCACGCCCGGCTAGTTTTTTTGATTTCTTTATTGTAGAGATGAGGTCTCGCCAAGTTGCCTGGGCTGGTCTCAAACCCCTGGGCTCAGGAAAGCCTCTCACCTAGGCCTCTCAAAGTGCAGGGATTGCAGCATGAGCCACCGTGCCTGGCCCGGAGTTTCTTTTAAACTGAAGGGAGGGCCTGGAGGGCTGTGACAAGACTCCGCCTCTGTGCAGACCCTGGTACTGCTGAGACAAGACGGTCTCAAGGTAGCACTGTGCTCAGATCACCCCTGGACTTTCTGGTGAAGCGCTCGGTGTGCTGAGCTTTGAACGAAAGGCCATCTGGAACTCTGCCCACGTGGCCAGGCACCCAAAGCGTCGGCACCCACTTGCGAGGCCTCCGCCTGTCCGGCTACTGCCAGCAGGGAGCCCCGGGATGCACAGGTGCTGTCCCCTCTCCACGGTCAGCGAGTGCCTGCCCCGACGTCCCCTCCCACCAGGCTCACACCTCCCTCCGGCATCCCCTTGGCCTGGGCAAGGCTGGGGACCCTGCAGAGGGAGAGCTCCGGCTCTGGGCTCCCCCCAGGCTACCCCAAGGCCCAACTCGGTGCGGAGCTGGGACAGACTAACCCCTGACCCTTAATGCATCCAGCCCCTGTAAGAAGCAGTTCAGACCTGGAGAAGCTAGGGGACCTGTCTGGGTACATGGCTAGCTAGTGGGCAGAGCAGAATCACAGGAGCACAAGCTAGCTCTGAGGTGGAATGACAGCACACGGGCCCAGAAAGGCAAAGCCGAGGCAGACCCTCGAAGAAAGGGAGCGGTCCTCTCTCCCCGGTGCCCTGCATGCTGTGGAAGCCCGCTGGGTGCTCAGGGTCTTTGGGGTGGGAGCCTGCAGGCCAGGAAGGAGCACTGTTCCCGGCACGATGCTTACTCTACCAGCTCGAAGGACCGGGCTTTTCTTAGTGCTTGTGACAAGGGCCAAACAGCCCACGCTCCCGGCTGGGTCCCAGCGTGGCTGCAGAACAAGGGAACCAGCCTCTGTGGGTCCTGGGTCTGCGTGAGCGGACACTACAAGGAAGCCAAGCTTCAAGCAGTCACAGAGGCTCCTGGCAACAGCATGACGTTCCAGTGTTCAAGGCACTAGGAACAGAGGTGCCTCGCCTGTGACGTGGGCCCTGGGTCTGCAGGCAGCCTGGGTGGCCGCCGCGTGTCCTCCTGCCCCCCAGTGCTCCGGCAGGCAGGGCTCCTGCACTGCCTCAGACCTGCCCGGCTGCACAGAAACACGGCCGGCTTGGCGGGCAGCGGCTGCCAGTGGAGGGAAGCAGGAGGAGCCAGATGTGGCCGGACACACCGGTGACTGCTATCCGTTGCCATCAGACAGGCGGCCGTGCCCGAGGCTTCCAGAGTTCACCTCACGCTAGGAGTGTTTCGGGGACAGCCACGAGACACGAAACTGTCCAGGTGAGCATGGTGAGGGGCAGCTGTAGGCCTGTGCGTCCAAAGACCCTTCACAACCATCCAGGGTGAGAGCTGGTGTCTGGCCGCCCAGGACAGAAAATGTGGCGAGTGGGGAAGGGATCGCCGGACCAACCAGTGCTCGCCTTGGTCACCTCTGCTGTCTGTGACATGCGGGGACCCCGAAGGAGCCTCTGCGGTCCTTTAAGAAGGGGGAGGTGGGGAATGACTGCGAGGCATGCAGGCTATGGTCCCCGGTGATCTCACTTTTAAAAGCCAACGTGCAATTTACATACAATACAATTCATCCTGTCTACATGCAAAACGCACGTGTCTGAGCACTAGCTCTCCTGAGCAGAACCTCCACTCCCCACATGCTCCGCGGAACTCGGGGACGCGGGCCCAGCCAGGCCAGGCTTCTACTCACACACAGCCCTCGGCCTTCCCAGTGTAATCGGAAAAGGCCCAGGCACAGTGTGCTGGAAAGGTTTCCTCACTCAAGACATACCTGCAGGTGCGGGTCGATCTCAAATATGGTCTCCCCCCTCCGCATGTCCGTTATCAGCCAGGGGCCGCCAGCACTGTGGACAAGGAAAGGGCACGTGACGGGGACTGAGAGGCGGGGCGGAGGGTCTGGGGAGCGGCTTGGGGTCAGGACTGATGGGGGAGCAGCCAGGAAGCTCTGAGGTGAAAACCCCGAGCCTGGAACACCGTGCGGGGAGCCACGGGGCGGAGGAGGGGCTCCCGCCAGGCCTGGGCGCGGGCTCCCGCCGGCGGGCACTCACACGGGCACCGTTCGCAGCAGCTCCAAGACGCCCTGCCCGTTCCACTGCTGGGCCGAGTGCAGCTCCTCTGTGCAGACACCGACGATCTGAGGCAGGAAAGGAGCCCCGTGTGTTAACAATCATCACACCAAAGGTCAGCCGCCCAAGCGCTCTCGGTTCGCCTTGCGTGGGGTGCAGGCCGGACCCATGCTCAGGGGTGAGTATGCTCCAAATTAGACGGTTCCCTTAGGTGGGAGCGCTGCCTGCTGGGAACGGCTGAGTCCAGGCGGAGGCTGCACTGACCCTTGGCCTGCTGTGCCAGTTGGTGTCCGGTTGACATGGCCCAGCTCGCGGCTGAGAGGAGGCGGTGGGGCTGAGCCCACGGGGGCCGGCCCTCAGCTGCGTCTCTGGAGGCAGGGAGGTGCTGGGAGCCATCCCCAACCCATCTGGTGCCGCAGGGGATTTCGGCAGAAAAGGGCCGAGCCCATCAAGCTCGGAGCCCACAGCCCAGGGCCCCAGCGGCCTGCAGAGGAGACCCCAAGCAGGGCCTGGACTCTGTGCAGCAGCCACAGGGACCTCCGCTCAGAGCTGTCACGGGGGGAGTTCCCAGCGCTCTGGGAGGGCACGTCCAGCCTCCCCCAACTCACAGAACGCGCTTCCCGGGCCCCTCAGCACAGCCACGTGCGGCAGCCTCACGGCCCCTGTCCGCCTCAGCAGGCCACACCTCCCTTGGAATCCACCTGGCCAACCTTCTGGGGCTGCAGGGGAAGACTGCAGGCATCCTCACCCACCTGCTGGGTCCGCTCACCTGCAGGAAGGACACCACCCCAAAGGGCGTCCGGACGGGCTGCATCTGCGGGTCTTCCGTCAGCAGCATGTGCTGGATCCTCGACTCGCTGCTGTCGAGGGGGCTGTGCCACGACACGTGGTCCCCACTGCAGAAGGTGTTCTCTGTGGAGGGAGGGGGGACTCGGTGTCGGAGGCCACAGGGCCAGGCCTGCACCCGACCTGGGGCCACGGGGCCGGCGAAGGGAAGCATTCGCTCTGGACGGAGCGACGGGTCTGTGGATATTCCCAGCCCAGGCTGCACCTGCCTGATCCCGCCAGCCTTGAGGGAAGCAGATGGGCGGCCAGCGGGGCCAGGGACCCACACAGTCTGGAACTTCTGGCATCGGCCTCATCTCCCAGCACCCAGACTCGGGGAGGCAGCAGCCACGATCAGATCCACCAAGAAGGGGCAAGGTGGGGCGTCCTGGCCAGGAGGCCATAGGAGGCCACAGGGCCAGGGAAGCCCTTCGCCTTGAAACACCGGGCGGGATTTCTGTGCCACTGAACAGCGCTGAGAAGGGAGTGCCCGACCTCGGAGGGTCAGCCTCCCACAGAGGACGCATCTGCGCGCTCCTGGGGACACCTGGCTTCACGTGCATGGAGGTCTCGGCAGAGCCTCACACACCCTGACCGAGATGTGAACGGCCGGGGGCTGTCCCATGAGGACCGGCCACCCACAGCCTCACCACTGTCATCACTCGCTCCGGCCACTGCTGTCAAAGCCACAGGGGCAGCATCCCGCTGCCTCTGACTCGGCCTGGGACCCAAGGGGATCCGCGTTTACCTGCCTGCATGTGCCTGTGGCTCCCGTCCACGTTCTTCTTCCGGTTCACGTAGAAGCACACCACTGTGCAGACTTTGCTTAATTAAATATCCCAGAGATCACCTCACATCAGCAGGAAGAGCCACCGCATTTTTTTTTTGAGTTGGAGTCTCACTCTGTCGCCCAGGCTGGAGTGACAGCGGCACACTCACGGCCACCCCAGTGTTGACCTGCTGGGCTTGGGGATCTGTCCTCCCCAGCTTACCAAGTAACTGCAACTATAGGCATTCGCCACCACACCCAGCTAATTTATTGTGGAGATGAGGTCTCACCAAGTTGTCCAGGTGGGTCTTGAACCTGTGGGCTCAGGGAATCCTCTCATCTCAGCCTCCCAAAGTGCTGGGATGACAGGCTTGAGCCAGCGCACCCAGCTGAGCCACTGCATTCTTTAAGCGACTGCACTGAAGTCCCTCATGAACCAGCATCTGCGACCCGGGAATCTCAACAGCCAAGGCACCTTCTGAGTTTGAACCGATATATTTTTTTTTGAGTTGGAATCTCATTCTGTCGCCCAGTCTGGAGTGCAGTGGCCGCTTCCGGCCACCGCAGCCTCGACCTGCTGGGCTCCGGCGATCCTTCCGCCTCAGCCTTCCGAGTAGCTGGAACTATAGGCGCGCGCTACCACACCCGGCTGATTTTTTTGATTTGTTGTAGAGATGAGGTCTCGTCAAGTTGCCCAGGCAGGTCTCGAACCCGCGGGCTCAGGCAATCCACTTACCTCGGCCTCCCAAAGTGCTGGGATACAGGCTGAGCCCCAAGCCCGGCCTTGAAACGATAGTTAAGGCAAGGTCGAACACGCCCTGCCTGGAGGCTCCTGGGATGTCTGGGGGCTCTTGCTGCCATGTGTCTTGGTCTGAATACTGACCCCACCCGTGTCAGGTGGAGCTACACATCCTGCCTAATGCAGGTAACCCTACACTCATGCAAGTGGGAGAAGGAAGCCTCCTCTAGGAGACTGCCGATGGGTTGTAGGGGTGAGGGTGGGAGGGAGGGCCCGGCTCTGGGAGCCAATGAGAAACCACTGCATCTCAAGCTTCTGCGCCCACCCCTCCTGGCTCCCCTCCTCTCACTCTACAGGCAGCCTGCATGCACCACGTCACGCAACAACAAGACAAGTGAAGGGATGGAGTCGGCTGTGAACCCCAACACACACACACACACACACACACACACACACACACACACACACACACACGGCCCAGACGACTTCCCTGAAAAATTCTACCACACTTTTGGAGAGTGAGGATACCATTTTCACAAACGCTTCCATAAAATAGAAAAGATACCTCCCAGCTCTGATCTCGAAAGCAGATAAAGGCATCACAAGAAAAACACAACCCATAGACCAATATTCCTTATGCATGTGGAAACCAAAATCCTCTACAAAATACCAGCAAACTGAACCCAGCAACAGACACAATGACCAAAACTGAAAGAAAAGCAACTCCTTCACAGATGCAAGGTTGGTTACACACAAGAAAATCAATGCAATTAAACTGATACATAAGATAATAAATGATTATACATAAGAATATCAAAAGAGCCAGGTGTGGTGGCTCATACCTGTTACCCCAGCACTTCAGGAGGCCAAGGCGAGAGGATGGCCTGAGCCCAGGGGTTCGAGACCAGCCCAGACAACTTGGCAAAACCTCGTCTCTACAATAAATCAAAAGATTAGCCAGGAGTGGTGGTGTGTGCCTATGGTTCCGGCTACTTGGAAGGCGGAGGCAGAAGGACCACCTGAGCCCGGCAGGTCGAGGCTGCAGTGGCCGAGAGCGTGCCCCTGCCCTCCAGCCTGGGTGACAGAGTGAGACTCTGACTCAAGGAAAAAACAAACAGAAAAAAGAATATCAAAAGAATAAAGGTTTAAAAAAACCACATGATCACCTCAGAAGACATGGAAAATGCATCTCACAAAGTCCAACACCTTTCCACGACAGGAACATTCCAGCAAGGAGCAGACGGACCCTCCCCCACCTGATAAAGGACACTGGCCGCGCAGACCAGGGCCAGACGGAGGTCTGCTCGCGACACCATGGCTCGGCAGTCATGGGAGCTGCTAGCAGACAATCAGGCGAGGAAAAGAAGTACGAGCAGGCAGCAGACTGGCAAGGAAGGGGCGAACCTTCCCTGAGTCCCAGGTGGCACGATCTTGCACCAGAACACCGTGAGGAATCCCCCAGACTCCATCAAACACTAGGCAGTGCGCCAGGCTGCACTCAAGGCCAGGATGTGGCATTTGTATTCCTACAAGGCGGCAAAGACCAGGCTGAAAATGAAAAAAAGCAATTCCTTCATGACCACTTCAAGGAACACACGCTTAAGAATGGCCTTCACAGAGGAAGTGGAAGGGCGTGCTGTGAAAGCTACAAGCATCGCTGAGGAGTCCGAGGAGACCTGCCTCAGCGGAAACACACCCCATGTTCATGGACAGGTGCCTGAGCGCTGGGGGAGCAGGAATCCCCAAACCCAGTTATAGATTCAATGTGACCCCAACCAAAGTGCCAGATGCTTTTCTTGTAGAAATTCACAAACTGATTCGAAAATCAATGTGGAAACCCAAGAGGCCCAGCAGAGCCAAGACGCTCTTGAAAGGAGGCGCCGAGTGGAAGGACCAGACTGTCCCAACTCACCAGGTTGCTGCGGCAAAAGGACAGACATCCGGTGAGCGTCCCGGAACAGAGTCCAGGAAAGAGCGTTCACGTTTGCGGCCACTAATTTTCTTTCTGAGTTGGCGTCTCACTTAGTCGCCCAGGCTAGAGGGCAGGGGCATGCTCATGGCCACCGCAGCCTCGACCTGCTGGGCTCAGGCGATCCTTCTGCCTCCTCAGCCTTCCGAGCAGCTGGAACTACAGGCATGCACCACCATGCCCGGCTTATTTTTTGATTTATTGTAGAGACAAGGTCTTGCCATGTTGCCCATGCTGGTCTCAAACCCCCGGGCTCAGGCCATCTTCTGGCCTCAGCCTCCCAAAGTGCTGGGATTACAGGCTTGAGCACCACACCCAGCTTCCAGCCACTAATTTTCTTTTTTTAAAGATGTGGGGTACAGTTCAGGGTTAGGTAAACAAATGTTCATTATGCAGGTACCCTTGCTGATGAGGTGTGCTCCTCCATCCCCTGGCAGACTCCTTCAACTGCCAATCCCACCCCCTCTCTTGGCAGTTTCCCACTACTACCAATCCGTTTTTTTTTTTAAAGTTGGAGTCTCACTCTGTCGCCCAGACTGGAGTGCAGTGGTCGCTTCTGCCCACTGCAGCCTCGACCTGCTGGGCTCCGGCGATCCTCCCGCCTCAGCCTTCCAAGTAGCTGGAACTACAGGCGTGCGCTACCACACCCGGCTAATTTTTTGATTTATTGTAGAGATGAGGTCTCGCCAAGTTGCCCAGGCGGGTCTCAAACTCGCAGGCTCAGGCAAACCACTCACCTCAGCCTCCCGAGGCGTGGGATTACAGGCTGAGCCACCGAGCCCAGCTCCAAGCCCTTTCTTACAGTATTATGATAATTGTTCAAGGTCCGCTTATGGCTGAGAACATATGGTACTCTGTTCTTTGTTTCTGTGATAGATTGCTGAGTATGATAGACTCTAAATCCACTCAAGTTGCTGCAAAGTCCATATGTTTGTCCTTCTTTATGGCCGCATAATATTCCATTGTGTATGTGTACCACATTTTTTTATCCAGTCCACCTTTGATGGGTAGCACGGTTAGTTCCACATTTCTGCTATTGTGAATGGAGCGCAGCCGCTAATTTTCAACGAAGGTATTGAAACAACAGAGGAAAGAACAGTCTTTCCAGCAAATGGTGCTGGAACAACTGGAAAACCACGTGTGAAAGAAGCAAGCTGGAGTTCCTCTGTATGCCTAGACAACAGTACTCAGAATGGAGCACAGCCCTCACTGGAAGAGCCAACCATGAAACGCACATCTTCTGACCTTGGACTCTTAGGTGCAATGCCAGAAGCACAAGCAGCAAAGGATAGATAAAATGGACTTCATCAACATTACAACCCGTTGTGCTATAAACAGCACCACCAAGAAAGAGAAAATAAATGCAAATAAAAAACATTAAAAACAAAAAAGACAGTGTTGCACTCTACCACTCTTATCACCCAGGCTGGAATGTAGTGATGCAATCACACCTCAGTGCAGCCTCGACCTTCTGGGTTCAAGGGAACCTCCTGCCTCAGCCTCTCAAGTTGCTGAAATCACAGGCACACACCACCACACCCAGCTAACTTTTAAATTTTTTGTGGAGATGGAGTCTCGTTGCCCACACTGGTCTAGAACACCTGAAGTCAAGTGATTCTCCCACCTCAGCCTTCCAAAGCATGAGATTACAGATGTTGAGCCACTGCATCCTGCCAAAACCACTTTTGAGATAACTACTTTACACCCATTAGAATAGCTATTATAGCCGGGCTCGGTGGCTCAGCCTGTAATCCTGCGCCTTTGGGAGGCTGAGGTGAGTGGATTGCCTGAGCCCGTGGGTTAGAGATCCGCCTGGGCAGAGAGACCTCATCTCTACAATAAATCAAAAAATCAGCCGGGCGTGGTAGCGCATGCCTGTAATTCCGGCTACTCGGAAGGCGGAGGCGGAAGGATCGCTGGAGCCCAGCAGGTCGAGGCTGCGGTGGCCGGAAGCGGCCACTGCACTCCAGTCTGGGCGACAGAGTGAGACTCCAACTCAAAAAAAAAAAAAAAAAAAAAAAGAATGGCTATTATAGCCGGGCTCGGTGGCTCAGCCTGTAATCCCAGCACTTTGGGAGGCTGAGGTGAGTGAATTGCCTGAGCCCGCAGATTCAAGACCCGCCTGGGCAACTTGGCGAGACCTCATCTCCACAATAAATCAAAAATTAGCTGGGCGTGGTAGCAGACGCCTGTGGTTCCAGCTACTTGGAAGGCTGAGGCGGAAGGATCACCAGAGCCCAGCAGGTCGAGGCTGCGGTGGCCAGGAGCGGCCACTGCCCTCCAGTCTGAGTGACAGAGTGAGACTCCAACACACACACACACACACACACACACACAAAGAATGGCTATTATTAAAAAAAAATCAAACAAAAACATAGGATAACTGGTGCTGGTGAAGAGGGGAGAAATGGGAACCCTTGTGCATTGCTCATGGAATATAAAATGGTGCAGCTGCTGTGGTTCCTAAAAAAGTCAAATGCAGAATTACACGATTCAGTTGTCTCGCCTCTGGGTATACAGTTCAAAGAATTGGAAACAGACAAACAGATATCCGTACACTCATGTTCACAGCAGCCTATTCACAACAGCCAACAGATGGAACAACCCGAATGCCCGTCAACAGATGAAGGGATAAACAAAATGTGATATTTCCATATGATGGAATATTATTCAGTCTTAAAAAAGAGCATTCTGCCACACGCTGCACTGTGGGTGAACCTCAAAGACATCATGCTAAGTGAAATAAGCCAGACACAAAGGACTAATATCATACGCGGTACCCTTGCGTAGTCAGACTCACAGAGACAGAAAATAGAACAGTGACTGCCAGAGGCCGGAGAGGAGAATGGGGACAGAGCCCCAGCTGGGGAAGACGAAAGGGTCCTGGAGACGAAGGTGACGATGGCGGCCCAACAACGTGCACGTACTTAAGACCCCAGCACTGTATACTGGAAAAGGGCCAAAATGGTAAGTTTACGGTACGTGTCTCTAACCACAGCTTTACAAAAAGAAAAAGAAAAAGACAACCCGCAGAATGAAAGGAAATATTCGCACTACACTTTAATCACAGGTCGAATAAGTATCCAGCACATATGAAGTATGCAGCATCCAGGATGTATAAAGCGTTCTTACAACTCAATAATAAAAGGCAAACGATCCAATTAGAGTGAGCAAAAGATCTGAGTATATTTCTCCAAAGAAGACACACAAGTAGCTAATAAGCACACGAAAAAATGCTCATTCGGGACATGCTAATCAAAACCCACAGGAAACATCACCCATGTCCTGCAGAAGGCTTGAAATAAAAGAGACAGCAATAACAGAGCTGGTGAGGGTGTAGAGAGAGCAGGCCCTGGTGCCTGCTGGTGGGAGGCGGGACGCAGAAGGGCAGAGCTGTTTCGGAAGAGAGCTTAGGATTCCCCTAGATGGCAAGCATGACGTTAGCACAAGGCCCGGCAATTCTGCTTGCGGGCAGAAACCCAAAAGAAGTGAAAACATGGTGACACAGATGTGTACGTGAATGTTCACAGTTGCCTATTCCCGACAGCCAAAGGCGAAAACAACCCCAATGTCCAGCTGACACTGGGAGAAACATGACGGGGCACCCCAGACAGCGGAGGATCATCAGGCAGAAAAAGGAATGGAGTGCCGAAGTGCTGCGACTGACCTAGAAGCGTTATGCTAAGGGAGAGAAGCCGTCAAAAGAGGCCGCATATCGCACGACTCCATCCACATGGAATGACACGTCAGGGCAGGCAGGCTGTGGAGACGGTGGAGGGCAAGTGGCAGCTGGGGCTGGGCAAGGGGGTGACCGGGACAGGGCTTCTTTTCAGATGATGAAAATGTTCTAGGGTTCGCTGTGGTGACAGAGTCACACCTGTGAAGGACATGGCTCAACAAAGCAGTTATTTAAGAAAAGAAAGGAAGGCTGCAGCAGGCAGGAGGAAGAAATCTTGGGAGACAGGCAAAGTCGGCGGCAACGCCAAGCCACCACTGCCCCAGCGCGGCGACCTGGCTGGGGGATGGCTGGCTGCAGTGCCAGCACGTCCCAGCATTTTGCTGCTCTGCGTGACCTGAAGTCACCTCCTAGCATGCTCTCTTCTACAGATGAGGCCGGTTCCTGGAGACGGCCCCGGTGACACGGTCCATCAGTAATGGTGGACACATCTGGGTCATCTGTAATACCCACCAGCCTTGCTGCCATATCTGAGTACCGCCTGTACCATTACTTACCTGTATTTTCCTCTAAAATTTACTCCATTCTTCTTTTATGTTTTTTGAGTTGGAGTCTCACTCTGTCATCCAGGTTACAATGCAGCGGCACGCTCATGGCCACCCCAGCGTTGACCCGCTGGGCTCCGGTGATCCTTCCGCCTCAGCCTTCCAAGTAGCTGGAACTACAGGGGCATGCTACCATGCCCAGCTAATTTTTCAATTTATTGCAGAGATGAGGTCTCGCCAAGTTGCCCGGGCTGGTCTCGAACCCGTGGGCTCAGGCAATCCACTCGCCTCAACCTCCCAAAGTGCTGGAATGACAGGCTGAGCCACTGAACCTGGCCCACTCAATTCTTTTTAACCTGAAGAAACTTACTTTAAAAGGTAACTTCATATCAGGAGAATAAACTGAAAACCAGCATCATTTACCATCAGGTGGAAGATAATTTGATGATTTCAGAATGATGCAATAAAACGAAATGATACTGCTGCCTACCTAACCTGGCTGAAAAACCAAAATAAGCAGGCCAGGCATGCCTATAACCCTAGCGCTTTGGGAGGCCGAAGTGAGAGGATAGCTTGAGCCCATGGGTTCAAGGCCAGCCTGGGCAACTTGGCAAGACCTCATCTCTACAATAAAAAAATTTTAAAAAAGTAAAAATAAGCCAGGCTTGGTGGCTCAGCCTGTAATCCCGCGCCTTTGGGAGGCTGAGGTGAGTGGATTGCCCGAGCCCGTGGGTTCAAGACCCGCCTGGGCAGCGAGACCTCATCTCTACAATAAATAAAAAATCAGCCGGGCGTGGTAGCGCATGCCTGTAATTCCGGCTACTTGGAAGGCTGAGGCGGAAGGATCACCGGAGCCCAGCAGGTTGAGGCTGCAGTGGCCGGAAGCGGCCACTGCACTCCAGTCTGGGCGACAGAGTGAGACTCCAACTCAAAAAAAAAAAAAAAAGTAAAAATAGATGGGTGTGGTGGCATGTATCTGTGGCTCCAAGTACTTGAAAGGCTGAGGCAGAAGGATCACCAGAGTTAAGCAGGTCAAGGCTGTGATGGCCGTGGGCATACCACCTCACTCTAGCCTGGATGGCAGAGTGAAATTCTGACTCAAAAACCAAGCAACCAAACAAACAAACCAAAATAAGCAAGGGTCAAAGAACTGCTAAATATATAAATATGTGTGTGTGGACATAAACATACACACACACATACATATATATATATATATATATATATATATATTTTTTTTTTTTTTTTGAGACAGAGTCTCAGTTTGTCATCCGAGCTGGAGCGCATTGGTGCAGTCATGGCTCACTGTAGCCTCAAACTCCTTGGCTCAAGTGATCCTTCCACTTCAGTCTCCCAAGTATCAGGGACACCGGGCTCATCTTTTAATTTTGCAGAGATGGGGTCTCGCCATATCGCCCAGGCTGGTCTCGAACTCCTGGGCTTGAGCAAACCTCCTGCCAGGTAAAGGTTTAAAGAGTCGTATCAAACTGAGACAAAACCAGCAGGACAGAAAGGAGTTGAAGAGGGGGAGCCCTCACCAGCCGTGTCGCCGGCTGCAGCGGAAGTCTGCTGGCTTTGCGGAGAGCTCTGGAGCTGGGAGGCCCTGCTCCTCTCTGCCCTGTCCCTTACCGGCTGTGACTCTGAGCGGCTGCCCAGCCACAGTGCCCAAGCCTGCCCCCTCACTTGTGCACAGGAAGCAGCATGCCCTCGCAGGCACCTTCTGCTGTGGGCGGCATTGTTGCCTGTCGCCCAAGTCACCCAAAACGGGACTGGCCGCAGAAAAGAAAAGCCGCTACCAGCAAGTGCCCAGTAGGTGGCACCCTGCTCCTGGTTTGAGAAAAAGACGGGCGAGTTCCCGGGGCAGCTCGTGCCCATAACAGAAGAGGCTGGAAGGATGTGGAGCCACGACGGCTGGCTAGCCAGGACGAGCGCCGGCTTAAAAGCAACACTGTGCAAATCCCAGCTGTGTAAGTGGAAACAGAATGGCCAGGAGGCAGGCTCTCTGAGCAGGCTTAGCTCGGGGGAGGGGCTTGGCTCAGGCAGTGGGGAGAGGAAGACCCTCAGGCAGGAAAAGGGAGTCAGGCCACGCTGCCCTCCAGGATCGCAGCGTGCTGCCCGAAGCACGCGTGAACAGCACCCGCTAAAGGAAGACATGGCGACAGAAGAAGATGGGAATGCTTCTGGGGCAGACGCTGGCAGAAGCCCCAGGGGCCAGGCCTCCCAGCCCTGCTGGTGAGGGAACAGGACTGCTAGCTCTACTGTGGCCGAGAGACGGTCTTTCTTAACAATGAAAGGGCCCTGGTCACAGTTTTCAAGCTGGGACAAAGCCACAATGGGCGCATTCTTGAGTCCAGCCTGGTCTTTGTGCCCCGGGTGCTCGGGCCCCATTCTGCCAGAGCCACTGGGTCCCGCAGGCAGCCCCAGGCCCACCCCGGGAAGCCCTGGTCCCTGCAGGGGGGTTTTCAGATGCAAATAACCCTAGGGAGGCCAGCTGTTCAGCCCAGTGGTCAGAGGAGTGGCTTCCTCTCCTGGCCCCCAGAGGTATCCTCACTGAGGTTAGGATGAGAGCCCCAGGACCCCCATGAGGCCACATAGCGGGGGGGCGCCTGGAGCCTGGAGGAAGGCCATTCTGGGGATGCCTCCTATTCCCTCCCTCCTCGCAGCTTTGCCCCAAGTACCACGAGAGTCCCCCCCAGCCGCCCAGACTTCCACGCTGCTTGGCAAAGTCACCAGAGAGGAAACACGGCTCCAGGGAGGCAAAAAGAGCCCCGAAAGTGCCGCGACCTTCTTCGACTTACTCAGTCCAAGAGGAAGGGTCACTCCTCCACATCTCACTCCCCAGCAACAAGCAGGTCCCTGGCAGGAACCCGCAGAATGTGGGGGGGGGAGGGGCTGGACAGGTGTGGAGAGTCTGCCGGAGTCAAAGGAGACGCCAGTGAGCTTCCTGTGAACTTTCCCAGAACCTCTGCTCCCACCTCCGCCCCGAGAGCCAGTCACGAAGGCAACGGGGGGTCGAGGAGAACCCCCACTACGAGCAGGGCAGCTCAGGACACGGTCCGGGCAGGGTAGGTAGAGGCTGGCAACCCAGCAGGCGCTGGCTGCAAGCCCCTCGGGACGGGAGGGACGTGGATCCCAGAGACCCCGACACCCACCTGCACCAGCACATGCAGGCCATGGCACGACAACCCCCTCGCCCCGTGTGAGGGCGCTGCCTCTTGGGCCGCAGTGCTCAGCCAGGGCTCACTGGCCAGACCCCGCGGGCACCACGGGCCAAGTCTGCCTGGGAAAAACGCAGGTCCCTGCTTCCCGCCCGGGCGGTCAGGCCCGGCAGTGGCTGCTTCGCCTCGTTCTGAGCAGCTCCGTCTGTTCAGAGCCCTGTCTGAGAGAGCAGAGCCTCCAGCCACAGGCTGTGACTACCCAGAACCTGCCCAGGCCCTCCTGTCTCCACTGCACATGGGTCACCAGGCCCAAGTCGCCGCCCTCTGTTCTCAAAGTGATGGGACTGAGGGCGGGTGAGTTTTAAGTTTGTAGTCCTGTATATGTTTCAGCCGGTAATGCCGAAGACCCTTTGACACTTTATTTTTCTGAGGTGGGGTCTCGCCCCGTTGCCCAGGCTGCCACGTGATGGCACGATCACAGCTCACCACAGCCTCGACCTCCTGGGCTCAGGTGATCCTCCCACCTCAGCCTCCCAAGTAGCTGGAACTACAGGCACATGCCACCATAACTGGCCAACTTTTTTATTTTTTATTTTTATCTGTTGTAGAAACGAGGTCTTGCTATGTTGTCCAGGCTGGTCTCGAACTTCTGCCACCCCAGCCTCCCAAAGCCTTGGACACTTTCCACTCGAGCACAGTCACTTTAGAGGACCAAATGGCAGAATCTATCAGCGTGAAAGATGCCTTTCCTTTGGCCTCATCATACTACTTCTAGGAGTCTACACTAGAGCAAAACGCATTTGCAAGGAGGAACAGACACGGCCGGTGCCTGCACCTGCACACTGCTTGTGGTGGGAAAATGGCAACAGTCCAAGTGTGCATCACCAAGTCTGGACAAACTGGGGTTTATCCAGGCAGCAACAGCAGAGGCAACGGCAACCACTAAAGACCCGACACTGCGAAACCCAACTGTGAGGGGCAGTACCTCTACGAAAGAAAGAAAAAGACCCATATGAGCCCAACCCATCTCACAGACTCCCAGAAGAAGGTGAACACACAGAAAAGAGCCCAGAAAGTCACAAGGACCCACAGCAAACGAACTCAGGGGAACCCTTGAGGGGGCCCGCAGCTGGGTGGTACGGTCACAGAGACTTGGATGCTCTCCGTGGAGCCTGAAGCTTTAGCTGCCAGAACGTATCTGCATGATCTGAAAACTCAGCTTCAGGGAGAAGGCCCCTCCCGGGCCCCTCTGCTGAGCAGGGCAGGCAACCGCTGCCTGGGCCCCCACAGCATCCCTCTGGGTGCAGCCCCTGCACAGGCCAGGAAGCTGGGTGCTGGGGTCCAGAAATCCCCTCCGAAACCCACATTCAAGCTCGATCCCCAGTGTGGCAGTTTTGAGAGGCAACTGGCTCGGGAGGGCTCAGCCTCCGGAATGGACTGGTCTGGTCACGGATCAGTGGCCGTCACGGAAGGAACAGCCGAGCCCTGAGTGAGCACCCCCAGCCCCTTGCTATGAGATGCCCTGTGCTGCCTGGGGACCGGCAGAGTCCCCCCCCCCGCCAGCAAGAAGGCCCTCAGCAGGTGCGGCCCTTGACCTTGGACTTCTCAGCCTCCGTAACACAAGAGAGAGATTCCTTTCCTTTACAGACGGCCCAGTTTCAGGCATTCCATTATACGCTACAGAAAACAGACTACAACACCAACTAGGAAAAGATCCTTGCTTGGCTCGCGACTAAAACAGGCTCCACAGAAGTCTGGGAATCTGGAGAGGCACGTGACTCTCGGACACACGTCTCTGCTTTGCTGTTGCTCTGCGCTTGTTTCTGGAGCAGGGAGAGTTGTGTTCTCGGCACTCAGAGCTGCGAGATGCAGGCAAGGTGGGCATTTCTGGCTGTCCCTCAGGGGAGGACGGTGGGGACACACTGTGGCTCTGGCACCTGTCGGGAAAGAGTCCGACTCCGCCGAGCCCTGCGCACACGCAGCAGTTGGTTTCCGGTGGACATGGAGAGAGGAACTTTCTGGAGCCCAGCAGGGAGCTGAACAGGTCAAAAAAGAAACTGCCCTCGCGAGCCTGCCCTCACCAGCCTCTGCATGCAATGGAGCCCGTGTGAGCCGCTCACCAGCAGCCCTGGCCCGGCTGCTCAGGGGCCTCACCCCAGCGCTCCGAGGGAGGGCTCACTGCCCAGAGTCCCAGGCTGAGTCTGGTGGCAGAGAAAGCCGGATGGATGAACCAAACCAACACACCCAGCCCTTCCTCCTAGCCACCAGCGGCTGAGGCGGTCTGGGGAGAAAGGAAGCACGGACACTGGGAATTCCCTCTCACCCCGGCCCAACTGGGCGCCGCGACCTACCACCTCACCATGCAGTGCCACACTTCAAATCCCTCCAAAACACATTCTTTTTTTTTTTTTTCTGAGTCGGAGTCTCACTCAGTCGCCCAGGCTGGAGTGCAGTGGCAGGCTCATGGCCGCCCCAACGTCGACCTGCTGGGCTCCGGTGATCCTTCCGCCTCAGCCTTCCAAGTAGCTGGAACTACAGGCGCGCGCTACCATGCGTGGCTGATTTTTGATTTATTGTGGAGACGAGGTCTCGCCAAGTTGCCCGGGCTGATCTCAAACCCGTGGGCTCAGGTAGTCCCCCCATCTAGGTCTCCCAAATTGCTGGGATGACAGGCTTGAGCCACTGCGCTGGGCCCAAAGCACACTCTTAAGTTCAGTTCCTGGTCTGAAATTTAGGCTTAAAAAAAAACACAACCAAAAACTTGTACTGAAAAGAATTTTCTCCCAAAGTAGAGAAAAGAATAATGAATCCCCTGTACATCCCTTCGCTTCAGTGAGGATCAGACATCCTGACTCCCACCTATTGTCTCGAATCCTGGCCTCAGCAAGCCTTCTGCCTTATTCTCCCAAAGTGGTGGTGTTACAGGTGTGAGCCACCACGCCTGGCCCTTGCAACTTATTTGCTGAAGAACTCGGTTGTTTGTCCAGGAGAACTTCCCATGGTCTGGATTTTGCGGATTGCGCCCCGTGGTGCTGTCTAATGTGTTCCTCTGTCCCCTCATATTTCCTGTAAATGTGCCAACGATCTAGAGTTTGTGATGTCAGCAGCACTGGTGACAAATGCTAGTTTCTAGTTTCTCATTAGGTGTCTGCAAAAATAGTGATCATTCTTTTTTTTTTTTTTTTGGTGTCGGAGTCTCACCCTGTTGCCCAGGCTGGAGTGCGGTGGTACGTTCATAGCCACCGCTGCCTTGACCTGCTGGCTTCAGACGATCCTTCCGCCTCAGCTGGAACCACAAGCATGTGCCACCATGCCCAGCTAATTCTTGATTTATTGTAGAGATGAGGTCTCACCAAGTAGCCTGGGCTGGTCTCAAACCTGTGGGCTCAGGCCATCCACTCACCTTGGCCTCGCAAAGTGCTGGGATTTCGGCTGAGCTACCGAGCCTGGCCTAATTTTTGATTTATTATAGAGACAAAATGTCACCAAGTTGCCCAGAATGGTCTCGAACCCATGGGCTCAGACAATCCTCTCACCTCAGCCTCCCAAAGTGCTGGAATTATAGGCATGAGCCACCCTGCCCAGCCTGAAATTTTGAAGATGTAAATTAACATTCCAAATCAGTTTATTAAGCCTTATTTTTTCATTTTAGCTTTAGCAAAATGCAATCACATGAAATTCATTATTTCAACCATTTAGGTGCACAACTCTGCGGCACTAAGTACCTTTACACTGTCATGCAGCCATCACCAACCACCTTCCATTCCACCTTCCCAAGCGGAAACTGTCCCCATTAGACGCGAACTCCCCGCAAGCCCCAGCTCCCAGTATCTCACCCAGGTGGAATCATACAGTGTGTCCGTCCATTTGGTTTCTGTCACTTAGCACGGTGTCTTCAAGGGTCATCCACGTTGCAGCATGCATCAGAATTCCCTTCCCTTTCTAAGGCTGGATAATATTCCGTTATATGTATATACCATACTTTATCCATTCATCTCTTGATGGACACTTGGGCTACTTCTACTGTTTGGCTGTTGTGAACGACGCATCTATGAACACGGATGCACAAATATGTGTTTAAGCCTCTGCTTTCAACTCTTTGGGGTACGTACCCAGAGGTGAGATTGCTCTACCATATGATAATTCCATTTTTCATTTTCTGCAGAACCACCAGTCTGTTTTCCACAGCAGCTGTGCCACCTGATGTTCGGATCAACAGTGGACAAGGGTTCCAATTTCTCTACATCCTCACCAACACTTGCTATTTTTTTTATATTAGCCAGTGCTAATGGGTGTGAGGCCAAACCAGATGACTCTGTGTTAATTACAAGCAAGATGACCCTGGGTGGAACTGCCCAAATAAGGTGAAAACCCTTACAAAGGGGGCTGTACCCCAGAGTCAGGGCACAGACCCTTTCTCTACTGCTGCCTTTGTTTTGTTTTGTTTTGTTTGAGTTGGAGTCTCACTCTGTCGCCCAGACTGGAGTGCAGTGGCCGTTCCCGGCCACCGCAGCCTCGACCTGCTGGGCTCCGGCGATCCTTCTGCCTCAGCCTTCCGAGTAGCTGGAATTACAGGCATGCGCTACCACGTCTGGCTGATTTTTTGATTTATTGTAGAGATGAGGTCTCGCTGCCCAGGTGGGTCTCGAACCCGCAGGCTCAGGCAATCCGCTCACCTCGGCCTCCCAAAGCGCTGGGATTACAGGCTGAGCCACCGAGCCTGGCCTACTGCTGCCTTTGAAAAGGCAAGCTGCTTCGTGACCTGCCTGGGCAGTGAGACCTCATCTCTACAATAAATAAAAAAATCAGCCGGGCGTGGTAGTGCATGCCTGTAATTCCGGCTACTTGGAAAGCTGAGGCGGAAGGATCGCTGGAGCCCAGCAGGTGGAGGCTGCGATGGCCGGGAGCGGCCACTGCACTCCAGTCTGGGCGACTGAGTGAGACTCCAACTCAAAAAAAAAAAAAAAAAGAAGAAAAAAAAGAAAAGGCAAGCTGCCTTGAGTCCTAAAGTTGCAAGGAAAGGGATTCTGTCAAAGCCCAAGGGAATGTGGGAGCATGTCCTTCCCCAGTGGAGCCTCCAAATAAGAACACAGCCTGGGAAATACCCTGACCATGACACTCAAGGCCCTAGCAGAAGACCTAGAGATGAGCGGTGCCCAGACTCCAGACCTACAGCAACTGAGTTGCTTTAAACACAAACTTGGTGATAATTTGTTATACAGCATGGAAAACTAACACAGAAAATTTTCTCATTTTGATTTAAATTTTTTAACATTTTTTTAAATGGAGGAGACTAGTGTTTATTCTTTGTCCCCAACATTACTAAGGTACAACTGATAATTAAAACTGTATAAATTGGCCAGGCTAGGTGGCTCAGCCTGTAATCCCAGCACTTTAGGGAGGCAGAGGTGAGTGGATTGCCTGAGCCTGAGGGTTTGAGACCAGCCTGGGCAACTTGGTGAGACCTTGTCTCTACAATTAAAAAAAAGAAAGTAGCCGGGTGTGGTAGCGCGTGCCTGTAGTTCCAGCTGCTTGGAAGGCTGAGGCAGAAGGATCACTGGAGCCCACCAGGTTGACGCTGGGGTGGCCATGACTGTGCCACTGCACTCCAGCCTGGGCAATAGAGTGAGACTCCAACTAAAAAAAAAAAAGGCTGTACAAATTTAAAACATACAATGTGATGACTGTGATGGTTTGTTATATATATGGCCACTGCACTCTAGTCTGGTAGACAGAGTGAGACTCCAACTCAAAAAAGCAAAAACAAAAACAAAAAAGCATGCAAAGAAAAACCTGTTTTCCTAAATAAATGACAACTTCTACACACACTTTTCTCCACCATTCTTTTTTTTTTTTTAAGTGCGATGCCCACAATATTTCCACCTATTTGATTTTGCATTTGTGAATGTTTAAAAACCTTCTAGGCTATAGGAGAAAGACTTTTTGCTTGGACTCATCTGCCTGCCGCTGAAAATGGCAATGGTGCACACACTGCGGAGGCTCTTGATGAGACAGTCCTAGCAGTCATCCTTACCAACACTTTCATTAGACATTGACATTGCTTACTGCACAATTAGAACGATGAGTGCTCATGTCCCCAAACGTAACTGCCTAGCAGGCCCTGAGATCTCTGCACACCATGTGGCTGGATGTGCACATAAAGAGACGTCTTGCACCTCAGTGTCTTCTCTCTGGATGGCCAGGATGAGAGGCCTCTACACCATGCTGTGGCAATGACTAGAAGACGGTAAGTTCCCTCGGTGAACAGACGGCATCGGCGGCCCAACCAATACCCTCCCTGAGCTCACACCTGGTGCCTGTACATCCCCTCCCTCTGCCTCTGTTCTCCAAGAAAAAAAAAGAATGGAACTCTAAGGCTCTTTCACTCTGCCACTGGCCACCTCAGTGGAAGGTGAGCGCACCACTGATTAGCACTGATGACTTTTCTCCTGCCAGCTCGCACGGGCAAATAGTCCCCCCAAATGTACTGTGCTTACTCTCGGTCCAAGGCAAAACCAGACCCTCAAGCTAAGTGTCTCCAGGTAATCCCAGCACTCCGGAGGCCAAGGCCAGGGCGGGAGAATCGCTTCAGCCCAGGAGTGTGAGACCAATATGGGCAACATGGTGAGACTCATCTATAGAAAGAATTCAAAAAATTAGCCAGACATGGTGACGTGTGCCTGCAGTCCCAGATCCTTGGGAGGCTGAGGGTGGATTCCTTCTGCCTAGGAGCTGGAGGCTGCAGTGAGCTGTGACCGTTCCACTGCACTCCAGCCTGGGTGACGGATGAGACTCTGACTCAAAAAATAAATAGAACTCAAGAAAACAATTAAAATATGTAAAAATTGCCTTGTGTACTGAAAGTACTCTAAAATGAAGCAGTTATTACCTACTTAAAAGAGTTCACCACTGGAGAACACAGCCACTTTCACAAAAAAGGAGTGAAGACAGTTCCAGCGTGAACTGAGATGTGGATACAGGACTCACCCGCTACAGCAACACAGACAACTTCCTCAAGGAGCCACGATTTTAATTTTCAGCTCGGGAAACGAACCCCCTCTTCCTACCTTAGTTATGCCAAGAAACATAGGTCCAAGATTCCTGGGTGTTCTCGGAGATCACCAGCAGGGTCAGACCCAGAGGGCTGGGAGGTACGGACAAGAGGAAGGAGATAGGCCTCTTTGCAGGGATGCACACTGGAGCACAAAAGAAGTGGCCAAAAAATGCCGGACTGGAAGAAACACCAGCATCATCGAGCGGTCTCTGGTTCAACAGTCTCGGTGCCTACCAACCCCATACCCAGTGCTCAAACCCCTGCCGCAGAGGCAGAGGCCTGGGCAGTCACTGGCCCAGGCTTTTCCAGGACAGCTCCGGATAGTGAGTCTGCCGCCTCCCAAGGCCTGTCCCCATCAGGACATGCTTCCACAGCCCAAGGAAGGGCTCGTAGCTTTCCAGCTCTCTATTCTGGGTAACAAAGAGAAAGGAAATCCCTTTTCCCTAGGGCAAGACCTCAGCTGTCTGTAAACACCTGTTGCCCCACACTCTCCATCCCCACGCCTGTCCTTCTTCAAACTACGCTTCCATTTCCCACTGTGACAGCCACTGCTCACGATCACGGTTTCGAGGAGTCTGGCCAGTCTGAAAGCCACCCTTCTCCGGATACACTCGGTGCTTTCACTGCCCCTCGCAGAATGTGGCACCATAAGGGGCTGCTGGGTAGAGGTGGGAGTGAGACAGGCTCTCGCTTCTGAGGAGATGTGTGCAGGCCAGCCCCGTCCACGTGCCTGCCGGCCACTTCCCAAGGCTCCTACCAATCAGACTGGGGGGAAGGGTCATGGGTAACCAGTTCCGGGTGATCTGGCTCTAGGAAGAGGCAGCCATCCAGCACTGGTGACAACACTCTGGTGCTCCGGCCAGCCTCTTGTGGAGTAGGCCTGAGTGGTGAGGGTGAACGCAGGTGTGCATTTAGCGGGGCTTTCAGAGAGCCAGAGTCTCGTCGGCTTGTGAGCCTCCAGCCTCAAAGAACTTTCCTAACACTGGAATGAAGCCAGCCTTGAAGTGAGCAAAAGTGGGAAGACCCTGGGACTCACCTCATGGACTTGAAAGGCCACACAGCGCCTCAGTGCCTGGGCTGCCATGGCCGTGACATGGGAGAACAGTGGCAGCGGAAGCCGCCCACCTCGTGGAACCGAGCTTCTCGGAAGACGGCTAGGCACACGCACCCAGCTGCGAAATGTACAGACCGGGTGACCCACGCTCCTGCTTGGGGAGTTCATCCTGAGGCACCAGACACAGCTGCCAAGACGTTCACACGTGGATGTCCCTTCTGGTGTTGTTTAACATGTGGAAACCGGAGCCAGGCACGGTGGCATGTGCCCGTGGCCCACATCTGGTGCATCCACGCACGGGCTGATGGACACCTGGGTTGCGCCCACCGTTTGGTGCTGGTGAACAATGCTGCTGTGAACAAGAGTGTTCAGGAGGCTGAGGCAGGTGGGTCACCTGAGCCCAGGAGGCTGAGGCTGCAGTGAGCTGTGGTCACACCACGGTATTCCAGCCTGGGCGACAGAGTGAGACCCTGATTTCAGAGTAAATAAAAATGGGAAAAACTGGAAATGATCTGAAAGCCCATCAGGAGGAGGGTGTTAAGTTATTGTCACATGATGGAATGCTGTTCAGCCATTAGAACACTGCAACTGAGCCATACGCATTTATCTAGGGAGACGTCCTTGGCGTGGCTCTGGCTGAAAAAGCATGTCGATACGAACAGTACTTGGCAAAACTGTCAAGTTACTTTATGCATAGAGATATGTCTAGAAGGATGACAACCAAATAAAGAATGACTGTCTCAGGAGCATAGTGTTTATTTTCCATATGCATATTTAAGTTACAGAGTAATACAGACTATTGTAAAACACTCAGACAACAGAAACGTATAAAGTAAAACATTTCCCATCCATCCCATTTCTCAGATGTAGCCACTGTTAACAGTCTTTGAGACCTTCTTCTGAGTATACATAATCAAATGCATACTTTTTTTCTTTTTCTTTTCTTAAAGCAGGATTTATTGCGAGGATAGAAAAGCTCCCACAGAGGGAGGAGACCTGAAGGAGTTGCCCACTTTTTTTTTTTTTTTAATGTAAAAATGCAACTCCACTCTACCCATTGTTCTGTGACTTTTTCACGTTTTGAGTATTGCTTGAACTTTTTAAAATAATTTTTTCATCTTTATTCTTTTGTAGAGACAAGTCTTCACTATGCTGCCCAGGTTGGTCTTGAACTCCTGGACTCAAGCAAGCCACCCATCTTGGCCTCCCAAAGGGCTGGGATGACAGGCGTGAGCCACCATTCCCAGCCTCTGTTTGACTTTTTAAATGTAATTTTTATAACTAGAAGAACAATAAAGCTATTTTTGTTTGGGGGACTAAAAGTGCACCAGCCGGGGTGGAGAACAACGCATGTGAGACACAAGTGGCCCAGTGAAGAGATGCAGAGGTGGAAGCCTTCCCGTGTCAGCTCACCACGCCATCCCCGGGTGGGGACCAGACTTGCCAGAAGCTGGCCATGTCCTGTTCTCCTGAAGTCTTCAAACCCAACAGGGCCTGCAAACCAGGGCTTGCAGGAGCCGGGCCCGGGACTCAGGGGAGTCCAGAATTGGGTTGCAGCCTGTCCCAGAGATGGCCCCACCCAGCACAGTACCCAGGCATGCAGCGCCCACAGGGCCACTGGCAGGCACCAGCCCAGCAGCAACCTTCCCTGGGCCTGCTGCAATCCCTCCTGAAAAGCCCTGAGCTCTGGGCGCGGTAGCTCACGCCTGTCAAACCGCATTCTGGGAGGCGGAGGCAAGAGGACTGACTGAGCCCATGGGTTCAAGACCAGTCTGAGCAACATGGTGAGACCTCGTCTCCATAATATATTTTTAAAAATTAACTGGGCAGCCGGGCTCGGTGGCTCAGCCTCTCATCCCGCACCTTTGGGAGGCTGAGGTGAGTGGATTGCCTGAACCCGCGGGTTCGAGACCCACCTGGGCAACTTGGCGAGACCTCATCTCTACAATAAATCAAAAAATCAGCTGGGTGTGGTAGCGCATGCCTGTAATTCTGGCTACTCGGAAGGCTGAGGCGGAAGGACCGCTGGAGCCCAACAGGTCGAGGCTGTGGTGGCCGGGAGTGGCCACTGCACTCCAGTCTGGGCGACAGAGTGAGACTCCAACTAAAAAAAAAAAATTAAAATTCAGTCATGGTTATCTGCTTGGATTTTCTTTTCTTTTCTTTCTTTCTTTCTTTCTTTTTTTTTTTTTTTGTAATCCCAAAGGCGCGGGATTACAGGCTGAGCCACTGAGCCCGGCTGGATTTTCTTTTCTAATAATAAAACCCACGCTCTATGCAGAAAACTTCAAAATGGCAGGAAGGTACAAAAGAAAAATAATCAGGCCAGGCATGGTGGCTGGCTAATCCCAGCAATTCTGGGAGGCCAAGGCAGGAGGATTTCTTGAACCCAGGAGTTCGAGACCATCCTGGGCAACAGAGTGAGTCCCTGTCTCTGCAAAAAATAAAAAACTTAGATGGGCGTGGTGGCACGTGCCTGTAGTCCTGGCTCCTCAGGAGTCTTAGGCAGAAGGATCACCTGAGCCCAGGGGGTTGAGGCTGCAGTGACCCACGACCGTGCCACTGCACTGCAACCCGAATGACAGAGTGAGACCCCAACTCAGAAAAAAGAAAAGAAAATGTCAGTGACCCATGACCTTTCATTCTAAGGCAGGCTCTGAGGGTATTTTCCCACGTCTCCGCCAGCGATGTATGCTGGGCCGACACGGACACACTGTTACCAGAACTGCAACCTTAATCTACACAGTGTTGCAACTTGCTTATTTTTAAACATCTGTTTCCTTTTCTTTTGCTATATGCTCCTTAAGTAGCAACATAAATAATACTAATAACTTCAATATATGACACTAGGCATTAGGAGCATTTCCTATGTTATGGAGTGGACATTCCTCTTTCCTGTATTTCACAGATGAGGCAACCTTGGAGATGTTCAATTCTGATCCCAGGTCCCAGGGGCCACACACGGCTCAACTGGGATTTGAACCCAGGCACCTGCCACTGGGCTCCTGCCCTCAGCCCTGCTGTGCTGCAGCCCTCGGCACGGACACTCTATCATGAGTGGCTGCGGGTCACCAAAGGGCTGCACCTCCTGCAGAGGTGTTGGTGTCCCACCTCTCCAGCTGCTCTGCTTGCCAGCAGCCTCCACTACCCCTGCAGGGAACATCCCTGAAACGCAGGCCTAGAGGAAAGGGGCCGCATTCTGCTGAAAGAGCCAACCAGTCAGGACTCCATGGGGTCAGAGGCCAGGGACCTAGGCGGAGGGTGTATCATCCTAGGTTAATACCTGCATCCAACAGTCCCCTTCTTGTAAGAACTTCCAAGCTCTTAACGCAGTTCTCCAAGTAAGCTACAGGCCCAGGGAAGCTAACAGAATTTGTTAGCTCAGCAGGAGATGCACCGGCCCTCGCCCAAACAACTCCTAGGTGACTGACGCCTCCACCATGGGCCCAGCACAGGACCCAGCCAGGGCAGCCACTTCACAGGCCCCTGGAGTCTTGCAGAGGTTTAAAGACGGCCACCTCTCCACCTGAGCCGTGATTCTCTTCCACCTGACGTGGAAGCCCTTTCCAAGTCAGCCTTTCTCAGCAGACAGTCATATGTGAAGTGTTTTGGACTGGGAGGGCCAAATAGTTCTCCCCACAACTACTCAGCTGTGATGCTGGGGCATAAAAGAAGCCACAGGTGGCAGGTGAGGGCGTGGCTGCGTTCTGACCAAATCAACCTGCAGAAGCCGACAGCACTGGCTTAGTCACTTCAAGTTTTAGGGCACAAGGCTGACCGTGGTGGCTCACGTTGTAATCCCAGCACTTGGGGAGGCGGAAGTGACAGGATTGTCTGAGTCCAGGAGTTTGCAACCAGCCTGGGCAACATGGTGAGACCTCATCTCTACAATAAAATCAGAAAATTAGCAGGGCATGGTGGCGTGTGCCTGTAGTCCCGGCTACTTGGAAGGCTGAGGTGGAAGGATCGCCCGAGCCCAGCAGGTTGATGCGGCGGTGGCCGTGAGTGTGCCGCTGCACTCCAGCCTGGGTGACGGAGTGGAACTCTGACTCAAAAAAATTTTTTTTAGGGCATAAGCTCATTTCTAATGGGCTGACTTGCTTTTCTTCAGTGCAGCAACTGAAATATAATCTTCCAACTGTGAAATCTTGGGAAAGTGCAGAGAAACCAGGGCTTGTTTGGCCTCAGAGTTGGTCAGTATTACTAACAGATGAAGGAAACTGTTTTTCAGATCCACAGAAGACAGAAGAGAGGACCAATCAGGCTGAGGGAACGACGGCAGGAAAACCAGAAGCGTCTGGGGAAGGAAAATGACATTGATAGAAGCAGGCAGCCCCACTGGGCTGTGGTGAGCTGACTGGGGCGCCGCGTCCGACCCGGGACCTGAGGTGCTCACGGCTGCCACCGGCCACGAGGCAGCGTCTCCTTCCAGAGAGCTTCACCCGAGGCAGAGACGTCTCCGCCACGTAGGCTGGGAACACGTGCAAGGAGAGCGGTGTCTCACCTGGGGATGCGCTCTGAGTGCCCACCCAATCCTCACACGCCAGCAGTGAAGGCAGAGGACACCAGGCTCCACGCCCCCTCTGCCTGGAAGAGAAGCTGCGGCAGCGGCCCAGACCTAATGCCCCAGGGAGGAGGTCCCTGTGCAGGCTGAGAGCTCAGGGTGGCAGGCTCGGGTGGGCTCCTCCTGAGCCACGGACCCAAGGATGGGGATGGGTAGCTGGCCTGGCCGGCAGCTCCAAGGGGAGGCAGAAAGGCTCAGACACCTCGCAGCCAGCACGTCTCAATTTGGAAGAAGGGACTTCACTCCCAACACCGGCCATCTCGCCCTCTCCTTCACCTGCGCCCGTGGCTCTCCGCCGCCCTCAGAAGCAAAGCCAGCCTCTCCATCACGACGGCCCTGCGCCCCGGAATGTGCCCATCCCGCCGGAGCCCCTGCTCCCCGTCATCCCCCTCCAGCCCCCTCAACTCCTCGTCTTTCCCATGCCATGATCGTACGGAATCAAATGTTTGTCTGCCTGTTTTTCCAATGTCCGCCTCTGCCACCTAAGGGCAGTGGAAAGCTTGTTCCACGCAGCGTGCCCGGCACCTAACAGAGGCCCTGGTAGACAGCAGGACTTAAATAAAATAAATGCAGCTGATGGAAAAGAGCTCCTTCCCCCAGCCTCTCTCTTCACTTAAAACGGGCCTGTGGCAGCTGAGAGGCTACAGCACGTAGACCAGGCTGGGAGGCTGGCCCAGAGGCCCACAGCTGCACCCCGCAGCTGCAGAGCCCATCACCTACCTCCTCAACCCTGTGCCCCCTTCAGAAGAGGGGCCATGTCGGGGTCTTCCTCACCGCTACCCCCTGTGGGGGTTAAGGGCGAGGACATGGGTGCCCCAGGTAGTCTTGTGCCCAAAGGCTACTGCTTTATTTACTTACTGTGAACTACAGAAAAGCAAGTTCAAAAACATGGCCTCCTTCACCATTACACAATACATCCCTGTAACCAACTCCCCCGAAGACACTGAAAGAGAGAGAGAAAAGAAAACCTATATACAGAGGTATATACACACATACATAAATGTTGAACTAAGGAAAAAATGGCCTCAGTAGAAAAAAGGCCTCAGTAGGAACCACATGAATCAACTTTAGACAAGGCAGGAGGAGGCAAAGCTCAGGAAGCTTCACAGTGCGTGGAGGCTCCACATGTAAAACCTGGCCTGCCGTCAACATCTGGAAAAGTCTCTCGGACTCAAGGAGGCAGGCTGTGTCCTCAGCGCTGCCATCTTCAGAGACAGGACTCAACTAACACCCTGCACACGGGCCTGCTGGTCAGGACCTTTCACATGGGTTGGCCAAGCCGCCTAAGCAAGGGGACCAAGGCCGAGTGCGGGGCTCACACCTATAACCCCAGCACTCTGGGAGGCCAAGGTGAGAGGATGGCCTGAGCTCATGGGTTCAAGGCCAGCCTGGGCAACCTCATCTCTACAATAAACTTAAAAAGTCAGCCAGGCATGGTGGCTTGCGCCTGTAGTTCCAGCTACTTGGAAGGCTGAGGCAGAAGGATTGCCTGAGCCTGGCAGGTCAAGGCGGCGGTGGCTGTGAGCGTGCCACTGCACTCTAGCCTGGGCGACAGAGTGAGACTCCCACTCAAAAAAAAGAAAGAAAGAAAGAAAGGGGACCAATTCTCAGCAGAGTACTTTGTTGCTGAAAAATACATGACTTTATATTTAAAAAATCATTTTGTTGTTTATCGAAAATAATAACAACATTTACTGGATGATCTAACAGCATTATTTTAACAATGCATGCATCGAACTCCCCCTTGCTTTAAAAAAATCCTTTAGCGATGGCTGTTGACACGTAAAATGTTTACTTCCCTTAACCTAGCAACCGCACTTCAAGGAATTGATCCCACAGAAATTCTTAGGCACAACTGTCGTAATACTATAAGGGACTGGCAGTGGTGGGAAACTGCCAGGGAGAGGGGGGCACACCTCATCCACAAGGGCACCGGCATAATGAACATTTGTACACCTAACCCTGAATTGTACCGCACATCTTTAAAATAAAAAACAAAAAAAAATTCTTAGGCAAAAGTGCCAAGACACAGTATAAAGGTCTGAGGCAGGAGAAAGTTGGAAAAAACTCAAATGCCCAACATCAGAAGACCGGCTAAATAAAGTGCAGTATATCCAGGTATTAAAAGAGTGCAAGGTAAAAAGCACACTGACATGAAAAAGTGTCCGATAGACATTCAGTGAAAAAGCAAGCTGAGGAACAGCATGAAAAACACGGCCCGTTTTTACAAAAGAATGATCCTTCTATCTAGACATAAGCCTTAAAAGTAAAGGTGGAAACAGCAGCACTGAAGTTCTCTTAGCGAGGGAATGGATTCCACGGGCATCCACCTTCCGTGCTGTGTATTTCTAACTTGCAGATCTTATAACGAGCAAGTATTTCTCTCATAAATGGGGAAAGAAAATGTTTAAAAACAAGACCTCTGTTGGTGCTGGAGCCTGCAGCGCTCAGAACTGCATCAGCCACGAGCGGTGACCAGGAAAGGCCCCGTGCCCGAGGTGGTGGCCGCCTCCCCACCCGGCCAGGCTCGCAAGGCCAGCCGACTCGGCACACCGTCAGTTCCCAGGCTGGGGGCTCGTTCTCCTGTTTTAGGGAGAGTGCCCTAGCATGCGTGGTGGAGGCTTCCAGCAGTGGACAGAGAGCAGCAGCCTCTCCAGCAGCACCCATGGTGCAGCTCAGAACTCGAAGCCTCCGCACGGGGAAGCGACTCCTTCCCGATGGAGGCCAGAGGCTGGGGGCAGGGAGCAGTCGCTGGCAATCAGAGAGAAGGCGCAAGCCGATCGCGAGACGCAAAGGGAGAGGAAGGCAGACGTGGAGGAGGTGGCCAGTGGGGCATCAGGAGCACATTCACCACGGGACTTTCCAAAGGCCTCGGCACCAGAGGCTGGATTTGGCTCTCGGACTGCTGATAGCAGTTGAAATGACAGCCACGTGTCCTCACGACTGGAACATTCTCTTCCCACACAATACTGCCCACTTTTGTTCTGGTCTGGCGTCCTGACCAATACGCTGGGCTCTCTGACCCCGAGCAGAGCTGGGGCTTCTTGGGTGGGAGGGGTAGATACTCTTTCGCCTGCCCAGTGGCCATTTCCCGCCTTAATAACAGAAACCCAGTTGATTCTGGAGGGAGCCAGACCCATTCCCAGCCAAGGCAGTCATCTCACTTCCCAATGATACTCTAGCCAATGAGATGCAAGAGGACGCCAACTAGGGGAGTTCTGCGGGAGTTTTGGCTGGATTTATTTATTTATTCATTCATTCACTGAATCACAGTCGCACTCTGTAGCCCAAACTGGAGTGCAGTGGCATGCTCATGGCCACCGCAGCCTCAACCTGCTGGGCTCAGGCGATCCTTCCGCCTCAGCCTTCCAAGTAGCTGGAACTAGAGGCATGCGCTGCCATGCCCGGCTTATTTTTTGATTTACTGTAGAGATGAGGTTTTGCCAAGTTGCCCAGGCTGGTCTCGAACATATGGGCTCAGGCAATCCTCTCACCTCTGCCTCCCAAAGTGCTGGGATTCCAGACGTGAGTCCCTGAAATTATTGTTAATAATAATTATAAATAATTTATTACTATGTATTCTCTGCTATGTTCTAAAAATTTAACTAGATTTGTTTTGCTTGTTATATAAGTAGTATAATCATGTGACAGAAACGCTGGAAAACAGAAACTCAAGTAGTAAACTTCACGAGTATAGTCACCTGGCCCCTTCTGAAGTATCTAAAGTGACCTGCAGGCAGAAACCATGGTGGCCATGCTAGAGTCACTGTGAGGGGCCGCCTGTGCAGGAGGGGTTGCAGAGCCCACAGCAGTTAACACACACTCAAGAAACCGCCACCTCTCTTCTTCTATTTTGCAAACTTTCAACCCCATAGAAAAGTTAAAAGAACAGTACAACTGGCACCCAGGTATCATCCCCTCACTTCTCCAGGTATGAACATGTCACTGCATTTGCCTTTTCTTCTCTCTCCACACACAGGTGCTTTTTGTTGTTGTTGTTGAATCATCTGATAGTTAAGCTGCAGACATCCTGTCATTTTATCCACAAATACCTCAGCCTTTATCTATTAAGAGCAAAGACATTATTCTATAGAACTGTAATGCCACAATCATACCCAATTTCACAACAGTACAATACTATTAACTAATGCACAGTCTATGTTCATATTTTTCCAACTGTCCTAAAAAAATGACCTTTTTTCTAAAGCAGGATCCCATCAAGGTAAACACAGTACATTTAAACTGCCATGTTTTCTTCAGGGAGGCCTCTGTCCCTTGCTTTTTTTTTTTTTTTTAAATTAAACTGAATTCTTTTTTTATTGTAGAGATGAGGTCTCGCCAAGTTGGCCGGGCTGGTCTCGAACCTGCAGGTTCAGACAATTTACTCGCCTCGGCCTCCCAAAGTGCTGGGATGACAGGCTGAGCCACTGAGCCCGGCCATGTCCCTTGCCTTTTTATGTCGTTTTCAGCACTGATATTTTTGAAGAATCTGGGCAGTCAGTTGTCCTGTGAAGTATCTCGTTAGTTGTCCTGTGAAACGTCTCACAACCTGGATTTGTCTGCCAGCTCACAATTCAGTTTGGTCAGTCTTGGGAAAACGCTTCACAGCTGACAGTACACATGTCATGTCACAGACATGAGAAGGGGGTACAGCATCGTCCTAACTGGTTCCGCTGTTAGTGTGGCTGCGTTTGAGCATCTCACTAAGGTGATGTCCTCCCAAAGCCTTCCGCTGCGGAGGCATTCTTGCCCTCCTCTTGATGAACAGCAACCTGTGGAGTGAGCCTTTGAATCTCCTGCTCCCCAACAACCTTTGGACCCAGAGGCTTCGACGGCCAACAAGAATCTTTTCCTGGCTCAATGATCGCATTCGTGCTTGCAAAATGGTCACTGCTGATGTGTACCGTGTGGGTGAAACGACAATTTGCAAACCAAATCCTGTCTGTTCACTGCCTTGCATTTTCACTTCGGAACTATTTCAGAGGTGCCCCTGCCTGACTCTGCCTGCCATGGCTCAGAATACTGAGCCTGTGCTTCCCTGTCCCATCACTGAGCAGGAGAACGTAAGCTGGCTTCAGCAGTGCACGGGGAGCCACTGCCTATACAAGCCAGGGGCTGCCTGGCCTTGAGAGTGCCCGTCCCACAGCAGATCAAACGCCACATGGAGCAGCGTCTATTTCCCCAAAGCCAGCTCCAAGCTAAAGGTAGCCTCCGGCACACCAAGAAGGGAGGGGGCACATGGGGTGCAGGCAGTCAACTCCCGACTCAGCTGTGAACTGATCCTGGGACAGCACCGAGTTACGCAGACTGGCGGCCCAGGCGCTGGCTTCCCTGTCCCTGTGAGTGTCACTTCTTTCTGCCAACAGTCCCTTGGGGCCCAAATGTTGAGAAGCAGCAGCCCCAGTCCCAGCTGGGCCACCTCGGTCAGGCCCTGCAGGGAAGGTTAGGAATCTGCATGTTGACGAGCTCCCCAGAGGGTCTCCTGGGCAGCTGGGTGGGAACCCTGCTTAGAAAAGACCCACTGCAAGTCGGGCTTGGTGGCTCAGCCTGTAATCCCGCGCCTTTGGGAGGCTGAGGTGAGTGGATTGCCTGAGCCCAGGGGTTCAAGACCCGCCTGGACAACTTGGCGGGACCTCATCTCTACAATAAATCAAAAATTAGCTGGGTGTGGTAGCACGCGCCTGTAGTTCCGGCTACTCGGAAGGCTGAGGCGGAAGGATCGCCAGAGCCCAGGAGGTCGAGGCTGCAGTGGCCGGGAGAGGTCACTGCACTCCAGTCTGGGCAACAGAGTGAGACTCCAGCTCAAAAAAGAAAAGAAAAGAAAAGACCCGCTGCAGCCCCACAAGGGGACTGTCCCATGGAACACACAATGGCAGATGGTGGTGATGAGTCTGTCTCGTTACAGGAAAGCCACCCGCCAGCAACAAACACCCAGAGGGGTGGAACGAGGGCAGAGGCATTCAGCCTAAACAGGTCTCTTGCACCCCAAGCTTGTAAGTTACTCAAGGCTTTATAAAAAGTCACGGCACCTACAGAAGCGACCAGAATCTGTGGTTCTCCAAATTTAGGCTCCACCAGAAGCTTCTGGGAACATTGCCCCCAAAGATTCTGAGTCGGGATCTCCAGTAGAACCCATGGTTATGAGTGTGCAACGAGCTTACCAGGTGCCTCAGAGCCCCCAGCCTGGATGCCGCTCTGCGCTCACCTAGGACAGTGGAGAAGCACAAGAGGCAGGAAGGAGCGCCCGGCCTCCATCTGAGAGGCACCCACAAAACCAAAGCAGCAGAATCTGAGCTCACGGAGGAAATGCTTCTGAGCTGCCAGCCACACAGAAACGTTCAGATGACACAAAAGACACTCTCCATGAATGCACTCCACTTTGCACCTCATGGCAGGCTGAGCAGGAGAGCCAGAGGAAGGGCTCCTGCACACAGCCTCACTGCAGGGTCTGTGTCAGCAGGCTCCGGGGGACTCCCTGGTGGAATGCAGGTCATCTGAACCTAATGTATCTCTGACCGTCAACGCCCTGGTTGGTGCCAGCTCCCCTTCCCCTCTGGCAATTCTTCTCACTCTGCCCTGCTGTCTGCTACTCAGTCAGGACTAACTGTGCGTTCCTACAGACCCAGAGACAGGAGGCTAAACCGCTGCAGCGAGGAGAAGGACGGTGCCAATTATCGCAGTCTGCATCAAGGGGTGGGGTCACAACAGCACAGGACACCCATTTGCTGATGGAAGGCAAGTGGCCTGGGTGGCTTCCCATCCAGCAGACACCAGGCAGAACAAGCCACTCTCACGGAACAGCAGTGGTATGGCGCTCCCGGGAAGGGCCACTGCACAGACTGCAAGTACGCTGGAGAGTTCCAAAGCCAACCAGGCTTGTGGCAGAAGGAGCAGCCCGCCAGGATGCCCAGGCACCTACCTGACTGGAACACATATCGCGCCAGGCCCTGCATGAGCTCGGCGGGCCAGGTGGGGGGCGCAGACTCCCCGGTTTCTCTCTTCAGGCGAAATGTCAACTCAAAGCCAAAACCACTGGGTCCGTCCGTCCCCGTAAACCTGAAAGACATGAAAAGCAAATGCATGACGTTCAATGGCCTTAAGAAAAACTGTCTTGAAAGTCCACAGGCCCTGCATTTTCCGGGGGGCCTCAACACCCACGCTCTCCCTTCCCAGGACGTGTGCCCTGGGGCAATGGCATGGATGGGGGGTGGCCCGCCGGTGGGCCCCATGCCTCCCCAGCTGAAGGGGGTGTCCAGCAGGCATTCGTGGGAGGTGCACAGGCCTTGCCAGCACGGGAAGGCTCAAAACCAAGAAATGCTGCTGAAATAATTTTCAGCAGTTACTGCTTGCACAAACACAAGCATGATGAGTAGATGCGTAAGGCCTCAGCACACACACCAGCCATCAACAGTTCGACGGCTAGCACGCCTCTGCCAGCCAAGATCCCGGAGCAGGCGAGCCCACTGAGCACTCTCCAGGGCCAACAGCACAGTCACACTTTGCCCTGGCACTCCCTAGGCCTCTTCCCTTCACCATCACCACATGGAAGGTCAGGCCTGGAGGCGGGAGAGAAGGGACACAAATGCACGGGCAGAGACCAGGCCAGAAGACGTGGCTTGGAGGATGGACATCACTCTTTTATCTCCTTGCCCAGCGCAGGGAGGTGGAGGGGGAGCTTCGCAAACAGAGGTGAGGAGCGGCCTCCTTGGGGCCGCAGGCTTGGCGGTGTGTAAACCCCTGGAGCAACGCCAGACGGGCAGCAGTGGCAACACTCTAAGAGGAGATGGGCCACGGGCGAAGAGGGACTTCAGGCAGCCCGCAGCTAAAGGCGGCTTTGTGAAACGTGTTAGCCCATCACACCAGGGCTTTCATCTCGGGCCAAGAAAAACACGTGATTTCTAACCGCAAAAACTTGAGAAACAGACTCAAAACACACGTGTTCCTCTTGGGCGGCACAGAGGGGAGGACCTCGGCGGCAGAGAGGGATGACGAGGTCCCCAGCTCCACACCGGCCTCCTCCCTGGGCACGCCTTGTGCACGTGCCGGGTGTGTTATGCACACACATGTGTGCCATCTGCCTCCACGCTGGTGCTTTCTGGGCCTGCTCTGTGGTGGGCAGGCCAGGCTCCCTCGGCAGGGCGGGAGGAACAGGCTGGCCAGATGGGCTTCACCTGCATTTGATGACCACCCACAGTCCTTCAAACGGCCTGTGGGACAAACACATGCCCCGAAGCCAGTCAACAGGCCTTTTTCTCTCAGCGGCTGCCTGGGCCGCAGCCAGTGACAAGGTCATGAAGTCCTCAAAGTTCCCTGCAGGGCCTGCTCGTCCCAACTTCCTCACACAAGGGCTTCTCTGGCCATGGTCTCACCCGAACTGAGAAGGAAGCCATCCGTGGGTGCAGCGGGGAAGGGGGGACGGGGCTGGTAACGTAGCCCAAGGCGGGATCTGAGTCCACAGAGAACCTGGCCCGCGCCGAGGCCCGCGCCACACAGGCTGGCAGGAGATGGGGCCAGGGAAGTCTTCCTACAGGAACTGAAAGACGGAGCTCCTCCCAGGCCGAGGGGGGCTGAGCGGCGCCAGGCGTCTTGCTGCAGGAGGGCAGGGGAGATGGACGCTCCAGACTGGCTCCGGCTCAAGAGCCCCGGACGCCGCTGCCCGAGGCATCCAGGGAGAGGCTGGCTTTGCCCTAGCAGTTGATGGCTGTGCCAGCCGCGAGAGTCACATCACAGCCGCCAGCAAGGACATGCTGCGAACTCCAGACACACCAAAGGTCCCCCAAAGCGCCTCACCAAGGGGGCGTCAATCAGCATCTAAGAGGCCAAAAGGATCGCAAGCCCAGACAGGAGATGAACAGGAACCCAGGAGACACTTTCGGAGGAAACGCATCGCGGAGGCACAGAGAGAGATGGGCTGAAAGTGAGCATCTCATGCTCTACGCGTTAGTTATTATCATCGAGGAAATGCAAACCAAAGCCGCAGCCAGCTAGCACTCCGCACCTCCAGGACAGCTGGGTAAAAGACAGGCAACGAGCATCAGAGGGGACGAGGAGAAGCCGGGAAGCTCACACACTGCTGGTGGGAATACAGAATGATGGAGCTACTCGGGAAGAGAGTTTTGCAGTTCTTCAGAAAGCTCGACAGCGTCACCATGTGACCCAATAGTCCCAGTCCTCGACACACACCCGGAGGAGCGGAAAACAGGAGGACACCGAGGCACGCACACTGAACTTCACAGCAGCTCAATTCATGACAGCGAAAATGTGGAAACAACCCAAATGTCCACCGAGGAGTGGGTAAAATACGGTGCATCTGTGCCATGAAATACTGCTTGGCGGTAAAGAGAAATTAAGTACTGACACAGGCTACAGCACGGGAGACCCTGCCAACAGCATGCTAAATGAAAGAAGCCAGTCACAAAGGACCACGTATGGCGTGATTCCAGCTGCGTGACATGTCCAGAACAGACACATCCAGAGACAGAAAGCAGGGGAGTGGTTGCCGGAGCAGGACTGAGGAGGGAATGGCAGAGACAGCTAACAGGACAGAATTTCTCTGGGGGATGATGGCAATGCCCTGGGTTTAGACCACGGTGACGGTTGCACAATGTTGTGAATCTACTTAGTCACTGAACTGACACTCTAAAAGGGCGGGTTTCATGCAGGCCTCCCAGGTACACCTGGATGCCAGGGAGGTGGGGTCCACCACACCTCAGGAGCCAGGTCTCTCCCGGCCCTGTCCACAAGTAACCGCTGTGATTAACTGAGTACTGAAGCTTGAGGCCTTGGTTTGAGCACTCCTTCAACAATGCCTTATCATTTCGCTCTCCAACAACTTGATGACACAGCCACTGTCGTCCCCCTCAACCAACAGGAAACGTACCGGGGACTTTTGGACTCCACCAATCAGACCCAGCAAGCGATACAGCTCAAAGCTGAGGTCTGTCTGACGCCAAAGCCCATCTTCTTATTGCTGTGGGGCCACAGGCAAGAGACTTAACCTCTCTGTGCCTCAGTTTCCTCATCCATAAAATGGGAAGAACAGGAACAGGAACAATTCCATGGCGGTACAACGAGGACTGGATGTTTAGTGACAGTGTCTGGCACGCTGCAAGAGCCCACCACCCACGCTCAGTAGGCAGCTGTCACAAAGGCCAGATAGTGCATGATTCTGTTCACGTTAGATGATAAACGATGTGACTTGTGTTATATCAAATGCCCAGAACAGGCAAATCTATAGAGACAGAAAGAAGACTAATAGTTGCCAGGGACTGGGTGGCGTGGGCTAACGGGCAGTGACTGCTAATGGATGTGGAGTTTCTTTTTAGGTTGATGAAAAAGTGCTACAGACAGACTACAGTGATGGCTGTAGAGCTGGTAAATATTGCAAGAATCACTAAACCGTGCAGCTTAAATGGCTGAACTGCATAATGTGCGAATTATACCTCAAGAAATGTTTTTAAATTTTAAAAACCTGAGAGATAAAAAATCCGTAGCTAGATCTAGATACAGATGGAGATATCTGTCTGCTATCTGTCTGTCTGTCTGCCGGCCTGTTTCCTTCAGGCATATGCCAAGATAATCAACCTAAGAGAAATGCAAATCAAAACTCCATCTTACTCTCCCACTGGCAGACGCCAGAAGCACGCGGTCCCATGCTGTGTTGAAGCGGTGGGAGAGGGCCACCTCCCGTGTTGCTGTGACACAAACGAGCAAGGCCCGTGCGGAAGGGAAGTCAGCAGCACCCAGTGAAGCCGCACAGACACTGCTTTCTGGCCCACAGTCCCACTTCTGAGGACTTATCGTCGCAAGATGCCGAAGCCACCCACGTGCCACTCATGGGAGCGTGGTGCAGTCACGCACAGCTGTGAGGAGGAGCAAGGAGCTCTGCAAACGGATATGGATGCTGCGAGGTGTTAAAAAAAAAAAAAGCAAAGACTACAACCACGGTGTGCTTCTGAGGAAAACAGGAAAATATACGTGCATCTGCTCATTTCTGCAAAATGCCACGGGAAAGGATAAATCAGAAACGGCTGAGAATATGGCTCACAGGCAGTCGGGGGACGAGGACAGCAATGTGGGCTGGGGGGGACACTTCTCAGAATACACCCTTTTGAATTTAGAACCCAGAAAATGCCTTCACATAAATGACACAGAATCAGTGAGAACGGAGGGAAACACAAAAATGTAATACAAACAGAAAAGACCAAGCACGGTGGCTCACGCCTGTAACTCCAGCACTTCAAGAGGCTTGCGTGAGCCCAGGAGTTCAAGGCCAGCCTGGGCAACATAGTGAGACCTCAGCTCCACAAAAAATCAAAAAATTAGCCAAGTGTGGTGGCACACCCCTGTAGTTCCAGCCACTCGGGAGGTTGAGGTGGGAGGATTATCTGAGCCCAAGAGGTCAAGGCTGCCATGAGCTGTGAAAGCACCACTGACTGCAGTCCGGCCTAGGCGACAGAGTGAGATCCCAACTCAAAGAAGAAAAAAATCCGAAATGAACGAACCCAACTATATTTCAAATGAATAACGCAGCCATACTGAAGCGGGGGGAACATGCTGCTGACACAGCCGATGTGTCTTCAGGCTAAAAGCAAAGAGACCAGTAAGCCAATACTGAATCCTCTAGGGTTATTTTTTTGCAACAGCATGGGTTAGTAATTCTGGAACTTTGGTGTAAATGTATTGTGGAAAGCGGAAGCCAGGTTTCTCTCACCTCCAGAAAAGTTGAAGACTGGCAAATACACACCCGAGTCAGAATTTAAAAACAAGTGCTCACTTCGGCAGCACTTACACGAAAATTAGAACAATACAGAGAAGATGGGCTGGCCCCTGCACATGGATGACACGCAAATTGGTGAAGCGTTCCATATTTCTACAAAGCAAGGCCCTGATTCAGACCCTCATTAGAGGCTCTAGACTGGGAGGCTTTGGTCTTCAGAATTCTTCGCTTTACTGTGCCAGTAGCTGTCGCTCTAGAAGTTTTCTAGGGATCTTCTCTTTGCTGTCACATGTGTTTTGCATATGATCGTGTGCTCTTTATATACCACATTGATAGATGAATCAAAATGCAATTGCTAAGTTTGAGTAAAGATACAAACATTGCTGCCTATGAAGACTTGGAATAAACAGTGCTCTCTCCCTGTGGGGTGGGGGGAGCAGGCTAGGATGAACCCTGTAGGCACAGTTTTAGAACCGGAGGCATCAACAGGAACTCACAGTACTCAGCAGAGGCAGTTGTGGGCACAGTGTGTATGAGACCTCTCAGTTCTCGCCACTGAGCCTGACACCCCAACAGTGATGACGAGACTTAGCACCAGGTCCTGTCTGCTAAATACCATTCTCCACTAAAGAAACTGGGGCTCCCTGGAGTCCAGGGCCGGGAAAGCACAAGATGGCCCCAAACCTTGTGCCAGAAAGTGAGGAAATTCTCCAAGAATCATGTAACATGCCAAAATGAAAGAAAAGCCAAACCAAAGGGCTCTCGGCTCTCACCAGTCAAGCCTAGGACAATCTGAGCATCAAATTAAAGGATATTTGAGAATTATAACCTACTAATAAAAGCAAAAATGTGGACTGAGCACAGTGGCTGGCGTCTGTAGTTCCAGCGCTTTGGGGGGCCAAGACAAGAGGGACTTTTCAGTTCAAAGCAACCTGGGCAACATAGCGAGCTGCTGTCTCCACAAAAAGTTAACAAATAAATAATTAGCCAGGCACGGTGGCACACACCTGTAGTCCCAGCTACTAAGGAGGCTGAGGCAGGAGGATAGCTTGAGCCTAGGAGTTTGAGGTTGCAGTGAGTTAATGATCACACCACTGCACTCCAGCCTGGGAGACAAGGCGAGATCTTGTCTCTTAAAATAAGGGGGGGGGGCTCCGTGGCTTAGTCTGCAATCCCAGCACTTTGGGAGGCTGGGATGAGTGAACTGCCTGAGCCCAAGGGTTCAAGACCAGCCCAGGCAACTTGGCGAGACCTCATCTCTACAATAAATCAAAAATTAGCCAGGTGTGGTAGCGCGCACCAGTAGTTCCAGCTACCTGGAAGGCTGAGGCAGAAGGATCACTGGAGCCCAGCAAGTCGACACTGGGGTGGCCATGAATGTGCCACTACACTCTAACCTGGGTGACAGAGTGAGACTCCAGCTCAAAAAAAAAAAAAAAATCTGTGAGTCCACATTGATTGTAAAGGACCAAGTGTCACTGACTTCAGATTTTGGGCTTGCAGCCTCTATAAATGCATGAGCCAATTCTTTATCATAAATCTTTATATATCTGTATTATGTATATAGACAATATACAGATACATAGACATGTATTTATTGGTTTAAATTTTTCCTTTAATGCAAGTTTTCTAGATAGCACAGGCTATTCACTCTAGAGAATCCTAATACACTAATATAAATAACTGAATAAATAAGTAAATGTGGAGAAGAAAAGACTCTTTCCTATAGTAAAATCTCAGTCTCAATTAATAAACGTAGAAGCAATCATGGAATGAGGAATCACTGTTTGACAACTACCGTGATAACAACTGAGCTGGGCAAGAATCATCAGTGAATGCTAAAACTAGTGGGTAAAAAAATCTGATGAGAAGCAAGATACCACCTTGGCCCCAGGGCATCTTCCCACAAGGTACTTACACTAACTGCTAATGGACAAGCAGTAAACTCATAGTAGAGAAGTCTGGCAGGTGCTGCCTTAACCAAGCAAGCCAAGCAATGCAACACCATCCACAGTGATTAAACAAAGCAACACCAAGTGCCTCCTGATTCAATTCCCGGGCGGGCACAACCATCCTGTGACAATCCTTCCAAGAAATGCTGTCTCTGACCCTAAGCATGAGGAAAGTCAGACAAATCCAGATGAAAGGATACTCTATAGAATAACTGACCTGTACCCCTCAAGATGTCACGAAGGACAGAGGCTGAAAAGTCATCTGAAGAAGTCTGACACATGACAACTGAGTTACTAAAAAAGACTTCATCCTGAGCCCCGGAAGCTGGAGTTGCTGAAGAAGAGTGGTTACCTTGTCCTTGTGTGGCTAGGACTTGTCTGGCTTTAGAGCAGAAAAGCACTGCATCCCAGGAAAAGTCATAAGTCCCAGGCAGATTGGGACAGTTGGTCAACCGACTGAAATGTCACTATCTGACTCCCACAGAGCAAAATGCCACCACATTTAGAAAGCAGCAAATATTCCTCAAGTCACTGAAATGTCAGCAGTGCAGGAGGACAGCCTCTGGAGCCAGGCTATGTCCTTTCAGGCTGTGGACTACAGACAAGTAGTCTGATGGCCGGGCTCGGTGGCTAAGCCTGTAATCCTAGCACTCTGGGAGACCAAGGTGAGTGGATCACCTGAGCCCATGGGTTCGAGTCCAGTCCGGGCAACCTGGCGAGACCTCATCTCTACAATAAAATAAAAAACACCGGGTGTGGTAGCACGTGTCTATAGTTCCAGCTATGCAGAAGGCTGAGGCGGAAGGATCGCTGGAGACCAGAAGGTCAATGCTGGAGTGGCCATGAGCATGCATGCCGCTGCACTCCAGCCTGGGCAAAGGAGTGAGAGTCCAACTCAAAAAAAAAGGCACTGATTCTCTGTGCCTCTGTTTCTTCCTCTGTAAAATGCAGATGTGAACGCAAACTCTGATGTAAACTGTGACCTCTGGGTGGTGATGTGTCAACGTAGGTTCACTGATTGCAACAAATGTACCACTCTGGTGAAGGACGCTGACAGTTGGGAAGATTACATGTGTGCGCACACGTGCGTGTGTGTAGAGAGCAGGGGACATATGGCAACTCTCTGTACCTTCTGCTCAAATTTGCTGAGAACCTAAAACTGCTCTAAAAAATAAAGTCTTTTTTTCCTTTTTTGAGGCAGGGTCTCACTCTGTCGCCCAGGCTGGAGGGCAGTGGCAAGACTTTAACTTACGGTTGCCTTGACCTCCTGGGCTCAGACGATCCTCCTGCCTCAACGTCCTGAGGAGCTGGGACTACAGGTGTGTGCCACTGTGCCTGGCTGATTTTTTGATTTTTTGCAGAGATGAGGTCCCACTACGTTGCCCAGGCTGCTCTCGAACTCCTGGGCTCAAGCAACTCTCCTGCCTCGGCCTCCCACAGTGCTGGGATTACAGGCGTGAGTCACCATGCACAGCAGTCTCTGAAAAGGAAGATATCAGTAGCTACTACCATATGGTAAACTAGTTAATGACAGAAGTTTGCATCAACCAGCTTCAATTTTTTTTTTTTTTCACCCGCTCTCAGTATTATGAAAGTAAAAAATGTGCTGGTCGCGAATGTGCTAATACAGAATACATAAAACACGTAGAACACGACCTGAAACACAGCAGATCTAAGTGACAGCTACTCTTTACAGTAGAGGTTTCCAGCTCTGGTAATTTACCCTAAGGAAATAATCTTGTATTTGGAAGAAGTCTTTTGCATCAATATGTTCAGTAGCGCTTGTAAGAGAAAAGAATTCAGAAACAATCGAAGTGCTCCACAAGTGGGGCATGACACAAATTCTGGCATGCCGTGCGGTGGAACGCTAATCACACTCTCACTAAAAACGTGGCTTCTGAAGGAGGAGGACTGATCTTTTTCTTTTTTTGAGTCAAAGTCTCACTTTGTCACCCAGGAGGAAGGGCAGTGGCACCGTGATGGCACACCACAGCCTCTACCTCCCAGTCTCAGGCAATCCTTCAGCCTCAGGCTCCTGAGTAGCTGGTACTGGCACGTGCCACTGCGCCCAGCTGATATGTTTTAATTTTTTTGTGAGACAAGGTCTAGTTGTGTTGTCCAGGCTGTTCTCAAACTCCTAGGCCCGAGCAATCCCCCAGTCTCAACGTGCTGGGACTGCAGGCGTGAGGCACAGCGGCCAGCTCGGAGGACCAACCTTTCAGAGGCAAAGGGCCTTCTGTCCACGTCTAGCTGGTGAAGAGGAACAGGAAATTTAGATCAGCACTCCACTCTGCAGCCTCTATTGTTTTTGGTTCACCTATTACTATAACGACAAGGGGAGACCCCCCAAAACCCGGAATTATCTTTTGGAGGGCAGAGGCCTCTTGTAGTACAAGGTTAGGTAAGGGCTCTAGGAACCCGTAAGCCGCAGTATTCCAGCTAACATCGTTGTGAGAGGCTGAGTTCAGCTTTTTTTTTTTTAATGAGTTGGAGTCTCACTCTGTCGCCCAGACTGGAGTGCAGTGGCTGCTCCCGGTCACCGCAGCCTCGACCTGCTGGGCTCCGGCGATCCTTCCGTCTCAGCCTTCCAAGTAACTGGAACTACAGACACGTACTACCACGCGCAGCTAATTTTTTGATTTACTGTAGAGATGAGGTTTCGCCTGCTCAGGCGGGTCTCGAACCCGCGGGCTCAGGCAATCCACTCACCTCAGCCTCCCAAAGCTCAGCCCGGCTTTTTTTTTTTTGAGTTGGAGTCTCACTCTGTTGCCCCGACTAGAGTGCAGTAGCAAGCTCCCAACCACTGCAGCCTCGACCTGCTGGGCTCCGTGATCCTTCCACCTCAGCCTTCCAAGTAGCCAGAACTACAGGCACGCGCTACCACGCCCGGCTAATTTTTGATTTATTGTAGAGATGAGGTCTCACCAAGTTGCCCGGGCAGGTCTTGAACCTGCAGGCTCAGGCAATCCAGTCACCTTGATCTCCCAAAGTGCTGGGATTACAGGCTGAGCCACCGAGCCCGGCCTGAATTCAGCTTCAGTGAAATTTTTTTTTGAGATTCTTGAAATGCGTTTGTCCATTTGTGATGGATGATTTACACAAACAACCTGTCCACACCACACTGAGTGTTCAGCGATTTTTGACCAAAATGGCATGAATCCAGTGTCCCACCCTCCCTGTTCATCCAATTTCACCTCGAGTGACTTTTTTTTCTGTTTTCCTGGAGGAAAGAGAAATGTTTTGCTGAAGTGGAAGAAGCAAAACAAAAGCAGAAGCACCAAAAGGTATCAAAACTGACAAGTTCAAAAACTGTTATAAGCAGTGGAAAAAGCGTCTCAATAGGCGTATTGCATCAAGTGGAAAGTACTTTAAAGGTGACTGAAACTTAAACATGTAAGAATACACAATTTTTAATACATAAAGTCCGGTTTTTGGGGGGTGCCCCCCATAAGGTAAAAAGATGTCCTTTATTTATTTATTTTTTGAGTTGGAGTCTCACTCTGTTGCCCAGACTGGAGTGCAGTGGCCGCTCCTGGCCACTGCATTCTTGACTTGCTGGGCTCCGGCGATCCTTCCGCCTCAGCCTTCCAAATAGCTGGAACTACAGGCGCGCGCTACCATGCCCGCTAATTTTTGATTTATTGTAGAGATGAGGTCTCGCCAAGTTGCCCAGGCGGGTCTCGAACCCGCGGGCTCAGGCAATCCACTCACCTCGGCCTCCCAAAGCACAGGATTATAGGCTGAGCCACCAAGCCTGGCTAAAAAGATGTCCTTTAAAATGGTCATGAAATTGGAACCCTCGCGCATTGCTGGTGGAAAACAATATGGCGGTTCCCCCCAAATTACATACAGACCTGCCATCGGATCCAGCAATTTTATGTCAAGGTATATCCCCAAGAGAAACGAACGCGAGATCCGAACAGACATCTGTACACTGATGTGCACAGCAGCATTACTCATAACAGAGCAACCCAAGTGTCCATTAGTGTGTGAGTGTGTGTGTGTGTGTGTGTGTGTGTGTGTGTGTGTGTAATGGAGTATTATTCAGCCTTTATTTTTATTTATTTATTTTTTGGAGTTGGAGTTTCCCTCTGTCACCCAGGCTGGAGTGCAGTGGCACGCTCACGGCCACTGCAGTCTCAACCTGCTGGGCTTAGCTCAGGCAATCCTTCTGCTTCGGCCTTCCAAGTAGCTGGAAAAACAGGTGCACACCATATTTAGCCATTAAAAGGAAGGAAATTCTTGGCCAGAGGTAGTGACTCAGGCCTGTAATCCCAGCACTTTGAGAGTTGGAGGCGAGAGGATTTCCTGAGCCCACAATCCTGAGACCAGCCTGGGCAACTTGGTAAGGCTTCGTCTCTACAATAAATCAAAAAGGTAGCTGGACATGGTGCGTGCCTGTAGTTTCAGCTACTTAGAAGGCTGAGGCAGAAGAATCGCTTGAGCCCAGCGGGTTGAGGCTGCAGTGGCTGTGAGTGTACCACTGTACTCCAGCCTGGGCGACAGAGACTCCAACTAAAAAATAAATAAATAAATGGAAATTCTGAGACATGCTACAATATGGGCGAACCTAAAGATATCATGTAAGTGAAATAAGGCAGACACAAAAGGATAAATGCATGATTCCACTGACATGAAGTACCTAGGATAGTCAAATTCAGTGACATAAAACAGGACAGTGGCTGCTAGAGGTGGGAAGAAGTAGTAAATGAGGAGTTATTGTTTGATGAGTACAGAGTTTGAGCTTGGGAAGATGAAAAAGTTTCTGGAAATGGAAAGTGGTTATGTTGTACGACATTATAAACACACTTAATTCCAATAAATGGTAAACCTAAAAATGGTTAAAATGGTAAATTTCATATTATGTATATCATACCACAAATAGGTGGTCATTTAAAAAACATGAAATAGGCTGGGCTCGGTGGCTCAGCCTGTAATCCCAGCATTTTGGGAGGCCAAGGCAAGTGAATTGCCTGAGCCCACGGGTTCAAGACCAGCCCGGGCAACTTGGTGAAACCTCATCTCTACAATAAATAAATCAAAAATTAGCTGGGCGTGGTAGTACACGCCTGTAGTTCTGGCTACTTGGAAGGCTGAGGTGGAAGAATCACTGGAGCCCAGCAGGTCGAGGCTGCAATGGCTGGAAGCGTGCCACTGCACTCAAGTATGGGAGACAGAGTGAGACTCCAACTCAAAAAAAAAAGGAAACAAAATTTAACATAAAGCATGGTTCAAAATATTTGTATATACATGCAACCTAAAAACATGAGTAAAAGATATACGAGGAAAATAAAATGCAGTAATATTATTATAGTGCCTCTTACAATGTCATTTTTATTGTTCATACTTTTCTGTATTTTTCAAGTTTTCTATCGCAATCCCCAGCCTAGACTAAACCCCACGAGGGCAAGGCTGTGTCTTGCCCACCACTGTGTCTGCAGGTCTAGCCTGTGAGGTTTCTCGTGGAATCTGTGGTCCACACTGTTGCGCCCAGGATGTGGCAGGAGAGGCTGGGGTCAAGCACCTTTCCTGGGGTGGCCCAGGCACTCCACCGGTTTCTGGAGCAAGGAGTGCCAGGCCAGCCGAGGCCAATGCTGGCCCTGTGAAAGTGGCAGACCTAGGCACGGGGCTGCCTCAAGTTCCCTGCTGGTGTCAGAAGGCAGGGAGGCCCGGAACCAGGGGACAGACAGCTGCCCAGCAGACGGAGGGCAGCACTGGAAACCCTCGAAGCGGGGGAAGCAGGGGAAGATGACGCAGGTGCTAGCCTCCGCCCGTGCCCCAGGGCACGACCCAGGTGGGGAACGAAGGGCGAGAGTCAGAGTCCACCTTCCTCCAGGGCCTAGGTCCGCCCCTTCCTCACCACGCAGTCTCCCCAGGCGAACCACGGAATGGCTGCAGCCACCACACCCTGTTGGGGATTCCCAATGCAACCCCAAGCAAAGAAGCAGACCGAGATACTCACTTCCATGCCAGGGTGCACCAGCCTGAGCTTGCTCTCGCCTCAACCCTGGTCCTTCTCCCTCTTTGCCTCGCGTGACGCGGGGCACCACTGAGGACGCCTGGACAGACGCCCCCCAGACAAGTCCACGTTCCAATCCCCGGAACTCGAGCTGTGTGACCTTGGACAGCAAGAGGGACTTGCAAGTGTGATGAGCGGAGGAGGTGGGGAAGGGGACGGTCTCACAGTGGCTCATCCAGGTGGCTGATCGCATCTCACAAGTCCTCGAGGAAAGAAGGTCGGAGGGCCGTGACAGGCGGCTTGGCTGCCATGGCTGGCTTGGAAGACGGAGGGCAGGGCCTCGAGGTGCTGGAGCAGCCAGAAGCTGGATTCTCCCTCAGAGCCTCCAGGACGGAATGCAGCCCGGTGACACTGGGGCACCTCACTGATGACCCAGTGAGATGCAGGGCAGACTTCTGACCTCCAGAACCATGCGAGAGCAGACGTGTGCTGTCTGAAGACACTGACGCTGGGGCCAGGTGTTACAGCAGCAGCAGGGACGAATCCAGCCACTGCGTCAGAATCCCAGGGTCGTCCTCCAGTCCTCCTCTCCCCGGGTGCAGCCAGCCAGGCCGTTTTCCCTCCGCGTGGGCCTCTCCTCGGTCCCCTCCTCCAGACCAGCTGCCACCGCAGGAGCTGCCCTTCCGCACCCCCGCCCGGGTGGCCCACAGCGAGGCCACCCCTTCCTCACCCCTCTCCTGCCTCCTGCTCTTTCGTTCTTCACACTGACGCTCCCAATGTGGAAACGACACACCTCTCTCCTGCTCAAAAATCCCCCAGGCCCCATCCACACCCCAAAACTGTGGAATCCGGTCCAGACTTCTCTGTAAGTCCACGAGGCCACCAAGTGTCGGGCCCCCTCACCCGCTCCACCGCAAGACCGAAGCTCTGGGTACAACGAATAGGCAGCAAAGCTGCGCATGCCCGGGTGACTTCCCTGCCTCCGAGACTCGGTACAGGCTGTTCCCTCTTTCCCTGCCCTCTGCTCACCTTCAGGAGGGCCGGGGTCGCCTCCTCTGGGCTGGGGGCCTGCACGGGTCCCTTCAGCCTGCCCTTCCATGCCCACCGTGGCAGACAGACCCGGGGGCATCCCCTGCAGCCGCAAAGCAAGGGACTCTGCCCACAACCTGAGGGAGCCTGGAAGCAGCTCCTTCCCCGGTGCAGACTCGGATCAAAACGCAGCCTAGCAGACGCCTGAGCAAAGCCCTAAACTGAGGCCCTAAGCACAGGGCCCGGCCACACTCTGCCCAGACTCCTGATGCGAAGGAGATGTGAGGAAAACAGTGAGTGTTGTCTTAAACTGCTGTCATGCCACCAAAGCCAGTATTTCTATCCTACTGTCTGCCCTGGAAGGCTGACCTTGTGTGGCTCCTGAGCCCTCCGGCTTCCAAGCGGGCTCGGCCCGTGAGAGTTCTGACCGGAAGTCAGTGGACGGGAGGAAAGAGGCTAGAGCCCCCTCCCTGTGACGCTGCCTGCGGCTGGCCGTGTCCTCGATTGGACTTTGCTGCTGAAGGCCACTCTCAAGAACACCCTGCCCAACTGCCTCCTCCGGGTTCTCAAATCCCACTGTCTCCGCTGGTCCCTTCAGCCTTAGGATACGGACAGCCAGGCCAAACACCATCCTTTGTGGCGCTGTCCCTGGAAAATACGCGGTCACACCATCAAGTTCGCGCACTTGCCACTGTGTGCTTACGTTGGCAGCACTGCACAGACAACTAGGTAAGGTCTGATGCTCTTGGTTGAACAGAGTCTCACAGCTGTGTTCGTGTCGATGTGTCTCGGTGTCTTGTGGAGTGGTGTTTTCATTATTGTTGTTGCGTGTTATGTGTGCCATCCCGAGGATGTAAAAGCTTGAATTAGAGCAACGAACAAACATCACATTTCTTGTTAAACTCGGCAAGAGTGGAGTGAAATCAGGAACACGTCAGTCCAAGCTTATAGAGATAATGTCATAAAAAGAGCGGCAGTGCACAAATGAAGTAAACATTTCTCTGAGAGGAGAGAAAGTGCCACTGATGAAGAGAGGACAGGACGGCCAGGAATAAGCAGAACTGACGAAAGCACTGCAAAAATCATGGGCTGACTGGGAGAAGCACAGCAGACCAAATAAACATCAGCAGAGAATCGGGAAAACCTTAGCACGGCAAAGGTGTGTGCAAAAATGGTCCCGAAGGCACTCTTGCATCACAGCAAGGCACCGGCTCACACAGCACTGCCTGTGAGGGAGTTTTCAGTCAGGAAACAAAGAACCGTATGGGACACCCTCCCTACTCACCTGATCTGGGCCCCAGTGACTTTTTTCCCACCCAAAGATAAAGGAAACGTTGAAAGGAAGGCATTTTGGTGACATTCAGAACATCAAGCGTAGTACTACCGTAGCTCTGACGGCCATTCCAGAAAAAGAGTTCCAAAACTGCCTTGATGGACGGACTAGGTGTTGGCGTCGGGGCGTGGCGTGCCAAGGGGGAGTACCTCGAAGGAGACCGTGGGGATATTCAGCAATGAGGTCAGTAGCACTTTTTCTGGGATTAGCTCACGAGCTTGTCAAGTCTAGCAAATGCTCCTCCAATCGTGCTATCCTGGAGGTGCCAGTCTCCTGCGGGGACGCTGACCACAGGGTGCTGCCTGCTGCTTCTGTGTCCTGGGGAAGCCCCGCTCGCAGGACTCCCCTTGCGGAACCGAAACGGCGTGAGCACTGAACGCGCCCTTTGAGCCCTCCACCGGCAGGGGAGCCGTCATCGAAGGCCAAGGCGAGTCAGCAGAAGCTGGGGTCAGCCCACGAGAAGGCAGGCTGCCTGTCTGGCAGAGCCTGTTGGGAGCCCGAAGGCGGGGCCGGGAGTGTCGAGCCTGAGCAGCCACATCAGAGCTTCTAACACCGACCATGGGTGCCTGGCGCCTGGGAGCGTCTCCGATTTTACACCATGAAGAAACGACTGTGTTCTTGGTCTCCAAACATAGGTAATGTTGCCCTACTGGAGTCCATTTCCCCACAACAAAGGGAGAACAGCCATCACCTGTAACAAAACCAGGAAACCCCCGCACAGGCCTCCTGGACTCCGCTTTCCCGCTGGACGGGAGGTGGCTTCTGAGGCTTGTTCTTCTGGCCAACACCTCTGTGCACGCCACCTCTTTCCCCTCCCACATTTGGACTATTTCCTTGGGATTAAGAATCCTGGAGTAAGAAATTCTAAAAGATGGTTTGCAAGTACCTAGGAGAGGAGGTGCTCTCACCAGGAGCCAAGTGCGTGTGTGCGCGTGCATGTGCAGGTGCGTGCCTGCAACCAAGACTAGAGCATGCCTGCCTAATTCCACTCTCCTTTTTGGGAAGGGCCACCAAACTGGCAGGTCAGGAAAGGAAGCAGCCACAGGTGTTGGACCACACTTCCAGCACTGACCTGCCTGCCCCTCCAGGGCCCAGAGTAGCCACCCGGTTACCAACTCTGTGCCACGACGCCCAGGGGCATCCTGTTCCCCAAACACATTCCCACCCCACGCCACGGCTGCCGCAGACCCCTCAGCCGAGAAGGCCCTCTGAGGGCACCTCACCTTCTCAAGGCCTCCTGCCAGGCCCTTTCCCAATCGCATCACATGCTGTTGAGCGAAACACTCCCCTGCCACATTCTCTGAGTCCCTGTCTCCATCATCTCATGTGGTCTCCTGACACTTCAGGCTAGGGCCTCTCACTGTGCACAGGGCGCTCCTGCCATTCTTGTGGTCCCCAAAGCGACAGGCACTGAGCACAGAAGATGCCGGACATTTACCAGATGCTCAGCAGACACCGCCTTCCTCACCAGTGCTAGCATGTACCCAGGCTAGATGCGTGTCTACTATCCAGGCTGAATCCGAGAACGGAGACCCGCGTGACAAGGTTTGAAGCCGTGAAGGAGTGCAGATGGGCAATGCCAGCCAGGGCAGCGGGCCGGGGCAGGGGCAGAGCAGTGAGCCTGCCGTGGCGACACAGATGCTGGGAGGGAGGGAAGATGTCACAGGTGCCCAGTCTCAGGCTCCAGGGCGAAACCTGCGTGAAATCCTTCCACTCCTGGTCCCAGTGGGATGCCAGAGAGGAGCCCGGCGGAGGGGGCAGAAGCACAGGCCGCAGAGGCCACCAAAGCCACGCCAATGCCAGTCCAGCACTTCCCAGCTGGCCTGGGGCAGGGGACATCCATGTGCCCGGGCCCCTCATCTGTGGCTCGGACAAGAACACACACCCGCAGGCAGGGAACCAAGGGAATCCGTGTACGTCTCTCCTGCTCTCGGTGCTCGCTGGGAGCAGAGCCCGCTTGCTTCTCCCTTAAGGTCCAGCAGATGGCTGGGCGCGGTGGCTCAGCATGTCATCTCAGCGCCTCAGGAGGCCAAAGCGCCTGAGCCCGCGGGCACGAGACCCGCCTGGGCAACTTGGCGAGACCTCATCTCTACAATCAAAAAATTAGCCAGGTGTGGTAGCACACGCCTGCAGTTCTGGTTCCTTGGAAGGCTGAGGCGGAAGGATCGCCAGAGCTCAGCAGGTTGAGGCTGCGGTGGCCATGAGAGTGCCCCTATACTCTAGCCTGGGCAACCAAAGTGAGACTCCAACTCAAAAAAAAACATCGCGCAGATGCTGGCGGCTTCCCAGGGCTCCAGGGCCTGCCTGCGCCTCCAGCCCCACCCCTCTTCCAGTTGGGGTCCCTCTAGACCCTCAAGCCAGGCTTGGGAATCTTCCAGAGGGCATCACCAGTTGAGTCACAGTTGCTAGAGCAGAGCTCAGCATATGGTGCCCAAGAAAACACCTTCGAGACGGTGCTTGTACTCTGCGGCCCTGGGAGCCTGAGCGACACAGGAGGGATGGAGGGAGGAGCGGGTCTTTGAGGGACACTGTCTCTTACTAACACGCTGGGAAAGGGCCTGGAGTGCAGCCAACCACAGGCTAGGCTTCTCTGAGAAGCCGCCAGGAACCTAGTTCTCACCAAACTGGGCACCGGCCCAGCCTCAGGCACGGGCCTGGCCCAGTTTCCCAGCCTCAGGACTCTGCTTGCAAAGAGCCTCCATCACGCCCCAAGAAACGGGCGCGAGGTGCTGGGACACCCTGAGGCGCTGACGCTGTACCAGCCCCATGCCTAGTATTTTCCAATTCAAGATCTTTCAGGCCTGGCATGGTGGCTCACATCTGTCATCCCAGCACTTTGGGAGGCCAAGGTGGAGAATCACTCGAGCCCAGGAGTTTGAGCCCAGCCTGGGCAACATAGTGAGACCTCATCTCAACAAAAAATCGGAAAAACTAGCCAGGCACGGTGGTGTGCGCCACAGTCCCAGCTGCTCAGGAGGCTGAAGAAGAAGGCTAGTCTGAGCCCAGGAGTCAAGACTGCAGTGAGCTGTGATGGCGCCACCACACTCCAGCACGGGCAGCAGAGTGAGACCCTGACGCGGGGGGATAAAAAAGGCCAGAAGCCAGCGTCAGGGCCTCTGAGCCATAATGCTGGCAAACCCAGACCCAGAAGGCAAGAGGTGTGGGGGCCGGCATTCAATGGAGAAAATGACACGGCCTGGACGATGGGAGCTGAGGGCTGGGCTGAAGGCGCCTAGGACGGAGAGGTCAGACTGCATCCAACCCCCGCTGGCTTCCAGGCCTCCTCAGGAAGAGAAGGCACTGCCCCCGCGCTGAGCAGCCCAGCACCACCCTGGGCAGGCAGTCACTTCCCAGCCCCAGGCCACTCAGGCTGTTTTTCAAATGCGTTTAAGTGAGGTCTTTCCCCAACTGTCCCCTAATGCTGAGGGACTCTCTGGACTGGAGAGTGCGAATTCTTAAACCATGAAGACAGAAACAACCCAGGCTGCCAAGAAATGTTTCAACAAGGATGAGGCCTAGCCTAGGGAACACAGCAAGACCTCATCTCGCCAAAAAATTAGCTAAACATAGTGGTGCACTCGTGTAGTCCAAACTACTTGGGAGGCTGAGGAGGGAGAACCTCTTGAGCCCAGGAGTTCGAGACCAGCCTGGGTAGCAAAGCAAGATCTCATCACTACAAAAAACAAAAAAACAAAACAATTAGCTAGGCACGGTGGCATACACCTGCAGTCCTGGCTACTCAAGGGGGAGGCTGAGGAGGGAGGATTGTTTTAACCCAAGAGTTTGAGGCTGTGGTGAGCCAAGATCATGCCACCGCACGCCAGTGTGGATGACAGAGACCCAGACTCAAAAAAAAGAGAAGCCACATGCCCAGGTCTTCCTGTGGCTACAAAGAGGTACTACCTGCCTCAGCATTTAAACATTCAGAGACCCGGGGCCTTAAATACAACCCAGAGCAGGAGTTTTGGCTTCCGGGAGAGCGCCGGCCCCACTTGGCCCCTCCCCCACGCCGGGCCAAGACCGGGTACCCCACTCTTCCTTGGCACCCCAGAGTCGCTGATCTTAGCAGAGCTCCCCCATTTCAAAGTCACCCGAACACCATGCATCTCCTAGAGGAAAGGCAGAGGGGCCATGGCTGGGGGGTCGGCCTCCAATGAGCCTCTGAAGCACTTCGCCTGGCCTGCTGAGCCCAGTGGGTGGGCCAGCCCTGGCATCCAGGGTGGCTTGGGGCGTTCCAGGCCAGCCTCACCGGAGCTTCGGAGGCGGGCCAAGGCTCCCCACTGGGGAGGGGCCACACTCCCGGGACAGGTGTGGATGGCAAAGGCAGGACTTCCTTTGGGAACGTGGGACAAAAAGGCGGGTCACAGAGTCCCTACAGACCAAGCTCTGAGGGCAAGTCAGCACTTCCCTGCCGCAGGGGACCGAGGCCACACAGACCAACAGGCAGACAAGTTAATCTGTACCCAGTACGGTTTTAATAAGTAACTGCACCCCATGGGTGCAGAGCCCAGCTGGGACGCGAGGGAAGGGCGGCTCTCCACCAGCCAGTGGGTGCAGACACAGGAGCTGGTCGGCGGCAGTTCCAGCCCCAGGGCCAGTGCAGCTCAAGCCGCTGGACGGGCCCACCAAGAAGGCAGCACATGGGCAGAGCCTGGGCCTCCCGCAGCGGCAAGGGGTGGGCGCCACTGTCCTGGAAGCAGCCCGACGCGGACAGGTGGCCTCCTTGTGGAAGGCACCACGTGTGCCTGTGCTCACACGCCACCCTTCGCCCGCCAGCCCTGAGCCTGGGTCAGCCCCAGAGGTTCTGTCCACAGAGCTCAGAGAGCGGTGCTGCAACCCCTCCTCCGGCCCCACGTGCCCGACAAGCCCTCAGCAGCCAAGCTGGCCACCCGATACCTCCCGAGCACAGGGGGAGAGCCCAGAACAGCCTCTCCACTGAAGTCAGCACAGGTGGCCCCAGGGTTCCCGGAAACACGCACACTCCTCCCTGAGGCTGCCCTGGCTGGAACTCGTCCATCCTTCCAGCCCGGAATCAGCCTCGTAAGGACCTCTGGATCGCAGCAAGTCGACAAGTATGCGCCTGCCCTGTTCCCAACTGAATGTGAACAAGGGGAGAACCCCAAGAAAGGGCCCTCCTGGGCTCATCTAGTCAGCAGGCTGTCTACTTGCTCCGGGGCACAGGGTGAGGCTCCCCACCTGCCCCTGAAGTCTGCCCGCTGGGAGCAAGAAACGCAGAGGACCCTCGCGCTTCTGCCTCTCCTGAACCTTCACAAGCTGTGGAAAGGAAAACTCCCGATGGGGGAGGTATGCAGTAGGCATTTAATAAGTGCTGTTGACTGACAAAAATGGAAAGGAAATATAGCACAGAGGCTAAGAATACAGGTTTCTCTTCTTTTTCCCCCAAGGGTGGATTAGGGTCTCGCTCTGCCACCCAGGCTGGAGCGCAGTGGCATGATAACAGCTCATCGCAGCCTCAACCTCCTGGCTTAGGCGATCCTTTCGCCTCAACCTCCCAAGTAGCTATGACTACAGGTGCGTGCCAGCACACCCAGCTATTTTTTTTATTTTTTGTAGAGTTGAAGTCTCACTGTGCTTCTTAAGCTGGTCTCGAACTCCAGGGCTCAAGCAATCCTCTCGCCATAGCCTCCCAAAGTGCTGGGATTAAGGCATGAACCACCACACCCAGCCAGAATACAGGTTTGGGGTCACCAGATCTGGCTTCTAAGTTACTAGATGTATGACAACTTCTCTAAGCCTGGGTTTCTGTATCTATAAGCAAGATGTAATAAGAATTTCTTCTGTAATCCCAACACTTTGGGAGGCTGAGACAAGTGGACTGCCTGAGCCCACAGGTTTGACACCAGCCTGGGCAACTTGATGAGACCTCATCACTACAATAAAATCAAAAATAGCCAGGTGTGGTAGCGCACACTTGTAGATCCAGCTACTTGGAGGGCTGAGGCGGAAGGATTGCCGGAGCCCAGCAGGTCGAGGCTGGGGTGGCCATGAGCGTGCGTGCCACTGTACTCCAGTCTGGGGGAAGGAGTGAGACTCCAACTCAAAAAAAAAAATTTTTTTCTTATGTCATAGAATTACCATGAGGTAATTTTATATGAAGAACTTAGCACTAACCTGGAATACAGTGAAAACTTTAAAAAAAAAAAGCATGCTTATATTACTATCTTAAAGACAGAACGTCTTGTGCTTTCCTCTCCCTAGGCATAAGAGGTAGCCTAGAAGAGCGAGTGTCAGACTCTGGGTTTACTTGTGCCACACTCAGGAACCTGCCCTATGGATAGCTGGGACTGTGCATCCCTTGTACAATTAAGGAGGATGGACCAGTGTTGCCTAAGTGCGGAACTCATCTGTGGTCACAAATAACAGTAACACTACAAAATGAAAAGGGTCCTTTAAAATTCTCTTTCAATCATGTGATCATGTGGAGGGGACGGTTTTATGTGATATCACTGTGTCTTCTTTCCCTGTTTTTAAAGTTTCTTTTTTTTTTTTTCGAGTTGGGGAGTCTCACTCTGTTGCCCAGACTGGAGTGCAGTGGCCGCTCCCGGCTACCGCAGCCCAACCCACTAGGCTCTGGCGATCCTTCTGCCTCAGCCTTCCAAGTAGCCGGAATTACAGGCATGCACTACCACGCCTGGATGATTTTTTTGATTTATTATAGAGATGAGGTCTCGCCTGCCCAGGCGGGTCTCGAACCTGCGGGCTCAGGCAATCCACTCACCTCAGCCTCCCAAAGGTGCGGGATTACAGGCTGAGCCACCGAGCCCGGCTTTAGTTTCAATTTATTTTTAATTGACACATACTGTTGTACATAGTTACGGGGTACCATGACATTTCAGTACATACTTACGTTGTATGGTAAATAAGTCAGGGTACCCAGCATATCCACCGCCTCAAACTTTTATCACTTCCTGTGGTGAAAACATGCAAAATCCTTGCTTCCGGCTGTTTAACACCTCTCACACCTGCTGGTCTCTTGAACAAAGAAAAAGATGACCCCCAGGCTTAGAGCCTACTGTGGCAGGACACGAACTGAAGCTAGAGCTTAATAATGTTGCTTTATTTTTATTGTGCTCATTTCCATAATCATCTTTAAAATATGGCAAGTGATTCTGGTTTTCATATATGGCAGCAATGTAATTTTTAGATATATTTGGCCAGGCAGGTAGCTCACACCTGTAATCCCAGCACTTTGGAAGGCCGAGGCAGGAGGACTGCTTGAGCCCAGGAATTCGAGACAAGCCTAGGCAACACAGCAAGACCTCGTGTCTACATAAAACTTAAAAAACCCAGGCTCGGTGGCTCAGCCTGTAATCCCAGCACTTTGGGAGGCCAAGGCGAGTGGATTGCCTGAGTCTGCAGGTACATGACCCACCCAGGCAACTTGATAAGACCTTGTCTCTACAACAACTAAAAAAACTAGCCAGGCGTGGTAGCGTGCATCTGTAGTTCTGGCTACTTGGAAGGCTGAGGCAGAAGGATCACTGGAGCCCAGCAGGTCGAGGCTGCAGTGGCCGGGAACGTGTCACTACACTCCAGTCTGGGCGACAGAGTGAGACTCCAACTCAAAAAAAAAAAGAAACTTAAAAAAAAAGGCCAGGCTCGGTGATTCAGCCTGTAATCCCAGCACTTTGGGAGGCTGAGGTAAGTGGATTGCCTGAGCCCATGGGTTCGAGATCAGTCTGGGCAAGTTGGCAAGACTCCTTTCTACAATAAATCAAAACTAGCCGGGTGTGGTCGCACACACCTGTGCAGCTACTTGGAAGGCTGAGGCAGAAGGATTGCCAGAGCCCAGCAGGTCAGTGCTGGGGTGGCCGTGAGCCTGCTGCTGTACTCCAGCCTGGATGACAGAGTGAGACTCCAATTCAAAAAAAAAAAAAAAAAGAAGCCAGGCTCGGTGGCTCAGCCTGTAATCCTGTGCCTTTGGGAGGCTGAGGTGAGTGGATTGCCTAAGCCCGCGGGTTCGAGACCTGCCTGGGCAACTTGGCGGGACCTCATCTCTACAATAAATCAAAAATGAGCTGGGCGTGGTAGCGCGCGCCTGTAATTCTGGCTACTCAGAAGGCTGAGGCGGAAGGATCGCCAGAGCCCAGCAGGTCGAGGCTGCGGTGGCTGGGAGCGGCCACTGAACTCCAGTCTGGGCGACAGAGTGAGACTCCAACTCAAAAAAAGAGCATTCAGTAAGCAATACTACAGGTGGCAACATTATTAAGGAGGCCCTGGACATTTTGGAGACATTGAGCTGGATTTTTAAAGGCCCTCTCAGCCCTAAAAGCGAATGCTGGCACCCGGAGTATCGGGCTGCAGATGGCACCCAGCCCTCCTGTGAGGCTGCTCTCAACCCTCGCCTCCTCCAACCCGGGGGCCCACGTCACTCCCTCTGCCCTGCTCTCGGGCCACACTCTACCACAGACCCGGCATTTGTGACTCAGGGCTCTAGCCATTCCCTATATTTATCTCCCCTCTAGAACAGGAGCTCCAGAGGCCAGATATGTCTCTCCATCTTGTCCCCAAGCCTCCTGTTGTGATGTTCCGAAGTACCTATGCTGCAAAAAGAAGCCATGCTTCTGCCCATTCTTGTGGAAAGAGAAGGTAGGCGGTCGAAGAAGAGTTGCCGCCAAGACTCGTCTGCGACAAGCCAGCCCGGCTGCGCTTCAGACCTCCGGGGTGGCAGAAGCTCGCTGTCCTGACTGGGCACCGAGTACCCAGTTAAGCGAGAAGCCACTCACCCATCTTAAAGAGGCCTTGCCACACGGGGCTCCTTCGCGAAGCTCACCAGGATCCAAAGCAAGCCGTCCAACAGCACAAGGCCAATCACAACACAGACCAGAGCCGGCAAGCCTCAGATGTTCCCCCATGCCCTGGTCGTACGTGATGCTGGGAACACCGGGCTCGAGTGGGGAGGCGACGATCCAAACAGAGGCCTCACTCGTGCCACAAGGGCGGTGACAGGCCAGGTGCGTCCCGCACCGAAACGAAACACACGAGGAGGCAGCGTTAAGCCGGGAAACCAGCAAGAGGGGCCCCACTTCAAGCTCAGGGCTTCTCCTTCGGAGAGGGGGCTTTCCCAGCCAGTTCCCCACGTGACTTTGGGCCTCGGGCCGACACCAGCTCAGCAGACGGGCTGGGAGAGTCCATAAGCCACACAGGAAATGGTCTTCTTGCAGCCAGACCCTATCTGCCAACACAAGGGCACAGGCTAGCTGCTGAACACCCTCTGCAGGTTCTTATTAAAACCATAAATTGAGCCGGGCTCGGTGGCTCAGCCTGTAATCCCATGCTTTGGGAGGCCGAGGCGAGTGGATTGCCTGAGCCCGCGGGTTCGAGACCCGCCTGGGCAACTTGGCGAGACCGCCTCTCTACAACAAATCAAAAAAATGAGCCAGGCGTGGCAGCGCACGCCTGTAGTTCCAGCTTCTCGGAAGGCTGAGGCGGAAAGATCGCCGGAGCCCAGCAGGTCGAGGCTGCAGTGGTAGGAGCGGCCACTGCACTCCAGTCTGGGTGACAGTGAGACTCTGACTCAAACATAAAAATAAAAAGATAAAATGATACTCAGTGATCTATCACAGAAACAAAGAACAGAGTGCCACATGTTCTCACTCATAAGCAGACCCTGAACAATGGTCATAATAACATAAGAAAGGGATTGGCAGTAGTGGGAAACTGCAGGGGTGGGGGTGGGACTGGCAGTGGAGGGAAACTGCCAGGGGAGGAGGGCACACCTCAGCAGCAAGGGGACCTGCACAATGAGCATTCGTCTACCTCAGCCTGAACTGTACCCCACATCTTAAAAAATAAAATAAAAAGATAAAATGGAGAGAATAAGAGAACCTGATAAGATTATAAAGCACTTCACCCAGCGGGATGGAAGACAGCAAGAATGAAACCAAGGGGCAAAGGCTGCTGTCACCTTCCTCACCGTCACCGCATCCTCCTCTCCAGAATCAGCCTGTACGCTGAGGCAGGCAGGAGGAGTCTGCCGCCCACCCCTTCAGCCTGCCCCGCTAGGCAGCCACCTCCAAGAGGCAAAAAAGAGGGTCTAACAGGCAAACGTACACAAAGTAAAAACCAGAGAAGGGTGTGGCCACGAAAGTACGATCAGCTCTTGCTTCGCCCTGCCAGTGAGGAGGAGGGGAGACTGCGTTCACACCAGGGAAAAGAAACACTGCCTCAAAAGGGCAGAAACGGGAAGACACAGTCTTTGCGAGCTACAGACAGTCGTGCGTTGGAATACATGACACGACCGTGTAAAGGCCACAGCATGCGGTCGCTGGGAGGGTGGCTCTGAAGCCAGACTGCCTGTGTTCAAATCCTGCTCTGACACCTCCAACCTGTGACATGAAGCAAGTTACAGGGCCGCTTTGTCTCGGTTTCCTCATCTGTAAAGTGGGCAAACTTTAGTATCGACTGGTATTATAAGGTTGCTGTGAAAATTAAACTCGTTAGGAACATATAAAGTGACTAGATGAACACCTGGCTCGTCGTTGGTGCTTAACAAGCATTCACTTTTATCATTATTCTGGCTGCTGCTGTTCAGCGGGTTTGCTACTAAGTTAGTTATGCTTAACCTAGTACTAAGACGTGTTTGCTTTCCTGAAACACCAATTAGCTGATGGCAGAGAGAACCAGAAGTAGGGAGATTTAGATGTAAGCAGGGAACACATGAAAGCAGGCCAGGACAAAGGCTGTGCTTGGGTCACCAAGCACTGAGAAATGCCAACTGGAAGGAAGCAGGTGGACGGATGAGGGACAGAGGGACGGACGTGCGACAAAGCAGGGAAGGAAAACGTTCACGCGAGAACCCGGGCTGGGGGCATCCGAGTGTCCACTGCACAGTCTTTCAACTTGGCTTTCAAGGTTTTCAAGTAAGCTGGGGGACTAAAGGAGGCAGACGTGGAACAGCACCCAGGTTTGGGGCCACGACTATGTTCCCCGTCCTGCGAGCCCAAGCCCCAGAGCAGGCGTGGACAAGGCTGGAGGCTTTGGAGCCTGCAACCATCACCTGCGCTCTCCCGCACCGATGAGCAGACAGCAAGTGTGAACGTGAACCACCCCATGATGGCAGGGGCCCAGGCGCCACTGAGAAGTGCCATGCTCGAAGGACTGTGACAGGATCACTCCTGCTCAGGAACCTCCGACACAAGGGTTAAGGCCAAGGGATGGGGGGATGGGGGCAGTGGCCGGCGGCACGCACTCACTCGTGGACTCGGCTGTCGCCGTACAGGTCGCTCAGGCCGAAGCTGACGTAGTGCCAGTGCTCGGGGATGTTGGTGGAAGGGCTCCCCACGTTCCGGTACATGCTAACATAGTCCAAGGGGTCTGGGCCGCCCAACCTGCAAAACATGAAACACAGGGGTGTTGGCGTGAGCCGGAAGCCAGACATCAAGCCGAGGGGTCTGCCTGGCGGACCTAAGGGCCTCGCCTGGAGGAGCTCAGGTGAAAGGCAGCAAGAGAGAAACCGTGCTGCCGAGGGCCGAGACCAGGGAGGGCCGTGGGCGGCCGCCTCACCAGCCATCAGCGCGTCTCTGCTCCAACCCCAGGCAGGGCCTCTCTCAGAGATAAAACAGACGGGGTGGCTGCCCATCTTGCTCTCTCCTGTTTCGCCTGGCCCTTCCCAAATGAGACCGGCAGGGATCCTCTCTCTCGCCTGGTGCCTGTCCAAATGCCAAGCTTCAAGGCGAGGGGGCCTCTGCCGAAAGGCCATCCAGAGCAGCCCAGCGGGCGCCATTCCTGGCTGCAAAGGCTCCGCTCCTGCCTCTAGACATGAGTCCCTGAAGGGCTGCAGTGTGCCCTGTGTTAATTACAGTTTGCTCCAAACAACCTAAAGTCTCCACGCCACGCAGACCCCGGCCTGCAGCCGGTAGACCGAAGCTGGTCTTTTGTCACTGCAAATGACAAAGGCCAAACGTAGGCTAGCTCTGCACAGGGAACCGCAGCCAGAGCCAAACTGAGCCCGAGAGCGTCTGCATCAAGCCCACCTCAGGGGAGGAAAGCTGGGGCACAAAGGGTGTGGGGCTTTTTTTTTTGAGTTGGAGTCTCACTCTATCACCCAGGCTGGAGTGCAGTGGCATGCTCACAGCCACCGCAGCTTCGACCTGCTGGGCTCCAGCCATCCTTCTGTCTCAGCCTTCCAAGTAGCGGGAACTACAGGTGCGCGCTACCACGCCTGGTTAATTTTTTCATTTATTGTGGAGATGAGGTCTCGTCAAGTTGCCCAGGCAGGTCTCGAATCCACAGGCTCAGGCAATCCTCTCGCCTCGACCCCACAAAGTGCTAGGATGACAGGCCTGAGCCATCACGCTGGTCGGGTGTGGGGCTTCTGGGGACCACATTAAGTCTCCCACAATTCAACTGAGAAGCTGCTAAGGAAGAGATTCAGTCATCTCAAGCTGGGTGTCTACTTCAATGAGAGCTCCCTTTCGTTACTAGTGCTTAAAAAAGTCCAAACAAGCCAGGCTCGGTGGCTCAGCCTATAATCCCACGCCTTGGGAGGCTGAGGTGAGTGGATTGCCTGAGCCCGCGGGTTCGAGACCCCCCTGGGCAACTTGGCGAGACCTCATCTCTACAATAAATCAAAAATCAGCCGGGTGTGGTAGTGCGCGCCTGTAGTTCCAGCTACTTGGAAGGCTGAGGCGGGAGGATCGCCGGAGCCCAGCAGGTCAAGACTGTGGTGGCCGAGAGTGTGCCACCGCACTCCAGTCTGGGCAACGGAGTGAGACTCCAACTCAAAAAAAAAAGTCGAAACGCCCTACAAATCGTGTTGTGTGGGAAATCAAAAAACTCCTGCTTTCCTTCAGAGTGAACGGGGAGGCTGGAGAAGCAGACCAAGTAAATAACCCCGCACGGAAGGAAGTCTGCACGAAGCCCACGAACGCTGCCTATGAGCCGCTTCCAGCATCTGGCCCTTCCACAGGCTGCAAACACTCCACCTGCCATGGGACACAGACGGCGCACCCTCCGTCACTGGGCCAGTGAGCTCATGACCGAACAAAAGAGGTGGCTGCATGTGACTCCAGCAGGCTTGCCAGTGCCCTGCGATCCAACACTATGGAAGCCAGTGGGTCTTGGTTCCTTCTCTTTCACCAGGACGCGACTGCCTTTGTAGAAATCCCTATTCTCTGCTAGAAAGTGCTGGGTTACTCACAGAACCTGTAAGAAAGCCACTACAAATAGCTTAGACTCTCAGCTGAGGAAGAGGGACACAACTTCATGTCTGCCCTTAACTCTGATTTCACCAGATCGTTTGATCCCACAGCCAGCTGGATTTAGAAAAGTTTGTGGCTGGGTGCAGTGGCTCATGCCTGTAATCCCAGCATTTTGGGAGGCTGAGGCGAGAGGATCGCTTGAGCCAAGAGTTCGAGGCCAGCCGGGGCAACATAGCGAGACCTCATCTCTATGAAAAATGCAAACAAGTTAGCTAGATGTGATGGCACACACCTGTAGTCCCAGCCACTCAGAGGGCTGAGGCGGAAGAATGGCTTAAGCCTCAGAGGTCAAGACTACGGTGGACGTGACTGTGCCACTGCCCTCCAGTCTAGGCAACACAATGCTACTCTGACTCGAGAAAAATAAAAAAAAGAGCCGGGCTCAGTGGCTCAGCCTGTAATCCTGCGCTTTGGGAGGCCGAGGTGAGTGAATTGCCTGACCCTGCGGGTTCGAGACCCACCTGGGCAACTTGACGAGACCTCATCTCTACAATAAATAAAAAAATTAGCCGGGCGTGGTAGCATGCGCCTGTAGTTGCAGCTACTCGGAAGGCTGAGGCGGAAGGATTGCCGGAGCCCAGCAGGTCGAGGCTGCGGTGGCCGGGAGTGGCCACTGCACTCCAGTGTGGGTGATTGAGTGAGACTCCAACTCAAAAAAAAAAAAAAAAAGGAAAGAAGAGTTTGTGGTGGGGAGGAAAGAAAAAGGTAGAGACCCATGGAAGGAACCCACAATAGCAAAGAACCCCAGGATGGATGGGAGCGGCCACAGGCCCCATTCTGCTCTGGTTCCTGATTTCCAGCCCTGCCCCTCCCACAGCCAGGTCCACCCAGCCAGGTCCATCCAGCAACAAACAGCTCCGTCCCCTGCGTCCCACAGCCTTCTTTCTGACCTAGTCTCCCAGGAGGCGTGTCACACTTAAAACTCCAACCACAGGGAATCACCAAGTCAGACAACATCAACTTCGCCCCAAGCACAGGGTGTCTGTTCTGCCGCTCAGAGACCAGACGAGTATGTGGGAAAGCATCACATTTTACACTGAAAAAAAGACGTTCTCCAAAGTCTCCGGGCTTGCCTTAAGTGCACTTCTAGAACATCTGGCTTCTCTCTGCGGGGTAGGGCAGGACTGGAGTGGCCCTGGGCACAGCTTCTGTCTCTTGGTTTTGCTCCTTTGATCCTCATCTAAGTCTCAGCTTTCAGCCAAAATGTCCCTGCTGCCTAGGGACCCAAGCCAAAGAGTCCCTCTTCCTCTTGCAAGGCAACCCCCAAGTTACCCTGGGTCACAGCCTGACCAGGCAGCCAGGATCAGTAGCCCTGCTACAAGCCTTGTGGATCCCATGTGAGAACAGAAAGAAATTTCAGGACTTTTTTTTTGGAGTTGGGGGGGTCTCACTCTGTCACCCAGGTTGGAGTACGGTGGCATGATCATGGCACCCCACAGCCTCAAACTCCTGGGCTGAAGTGATTCTCCCACCTCAGCTTCCCAAGTTGCTGGGACTACAGGCACACACCACCACATCCAGCTAATTTTGTTATTATTTTATTTTATTTTTATTTTTTTGAGTTGGAGCCTCGCTCTGCCACCCAGGCTGGAGAGGAGTGGCATGCCTCTCGGCCACTGCAGCCTCAACCTGCTGGGCTCCGGTGATCCTTCTACTTCAGCCTTCCAAGTAGCCGGAACTACAGGCACACGCTACCATGTCTGGCTAAGTTTTGATTTATTGTAGAGACGAGGTCTCGCAAAGTTGCCCAGGCTGGTCTTGAACCCATGGGCTCAGACAATCCCACTTGCCTCAGCCTCCCAAAGGGTTGGGATTACAGGTCGAGCCACCGAACCTGGCCTATTTTTTATTTTTTAGAGAAGAGATTTTCCCATGTTGCCCAGGCTGGCCTTCAATTCCTGGGTTCAAGTGATCCTCCTGTCTCAGCCTCCCAAAGTGCTAGAGATTACAGGCATGAGCCACCACGTCCAGCCTAGATCTTCATTTTGCAAACCCCTCCGAATTTTAGAAAGTACCAACACTGACCTGCTCCCTCTTACGTTTATCTGCATCTAGGCAGCACTTCTAATGTCACAAGGTGCTGTGCAACCCTCTGTATGCATCGCTATGGGCATACCCATCTCTAAAGACAAGCCTGGCTAACGAGTTTGCAGCAGGCAGAAAAAATTGCCCAAGCCCATCTCAACCCTTCACATGTGCTGCCAAACCTTCCAGACACAACTCTATCCTCTACAGTCACTTGGTGACATAAAAATGGCTGCCCAACAGCTAGAATACCACAAGGAAGCAGGGTGCAGTCTCCTGGGGAGGACAGGACCCTGAGTCCTTGGTGACAGTGGAGCCAGATATCGGCACAAGCTTTTTTAAGTGGGGGGGAGGGGCAGGGTGGAACCACCTCAACTTCTACCTTGGGTAAGCGATTGTTATTTTGGGTTGCCTCCTACAAGTAGCCGAAACAAACCCCGACTGACTCAGCGTGCAAGCAAAACAGCTGCCTGAATGTGTGTGAGGATTTGAACTCCCGGCTCCACAGAGCCAGGCGCCCTTCTCCCCCGACGCAGCGGACACGGAGGCACCGTGAGCCTGCGACCGCGTCTGCAAGGGCGGCCGCCCCTCGGTGCCCCAGCGGCTCCTCCCCACCCAGCAACCGCGCCTGCGGGATGACCCCCCAGGCCCGCCGGGCACGGCAGGTGCTGGTCCCAGGCCCTCCCCAGACACACGCAGCCGGCCAGAGGAGGCAGCCCCGGCGGCGAGGTGGCGGGCACAGGGGCGGCTGCCTCCCCCGCCGGCCCGCGGCCACAGCCCAGCGGCCGCCGCCCCGGCTTCGGCACTCGCGGGAGGGCATCGCCGGTCCCGGGCGGAGGCCGCCCGCCCCTCGGTCCGCTTCTGGTCCAGGACGCCCCTCGCCCCGCTCTGCACAAAGGCGGCGGACGGAGACGGCCGCCGGCCCGCGGCGCCTCGAGGGCTCGCGCCCGCCCCCAGGCACACGGCAGCGGCGGCCAGGACGCCCCGAGGGCCGCCCGCGGACCCTCCTCCGGCTGGTCCCGGGCCCGCCGCTGACTGCCCGGGCGCGAGGCCGGGGTCCCCGCCACCACTCCCGGCCGCAGCGGAGCCCGGGCCGCGCCAAGTTTGCGGGGAGCCGCTCGGCCGAACTTCCCGGCGCCGGCGGGGCCGGGGACCCTCCGCCCGCGCCAGCCCGGGGCTCTGCTCCCGCGCCCCGCCCGCCGCCGCCGGCGCCCGCGCCCGCCGCGTCCCGGAGCCCGGTTAACCCTTTGTCCCGCTCCCGGAGCCCGGCCCCCGCGGCAGGGCGGCCCCTCCGAGGGCCCTGCCGCGCCGCCCCCGCCCCGACCCTCGGCCTTGACCCCGCCGGCCCCGGGCCCAGCGCGCACCAGTACTTGACGATGGCGGTGACCTGGAGCGGGTTCGGCTGGTCGGGGTAGAGGCGGCGGCACTCTCCGTAGATGGCGTGCAGCCCCGGGGGCAGGAGCGAGGGGAAGGCCGGCGGCGCGGCGGGGCCGGGGGCGCCGCTAGGCCGCAGCTCCGCCATCGGGGCGCGGGGCGGGGCGGGCGGGGCGGCCGAGGGCGGGCGCTGCGACCGGCGGGCGGGCGGGCTCGGTGAGCGCCCCGGGGCCGGGGGCCGGGGGCCGCGGGCCGCGGCGAGGTCGGGCTCTGCGCCTGCGCGCCGCGCCGTCCGCCCAGGCCGCCGCCGCTGCCGCCGCCGAGTCGGCCGGGGTGCCTCGGGGCGGCGCGGCGCTCGGGGGCGGGGCGCCGGCGCGCCCAGCCGCGGCTCCCATTGGCTGCGGCCGGCGCCGGTCACGCGCCCAGGGCGTGGCTCGACGCGAGGCCGCGCCCGCCGCGCCCCGGGAGCGTCCCGAGGCTCGCGGTCGCCCCCGCGTGGCAGGAGGGCCCGGTGTCCTTCCGCGGGGCTGGGGTCCCGCGGAGCAGAGCAGTCGCGGCGCTCCGCCGGCAACGACTGAAGCCTAAGCCCGGCAGTGGGCCGATGAGTTCGTCGTGCGGCGCCAGTTTTGACGACCCAAATCCGATGCTTCCCGTGCGACCAGCACACGGGTCCCTGCGAGCTGGAGGGCCCAGGAGCTGAACGGATCCCGAGGCACGCAAGCTCTCTCCGCTCCCTTTCCTCGTTCGTCGACGTCAGTTCCAATCCCTCGTGACAATCAGAGAGACCGAAGCAGCCCCCAAAGCCCTTAGACGGTGTTTCGGACCAATGTTAGCCCATCACGAAGTTTCGCCTACCCAGGGAAAAATGCGAAAAGCAACGACCATGCACATCTCTTATTTTTTAAAGCTAACTCCGTGAGATTTAAATGACGTTTCTTTGTCTGGGGGAGCGTGTCCTCCCCGTGGGAGGTGCCGGGGAATGCTCCTTCGACGCTCAGGGACCGAAATGAAACATGGCAACCATATGCCGTCCAAGGAAAGGCGGGGGCGTGGCAGGCCTGATCCGCAAAATCCAAACATCCACGAACTGCTGACCGATCGAAGCGAACTACGAGCGAGCACTGGAGAAGTCTCCGGGCTTCGGCGCGCGTGGCGAGCCGCGTCAAAGGGACCGAGCCGGGCTGGCGACCCCGGCCACCCCGGGTCGCCGCTCCCACATCCACGGAGACTACAGCTCCCAGGGTCCTGTGCGCCGGAAATGCGGACCCAGCTCCCACGGGGCGGGGCTCGGACGCCGGCGGGACCGCCCGCGCGGCCGCAGAGCATGCCGGGGGTTGTAGTTCTCTGAAGGCGCGGTCGGCCGCTCCCTCGTCGCCGGACCCGGCGGCCGGACTGCGCATGCGCGTCAGTGGCGCTCGCGGCGGACCCGGCTGGCAGTTCCTTCCTCCGAGGGAGCGATTCCTCAGCCATGGAGTCCTACGATGTGATCGCCAACCAGCCTGTCGTGATCGACAACGTGAGTCGCGTCTTGCCTGTCCCTAGAGGGGCTGGGGCGCTCCTCCTCGGAGGGGTCGCTCCCGGGCTTTAGCCGGCCGCCGGCTCTTTGTCACCGGCCCGGCCTGTCAGGCGGGTTCGGCCGCCGCCGCCTCGCCCTCCCCGCCAGGTAGCCCGCAGGCCGGGCGGCTGGCCCGCGACCGCGGGGTGGAGAACCCTGGGATGCATAAAGGCGAGGGCTGCGTCCGCGCCGGTCCTTGGGCCCTTGGCTCGAGGGGCCTTAGCCGCCTCCTTGAGAATCTGTGGCCCGCCCTCGCCCCAGCTTCCGATTGCTCTATTGGCTGCTGCGGCTGCCCATCTTGGTCGACGACCCCGCCTCCGGACCTTGCCGGATGCGGCCAGCCCTCTGCGGTGATTGGCTCGCGCGCCCGCCGCTCTTGCAGCCGCCGTCGTGCTTCCCCGGCCAGGGGCGGGGCGTGGGCGAGGACCGTGGGGATTGGCGCCCGTCGGCCAGCCCCGCCCCCGGGGGCGGGCTGAGGTCCCTGGGGCCGGCGGGCGCGGCGGCGGGTGCGTGCCTGGGCGCGGCCCGGGCGCCCGGTGGGGCCGCGGCCCGGGGCCCGGCTGGCTCCGTGAGGACGGCTACGGGGCTCACAAGGGCCGAGGAGGGAGCCGCGTGGCGGCGAGCGTGGTGCGCGCGTGGCGGGTGGGGAGGCCGAGGGCGCCCGCGTCCTTCTGCCGGGGCCCCTGCGAGACGCCTGCGCTCCCCCTCCGCGCACAGTCGGATCGGCGGGGCCCTCCGCCGGCCTTGGGCCGCTGGCGGGAGCTTTGGCTGGAGGCCGCCCGCTCCGTGCGCCCGAGCGCCCGTGCCCAGGCCGGTCCCGTCCCCAGGTCCTCCCTTGTCCAAGGAGAGATGTGGGGCGGCGTCAGCCCTCCTCCTCTCCGGGTTCGGCTGCTTCCACGCAAAGGGCGAGGTCGGGCTCCGTGGGTCGCCTTCGCCTTTTTCGGATGCGGGACGCGTGCGTAATCATCGCGCGGACATGCGGGGTGGGGGTGGGCCTCGCGTGCCCACTCCCCGGGCCGTGAACATCGTGGCCCGGAGGCGGTTTCTAAGGAGACGCCTTTTGTGGAGAGGATTTTTTCGTGGGAGAGACGGTATTCCTTGATTTTATGGGCCCCCCACCCACCCAGGACCTCGGGCCTGGCCCCGCTGTGTTGTGCTCTACGAATGTGCCTTCGCTGCGTCGATGGGCGACTGCCGAGTGACTGGCTGTCCATCACAGTGACGAAGATGCCCCTAAGAAAGGCGAGGCCCCTCGTTCCCCCTTGGTTGGTTACGGCGGAGACTGAGCAGGGCTCCTGGTCCTTGCTGGTTTCTGTGTGCTGCTTCTGTCTTTTTTTCTTAGTTGTGAAAAGAAAAAGTATCTAGAAATCCAAGGTTCTGTGTTCATCGACAACGAGGAAGGAGCAGTCTGTCCATCTCACCGGCTCCTTCGCTTCTTGAATTCCATCTCAAGCCGTTTTCTTTAATGTCACTTACCCTGACGCATCTTCGTTTTTCCTTTCTCTTTCATGGTAGCGTATTTGAGGTGCATTAAGATTTAAAGGATTGATTAGGCCAGGCAAGGTGGCTCAGCCTGTCAGCACTTTGGGAGGCCAAGACAAGAGAATTGCCTGAGCCTGTGGATTCGACACCAACCAGGGCGAGACCTCGTCTCCACGATAAATCACAAAAACTAGCTGGGTGTCGTAGCTTTCACCTGTAGTTCCAGCTACTTGGAAACCTGAGGTGTAAGGATTGTCTGAACCCAGTAAGTCAAGGTTGCGGTGGCTGGGAGCAGCCACTGCACTCCAGTCTGGGCGACAGAGTGAGACTCCAACTCAAAAAAAAAAAAAAAAAGATTGATTCAGTTTTCTCTGGAAGGCATTCACTTTGTTATGCCAGCAATTCTGCCAAAAGGTAGGAGAAGTTTGAGTCATCTTCCCTTTAGGGTCTGGGGCCTCAGGTAGGTTTTGCTGTTGAACGTTTAGGGGAGGTTGTTTTATTTTTATTGCTTTCAAGACGAAAGGTGCATAGGAAAAATCATTGGAAATATTTAAGCCAACTTTGGTTTTTTTTGGTTTTTTTTGAGTTGGAGTCTCACTCTGTCGCCCAGACCGGAGTGCAGTGGCCGCTCCCGGCCCCCGCAGCCTCGACCTGCTGGGCTCTGGCGATCCTTCTCCTCAGCCTTCCAGGTAGCCGGAACTATAGGCATGCGCTACCACGCCTGGCTAGTTTTTTGATTTATTGTAGAGATGAGGTCGCACCAAGTTGCCCAGGCAGGTCTCGAACCCCTGGGCTCGGGCAATCCACTTACCTCAGCCTCCCAAAGGCGTGGGATTACAGGATGAGCCACCAAGCCGGCTTAAGCCAACTTTTATAATGAGAACAATGTGTCGGGGGAGATTTACAAACTCCATAACTTAGCATGTTGTTACAGTTTTATTTATGAGCCAAGCGGAATGTAATTAAAAGAAAAGGACAAGCCGGTTCAATGGCTCAGCCTGTAATCCTGCGCTTTGGGAGGCTGAGGCGAGTGGATTGCCTGAGCCCGCGGGTTCGAGACCCGCCTGGGCAACTTGGCGAGCCCTCATCTCTACAATAAATCCAAAAATCAGCTGGGTGTGGTAGTGCATGCCTGTAGTTCCAGCTACTGGGAAGGCTGAGGCAGAAGGATCGCCGGAGCCCAGCAGGTCGAGGCTGCGGTGGCCAGGAGTAGCCACTGCACTCTAGTCTAGGCGACAGAGTGAGACTCCAACTCAAAAAAAAAAAAAAAGTTGTCGGGCACAGTGGCTCACACCTATAATCCCAGCAATTTGGGAGGCCAAGGTGAGAGAATTGCGTGAGCCCACGGGGTCGAGATCAGCCTGGGCAACTTGGCGAGACCTCATCTCTACAATAAATCAGAAAATGAACCAGGCATGGTGACATGTGCTACTTGGAATGCTGAGGCGGAAGGATCACCTGAGTCCAGCAGGTCGAGGCTGCGGTGGCTTTGAGCATGCCACTGCACTCCAGCCTGGGCGACAGAGTGAGACTCCAACTCAAAAAAAAAATAATAACATATTATGATCACACCTAATAAAGTTAACAATAACCCCTTACTCTTATCAAACATCTAGCCAAAGTTCAGATTTCACTAACTGTCTCAATTTTTTAAAAAATAATTTGTTATGAGCTCTTAAAATCCTAATCATGCTGATTCACTTAAGATTTAGGAACACTAGAATTAGCTGAGGAAATGTTTTTGTCTCATATGTCACTTGCAGTGTGGCACTCAGACTGTTGTAAAACTTCAAGAATTCGTCCCTAGTGCTGGGCATGGTGTACTTTGGGAGGCAGAGGCAGGAGGATTGCTTGAGCCCAGGGGCAACTTGGCGAGACTTCATCTCTATAATAAGTTTAAAAAAAAAAAAAAAGCTGGGCACAGTGGTGCATGCCTGTAGTTCCAACTACTTGGAAGACTGAGGCACAAGGATCGCCTGAACCTTGCAGGCCGAGGCTGCAGTGGCCGTGCGCGTGCCCCTGCACTCAAGCCTGGGGGACAGGGTGAGAGTCTCACTCAAAAACAAAGAAAAGAATTAATACATAGCTTGATAGAAAGGGAGAAGAAGAGATGACTTTAAAAGATGTCTTCGCTGCTCGACTGTGTATTTTAGGAGCCAGGGATGTGCTCCACACCCAGCTAAGTGCTGAGGGTAAGAAAGAAACCAGGTACTCTGGAAGGAGAAACATCACTGATTAGTTGCAGGAAATGCTTACAATGGGGATCTCAAACTCCATGCTTGTGGAGGCCAAGCAGGAAAGGAAATATACTAAAAAGAGGAGGGAGCGGGTACCTGAAAGGCATCTCCTTCAGGGTGGGGAATCTGGAAAGGGCATTGAATTGAACCTGCCTGACAGAGGGCCTGCCTGACAGAGGTCCGACTGCTTCTCATTTTCATACCGCTGTCCCCATGCCCGAATGCGGGCCTGGTATTGCCAGACCTTTGGTTCCTCAAGACAGATCAGGAATGTTAAGTTGCACGTGCAGTCTCCAATTGTTAACTGTTGGTAGTTAACGTGAAAGTACTCTGTGGTCTTCTGAGTCAGAAAGTAGATCAGGGCTGGGAGAGTTGGTGAGGGGCATGGGAGTGACCGCTAATGGGTACAGGGTTTCTTTTCAGGGTGATGAAAAGCTCTAAAATTAGATTGTGGCCAGGCGCCGTGGCTCACGCCTATAATCCCAGCACTTTGGGAGGCCGAGGTGAGAGGATTGCCTGAGCCCACGGGTTCAAGACGAGCCTGGGCAACTTGGTGAGGCCTCATCTCTACAATTAATCAAAAGATTAGCTGGACATGGTGGCACGTGCCTGTAGTTCCAGCTACTCGGAAGGCTGAGGTTGAAGGATCACTTAAGCCCAGCAGGTTGAGGCTGCAGTGGCCCTGAGTGTGCTACTGCACTCCAGCCTGGGCGACAGGGTGAGAACTCCAACTCAGAAAATAAATAAAATTAGATTGTGGTGATGGTTACACAACCTTGTGAATACACTAAACGCCATTGAGTTATACGCCTTAAATGGGTAAATTGTATGGGGTGTGAATTTTTTTTTTGAAAGCAGGATTTATTGAGAGGACACAAAAGCTCCCACAGTGGGGGGGCCCGAAGGGGTTGCCCCCGGATGTGAATTTAATCTCAGTCTTTTAAGTATTTTGTGGGCCAAACAGAATATGTCTGTGCCCAGGGATCTGTGCATCCACCTCTCAGCGTCCTCTGCCACTTGTAAAGTGAGAGGCGACCAGCTTCCCTCCCAGAATGGCCAGACTAACCAGAAATGCTTGGGAGACAGTCTGCGGGAGCCCCAAGGCCTGCACCAGCCGGTCCCGGGCAGCCTCGCTGAGGGATGTGCTGGTTATTTGCCAACATCGGAAGGACAGTGGGAACTCTAAAAACCCGGACTTCACCGCTACGCATCCGTCCATGTAACAAAACTGCACAGTACCCCGAAGTAAAAATAAGATATAAAAGTCTTAAGAAAGAAACTGCAGCAGACCAGATGCCTCCCTTGTGCCCCCTAGACCCCAGAGACCTCTCCTGTACCATTACCAGTCTCCACCCCCAAAGCCCCTCGGGGACAGTCACTCCCCTGACTTCTAACAGTGAAGGTTAATTTGGCCTTTTTGTGCCTGAGAAAGTCGTGGGTGAGTGCGCTGGTGCCCGGCCTCTCCACTCAGGCTGTGCAGCGAGGCCCGTCTGTGCTCTGCCTGCGCCCGCTGTTCTCAAGCTTGGCCGTGATCTTTTTGACCCTGATTATGTTCATTCGGGATTCTCCTGAGGAGAGGGCCATTCCTCAGAGGAGGTTTTCCTGTTTCACTTTACTGTGCTTGTCATTGTTGTGTGTAGTTACTTTCTCAAACAGTTAATTGCGGAAGAGCCGACATTAGATAAATTTTGCATATAAGTTTTAACCTGAGTATACAGCTGTGGAAGCACCAGAATGTCTCCTTCACCTTTGAGGGGCGCTAGGGACAGGGAGAGTGCTTTGGGGGAGCTTCCAAGATGCGGGTGACGTGCTGTTTCGTCACCCGAGTGCTGATGACACAATGCAGCTAGCAAAATTAGGTTGAGCCGTGTCTGATTTGTTCAGTTTTCCAATGTATATCATATTCGACATCAGAAAAACTCCAATCTGGTGTACAAAAACAAAAAGGAAGGAGACTGGTGAGTGGTGGCTAGCACAGACCTGAGTCGTCATCGAACACGGAGACGACTTTTCCAAGAAGCCTCTGCCGGCGTCTGTCCACTTGGCCTGGCCCCGAGTGGATAGAAAAGGGGGTGGCAGCTCGCCCTGCTGTGTGCCCGTGCCGTGTGGCTTGGGCAGACCAGGGCAGCTCTCGGGGGCCTCCCGCCTCTCGCTGATTCCTCACCCAGCCACGACCGTAGGGACAAGCTGGGGCTGGTTTCACCTCTTGCATCACCCCGCATGCAGCTGCCGCCTCTGCTGTGCCGCCTCTGCCGGGGGCTGCTGGTGGCTCAGCCGGCCGTTTAGGTTTCGCGCTTCAGGTGTCACCTGCCAGCTGTTCACACTTGCGTTAATTTTACTCCACCTACATCTGTTGAGTACCCGGCAGAGCAGATCCTGCCCGTCGCCATCAATGGCAACTACAGGAGTGAGATGTGTGCTGCAGGCAGCCGGGACTTGCTGTGAGATGGGAAGGGCATGATGCCTTCCAGCTCGAGGTGTTCTCAGAGGACGGCAGTGATGGCTGAGCCAGGCCATTCTGCTGGGAAGGACAAAGGAGGGGGAATCTGACATCTTAACGTGCCTTGTTAGCCAGAGTCTCCTCCTTGGCTAGTAAGCGAGAAATCGAACATCCAGGGAAGCCATCTCCTGAGAGTACCTAGGGTCCGGAGCGCGTTTCCCACCTCTACCAGGAGGCCCAGTTAGTCTCTCGACTCCGCCACACCCGGAGGAAGGCGTGAGCAGCCGCTGGAGCTTGAGCTGCCAAGTTCCTGGGGCTCCCCTGCCCGGTGCCCTCCTGGCCCAGCCACACCTTGGTCTCAGAGCCTTGGGTGTGCCGCAGGCTGGCTTCCCTCCTTTCCATTCTTCCAGTGCAGTCAACAGCTGCGCCTCCCAGGATCCTTTGCGCATGGTCTCCCAACCCCTCTCTTCCACTGGCAGATTCCTGCTCTTTTGGAGCTCTGTCTTGCCCTGCTCTCTGGAGCCACTTCCCTGCCCCTCACCGCTTCTCACTTCCTCCCCAGCCTCTAGGGCTGTTGCTGGGAAGCCTCTGGTGCAGGACGACCTCGGCTGCCTGGGGTGTCCTGATGTGTTTACTGCTTGCCACTGGGTTCTGGAAGTATCATGCTCCACCCCAGGAGAAGTGGGCAACAGGCAAGAGGAAAAAGCCTGCCCTGGTTAGCACATGCAGCCGACCACACTGGGGTGAAATCTGTCTAGAGTCCCTGTTGACACAGGCTGGGCCCTGGGCGGTCCCAGAGATGCTGGAACTCGGATTCTTTTCCAGACAGCAGGAAGGGGGTTCAGGCCTCGGGTTCTCAAGCAGGGCCTGAGGGCTTCCGTGCTCCTTACCATCGGGAGACCGAGGAGCACAGCACGCCTAGTGAAAAGCAGAACAATGAAAGTCGCCAAACACAGCTTCACCCCTGCAGTGAGACCCACCCAGCATGTGTTCCCTGGGAGCCCGTTTCAAGACTGACAGTGCTCAGGGGTCCCCGGAGGCAGGGAGAGCCCAGGCCGGGCTGGGAAAGCGGGCGACCGCATCCTGTGGTGGCGCAACAGAAAGAACCACGCGTGGGTCCCGCCTGGATTATATTCCTGCCCTTGGCTGCTTTGATGCTTCTAACAACCACTCTCTTCTTTGCCCTGGTTTTTTATAACAGGAGTCGAGCCAGGGTCTCTGTCGCCCAGGCTAGAGTGCAGTGGCACAGTCACAGCTCACCACAGCCTCAGCCTCCTGGGCTCAGGCAATCCTCTAGCCTCTGCCTCGGTAGCTGGGACTACAGGAGTATGCCATCATGCCCAGCTAATTTTTTTGGTCTTTTTTGTTGAGACGAGGTCTCTCTGCGTTGGCCTGGCTGATCTTGAACTCCTGGCCTCCCGAAGTGTTGGGATTACAAGCATGAGCCACCACACCCAGCCTCATTATTATTTTTAATTCCCAAAGCAAAGCATTTCAACATAGAAAAGTCAAAGACTACAGGAAACTCAAACAACACTTTGCGTGTACAGTGAGAATCCCACCTCCCTCCCTCTGGTATGCATTCACCTTTTGGTAGGCACATATAAATGTATATATCATATAAAAATATGAGGTCTTTTTTTTGAGTCAGAGTCTCAGGCTGGAGTGCAGTGGCACGCTCATGACTCACTGGGCTCCGGTGATCCTTTCGCCTCAGCCTTCCAAGTAGCTGGAACTATAGGCATGTGTCACTATGCCCAGCTAATTTTTTGGTTTATTGTAGTCTTGACAAGTTGCCCAGGCTGGGCTCCAACCCGTGGGCTCAGGCAGTCCTCTCAACCTCGGCCTCCCAAAGTGCTGGGATTATAGGCTTGAGCCACCGTGCCCAGCCCTCTCTCTCTTCCTTAGATAACAGTGGAACTATGTAGTATCTATCGCCTCTGTTTTTGTGATAGTTCTGACTTCTCTTTCTCCTCTCCTCTCTCCTCAGGGGTCCGGTGTCATTAAAGCTGGGTTTGCTGGTGATCAGATCCCCAAATACTGCTTTCCAAACTAGTAAGTCATCCCGTGTGGAGCCAGAAGCCCGGGGGGCTAGTCAGCTGTGCTTGGGGCCAGCCTTCCCTCTTTCAGGAAGAATTCTCATTCAGGTCATCCTTGGTACTCAACACGGTGACAGCAGGGACAGGCGCTGGGTTCGCAGTAAGCAAAGGAAACAGTTATCTCTGTGGTGCCATTTGAGAGGCGTAGGCAAGAGGGCTCTTTTTAAAAATCTGATTTTATCTGATGCCAAAAACGTTACCACTGGCGACACAGGGCTTTGGATGGTTGCCTCTTTTTAAAATTCTCCAATCACCCAGGCTGGGGATTAGCATTAAACCATACCTGCCATCTTGGTGAGAATGAGTTTTTAGAGCTTTCCTCCTAAGGCAGAGAGACTGCCTGGTGGCCTAGGGAAGAGGCCTAAGTGGAGCGGAAAAGGAAGAGACTGCATCACAGCCTCATAGCTTTGCTTGGCAGAAGTCCTGGGAAGGGGGCTGAGGAGATGGAATGACCTTGAGTTGAGTATTCATTTGGAACTTCTGGCCGGTGTGGTGGCTTCCACTTGTATCCCAGCACTTGGAAGGCCGATGCGGGAGGGTTGCCTGAGGCCAGAAGTTCATGACCAGCCTGGGCAACACAGTGAGACCTCGTCTCTGTTTTTTTTTTTTAATCATATTTTCTTATCTCTCTTGGTCTGGGCATATGTTGGGGAGAGAAGAACTAGAGGTATTGAAGCCTCTAAAATTTTTTTAAATGATTTGTGACAAGTATAGCAAAATAGGAAATAATATATAGATAAAATAATACATGCTCCTCATAGAAATTGTGGAAAATACAGAAAAGTGCAGAGAGTAACCTCACTCCTCAGACACAGCAGCAGTAGAGCTGAATATGTCTGTGCATCTCTACTTCCTTCCTGTGTCCCGTGGGGAAGTAGACAGCGGTGGTGCCCCCTCTTTTCCAGTGTGGGCAGACCCAAGCATGTCCGTGTCATGGCAGGAGCCCTCGAAGGCGACATCTTCATTGGCCCCAAAGCCGAGGTAAGCCCAGGCCTGCAGAACAAGCCCAAGGCAGCAGAGGCCCTTCCTGCTCCCACGGGGGACACGTCCCAGCAGGCGACCACAGTCAGGCGCCAAAGGCACAGTCGTCTCTTAGAACCGTCCTCCTGGTTTTCTCATCCCAGGCCTCGGGGGTTGGTTTCCCCCCGAGCAGCCTCCTGTCTTGGAAGCGAAATGCCTGAACCCTGCTTGGGGAAACACTGAGCCAGTCTAGGAAGCAGGGCTTTTGCCTTTCTTCTGTCTTTGGTCACTGCCTTGCCAGTGGTCAGATGACGGAGCTGGTTCGTGGCAGAAGGGATTCGGGGCAATCCCAGCGGGCACACCCTAGGGACGAGTTTGTCAGCAGGGTTTTGGCAGAGCTCCAGGCAGCCTCTAGTAAGCTGTACAGCAGCATCACTGTTGCAGCCTTGGCTTCGAGGCCTGGGGCCCAGGGCTGGGAACCAGGTGCTGGGGAAGGCGCGTCCAGCCACACACCCTCGGTGCATCCGAGGCCCACGGAACTCAGTTTACAGCATGTGGTCTGGAGGCTTGGAGAGCAGTGCCGCCCTAGCCTGGGTCCGGACAGCAGGGCGGGCGCTCAGGAAGCCAGGGGGCCTTTGGGGCCGATTCGGCCTGCGTCACGCTGTCCTAGGAGAGCAGGGTCCCGGCAGAGCCTGGCAGCCCTGCAAGTCCCGTTCTCCCCCCAGGAGCACCGAGGGCTGCTGTCCATCCGCTACCCGATGGAGCATGGCATCGTGAAGGACTGGAACGACATGGAGCGCATCTGGCAGTACGTCTACTCCAAGGACCAGCTGCAGACATTCTCAGAGGAGGTGAGGCCCTCTGGGCAGGCACCCCGTGGGGTATGCAGGGTGGGCCCAGCCCCTCTCCCAGAGGCGATGAGAGCCGTGTGCTTTCCAGACATGCTTGAATTTAATCTTGTTTCTGGTTTTTTTTTTTTTTGAGTTGGAGTCTCACTCCGTCGCCCAGACTGGAGTGCAGTGGCCGGGAGCGGCCTCGACCTGCTGGGCTCCAGCGATCCTTCCACCTCAGCCTTCCAAGTAGCCGGAATCACAGGCATGCACTACCACGCCCAGCTAATTTTTTTTTGATTTATTGTAGAGATGAGCTCTCGCTGCCCAGGCGGGTCTCGAACCTGCGGGCTCAGGCAATCCACTCACCTCAGCCTCTCAAAGGCGAGGGATTACAGGCTGAGCCACGGAGCCCAGCTTGTTTCTGTTTTTGATACAGGGTCTTACTCTGTCGCCCAGGCTGCAGTGCTGTGGAGCGATCATAGCTCACTGTGGCCTTAAACTCCTGGGCTCAAATGATCCTACCACAGCCTCCCTGGTAGCTGTGACTACCTGCATGTGCCACTATGCTCAGTTAATTTTTAAACTTTTTGTAGAAACAGGGTCTCACTGTTGCCCAGGCTGGTCTCAAACCCCTAGCTTCAAGTGATTCTCCCTTCTCAGCCTCCCCAAGTGCTGGGATTACAGGCATGAGCCACTATGCCTGGACTGGTTTTAATTTTTTAAAAGCATATTCAATATTAAAATGTAAGTTTTTATTTTGAAATTTTTTTAACTATTATTTTTATCATAACAATTCAGTTTAACAAACCTTCTTGACAGTTGAAGATATAGTCGTCACAGGGGCCTTTACAAGAATCTTGGAGAATTGGGAGACCGATCAGTCGAGGCCAGGAGATGGAGACCAGCCTGAGCAACACTGTGAGACTCCCATCGCTATAAACATTTTTTTAAAAACTAGCCACGGCCTGGTGCAGTGGCTAATACCTGTAGCCCAGTACTTTAGGAGGCCAAGGCAGGAGGATTGCTTGAGCCCAGGAGGTCAAGCACAGCCTAGATAACATAGAGAGACCTTGTCTCCACAAAAAATTTTTAAAAAATTAACCAGGCAGCTGGGCTCGGTGGCTCAGCCTGTAATCCTCTGCCTTTGGGAGGCTGAGGTGAGTGGATTGCCTGAGCCCACGGGTTCGAGACCTGCCTGGGCAGCGAGACCTCATCTATACAATAAATCAAAATGAGCCGGGCGTGGTAGCGCGCGCCTGTAATTCCGGCTACTCGGAAGGCTGAGGCGAAAGGATCGCCGGAGCCCAGCAGGTCGAGGCTGCGGTGGCCGGGAGCGGCCACTGCACTCCAGTCTGGGCGACGGAGTGAGACTCCAACTCAAAAAAAAAAAAAAATTAGCCAGGCATGGTGACACATACTTGTAGTCCGAGGTACGCAGGAGACAGGTGGAAGGATCACCTGAGCCCAGGAGATTGAGGCTGTGGTGAGCCATGACTGTGCCTCTGCACTCCAGCCTGGGCAACAGAGTGAGACCCCAACTGAAAAAAAACTGGCTACAGCTGGGTGACTCACACCTGTAATTGCAATATTTTGGGAGGCTGAGACGGGAGAATTACTTGAGCCCAAGAGTTCAAGGCTAGCCTCGGCCACAGAATGAGACCTCATTTCTACAAAAAATGCAAAAATTAGCAAGGCATAGTGGCATGCACCTGTAGTCCCAGCTACTTGGGAGGCTGCGGTGGTGGGAGGATTGCCTGAACCCAGGAGGTGAGGCTGCAGTGAGCCAGAATGAAGCCACTCCAGCCTGGGCAACAGAGTGAAGCCCTTTCTCTTAAAATTAAAAAAGAATCTTGGAGGACAAGGAGGGGAGTGAGGGGTAGTGGTGAGGGCGTGTGGCCTTCAAGGGGACCTGCGTCTGGCAAGGTGAGAAAGCCACCAGGGCAGGGCTGGGTGACAGGCCTCGCCCTCCTCTTTTGGAGGGAGGCTGACAGCGGTCCCTGGGCGCTCAGGCTGGCAGGGCAGGGGCTCCTCCCCAGTCTGAGAGTGGGACTCTGGCCTCGCCCTCACTCCTCCCGGGCTCCTTTCCCAGCATCCTGTACTCCTGACGGAGGCGCCTTTAAACCCACGGAAAAACCGGGAACGGGCGGCGGAGGTTTTCTTCGAGACCTTCAATGTGCCAGCCCTCTTCATCTCCATGCAAGCTGTGCTCAGCCTGTGAGTAGCGGCTGGCCTGACCCCAGGGGCACGGGGCGGGTCGTCGTCGAGGCCAGCTCTCCTTAGGTTGGTTCCGAACACGAGCCCTCTGCTAGGGAAGGCTCACGGAGGGCGGGAGCGGGAGGCGCCGTGCTGTACCTGAGCACTGTGGCTTCAGAGCTGAGGCCAGAGGAGGAGACGTGGCTGGGGTGATCGGACCGCCTGGCGGTGCTCTGGGGCGTGGTGCCCAAGGCCCTCAGCCGGGCCTGCTGAGAAGGCTGCGTGCTGCCACAGCTCCTCCTGAAGGCCCCTGGCACGCAGTCACGCATGTATTCAGCACTTGCTGCGTGCCAGGTGCCCCGGCAGGCCGGTGATGGCAATCGTGACCCCAGCTGACACCACCACGCCCCGTTCTCACAGCGCGCCGTCTGTCATGCTCCCCCCTGCCTCACAGCAGGGTTAGGCACACTGCAGAGATGGCCTACGGGCGGGACTCGCTTGACTTCAGTTGGAGTGTGAGGCGATGTCTGGCAATCAGGAGATGTCAGGGCCAGTATGGTGGGGAGGCACTTTGAGAGACTGAGGCGGGAGTGCCACTTGAGCCCAGGGTTCGAGTCCAGCCTGGGCAACATAAGGAGTCTCCATCGCAACCCAAACAAACAAGTGAACAGATGAATCAGCGGGCACAGCAGCGCACGCCTATAGTTCCAGCAGCTCCGAGAGCTGAGGCCAGCAGCTCGCTGGAGGCCAGGAGGTTGGGGCTGTAGCACGCCACGAGCAAATGAAAGGCAGGTGTGGAAGGCCATGTGGAGAAAAGTGTGCTCCTGATGGAGTGAAAAACCCCTGTTTTCCTCTACTGGGTTGCCTTTCCTGTTGGCCCCTGCAGGTGCTTTCCCGTCTAAGAGTCAGCACTGCCCAGGCCAATCTCTGCCCACGGGGACCAGGCCACAGGGGCGCTGCTCTTTCTGGGGCTCAAAGGCATGGCCCCTTTGGGCCGGGGGCTCGAGGCTCGGTGCTCAGCACCCACAGCCCTGGAGAAGGGCGGCCAGGCCTCTATCCTCCCAGAGTGACGCCACCCTCTTGCCCCAGTTATGCCACAGGCCGGACCACGGGCGTGGTGCTGGATTCTGGGGACGGCGTCACCCACGCCGTGCCCATCTACGAGGGCTTCGCCATGCCGCACTCCATCATGCGCATTGACATCGCCGGCCGTGATGTCTCCCGCTTCCTGCGCCTCTACCTGCGGAAGGAGGGCTACGACTTCCACTCCTCCTCCGAGTTTGAGATCGTCAAGGCCATCAAGGAGGTGAGCGCCGCGACCTCTGGATGGGTGCCCAGTGCGCCTGCGTGACAGTAACCAGGCCATTGTGCCCGGGTGCACGTGCTGCCACCGTGTCTCCAGTGGGCTGGAGCTCTGGACAGGCCCTCGAGGAAGTCGCGAGCAGCAGGACCTCCTGCCCCCCGCGGCGCTGGGGAGCCCTCCAGCTGGGTGGGAGGACCTGAACCACGGGTGGTGGAAGGAGAAGCAGGCCTGGACCGGGGCTGAGCAGAGGTTGCAGGCCCAGACCAGGACCCAGAGGGCCAGGTCTGAGCCTGCCCGCCAGGAGGGTGGAGTGCGCAGAACTGCCCCATGTGTCGCCCGGCAGGGCGCGGGGCCTCCGTGCTCCTGCTTCTGGGCAGCAGCTCTCAGAGCCGCAGGGTGGTCACCGCAGGGACAGGTGTCTGCAGCAGCACGCATCTCCCTGCGATTTGCCGGGTACGCGCAGGCTTCCTGCCAGCCTGACTGGTGCCTGCTTCCACAGAGAGCCTGCTACCTCTCCATAAATCCCCAGAAGGACGAGACTCTAGAGACCGAGAAGGCCCAGTACTACCTGCCCGACGGCAGCACCATTGAGGTGGGTGGCCGGCCTCTCCCTCAGGCCCGTAGACACTCTGGCCTCCAGGGGCTGGGGTTGGAGGACCCATGCCTTGGCACCCTCTGCCTGGGCAGCCGAGCGGAGGAGGCACGGGAGCGCTCCCGAGGCTCTTCCCAGGCCAGTGTGGGACTGGGAAGCACGGCCTAGCCACGCCTGGGCACAGTGGGTGGCGGGCTGCTGCTTGAGGTCCCCCTGCGAGGAAGACATCCCATGGGCCGGTGCCTCCGCGTGCTGGTGCCCGAGAGCTCTCAGCCAGAAGAGGCCGAGCAAAGAGTGGGCTTCCCAGAAGTCCCTGTGACACGCAGGGCCGGTCTGGAGCCTGGCCTCTGTGGCCCCCCGGGCACCAGGAGACATGTGGGTCCTCCCCCGGTCCACTCCGCGGGGACCTGGGCCCAGCCCCCGCCGAAGCCGGCCCTCCCCCCCGCAGATCGGCCCCTCCCGGTTCCGGGCTCCCGAGCTGCTGTTCAGGCCAGACCTGGTCGGCGAGGAGAGCGAGGGCATCCACGAGGTGCTGGTGTTCGCCGTCCAGAAGTCCGACATGGACCTGCGGCGCACGCTGTTCTCCAACATCGTCCTCTCGGGAGGCTCCACCCTGTTCAAAGGTGGGCCCTGGCTCTCGGCCCCCCCACCGGCGCGCAGCTGCTGCCGGGCCTGGGCGCTGAGACCTGACTCGTGCCCTCTTCTGCCGCCAGGCTTTGGCGACAGGCTGCTGAGCGAAGTGAAGAAGCTGGCTCCGAAGGACGTGAAGATCAGGGTAGGGGCACGGGCAGGCCCGGGTGGAGCGGGGCCTCCCACTGACCCTTCCAGGCTCTGCGGGCAGCCCGCACACCAGCCCGGGTCAAGAGCAGCCCCGGGAGGGTCTGTCCTCGCGCCCTGCCTCACCGCAGCAAGTGGCTCCCACACCCAGCCGTGGCAGGTGCTGGGCCGAGGCCCCCGGGAGCATCAGGGCGCCTGCGTGACCGGCACGAGGCGAGCGACCTGCTGCTGCTGGGCCCCCAGGTGGCCCCTCGTGGAGTCTGACGCCCCAAGCGGGGGAGGCTCCTGAGCGAAGCAGACGGGGTCTGCCTCGGCCCGGCCTGACCGCCCGGCGCCCTGGGAGCCGTGGATACCCCGGGCTGCCGGAAGCCTGCTTCCCAGACGCAGGTCTGGCCGCCCACCGCGCCCGCGAGAGGCAGAGCCTCGGGTCTGTCGAGCGAGGTCGCCCTCCGCCTGGGGCAGAGGAGTCTGGGAAGGGCGAGGTGGGGGGGCAGGAGGCCTCAAGTTCCTCTCTCCACCCCTGCAGATATCTGCACCTCAGGAGAGACTGTACTCCACGTGGATTGGGTGAGTAGTGGACGGGCAGTGGAGGCACCCCCGTCCGCGTAGAGGACAGCCAGATTGCTGCCCGCTCACCCGTTCCCTGGGTCTCCCTCCCCTCCAGCGGCTCCATCCTTGCCTCCCTGGACACCTTTAAGAAGATGTGGGTCTCCAAGAAGGAGTACGAGGAGGACGGCGCCCGCTCCATCCACAGGAAGACCTTCTAACGCCGGACGTCGTCCTCCCGCTCTCTGAAGTCAGCTCCACTTGAAGCTCGCGGTCTTGAGTCGGGAGCGTTTGCGAGGAACCGGGTGTGTGTGAGTGCGTGTGTGGGTTCGAGTGTGTGCGCACACGGGCGTGCTGAGCGGCCCAGGGGTCCCGGGCCGAAAAGACGATGAACTACCCACGAGGCGACAATGGCCTGAGGCCTGGGCTGACGCTGACCGGTTCTGGCTCTGATGGGGACAGTGCTGGCAGAGGCCGTGTGCTGCGTGGCCGCGTTGATGCCTGCAGGGAGACGGGGAGGGAGGTGAGCCGCCCCGAGATGCTGCTGCTGCCCACCGCTGGCTGGGCTCCCCTGCGCCACCACCCAGGGTGCCCGCGGCTCCAGGCAGCGGCTGCCTCCCTGCCACAAGCTGGGGGTGGGGCTGGGGCTGAGTTCTGCCTGGTGTTGCTGCTGGTCTGGCTTGGGAGGCTGGGAACGCACTCCGGGAGCTGGGAGGCTCGGGTGGGGAGCGACCAGGGCTCCGGAGGGCAGCCGTCGTCTGCCGGCAGCAGAGCTCACGCGCCCTGTCCAGCCCCTTCCCCGTGTCCTGGAGAGCTCAGGGAGCTGCAGGCTCCGGTCCCGACTCGCCCTCCCCACCCCGCTGCAGCACTGTCTTCGGTTTATTTATTGGAGTGTTGGCTCGGGAGGACTGGGGACCGCGCGCCCTCCCACCCTCACACCGTCGTTTACACGAAGCCTCGCCCGACACGGTGGAGAACGCAGTGTCCATGCGGGCTGGGCTGCTCTTGAAGGCTCTCGGCCTCCCCCCACCCCTCCTGCACTGCCCTGGAGTCAGGCTGGCTGCTGGCGGATGTGCTAACAGCAGTGGCATCACTGCTCACAGGGGCCTCCGACAGGGTTTTGGAAACGCCGAGCCCTCGGGCGGGGAAAGCTACAGTCAACCAAGCTGCCTTTTGCCGCACTGGCTGATGGGGAGCGGGCTGCCGGGGCCTTGGGCTGATCCTGTGCCACTCTTGGCGGCGGACCTGTCTGGCCGGGGAGAGAGGGCCAGAGCTGATGCCCAGGCCTGGCTCTAGGAGCGGCCCCCAGGCCTTCCAGCCCAGAGGGTGCAAAGCAGGGCCAGCCTGTCTTCACCACACCCCTGCCCGTGACACCGAGACCCGCCAGCCCAGATTCCAGGCAGTATTCTCCCCATGCCGTCCTCTGACCAAAGGCCCTGCCAGACGTGGGCTGCAGCAGCAGGTGTGTGTGAAAGCTACGTGATGCCCACGGACTGCAGTGCTTAGCCGGCTCGCCGCTCTCCGCCCGGCCTGTCCCTCGCACAGCCTCGCACAAACCACGCTGCCTGGGGGGCCCAGTGTACCGAAATAAAGTCGTTCGCTAGACACATCGCTGGGCCTCTGTCTGTCGCCAGCACTGGGTGGGAAGAGGACCTGGGGTCTCTGGACCAGAGGTGGCATCTGGCCCGGCCCATGCCACCTGTCAGGCAGATGCAGAGAAAGGGGTGTCCACACCAAAGCCCGGCTCAAAAACGGGTCCCACTCTCGTCCACACCATCCCCACGGTGAGTTTGGGCTCCAGATGACAGCAGCAGCTCTGGACACCCCTGAGGTCAGAGCTCCCAGCCCCCCTGTGTAGGAGCAGCTTGGGAGCTTGCCAAAAAGCCATTTCTGGGCAGGGCACAGTGGCTCACACCTGTAATCCCAGCACTTTGGGGGTCTGAGGCAGAAGCACTGCTTGACCAGCCTGGGCGACATAGTGAGACCGTGTCGCTATAAAATATCAAAATATAAGCCAGGTGTCAGGGGTCATGGTGCATGCCTGCAATCCCAGCTACATGGGAGGCTGAGGTGGGAAGGTCGCCGGAGCCCAGGACGTGGAGGCCGTGGTGAGCCATGATAGTGCCACCGCATTCCAGCCTGGGAGACAGAGTGAGACCCTGACTCAAAAAAGAAGCCATTTCTGGGGCCCGCACCTACATATCCTGATGAATCATTTATCCACTCAAACCTGCACTCGGGGAACACTGCCAGGTGCCTGACAAGTGTCAATGCATTGAGTCGTCCCGATAACCCCAGAAAGCGCAGGTGTCTTTATTACACGTTTCACAGATGAGGGTGTGGAGCCATAGGAAGACCAGGCCGTCTCCGCAGCTCTTCCTTCGTGAGCTGGGACAGGCCTGGGCAGTGGGCCCGAGTGTCCACACCTGCAACCGCGAGGCTGACTCAAAACCCTGCCCGGAGCGGTGCTTCCCAGTCGGGGTCGGTTTGCCTCCCCGGATACGTCGGCAGTGTCTGGAGATGGGCTCGCTTGTCGCAGGGAGGTTCCCCTGACATCCGGGAGGGGAGGCCAGATCCTGCTGGACAACCGGCCCCCCATGTCTCCAGTGCCAAGGCTGTGCCTGCCGGCCTAGCGCAGTGGTTTCAGCCCGGCCGCCTGGTGAGCCCCCTGCAGAGGCATTCAGCTTGCCTGGGCCACACCTCAGACCCGGTGAGTCGGTGTCGCAAAACAGAACTCACGTCGCCTTTCCTGAAGCTCCCGGGCAGTTCTGAGGCCAAGAACCTGGCCTGGAAGAGGCTCTTCTTTGACTGCCATGTCCAGCAGTGACACGGGCAGTGCCCGGTGCTGCTGGCTCAGGCCCGACAGCCGTGTCCCCAATGCCCGTGCATCGAGCCCTCTGTGCACCTCAGAGCCTGAGGCAGGTGGCCGCCTGTGCTTAGGAAAACACCCCGGCTGCTTTTCCAGCCAGGAGTCCAGGCCCCAACAGCACCAGCCGAGTGGGGGCAGGCTGTCACCTGTCCCAAGGTGGACACCTCAGAAGCTGGTGGGGGTCCCCGGCCCTTCAGCACAGCGGGGACCCTCAGAAGCCACTAAAGGAGGGGTGGAGAGGGTGGCCGAGCAGAGGGTGTCCCAGTAGCTCCTTGCTGCCCGAGCAGCGGCCCCATCCCGTCCAGTCCCCTTTCCTCCTGCCCCCCAAAGGAGCAGGTCCCTGAGCACGTGCGGCCCAGCCCTGCCCAGGCCGGCCAGGCAGCCAGGCAGGGAGGGACTCCAGCCTCAGGGACGCTGGCTGGGCCCAGGGGCCCCCAGCCACCATGCGCCCTCCAGGCTGCACCCAGGGGGGCAGGCCGCGTCCTCAGCAGGCAGCCTGGCCGCGCCTCACACCGTCTTGATGCCCAGGGACTGGGCCCGGGACAGGTTCTGGCGCTGGGCCTGGACTATGTGCAGGCGGCCCCCGTGCAGCGTGAACTGGGACCAGGCGCAAAGCTGCAGCACGGCGCACGAGAGGGGCACCAGCACCAGCAGGTAGAAGCAGCCCTGGCGGAGGGCCGGGGCCTGCGCGGGGGCCGGGGCCGGGGGCTCAGGCCAGGGCCGGGCGCTCCCCACAGGCGGCAGGGGGGGCTGCTGGAAGAGGTCGTGACCTAGGACAGGAGGGGACGCGGGGAAGCGTGGCCAGTGCCCTCCAACGTCCACACGTGGCACTGCAGACGCCACAGCCCGGCGCCCTCGCTAGCCCCCTGCCGCCCTGCTCCTGCCCCCGGGGCCCAGAGCCCCCAGGCGTCCTCAGGCTCGGCTCGGCTCTCCCACCATGCCCACCAGCCCTCCCTCGCCTCCCACCTCCAGAGCACGTCCTGCCTCCACCACCGGGCGGGCCTCCAGGCCTCTGCCGTGTGTCAGGTCACCTCCCTGCTGTGCCTGGCCCCCCCTCGTCCGTTCAGGCATCAGTCAAGAAGTGCCCCCAGACCCTGCCCCTCCTCCGCTGCTCCCTGCCCGTGCCCAGGCCCCCCGCCGCCCCCCCGGCCTCCCCATCCCCGGGGCCTCCCAGCCTGGCTCCCACCCAGCTCTGCACCTGGGCCTGCACTTGCCCTGCCCCGCCCGGCCTCTGCCGAGGTCGCTTCTAGGCCAAGCCCTGCCGTCCAGCCACGTCCCGAGGGTGCCGCCGAGGGGCTCCCGTGTCCCCAGGGGCCGCCGCCTGGCCTGCCCCGGTGTGGCCGTTCGCCGCCGCCCCCACCCCCGCCCCGACCAGCACAAAAGCTCCCTGACGGGGCTCCCTGGCCCTGCCACCGGCATGAACGCCCGCCCACCGGCGCTGCAGTGTGTGTGCTGGAAGCCACCGCGTGAGCAGAGGCAGGACGGAGGGATGACCGGCCGCCCCACGGCGCCCTCACCTGTGTAGAAGCAGAGCAGCCAGGTGCCCAGCAGTGGGGCGAAGGTCTGGCCTGGCTTGGTCACCAGGGCCACCATGCCGAAGAGCAGCGCGGAGGCCGCCTGCGAGCGGCGGTTCAGCACCAGGTCCTCGTCCACCAGGTCGGTGACCACCAGGGTCAGCAGCTTGCAGGTGCCCTCCGTGAAGACTCGGTTGCTGTGGGCGGAGAGGGGGTGAGGGGAGTGAAGGGAGGGGCGGGGCAGAGACGGGGCAGGGGTGGGCGGAGGTGAGGTGGGGAGGGCTGAGCGCGGGGCGGGTGTGGGGAGAGGCGGGGCGGAGGAGGGGCAAGAAGGGGTGGGGGTGGGGAGGTGGAAGAGGGAGGGACAGGGGAGGGGCGGGGGAGGAGGGGGTGGAGGAGGGGGGGGGGAGAAGGGAGGAGTGGGCGGGATGTGTGGAGGGGGAGGGGAGGAGGGGTGGAGGAGGGAGGGTGGAGGAGGGGAGCGGAGGGGGAAGGGGGGGGGGGGAGGAGGGCGGAGAGGGGCAAGAGGGGCGGGGGGGGGGAGGGGGCGAGGAGGGGGGAAAGGGAGGGGCGAGGAGGGTGGGCGGGGAGGGGCGAAGGAGGGTGGGCAGGGAGGGGCAAGAGGGGGGCGGGGGGGGGGAGGTGGGAGGGGAGGAGGGGGGGAGGGGGGGGGGGGGGGGGGGGAGGGGGGGGGGGCAGAGGGGGGGGGGGGGGGAGGGGGCGAGGGGGGGGGGAGGGGGGGGGAGAAGAGGGGGCGGAGGGGGGGCAGAGGAGGGAGGGGGCGGAGGAGGGAGGGGGTGGGGGCGGAGGAGGGAGGGGGGAGGGAGGGAGGGGGGGAGGAGGGAGGGGGCAGGGCGTGCCTGGCGACGAAGAGGCAGAGCAGCGCCGGGCGGTCCGGGCCGGCCAGCAGCACCAGGAGGCTGAGGCCCAGCTTGAGCAGGAAGAGGCCGCGCACCACGGCATAGACGCCCCAGCGCTGGCACAGCGGCAGGAAGCAGAGGTTGTTGAGGTGCGGAGCCACGTAGGAGATGCCTGGGGGGCACGCGTGTCAGGGCGCCCCGCCACAGCGGCCACGCGTTTTAGCGGCGGTGGTCTTCACAGCGTGCTGGGGACGCGCGGACAGCCTCATCCCCTTTCTTCCCAGTTGGGGCCTCACTCTGCCGCCCAGGCTGGAGGGCCGTGGCACAATCACAGCCGAGCCTCGACCTCCCACCCCACCTCCTGAGTAGCTGGGACTGCAGGCCCAAGCCACCAAGCCCGGCTAATTTTTTTCACTTTGGGTGGAGATGAGGTCTTGCTACGTGACCGCAGCCGGCCACCACCTCCTGGGCTCAAGCAATCCTCCTGCCTCCTCGGCTTCCCAAAGTGCTGGGATTACAGGTGTGAGCCACCACGCCCAGCCAGTCACACTCTTTTCTTTCATCCCACCAGGCTTGGCGCAAGCACAAAAACTATACTATGTCTCAAGCAAGGGGGATACCCAAAGGGACAAAATCACAGGCCCACAGCCACCCACCAATGAGCAGAATCAAGGCTCACCCAGGCCCCACCCATGACCGGCCTCGCTGCGGCAGCCACCGCCCACACAGCCTCGGGACGTGCCTGTCACCACCCCCTGCCCTCACCCTTCCCAAGGAAAGCAGAGCTGGAGCTGGAGGAGCAGCCCTCTCAGCCCCATCCCGCCCTCTGCCACCTGCCCCCACAGGAGAGGGGCACCGCCTGCACGGGCCAGGGGCACCCTCCGGCCTGCTGGCCCCGCTCACCCAGCAGGATGGAGCCCGTGGACGGCGCGATGTGGTCTGACAGCAGATGCTCCAGGAAGAGTGGGAAGAAGTTGCTGTTGAAATGGCAGTGGAAGACCTGCAACCGGCAGGCCGTGAGGGTGCTGCGCCCAGGGCACGTGCCCGCCCGCAGGGCCTGAGGGTTCCGGCCCCTGTCCCCCAACCACACGCCAGGACAAGCCCTAAAGCCACACTCCTGCACTTCTCTAACTTTGATGAAAGTTAGAAGGCAGGATGACACGGCGCCGTAGCAAGGGGAAGCTTCTGTCCAGTGAAAACCTTAGTCAAACAAGTTTCCTGACATAGCACGGCCCACCTCTACATGTGGCGAGCATGGGTTTTAGGTGTGGCACTGGTGCTTTCAAGGGGTTGTCACAAAGTCCCCAAAGGGGGCACCCCTCTTTCATATCCTCACTGCGCAGGTGAGGACGTGGCTGCCCAGAGAGCCCGAGGCCAGCCTGTGGTCCTAGGGGAGGGGCGCTCAGAGGGTGCCGGGACGAGGCTCAGCACTGGGACCCGGGCTCCTAACCGCCCAGAGGACGCTGAGACTGGGCTCAGTCCTGGGACCAGGCTCCTAACCGCCCAGAGGACATTAGGATCTGGGCTCAGTGCTGGGACCAGGCTCCCAACTGCCCAGAGGATGCTGGGATCCAGGCTCAGCTCTGGGACTAGGTTCCTAACTGCCCAAATGTTGGGAGCCGGCCACAGAGGCCCACTGAGCGTTAGGGGTCAGGAAGGGCCGTTGACCCCGAGACCACTAGGATGCGTTTGGGAGCTACTGACCCCATTTCCTCCCCCTTTCTACTCAGCACTAACCAGATTAAGCTCCTGTGAGCTCGAAACATGGAAACTCTGAGACCGGGACGAACACAAGCTCACTTTAGAAGCTCATTGCTCCCATTCTTCCGCAAACTGCAGTTTTGGCTTTCACACAACTTATAATTCAAACTCGTGTCACATCTAAGAGCCTTAGTATTGGTCACAGGCTTCTGGGCCATGATCTTAGGATTTATTGAAGGTATAAATTGTAGAATATAGTTTTAGAAGATAGCCATTTTGTTGAAAGAATGCGGCTGGGTTACTTGCAGGTAGCCCACTGTGAACTTTGAACTGGGCCACATTCCAAACATTCTGGGATGGGCCACTTTCGTTTGTAAAGTAAATACTTAAGCTTCTATAGAATTGTTTAACTTGGCATAAATCAATCAGCTTAGGATGAAAAAAGGTTTATAGAATACATCAGTCACGGATTAGGTTATCCTTTGTTATGGGATTTTAAGATTATCATGTGAAAAGGGTTTAAAGGCAATCATTGATTAAGTTTTCATGGATTAAGGTTTCTGGTGGGTGGGGGACGCCCCTCCCACATCTGACTTTGTGTATAAAAGACCCGTTGTAATTCCCAATGACACACATCGCTTCTGCACTAGACTGGAGTCCAGTCTCTTTCTCTCTCTCTCTCTTTCTCTCTTCTTCCCCCCAATCGCCGACGCCATCTCCACCTTTGGGGTACACTGAACCCGGCTGAAGCTGGTCTCCGGCACCCAAAGGATGCTGGGATCTGGGCTCAGCACTGAGACCCGGGCTCCTAACACCCCAGAGGGTGCTGGGATCAGGGCTCAGTGCTGGGACCAGGCTCCTAACAGCCCAGAGGGTCCTAACAGCCCAGAGGGTGCTGAGATCCAGGCTCAGCACTGGGACTAGGCTTCTAACCGCACAAAGGGTGCTGGGATCCAGGCTCAGCACTGGAACCTGGGCTCCTAACAGCCCAGAGGGTGCTGGGATCCAGGCTCAGTGCTGGGACCAGGCTCCTAACCGCCCAGAGGACTCTGGGATTGGGCTCAGAGCTGGGACCAACCTCCTAACCAGCCAGAAAACACTGAGATTGGGCTCAGCGCTGGGACCCAGGTTCCTAACAGCCCAGAGGGTGCTGGGATCTGGGCTCAGTGCTGGGATCAGGCTCCTAACCACCCAGAGGACGCTGGGATTGGGCTCAGCGCTGGGACTGGGCTCCTAACAGCCCAGAGGGTGCTGGGATCTGGGCTCAGTGCTGGGACCAAGCTCCTAACTGCCCAGAGGGTGCTGGGATCCAGGCTCAGAACTGGGATCCGGCTCCTAAATGCCCAGAAGAGGCTGGGATTGGGCTCGCAGCTGGAACCAGGCTCCTAACCACCCAGAGGATGCTGGGATTGGGCTCAGTGCTGGAACCAAGCTCTTAACAGCCCAGAGGATGCTGGGATCCAGGCTCAGTGCGGGACCAGGCTCCTAACCGCCCCTGTCGGCCTGCCCCAGGGAGGCACGGAGGCTGGCGGCCCTACCTGCACCAGGTCCATGCCCACGAACCACAGGAAGTTCCGGTGGCGCGCCAGCTGCCGCAGGTACTGACCCAGGGTGACGCTGCCCGCCTCATGACCTGCACACCGCTCCTCTCCACTCGGCCTGTGGCAGAGGGGCCAGAGCTGCCGGCAGCGGGCGCCCACCCAAGGGTCCGCGAGCCGTGCCGGAGACGCCGGGGGACCCGTGGAGCCCGCGGCCACTCACCCGCCGTGCGCCGTGCACCCCCCTCCGGCCGCCTCGATGCGCCGCCTGAGCAGGTGCGTGGCCCCCAGGAAGCCCAGCGCGGAGCCGGCGGCCAGGGCGCCGCAGAAGGCGCGGAAGGCGGCCAAGTCCTCCTTGTCCCAGAAGGCGTAGGACGCGAAGACGGACAGTGAGCCCGCCGCGCCGGCCAGCGAGCCGCAGACGCCGAGGCGGGCGCGCTCGTGGGCGGACAGCGCCAGGTCGGCCATCAGCGCGCGGAGCTGCAGGTCCACGAGCGTGAGGAAGCCGTCGTAGGCGCACAGGCACAGCAGGAACTGCAGCCCAGCCGGGGCCCAGGGCGCCCACACGGCCAGGAAGGACAGCGCCAGCAGCGGCCCGTGCCGGCCCAGCGCCCGCACCCGCGCCAGCACCACGGCCTTCGGGGACGGCCCGGCGCCCGGCCTGCGGGGGATGGAGGGCGTTGGCAGGCCTGGCGGGCGGCCCGGGGCATGGACCCGCGCCCCCACTCCAGCCTGCAGCGCAGCCTGGCCCCCGCCTCGCCCAGTGCCCCACTAGCCTGTCGGGGCTGGAGGCCCCAGCCGCGGACGTGCCCTCCCAGGCTGGGGCAGGAGGGGCTCTCGTGGGCGGCGAGCCCGCCTGACCCAGGAGGGCCGGGATGGGGCATCGCCGGAAATGCTCTTTCCTACCCCCAAGCCCAGGCCAGGCGCTCCAGCGCTGGAAGCAGGGTGGGGTGAGGACAGCCAGACACAAACCCAGGCTGGGAGGTGAGGAAGCGGCGGTCACTGAGCCAGCCGAACAGCGGGTCATTGAGGCTGTTCCAGAGGAGAAACACCATCTGCGGCAGAGGGGGCGGCAGGTGGGCTCCGGGCAACTCCCCTGGGCTCCCACCACTGCCAGCCTGTGGCTGAAACCCTGAGCCCAGCCACCAGCCCCCACACGGCCCCCAGGCAGCCCAGGCTCCCAGCTGGGGAATCCACACGTGTGAGGAGACCACGTGGCACACGAGAGTACACGAGTGACTGGGCGACACGGCGGCCGGAGGGCAGGCCTGGTGCTGCTGCCCCTCGGGGATGCCCGGCCTGCCCGTGCCCAGCAGCCGGGACCGAGCACCCGCCGGGCTCTGCAGCCCAGCGTCCTCCCGCGCCTCCACCGGCTGCCCTCCGTGGGCCCACCTCTCCCGCCCAGAAGGCCGCCTTGCCGATCCTGTACACGGAGACAAAGGTGTCCACGTAGTAGAGCAGGAAGACGTTGTGCAGGACGCAGGTGAACAGGGCTAGGGAGCCGTAGAGCGCGGCCGTGGGCAGGCCTGGCGCCCAGGCCTGGGGCCCACGCAGTCCCATGGCCCAGCCTGGCTCAGCCCCAGGGGCACCGCGGAGGGCTGGCGGCCGCGGGCAGGGTTGCCCGCCGATGCCTGGGAAGAAGGAGGCGGTCAGTGGCAGGGATCAAGCTGGCCGTAACCTGCAGCCCCAGCCCTGCAGGATGTGCAAACACTCATGTCCACCAGGGGACGGTTCGTACCTAGAACAAAGCAGGACCATCAGTGAGGCGCAACACTGCACCAGACGCCAGCACCCAGGGCTGGCTCTCGGGCACAGATGCCTGCGGGTGGGGCTCAGCACCTCCTGACATCTGCACTGTTTGACTCTGACAGTCTAGACGTGACAGCCCCTGGCTTGGGCATACAGGGTCCTTAAAACCTCAGGCAAGCGATGGAACCCAAGCCTCAGTTTCCCCTTCTGCAAAAGGAACAGTTATTAGACCAGGTGTGGTGGCACATGCCTATAATTCCAGCACTTTGGGCGGCCGAGGAGGGAGGACTGCTCGAGCCCGGGAGTTCAAGACCAACCTGGGCAACATAGTGAGACCTCATGTCTACAAAAATGTTAAAAATAGATGGGTGTGGAAGCTGGACTTGGTGGCTCGGCCTGTCATCCCGCGCCTTTGGGAGGCTGAGGTGAGGGGACTGCCTGAGCCCGCGCGTTCGAGACCCGTCTGGGCAACTTGGTGAGACCTCATGTCTACAATCAATCAAAAAATCAGCCGGGCGTGGTAGCGCATGTCCGTAATTCCGGCTGCTCGGAAGGCTGAGGCGGAAGGATCGCCGGAGCCCAGCAGGTCGAGGCTGTGGTGGCCGGGACCGGCCACTGCACTCCGGTCTGGGCGACAGAGTGAGACTCCAACTCAAAAAAAAAAAAAATAGATGGGTATGGTAGTGTGTGCCTATAGTCCCAGCTACTCAGAGGCTGAGGTAGGAGGACTGCTCAAGCCTAGAAGTTTGAGACTATCCTGGGCAACAGACTAAGACCTCATTTCTACTAAAAATATAAAAATTAACCGGGTATGGTGGCATGGGCCTGTGGTCCCAGCTACTCAGGAGGACGAGGCAGAAAGATTGCCTGAGCCCAGCAGGTTGAGGCTGCGGTGAGCTGTGAGTGTGCCATTGCACTCCCCCTGGGTGACAGAGAGAGACTCCAACTCAAAAAAAAAAAGAGGGGACGGTTGTGTCTCCTCTGCAGAGAAACACAGGACAAAATCCAGTGACTACAGATACGACAGAAAGTCCTCAACACACAGATGTTGGCCAGGTACAATGGCTCATGCCTGTCATCTCAGCACTTTGGGAGGCCAAGGTGAGAGGACTGCCTGAGCCCAGGATTTCGAGACCAGCCTGGACAACATGGCAAGACCTCGTCTCTACAGTGAACATAAAATAATTAGCCAGGTGTGGTGGCATGCACCTGTAGTCCCAGCTTCTTGGGAGGCTGAGGCAGAAGGATCGTCTGAGCCCAGCAGGTTGAGGCTGTAGTAGCCATGAGCAGGCCACTGCACTCACTGCAACCTGGAAGACACTGGGACGCCAACCAAAAAGTAAAAAAAACAAAAACAAAAAACACCCACAGATCTTGGTGGTGCCATTAGTATTTCCACAAAACCCCTGCAAGGTTCACAGCACTATTATGATTTTACAGGGGAGCAACCCAAGCTCAGTGAAGTCAAGTCATTTGGCCAATGTCACATGGCAAAACAGCAGAGATTTTAATGCAGGCCTCTTCTGCCTCTTGGCCCCGCATCAAGACCTCCACACCACCAGGGAGCCCGGTGTATGTCTGCTCTGGGATGAGTTCACGGCTGCTGGAAACTCCCCTCCGAGAAACTCACCCTGAAGGCCTGTGTGCAGACATTCATGGCAGCAACATGTGCAAAGGGCGAACCACTGCCACTGCCCAAGAACCCACCCAAGGCCTCAGCGGGCGCAGGGCTTTCCAGAAGGGTCCACCCAGGGTGGCCCCAATGCAGGGAGACACTGGAGCACGGTCCACAAGACGACGGGCCAGGTGGCAGCCTCGTCACAGTCGGAGTGCGCTGCTGACGCTGTGACATGCACAGAGTCCTGAGGGACTTGGCTGAACGGCAGATTGTGACTCAGTGGGTCTGGGAGGAACCAGTGGCCCTGTGTCTCTAACAGGCCCCAGGTGACGCTGGCGTGGCGGGCCCAGGACTGGGCCCCAGCACAAGGCAGTCTCTTCCGCCTCCCAGCTGCTGTCTCTTCAGAAGACCCCTGGAGGGAAGCTGTGGGGGCTTCCATCTCTCAACCTCCCTGCTATGAGCTGAATGGTGTCAAAAGAAATGCTCAAATCCTGGCCTGGCATGAAGGCTCATGCCCATGATCCGAGCACTTTAGGAAGCCAAGGCAGGAGGATCGCTCGAGGTCAAGAGTTCAAGACCAACCCAGGCAACATAGCGGGACCTCATTTCCACAAAAAAAATCTAAAAACTAGCCAGGCATGGTGGTGTGCACCCGTCGTCCCAGCTACTGCTGAGTCAGAAGGATGGCCTGAGCCCAGGAGGACGAGGCTGCAATGAGCTTTGATTGTGCCACTGACCTCCAGGCTGGGCGACAGTGAGATTCCCAACTCAAAAAAAAACCAAAACAAAACAGGTATGCTCAAGTCCTAACCCCAGAGCTGGTAAACGTGGTGGATGTGACCAAGTGAAGACGGGGTCACAGTGGAGGAGGCTGCTGAGTGACGGCTGTCCTCCCAAGGAGGGACACTGGACACGGGGCGGATGGCCACGTGCACATGGTGGCGGAGAGCCGAGTGGTGCAGTCACAGACCAGAGGCTGGAAGAGGCAGGGAGGCATCATCCCGGGAGCCTCGGCAGGGCCACTGCCTTGCCCATGCCTGGATCTCAGACTGTAAGCCATGTCGTGGCGGTGGCGAGTCAGGGCAACCTCGGAAACGGCCGAGCTGATCCCCAGGGAGCCTGGCACACAACGCCCCGCCAACCCTGTGAAGCCAGTGCCACACCAAGACAACAGACCAGCCCCGCCCCCACTGCCCAGTGAGCTGGGTGAGTGGACAGAAGCCCTCACAGGCCGCGGCGCCAGCATTCACCACCTGTGTGACCTGCGGCCACTTACTCAGCCTCTCCGGGCCTAGCAGCAGTCGGCACCAAGCACGAGGGGCGACCAGCATGGAAGCCGCAGATGCGTGGGGACGGGCCCCACCCAGCCTCCTGGACGGTCTGCAGGATGGGGGGTTCGAGGAGTCCCCCGAAGGCGCTGAGGGTGTGGGGCTGCAGCGCATGCTCCCACTGTACCCAGGTCACCATCCCCAACTCCCCAGGGCCTTTGGCCCTCCCTGCCCACTCCAAGGTGGAAAGGGAGCGAAGCCCCCAGCCCCTGCCCAGATACCCAGTGACCTCCCTCGTGCCGGCCGAGGCCAGCCCTGCACAGGCCCCCAGCCGCCCCCAGGCCCGTCTGCCAGCTCCCTGCACCCCACAGGCCATGGTGGAAGGAAACCACAGAGCACAGTGAGGCAGAGAGGGCGTGACTCTGACCACCGGGAGGGCCTGGGTCCAAATCCCCATGCGCCTCCTCCAGAGAGTGGAGCCTCAGGCCCTCCCTTAGGCCTCTGAGCCTTCGTCTCCTCGTCCGTAAATGGGCAGTGATGCCCGTCTTCACAGGGGCACAGGGAAGATGGGACAGACGTCCACAGGCCCTGGGCGCCACGCCTGCCACGTGGAAGAGGCTCAGAACTGGCTGCTTCTTGTGCTCAGGACCCCGGTGGGAGCGGGGAGTACCTGGCTCTCAGGTTTCCCGGGCTAGGAGAGTTCAAGAGAAAGCGGGGGCAGGAGCGGGGGAGTCAGAAGAGGGACCGGCCCGCAGGAAACAGCAGAGGCGAGCCCCCCAGGGGCAGTGCAACGTGTCCAGATCCGTGGAAGGACGGGGCTGGAGGCTGCAGGAAGCAGCTCCCGCGGGGGAGGCAGCCCGGAGCCTGCCAGCCTCGTGTGTGCCGAGTGCCTGTGCGAGCTGCTGAGCACCTGGAACCCGCAACCGGCCCCCCCGTCCCCCCCGCACCTGCACGGCCCCCAGTGGTGGCTTGCGCCAGCCATGCCTCTCCCGGAGCCTTAGTCTCTTCGCCCATAAAGTGGGGGTGTGACGCCAACCTCTCAGATGGCGCGGGCTGAGGAGGGACACGAAGCACCGGCACGCGAAGACCCTCCCGTGGGGGCGGGCCCGCCATCTTTGGGGCTCAGCCCTTGACCCCCTGCCTCGTCTTCCAGCACCCACCCCGAGCCTCCTGCCGCCTGGAACGGCCCTGCTGTGCCGCGAGCCCCCCATGCCTTTGTTCACGCTGTTCCCACCACTGAGCCAGCCCTGGTGACTCCATGCCGCTGCCGGGACATGGAGGGCGTGCTTGGCTTCACGCCCGGGTCACGGGTCTTCTGCTCCGTCACCACCTCCACCCACACTTAACAAAGAAACCGAGCTCTGAAGGCTGGATAGCCAGCAGAGCCAGCAGGCGCTGGAGCCGAGATTCAAAGCAGGCTTTGACGAAAGACACCGCGGCATTTCTTCCCCGTGCCCCCTCCTCCAGTCGCGCGCACCCAGGGCCACAGCCTTCCCGAGACACCCCGTCAGGTGTGCTCCCACCCACCCAGGCCGCGGCCCGATCCAGCACCCAGCCCTCCCTGCCCTCCTCCTGCCATAGGCTCCAGGGGCAGCGCAGACCAATCCACCCCTGACTTCCGCCCCTGCCCCCACCGGACTCCTTCACCACGCAGTGGGAGCTCGGTTGGCACCGGCTGGGTCGGTTTGCCCGGAAAAGGCTGCCTCGGGCGTCCCCCGGCCTCAGGAGCAGCAGCGGCCACCACGGGGAACCGTCACCCCAGGCCCCACTGGCGCGACTCTGTGATGGCTTGGCCGTGGGAGTCAGAGAAGGAGGTCACGTGGGAAGCTTGATGCGGCCCGCGAGAAATACGCGGCAAGCCAGGCCACAGGGGAGAGAGGAGTCCGACAGCAAGGAGTGTTCATTCGGCTCTGCCAGGCGCACAGCACGTGCAGAGACACGGCAACGATCCGGGAAGACAGTGCCAGGGAGGGGGCCAGACCGGAGGCCTCTGCAGACCTCACCAGGACGGTGGGGGGCGTCTGCATCACTGGGCCTGGCAGGAGCCCCCTGGCACTGGCACGGCGTGGAAACTCTCCCCGTTTCACCCCATCAGGCTCGGGGGAGGCAAAGACCGGACAGGGCCGGCGGCCGCATCGCCCTGGGTTCTGAACCCAGCTGGGCAGGCGGGGGCTGACGCGGGTGGGGGCAGCCTGGGCCGGGGAGAGCGAGGCGGGCGGTCGCGGGCCCCCTGCAGAGGGGGGCACTCCCGGCAAGCAGGTCGGAGCGCCTGGCTGAGGAGCTGCCCGAGCTCGTGCTGCGCTCGCCGGGCCGGACCGCAGCCCCCCTCTCCGCCGCGCCGCGGGCATCGAGTGAACCACGCGAGGGAGGGGCGGCATGCAGTGCACGGCATGCGTGACGCCCGCGCCGCCTCCTGCGTCGCCGGCCGAGGCGCGTCTCCGGCCGTCTCCCCGGGGCGCCCACCCTCCACCCCGAACACGCGAGCCCGCTCCCCCGCCACGCCGGCCAGCTCTGGGGTGCGGCGGTCCCGTCCGGGGTCCGCCCGGGAGCGCTGACCCCACGGCCGGGGCCGGGACGCGCGGCGGGGCTCCTCCCGGGCCAGTCCGGCGGACCCCTCGGGCGGCCCGGCACAGGTGCCAGCCGAAGCGCGCGCGCCGCCCCGCGCACGGGGGTCCCGGCCCCACCCCGGGGGCCGCAGGGGCCCTGCCGGCCCGGAACGCTCCCAGCCTGCGCTCCCGCGGGGCCGGGCGGGCCGCCCCAGGACGCCCGCCGCGCGCGTCGCCCGGCCCCGCCGCCCCCCGCCCCCCGCCTCTCACCGCGGCGGGGCCGGGCGAAGCCGGGTCCTGCGGCCGCCCGGAGCCGGGGCGCGCTGGTGCGCCTGCGCGAGCCGCCGGGCTCCCGGCCCCGCCCGCCCCGCGCCGGCCCCGCCCCCGCGCGCGCGCAGGGGCCGCCGCCGCCACGTTGCTCCCGGGCGCTTGCCCTCAGGCGCCGGAGAGGCCGTGGACGCGCCAGACGCGCAGGACGCCCGCAGCCCCGCGCCCGCTCTCGTCTCAGCCGGGCTCCCGGAGACCTCGGCACCCCGGCTCGTTTCAGTGCCCGAAAGCTCGAGAGTTCGGCGCCCGCCTGCCTTCCGCCCGGCATCCCAGCTCCTGAGCCCGGGACGCCACGCAGACGGCCCTTGTCCAGTGCCAGCAGGCCACCTCGGGGTCGCCAGTCGCGCGCGGGGGCCCGACCGTGGCCTGTTCGGACCCGGGCCAAGCCAGCAAGCTTCAGCCGGGTGTGCAGCCTACAGCCGCTCCCCACCGCGCCATCGCTCACATCACCGCCTGAGCCCCACCCTGTCCGATCAGCAGGGACATTCCATTCTCATAGGAGCGCACACACACTGTGAACTGCGCATGGGGGGGACCTGGGCTGCCACTCCTCGTGAGAATCTAATGCCTGATGATCCCAGGCAGAGGTCAGGCGGTGATGCTAGTGCTGAGGCTGCAGAGACAGATCAACTTGAGCAGTGAGGTGTGACTGCGCGCGTGTGCACACACACACCCACCCCCATCTGGAAAAACTGCCTTCTACAAAACCAGTCCCTGATGCCAAAAAGGTTGGGGACCACAGGTCCAGTTGCTCAAGGCGTCTTCTAATCCTCTAAGACAGAAGGAGCGGGGACTTCTCCATTCCCCAAAACCTCCTCTCTTACTCTCCAGCTGCATAGACCTCCCAGTGCCTTTTTGTTAAGATGGCGTTGAAAGATTTGTTCTCACTTTGGCCAAATGGATAAGCCACTGTCTGTCTCCAAGCATGGGTGACTCAGTGTTTAGCCTCAGCTGTGCATTGGGTACACCAGCCTGAATTTGGGGTTCTGTGACGATTTCATCTCCACAAAGGTTTCATGTCATCTCGGCTCAAACCAACACTTTTTCCCCTGAGCGTCCCCCTTCCTTCCCCTGTTGTAGCTCAGCACTTACCACCAAATGAAGGGGGCTCGGCATCCGCTCTCAAGCCTTGTGCACCCGTGGGGCAGATATGGAGGTGGCAGGGGCACAACCTGGGACTCCCTCATGCTGCACTCTGAGCCCCCCAGGGTGGATGGGCCCAGTTTGCACGGTGGGCACCAGGGCTCTGGTGGGGGGGGGCTCAGCCACCAGGCCCTGCAGTGGCAGCCATGCAACCGACCTCCTTGTATGAATAATAGCAATAAAGCCAGGTGAGTGGCTCAGCCTGGTATCCCAGCACTTTGGGAGTCCAAGACAAGAGAGTTGCCTGAGCCCAGGGGTTCGAGACCAGCCTGGGCAACTTGGTGAGACCAGGTCCTTACAGTAAATCACAAACATTAGCTGGGCATGGTGGTGTGTGACTGGAATTCCAGCTACCTGGAACACTTAGGCGAAAGGATTGCCTGAGCCCAGCAGGTCGACGACACTGGGGTGGCCGTGAGCGTGCCACTGCACTCCAGCCTAGGCGACAGAGTGAGACTCCGACTCAAAAAAAATAAAAAAGGAGGATTGCCAGAGTCCAGGAGTTCGAGACTAGCCCAAACCCGGGCAACTTGGTGAGATCCCGTCTCTACAATAAATAAAACAATTAGTTGGGCACAGTGGCGTGAGCCTCTAGTTCCAGCTGCTTGGAAGGCTGAGGTGGAAGGATCGCCAGAGCCCAGCAGGTCAAGGCTGCAGTGTCCGTGAGCATGCCACTGCACTCCAGTCTGGGCGACGGAGTGAGACTCTGACTCAGAAAAAAAAAAAATCCACCTATAACCTGCAAGCCCGTTTGAAAATGTCCCTCTTTCCCAGACTGAAGCAGCGAAAGTTTCACGTGTGTTGACTTGCAGGTTTTGTGACTTCTGCCTTCCTAAAACGAAAGAAACCAAGAGGCAACTCCACCACCCACAGTGCAGGCTCTCAGGTTGTGTCCCAGGCCTGGACACTCATGGTGGGCGAAGAGTGAACCATCTCTCACAAAGCCTGGCGCCTTTTCTTTTCTTTTTTGAGTTGGAGTCTCACTCCTTCGCCCAGACTGGAGTGCAGTGGCTGCTCCCGGCCACCGCAGCCTCGACCTGCTGGGTCCAGCGATCCTTCCGCCTCAGCTTTCCGAGTAGCCGGAATTACAGGCACGTACTACCACGCCCGGCTGATTTTTTTGATTTATTGTAGAGATGAGGTCTCGCTGCCCAGGCGGGTCTCGAACCCGCGGGCTCAGGCAATCCACTCACCTCAGCCTCTCAAAGGCGCGGGATTACGGCTGAGCCACCAAGCCCGGCTCTTTTCTTTCCTTTTGAGTTGGAGTCTCACTCTGTCACCCAGACTGGAGTGCAGTAGCATGCTGCCGGCCACCGCAGCCTCACCCTGCTGGGCTCCGGCGATCCTTCTGCCTCAGCCTTCCAAATAGTTGGAACCACAGATGCACGCCATCATGTCCAGCTAATTTTTTTGATCTACTGTAGAGATGAGGATCCGCCAAGTTGCCCGGGCTGGTATCGAACCCCTGAGCTCTGGCAATCCTCTCGCCTCGGTCTCCCAAAGTGCTGGGATGACAGGCTTGAGCCACCGCGCCCAGCCAGCTAGGCACCTTTTCATCAAAGACCTGCGACCTCTTCCCACGTCTGCGTCTCCACCGCCTGCCCCCAGCACCACCTGCTGGACGTCCCCAGCATGTCCCCTGGACTCACCATTCCCCCAAGTCCCTCCTAGTGTTTCCAACTGCTGCGACTACTCACCCAGGCAGCCAAGCCAGAAAACACTGCCTCCTCCTCCCTGGGTCCCAGCCCGCCCCCTCAAGGCCACCACCTGAGCCCCCTCCCCGCCTTGCTCCCATCAGCGAGCTAGCATGAGAATCGCCTCCATGACCAGCCTCCTGCCTCTCTCCGTCCGTCTCTACCGTGCCCGCACAACAGCTGCCGATCTCACGGCTCCCCGATCAGAAACCACTCAGGTTGCAGCAGCTTTGAATTGTCATAAGGAAATGCCGGGGATCGGGGGACACTCAGGAGTGTATCCCTGAGGCAAGCAGCAGACCACTCAGACTAGCTAGGACAAAAGAGTCGTTGGCTTGTGTAACTTGAGTCCAGGACTCAGCGTCATCAGGACCTGATTTCGCCCCGTCCCTCGGTTCCAATTCTTCTGTGGCTGCAGACTCAGACAGGCGTCATTTCAGACTTCTGCGGGGGAGGGGGTGTGTGGAGAGGGGTGTGGGGGAGGCACGTTCCCTCCCCCACAGGAGAACGAAGTCCTGGCTTGCCTTGGATAGGCCCATGGGGTCACATGGTTAGCCCAAACCAATCACTTGGCCAGATGGATGGCAGTGCTGATTGGCTTAGCCCCGTCACCCAAAACTTAAGGGTGGAATAGAGTGGACCCCCCAGACCCCCGAGGGCTGCTGGAATCGGGGTGAACGAATGCTGAGAACGTGGTCACCATGTTCACATTTTGCCTGCAAGTGTCCTGGGCAGGGGGCTTCAGCAAGCATGGAGGGACCCAAGTTAACACACAGGCACCCCTCCTTCCCACGCCACGCCTGAGCTCCGTCCTGCACAAGCCCACTTTCCACTCAGGGGGATCCTTGGACCCAGCACCGAACTCTAGGCTGGGTGGGGTTGGCCCACGGGGAGCCTTGGATACTCCTCGGTGCTGGGCTTCGGGAGGCAACGGTTTCCTAGTGCTGTGGTAACAAACCACAAAGGTGTTATCTTACGGCTGTGGAGGTCGGAAGTCCGAAACGGGCCTCGTTGGCTAAAACCAGGGTGTGGCAGGACTGCATTCCTTTCTGCAGGCTTCAGGGGGAACTCATCTTCTCTCCTTTTACAGCCTCCGGAGGCTGCCTGAGTTCCTGGGCTCACCGCCCGCCACGCCGTCTTCAAAGCCAAGAACAGCAGGTCAGGTCAGTCCTGCAGGCCCCGTGACTGCCTTCCTGCCTCCCTCTGCCCGCGGGGATTACCTCAGGTCCACCTGGATAATCCGGATGATCTCCTTAGCTTAGGGTCTGCTCATCAGCCACCCTAATGTCACCTGCGCCCTCACGCGTTCTCGCCACGCCGCACAACTCAGTCGCAGGTTCCCAGGGATGAGAATATGGATTTCTCTGGGGGGCACCGTTACTCTGCCTAGCATGAAGCCCCCCGCCCCAAAACTAGCCCTGGGGGCCAGTCCTGAGAGTGGACGGGGGTGAGGCTCGAGGAGTGTGGGGCGGATTCCAGAGGAAACCCTAGCCACCCCCTTTCTCCCCCAGGACACCGGCCCAAGTGACACTCAGAGGGGCCCAGTTGGGAACGCGATACAACGAGGGTGAGTGAGAGTGCACTTCCGGAAGGTTCTGGGCTTTGAGGGACCCTGAGAACCCAGGAGGACCTGCAGGGGCTGCTGGGGACACCGCGTCACCAGAAGAGGGGAAGGAGTGTGGCAGCCCCGCGGCTGAGAGAAGGCGCCAGCACCCTCCCAACCGCCCCTCGCCCCGCTGGAGGGAAGTGGTGGCAGGCTGGGCACCCAGCGCCAGAGGGGACTGGAGGGTTTGCCCAGCAGGACAAAGCCATCTTTCTGGCTTCTGGGGTTTGGCATCGACTGGTCTGGGTTTAAATTCCACGGTGTTTTCCCAGGAACATGGCCTCACTTCTCTGGGCCTCTGGCTGCTTAGGCACTAAATGAGAAAGACATCACTGCGTTCCTCACATGGCTGGCTTTTTTTGGAATTGGGGATCTCTGTCCCCCAGGCTGGAGTGCAGCGGCACGATCCTGACTCACCACAGCCTCGACCTCCTGGGCTGCCCCGATCCCCGTGCCTCAGTCTCCTGAGCAGCTGGGACACAGGCGCATGCCTCCCTGCCTGGCTAATTTTTCGATTTTGTAGAGACAAGGTCTCACTCTGTTGTCTAGGCTGGTCTCCAACTCCTGGGCTCAAGCAGTCTCCCTGCCTAGGCCTGCCAAAGTGCTGGAATTACAGGCGTGAGCCACCGTGCCCAGCCCCAACGGCTATTACTTACAAGGGCTCACATAACATTCTAGAGTGGCAGGACTTGAGACCGTCTGAAGGGACGGGCAGCAAGGCCAATATTTGAGCACGAATCTTGAGACAGGCCTGCTTGAACTTGCCCTTCCCAGGGACAGCCGTGTGCATTTGCAAGTTATTTCACCTGCATAAGCCTTGGTCATCGGATACACTCACGCAGCAGCTCTGAAAACAGCGGCTTTTTGCTGCGTAAAGGGGGGATGAGCCGGGCGCGGCGGCTCAAGCCTGTCATCCCAGCATGTTGGGAGGCGGAGGTGAGAGGACTGCCTGAGCTCAGGGGTTCGAAACCAGCCTGAGCAACATGGTGAGACCTCATCTCTACAATAAATCAAAAAATGAGCTGGGCGTGGTGGCACATGCCTGTAGTTCCGGCTACTCGGGAAGCTGAGGCGGAAGGATTGCCTGACTCCAGTAGGTCGAGGCTGCGGTGGCTGTGAGCGTGCCATTGCTCTCCTGCCTGGGAGACAGAGAGTCCAACTCAAAACTAAATAAATAAAAAATAAAAGTGAGCCAGGCTTGGTGGGTCAGCCTGTAATCCTGCACCTTTGGGAGGCTGAGGTGAGTGGACTGCCTGAGCCTGCAGGTTCGAGACCCGCCTGGGCAACTTGGTGAGACCTCATCTCTACATTAAAAAAAAAAAAAAAGAGCCGGGCATGGTAGCGCACGCCTGTAGTTCCAGCTACTCGGAAGGCTGAGGTGGAAGGACTGCCGAGGCCCAGCAGGTCGAGGCTGCAGTGGCCGGGAGCGGCCACTGTACTCCAGTCTGGGCGACAGTGAGACGCCAACTCAAAAATAAATAAATAAAAAAAATAATAATGAAAGTGGGGTGGGCGCAGCGGCTCACGCCTATAATCCCAACATTTTGGGGGGCTGAGGTGAGAGGATTGCCTAAGCTCAGGGGTTCGAGACCTCGTCTCTACAACTAAAAACAAAAAAAAAAAAGGCGGGCGCGGTAGCACCGCCTGTAGTTCCAGCTGCTTGAAAGGCTGAGGTCAGGATCGCCTGGGGCCAGCAGGCTGGGGTTGCTGTGGCCGGAGCGTGCGCCTGCCCTCCGGCTTGGGCGACAGTGAGGCTCTCACTCAAAAAGGCGGGGGGATGAAATCAGCAGCGCCTTCCGAGGGTTGACACAGCAACCTGACTCAGGCCGGGTGGGCAAGAGCTCCCCTCGGTGTCGGGGTGGCCGCCCACCGGGGGGGCCGGGAGCTCACTTGGTGGGGAAGTTCGCGCAGTCGTGCGGAGGGCCCCCTCGGCGGGGGTGGGCTCGCCCGGGGCAGACAGAGCCTGGCGGCGCCCGGCCAGCTCACGGCGTGGCCCTCCGCCCGGGAACGCGGGGCGCGCCGGACCCCGCGGCCCGCCAAGCGCTGGCGACCGGCCCCGGGCCGAAGGCGCCGAGCGCGCGGAGGGCCGCGGGGCCGCGCGCAGGGCGGGCCGCCGGCCTCGGGGCCGCGGGGACGGGGGCGCCCGCCTGCATCCGCGCCCCCTCCGCCGCAGGTCTGCACGCGCGAGGCCGGGACCCTGGACGCCCACCGCCGCCGGCTCGCGGAGGGCGGCTGGGCCCCGCCGCAGACCCGGGCCCGCGCCCGCCCGCCCGCGCCCCGGCTGCTGCCCCCGCTCCCGGCGCCCGCCGCCCGCGGCGGGCCGGGGGCGCGGGGTGGGCAGTGCCGTGGGCGTGGCCCCGCCTCTGCGCCCCGGCCGCGCCGCCCCGCTGCGCGCTGCCGCCGCTCGCTGCCGCGGTGTGGGGGCCGTGGCTGCAGGCGCCCGCGGGGCCGGGGGGGCCGGGGCCGGGGGCCGCGGACGGCGCGGCGTGGCCCGAGGGCGGCAACCTCCGGGCCGAGCTGCGCTGGGGCCGCGTGGAACGCAGCTGGGGCCCGCGCCTGGCGCTGCCCGAGCACGTGCGCCGGGAGCTGCGGCGCGCCTACGGCACGTACCCACGCACCGACGTGCGCGTCACCTGGCGGCGCGGCCGCTTCCTGCTGGAGGCGGTGCCGCACGTGCGCGAGCCCGAGCTGCGCGTGCGCAGTCGCGTGCTGCGCCGGCCCGACGGTGGCGACGGCGGCGACGGCGGGGACGGCGCGGACGGCGGCGACAGCGGCGACAGCGGCGAGGGGCGCGGCCGCCCCGGCAGGAGGAGCGGCCCGAGCTGACGGCGCGCCAGCCCCGGCCACCTGCGCGCCCCCGGGCCCGACGTTCCGCCGCCCCTGCTCCCCTCCCGCTCGAGCCAGGGAGGGAGCCCGGGGGGGGGGGCGGGGACCCCGTCGTGTAAGGGACGCGAATAAACGAGCGAAGTCTGCGTGCCTCGCGAGGCCGTCTCGAGCTGGGCCGGGCTTCCAGGAGCGCACAGCCAGACTCGCCTGGCTTCCTTTGTGTGGAACCTGGACCCTCACCCGTCACCCCTGCTACCGTCTGCTTTCCTGTTCTGTTGCCCAGGCCGGAGGGCAGGGGCACGCTCACGGCCACCGCAGCCTCGACCTCCACGGAGGTCGCGCCACCACGCCCGGCTGATTGACTGATTGTAGAGACGAGGTCTCGCCAAGTCGCCCAGGCTGGTCTCGAACCCCTGTCCTCGCCTCCGCCTCGCAAGTGCGGGGACGACGGGTGGGCGTGAGCCACCGTGTCCGGCCAGAGTATATGGTTTTTAAAGGGAACGTGGCGGACGGGGGTGTCCAGGCTGTCCTCAGCAGAGCCAGTTTCTGGGAGGAGGCGGGACAGGATCCGTGGAGGGAGCTTCACGATAACCATGCAGGGCCCTGGCGGGCCACCGTTTGACCAGAGTACAAAGTCCGAAGAAGACCCCAACGCGGTTCCTGGGTTTCACGGTAGACTTCGTGCTCAAGCAAGTCCTGGGGCCGCCTGCTCCTGGCCGGGGCTATGACAACCCGGAGGCATTGGGGGTTCCCTGGAGAGAGAGCCATGGCTGTGCCCCAGCCTGGCTGTTGCACCTGGGGTCTGGGGAGACCGTGTGGATGATCCCGCAGGCGGACTCCCCCTTCTGGTTCAGGACCTGGAGGTGTCCACTGGCCTCTGTTGGGTGAACGCAAACCCCGGAGCAACAGATTTATTAATTTCTAACCACAGCTGCAGCTTTCCAGGGCTTGGGTCTCCCAGCTGTTACCCTGTGGCCAGATATAGGTGGTTTCCGTTTGCCTCACCCTCGGTGATCGCTGGGGTCCAATCTTTTCTGTTTTGCTTCGGAGGCCCACTCTGTCGCCCAGGTTGGCATGCAGTGGCACGATGATGGCTTACCACAGCCTTGACCTCCTGGGCTCAGGCAGTCCCCCTGCCTCAGCCTCCTGAGTAGCTGGGACTACAGGTGCATGCCACCGGGCCCAGCTAATTTTTTTTTTTCAGTTTGTGGAGAGGAGGTCTCACTATGTGGCCTAGGCTGTCTGAAGCTCTTGGCATCAAGCGATCCTCCCACTTCAGCCTCCCAAGGTTCAGAGATTACAGTGCTAAGCCACCATGCCAGGCGTGGCTTGTTTTTATATGTTTTTGATGCACACAGTACTCATTACATACACAGAATTGCACTGCTTTGCCTGCCACATTTCACACTACCTCTTCTGGACACACAAGTGCACACAGAGTCACCTCGATCATAACAGCCCCCCAGCCTTCTATAGCATTTGGATTATTTCCAGGTTTTTGCTATTAGAAGTCCACCGAGGCCAGCGATAACTCATGCCTATCATCCCAGAACTCAGGGAGGCCAAGGTGAGTGGATGGGCCAAGCCCATGGGTTCAAGACCCACCTGGGTAACTAGGCGAAACCTCATCTCTACAATAAGTCAAAAAATTAGCCAGAGGTGGTGGCACGTGCCTGTAGTTTCAGCTACTCGGAAGGCTGAGGTGGAAGGATCGCCAGAGCCCAGCAGGCTGACATTGTGGTGGCCATGAGCTTGCCACTGCACTCCAGCCTGGGTGACAGAGTGAGACGCCAACTCAAAAAAAAAAGTATCAGCGGCATAGATATGTAGTGCATTTATTTTTATTTTATTTTTTTTTTGAGTTGGAGTCTCACTCTGTCACCCAGACTGGAGTGTAGTGGCCGCTCCCGGCCACCGCAGCCTCAACCTGCTGGGCGCCGCGATCCTTCCGCCTCAGCCTTCCGAGTAGCCGAAATTACAGGCACACGCTACCACGCCCGGCTAATTTTTGATTTTATTGTGGAGATGAGGTCTCACCAAGTTGCCCAGGCGGGTCTCGGACCCGCGGGCTCCGGCAATCCACTCACCTCAGCCTCCCAAAGTGCTGGGATTACAGGTTGAGCCACCGAGCCTGGCTTATGTAGTGCATTTACTTATTTTTATTTCTTTTTGAGTCAGAGTCTCGCTCCGTCGCCCAGGCTGGAACACAGTGGCACGCTCACGACCACCACAGGCTCGACCTGCTGGGCTCAGGCACTCCTTCGGCCTCAACCTTCCAAGTAGCCGGAACCGCAGACACGCGGCACCACACCCGGATAATTTTATGGAACCCTGCTGTAGGCCTTTTGAGGAGGTGTCTCCGTCCAGCGTCCAGGCCCTGTGGACGTGAGCCCTGCCAGGGGCACAGAGGCTTCCTCACTTGATCTTGTCTTTGGCCTTCACCCTTGGCAGCTCAGCGCTCATAAACGCCTGGGCTGCCGGGCCTTGCTGTCCGTCTTGACCAACCCCTCAATTCGCATGATGTTGGGAAACCGGGGCGGGGGGGTCACCCCAGGCCACTCCATAGCCCAGCCCAGGGCTTCCCCAGCACCCAGCAGGGCCTGGCCACCAGCCGGACTTGACGATCTCCTCCTCCCAGCTGCCCCAGGCTTTCCTGACATCCATCTTTCCTTTTCGCCAAGAGTCCCTCACCCGGCAAGCCCCGACTGACGCGTTTCAAGCCCCTCCAACCCCCAATGACCTTGCCTTTGGGCAGCTCACACTGTTCAAGGGAACAGAGTAAGGCTCGTAACAACCTCACACACTCACCGGGGAATTTGCTGTGTGCCAGGCTCTGTGGTAGAACCCTGTACTGATCAACTCTTTTTTTTTTTTTTTTTTTTTTTTTTAGCCAGAGTCTCTCATCTGTGGCCCATGCTGGAGTGCAGTGGCACAATCATAGCTCGCCGAAGCCTTGACTTCCTGAGTTCAGACAAGCTTTCCACCTCAGCCTCCTGAGTAACTGGGACTACAGGCGTGTGCCACCACACCTGCAAATTGATTGCAGTTTTTGTGTGTGTGTGTGTGATTTGGAGCCTCACTCTGTCACCCAGACTGGAGTGTAGTAGCACGCTCCCGGTCACCGCAGCCTCGACCTGCTGGGCTCCAGCGATCCTTCCGCCTCAGTCTTCCAGTAGCTGGAACTACAGGCGTGCGCTACCACACCCGGCTGATTTTTTGATTGATTGTAGAGATGAGGCCTTGCCAAGCTGCCCGGGCGGGTCTCAAACCCACGGGCTCAGGCAGTCCACTCACCTCAGCCTCCCAAAGCGCAGAATTACAGGCTGAGCCACCGAGCCCAGCTGATGGCAGGTTTTTTTTTTTTGAATTGGAGTCTCACTCTGTCGCCCAGACTGGAGTGCAGTGGCCGCTCCCGGCCACCGCAGCCTCAACCTGCTGGGCTTTGGCGATCCTTCCGCCTCAGCCTTCCAAGTAGCCGGAATTACAGGCATGCGCTACCACACCCGGCTGATTTTTTGATTTATTGTAGAGATGAGGTCTCACTGCCCAGGCGGGTCTCGAACCCGCGGGCTCAGGCAATCCACTCACCTTAGTCTCAAAGGTGCGGGATTACAGGCTGAGCCACCGAGCCCGGCTGATTGCAGTTTTAAACTCGAGATCAGCCAGGTGCAGTGGCTCACACCTGTAACCCCAGCACTTTGGGAGGCTGAGGTGAGAGAATTGCTTAAGCCCAGGAGTTTGAGACCAGCCTGGGCAATAGAGCGAGATTTAGTCTCTACAAAACATTTAAAAACTAGCCAGGCATGGTGGCACACGCCTGCAGTCCCAGTTCCATGGAAGGCTGAGGTGGAAGGATCGTCTGAGCCCAGCAGGTCAAGGCTGCAGGAGTTGTGATTGTGTCACTGCACTCCAGCCTGGGTGACAGAGTGAGACTCCGACTCAAGAAAAATAAAGTCTAGGTCAGACCACCCCATCACACACAAGACACACTCCCCAAACGCACACTGTGTGTTATAGTGTGCAGAGCACTGGACTAGGCACTATGGGGCTTGTGAATCCAGCCCCCCGCCCCCCAGGGGAGCGAGGAGGACTTGTGGGAGGTCTCATGCCCTGCTGGGGAGCTGGGAGAGGCCCCCTGGAAAAGCCATCTGAGACGGGCTTTGGAGAACGTGGAGGGATCCCCAAGGAACCAAGGAAGGACCAGGCTGGGTGGTGGCATGGAGCCTGGGCGGGAACAGCAGAGTTTCCCTGGCGGAGGTCACAGCCGGCCAAGGGAAGGGCGGGCGGGGAGGCCAAGTGGAGACCACGCTGTGGAAGACTTCCAGGGCAGGGCAAGGAGGCGTGGGGGTCGCCGAAGTCCCTGAGCCGAAGAGGAGCCCAGGGGCAGCAGGGGGCCCCCAGGAGCACCTGGCTGGGCCACTGGGAGCCTGGGCCTCCCAGGGTCCTGGCCGGCCGGCGCGGCACCACCAGGGACCAGAACTGAGTCCCCAGGGTGTCTGCTGGAGCTGCAGCCTAGGGAGTTCGGTTCTCAGAGCCTGGGCCCGCACCTGCCCTCCCCAGCTCGCTCCGTGCAGTTCGCCACTCCTGGCCGAGGCGGCCGAGGCCCACCACGGGTCAGGTGAGGGGCCTGGGACCTCAAGACGCCTCGCATCCAGGGAGTGGCTGAGCCTAGAGCTGCCGGCAGGGCCTGAAGCTAAGGGAAGGGACGAGTGTTTCCCCAAATTCCAACAGGAGCTGTGTGGGGCTGAGGAGACGCGCTCAGGGCCATGGCAGGATTCTGTTCCCAGGCCCGGGGACTGCATGGCCAGTCCCGTCACCTCCTGCCCCAGGGATTCCCATGGGGCCAGATGTGGGGCCGGAGGACCAAGGGGCTGGGGAGAGAGCGGAGACTGCACACGGAGAAGGGTCTCTCAGCAAACCCAGGGGCTTCCTGAGCCAAAGGGCACCCTAAGATATGGGCCCCCGAGATGGTGTCAGGAGTTCCCGCTCCCCCAAATCTGCCCAGAGCCCCGAGTGAGGGTCTGAGGTACCCTGGCTGGAACACACTGTCATTTCTGGAGTGCGACACAGAGGGCTGGAGCTGCTGTCCACTCACAGGTGACGGGGGAGTGGAGCCAGCCGCCCAGGGGCCACCCTCCCCACCCCTGCCTGAATTCAGGGGCAGGGTCCGCACTCACCCAGAAGCCCACTCGTCTCTGGGGCTGGATCTGCCAGGATGCTCAGGCTTGGCCACCCCTTAAGTAGGTCCTGGCCCGCCCGCAGGCTCTTGGGAAGGAGGAAGGAGTGGGAGACCCAGGCCCCCTGCCCAGAGGGCCCTCTGACCTCAAGCCCGAGGGGGACCCCGCCCCGCCCTGCCATTCTTTGAAGCTGCCCCTTCCTCACCTGGGTCCCTCCTGCCCCCAAGACCGGCCCACTGGGTGGTCTCTGCTCTTCATGTCCGGAAAACCTGTCGTCTGCGCCAAGTTCAAGACCAGCTCCCGCTTGGGAAGGATGGCAGGGGCAGTGCACCAGGAAGCTTCAGCCCAGCCTGTGGGGTTTGCGTCCCAGGAGACCCAGGCCCCAGACGGCAGCCGCAAACCTCACCGCCGGGTCACTCTGCCTCCTCTCACCTGGGGCGGCTTCCAGCAGGCCCCACATGGCGGGTGGCAGGTGTCCCCATCCTGGGGAAGGAGGAACCCAAGGATTCGGGTGGAAAGCCCGAGGCTTTGGGTGGAGCCGCAGACCCCAAGCAGGCAGGGGCCGCGGGCGCCCTTCCCATGCATTTCGGGCGGCCTGGCGTCTGTGGTGGGCCCTCTCCTCCGCCTCCTCCATCTTTGGGCCCCCAGAGCCCAAGCCCTGCTGCACAGAGTCGGGACTTCCCAGAATTTGTGCTGGGAACAGAAGGGCTCCCCCAAGAGGCCCTTCCCGTCATCCTTCCCTGAAAGCGCAGGAAGTTCTTTCTGTAATCTAGCTGCACTTGGCAGCCGTCCAAGACAGAGGGGTGTGAGGGGAGCTCGGCTTCAGGACAGCTGCTGGGGTCAGAACCAGGGACGGCTCGCCTGGGGGCGGCCGAAGTTTCTAGAAGGGGCTGCCGAGAAGCGCCAGCGTGGCGCAAAGGGCAGCGGGAAGGAGGAGCGGCCCGGGAGGGGTGTCTGGGCTCCGGGGCTGCCTGTCACCCCCCCACTGACCCCAGCAGCGCCAGCCCAGAGCGCAGCGGCTCTGGGGAGAAGCGACGCCAAACGCACCCCGTCCCCCCTTCCGCCGCCTCCAGCAGCCGGCACCTTGCTCCCCCCCGGGCCAGAGGACCCTCGTGGCAGGCGGGAGCCTGTGCTGGAGACAGAGTGGACGGGAAGGCAGGAACGCCCTTTTCATCGTCTAGGCGGCCTCAGTCCCAGGGGAGGGGCGGGGGGGTCTTCCGGGGACTGTGAGCCCCCGACGGCAGGGACAGCTGCTGGGCCCCAGCCCCTCCGAGGGGGCTGGCTCTGGGAAGCGCTCGTCCCCGCTGGCGAGGGCGGGCTGGCTGACCCCTGAAGCGGGCTCTTTCCCTGCTGACCCATTTCAGGGCTCCCGGCGGGCAGGGCAGCGCCGGGCGGCTGAGGTCGGGCGGCCCGGTCCAGCCGTCGGGTCGCCGAGTGCGGGCTAGGGCCGCTCCCGCTCCCCCACCCGCAACGCAGGCTCCACCCCGAGACCCAGACCCTGGGCCACCTTGATATTGGGGAGGCAGAGGGGACAGACGCCCCGCTCGACCGGGAAGGGGCGGCCCTGGGTCCGGACTCCAGGCCCCAGGGCTGCAGCCCCCAGACCCGCCCAGGAACCCTCGGGGGCCGAGCAGGGGCGGGAGGCCCGGGAGGGGCGGGCGCCACAGGACCGGAGGGTGGAGACCCCGGGGCGATGAAGGCACAGCGCGGGGCGGAAAGGCACTGGGCTTCCGCGGGTGGGAAGGGTCGAGGGGACGCGGCCAGCGCCGCGACTCCGCCCACCGCGGGGCCTCCACGCCCAGCCCCGCCCTCCCGCGGCAAAAATGGCTGCTCGGGCCACAGGCGCGCGGCAGCCCCGCCTCGTCGCGGGCAGCGTGCCCTTCTCAAAGATGGCCGCGGCGGGGCCCATCCCGCCCGGGCCCCGCCCCGTCGCGGGCAGTTTGCCCTTCTCAAAGATGGCCGCCGCGGCGGCGCTGGAAGGGAACCGCTCTGGGCCCCGCCTTTGATCTCGTTGGTGGGGCCGGGGATGAGAGCCGTACCGCGCGGGACGAGTCGCCGGCGGCGCCCGACGGAGCAGGTGATCCCCCCTCCGGCCCCCGGGCCGGGAGGCCCGCGGGCGGCGGCGCCCCGGGCGCCCATGCTGCGCGCCCCGGGGCCGCGGACCGCGCCGCGACTCGCCGGGCCCGTGTCGGGCACCTCCGGCTCGTCCGGGTCCCCGAGGCCGCCGCCGCGCCCCTGCCCGGGCCGGCCGCCGCCGCGGCCCCCGCCTGGCTCCCCGCCGCGCCCGCGGTCCCCGAGCCGGGCTCGGGGCCTGCGCGGGGCCGCCGGAGCCGCGGGAGCGCGGGAGGCGCGCCGACGCTCCCGGAGCCCGCCGCCCGAGCGCCCCACGGCCCTCCCTCCGCTCGGCTCCTCCCGCCGGGCCGCCGGGGCCGCCGGGGCCGCCGGGGCCCGTCCCCGTGCGTCCGGAGGGTCGCGCTCGGCCGCCCGTGGGCGGCCCGGCACGGCGCCGGCGGGAGCGGCGAGGAGGGCGTCGGGCCGGCGCGCGGGACGCGGGCCCTGCGGCGCGGCGCGGGCGAGGCGGGAGCGGACCCGGCCGGGCGCGCCGAGGCCCGAGGGCGGCGGCGGCAGGGGGGCCGGGGCTGGGGCCGGCCGAGCGCCGACGGCGGGGCCGGGGCCGCCGCCAGCCGCCCGGCGTCGCGCTCGCCAACTTGCCCCGTGACCTTGGCAACTTGCTCGGCCTCTCTGCCTCCCTTTCCTCGTAGGTAAAGTGGGGTCGTGGGTCTCCACGCCGCAGGGCCGTCGTGAGGATGGGGTGCTTGGTGCACGGCCCGGCGCGGAGCAGTGCCAGTGAGCGGGGCAGCCGCGTGCTGGTGTTGCCCTCCAGAGGCGACTGCCTCGATGCTTTTTCTCTTCCTTTTCTTTTTCTTTTTAGTAATAAAGTGGGTCTCGCTGTGTTGCCTAGGCTGGTCTCGAACTCCTGGCCTCAAGCGATCCTCCGGCCTCGGCCTCCCAAAGTGCTGGGAAGACAGGCACGAGCCACCGCGCCCTGACAGTCACGTTTTGTGGGGTGACCCCGATTTGGGTCCCGAGAAGAAGTGGGCCTCTGTGGGCTGTCTCTCTCCTGCGGAAAGTCTCATGGAAATCGTGCTCCTAGCCTGGAGAATGCCGGCTGCCGTGTGGCAGACCAAGTCTTGCCCCACTCAGGGACTGTGGGGAAAAATTTGAGCCCGCGAGCGGGAAGGCCACGTGGCAAAGGCTGGGGATGGGCAAGGGTGGGAGAGATCGGCGCGCCTAGGACAGGAGGGAGGTGTCCCAAAATTAGGGGAGGCAGGCTGTTTCTTTGGAGACAGCGAGGCGTTTCCCTGTGGCAATTCCCTCGCCCCCCCCGCTAGGAAACCGGGTCGCACAGGACACGTCCCTGAGAAGGTTCTTCCCTGCTGCAGCCAGCGCCACTGTGCCTGCCAGGCGACTGACAACAGCCCAGGGCGGCCTCAGGCTCCCCGCTTGGGCGCGGCCTGGCATGCCTGGGCTGAGCCCGGCTGCCCCTCCCCAGGGCCCTGGCCTGCAGCCACCTGGCTGACTGGGCTGCTCAGTCCCTCGCTCCAAAGGAACCCCCGTGTCATCCCAGCAACTCTGTGTTACGTCTCAGGGACCAGGCAACTGTGACCATGGGGGCAGCCCTGTCCCAGCCCACTTGGAAGTCTTGGCACCCCTACCCCCAGAGTTGCTCCAAGGACAGACAGCGAACAGGGTGACCTGGATTGATTGACTTATTTATTTTTTGAGTCGGAGTCTCACTCTGTCGCCCAGACTGGAGGGCAGTGGCCGCTCCCGGCCACCGCAGCCTCGACCTGCTGGGCTCCGGCGATCCTTCCGCCTCAGCCTTCCAAGTAGCTGGAACTACAGGCACGCGCTACCATGCCTGGCTAATTTTTTTTAAATTTATTGTAAAGATGAGGTCTTGCTGCCCAGGCGGGTCTCGAACCCGCGGGCTCCGGCAATCCACTCACCTCAGCCTCCCAAAGGCGCAGGATTGCAGGCCGAGCCACCGAGCCCGGCTTGGCCTGGATTTAAATCCAGCCACAGCAGTCAAGCCAAGTGACTCTGGGCCGATCATTAAATGCCCCGGGTTTCCATTTCCACCCCTGTGAAGGGGGCATGTTGCGGGAGTCGCACAAGAGATGCAGCCAGGTATGCTCCACTAAGCAACAGGAAGCGGCAGGCGTTTGTCTGAGCAATTAGTCACAGCTGTGAAGGGTGTGGCAGTCAACAGGGCAACCTGTGCCCGGGGTGTGGGACAGCGGGGACGGGCCAGCTCCAGAAGTCGCAGGCACTGCCCCTCGAAGAAGGCAGGGCTTGGGGTTTTTTGCCTTTTTTTTTTTTGAGTTGGAGTCTCATTCTCGCCCAGACTGGAGTGCATTGGCTGCTCCCCACCACCACCCCCTCGACCTGCTGGGCTCCGGCGATCCTTCCGCCTCAGCCTTCCAAGTAGCCGAAACTACAGGCACGCACTACACGCCTGGCTAATTTTTGACTTATTGTAGAGGCGAAGTCTTGCCAAGTTGCCCAGGTGGGTCTCCAACCGGCGGGCTCAGGCAATCCACTTGCCTCGGCCTCCCACAGTGCTGGGATGACAGGCTGACCCACCGAGCCTGGCCTGTTTTTACTTTTTTGGGACAGTGTCTCGCACCCAGGCTGGAGTGCAGTGGCACAATCACGGCTCACCACAGCTTCAACCTCCTGGGCTCAGGTGATCCTCTTGCCTCAGCTCCCTGAGTAGCTGGACTACAGGCACATGCCACCACGCCTGGCCAGTTTTTTGATTTCTGTAGAGATGAAGTCTTGCCGTGTTGCCCAGATTGGTCTCAATCTCCTGGGCTCAAGTGGTCCTGCCTCCGCCTCCCAAAGTGCTGGGCTGACAGGATGAACCAGTGTGCCTGGCCAGAAGGGAGTTTTATTTGTTTTTTTAATTTCTATTTATTTATTTTTTTTGAGTTGGAGTCTTACTCTGTCACCCAGACTGGAGTGCAGTGGCCGCTCCTGGCCACGCGGCCTCGACCTGCTGGGCTCCGGCAATCCTTCCACCTCAGCCTTCCAAGTAGCTGGAACTACAGGCACGTGCTACCACGCCTGGCTAATTTTTGACTTATTGTGGAGATGAGGTCTCGCCAAGTTGCCCAGGCGGGTCTCAAACCCGTGGGCTCAGGCAGTCCACTCACCTCGGCCTCCCAAAGCGCGGGATGACAGGCTGAGCCACCGAGCTTGGCCCAGAAGGGAGTAAGTGAGACCCAAGGGCTGACGTGGAGTTAGTGAGAGACGGAGGGAGGAGTGCCAGGCTGAGGAGTCAGGCAGCAAACTGAAAGGGAGCTGGACTGTGGGGGGTGGCCTGGGGTGGGGGGCGCTGGTGACACTGGAGCTACAGAGGCAGGCGAGGCCCTGAACCTAGAACTGGGAAAGACTGGACTTTTCTGAGGGGTCGTGGGTAGCACTGGTGGGATTTTTTTTTTTTTGAGTTGGAGTCTCATGCTGCCTTCTAGGTAGCTGGAGCTTCGGGTGCACGCCACTACACCCGGCTAGTTTTTGTGATTTACGGTAGAGCCAACATCTCACCAAGTTGTCCAGGCTGGTCTCGAACCCCTGGGCTCGGACCGTCCTCTCGCCTCCGCCTCTCAGAGTGCTGGGATCACAGGCATGAGCCACCGCGCCCATCTGAACTGGTGGATTTTAAGCAGGAGAAGGGTTTCTGCGAAGATCACACAGCTATGGGGTGGAGACTGGTTGCTGGGGAGGGTGGCAGAGGCGGGAGGGCCCGGAGGCTCTCCGGGCAAGAGACCTCAGGGCTCGGGGGCTGACTGGGGAGAGGAAGCTGCATACAGGGTGGTGGTGAGGACAGTTCCCCCGGCCAGGTGCACCTGGGGGGGACCCAGGTGGGCAGATCACTTGAGCCCAGGAGATCAACCTGGCAGCATCACGAGACCTCATCTCGACAAAAAATCAAAATAACTGGCTGGGCATGGTGGTGTGCACCTGTAGTCCCAGCTACTTAGGAGATGGAGGCGGGACGCCCGCCTGAGCCCCAGAGGTCGAGGCCGTGGTGAGCTATGATTCTGCTTTTGCCACTGCACTCCAGTCTAGGTACCAGCAAGCCTGGCTCTAAGAAATAAAAAGAAGGGCAGTTCCCGGAGGCGTGGCAGGGATGGCTGGGTGCCTGAAGGGCATCGATGAGAACAGCCTTGGAGGGACAAGAGAAACAGGAGAAGGCAGCTTGGCATTTTTTAAGCGTGAGACGCTTGTGACGTGCCTGGGACAGGCAGTCAGAGAGGTGCGTGTCCAAGTCTAGCTCAGAGGAGGCTGCACTGGGATGGGCCATTTGAGGGTGGGCGACACACGGCCGGTCCGTAAAGGTGGGGCCCAGATGGGACCTCCCGAGAGACGGAGACGAGAAACTCAGGGACGAGGAACAGCAGCTTCAAGGCTGGAACCTCCCCACACTTGGAGCGCAGCAGCAGGGACAGGGCAGAGCGGGAGTCCAGGCGACACGCCCAGCAAAGGAGGACGCCGAGAGAGCACGGGGTCTCAGAAGGCCCCGTGGGCGCTGCTGAAAGGGTCGATAGTTTAATGGGTGAGCCCCATTAGATTTCTCAACCTTTTTAGACAAGGAACAGAATCGGTGAGCTTGTGCGGGCAGCCTCGTGAGACCAAACCTTGAGGAGTGACCGGCGGCTGCAGCTCAGAGTGCCGGGCACCCCTGGAGCGGAGGCTGGGGGCGTTAGCGAAGAACAGGCAGGGTCTGGGCTATCCCCAGAATGGGGCTGCAGCCAGCCGCAGATGGGACAGTGTGCATGGGCCAGGTGCACAGAGGTTCGGAGCTGCCACGAGGGTGGTGCGCGGGCTCTGCGGTGTCCCAAGCCTTCTGAGGCGTGGGGCTTCACGTGTACCTGCGTGTTCTGAGTCACAGGTGCAGGGGCGTCTGCTGTACCCGTGTCGCCTGCTGGGAGCAGGCGCCTCCTGGTGCCAGGGCTCCGGGGTGAGGTAGTGTCCGGGCGTCCTCTGTCTCCACCCTGCTCTAGGAGCCCGTGGGGGATGGACAGGAGGCAGACGCACAGACACAGGGTCATGTGGGGTGGGCGAGGTGCTGGGGATCGGGAAATGTATTTCCCGAGGTCCGCTAGCAAAGGGCCCCCGGGGAGATGACATGTGGGAGAGCCCTGGGACTCAAGGACACAGCTCGGCCGGGTGGGGGGAGGCTGGAGAGCAGGACAAGGCCGGCCCTTGGGCTTCGTGGGCCTCGGAGGGGCGGAAGGCCTCTGCAGCCTCGAGGGCTGGGAGGGGGACCCAGGAAGGCCTGCCCCTCTGCTCTGCGCCCCAGAGCCAGAAGAGCCCCTTTGTGCAGAGGGGGGGTGGCCTGCTCCTTGAGAGGCTGGACAATGGGGCCTCTTGTGGCTGGACTTGGGGCAAGTGGCCCCTCGTGACGGGATTCCTCCACCAGAAGGCATGTGACCTGAGACCTCGGCTCCTGGCCAGAGGGTCTGGGCCTGCTGTTGGGGAGTGTGTGAGAGGCGGGGGGGATGGGCACCTCCCTCTGGGGCCTGTCTGGCCGGGTGGCGAGGGGTGGGCGGGGGCTGTGCTCGGCGTGGGGCAGGCAGGGGCAGGCCTGGCGACCTGTGTTGTGTCCTTAGGAGAGGAGTGAGCATGGAGCTGGAGAGGACCGTCCGCGCGGCCCTCCTGGCCTTTGTCCAGACACACCTCTCGGAGGCTGACCTCAGGTAGAGGCCGCTCGGGCTCAGGCCGGGCCGTGCTCTGGGCTGGGTGGCGGGAGGCTGGGGGAGCACTCGGCCCGCGGCGGAGCGGTGGCCACTTCTGCCCTCCTGGCCCCGAGAACCCGCGGAGAGGAGGGAACTGGAGTTGTCGGGCCCGCCAGACCTGTCCTCCTCCTCCCGCAGCGGCCTGGATGGGGTCATCTTCTCCTACGTGCTGGGGGTCCTGGAGGACCTGGGGCCCGCAGGCCCGTCCGAGGAGAACTTCGACATGGAGGCCTTCACCGAGATGATGGGAGCCTACGTGCCCGGCTTTGCCCACATCCCCAGGTGGGTCCTGCTGGAGGCGGGGCTGGCTGGTCGGCGGGCGTCGTCCTCACTGCCTCCCTGTCTCCCCAGGGGTACCATCGGGGCCATGATGCAGAAGCTCTCAGGGCAGCTGAGTGACGCCAGGAACAAAGGTGGGTCTGGGCCCTGGGCAGCTGGCGGCTGGCGCCCCGGGCCTTGGCACACCTGCCGTGCGCTGCCTCTTTCAGAGAACCTGCACCCGCAGGCCTCTGGCGTCCCCCCAGAGCCCCCGCAGCGGCCTGCAAAGCTCAAGGAAGAGGCCCGGGCTCCCATGGCGGCTGCTGCCGGCGACCCCGAGGACGAGGTAGCGGGAGCGGGGCCGGGCGGGGCGGGGCGGGAGGGAGGGAGCCCCGCCTCCCGCCCCGTGCGTGCCCACAGGCCGGCGGAGCGGAGGAGGAGCTGCTGCCCGGCGTGGACGTGCTGCTGGAGGTGTTCCCCACCTGCTCGGTGGAGCAGGCGCAGTGGGTGCTGGCCAAGGCGCGGGGGACCTGGAGGAAGCCGTGCAGCTGCTGGTGGAGGGGAAGGAAGAGGGGCCGCCGGCCTGGGACGGCCCCGCCAGGTACCGCCTCCGCCGCCCGCCGCCGCGCCCCGCCCCCGCAACCCCGTCCCGCGGGCTAGGCCAGGCCTCCCTCTCCGCAGGGCCTGCCCCGGCGCCTCGGAGGCCCCCAGAAGGACGAGCTGAAGTCCTTCATCCTGCAGAAGTGAGTCTGGCGGGCCGGGCGGGGCCGGGAGGGGCCCGGAGCGAGGGGAGGCTCACCCGGCCAGTTTTGGGCAGGTACATGATGGTGGACAGCGCGGAGGACCAGAAGGTTCACCGGCCCGTGGCTCCCAAGGAGGTGAGGGGCGTGGGGGCGGGCCAGGAGGGGTCAGCGGCCCTGGCCCCTGTGCTCACTGCCCGGCTGCCGCAGGCCCCCAAGAAGCTGATCCGGTACATCGACAACCAGGTGGTGAGCACCAAGGGGGAGCGCTTCAAGGACGTGCGGAGCCCCGAGGCGGAGGAGATGAAGGCCACGTACATCAGCCTCAAGCCCGCCCGGAAGTACCGCTTCCACTAGGCCGGGGGCTCTGCCGCGGCCTCCCCGGCCTCGGACCGGCTGCCGGCCCGCACCCAGGGCCTCCCGCCGCCGCCCCTCCCCGCTCCCGTGTTCCGCCGCCTCCGCGGACAAGTAAAGGTGGCCTGGGACGGCGTGGGTGCTTCCTGGTCGTTTCTGCCCTCGGCTGGGCGCCGGCCTCGTCCCGCCCCCCACTGGGCGGCGCCAGGCAGCAAGGTAGAAAGCGCTTTATTTGAAGCTGGGGCGCTCGGCCGGCCGCAGTGCAGCCGCGCCCCGCGGCGGGCGGTCAGACCTGCAGGTTGACGAAGGGCGCGAAGCCCGCCATGTCCGGCAGGGGCTGGTGCAGCGGCGGCTCCACGTCCACGTCCACACCGCGCTTCCGCAGGCGGCTCAGGCTGGGCTCGGCCACGCGGTGGCAATGCCGCACCCGCAGCGAGCGCAGCGCCGGGCAGTACTCGGCCAGAGCCCTGCGGGGAGGCGGCGCTCAGCCCGGCGGGGCAGCCCCGCGTCCGCGGAAGCCGTGACGGCCGCGTGAGCCCTCGGTGGGCTCTCCCCGCGCGCAAGCACGGGCCGGGGCGTCTGCCCGCCGTGGGCCCCCTGGCCCCAGCCCCCGAGGCCTTTCTGCTGGGGGGCCGGAAGACGCCGAAGCCAGCGGCCTGCCCGCCCCCGCCCCCGCCCGGGTGTTAGTGGCCTGCGCACCTGACGGCATCGCTCCCCACGCGGAGGCAGCCGGTCAGGTCCAGGTGCTGCAGCTCCGGGCAGTTGCGTGCCAGCTCCTGCACCGCGACGTCCCCCACGTTGGCGTTGACGGCCAGCGACAGGCTGCGGAGGCCGGCGCCGCGCCTCTGCGCCACGTACGCGATGGCCTCGTCCTTGAGCTGGCGGCAGGCGGTGAGGTCCAGCTCCTGCAGCGCCGGGCAGCGGTCGGCCAGCCCGCGCAGCGCCAGCCCGTCCACCCAGTCGCAGTGCGCGAGCGACAGGCGGCGCAGGCGGGGGCAGCCCTGGGCCAACGCTCCCAGCGCGCGGCGGCTCAGCTGCCCGCAGCCCGCCAGCGCCACGCTCCGCAGCTGCGGGTTGCGCGCCAGCACCGGCAGCAGGTCCTCGTCCGACAGCCACTCGTGGCAGGGCGCCAGCGCCAGCTCCTGCAGCCCCGTGGTGGCGCGCAGCAGCCGGGCCAGCGCGGCGCGCGGGAGGTGCGGGCCCACCTGCGCGGGAGGCAGCCGGCTCTCAGCCCGCGGGCGGCTGGGCGCCTGCGTCCCGAGGGGGCCCCAGCCATCCCTCCGGGCAGCCCGCGGGGGTCCGGCAGGGGACGCGGCGGGGGCGGGGCTGGGGGGGTGGGGATGCGGGCGGGGCGGGGCTCCGGCCCGGCGCACCTGAGCGGCGTCGAAGCGGCGCAGCCCGGCCAGATGCAGCTGCACCAGCGCGCGGAAGGCCCGGCTCACGCGCTGCAGCCGGAGCAGCTGGCGCAGCGGGACGCGACCCAGGACGTGCGGAAGCAGCACGTCCTCCCAGGGCAGGTCCAGGAGCCTGCGCGCAAAGGGGCGTGGGCGCTGGTGTCCCCGGGCCACCGTTGCTGACGGCCCGCCTCCGCCACGCCCCGGCTCCCGGCTCCCGCCAGCGGCCCCAGCCCCGGCTTGACTCCCCTCCCCCGGGCCTCTTCGCCCCCTCGGCCTCGCCGGTGCTCGGTACCTGACGGCTCCAGGCTCTTGCTCCCCTCCGGACGGCTCCATCGGTGACTCCGTCGGCAGTCTACTGCGCGTGCGCGATGAGGTCGCGCCGACTCCGCCTCCGCGGCCGTGGAGACAGACGGGTCCAATCGAGCGCCGTCTCACTGAGGCTCGCGCCTGTAGGACTCGCGGAGGGACCCGAGGCCGAGGCGGAAGGGAGCGGAGCTGTAACATCCGCCCAGGCCGGGTCGGCTCCGGGCGCGGGGCCCGAGATCAGGATGCGGCCGGCGCCAGCCGCCGCCCGGAGCGCAGCGCGGGGAGGGACGGCCAGGGCCAGGCCCGCGGACCTCCCTCCGCCCTCCGTCGCGGTCGGCGCCCTTGAAGAGCGGGAGGGACTGCAGGCTCCTGCTTGGCTCGCAGTCGGCCTTCTCAGTGGGGTCCGGGCGGCGGGAGGATCGCTGGAGGCCAGGAGTTCGAGACCAGCCTGGGCAATGTGGCGACACCCTGGCTGTGCAAAAATTAAAATAAGTAAAGCAAGTGTGGACACAACGAACGAGTGGGCGGAGCCAGACTTTCCCGCCGTGGTGCCCTTGCCCAGAGCCCCGACCTGGGCGAGCGTGAAATGCGGGGCCCTCCTGCCGCTTCCGCCCCGAGGCCGTGCGGGTCCCTTTTCGTTTCCAGAGGCCACAGTCCCAGGAAGCGAGTGCCCAGCCCGGCCCGCCGAACGCTGCTCCGGGGCTGGCCGAGGGTTAGCTGTCGGGTCAGGGCCAGGGTCAAGCCAGGGCTGCCCCGGGCCGGGACCCCGCCGAGCTCCGGACCCGGCTCCGAGCCGCGCTCCCCCGCGCCGCGGGGCCTGCCGAGGTCCGCGCCGGAGCCCCGGAGGGGCGCCGCCCGGCAACACGGGCGCGCGGGGCGGAGGCGGACCGCCTCTCCCGCGACGCGCTCCCCCGGGCCCACGGCGCCCCCGGGCCTCTGCGGGGTCCACGTATCGCCGCCTCGGGGGACGGGGACGCCGAGGCCTGGCGGGCGGCGCCGGGCGAGGAGGGAGCACGCCGACGCTGGTCTCCCGGCGCACGCCCCCCAGCGCAGCGAGGAGCCGGCCGGGGTCAGGCGAGGCGAGGGGCGGCTTCCTCGGCCTGCCGGGGCGGGGGCCGGAGCCACGTGGACGCGCACCGCCCGCGGCCGCGCGCCTCCCCCTTTGTCCGCGCCTCTGCGCCTGCGCACTGCGACCCATCTGGCGCTGTCCCCTTCAGCACCACGCGGAGTCCGCCCGCCCCTTCCGCGGTGAGCCCCGCGCCCCCGCCTCCACGTCCCGCGCCCCCCGGCCGCCCGAGCAGACCCCTGCTCCCCTCTGGGGTCGCCGCACCTCGCAGGACAGTGGCTGCCATAGTAACTCGAGCGGCGCCTGCTTAGAATAGCCAGGCCCCTTCCACCCCGGGCAAGGGCACGGGAGGGGGTGCCTGGTTGCCCCCCCGGTCCCGGGCCGTCCCGTCCAGCTCTTACCCCTGGGCGGGCAGGACACCTAACTTAGGCGGCGGGAAAGTTCCTCCTGAAGTCTGACTTATCCCTCCTGCTGCACCCTGGGTGGGTGGTCAGGGTTGGGTCTCCCGGGTCGCCGGCTCAGATCCCGGAGGGCTCAAGACGAGGTTCCTGAAATCTCCCCTCCATAGTTGATGGTCGCCTGGACTTGGGGGCGGGTCCGGTCTACACCCTGCCGTGTGCTCCGCGCGGCCGCGTGCCCGTGGGGGCGGGAGCGCGTGTGGCATGTAACAGGTCATGCGGCAGCTCCTGGGGACACGCGCGGGGTCCGGGGCGGGACACGCGTGTGCATCGGGCCCTCCGTGTGGCCCAGGGGGCGGGGGAGAGGGCGGCGTGGACGCCGGCGGGTGGGGCGCGCGAGGGTCTGGGGACCAGAGCCCGCGGCGCCCTGCGCCCTCCCCCTCGTCTGGGCGGGTCTTAGGTTGGCGGGAGAGCCGGCGGGGACCCAGGGCGAGGGGGGCTGCAGCCTCCGGGCTCAGGGCCGGGCTGGGGGGATTAGCGCTGCCTGAGCGCGCGTGGGGGCGGGGGAGGGGCCGCGCGGCGGGCGGGCCTGGAGCGCGGGGAGCCGCGCGCCTGCACCGCCGAGCCGGCCTCTCCCTGCCTCTCCCGGGCCCCAGCCCCGGGCGAGCCGCGGTGAGTACCGAGGCAGCTTGGAGCGGGGCTGCGGGGCCCCGCGCCGCTGAGCGGAGGAGCCCGCGGGCAGGGAGCTGCCCTGACCTCTGCCCCCCCGTGCGTGGCCACTAGAGCTCCCCAGGGCCCCGGCCGGACAAGACTGCCACGCTCCCGGGGACCAGGCGGAGGAGAGGGCGGCGGGCGTCCCAGGCAGCCCCCAGAGCCCGGGGGGGGGGGAGGGCGCGCCGGGAGTCCGCGTGCAAACGCCTGTCGGTGTGCACATCTGTGTGCGCGTGTGCTCGAGCGCGCGGGCCTCCCGAGGGCTGGATGCACCATCCCCGCGCGCTCGCAGGGGGGCTGTGTCTGTCGGGGCCCCTTTGTGTGTCCCTGCTGGATGACCGTGGATGCCTCTTCACACACGTGTTTGTTGTGACTAGGAGGGTGCATGAGGGTGTGTGCTGCCTGTGGATGTGTGTCACCGCGTGCCAACACAGCTGTCCTGTGTGCGCGCGCGTGTGAACTGGCGTCCCTTCCCATTCAGCACGTACGTCCTGGGTGGGGCCCCCTCGGCGGCTCTCGCCTGCACCTGGGCCTGTCAGCCCTCACGTCCCTCCTGGAGGCCTGGGCTCCCCTTCCTCGAGGGGCCCCCGCAAGAGGGTCCCAAGCCACGTGACCCCCAGAGCTCCCCTAGGGCCCCCTGGGGATGGACGTGACAGCACCAGCTGGCCAACACGCCTGGCCTGAGGGTGGGGTGCCGGCCCCCCGCACACCAGGAGCAGCCCAGCATGGCTCCTCTCCCCCGGGGGACCGCTCCACTGGGCACACCCATCTTCCGTGGTAGGAGCCCCCCGAGGCCGGCTCAGGGACCCCATATTCCCGGGGAGGCCCCTGCTGTGCCAGCCCGGCCTCGCAGGCAGCTCACCCGCCCCTCCTCTCTTGCAGGCCTGTCTGAAGAGCATGCAGCCCCCACACCCCCCGCGTGGCCTGGCCATCCCTGCCCCCCCAGCCTGACCCCCGGCCCCAGCATGGCCCAGGGTGCCATGCGCTTCTGCTCGGAGGGTGACTGTGCCATCTCGCCGCCACGATGCCCGCGCCGCTGGCTCCCCGAGGGCCCAGTGCCCCAGAGCCCGCCTGCCAGCATGTACGGCAGCACGGGCTCCTTGCTGCGCAGAGCGGCAGGGCCAGGCCCCCGAGGCCGGGATCTGGGGCGGGTGACGGCACCCTGCACGCCCCTGCGCGGGCCCCCCTCGCCCCGAGGGGCCCCCTCGCCCTGGGCACCCGCCTCACCCACGGGGCAGCCCCCGCCCGGGACCCAGAGCTCCGTAGTCATCTTCCGCTTCGTGGAGAAGGCCAGCGTGAGGCAGCTGAACGGGCTTCCTCCTCCCGGGGGCCTGAGTCGGAGCTGGGACCTGGGGGGGGCTTTGCCTCCCGGGCCTGCCCGGGCGCTCGGGCCTGGCCCCACCCGGAAGCTGCGGCTGGAGGCGTCCACGTCAGACCCGCTCCCAGCCAGGGGAGGCCCAGCCCTTGCGGGCAGCCGGCACCCCGTCCGCGGGCCCCCTGCTCCACCGCCGGCCGGAGCAGACAGCCTTCACTCCTCTCTCCCCAATGGGCTGGGGGGGGCCCCCGAGCACCTGGCCGCGCTCTGCCGGGGACCTGCTGACTCTGGATTCCTGAACCAGGTATGCAACCCGCCCTGGGCTCCCGTGGCCCTGGCGGCCCACGAAGGGGCCAGCTTGGCCCCGCACACTCAGCCCGCCTGCTGTCCACTCCAGATCCTGTCGTCTGTCCTAAATCGGCCTCTCTCTCGCCCTCTGTGTCTGTCCCTGTGCCTGCATGTTTTATTTCTGTGTTTCCGCCCCATATCTGTGTCCTGGCGTGTCTGGCTTTGTCTCTGGGTGCTGCGTCTCCCTCTGTGGCCCAGGGGGACAGCTGGCCCTCTCCCCGGGAAGTCTCCTCTCATGCCCAGAGAATCGCCCGAGCCAAGTGGGAATTTTTCTATGGCTCCTTGGACCCCCCCAGCTCAGGTAAGCCTGGGCTGAGGCCGGGACCCACACAGGGCCGTCCCCAAGCGGCCGGGCTTGGCGGGGAGCCTCCCCCAAGCTCCCTAGTCCCGTCCTGGGCCCCCCTCGGCCAGGGCCTCGGGCCTGTCTTCCCAAGTGAGCGGCGGCGAAGGACAGGGCTGCCCGCGTCTGGAGGAGCTGGGCGTTAGAGGGAGGCCGTGGCAGGGTGGCGGGCTCCCCCCACGGCGGCGGGAGCAGGCTGTCTCCTGCTGGGTCCTCAGCTGCTGTGCGCGAGCCTGACCTGAAATGAGCTCCACTGGCCCCAGAACAGGCCAAGTCTGGAGCGGGAGGAAGGTGGCTAGACAGGGCGAGAGACTCCCGCCGTCTGAGGCCGGGGAGAGCTCCCCTCCTGACCCGAGGCCCACGCCCGTGCAGGTGCCACGCCCCCAGAGCAGGCCCCCCCGTCGCCTGCCGGGGTGGGCTCGGGGCAGGGCTCCGGGGCGGCCGCGGGGCGAGCGGCCGCGCCCGCCGAGACGGACGTGGACGCGGGGCCCCCGAGGCGCTACCGCGAGACCGACATCGACGAGGTGCTGGCCTGGCGAGAGGAGGCCGACTCGGCCATCGAGAGCCAGCCCAGCTCCGAGGGCCCGCCGGGCACTGCCCTCCCACCCGCCCCGCGTCCCGGCCTGGGGCTTGGCGCCCAGCTCAGCCTGGGCAGCGGGGAGGAGGACGAGGCGGGCGGGGAAGAAGATGTGGACGACGAGGTGTTCGAGGCCTCGGAGGGGGCCCGGTGAGTGGCGTGCAGGGAGGAATGCGGCCTCCCCTTTCCCGTCCCAGAGCACAGAGATGGGCGCGGCCGGGGCCAAGCTGGCAGGACCGAGGGGACCAGGCCAGAGGGACAGAGGAGGAGACGGCGGGGCGGAGTGGGGGAGGCTGGGGCCAGGCTGAGCCGGGACGTGCGAGTGCCACCCCGCCACCCCGGCCTGGGTCCCGGAGGAGCGGCCTGGGGGCCTCCCTTCCCGCCTCGCACCCCTGGCAGCCTCAGCTCCTAAGATGTTGCCAGAAATAGAAACAGGATGGCAGGGGGAAGCGGATCAGGGAAGAGGAGGAGAAAGCAAGATTAGCGGGTGGGGGGGGGGTTGCCGGGCGGGCAGGGCTGCCGGCCCAGGGCGCTGAGTGCTGGCCCGCCCCCAGCGGCTCTTCTTGCCGGGCTGTGGGAGGGGTGACAAGCCCCCGAGGGTGTCGGCGAGAGGCAGGGCGGGTGAAGCGCTGCCCACGTGTGCCCCGGGCCCCTGACCCGAGACCGTCCCTGTCCCGCAGGCCGGGGGGCCACGTGGCCCTCAAGTCGCCGGTACCCTTCCTGCCTGGGACCAGCCCCTCGGCCGACGGGCCCGACTCGTTCAGTTGTGTGTTCGAAGCCATCCTGGAGTCCCACCGGGCCAAGGGCACGTCCTACACCAGCCTCGCCTCCCTGGAGGCCCTGGCCTCCCCGGGCCCCACCCAGAGCCCCTTCTTCACCTTCGAGCTGCCCCCTGAGGCCCCCGTGCCCGCCCCGCTCGCCCCCCTGGAGCCAGATTCTGGCACCAGCTCGGCTGCGGAAGGCCCGTGGACACAGAGAGGGGAGGAGGACAAGGCGGCGGCCAGAGCCAAGCTGGCCCCAGGGAGGGGGCCCCCTAGTCCCTGCCACTCGGAAGACAGCCTTGGGCTGGGGGCCACGCCCCTGGGCAGGTAGGTCATGCCTGATGAGGGACAGACCTGAGTGGCCCTGCCCAGGGTCTGGGGCTGCAGGCGCCTGCCCTCCCGGTCGGGGGGACGTCCCTTCGCCGTGGGGAGCCCCTCACAGCACCCATCCTGGCCGCAAGTCCCGCGGCTGGAGAAGCCTTGAGTGGGGCCGCCAGCATGCCCAGAGAATGCTCCGCCTCCCTCCCCGGGGCCCTCTCCTTCCCAGGCAGGCTCGGACCTCACCCCACCCGCCGGGAGGCTTCCCCAAAGACGGGCCGGCCTTTCCTGCGGCCTCCCCGGCCGGCCACCTCTCTCCCTGCTCCAGGCGGTCCTCTCCCAGTCTAGCCTTTCTGCCTGCTTCCCTCCTCAGTCATGGGAGCCATGGCAACAGGAGGGGGTGGCCAGGGAGACAGGGTTGCCTAGCAACCAGGAGTTTCCGGCCTCTGTCTCTGGGGTGACAGGTGGCTTTGTGAGTGGAGCAGCTGGGGGGAAGAGACGGGGAGGAGAGAGGGGATGGGCGCCCTGACCCCCAGCCCCTTCTTTGGGGCAGACGGGGGCACCGAGGGAAGGCTCCTCTCCCGGGAAGGCAGGAGGAGGAGGGGCGGGAGCAGGGGCGGCCCGCTGCCCTCAGATCTGCTCCCCCGGCAGCGCACCTCCACCTGTGCCCGTGTTCTCAGAGACAGAACCCAGTTCTGAGTAGGGCCAGCGTGGGGATGGGGCGTCTATATCTAACAGCAGGCTTGGGCCCTGGGAGCTTGGGAAAGCAGCCAGGCCTCCCACAGCAGCAAGATGGACACGGGTTAGGTCTGAGGCAGGACTTCCACAGAGGTGGTCACGAGGGCAGGCTGACGGGTAGACTCTGTATAATCCCCTTCCCTGGGGAAAAGAAAAAGGCCTCCCCTGCGTTCCTCCCTTCCTTTCCCCCTGCCGGGCCTGGGGGCGGAAGGATCTCGAGGCCCGGCCCGGCCCCACCTCGAGCTGGCCTTCTGCCCTGGCAGCGAGCGCCCCCTGAGCCAGCTGGTGTCCGACTCTGACTCGGAACTGGACAGCACCGAGCGGCTGGCCCTGGGCAGCACCGACACCCTGTCCAACGGGCAGAAGGCGGACCTGGAGGCCGCGCAGCGCCTGGCCAAGAGGCTGTACCGGCTGGACGGCTTCAGGAAGGCCGACGTGGCCCGGCACTTGGGCAAGAAGTAAGGGGCGGTGGGGGCGGGGCGTCCCGGCGCAGCAGGGCGGCCGGCTCGGCGGCCCCTCGAGACGCGCCTCCTCTGCCGCCCGCAGCAACGACTTCAGCAGGCTGGTGGCCGGCGAGTACCTCAAGCTCTTCGTCTTCACGGGCATGACCCTGGACCAGGCTCTCAGGTGGGTGCCGAGCGCGCCGGCCGCCGGCCGCGCGGCCAGCCCGTCCCCCAGGCCCGGACGCCGCCCTCGCGAGCGCGCTGGCGGCGAGGGCCGGCCCGGGCAGGGTGAGTCGCCCTCTTCCCCCGCAGGGTGTTCCTGCGGGAGCTGGCCTTGATGGGGGAGACCCAGGAGCGCGAGCGCGTGCTGGCCCACTTCTCCCAGCGGTACTTCCAGTGCAACCCCGACGCCCTGTCCTCGGAGGGTGAGGCGGCCGCGCGGGCCGGGCGCCGGGGGCGCGGGCGCGCGAGGGCGTGTGCGGGCGTGCCGGCCGGACGCGCGTGGGGCGGGCGGGCCGACGGCTGCCCGCGTGGGGCCGCCCGGGCGCGCCGTCCGCCCGCCCCGCGCGGGCCGCGGCTCCGCCCGTGGGGCGCGGGGCGCGGGGCGCGGGGCGGGGCGGGCGGCGACGGCCCGGGCCCAGGGAGCGGCAGGCGTCCCGAAGAGCGGGGTCCGGCGCGGGGCGCGGGCCCGAGGGCGGCGCGGGCGGCGGGCGGCTGAGCGCCCTCTCCCCTAGACGGCGCCCACACGCTGACCTGCGCGCTCATGCTGCTCAACACCGACCTCCACGGCCACGTGAGTGGGGCGGCGGGAGGGGCGCGCCGCGGACGTCGAGGCCGAGGCGAGGCTCACGCGCCCGTTCCCCCCAGAACATCGGGAAGCGCATGACCTGCGGGGACTTCATCGGGAACCTGGAGGGCCTCAACGACGGCGGCGACTTCCCCCGGGAGCTGCTCAAGGTGGGGGCGGCGGGCGGCCGCGGCGGCGCGGGCAGGGGCCGCGGGGGGCGGGGGGCGGGGGGCGGGCGGGGCGGCCGGCCGGCTCGCGTGACTCAGCCGGGCCCGCCCCCTCCCGGCTCCGCGGCGCTCCGCGCATGCGCACGCGCGGCCTCGCGGCGCGGGAGGGCGCCGGCTCCGGCGCCGAGCGCGCGCCCGTCCCCGCCCCCCTGCGGCGTGCGCGAGGGCGGGGGCTCGCGGGGGGCACGGCCGGCGCGCTCCGGCCCGCCGCGCGGAAGGGCTCGCGGGCCTGGGCGGCGCCGAGGCTCCGGGGTCCCGCGGCGGGGGGCGCGGGGGCGCGGGCGCGGGCCGGCCTGCGCCCCTGCGAAGGCCCGCGCCGCCCCTGACGGCGCCCGCTGGGCTGGGCGGCGCGGGGCGCGGCGAGCGCGGGGGTCCGCGGGCGGGCGCGCGAGGCGCCGAGGGCTCTGCCTGTGCCGAGCAGGGCCGTTCGCGAGTTCGAGGCTGTGCCGTGGAGGCGCCCGCCCGAGCGTGCGGTGTCCGTGCGTCGCTGGGGACAGACCACGGGGCGACGGGGGCATCTGCGGCGGCTGGATGGGGCGGGGCGGGTCCGACCCCTCGGCCCTCCAGTCCTGCGAGGGCGTTCCCGACCCCGCGGCCCCTCCCCCCGCCACCCCTGCGACGCCCTCGCTGCCGACGCCCCCCGCGACAGGCCCCCGACTCCCCAGCGGCCCGATCCGCAGGCCCCTCCCCCCGCCGGCACCCGCGCCTTCCCAGGTCCCCCTCGTCCTCCCCAGGACCCCTCGCGGCGCAGCCGGACGCCTCCGTTCCACGCCGTCCGCGCCTCCCGCCGCCCCTCCCCCCTCCGTCCCCTCCCCCCCTTCTCTCCCTCCTCCCTCCCTCCGCGGCCCCCCCGCCGAGCCGCAGAGCCCACGGCGCCGTCGCGCGCCGTGCGTCGGTGGGAGCCGAGCCGCGCCGGGCCGGGCCTGGCCGCGGGCGCCGGCGTCGGGAGCCGTCTGGGCGGCCGGGCCGGGGCGGCCGGGGCGGCCGGGCCGGGGCGGGCCATGGCCGGGGGCGCGGCCGGGCCAGCATGATCGGCGTCAACAGCATCCACAGCAGCGCCGGGCGGCTGCGCTCGCGCTCGCTGTGCTCCGTGCGCTACGGGCGCACCCACCGCGGCGCCGAGACCCTGTGCTACGGCTGGCCGCAGCGCTCGCGCAGCCTCAAGCCGGTGCTCTACACCGACCTGGTGGTCAGCCGCCTGCAGAGCCGCCGCAGGAAGAAGGCGGTGAGGGCGTCGGGGCGCGGCGGGCGGGCGGGGCGCGCAGGGGGCAGGGAGGGCGCGCCCGGGGGCCCCGGCACGAGGAGGGGTCCCGGGCGGAAGCCGGCTGCCCGATGGCTCGGCCCTAGGCCCGCGGAGGTGGCTGCGGGGCGGGGGCGGGGGCAGGACGGCAGGCCGGCTCTCGGCGCCCCCCAGCCTGCGGGCAGGGCTGGGAGGGCCCCTGGGGTCGGGCCGCCGGCTTTGGGCTGCCTGGCTGGGGGCCGTGAGGACCACCGGCTGCGCCGCGCGGGGGCGGGAGGACGCGGGCAGGCTGGGCGTGGACGCATCGGTGGGCTGGGTGCCGGGCTGGCCTTGGCCGGGCACAGCGGTGGGCAGCCCGAGTCAGAGACTGGTGTGCCGGGGAGTGAAGGGGGGCTGTGTCCCATCACGGGGACAGCGCGACGTCACCACTGCACCCGGCGCACAGGCAGGCAGTGTCACACGCCACACACAGCCAACACGCACATGCGGGGACACACCCACTCACCGGCAGGCTGGCAGAAGCGCCCCCACGTCCCCAGCCACTCCCGGAGCCTGTCTGGTCCTCTGGCCCGCCGGGGCCTCTGAGTGTCCCCTGGGCCAGCTGTGCTGAGGGCAAGTGACAGGCTCGAGTCTCGGGAGTTTGGGCAGCACAGACACTGGACCACTGGACGCAAACCACTGCTCGGAGACGGGCACTCACTCCGCGAGGGGCGTGCACCCGGGTGGCGGACCCGCCCGACACTTGGCCTCTGCTTGCTTTGGGGTGGGGGCCGTGACAGCGTGTTCCCTGCTGGCCAAGGAGGGAGCCGCGAGGGCGGGTCATCTGCGTCGGGCCTCCGCGATGCCGTGTGTGGGCTTACCCTGGGGAAGCAGGCTGGAGCACAGGGTCGGGGGAGGGTGTCGGGCTTTCCGCTCTCATGCCCGGGTCTGAGCAGGATGCTCCCTTCACGGCAGAGACTCTGACCGCAGCTGCCCCTGATCTGGGCCCACCATGTGTCAGCATGCCCTGTGCCCACCTCTGCCCACAGGGCACGTTTGTTCCGCCCACGGGCACTTGCCTGCAGCCACGCGGCTACATGGTGGCGGGCCAGGCCTCGATGGGAGCGCCCCCTTGGTCCTGCTGGGTGTGGGGGTACAGGGTGCCCCTCCCCCACAACTGAGCCGCAATCCCCTGTCGCCCCTCCCTGCCCAGGCCTTGTACAGCTCCATCAAGAATGAAAAACTGCAGTGGGCCATGTGAGTCCTGATGGCGGGGGCGGGGGTCTGCCTGCCAGAGCTAGGCCTGCGGGGGTGGGGGGAAGAGGGTGGGAGGCAGCGAGGCCATCTCGCGCCTTCTTTGGTGCTGCCTGGACCTGGGGTTCTGTGTCTTGTCTCCAGCCGGTTGTTAGGACAGGCAGGGTTGGGGTGGGAGGAGGGTGTGAAACACCAGGGAGGGCCCTTGTCAACCCTAGCGGGGAGTAGAAGCCTGGGAGGGGGCCCCTTGGGTCCAGGGCAAAGCGGGGACCCATGTCATCCATCCCGGGCAGCCCCCAGGAGAAGCAGACACTGGCAGTCTCGGGCGAGCCTGCTGGGGGAGGTGTGCGGTCTGGGCCTGGGGCCTCCGGGGCAGCCCTGACTTCACAGGCCCCAGGCCACCCAGCAATGCTGGGATCTACTGGGTCCCGCTGCTGCTGGGTCTGGCCGGAGGGCCCGGCCGTTAGGGGAGAGGCCCTGGAGAAGGCAGCGCTCTGGATGGGGTGTGGGGCGAGAGCTGGGGCTTTTTGGAGGGTTGGGACAGGCAAGCCTTGAAGGAGCGATGCCTTAGGGAAGGGAAGGGGGGAGCTGGTACTTGGAAGACAGGTGTGGTGGCCAGAGACAGGGAGGGCCGGGCGACCACGAGGAGGAGGCCTGGCTGGGCTGGAGGGTGCCGGTGGAGGGCTCAGGTGGGCGGCAGCAGGGAGCCACCGCAGGCTCTTAGCAAGGGAGTGGCGCGTTGGGCCGTGACCTCCGCGCAGGCCAGGAGGTGCTGGGGCCCTGGGAAGCCGCTTCCTCTGCCCCGTGCCACCGCCAGCAGAAGCTGAGCCAAGCCTGGTGCTGGCTGGGGTGTGGCAGCTGAGGCCGGCCACACTGTGTCCTGCCCGAGAAGGGCGTAGGGAGCGCAGAGGTGCAGGGGAGGGGCCGGTTGTGTGTGCGGGCGCGGTGTTCCGGCCCCACTCCAGGGCCCTCCTGGGGGGCACACATGGCTGCCTGGAGGGGCCCTGCCCCGGGCGCCTGAGTGTCCCCAAACGCCGAGGGGTTTTCCGGGCCGGGCGGAGGCCGGGGCTGGGATCGTGACCTGCACGGCCAGCCCCCGCGGTGACCCCCCCCCAGAGACGAGGAGGAGCTGAGGCGGTCTCTGTCGGAGCTGGCCGACCCCAACCCCAAGGCCATCAAGCGGGTCAGTGGGGGCGGCAGCGGCTCCAGCCCTTTCCTGGACCTGACGCCCGAGCCGGGGGCCGCCGTCTACAAGCACGGGTCCCTGGTGCGAAAGGTGCACGCAGACCCGGACTGCAGGAAGAGTACGTGGCACAGCGGAGGCCTGGGGCTGGGTGGGGTGGGGTGGGCTGGGCCGCGCCCTGACGCCCCTCCCTCCCCAGCGCCTCGGGGCAAGCGCGGCTGGAAGAGCTTCCACGGCATCCTCAAGGGCATGGTTCTCTACCTGCAGAAGGTGCGGCGGGGCGGGGGCGCGGGGGGGGGGACGGGGAGGTGGGGCGGGCCGGGACTGACGGCTGGCTCCCGCAGGAGGAGTACCAGCCCGGGAAGGCCCTGTCGGAGGCGGAGCTCAAGAACGCCGTCAGCATCCATCACGCCCTGGCCACGCGCGCCAGCGACTACAGCAAGCGGCCTCACGTCTTCTACCTGCGCACGGCCGACTGGCGGGTCTTCCTCTTCCAGGCCCCGTGAGTGCCCTCCCTGCTCCCGGCCGGCGCCCCTCCCGTCCCCGGTCGCCTGGTGCCTTGTGGGGCCACAGCGAGCCGGGGACGCGTTCTGGCGGGGGGCCGGGCCCAGGACCCACGGGGCTGTGCGGTCCCCAGGAGCCTGGACCAGATGGAGTCCTGGATCGCCCGCATCAACGTGGTGGCCGCCATGTTCTCCGCGCCCCCCTTCCCGGCGGCTGTGAGTTCCCAGAAGAGGTTCAGCCGCCCTCTCCTGCCCAGCGCAGCCACGCGCCTCTCCCAGGTACCCCAGCCTGGTGCACCTGGTGCCAGTGGGGGGAAGGGTTGAGGCCTCACCCTTGCATCACGGCCACTGTGTGTGGTTGTGTTGACGGGACTGCCCCAGGACACTGACCACAGGGACGGGAGGCTGACACCCTGCTGGGATCCGACACGGGGCTTTGTGTCCAAAGGAAGGGGTGTCTTTTTAGAAATCTGCACCCAGGCTGGGCTCGGTGGCTCAGCCTGTAATCCCGCACCTTGGGAGGCTGAGGTGAGTGGATTGCCTGAGCCCGCGGGTTCGAGACCCGCCTGGGCAACTTGGTGAGACCTCATCTCTACAATAAATCAAAAACCAGCCGGGCATGGTAGCACGTGCCTGTAGTTCCGGCTACTGGGAAGGCTGAGGCGGAAGGATTGCCGGAGCCCAGCAGGTCGAGACTGTGGTGGCCGAGAGTGTGCCACCGCACTCCAGTCTGGGTGACGGAGTGAGACTCCAACTCAAAAAATAAAAAGAAATCTGCACCCAGACACCCACCGTGTAGGGAGAGTCCTGACGGTGCTCCCTGGCTACTAGGAGGAGCAGGTGCGGACCCACGAGGCCAAGCTGAAGGCCATGGCCAGTGAGCTGCGGGAGCACCGGGCGGCCCAGCCAGGCAGGAAGGCCCGCGGCAAGGAGGCCGAGGAGCGGCGGCAGAAGGAGGCCTACCTGGAGTTCGAGGTGAGCCCCCCGCCCGGGTGTCCTTCCCCCCCCGGGCTCAGACTGGGGTGAAGAGCACGGCCTCCGAGAGTGGGCCCTGCTGGTCCCGGGCAGCTCGGAGCGTGTCCCGTCCCACGGACCGAGAGCGACCTTCCACACTTGCCAGGGTCACGACGTGGGGGGGCCTCACCAGCTCCATTCCCCCCACTCTGGGTCAGGCTCCAGAGACAGCACCTGTTGCAACAGGTAGAGTCAGTCCCAAGAGAGCCCAGAGAGGGTCGCCAACCTGCCAGGACACCGCTTCACAGCCCCGGGGCCTTCTGGGGCTGCAGCGGTGGGTGGCACCCACCGTCTCCTGCGGCCTTGCGGGCTGGGTGGTGGAGAGCGGCTCACGGCCCCTGCCCCTGTCCCTGCCCCAGAAATCCCGCTATGGCACCTACGCAGCGCTGCTTCGGATCAAGCTGAAGGTGGGCAGCGAGGAGCTGGACGCGGTGGAGGCAGCACTGGCCCAGACCGGGGCCCGGAGGACGGCCTCCCCCCCCCTCACTCCAGCCCCTCCTTGCAGCCCAACCCCTCCCGCCAGCCCCGGGCCCAGCGCCACGGCTCAGAGTCCCGGGCGGGCAGTGGGCGGCGGAAGCCCTGACCTGGCGGGGAGAGGCCGTGCCTGTGGCATCTGCAGGATGACATGGCCCTGCCTGACCCCGGGCCGGCCTCGGGCCTCCCACAAGGGCCTCCTGGCCAGGCCCGACCGCGCCGGACGCGGTGTCCGGGGCAGGGCTGGGGCCAGGGCCTCTGGAGCCTGGGCCAAGGGCCCCTCCGAGACCCCCTTTTTGTGATAATGTTTTGCACTTTTCGTACGTGGGCGAGGGCCGCAGGGGCCAGCACCCCTGAACTTCTGACGCTTTTTGTGGGGGGAGGCCTGACGTTTCCGCTTTCTGCCGAGACCACCCCACCCTGACACCAGCACCCTCCATCCCGGGGCCCGGCTCGGAGGCCAAGGCTTGGGGCTGAGCTGGTGTCCCGTCTCCTCCCAAGGGCTCCCCCTCTTCCCAGAGTGGAGGAAGGGCTTCCTGCCGCGCCAGCGGCGCCCGCGGGGCCCCGCCTTTCCCCTTCTGCACCCTGCCCTTGTACAGGCTCCACCCCCATTAAACTGCTCTGGACTCGCGGGCTGGCCTCTTCCCCCGGCGCCTGGCTCCGGGTGGGCGTGGGTGGTCGTGTGTGTGTGGACGAGAATCCCGGTGGGGCAGCAGGAAGGGCCCTCCCCTTCCCGTGAGAATCTTTATTAAATAAGACTTGAGGAGGAGGGACTGCTGTACAGGGGTCCGAAGGGCTGGGCGGCTGCTCAGTGCACCTGAGGCTGGGGGTGACCATGACACAGCCCTCCCGGGGGCTCAGGAGACGGGCCTAGCTTCTCTGCCTCCTGTTCCACGGACTGGCTCCCATAGGCGCTGTCTTCTTTCGCTTCTGGGGGGAACATGGGGCAAGGAGCACGGTCACGGAGCCCTTGGGCCTCCCGCCTCGGGGCCCGGACCCCTGCACCCCGGGTGGCCCCCTCACCTGTGCTGGGCAGCTTATCTCCGGGCTCGGGAGCCCTCAGCAGCCTCACTCCCTCCTCCAGGCCCATGGCGGCCAGGGCGTCCAGCAGGCCGGCCAGGTCCCCGCCAGCCAGCTGAGGAGCAGGAAGTGGTGTGAGGGCTGGGGTGGGGTGGGGTGGGGCGGGGCGGGGACCCGGGGCAGAGGAGAGCAGTGGGGTGGCCAGATGCGGAGCCCACCTCGTAGCTCCGGAGGAGGCTGCCGCTGGGCGAGGCCGTCTGCCGGTATGTGTCCACCAGGCTGCGCAACCCCAGCCGTTCTGCCAGCTCTGCCCAGCTGCCCCGTGCATCTGGCCCGTCCAGCAGCTGCTCCAGGCTCTGCAGGGCTGTGTCCCCAAGTGACAGCCCTGGCCCTGCAGGGACACACACACCTGTCAGTTGCCTCCAGACCCAGGCGGAGACACGCATGCCCGCATGCCGCCCGTGCCCTGGGTAACCGGATGGACCGGGCAGACAGAGCCGGGTGACCGGTGGAGGATGGGGTGGACCAGGGAGCCCTCCGGGGAAAGTGGCCTGCGAGGGGCCTGGGAGGCCAGGTGGGCGCTTACCTGCGGGGCTGGGCGGTGCCAGGGGGGGCTCCGCTGTGTTCTGCGCAGCGCTGAGCAGCAGGGTCCTCACCTGGGAGACAGCTCGGCTTCACCCCTCCCACCCGCCCTCAGGCCCAGGCGGCCTCGCAGCCAGGACCTGCACCCAGCCTCGGAGGGCTGCTCCCTGGTGCTTCTGGGCCCTGGCTGGCCTCACCTTGGTGCTGCGCGTGAGGTCGAGAGGCGTGTGGCCCCGGCAGCTGCCTGGGGGGTCCCTCTCTGGCCCCTCGGGTTCCGAGTCGCTCTCGGAGGAGGAGGAGGAGGAGGAGGAGGGTGCCGGGCACAGGGGCTCCTCGTTCTCTGCGCGGACGTCAGCCCCTGGGGAGGCAGCCGTCGGGAGGTGGGGGCGAGCTGACACCGGGGTCTGCACAGGGGGGCATCCCGCGCCTTCCCCACCCGGATGCCCAGGGCGAGACTGACCAGCCTTCAGAAGGAGGCGGGTGAGCGTCGGGGAGCCCAGGCCGGCTGCCAGGTGCAGGGGTGTATTTCCCGCAAAGGTGCGGGCGTTCACGTTGGCCCGGAGCTGCGGGGGAGGGGGCGCGGTGGTCGACCCTGCCAGGCCCCGCCGCCCCCCCACGCCTCCCCGTCCTTGGCCCCCGCGCCCTCCGCAGCCTCAGCCCCACCTTGGTGACCAGGTGGGTGACCAGCCCCAGCTCCTCCATTTCCGTGGCCAGGTGCAAGGCCGTGCGGCCTCCCTGTCGCTCCGCGGCCTCCACGTCAGCTCCGCTGCTCACCAGCAGGTCGAGGCACTCGGGGCTCCGGGCTCGGACCGCCAGGTGCACGGGGTACAGGCCTAGGGCGCAGGTGCTCAGCCTGCCGCCGGCGCCCCTAGGTGGCGCCCGGCCGGCCCCGCAGGCCAGCCTCGACCCCCGCGTCCGCTCTCCCCCCGGCCGCCCGCTCTACGCCGCCAGACAAGAGGGGGGCTCACCCGCAAAGTCGGGCGCGCGCAGCAGCTGGGGCACCGCGGGGCGTCCCGGAGCAGCGCGCGCAGCAGGTCGGGGGCCGCGTCGCCCGCGCGCAGCGCCAGGTGCACGGCCGAGTCTCCGCGCCGGTCCAGCAGCGCCGGGTCGGCGCCCACCTGCAGCAGGAAGCTCACCACCCTCGTCTGCCCGGTGACCACCGCCAGGTGCAGGGGCGTCTGGGAGGGAGACGGGTGAGCCGGGTGAGCCGGGTGAGCCGGGCGGCCCCAGCACCCCCCCGCCGGCCACGGGCGCCCTCACCTGGCGCAGGTGGTTGGCGAGGTTGACCACGCCCAGGGGCCGGGCGTGGACCAGGACGTGGGCTATCTGCTCTACCACGCGAGTCTGCCCGTGGATGACGGCCAGGTGCAGCGGCCTGGGGGCGGGAGCGCGTCGGCGGGGCCGGCCCGGCCCGGCGCGCCCGCCGCCGCCGCCCCACAGCGCCCCTGGCGGGCCCGCGCGTCCGGGGGACGCCGGCCCGGCCCCGCCCCGCCCCGCCAGGCCCCGCCCCGCCCCGCCCCGCCCCGCCCCGCCGCGCGGCGCGGGCCCCCGGCCCGCCTACGTGTCTCCGTTCTCGTCCTGCGCCGTCAGCAGGTGGCGCTGGCCCGCCAGCAGCGCGCGCGCGTCCGCGGTGACGCCGTAGTCCAGCAGCGCCCGGGCGCCGCGCCGCGCCAGGCCGAACAGGCGCGCGTTGTACTCCCGGGCTGCGGACGGCGGGCGCGGGTCAGGCGCGGCGGGCGCGGGCCGCCCGGCCCCGCCGCCGCCGCCCGCCCGGGCCGTACCTCGCTGCAGCGCCTCGGGGGCCTCCGCGGCGCCCTCCGCCGCCATCTGCGCCCCGCCCCCGGCGCCCGGGTAGCCGCCCAGGGGCGCCGCGCCCGACGGGTAGGGCCCGTAGGCCAGGGAGGAGAAGAAGCCGAGGCCGCCACCTGCGGGGACAGCGCAGCCGTGAGGCCCTGGCCGGGCGCCCTCCCGCGCCCCGCGCCCGCCGCGCCCCTCACCTGCTCCGGCTCCTCCGTAGCCGCCGGCCGAGCCCCCCGGGCCTCCGCCCATGTGCGAGCCGCCCCCGAAGGGCGGGGAGAAGGCGGGCAAGGCCTTCCTGCGCTTCCGCTGCACCTCCTCCTTGTCTGGGGCGGAGAGGAGCGTCAGCGGCCCCGAGGCCCCGAGCGGGCGCGCGCGGGAGGCGCCGCCACCGGCCCTGCCCGCCCCGGCGCCCGCGGGCCCGCCCCCGGCGCCCGCGGGCCCACCTTCCACCAGCGGGTAGTAGGTGAACTGCTTGGAGTCCGAGACGTCGCCGCCGCGCTTGCGCTTCAGCTGCAGGAACACGGTCACGGGCCGCGCGATCTTCATCTTGTGGTAGGGGGGCGTCCGGAACACGATGGCGTACTGGGGGGCGGGCGCCGTCAGCCGGCCGCGCTGCCTCCCGGCCCGCCCGCGCCCGCCCGCGCGCGCGCCCGCCGCACCTGCTTGTGGACGTCGGTGGGCGAGAAGTCCCCGAAGGCCTGCCACCCGTTCTCGTCGTCCTCGTAGAAGCGGACCTCGATGTCGTCTGCGGGCACAGGGGGCCTGGCCACAGCTCCCGGGCATCCCCGGGCGCCCACCCGGCTCGCCGCCGCCGCCCGCGCCCCAGCTCCGGGCCCAGGCGCCGGCCTCACCTTTCTGCACCTTGTCGCAGAGCAGGTACACCTCGTCCCCGCCGCGCACGGAGCCCGCCGTCTTGTCCATCCGCGAGATCTTCAGGTTGGGGGCCCCCCGGGGACTCTGCGGGCAGCCGCACTGAGGCGCGGGCCGAGCGCCCGCGCCCTCGGGGACCCCGCGGGCCCGCCCGGACGCCCGGGCCCCGCCGCCCGCCGGCCGCACACTCACTGCTGTCGTGGATGGGCTGCGAGATGACGGGCGGCAGCGCCAGCGAGAAGGAGCCGTCGCTGGCGCGCAGGAAGGCGGAGAAGCGCAGGCGCACCACGCTCAGGTCCATCGCCTTCTTCAGCTCCTTGGCCTCCTGCTCCAGCTCCCGCCGCTCGGCCTCTGGGAGCGCGCACGTGTGACCCGGGCGCCCCTCGCCCCAGCCCCGCGCCCGGAAGCCCCGCCCGTACCTGTCAGGCCCTGCGGCCCGGAGCGCAGCCGCTGCCGCTGGAGTTTCTGGATCATGATCTCCATCATGTTCTTCTTGGTCACGTGCAGGACGCCCAGGTTGTTAAACCTGGGGGCGGGCGAGTCAGAGGCGTCGCGCGGCCGGGTCCTCCTCCGGAGACCCCCGCCCCGCGGCCGGGCCCCCCCCTGGACGCCGAGCTCCGAGGCGGCGGGCGCCGGGCGCGCACGCCGGCGGGCGGGGAGGGCACCTACTGGGCTGTCATGTCCTTGGGCCCCACGGAGACGGCGCAGACCCCCAGCTCCGAGCACTGCTTGCCCACCAGGCTGTGGGCGTGGGCGCGAGGCGGGTCGCTGTGCGTCACCAGGTCCACCTCGATCTTGGCCGGGCCCTCGTAGTTGCAGATCTGGGAGGGCCGGCGTCAGTCGTGTCCGGCCGCGCCGCGCCCGCCGCCCGGCCGCCGGCCCCACCCGCGCTCACCTTGACCGTGGGGTAGGTCTTGCGGCCCTTCTCGCTGGAGGCGCCCGGCAGCCCGCCGTGGGAGGGGCCCTCGCAGCCGTAGCGAAATCGGAAGCCTCGCTGCAGGGCCCAGGCCAGAGCCACGTTGTGGCGGGGAGACCACCAGCGGCCCAGCGCCGGCCGGCAGCGGCCACAGGGAGGGGCAGCGTCCGCCGGAGCCCAGGCCGCAGGCGGTCCGGCTCCTCGGGCGCCCCCGCGCCGGCCGGCCCCAGCGTCCACCTGCCCGGGCTGAGGCCACCCGCCCGTCCTCCCCCGCGCTCACCTGCTTCGGCTGCTCCACGATTACCAGGTGGGGGCCATCGGCTGGGGACAGAGAGGCCTCGCTGAGCCGGGACCCCAGGCCCTCCCCGGCCGAGGGCACAGGCCTCCCCGCAAGACGGGGCAGGCTAGGGGCGTACTGACCCGCCTCTGGGCCCGGCTCCTGGGGCTGCGCCATGGAGGGGTTCAGCTTGAAGTCCTCATAGTCAATGATGCCACCCAGGCCCTGGTTTGGAGACGGAGGGGGTGGAGCCCACCTCCCGCCTCCCGCCTCCCGCCTGCCCCCTTCGCCCAGGCCCCGGAGGAGGCGCCTGCGGGAAGCATCCGCGGACCGACGGACCGACGGACGGACGGGCGGGCTGGGGCATCGGGGCGAGAGGGCGCGGGGGCGAGCGGGCGAGCGGCCGGGCGGGGGCGCGTGGGGCGGGGGAGCCGCGCGGCCGGCTGCGGGCCGGGCGGCGTGACTCACGGGGTCGTAGCAGCTCGCCATGTCCCGGGCCCGTGCGTCCGGCGCTCCGGCCCGGCTCGGCCTCCCAGGCTTCAGGCGCCGGCCGGGGGCGCGGCGGGTGGTCGGGCCCGGGGGCCGGATCTGGGCGAGGGTCCGACCGCCTCCAGCCCCCCGTCCGGGAGTGGCGGGCGAGATCCGGCGGAGGCCGAGGTCCGGAGCTGGGCCGGGCCGGGCACGGGCAGGAAAGTTAGAGCCGCTCAGGAAAGTCCCGAAAATACCCGGGGGGCGGGGCCGGGGCGGGCCTGGAAATGACGCGCGGGCCCCGCCCCGCGGCGGGAGGGCGGGAGGCCTCGGGCCTGCGCGCGGCGGCCGCCCCGGGCCGAGGGGCCGCGGGGGCGCGGCGGGACGGTCAGGGCGGGGGCGGGCGCGGAGCCCGGGCCGAGGCCCCTTCCGCCCGCCCCACCCGCCCGGAGCAGCCTCGGGGTTTCTCTGGGGCGGGGAGGCCGGGGCTGATTCCCGCGGGGGCTTTCGGGGGGACGTTCCTGCAGGCGGGAGGCCTGTGGGCGGGGTCGCCGGCGAGGGCCCGGGTCCGCCCGAGCACGCGCCTTTGGCCGCGGGGCGGCTCCCTCTGCCCGGCACCCCGCCGCCGTCGGGCCCGCACAGCCCGGCCCCGCAGCGGGCACGGGCCGCGCGTGGCTGCGGGGCGGCGAGCCCGGCTGCGGGCCGCGTGCGCGCCGGGCCGGGCGTGTGTGTGGGCGGGCCGGGGCGCGTGCGCGCGTTGGGGCGCGCGCGGGTGTGCTTCGGGGCGGGGGCGCGCGCGGGTGTGGCGGGGGTCGCCGGCGCGTGCGCGCCGCCCGACGCTCGCGGCCGTGCGCGCCCGGGGGCGGCTGCCCGCGGCCGACGAGGCGGTGGGGCCCCGCAGTCCGCGTCGCGGCCGCCCGCCCGCCCGGCGCAGGCCGCACCCCCCCGCGGCCTCCGGTCCCGGCCACTCACCCGGCGGCGGTTCCGGTGCGGCCTGTCCCCGAGCCCGCCCCGCCGCGCTCGGTGGCGACTCCGCTCCGCCGGCCCGGCCGCGGCGGGGAAAGCCCCCTTCCGCCCCGAGGGGAATTCCCGTGACGTCCCCGCGCGCCCTCGGCCATTGGCTGAAAGTTCAAGCCCGGCCTCGCGCGGCCAATCGGGAGCGGCCCGGCGGCCCCGCCGCCCCAGCGCCCCTGCCGGGGAGGGTCCGCGGGGCGGGGCTGGGGGGAAGGGGCAGCCCGGGCGGCCGGGCTGCCGGGAAGCGTCCGCGGAAGCGGAAGCCGTCGGGCCCGGGTGGGCCCGGGCGCCGTCGGGCGGCCTCCCCGGAGGCGCGGAGGCTCCGGACGGGCCTGGTCCTCGCTCTGCCGGGAGGAGACGTCGAACTCTCTGCACGAGTGGCGCGTCCCGGCGGAGGGCCTCGCCCGTCCATCACGGAGGCGCCGAACACCTCTCCGCGCTCTCCCGGCTTCCGCTCCGACACCGCCTTTGTCTTTTTGGAGTCGGGGTCTGGCTCTGTCGCCCCGCTGGAGTGCAGTGGTGAGACCGTAGGTCACTGCAGCCTCGAACCCCTGGCTCCCGCCTCAGCCTCGGAGTAGCTGTGCCTGCAGGCATGTGCCACCACGCCCGACTAAGTTCTTAAATTTATTATTTTTTTTTTGAGTCGGAGTCTCACTCTGTCGCCCGGACTGGAGGGCGGTGGCATCCTCCCGGCCACCGCAGCCTCAACCTGCTGGGCTCAGGGGATCCTTCCGCCTCAGCCTTCCGAGTAGCCGGAATGACAGGCACACGCTACCACGCCCGGCTAATTTTTAAAGCTATTGTAGAGACGAGGTCCCACCAAGTTCCCCAGGCTGGTCTCGAATCCCTGGGCTCAGGCAGTCCTCTCGCCCGGCCTCCCAACGGGCTGGGAGGACAGACTGAGCCACTGAGCCTGACCTTGGCTAATTTTTACTCTTTTTTTGGTAGGGACAAAGTCTTGTCACGTTGCCCAGGCTAGTCTTGAACTACTGGGCTCGAGTGATCTTCCCGCCTTGGCCTCCTGAGGTGCTGGAATGACAGGTGTGAGCCGCCACGCCCAGCCTTCTCTGGCCTTAGGAAAACCTGCAACCCTAGTTTTCTGACGGGGGTGTCGCCAAGATCCGCCTTCCCCTCTGACTCCGTACTGCTTTCCCCCAAGGTCACGGACTTCCACATGGCCAAGCCGCGCTCTCGCTGGGCGCAATTCAGGCCCAAGTCAAGTTCCCCTTGCAGCCTTCTTCACAGTCGAAGAGACGACATCGCCAAGCACAGGCCCCGCTGTTCTTCTGATGACAGAATGAGCCCGGCAGGTGTTTTCCTTGCCACTTAGCAGTGAGAGGGTTGGTTTGCAATCGCTCCGGCGTCTCTCCTGATTTCTGAGATCAGTTAAGGGACACTGGCGTGGTCACAGTCCTTTGGTCACAGCGTGGGCTTCAGAATTCCCTGCCACAGTCAACACTGCTTCCCCTCACTGTTCCCCCTGCTTAGGCACATGTCACTTTACTTTTTTTTTTTTTTTTGAGTCGGAGTCTCACTCTGTCGCCCAGACTGGAGTGCAGTGGCCGCTCCCGGCCACCGCAGCCTCGACCTGCCGGGCTCCGGCGATCCTTCCGCCTCAGCCTTCCGAGTAGCTGGAACTACAGGCGCACGATACCACACCCGGCTGATTTTTTGATTTATGGTAGAGATGAGGTCTCACCAAGTTGCCCAGGCGGGTCTCGAACCCACGGGCTCAGGCAATTCACTCACCTCAGCCTCCCAAGGCGCGGGATTACAGCCACCGAGCCCGGCTCACTCTACTTTTTTGAGTCGGGGTCTCTGTCGCCCAGACTGGGGTGCGGTGGCACGCCGAAGGCTCACCACAGCCTCCAGTACCTGGGCTCAGGCCCTCCTCCCTCCCAGAACTGCTGGAGCAGAGCCTGGGGCTCAGACAGGAGGACGCCCCCAAGGCCAGGTCGTCTGGCGGGTGCAGCTGCAGACACCGCTGCCCTCTGGGTTCCCTGCTCCCTGATCTTCCTGGGGAAGGAGGAGGGGACAAGGGGGCTCTTGCCTGGGTTTCGAATCCCAGCGTTTCCACACCAGGACATCCCGCTCCCGAGCACCCTCTCCACACCCAGGGGGCCCGTGTGGAGGCTCTGGTGTCCAGGGTGTGGCCGAGCTGAGCAGAGGGACCCAGCGAGGCCCTGACGCTCCACGAGGCAGGCCAGCAGGTGTGACAGGGCCCAGCTTCCACCCCCAGGAGCGGAGCAGCTGCCTCACTACCTGGGTCCCTCCTGAGGGGGAAACCCCGAGTGTTTTTTTGTGATTAGGTTGCCCAAGCTGGAGTGCAGCGAGTGGCGACAGCAGCCTCCAACTCCTGGGCCCGGGCAATCCTTCTGCCTCAGCCTCCCGAGCACCTGGGACTACAGGTGTGTGCCGCCACGCTCAGCTAACTTTGATTTTTTTTGTAGGGACGGGCCTCACTGTGTTGCCCAAGCCGGTCTCAAACTTCTGGGCTCAAGCAATCCTCTCTCCTCGGCCTCCCCAAAACGCTGGGATTCCAGGTGTGAGCCACTGTAGCCGGCCTCCAAGTGCTTCTTCCACCTACAACCAACACAGACGACTTCTGTAACCAAATGTCGGGGTGGCTTCCCCCACACCAAGCAAGCAGTCAGTCTGCAGCGGACACCCGCTGGCGTCCTCCAACTCCACCATGACACTGTCTACCTGGAGTCAGGTTGAGGGTTCAGGCCCCAAAGATGCCCCCAGTTTCCAAAGCCAACCACAAGCCCCAGGTTGCTTTGCCTGTGCTTCTGGCCGACTGGCCGTGAATCGGGCTTGACTAATTTGCTGAGCGGCTCACAGAACTTGAGGACACTTATTGCATCTGCCAGCTTATTACAAAGTGTATTTTTTTTTCTGAGTTAACAGTCTCACTCTGTCACTCAGACTGGAGTGCAGTGGCCGCTCCCAGCCACTGCAGCCTCGACTTGCTGGGCTCCAGGGATCCTTCTGCCTCAGCCTTCCAAGTAGCCGGAATTACACATGCGTGCTACCACGCCCAGCTAATTTTTTTTTTTTTTTTTGACTTATTGTAGAGATGTGGTCTCGCCAAGTTGCCCAGGCAAGTCTTGAACCCGCGGGCTCAGGCAATCCACTCACCTCAGCCTCCCAAAGCGCGGGGATTACAGGCTGAGCCACCGAGCCCGACCTTGCAAAGGGTATTTTTAATTTCCAATTTTTTCTGAGTCAGCATCTCACTCTGTTGCCCAGGCTGGAGCGCGGTGGCACACTCCCAGCCACCGCAGCCTCGACCCGCTGGGCTCCGGCGATCCTTCTGCCTCAGCCTTCCAAGTAGCCGCAACTACAGACGCACGCTATCACACCCCACTGATTTTTTGATTCACTGTAGAGATGAGGTCTCACCAAGTTCCCGAGGCTAGTCTCGAACTCCTGGGTTCAGGCCATCCTCTCGCCTCGGTCTCCAAAAGCGCTGGGATTATAGGCTTGAGCCACTGTGCCCGGCTAATTTTTTTTTTTAGTTGAAGTCTCACTCTGGCGTAATGCTGGCTCACCACAGGCTTGACCTCTTGGGCTCAAGTGATCCTCCCACCTCAGCCTCCCAAGAAGCTGGGACTATAGGCACACACCATACCTACTTTATTTTTTTAATAGAGATGAGGTCTTGCTGTGTTGCCTAAGCTGGTCTTGAACTCAAGGGCGATTCTTCCGTCTTGGCCTTCCAGAGTGCTGGGATTATAGGCATGAGCCACTGCGCCTGACCAAATTTTTTTATTTTTACAAATTATTTATTTATTTGTTTATTTACTTTTTGAGTTGGAGTCTCACTCTGTCACCCAGGCTAGAGTGCAGTGGCACGCTCACGGCCACCCCAGTGTTGACCTGCTGGGCTCTGGCAATCCTTTCGCCTCAGCCTTCCAAGTAGCCGGAATGACAGGCATGCGCTACCATACCTGGCTAATTTTTTTTTGATTTATTGTAGAGAAGAGTTCTCACCAAGTTGCCCAGGCTGGTCTTGAACCCGCAGGCTCAGGCAGTCCACTTGCCTCAGCCTCCCAAAGTGCTAAGATTACAGGCTGAGTCACCGAGCCTGGCCCACAGCACATGTTTTAAAGGACACAAATAAATAGCCAGTACGCGGTCTGGAAGGGTCTGGAGCCCAGAGCCTCTGTCCCGTGGCGTTGGGGTGCCCCCCTACCGAAATGTGGTGGTTCTCATTCAGCTTCCTGTGAGTCTCCACGTGTTCTGCTATGCAGAAGCTCTCCAGACCCTGCCCTTCTGGGCTTCCACCGAGGCTTCATTACGTCGATGGGATCGACTGAACCACTGGCCACTGGGGATCAACTTAAGCTTCAGCCCCTCTGCCCTCCTTGGGGAAAGTCCAGCCCTCTCACCCTGCCTTGGTCACCAGCCCCGTCTTGAAGCCCCCAGAGAGCTGCCAGTCACCAGCCAGTCGTTGACATGCACAAAGACACCACTGTGGAGATTCTGACTATTTTAGGAGTTGGATGCCAGGAAGCCGGGTTGAAGACAACATATCCACGTCACGACAGCCACGCCCACGGCACCTCGGCCCGGCGGCCACGCGCCTGCCGGCCTGACCCTGACGCAGTCGTGCTGCAGTGAGGCCTGGTGGTGGGCTGCGCGGCCCCTGCTCAGTCTGGGCTGCCTGCACACCTGCGACCAGGGACGCGCAGGGCAGCCAAGGGCAGGGCCCGCCACCATCCGCACCCAGGGCTCCTTGTGCTCACGGGCTGGGGGCTGTGGAGGGAGGTTTCAAGGGCCTGGGGTGACCACAGCCGTTCCTGGCCAGTGCAGGTCACCTCCCGTGTCTCCTGTGAGGCAGGCACAGAGGACAGAGCCCGCGCCTCAGGCACACGTGTGTGAAGAGGCACACTGCGGGGGCCGTGGTGGATGGCACTGCAAAGGAAACGCAGCCTGTCCCGGCAGCCGAGGCAGGCCCGGCTTGCTTGCTTTCCCCTGGGCAGGCCCGGCTTGCTTTCCTCTGGGCAGGCCCAGCTTGCTTTCCTCTGGGCAGGCCCGGCTTGCTTTCCTCTGGGCAGGCCCGGCTTGCTTTCCTCTGGGCAGGCCCGGCTTGCTTTCCTCTGGGCAGGCCCGGCTTGCTTTCCTCTGGGCAGGCCCGGCTTGCTTTCCTCTGGGCAGGCCCGGCTTGCTTTCCCCTGGGCAGGCCCGGCTTGCTTTCCCCTGGGCAGGCCCGGCTTGCTTTCCTCTGGACACCCCGGGCACCCGCCCATGGCTCGGAAGGAAGTGGAGGGAAGGCGCTGCTGTGCAAGGACATTTATTGTGTCATAAAAGTCCGCCGCCATCCCGCTTTTCGGTATGTACATGCTCCCGTGGGCAGGCTCCGTCCAGCCCCCCGCCCCCTCCATGCCAGTCGACCCTCCAACTGACCGACCGTTAGTACAAGAGGAAGAACTGGGGGCGGCCCAGGGCTGGGGGAGGGAGACAAAGTGCAGAGTGGCCGGGTGTGGCCCGGGCACTGGCCGTGGGTAGGAGGGGCCCGGCCCGGCAGGGCTGGCACAGCGCCGCCTCCCCAGAGCTGCCGGGCTGGAGGCAGAGGCTGCAGGGAACACCTGAGGGCGCGCTCAGGCTGCACCCCAGGGCTGGAGAGCAGAGGAAGGAGGGCCTGCAGTCTGACCGGGGGTCTCTGCCGGGGCTGTCCAAGCTTTCTCTTGTTTAGGTCCCCATCCACATGGCCGCCACAGCAGCTCGGCCTGCTCAGAAGAGTCTGTGGTCCCTGGACAGCCTGCTGGGAAGCACCGGTCCTCATCTCAGGGGCAACCGCCTTAGTTGACCTCAGAGGCAGGCATGGGATCTGTGGGGCGTGGTGCAGCCAGGAGGGGCACCGGGGAGGTGGCCTCAATGAGCGCCGGGTTGAGGATGATGGGCAGAGGCATGGGGGGCACGCCCACCTGCAGCGGGGATGCCAGGGGCTGCAGAATCAGTGGGGGCTGAGCCAGCGGGGCTGGGCCCTCTGGGGCAGGGCTCAGCCTGCTGGGGCTGGAGGCCACTGTGGACCCCGGGGAGCTGCTGCCAGCGGCTCGGGGGCCCTCGGCTTCTCCAAGTCTGTAGGGAGAGCAAGGTGGCTGCCATCAGACACCTGTGGGCACAAGGCGTCGCTCACGCTCCCCGGCTGGTCCCCACACCTCTGCTGCTCCCTGGAGCCTGTGAGCAGAGTCCGAGGAGCCGAAGCTTCCCCAAGCTCACTTGGGCACTGGCTGCCTCAGACTGGCCTCCCCTCCCCAGCTGTACCGCTTTGTCACGTGAGGCCTGGTCTTGCCTAGAATCCTCGGGGGCAACCTCTGTGTGTCCCTTCCTCCCAAGCCTGAAGCGTCGCACGCTAGCTCCCGGGGCTCCCTGTTCCTGCTGGTTCCCACAGGGAGGGCTGGCAGATGGGCGCCCCTGGCTACCTCCCTCCCTGCTTCCAGCCCACACCCAGCAGGCCAGCCGGGGACTCACCGCAGGCCCCCAGCTCTGAGGGTGCTTCCGGGGGAGGGGGATGGCCAGGCGTCCTGGTGTCACCAGCAGCAGGCGTCAGGTGCGCCGAGGCCAGGGGTTTCTGGCCAGGGGGCTCCACGGGCAGGGGGTCTGGGAGGGCCGAGGGTCCAGAGGCGACGCTCAGTGCATCCCTCTGCAGAGCGCTGCTTCCTCCAGGCTGCCCACCCCCTGGGTACAGAGAGCGGTTGGCTCTGGGGACTTGTGGAAGTTGGGTGCCCATACCCTGGATGACCGTCTGCTTGAAGAGCTCGTCCCGCAGATGGGGCAGGAAGCAGTCAATGCGCTCCCAGGTGATCTCCCAGAGGGCGGAGGGGTGGCCTCCCCGGGCGTCTGCGCTGCGGAAAATCTCCGCCGTGTGCATCACCAGGAGCATGTTCTTCAGAGACTCGGGGACCGCCTCTGACTGCAGGCGGGGGGGTGGGGTGCGTGAGGACAAGGGAGGCGCATCGCACACGGGGCAGCATACTTCCCAGCGGGCAGGTGGGGGCGGGCAGCAGGGTCAAGCCAAGGGAGCACCTACCAGCAGGTCACTGGAGCCCGCATGCATGTACTTGTCCATGAAGTCCAAGATGGTGAGCCAGAGGGCCGCAAAGGTGGACAGCGACAGCAGCGGGGACAGGTGCTGCAAGAAGACCTACCACACCCAGGCCCTTCAGCAAGGGGCTGCAGGAGCCCTCGGCAAGCCTGCCCCAGCCCACGTGGGAGTCCCGAGACCGCCCAGGCCCTCGAGTCCGCTGCATCCCTGCTGCCGGTGTCCCGAGCGTCCGCGCTCATCTCTAGTCTTGCCAGAGCCCTGGCTTCCCTTTCTGGGAGAAGGCAGGGGTGCAGAGTGGGGGAGTACCTTGGAGAGCAGTGTGGAAGCCCTCATCCGGGTCTCCTCCATCCCACCCACGTCTGCAGGACTGATGTTCTCCAGAAGCTTGGTCAGCAAAGGAAACAGCACCTGGTGGGGGTGACACCCAGCGTCTCCTGCAGGGTCCATCGGGCAGCCTTGCCCCGATGAAGCCAGGCACGGGGTGGACAGGCCTGGGGCCGAAGGGAAGGTGTGTCTCCGGCCCAAATGGCCACTCAGGGCTCTTCAGGCTGCCTGGCTCCCTTGTGCTAGGACGCGAGCGCCACCTCGAGGCCAGCAGGACATCCTACCTTGTTAAAGCAGGACTCCCACTCCAGGGCATCCAGTTTTGCAGGTCGTGCACCAGGAGTGCTCGCTGCAGATAGGTGAGGGCCTGCATCCGCACCTGGCGCCGGGCATCACAGCACAGGCAGGCGATGCCTGAGAGCAGGGACAGGGTCGGGAAGGGCCCTTCGGCGTCTCGGCCCCGGGGCCTGGTGCTCCCAAGCTCCGGCTCACCCTGCCCTCCCCAGCCCATCACCCAGGCTTACCCTGCAGCAAAGGGCACCAGCAGCGGGCCCAGAGGGTGCGAGAATCTGCTTCGATCTTCCAGCCGCCGGTCTCCAGGGGGCGCTGCTCCTCCGCCCATGAGCTGTAGATGGAGGCCGCCCGCGTGTGCAGGGTGTGCATCAGGTCTAGCAACTGGGATCACAGCAGAGTGAGTGGGGTCAGCTCGGGAGACCCCGTTCCCTCCCCCCTTGCTGTCCCTGGCTGCCTTCAGGGCTCCCAGCACCAACCACGCCACACACTGCCCCTCTGGCTGCCCCCTTTCCTTGACCCGCTGAGCGGGTGGCTCCAGCCCTGGCCTGTTTCTCAGGATCAGGCATCACTCCCGGTGCAGGAGGCGTTAGGGACGTGGGGACGCGACAGCACTGACTTAGGTGACGAGAAAGGTCCTTCCTTCTCAATTCTGTTTCACACCTTCTGATGACAGAGAAAGCCTCATCTTGTTAATCTCGTTTGAAGCGCGAATAGCAACTTCAGGCTCAGAGGCTGTGATGGGCAGTAGCGTCCAGGCAGATTTAGTAAAGTTTTGTTTTCACCATTTTTCTAAGGATATTCCATTTAAGGCAACTGGTTCTCCACTTACTTAGTGATCTCAAGTCTGCTCAGAGTGCCTTGAGTGGACACACTTTAACTACGGAAGGTCACACAAGAAACTGGTGACTGTGGCTGCCTCAAGAGAGGGGAACTTAGTGGCTGGAGACAAGAGTAGGGATGGAAACTTGCTTTGGTCAGGTTCCCCCTTTGCACCTTTTGAACTTTGTACCACGTACATATATTACCTATTCAAAAAATAGTAAACCGTAGTTTAAAAATAGCTGCAGACTGCCGCGAGGCCCTGGAGAGGGAACTGCCGTGCAGTGGCCCCGGGCCTGGGCAGGAGCACACAGCCCTCCCTCGCCCCTGCCTTTCCCTGGCCCCACCCAGGCACCCCAGTCGCGTGCGGGGGAGAAGAGGAAGGAACGGGTGCCGTACTTACGTCCTGACTGACCTGTAAAGACACCGTGTGGTAGCTGGCAGGCACACCTTCGTCCTCGTCATCATCACTGTGCCCGCCCCGGGTGGCGTGCGGGCCAGAGGCGCGAGGCCGCCGCAGCACCGACCCCTCCTTGGGCTTCTTCTTGAAGCGGCTCCCTTTGCTGTCGTGTTTGTGGCTCTTGCCACGTTTCTCCTGGGACTTGCACCCTGGGCAGAGCCGGACACAGGTGCCATTTCCGCACCTACAGGCACAGACGCCCTGCCTGTCTCCCCTCCCTGCTCCTCCGTGGTCACAGGGTGACGCCCCAACCACGCCCCCCAGGTGACCCACCGCCATTCAGACTGGCCTCCACAAAGACGCGCAGAGTTTTGACACAGAGCTCAAAGTTGTCGGGCGTGATGTGGGCAGCATCGCGCACGATGAAGGACAGCGACTCCACACACTTCAGCAAGGACTTGGTGTCATGTGGCCCCAGGTCCAGCCCCACCGTCAGGCTGTACTGATTGACCAGGGGTGAAGCTCCTGGACGGCTGGGTCCTGGGCCTGGCTTAGGGCTGTCAATGTCGTCCTTTCCCACCTGTGAGGCACACGAAGGCACTGGGGACCCAGGCTTGACCTAGCTGCCCCCAGGCACGCTCACGGAAGGCCAGGCACCCCCAGGCCAAGGAGAGAAGGCTCGCCCACTGCCCACACCCCCGCTCACCACTAGCCAGCCACTGTTGGCCACATCGGCGTCTGTGGCTGACCGGTGTATCTTGCCAGGCCTGTTGTGCTCAGCGTAGACCTCCGAGTCGGAAGTGTACCCTCGGTCCAGGCTCACATCATTTTGATGGTAGGATGGGAGCTCACTGTCTGACTGGGCCCCTGAGCCAGGCAGGCAGAAAGGCAGAGTCAGGGCGGAATGGGACCTGGGATGAGGGACCCTTGGGCTCTTGGCAGAAAGGGGCTGAAGCCTGGCCTCCTCTCTGGCACAGCTTCCTTTCAGTCCTGTCTCAGAGGGCCGAACGCTGGCTTGGGCAGCCTCTCTTTTGACCAAATAGGGCAGCAGGCTAATTTGGGCTCCTGATGACATCTAGGAGCAGCTGTCGGGAAAGGGGAGTGGGGGCGAGGAGGCAGCTTCTGGGGAAGCAATCCTCAGGACAGCAGAAAGCCTGGCTTCACAGCCTCCCGCAGGACCCGCTGCCCTCATGCTGTGCAACCCCCGTGCGCCGGCTGGCTGGCCGGCCAGCACCGGGGGCAGACGGCAGAGCTGCAGAGCGCCATCGGCTGAGCACAACAGCCTGCTTTCGTTTTTCTGTCCCAGCTCCTGGGGCACAGCTGTTTACCTGCCAGCCCGAGTCTCCTCAGCAGAGGGCTTACCAGCATCAGGCGCATGGGCCCTGGCCGTGGCCTGCAGAGCCGCCGGAGGCTTCACGCCTGAGCCAATGCACTCCAGCAGCGTGAAGAGGGTGGCCCAGTCGTCGCTTGAGTGGACGTTGGCTGCATTGGTCTTTAGGAGTTCGTGGAGCCCATAGGCAACCTGGCGGCTGGCTCGGGACAACACGCTGGGCTTCAGCAGCAGCAAAATGCGCAGGGAGAGCAGCACCTGGGTGGGAGGGAGAGCCAAGGCGGGCAGTGGGAGCGCAGCTTCCGGCCGAGTGTCCTTCCCCACCGGGACCCTGGAGCCAACGAGGGGGGCGCGTCTGGGGCCAGCTTAAGGCACTGCTGCTGGTCTTCTTTTCATTTTTTTCACATTGAAAATATTTTTTTGAGTCAGAGCCTTACTCTGTTGCCCAGGTTGGAGGGCAGTGGCATGCTCACGGCCAACGCAGCCCCGACCTGCTGGGTTCAGGTGATCCTTCCACCTCAGCCTCCCGAGCAGCTGGAACCAGAGGCCTGTGCCACCACGCCTGGCTCATCTTTTGATTTACTGTAGAGATGAGGGCTCACCATTTGCCCAAGCTGGTCTCGAACACCTGAGTTCAGGCAATCCTCTTGCCTCCACCTTCCAAAGTGCTGGGATGACAGGTGTGAGTCACCACGCCCAGCTCAAATTGAAATTTTTTTCTGAGACAATTATAGGTTCATATGCAGTTGTAAGAAATAATACCAAGAGATCCCTTATATACTTTGCCCAGTTTACTCCAATGGGCACATTATGCAAAACTACAGTATATTATCATAGCCAGGGCAGTGACACTGATATAATTCCCTGGTCTGATTCAGAGTCCCCAGGTTTTACTTGTATGTAGGTATGAATGTGTGTCTATGTTCTGCACAGCTCTACCACCTGTGTCGGTCTGTGTAAGACAACATATTAACAGTCCAACACAAGACCCTCACCTCCTCCTTCTTACCTGAATCCCTGACCCCAGCAATCTGCCTCCAACTTCTAAAATTTTGTCATTTAAGGAATATTGTATAAGTGAGAAGATATAGTACACAACCATTTTTGAGACTGGCTCCCTCCCCCCCATTCAGCATAGTTCCCTAGTGATTTATCCAAGTTGTGTATGTATCAATAGGCTATTGTTTCAAACTGCTGAACAGGGCAGGCTTGGTGGCTCAGCCTGCAATACCAGCACTTGGGGAGGCTGAGGTGAGTGGATTGCCTGAGCCCGCTGGTTCGAGACCAACCCAGGCAACTTGGAGAGACCCTGTCTCCACAATAAATCAAAAATTAGCCAGGCGTGGTAGCCCACGTCGGTAGTTCCAGCTACTTGGAAGGTTGGGAAGGTTGATGCTGGGGTACCCGTGAGTGTGCCACGGCACTCCAGCCTAGGCGATGGAGACTCCAACTCAAAACAAACAAACTGCTGAACAGTTTCCATGGTAGGCACATACCACAGTTTGTTCACCTACTGAAAAGCATCTGGGCTGATTCCAGTTTGGGGCTACTATAAGCAAAGCTTCTGTGAATATCCGTGTACAGGCTTTTGGAGAAAGTAAGCTTTAACTTTTCTGGGATAAACGCCCAACGGTGTAAGTGCTGGGTTGTGTGGCAATAGCATGTTTCACTGGGTAGGAAACCGCCGGCAGAGGGGCGGAGCCACTTCCCACTCCCACCAGTAGTGTGTGAATGCTCCAGTTCCTCTGCGTCCTTGCCAGCATTTGGTAGTTGCCCTTTTCACTCTGGCCGTTCTATAAGTGTGTAGTGATGCCTCACAGTGGTTTAAACCATTTAAAGTGCGTTTCCTTGATGGCTAATGATGCTGAACTTCATGTGTTTGCCTGTCATTTGTATATCTTCTTTGGTGAAATGTTGGTTCCTGTCCTTTGCCACTTTGTAACTGGATTGTTTTCTCACTGTTGTGTTTTGAGAGCGATTATACTCTAGTTTTCTTTCTTTCTTCTTTTTTAAAAAGTTTTCAAGCCAAGTTTATTTAGAAAGCAAATTAGACATAGAAAGAGAGAGAGGAGATTCACCTTTCCAAGGTAGGGGAGAGGGCCAAAGCTAAGAAAACATGGTATCCATAGCTCAAAGAGTCATGTGGAGACCCCAGAGTTTAACAAAGCAATGGCGAGTTTTCTTTATTTCAATACTGCAGGGAAGAGCTACTTTAGACACCAGCCCTTTCTCAAATATACAACCTGCAAACATTTGTTCCTACACTGTAGCTTCTTTCATCCTCCTTTTTTTTTTTGAGCTGGAGTCTCACTCCGTCGCCCAGACTGGAGTGCAGTGGCCGCTCCCGGCCACCGCAGCCTCAACCTGCTGGGCTCCGGCGATCCTTCCGCCTCAGCCTTCCAAGTAGCTGGAATTACAGGCACGTGCTACCACGCCCGGCTGATTTTTTGATTTATTGTAGAGATGAGGTCTCGCCTGCCTAGGCGGGTCTCAAACCCGCGGGCTCAGGCAATCCACTCACCTCAGCCTCCCAAAGGCGCAGGATTACAGGCTGAGCCACCGAGCCCGGCCTGTCTTTTATCCTCTTTACATAGGTTCTCACAGAGCAAAAGTATTTAATATCGAAAAAATCCAATTTAGCAATTTTCCCTTTTCTGGATTTTGCTTTTAGGGTCAAATCTAAGAACTCTTTGTCTAGCTCTAGAGCTTGAAGATTTTCTCTCATGTTTCTAAAAGTGTTATAGTTTTACATTATTTTTATGATTGATTTATTTTTAAAACAAGCTCTGCCAAGTTTTATTGTAAAGAACAATTTTACATGATTTACTTTCCACCAGTCTGTTCTGGCATGCTTCTGATGATAACAGAATCACCTGGATCAATGCTAGCCAGTGTGCACACTCTGTAGTATTTTCCACATGCTGTGCCCAATTCAATATTATTTGCCACTGTAGTGATGAAAACCGGTTTTGACCAACATAGCGCAGTGCTCTCTTTCAGATTTCCTCAAAGCCGGGCAGTTGTTGGCAAGGATGACCAACTTTGTTTTGCCTTGTCATATCATCTTCAGAGTCTGTTTGTACCCCAACACGTACTTTCCACTTTTCATAACGAGTTGGAGCCTTGAGTTGATGGACTCCAGGGACTTTTTTGTCTTTTTTGCGGCCACCGTCTTCCTGCCTTCTATAGTTCTCCTTATTATTTGCATCACTTCAGCATTATTTATTGAAAAGGCTATCTCTCCTCCATTTAAGTGATTTTACATTTTTTTTTTTTTGAGTTGAGCCACTGCAGCCTTGACCTGCTGGGCTCAGGTGATCCTTCTACCTCAGTCTTCCAAGTAGCTGGAAATACAGGCACGTGTCACCATGCCTGGCTAATTTTTTGATTAACTGTAGAGACGAGGTCTAACCAAGCTGCCCAGGCTGGTCTCGAACCCCCAGGCTCAGGCAATCTTTTCACCTTGGCCTCCCAAAGTGCTGGGATTACAGGATGAGCCACCGCCCCCAGCCTGCATTGAGTTTATTTCTGGGTTCTTTTTTTTTTTCATTGATCTATGTGTCTTTCTCTCTACCAATACCATATATAATCTATAACTATATAGTTAAGTCTTAATATCAGATAGAGTGATTCCTCCCACTTTATTCTTTCTGGTTGTTATAGGTTTGTGACTTTCCATCTAAATTTTAGAATAAGTGTACCTACATCTACAAAAACCTTGCTGGGATTTTTATAGGAGTCGCATTACACTTACAGCTCAATTTGGGGGAGTATTGACATCTTTACTACGTTTCCTCTTCCAATCCATGAGCATGGTATGCCTCTTTATTTATTTATTCTTCTAATTCCTTCATTTGCATTTTGTAGTTTTTGGCATTTAATTTCTACACATTTTGTTAGGTGTGTATCTGAGTATTTTGCCTCATTTGGGGCATCTGTAAATGGTCCTGTGTTTTTAATTTCAGTGTCCATATGTTCATTGTCAGCATGCGGAAATATGATTACTTTCTGTGCACTGGTCTTATATCCTGTAGCCTTGCTGAACCTGCTTATTGCTACGCTGGTTGTTTCTTTTCGCGGAGCTGAGAGAACCCAGGAGGGTTGTAAGCAGGAGAGTCAGGAAACCAGGTACGGGCTGGGATGGCCACGAGGCAGCAAGGCAGCGGCAGCCCAGCCCTACAAAGCAGACTCGCAGGAGACTGTGGAGGCGCAGCGCTGCACAGACAGCCCGAGTTTCATGCCCGAGGCCCTTCCAGCCACGCCTCAGTGCCACCGGTCACACGGCAACCAGCTTTGTGGTTAGCCACCGGGCTCATGTGACGGGGCACTCTATGTACTCTCTGACACTGAGGCCCTAACCCCTGTGTGCCTGGCCACTCCCCCAGACGCACCCTGCTTACCTGCCCACTGATCTCTTCTCTCCGGAGCAGCCGAATAGCCAGGCGCAGCAGCCCCACCACTGCCCGCTCCACCAGGAAACAGAAATCTTGTGCCTGGACACAGAGGTGGTACAGATGGTCTCTAACAGTCTGCCACACACAGCCCACACGGTCCCTGCAGAGAACACAAAGGGATGAGGACAGTATCAGCCAGAGAGGCCACTGGGCGCGCAGTCTCCTAGGCCTTTTAGGCGCCTTGGTAGTACACCCTAAGGGGACAGGTTCGAGGAACAAGCTACTCCCCTGCTGCCTACAGCTCCCGGATCCCACTCGGCAAGACGGCTCCTGACCCTCCGACAAGCCCAGGGAGGGGTCTCCCCAAAGACTGCCCTCGCCTGCCTTCTCTTACCTGTTCTCCAGCACGACCCTAAGCAGCATCTCCAGACAGAAAGCAGCATCTTCCTCATCGTATGTCTCCTCATCTGGTGTCACTGAGACCAGAGCCTGGAGGGGAACGGCAGCAGGACAGCAGGCATGGGGGAGAGAAGTCGAGGCCTGCACAACCGCCTCGTCGCCCTCCCAGGCCCAGCCAGCTCTCTCGTTCCCCTTTCCTTTCTTCAGCCTGTACCTTCATGAGCTCCTGCAGGGACTCCAGCTGGAGGAACTTGCTTTCTGTGATCGTCTTTTCTGGGTCACATTGCTAGAGCAGGTACAAGAAGAGGGGGGTCTATGGCAAGGGCTGAAGGGAAGAGAAGGTCCCTAAGAGCCAGGGAGAGAGGGCAGTGTCAGCCCTGGCCACAGCCCTGAGTGATCCCTTTCTTCCGTTTGCAGGGCAGCACCTGTCCAGTAGGGAGGAGTCCAGGCTTCTCACCAGGGGTGGGCACGCAGTTACCTTGATACAGTCTAAGGCCACTTTCCTGGCCTCTTGGTTCTCAGTGGATGGGCCCCGCACACTAGACTGCTCAGGCCCACTCAGCGTCAGCCAGCTCACGAAGCTCAGCACTGTTGATTCTCCTCTGTAGAAAAAGGGGCCTTGGTGAGGCCCAAAGTTCTGACTCTCCCCGCCAAGGCCCTCAGCCTTGGGTTTGATCTTACCGGTTTGAGGGTGTCTCTTCCCGCTGTAGAGAGATCTTGCCATTGGGATCCACAAAATCTTCTACCTAAAAAAGCAGGCCAAAAAAAAATTCTTCCCACGTGTCCTGCGCATGTGCCTCCAGCCACATCCCCCGGATTTCCTCCTGTAGCCCTCTGCCCCAACACCACTGCACCCCTCCGTCTGGAGATGGTGATGGCTTCTACATGCCCCCTCTCCCAGTTGTCCCCCAAGGTCTGTGGTCCTGCATTAGAGGCATTTCTGGGGAGCTCTGGCAGGCCTCAGGCCCAATGCTACCCCCAGCTGGTTCTACATGCAGACAGCAGACAGTGCTGCAGCTCACGTCTTGTTCCTGCCGACTCGTTCCTGCCGACTCGTCTCCCACCAAGAATTACCTCGACCATGGCCTTGGGCAGTAGCTGGGCCCGGAAGAGCTGTAGCATGGCTTCCATGATGTTCTTCCAGCCCTCCCGCAGGATGTCACCATGGCGGTGGGCCAGGTGGAAAACTGTCTTGGCTGCAATGTGGGCTTTGGGGTTGCTTCCGAAAACACTGGGCAGGTTCTCGACAGACTGGAAAGGAGGAGGAGGAGAAGCAAAGGGCCTGGCTGATGTCCGGAAAGGGAACTGGCTCGGCCTCTGCTGGCGGTCCCTTCCGGGTCCTTCAGTGGGCTTTGTTCCCATCGCCCATACTGCGAGGTGAAGGGCTGACCTGGGTGGGGGACCCTCCCCACTCTTGCACCCTCTTTCCCATCCCCATCACAGGAGGTGACACTCCTCTCAGCACTGGGTGTGCAAGACAGAAATGGCCCATGCTCTGCAGACGAGGACAGATCTGTGACTGAAACGGAGGTCCTCCTTCGGAACTCCAGCCACACGGTTCCTGCCCCTGCTCACCTCACTGCTGAGAGCTGTGAATTTGCACAGAGAGATGATGAGATTGTCAAACACATCGCTGAGGCCATAGTGGGCGGAGATCATGGCGCACTTCCTGCAACATCACCCCCATCCCAGAAAGAGTGTCACTGGAAGGCCAGGCTGGCCTTCCAAGTCCCTGAGAAGGCTCGCTTGGGACTGTTCTCCAGTCGGTCCCAGGAGAAACCTTTTCCTCTTGACTCCATTGAAGACTAAGGGCTTCCCCAAGCGTCAGCCTCCCCCTCCAAAGACTCAGGAGAAACCACATTCTGAGGAAAGTAAGGAGTCAGAGAGACACGGAGGCGACGGCGCGGGAGCAGGGAGGTGGGGACGGCGAAGGCCGAGGCCGAGGCCAAAGCCGGGCTACCTGAAGCCTGAGATTGCCTTCTGGATGATCGTCTCCTCGAGGCTTTTGTCAAAGACGTACGAGAGGGCAGCGACGGTGGGGCCCCAGGCCATGGCGAAGAGGTCCAGATCGTGGCTGCCCGCAGGCACCCTCAGGAAGAGACCCTCGGGGGTGGCGCCTCGGTGTAGCAGCACACTCCACACGTAGTTCTCCCGGACCAAGCCCGTCTGCTCCTCGGGCATCACGATTTCCTCGTTCCTGCGAGGTGTGAGGGGAGGCGTGGGCGCGCTGCGGTGGGCCCAACTGGCTCCCCGCCACGAGAGGCTGTCAGAAGCACAGCTCAGAGGCCTGTTTCCCGCCCGCCAGTGGGCGCAGGGAGGAGGAAAGCAAGTGTTCGGGTCTCAAAGCCCTGTCTCTATGTGGAGCCCTTCGTTCTTCTTTTTGAGTTGGGCTGTCACTCTGTGGCCCAGGCTGGAGTGCAGTGGCATGATCGTGGCTCACCACAGCCTTGACCTCCTGGGCCCAGGCGATCCCTTCGGTCTCCCAAGCACCTGGGACTACAGGCGCATGCCACCATACTTGGCTAATTTTTGGGTAGAGGCAAGGTCTCACTACGTGGCCCAGGCTGGTCTCAAACTCCTGGGCTCAAGCCACCCTCCCGCCTCAGCCTCTCAAAGTGCTGGGATTCCAAGCATGAGCCACCATGCCTGGCCAGCCTTCAGTTATGAAGTTAGATCTTACATAATTTCTGGGTGTGGAAGATGAACCATTTTCTCTACTTTTTCTGATTTTCAGGAAATAAGTGCTCAATCTCTGACCTGTGACCTAAGCCCTCTAGTGCCCACCTTGGCTTCTCTACCAGCCAGAGAATGCACCTTATGCCAGACAGGAAAACCCAGCTGCTTTAGGTCCAGAAAATGGGGCCATGACATGCCATTTGAGAGAGGCAGTTTGGACCCTGGCTTAGAGTTCTAGAGTGCCAATACTGTTCAGGTTTTTTTTTTTTTTTTTTTTGAGTCAGGGTCGCACTTTGTCACCCAGGCTGAAGTGCAGTGGCTTGGTCACTTCCTGGGCTCAGGTGATCCTTCCGCCTCTCTCTGCCTCTCAAGTAGCTGGGACTACAGGTGCACACCACCACGCCTGGCTAGTTTTTCACTTTTTTTATAGAGGCAAGGAAGATCTTGCTATGTTGCCTACATTGGTTTCAAACTTCTGGGCTCAAGCAATTCTCCTGCCTCAGCCTCCCAAAGTGCCTGAATTACAGGTATGGGCAGGGCATGGTGGCTCATGCCTATAATCTCAGCATTTTGGGAGGCAAAGGTGAGAGGACTGCCTGAGCCCATGGGTTTGAGACCAGCCTGGGCAACTTGGCAAGATCTCATCTCTGTAATAAAATAAAAAATTAGCCAGGCGTGGTGGCACATGCCTATAGTTTCAGCTACTTGGAAAGCTGAGGTGGAAGGATCACCTGAGCCTAGCAGGACAAGACTGCAGTAGCCGTGAGTGTCACTGCACTCCAGCCTGGGCAACAGAGTGGGCAAGAAAATGAATTAACAGGTGTGAGCCACCATGCCTGGTCTTTTTTTTTTTTTTTTTTGAGTGTTCAGGCTTCTTTAAGGAGAAACTGAGCTGAGAGGGGGCTGACCAACTAGGTCCCAAGGCTACATCCAGGGCATGTGAATCACTGCAGTCTGATGTGACTCTAAAAACTGGGAATGAAAGTAACGCGTTTCTCCTTAACAGAGAGGCTGTACTACTCTCCATGTATACTCACTTGATGGCGTGGTACATGTCTTCCAGGATGTCCTGCTCAAAGTCCTTGCCACCATTCACACCCTTGAGGTTTTTGCGAAACTCCTAGAAATAGGCCAGTAAGCTTTTTACCCCATGTCAGTGATGAAGCCCCACCCAAGGAACTCTGGGGTCTGTGGTCAACAGGACACAGAGAACAGTAAGCAGAAGAACCTACCTCCCCGCCCTAGTCCCTCTTCTGGTTGACCAGCCCCTCCCTGATTCCCTTGGACACCATGCTGATGTCCCTCCCACTGCCCCCAAAGTGGTATGGATCTTCCTTGCCTTGGCTTAGCCCAAGCTTACCTCCAGGGTCATGGGTGCATTCTGCTTGCGAACGTTGTGGTTATGCTGGTCAGTATTAAGCATGATGACAGCATAGGCCAGGGCAAAGCAGGCATCGCTATTGGCAAATGGGGAGCCGTTACAATTCTGAAAAAGCAAAGACCCCACCTGTGTCAATGCCTTTCTTTAGGGAGTTAAACCCTCACTAGCAGCCCACTGGTCAGTGCTGGTGCAGAGCAGAGGTACTATCCCCCCGAAGGGGCAATCTCTAGCCAACTCCCCTTTTCTTTCCTTGATTTTACTTTTATTCGTTTCTGGTTTTTGCTTCTTCAAGAAAAACCAACTTCTTAACAGGAGCAGGTCTCTCCAATGGAGAGCTCACCAATGTTACTCTCTGCTTCTTTGGAGATGCCAGGTGACCTGGGCTCATTCCCTGACACTCTTAACTCACCCTCCAATGCTCTGTGAATGCTTCCAGCAATCTCTGGATAACTGGTGCTTCCCCAGGCAGACGAAAGGCTTCCAGGTAAAGGCGGAGAGCTTCGTCCAGCCGTAGACCCTGAAAACTGAAGGTGCTATGGGGAAAGGAAGGAGGCTGAAGGTGTGTGATGTGCATACTGGGCTGTCAGCCACTGTCATCCTAACCTTCTCTTCTGGAATAGAAGTGGCCCAGGTCTCTAGGCAGGCGGCGGTATCCCCTGGTCATTCCTAACCCAACCCCTGATCTTGGTACTTCTCACATCCACAGATTCTTGCCTGAAGCCTCGCCCTGGAATCTGCTCCACCCCTCTGCAGTGCTCTCCAGGCATAACGGAGGGGATCCCAAAGCCACCTCCCTGGAGACCACTCAGGGCCAGCAGCTGCACATGATGAGGAGAGGAAGCGCGTTCTCCCTGGGACTGGTGGCCGTGTCCCACGTCACATACAGCTTGCTCACCTCACGAAGCTCTCCAGCAGGTCAATGTTCTTGCGGTCACTCACAAACTCTCCAATCATCTTCTTGTCCAGTCGAGGGTTCTCTCGGAGCCACTGGGCAACCTCCACATTGTCCATTGGGATGGTGAGGAGGCCCTTCTCCTGCAGAAACTGGATGCCCTTCTTTGGCTTCTGGTTGAACTGCTCAGTCCCAGTGATTAGCAGCTGGAGGAGAAGAATAAAGGTGTGAGAAGCTGCTCTGCTCCTGTCAGACAAGGCCAAGCTAGACTCCACTACAGTCCACAGTTGGTCACCTAATAAACTCCTCGGTGGGATTCTTAGTGACTCCAGAACCAAGGCTGGATCACGGAGGCCATGGCTTCCCCGATGCTCACTTCTAGTTAGAACTGGCATAGAAGCTCCTTTTCTGGCCGGGTGCAGTGGCTCAGCCTGCAATCCCAGCACTTTGGGAGGCTGAGGTGAGAGAATTGCCTGAACCCTGGGGTTTAAGACCAGCCTGGACAACGTGGTAAGACCTCGTCTCTATAATAAATCCCAAAAACTAGCTAGGTATGCTGGCGTGCTTCTGTAGTTCCAGCTACTTAGGAGGCTGAGGCGGAAGGATCACCTAAGTCAAGCAGGTCGAGGCTGCAGTGGCCATAAGCCTCTGCACTCCAGCCTGGGTGTCAAGAGTGAGACTCCAACACAAAAAAAAATAAAAGAAAGAAAGAAGCTTCTGAGTCCCAGGACGCATGCAACAGCCTCCTCTCTTCCAACCTGGGGATCACAGAAAAATGCACAAGAGACTACAAAATTCCATCCTTGACATATGTTGACAGCCAGGATCTTGTGTACAGCCTAAGAGTCCCATGTTTTTCTGGTTACCTATCTCTTCAGGCCCTGGGTTTGAAGGACAGGGTGGGCTAACTGTGAAGGTGACTAAACTTTCTGTGTGTAGTCACAGCCCTGAAGTCAAGGGCACACATGAACCCAAGTCACATAAGCTGGCAATGAGAGGAAGAAAGGGTTAAATGGAGGGTTTTCTTTGTGTTAAGAAACCTCAAAGCACAAACAGTTATTTGAACTTTACTAAAGCACCAGAATAAATATCAGTTCTCTTTCACTGCCAGTCATCATGCTGGAGCTGAAGATGACCGATGACCTTCAGTGACCCCGTGACACCAGCTCCCCATGACACGTGGCTGCCAACAGGGGCGGTGCTTACTCAGGGGCATTCAGCAGTGTAAGCCTGACTACATGGCCTAGGAGTACAGGCAGGGCTCTGAAGGAGACTGGGGCCGCTGACGTGCCAACAAGCCCAAAGACCAGCCTCAGGAAGCAGTGCAGCGAGCCGCAAGACTCTCCCTCACCTCCGTCCTGAGAAAGGAACTCTGCAAGGGGCGCCGGGCGGAGGCGGCAGAGGCTGAGCTGGGAAGAATATATGTATGTACCTTCTTTTTGTTTTTAATTTCAGTTAGCTCCCGTGGATCTGGCAGGAGGCAGGAAAATCGAGGTGGCTTCCGGGGAAACTTTCTGTCAGCTAGGAACGAGAGGAAGAGAGAGAAAAACCCCTAAGACTTCTTTTACAGAGATACTGACTTTTAGAAGGTCATGGATACACTCGCCAGTGAAAAAGGAGGGGTCTCAGAAGTCTCGTCCTCATCAGCCTTCTGCCTCCCTGGAAGTCCTGTCTTCTAGGACTCCATGGCTTCTTTCCTCCCTCTGGGTATGAAGGCAAGGCGAGCCCCTGGGGCTCTCTCAGTGCTGCCTTGGTGAGTCTGCTTTCCTCCTCCCACTCTCCACCAGGCCCTTTGGCGGAGGGCTCAGGGCCGCAGACACCCAGTGCCCACCTGCAGAGTCACCAGCTTCCTCCAGATCACTGCATCCTGGCTTCCCGTGTGCCAGTGACAGCTGCCCTCCCCCTGGCAGGTGCAGGCTGAGAACGTCGGGGGCCACGCTGACAGCTTTCCTGTCACTGGCTGCTCTCTCAGCTGGTGAGAGAGAAGACGACATGTGGAGACTGGTGGGGCAGGAAGCCAAGCAGAGCTGCAGGAGAGGCCAAGTCCCAAGTCCAGAAGACTGTTCTCACAAAGGGCACCACCCCGACCAGGACACACCCAAGGCAAAACATGTGGTCACTGTCCCAGCCCAGCACTCGATTCTATAACTTTGCGAGGAGGTCACCCAGTCACTTTCCCTGACCTGCAACCTCAGTCTCAGGAGGGAGACAGAAGATTAATGAGAGTGGGGGCAGATACTGGGGATGGGAGACGGAGCCTGGAGCTTTTAGGGACAGCAATCCTATAGCCTTTAATCTCTGCTCTCTTCTCTTCCCACAAAGAAATTGTAATTCTGTAAAAACTAAAGTTGGGAGGAGGAGAAAGGGGGAAGACCATGAGTCCTGCTGACCTGCCTGCCCGGCTGACCTGTGATTAAAACCCCTGAACTCCACCCCAGAAACAACTGGGAACATCCCAGGGGAAGGGCACGAAGGACTCTGTATAGAGAAGGGATAAGCACAGAACTCTGGGCGTCTCAGGAAGAAATGCTGCTCACTATTGCCGGCTTCTTGGGTGCCATCTACTGCCTCGTAGCTGGGTCTGGCAGTCTCTTTCTTCTCTTGCTGGGTGAGGCTGTTGAGGACTTTGGCCTGGCAGTGGGCTTCAGTGCTATCAATCACTGTCAGCAGGGCATCAAGAGACAGTAGGTGTGTTGTGTAGAGCTGACCAGACACAGGGAAGGCATTCTGCAAAGTAAACAGATTCACTTGCCTTGAGGTCAGCGAAGGCTTTGACACTTTAACAGATCATTTTCCAAAAACCCCTACGCCTCCTAAACATCTACGTTTCCCTTGGGAAATGCCTTTCTTCCTGTTTCCCAGCTCTCAGGTGTCCCTTCCCGGTATGTAGCGTCTTCACTGCCACCAGAGAGATTTCCTTCATGGAGCCCTCCTCCAGGGGCCGGGAATGGGGCTCAGCACCTTGGACAGCAGCTTGGTGAGGTCTTCGAAGAGGTTAGAACAGTAGTAGTCACAGTCATAGTTGATATAGAGCTCGGTGACGAAGCTGGGGACGCGCCACAGCTGCACGGTGGCCTCCAGGGCCATCTCCTTCATCTCATAAGGCATCTTGGGCGTCTCCACAGTGATGATCTCCATGAGCTTCTTGATGTACATCTGGCAACAACCCAGCAGTTGTCATTGGCAGGGGAGAAGACTCAGGACAGGAAGAGACAACGCTGGACAGGAAGGGCACTGAGCAGGACACAGAAGCCCAGACAGGAGTCCTGCACTCAGAGACAACTCAAGGGAGTCCAGCCCCTGAACTCATCCCTCTCTTTGGCCCCCATGCTGCGGATAAGGCCTGGCTTTCTAGAGATAGAAAGCAGGTTTCTAGAAGAGCTGGTTTGCCTGATCCCAACAAGCTACCCACTGCCCTTCTTGGGCTCTCCGTGAGGGCATGGAAGTTAGTGACAACGCTGGCTTGACCTGCTTGCCTGTGTTGCAAAGGAGCCGCTGGGCAGAAGAGCTGTTCCCGCCCCCGGCACCATCACCAGCCAGTCTGCATGCTTTGGTTCTCTCACTTTATAGTCAGTCCGTTTCCTCTGGTCTCCAAACTTTTCCACTACACAAGCCAGTCGACGAACCAAAACACAGAGGCGAAAAGTACTCTCCTAGACAGAGCCTCTAAATCCCACCCCTGTAGCACGACAGAGCTGGCCCTGCTGAAGATACTGCATACCTGCCTGATTTCTTTTTCCCCCCACGTCAAGAAGCTCACCTCCATTTGGAACTTAAGGTGCTCTCGCATGCTCTCAAAGAGTAGGAAGCACACTCGCAGGGAAGCAGCATAAAGGTTCAGTCGCTCCACGCTGAGAAGCTGGAGAGAGAGAGCAGGGCGGGCCATGAAGGTTCTAAAGCTGACTATGGCTCAGCCAAGAGGGAGGCGAGAGAGGCGACCTGGGGAAGGTGCCACTGAGGCCCTGTGCTCCGACAGCGCTCTCTACCGAGTCATGCCTACATTTTTTCCTGGCTGACAGAGCCCCTGGGGAACTCCCAGACACCTCCTACCATGACTGCAGGCCAGCTGGGAGGGAGACGCTTGCCTGGGCCCTGTACTCTCCACACCATCGGCTAAACCTTCCTGCACTCCCCTGGCCTAAGAGGGGCTCTGAGCCCCTCTAGTGATCCAGTCTTACCTGGAACAAGTGGCGGCACATCTCATCCTTGATGAGGCCCAAGAGGGTCTGGCACTGGGCTATAGGGGCTGACTCAAGGGCCACCGTCAGCAAATGCAGTCCCATGTGGATCATAACCTCTGAGTTGTGGCGGTCGTGTGGGTTGGTGAGGGAGATGAGGAAGCGGAAGAGCTCGCGGATGCAGGGAAGACCATATGGGACCAGAGCTGTGCCTGAGGAAGGCCAGGAGAAGAGAGGGACCTCTGAGCAACAGCTAGCCTGCTGGCTTGGCCTGCTGGCTCTGCACGACACGAGGCAACTTCAGGAAAGCGATTCCCTTCAGGGAAAAGGGTTCTTTTTTTCCTGGGGAAGTAGGGGACTAGGTTCCCCTACTGGAGGAAATCAGAATCGATGACCTGACCTCCACCCCTTTCATTCTTCCCCCTCCCTTCCTATTGCCCATCAAACTCCCTTTCTCTAGTCCAAGTTAGGGAAGGGCTCCAGCCATGCCACAGTCCTCTGGCGCGATTTCACGTTCTGGCTGGGAAATGGCTTAGACGTGGACCAGCAGGTACTTGTCACCTTGGTCCTGGATGGTCTAGCTCAGGCAGCATGGTGGGTAGGATGGGGAGGTGCACAGGCAGAGCCTGTCAGAGGGCACCCACCTTCTTTTTGGGAGGACTGTGTGAAGCGCACGCCCCGGGGGTTGACATAATCCATGTCATGAACAGAGGCAGAGTCTGAGTGGTCGGCAGGGGATGTGCAATCCTCCAGTACTTCAGGGATGGACTCCACAGAGGTGGACTGGGCCTTTTCCGCGTGGGCCCCTTCCTGTCATGACCAGCAGAAGGGAGGACGAGGCAAGAGCCACTGGGGACTCAGCCCCTGAAGCACCTGTCCTTCAGGCCATCGCTAATGGGCTGCAGGTGCAGGGCTGGCTCAGCAGTTTAGGGATCGATGCTAAAAGGCTCCGGGCGGGAGTCTGATGAGCAACCCAGAGCATAAGGATGCCTGGAAAACACCTCCTGAGGCATCAGTGAGCTGCGTGATTAGAACCCTCGGGGCCTAGAGGCTCTCACAGGCTGAGGAGCTAGATCCGTACCTCCCAGAAAAGCCACGGCCAGCTCCCTGCCTCTGCCAAGCACTACCCTGTATGCCTTCCTTGGGAGGTCCCACGGGCTACCTCAGACACGAGTCATGCTGTGGGTTTTCTAGGCAGCACGGCCCATTCTGGGAAACAAAGACGACCTCCCGCACCCCAAAGCCCGGATAAAGGTTCCGAAGGACCAAGCCAATTTCCACAGCGGAAGACTAAAGAGGGACTCCTAAAGCCCTAAGCCATACCTGGGATTCAGGCTGCTCAGGAACCCCGAGCCCACTGCCCCCAGGCTCTGCAGCGGTGCTGCGCCCCGGAGAGCCAGGCTGCTCTAAGTCAGTGAGGTCCTCCTTGGAGGTAGTCTGGGAGGAGAATTCCAGGCCACTGTCTGTAGAGGGGCTGACCACTGCGGAGGCAGCTTCTGAACTTGCAGAGGAGACTGGAGTGGGCACATCGATGAAGGGCATGCCACCTGCCAAAAAGGAGCAGAGACTCTGGGCACCCCACGGCACCAGGCGCCCCATGGCACCAGGAGCAGCACTGGCTCCCAGACTGCTAGCTCCTCTCTGCATCCACTAGTCTCCACGCAGTCAGAGTCCCTCTGAAAGGAGAGCAACCGCGTGCCACTACAGGCTGCTGAGTGACCACAGTCTGATCTAACCTGGAGTTCCCCTTTTGACTCTCCACACAAAGACCAAAGCCCCTCGGTGGGCTGGCCTTCATTTCAAAATCTCGGAGAGACAAAGGAGCTCTTCTATCTACTCCAATCAGAGGAAGCGGCCCAGGGCACTCACCAGTGAGGCTGGAGGACAGCGTGGTTCCGTTGGGAGTGGGCAGCTCTGAGCCCGGTGTGACTTTGGTCATGTGGCGTGGGGCTCGGGGGGACCGCTTTTGTTTCTTCCACTTGGATGAGTCACTCATGCCTCCTGCTCTCATTTTCAGCTGGAAATACCACACCTCGTTGGCACTGCTATTCCAGCCAAGACTCACCCCTAGAGATCTCCCTTCACCTACTGGTCTCTGGAAACAGCCCACGCCCCACAGCTGTTGGCATAAGAGCCTAGGCCATCAGGTCACACTTCTGCTCTCCCACCTGGCCTCTCCAGTTGCCACTTTGCACGTTGGTACGACAGCCTCTGTGCAGAAGGTGACAAGCTGCTCTGGTCACTCGTGGGGCAGCCCTCCACTTGTCACTCTACTTCCCTGGGTCCTGTAGATGACACATGACCCTCCTGCAGAAAGGGTCAGGGCAGGGGCTTTCGTGCCAGAGCCTGGGACCCACAGGCTTTCCATCTCCGCTGCCCTCCAGAGCAGCCCCCTGCTCCTGGGCTCACGCAACCGGGAGAGCCTGCTCCTCTCCATCCAGACTCGCAGCTTTCTTACTACTGTGTGGGCTGGGCTTAGGCCAGTTCTCTGGAATGGCCGCCTCGGATTGGTCGGAGGCCCACTCCTTGGAGTTAAAGAAGAAGTGGCCTCCAGTTTACTGTGAAGACAAGGACAGAGGTCACATTGGCCGCTGCTCTGCCCTTGCCTGCTCCTGATTTGGTCACACCTGTGGGGCCTCCTGCCCTCCTCGCTGTTGGTCTTTTGAGGTGGTTTTCTTTTTTTTTTTTTTTTTTAGTTGGAGTCTCACTCGGTCGCCCAGACTGGAGTTCAGTGGCCACTCCCGGCCACCGCAGCCTCGACCTGATGGGCTTCGGCGATCCTTCCGCCTCAGCCTTCCAAGTAGCTGAAACTACAAGCGCGTGCGCTACCACGCCTGGCTAATTTTTTATTTATTGTGGAGATGAGGTCTCGCCAAGTTGCTCAGGCGGGTCTCGAACCCGCGGGCTTGGGCAATCCACTCACCTCAGCCTCCCAAAGGCGCGGGATTACAGGCTGAGCCACTGAGCCCAGCTTCAAGGTGGTTTTATGCTGCTGCATGCCAAGCCCACTGACTGCCTGGACCCCTGCTCATTCCACGCCCCTCTCTCCTGCCACATTTCTTCATTCTGCGGTCCGCTCTAGCCACAAGGGATGATCTCCATCACCTCCTGGCCACTCTAGGCTCCACGCCCTCAATGCTCTGTGTTTCCTCCACCCTCCGTTCACAGTTACTTTGTTTAGGCCCATGTCATTTTCCCAGCCCCGGTGTTTTCTCAGTTGAGATGCAAACTCAGTTCCCCTACAGTTATACTGTTCCTGGACTGATAGACTGCTCCCAGATTGGACAACAGCCACTCTCTCCCAGGAACCACCGGAATGACTCTACAGACAGTCGAAGCATTATCCCTCCCCACTTCTTCCTAAAGGCTGGATCAGTCCCTGCCATCCTTGGCCTGTTCAAACCCTCCTTCTATGTGGGGACAGCCTTCTTTTCACTCCCCGAGGGTCTCAGAACGCAGGTAACCTGTGACCCCTTGTTTAGAAACCACGTCATTCTTCCATCCCCACCCACGGCTTCTTCCAATAAAGGAGAGGCCCACCAGCCGAGTCGAGCCCTTCCCCCAGCTCTCAGCAACACGGCAACAGCCTCACATTGGAGCTACACTTTGTGTCATTCCATGTGCAAAACGCCCGAGGTCATGTGCCTGGAGCTGAGCTCAGTGTTCTGCGCACCATGGCCAGGCAGGAACCAGAGGGCGCTCTCTCCAGGAGCCACTGGAGCGCAGAGGGGCAGGGTCCTGGCTACAACTTGTCAGAAGAGAGTCAGCCAAGGCTGAGGAAGGGTGGGAAGATCAAGCTCCATCACGGCTGCCACAAAGTGCGAACAACTGAATCTACCTGCAGGAAGTGTGGCCTTTCTCTCCTGGAGGCACCCCCACTTCCGGAACTTGGACAGTCCTACTTCCCGTGAGAAGCCAGTCTGGCCCTGGCATCCCTCCCCACGTGAGGCCGGTCTTTCCTGTTGCCTCCTCTTTCCTCTGCAAAGCTTGCTCCCACCTGGCCACTTCAGTGAGTGTTTAGGTCTCCTGGCTGGATTAGGGGCCAAGGGGCTGCCAGTTCCCACAAGTGCTTCAGCCCTGAAAAAGCAGAACCGTACTCCCGGTGCTAAGGTCCTAAGGTGTGGGGCGGGCAGGAGGTGTTCACGGGACTCTGCAGCACCTTATTTGTACAGCTCTGTACCCCAAAGGACAGCGGTCGCTTCACCAAAAAAGAGCAGGTCCTAGGTGAGCGATCATGGCAACATGCTGGAGAGCTGCAACTTGAGCGAGCACTCAGACAGAACTGGAGACAACACATTCAGAGAGGATGCAGGCCCCTGGACTTCCTAGCTCGGCGCGTGTGCACACACACACACTCACAGTTATTTTCCTCTCCAATGGCCCAAATGTCCACAACCACGCCTCCAGCATGCACACCTGTCATGGTCAGCCCAGGCAGCCCACACCTGCTCCCCTCCCTCTCCTTTCCAAGGCAGGCAGATGGGGCTCAGGGCCATCTTTAGCTTGAATTCCTCCCCTAAAGTCCCCTATAGCTTGATTTTTTTTTTTTTTAAGCCAAGGTCTTGTTCTGTTGTCCAGGCTGGCTGGAGTGCAGTGGCACGACCACGGCTCACTGCAGCTTCAAACTCCTGGGCTTTAAGTGATCTTTCCACCTCGGTCAGTCTCCTGAGTAGCTGGGACTACAGGCATGCACCACCATGCTTAGCTAGTTTTTTGTAGGGATGAAGTCTTGCTATGTTGCCTAGGTTGGTCTTGAACTCCTGGTCTCAAGCAGTCCTCCCAAAGTGCTAGGATTACAGGCATGAGTCACCCTGCCCAGCCTACATCTTGACTTTCAAAGGACAGAGGACGTTTTTGCAAATCCCAAAGCATTCCCAATATCTTGGGCTATCCTGGCACCTGGCTCCTTTCCATCATTCTAGAGTTCTAAACCTTAGAATCACCCCTTTAATGGTAGCCAAGATTAAAAAAAAAAAAAGACCCCAGCTAGTTGGACTACCCTTTCTTTCAAACCCAGTCCAGGTATCCAAGTATCCAGAGGACTGCGCTTAAGCTCTCTATGCCAGCTCTGGATCAGGGAGAGGACAGGACCTTTGCCTGAAGGGCCCTCATAACATCCCTAGAAACGGCACATCTTAAGCTACCCAAAAGGTGACAGGACAGCAGGACCCACACTCTTAGACTCACTATGTGATGGTCAAGGTTTCCTTTTCCTATCTCTAGGCAACCAGATGCCCAGAATTCCCAACACCACAAAGCTACAATCACGTGCAACTCTTCCAAAGCCGTGCTGTGTTACTAGGGAGGGGGTAAGTTGTGCACTAAAAATAGAAATGGAACCCAGGTGTTATATATAAAAAAATAAACATTTTAAGACATATAAAAAGGGGGAAGGGAGAGGAAAAGAGACCTTGAGGTTCTTAAAGAGTAGTACCCTCTCTAACTGGTTCAGGGCTTTGGTCTGCTCCCCACTACTTAGCTCCAGTTTGTTGAGGAGACATGGAGAAATCTGTGAAAGACAGGCAAATGCACGGTTTAAACAAAGTGAAATATACCCAGACACACGCCAATAGGGCACAGGGCAGGAATGGGGATGGATGGCAGGGGAAGGAGAAGGTCAGGTGCATGCACCAACCAGCCAAGGGTCAGCTCTGTGGGTAGAGCCGCCAAGGGCTGAAAACACTATCCTCGCCAAAGGCCTATAAAGTCCAGGGCTTCAGCTCAAGACAGAAAGAGACCATTCTTGTAACCACCAGTTCTCCTAGCAGCTTATGAACTCTTTAGTCTGGAGTCAGGCTTGATTAATCTCTCCAGCAGAGACCAGTATGAGTCCAGTCTCATCCAGCCTCAGTGCAGGACTTGGGGCACAGTCTCTCTGGGTCTCCAACCAGTTGACAAGGCTGAGTCCTGAAGGGATGGCAGGACTTTCTTTCTTCTTTGTCAACATACATTTTTAGCCCAGACTGATGGGCGCCACTCAGTATCCATGAAGAACTGGCTCACCAGCTTTTAAAAACTTTTTGGCAGAGACCAGGTCTCACTGTGTTGCCTGGGCTGGTCTTGAATTCCTGACCTCAAGCAATCCTCCCCCCTTGGCCTCCCAAAGCACTGGGATTACAGGTGTGAGCCACTGCAATCAGCCTTCAGCAGATTATGTGGTGGGTCAACAAAGACAGGCCAGAAAGGAAACGCTGGGGAAGGAGCCATATTTAGGAGAGAAGGAATGTCTCACTGAAGGAGCGAGAGCTAGTTCTAGATTCCAGGCAGGCTTGTCTAGGCAAAAGCATGTCTTTGCTAAGCAAGGTCATCCCACAGCACTGAAGTTGGGAGACTAAGGTCTCAAAGAGGAACAACAGACTCCTGGGCAGCTGAGGGAAGGAGGGAGGGGTCAAGGGTTACAAAACCACCCACTGGGCCCCATGCCCACTACTGAGTGGGGTGGGGGGGCACTCACCAGCAGCCCAAACCTGCCTTCACGCAATGTAATTGTGTGATAACCCCTCAGAATTCTAAAACAAGAGAAGAAAAGGCTTGGATTGCGCGACGGCAGATCAGGTTTCAGATCATACCTTCTTCATGTTGGTCCCCACGTAGTTCTTGGGTTCTTCTTTAAACTGAGGTAATCTGTAAGACAGAAAATCCACAGACTGTCATGAGGAAGAGACAGATGTCCCCCTCCACGCAAACCATAGACCAAAGGTGCTTTGGGCCAGAGCATGCCTTGCCTCTTAGGAAAAGCTAGGGAGAAAAGCAGACCAATTTCACCCCTTTCAGAACTTCAAGGAGCCACAGGCATCAGGGGATGTGTGACACGGACAAAGAAGGAGGGTAGTCATGAAGGTGAGGCGACGGCATGCCTCTGGAGTGTGGAGGCTCCTTTCATCCTTAAATGAACTCCTTCCTGCTTGTGTTTGATTAGCAAGTGCTGCTGAAAGCCAAGAGGGGGAGGGGCGTCTACCAAAACCCTAGGAGACTGGGCACAGGACAAGAAGTAAAAAGCAGGTCAGTGTTTTGAAACCCCAAAATTTGAGCCTGAAGAGTAAGAAACTCTGCTGCAGGCTCCAAGGGCAGCTTAGTCTGCAGATAATAAGGATCATTACCTATAGATCTGAGAGCAGAAAGAAGTCCTGAGAGGAGGGGGGCTTAAGGCCACTGCCTCAGCCCTTCTCTAGGTGAGACTGTTGAAAGGAGTGGGAGGAAGCAGACAGTCCAGCCTAGGATAAAAGGTCTTCCAGGCCCTAGGCTGAGAGCCTTGCCTAATGTAGGGTAACCAACCATCTTGGTTTGCCTGGGACGGAGAGGATGAGGATTTCAGGATGCTGGCACTGGGACCGTCCCAGGCAAACCACAACTGCTGGTCACCCTAGCCTTGAGCCTCTCCCACAGACACTAGCCAGAGCTCTGAGAGCTGAGCAGTCTGTTTCAGGCTCCCTTGAGTTTGGTTTCCTCTCTGGGCTCCCTTTCCCAGCTGCTCCCCACAGAAACAGACACAAATTGGGGAAGCAGAACGAGGCCTGCCAGCCAGGATTAAACAGCCCTCTGACTCTCCCTGAGGCCCAGTCAGCTCCCTTGCTCGGTAACCCTGGGCCCAAAGAACTACCCCCTCTGTACTCCCAACGGCCTCCGATGTGGCTGTGGGGCTGGCCAGGTCCCTGACGTGGCTGAGTGGAATCAGGCAGGCTCGAGAGGCCTGGGCAGCCGGGCTGAAGCAAACAGCAGCAGGTTTACCTTGTGAAGAGCAGCTGCACCATGTCTACGAGAGTATGCTCTGCGGATTTTCTCAATAACTCTGCACAGGCAAAAACAAATAACACAGGTGTCACTACTTGCCATACTATTATCAAGAGGCTTCTCACAGCAGACTCCCCTCCAAACCTTGTTTACCAAGGATTATGCCAAACTTATTAAAACCAGCTCCAGCTCAGCCTGGCAGCCATAACTTCACTGGCCCACTGGGTGGCACTACTGAGTCGTGGAAAAGCGGGCACGACACAGTCTGTGTTCTGGGCCTTGCAGGCCGGTGTCAATCCCAGAAACCCCAAGGGGAGAGGTGGTGGCTGGGCTGAGTCAGTCTGGGATCCATCCCTGCCCTGGCATCACGGGCTGAGGTCTCTATTCCAGCTTCACAAGAAAGAGTCAAGTACAGAGATTTCTTCTAGACCTCTCTGGCTCCATGAGAGATGACGAAAAGTCCTGTGCTTTCCATCTCTCGGGGGGTTCAGAGACAGCACCCTTTGTTCACACTCAGACACCGGCCCTAGGCCGATACGCAAGCACTTACCACTGAGCCTCATTTCAAAGCAGATCCGGAAGCAAGACTGCATGATCTCACACACAGATTCATTGGTTAGGTGGGCACCCACTGGGGTCAGCAGCAGAGTCCGCAGAACCTACCAGGAGGAAAGAGGGTCACTGTGACAGGCTGGCGAGCTGGCAGGCTGAGTGAAGAGAGGCTCGCCTGCGTGAGAAAAGTTGCCTGGCATTCCTCTATCTCCCAGAAGAACGGCTAGTGAAAATGCGGACCTCACTTCAGCCTGGCAGGGAGTCCCCCAGGAGCTCGGGCTGGGAAGTGTTTCTTTACTCCATATGACCTGGCATGGTTCAGAACTCATTCCAGCCCTAGCCCCAAGTCCAACAGATGGATGGTGTAGAAACAGTCTGCCAGAGAGATGAGTGTATTAAGGGCTTCCCGGGTTTGACAGCAACTCATTTAAAGCTTTTAATTATTTTCTTTAAAAAAAGCTTTTTCTTTGGGCATCGAAGCTGCTTGTTTGAAAACAAAGTAGCTCCCTAAGCCCCAGTGGAGTCAAAACACAGCTTCATGCTGCCGGCAGGCTTGGGTAAGCGCAGGCAGGCTTGGGTAAGCGCAGCCGGTGGCACCAGCCCTTGGCCATTAGCCTAATCACGCTTCTTTCCTGCTTACCTGAAGGATTTTCATCAGGACCACCTCATCACTGGCAGGGTCCGTGCCCACAAAACGGGCGTGGGTGACAGCATCTGCCATGTTCTCCATGCCCTCTGCTGTGCCCTCCTGCGTGGGATCTGCTCCAGTGAGAAGGAAAAGATCAGATGATGCGGAGAGGAGAGAGAGGAAAGGGAAGACAGCCCATCCGGGGCCACGCAGAGATCTGGCTTCCTCCTCTCAGGGTCCCAGCCCCTGGTTCCTTGAGCTGCTGGAGACTTTTGCCCATAGCTGGCTTTAATGAGCTTCAACACAAGCTCTGCTGGGTAAACTAGTGGTCCCAAACTCAAGCCTGTCTCAGAGTCACCTGGAATGCTTGCCAAAGATACATATTGCTGAGCCCACGCCCAGGTCTTTTGATATAGCAGCTCTAGAGTGGGGCCTGAGAATCTGTACTCTTTTTCTTTTTTGAGTTGGGGTCTCACTGTCACCTCAGCTAGAATGCAGTGACACGATCCTGAGTCACTGAAGCCTTGACTTCCTGGGCTCAGGTAATCCTTCTGCCTCAGTCTCCCAAGTAGCTGGGACTACGGGGTATGCACCACCATGCCCAGCTAACTTTAATTTTTTGTAGAGATGAGGTCTCCCTATGTTACCTAGGCTGGTCTTGAACTCCTGGGCTCAAGCGATCCTCCAGCCTTGGCCTCCCAAAGTGCTGGAATTACAGGTGTGAGTCACTGCACTCGGCCAAGAATTTGTATTTGTAACAAGAGCCCAGGTGAAGTTAACACTGCGGAGCAGGGCACCATACTCAGGGAACTGCTGCCATCAATCTAGTCATTTCAGAAAAGAAAGGCTTAACAAAAGGAGTTTTTGGTCCAGAGCAAAAGCCTGGTAGGGTCAAAGCTTTGAATGCCAAGGCGGCAGCCTTCCTCCTTTCATCTCTCAACACAGCTTCTCTCTCTGATTGCTTCTGAAGTTCTGTGTTCAGGTGCAACTGAGGCAGGGAAGCCAGAGAGGCAATGGACAGCCACTGCCGCCAACGTTTATATCCGGTGCCACATGCCAGCAGATCAGAGACCTCTTTCATTCCATTCTTATTTAAAACAATATGACAGTGGGCAAGAATTCTGTTTTCGGCTTAACTAAACAGGCATTAAGATGGAAAAGAGACACACTAGACAGGACTGGAGGCTGGCTAGCTGGGGAGTGGGAGTGGGAGGGTTCCAGCTGTGAAGAGGAGGGAAGAAGCCAGAGGTCAGCCATCCAGCACACAGATGCCATCGAGGGGATCTCCACTCCATTCCTGGGTGGCACAGGCACAGGAGTAGCCAGAGAGGCTGCCACCATCAGCTGAGGCCTGCAAGGGTCCTGCAGAACTGCTTGGCTCCCGCCCAGGCTGCTCTAAGGGACCTCTCCACTGCCGGTCAGGTTCGAGGGGTGAGCGTAAGCAGGTGCGAGGGTGGGAGCGCCACCTGGGTTTATGTGGTGGGAGTTTGAGGCCATTTTTGCCGTTTTCTCTTTCTTGGCATCTGAAATGATGGAGCTCCCAATCAAGAGCTCAGGAGATGGCCGAGAAACCTGAGCTCTTTTCCTGCATGAAGAGCCAGAAGACTTGCACCAATTGTGAGTGTTTTCATCTGTGGCCTTCTTTTTCTTCTGTCCCTGTCGGCCTAATAGCTCATCCAAGACTCTGTGCACTTACGGCATCCTTCTGCCCAGCCCCAGGCGTGGTTTTTCTCGAGGTTGTGGGATGTGGCATAACAGGGTGACCCAGCTCCTCCTCCTGCCACCCCAACTCTTCACATCTCCCAGTCAGCACAGGGAATGCCCCCCAGGCCTTGGCCTGCATCTTCTCACAGCCCTGCCGACAGTCCTCATCCAGGCCAGCAGGGCCCACACAGAGCCCAGGTTCTTCCCAGTGCTGTGGGGCGTTCTGGAGCTCAGTGAACAGTGCCTCGTTCCCATCTTACGAGGCTCCTAGGGTCCATTTCTTCCCCTCTTTCAGGAACCTCTTTTGTTACAGGATTTATTTTATTTGCTATTTTTATTAATACAAATCTGTCAGCCTCCCAAGCCAGAACAGGTTCAGAGAAATTCCCATGAAGGTGGTTTAAGCTCCACTGATCTCTTTGTAGTTCTCATCCCCTGAGCTTGAATGAAGTAGCAAAGTCACTTTCCTAAAAGGCATGTAAGAGTGACAGGTCTTCGGAGCCACAGGCCCAGCTTGCCAGCGAGCTGTGAAACCAACGGCACAAAAATCCTGGTCTGGCAGCTGTCTGGGGCCAAATGAAAGGCCAGTCCTTGGACAGGACCTCAAATGATCCCTGAAGCCTTGGGTCCCAGGCCTGAGAGGTGGGGGTGTGGTTTCTCCTAGAGGAGCAGCCTCAGCCAATGACTGCCTGGCTTGGGCTCACGGGGACGGTTTCCTCTCCCCAAAGACTCCTTCTGTGGTATTCCTCCCTTCCTGGCCACTCTGGACAACTTCGGGAAAACCTGTCAAGCCCGTCTCCTTTGGTTTTTGCTCCCAGACAGCCCTTCCCGCTCCTTTCTCGTGTCTACTGCACTCACCACCTCCACATTCTCCCTTCCCACCACAGGAAGCCTGAGCAACCAGCTGGCCTGAGGTCTCCAATGACCAGCCTCCCTGCCAAGTCCAGGAAGGGGAGACAGCAACTCCAATAAGAGAGCAGAGGATGAAGGCCCAGGGGCATCTACCCGAGCTGTGAAGAGAGGCACCCTGCAGGTGGTGCACAGGGCACAGCTTGAAGGGGCCGAGCCCGACTTTGGGGAACATTACGAAGCTACTAGGGTGTCTGGAGAAGCTGATGCCTCTGTCTAGAAGTTGGCAGGCACCTAGGACTCCTACTTGCTTTAGCCTAGCAAATGCTTTAGCCTGAATGCTTTAGCCTGAATGCTTTAGCCTAGCAAATCTAACATTTCTAGAAAAGACAGAGAGTTTTCTTGACCCAAACTGAAGATCACTTTCTTTTCTGGCTAGTGACAGCTGAGGCTCATCTTTTCTTGTCTCCCTGCTTAGAAACACAGACACCTGCCTGCTTGCCATGTTCCTCATCCTTGCACACAGGTTGGCAACTGGAGGAGGAACTCAAGACGCTGAGCCACAAGTCCAGCTAGAAAAAGACTCCAGAAAGGCAGCACAGGCCGATTCAGAGATAAACTAGAGACTGGGTGAGATTTTGGCCTAGACTGGGAGTAAATAGTTCTCATACTATGACAGACAATGGGGAAAATTCCCATTATACAAAGCACTCCTAAAAATTGATATGAAACACAAAAACTCAATACAAAAATTCAAATGTTCAACCTCCAGGAAATAAAACCACAAAATAATCAGTTTTTACCTACCAAATTAGCATAAAGAAAAACTGATGCTACACAATGCTGAAAACAGGTGGGAAAATGGAAACTCTCAAACATTGCTGGTAGAAGTGTAAATACTATATAATCTTTGGGAAAACAACCTGGTAGTAAATATAAAAATGTAACATGGCCTTTAATTCAGAAATTCCAAGTTCAGAAATCTCTCATACAAAAGTAAAATTAGTTGGGTGTGGTGGCTCACACCTGCAATCCCAGCACTTTGGGAAATGGAGGTAAGAGGACTGCCTAAGCCCAGGGGTTTGAGACAGCCTAGGCAACTTAGCGAGACTTTATCTCCACAACAAATTTAAAAATTAGCTGGGTGTGGGGGTGCACATCTGTAGTTCCAGCTCCTTGGAAGGTGGAGGAAGGAGGATTGCCTGAGCCCAGCAGGTCGAGGCTATGGTGGCTGTGAGCGTGCCACTGCACTCCAGCCTGGGCAACAGACTCAAAACTAAAAACAAAATTAGCACATAAGGACATATGAGCAAGGATGATTATTTTAGCACTATTTATAAAAATGACCCCATATAAGAAACAATCTAAATGTTAAATGTTAATAACAGGATGATAAAATGAATTGTGTTATATCTATACTACACTATGGAAATTATATAGCTACTAGAAAGAAAAAGTCTTACGTGGGGCTGAAGGGAGAGGGAAATGGGGAGTTATTGATTAATGGCTAGAATTTCTGTTTGGGGTAATAAGAAAGTTTGGGAAACAGACAGTGGTGATGGTTGCACATTGTGAATATAGTTTGTTTGTTTTTTTTGAGTTGGAGTCTTGCTCTGTTGCCCAGGCTGGAGTGCAATGGCACACTCATGGCCACCACAGCCTTGACCTGCTGGGCTCAGGCAATCCTTCCATCTCAGCCTTCCAAGTAGCTGGAGTTACAGGTATGCACCATCACACCTGGCTAATTTTTTGACTTATTGTAGAGTTGCCCAGGCTAGTCTCGAACCCATGGGCTCAGGCAATCCTCTCACCTCAGCCTCCCAAAGTGCTGAGATTATAGGCATGAGCCACTGTGCCTGGCCGTGAATATAGTTAGTGCCACTGAGTCATACACTTAAAAATTATTAAAATGGCAAAGTTATATATTTTACTATAATATAAAAACTAATCAGATAGATAATCAGATGTATATATTTAAGTTAATACTACTAAGTAGAAAAAGACAATATATGGCACATAATCCTATGCTTTTTTTTTAAGGGGTGGTAGTTTATTTATACTTGGATACGCACAGAAAAAGGTCTAGAAAGACTCAACCAAGCTGTTAACCTGTTTACCTAAGGAAGGGGAAGAAGCATTGAGAAAGACACAGGCGAGACAACAGTTTTTCATTCAGACACCTCTTTACGGTCTTCTTATAATAAGCATGCATTCTATTTGGGAAAATAATTTAAGAACAAAGCAAACCAAGCCTCCAAGGTGAACGGTATCTACAGAAACCTAAAAGAAACTTAGCTTATTTTTTAGTCTTTTTGCCTCAGTGTAACCATTAGAAAGCAATCAGATTTTTGCCTCAGTGTAACCATTAGAAAGCATTCAGACATTCTATTGCAGGACAAGCAGCAGCCTATCCCATCCCCACTAGGCAAATCTCCTTCAGATGCAAGATCAGGATAACCCAACCATTCATGGTTCAGCATAATAATCTCTAGTAAACTTGATTCCTTGTCAAGGCCAAAGTCATAAAAGTAATAATATGACCACCCCACTTTTGGTCAAGGAATTTGTGAACTGCAAATGTCTAACAAGTTTCTTGCAGGAAACTTCCCCCACCCCAGAGGGTTAACCTAATCAGCCCTTTGTGACCCACCTTGGCAACAATCATGTGACTAATCCACCCATCTGCCTGCTGTCCACCTCCTGACATCAATACCTGCGCTTGCCTGCCCCTTCGTGATGACGTGGAGCAGACCACCACCCAATCACCTTAATGATCCTCCCCCATCTAGGGGAATGGTTAAAAGGACTCAACCACAAGCAACCAGCGGCCATTGCCTTGCTAGACTCTGGTGTCCCCATGTGCTCTTTGAGCTATGGCTGTCACCATGCTTCCTGGTTTTGGCCCCCTCCTCTGCCTTGGGGAGATGAATCTTCTTTCTTCCTTCTCTTTCTCTAATCTACTTTTATTTATTTATTTATCTATTTATTTTCTAATTTACTTTTAATTAAACTTTTCTTTCTTAACCTTTTTGTGTGTCGCAATTCTTTGCATCTACTTGGATCTCTGAGTTCCCAGCGCACACCTCCAGTTTGCCGGCTCCAGCAGTGCTGCGCCTCCCTGTGCCTCTCCACCCTCACCCTGTCCGTACCCTAACACAAGGCACCACCATACCCTTAACTCCCTCCAAGGCACAGTCAGAGAAACCAGAGTCCCAGGGAACACTTTGCCAGCCCTCCCCACCCCACACAACCTGTGCCAACTTGCACAACGAGCAGCCCGAATCAATCCTGTTTCTCTTCCACAAAAAAAGAGATGGCTGGGAAAAGTTTCCTGGTATCACGAGTTCATGGCCTAAGCCCAAGCACCCAGAAAGGCAGGAAATGAAGTGCTGTAGTCATCCAACAAAGCCTGAGTCTTACCAATGAGTGCACAGGACAGGAACTTGTTGACAGATGTGAGCGCCAATCCAGTGATAGGGCCAGTAGTGTCTTCAGAGCGAATCACTTCCAGAAATGGACGAAGGAATACATTGGGCTCGATCTCTGAGAGTTCTGCAAGAAATGAAGAAATATCATCTAGCACAAAGCTAAACCCTGGGAAAAGGCCTTCCTGTTTGGGCCATGAGGCTAGAGGTCTTTGTAGCTGGGTCACTCTTCTTCCCTCTGGATTACCTTGAGTCAAATCCTAGACACTATACCACTTACAAGCAGAATTTTCAGCATGTAGCTCTAAAAGATCAGGAAGCTCTTTTTTAAAAAACATATTATCATGCTTAAAAACTTAACAATAAAATGGTAAATTTTATGTTGTATATATCTTATCACAATTTTTAAAAATTAACTTTTTAAAAAAAATGAGATAGCAGCTCAGGCTGAAACACAGAGGTGTGATCTCACTGCAGCTTGAATTCCTGGCCTAAGCGATTCTCCCACCTTAGCCTCCTGAGCCACTGGGGCTAGAGATGCATGTCACTATGCCTGGCTAACTTTTATTTTCTAGAGACAGGGTGGCCAACAATAATTCTTTAATATTATCAAATATTGTGAGTCAATTTTTCATGCCCATTTCACCACCCTTCCCAGTGATCTACATAGGTAACCTCATCCTGGGTACAGTCTTAGCTCCCAGGGGTGGGCTCCTGCCTTTATGTCCTTTGCTGCTAAGGTCAAGGTCACTTTTCTTAGAGAAAGAGTGCAGCACATCCCAGAAGGGGGAGGAGAAACCCTGAGATTTATATAGTCTCTTCATATAAGCCTAACAAGAACCAGAGGCTGGGCAGTCTTGGTCGTGGAGGCAGCCTGTAATCTTGGAAAGTCCTTTCTACCTAGAGTAAACAGAGAGCTAGCTGCTCAGGGATGCAAGGGCCATACCTAATCTTCACTTTATAGATGAGAAAAATAAGACCTCTCTTAAGATACATGACTGGCCCCAAATCACACAACTAACAGGCAGAGCTGGGATTTGAACCCAGTCAATACGGTTCCAAAACTTGTAAAACCACTACATCCATGCTATATACATGTATCATCATCACATACTCTTGAATTTAGATTTCATGCCAGGTCAAAGAAACCATACTACACCAAACTTGCTCCCTACTCTACTCTGCCCAGGTTGAATTTGTTTTCTAGATTCTGCTGTGTGTTCTTCTTTCAGAGACCAGCTCCCTTCAAGGCTCCTACGTAGACCACACACATTTAAGGACGTGATCTAAGCCACCGCACGTGAGAGACAAGGGGACATCGGGTTTCCTAAGCACCTTCATTTTCATGCAAATATAGGGAGCAGGCCACTCAAGTCCTGCCCCCCCCAGGTAAACACTGCCTGGGCCCGGCTGCTCCTCAGATTGGTGCTTTTAACTAACGGGCAGGCTGGGCAGCATTTCCCAAGCTCGTCTATAACAGCGATCACGTCAGCTGTAAAACCTGCTTCTCAGCCTCCACTGCCCCCACCTAGAGACATATGTACAATTTGCAGGAAAAAACTTCTAGAAAAACGTGTGTGGTGGCGGTGGTGGTGTGGCGGTGGAGGGTTAAGATGTAAGGAATAGTTGGGAATACCGAAATATATAACACAATTCTTAGAAGCAAATTTAAAAACTTAATGACATTAGTCTTGCTATGTTTAGAAACACAAATGCATTCTGTACAATTTGGACTGTTAGTTTAAAAATGGTGGTCGTGTTTGGTATATGTAAGATGTAAAAAAATCAAGATTTAAAAAATTTTTTAATTGAGAGTAGGACAGGCAATAGGTATTCTGTGTTTTCATCTAGTTGTTATAACTTGCTTCTTGTCTTCCTGGTGAAAGACTAGGGCAGTTTTACAGCTGGGGTCTAAGGCCATGTACAATCTGCCTCTTTTGTTTAACTGTTGGTTTATTATAGTAAAACTAACTTTTTTACTGATTCAAACACCATGTAACCTTTCAAGGTTGGCTTCTTCCTCCAACACGATGCCCTTGAGATTCATCAAGCTATTGCTTACATTGACAGTTTATTCCTTTTGGCAGCCGAATCATATTCACTACACATGTATAGCAGTTTCTTTATCCAGTCACGAGATAGAGGACTTCTGGGTTATCCAGTTTGGGGCAATTATGAGTAAACCTGCTATAAATATTTGTGTACTGGTTTTTGTGTGAACACAGGCTTTTCTTTTTTTTTTTTTTTTTTTTTTGAGTCAGAGTGTCACTCTATTACCCAGGCTAGAGTGCATGCAGTGGCACAATCATAGCTCACCGCAGCCTCAACCTGCTGGGCTCAGGCAATTCTTCTGCCTCAGCCTTCCAAGTAGCCGGAACTACAGGTGTGTGCTACCACATCCAGCTAATTTTTAAATTTATTGTAGCGATGAGGTCTTGCCAAGTTGCCCAGGCTGGCCTCAAACCCCTGGGCTCAGGCAATTCTCTGGCCACCACTTCCCAAAGTGCTGGGAATTACAGGTGAGAGCCACCACACTTTGCCGATAAAATCTAGTTTATTATTATTTGTTTTAAGGACTGTGTTTTGTTGGAATGTCTAAGCTGACTCTGCACAATCCCAGGTCACAAAGAGTTTTTCCTATGTTTTCTTCTAAAAGGTTTATAGATTTGTTTTTTTACTTATGATCTATTTTGAAATAACTTTTGTATATATGTTTTTTTTACACACGTACATTAAGGACTCACTTTGTACAGGCACTTTTCTAAACACTTGGCATAACTGAATGAACATAGGATTGTGCTTAATTGAGGCTCCTTTTTTCTCACTGAGAATATTTTACTGTTCCAACATGTCTCACTGAGTGGTCTTCGTACCTGAGCACAAAATAAGTGGACCCTGCTTGTGTGCGTCTCTCTGGGGTCTGTTTTCTGTGGTTCCACGGACCTATTTGTCTAACTCTGACAACACTACACTGTATCGATATTACCGCTATACACTAAGTCTTAAAACCACTAATGTGATTCCTCCTACTTTGTTTCTCTTTCTCAATATCACTCAGCGTTCCATGTCCTTTGCCTTTCTGCTTTTTGTCTGAATTGGGGTTTCAGTCTGTTGCCCAGACTGGAGTATGACATCACGATCATGGCTCACTGCAGCCTCGATCTCCTAGGCTCAGGTGATCCTTCCATCAGCCTCCTAAGTAGCTGGAACTACAGGTGTGCACCACCATGCCTGGCTAATTTTTTTGATTTTTTTTTTTTTAGAGTTGAGCTCTTGCTATGTTGCCCAGGCTGGTCTCGAACTCCTGGGTTCAAACAGTCCTCTTGCCTCAGCCTTCCAAACTGCTGGGATTACTGGTATGAGCCACCACATCTGGCCTCCATTTAACTGTAGAGAAACTTGTCTGTACTCACAACGATTTGGGGAGACAAGACATCTTTGCTATGTCGTGCCTATCAATCCATGAAGACAGAATGTCTCCCCATTTATTTAGATCTTCTTGGTTTCTTTCACCAGTGTATTGTAGTGTTTGTTTGTTTATTTGTTTTAGAGTTGGAGTCTCACTCTATCACCCAGGCTGAAGTGCAGTGGCATGATCACGGCTCACCACAGCCTCGACCTTAGGCAATTCTCCCGCCTCAGCCTCCAAGTAGCTGGGAAGTAGCACCACAAAGCCTGCCTAATTTTTTAGAAACGAAGCCTCAATCTGCTGCCCAGGCTGGTCTCAAACTCCTGGGCACAAGCAACCCTCCCACCCCAGCCTCTCAAAGTGCTGGGATTACAGGCGGGAGCCACTATGCCCAGCTACATTGCAGCTTTTTTAGCATACAGGTTTTACACATGTTTTGTCAGGTTTATACCTAAGTATTTAACTTTCTTTGGAATATTTGTAAAAAGTATAGTGTTGTAACAGATTGGGTTTGTATTTGAATCAGCTTTGCATTCACTTAGTCTTGGCATGTTATTCTTTTCCTATATTCTGGATTCGGTTTGCCAGGCTTCTGTCCCCCGTGATGGAAGAGCGCAATACTGCACAGAGAGCCTTGGAAGAGGCAGGGCGAGGATGCACCGAGGCCTGGACAAAGGCCCACGGAGAACCCTCTGGAGGCTCTGACTGTGCCCTCCCTGCGGTACACAACTCAGTCCAGGGATGAGGGGAGGGGTCAGTAGTCTCACTCACACAATCACCAGACAGATGACTCCCAAGCTCTTCCCTCGCCAAAGCAGGTACCTGGAACCTACGCCTGCTGAAGTCCATTCATTCCGGCACTTTCATTTTATGAGTCAGCGGGTTTTCTGACCGAAAACGAAGAGGGCTGGGCTTTCTGATGAGCCCACCAGGAACCCTTGCTGCCATCCTCAATCCCCCATCCCACCAAAAAAAGGGAATCTTGCTCTATGAAGCCAGCTTTCCCAAGAGAGTTCTGTCTAGGCAAAGCTGGAGTTTTGACTGCCAGGAGCCTCAGAGAGGCTGGAATAGGAGCAAATCTGCAGCTTGGTGGGTGAAGAGAAAGCTGTACCCCTAGCAGGGCATCACTCGCCAGGACATTTCTGATTTTAGGGGACACCTCTTTACAAACATGTAATAAAAACAACTTGAATTCATAACCCTGGTGGGATGTTTGGATGGTCCTCCAGAACAGCTTCTCAAACTATTTGTGGTGAAGGGCCAATTTTTTTCTTCATGTCAATCCATTGCTGACTCACAGTTTTATAAAATACAACATGATGAATTACCAGAAAAATGAAATTTTAAAAATAATATAAACTCCAATCTTTTATTACTAGAATCAACATACATGAAATTACTGTCCATTGTTATGCAAATTCTAAATACTTCCTTTCAATTTCTCTATATATCTTTGTGTACCAAGTGGCAGTTTGCAGATTGCACCAGACTGCAGATTATACTCTGAGTCACAGCACTCTAGAAAATAAGTCACAATTTTTAACTGACCATTCCAGAAAAATCCTCCAAGTCTAGGGATAGTACAGCTAAAATAGGCCCGAAAAATAATTTACAAATGAAGCAGCTGAGATCTGGAGAAGTGAAGTAATTTGTACAATGCCACCAAGTCGGTTAGTGTCGGAACCAGTACTAGAAGTTGAGGGGCACTAGGTGAAACCATGGGCTTGCTTTACAGTAGAGCTCAATTCCCAGCTCCGCAACTTAGTAGCTGTGCGACTTTAGTTACTTAAGTCTTCTAAGTCTCTATTTTATTACCTATAAAGTGGGCATCAGAGAATCAAAACAGATTACATTTAAAATAATAGCACCTAACATTTATTGAGCATATACTATGTGCCAGACACCACACTAAATGATTTACACACATTATCCCATTTAAAGCTGGTAAAACACTTGGTACAACACATGGAACGAAGTGTGCAATACTTATAACTGAGATATTATTCTAGTTTTTAGCTCTAGAATTGTAGCAGTCCGGCATTCTTTATATTGTATATCAGTAATTTGCTAAGATTTAAGCAAATATCAAAAAAATTCAAGAGCAGTCCTCTACCTCTGACTCCTTAACCTTAAAAAGAATACAAGTCAAAGAAAAAAACCAAGCTAACTGGTGGCTGTTACAGATGGTGCAGTTTGGGATGGCACTTTTAATTTCTGAGAGCTTTGGCTTTCTCCAAGGCATATGCAGTGTCAGAGAAAAGAACAGGCTTCCTTTTTTAAATGGATTGTTAGTTGAGCACAGTGGCTCACGCCTATAATTCCAGCACTTTGGGAGGCCTGAGCCCATAGGTTCGAGGCCAGCCCGGGCAACTTGGTGAGCTCTCGTCTCTACAATAAAAACCACAGGTGCATACCTGTGGTTCCAGTTATTTGGAAGGCTGAGGCAGAAGGATCGCCTGAGACCAGCAGGTCGAGGCTGCCGTGGCCATCAGCGTGCCACTGCACTCCAGCCTGGGCGACAGAGTGAGACTCCAACTCAAAAAAAAAAAAAAAAGAATTGTTGAACTCACCCTCATTTTACAAACGATATGATAATAGTAACAGTGGGCGCTAGCCTGTGCCATGGTATGTGCTAAGCACTTTACATACCTTCGCTCATCAGAATCATCCCCATTCTGAAGATGGAAACAGACTTAGAAAGGATAATAGATGTCCCCAGCAGCCATGTCAGACAACCAGTTAGTAGTGGAAGTGGGAATCAAATCCAGGCCTACCTGACTTCAAAGATGTGCTCCTAGCCACTCAGCTTTACTGCTTCCTAGGAGGCTAGAACGGAAAGGCTTCTCTGGTGTGCTAAGTCCTCACTCAGCCTTCCTGGGGACTGAGATGCAATTGTCTGGATCTTCTTCAGAAGAGTGAGAAGATGCTGGGTGTGGGGGCTCATGCCTGCAATACCAGCACTTTGGGAGGCTGAGGCAAGAGGATTGCTTAAGCCTTGGCAACATAGTGAGACCATGGTCTCTACAAAAAGAATTTAAAAATTAGGCAGGTGTGGTAGTGCACACCTGTGGTCCCAGTTATTTGACAGGCTGAGGCGGAAGGATCGCCTGAGCTCAGGAGGTTGAGGCTGCAGTGAGCCATGATTGTGCCACTGCACCCCAGCCTGGGCGACAGAGTGAGACCTTGACTCAAACAAACAAACAAAACAGAAGAAGGAGAAAAAGAAAATGAGAAGAGCTGCCTGAGTCCTTCAAGAGAAAAGTACCATGACTCCACTCGTAGTAAGCAGGCTGAGTAGCTTCACACCAAGGAGACACCTGACACTCCAGCCGAGCGGCCAAAATTCCCATTCTGGAAGGCTGTCAACCTCAAGGCACAAACAGTCCAGTAAACAGAGAGTGCAGATTAGGTAGAGGGGCGCGCTGAAGGTGACTGGTTCGTGTGCCAAGATGGAGAAAGACAACAGGGGGAGGGAGGAAGCCAATCCCCCACGGGACAAAGAGCACCTGGATCCTTCTCAAAGCCCGTCCAGCTTCTGGGCAGGCCGTGCTCAGTGACAACACGGATCACTAGACTATTCTGGAGAAGCCCCCTATCACTTCAGTTTGCAGCCAAGGGAAGCCCTCGGGAGGAGTTCTGGCAGTGCCATGCTCAAGTGCCGGTGGGCGGGTATTCAGCTCCCTGTGTCGTGACCTGAAAACAGACAGGTCTCAGTGTGGCCTAATGTCCGTCTGCGAATCGGCAGATGGCCCTCAGTTCTCCTGTCTTCTCACAGGAGGAGCGGAGAATCCTGACACTGTTTTCTCTCTCTGATCACCTGTGCCAAAGGCCTTACCGTGTAGCCTCAAGCACTGCCTCTGGACAAAAGAACACACCCTCCTGGCCCACAGGGGAGCGGCCAGCATTCTCCCGGGAGGCTGTGTTCTCCAGCCGCAGCAGCCTTTCTCATCTGGCCAGCATCGGGCTGGCACATTCCTGAGTCAAAATGCACACATAAGCTGCTTTCCCTGGTAGCGAAGCTCTTCACTCCTGAGTGACTCTTATCAGGGGCAGTTGGGCATTCTCAATTGGATTACGCTGACAAGGAAAAAGGCTGCAGTGTGTTATTTCAACACCATTTGGCTTCAGAAATGCCTGTCTCGACCCTTTTGCCCTCCGAGTCTACTTCTCCCTCCATGCTTTTCAGAGGCACACAAGCCTGTGCCCATCCTCCTTCTATAGCCTGCACATGTTGGCCCGTGTGCTGAAGACAGAAGAAGGCCATCGCTCACAAGATGGACTGTGTGTAACGGACGGACAAAGCAGAGCATGACAACGGCAGAAATCGAGTTCTTTCACCCCTCTCGTCTTTCCTGTATCCAGACACACAGAGCAAAATCATTTGAACATAAAAAGCCTTCGGGTTTGGGGTTCTTCTGTCTGTACCTGCACACATTCCATGTTAGGAGTGAGTATTGGGTCCCGTGTTCTACTCTTCTGACTACGCTCTATGCCTGGGAATGCACCCCTGGAGAGGGCAAGGCCGGGAACGATCTGCACATGGAATTTCTCAGGCGCTGTAAGCTCAGTAGGGAGGAACTGCGTTCTTTTGGTCACTAGGCGGCATCAAGAGTGGTGACCAAAGGACGAGCAAAATGTAACTGGGGTGAAGCCAGAAGCCTCTGGAACACCTGCCACACCTCCCACAGCTTTGCTCAGCAGCTTCAAAGTTCTCTGGGCCTGTGAATGGACAGATGGGGATTTAGGCTTGGCTTCAGGAGCTGATTCCAGAGAACCTGACAACAGGCAACACCCACAGCTGTATTTCCTAGCCCGGGCTTAAGAGTCAAGCCCTTAAGGACTTTGCAACCCTGGAAAAACGAAAGAAGGAAATTCACTAGGTCCAGTCCTGGCTCTGTCACTGACTGTGTGACCCTGGGCAAACACCCCACTTCTTTGGGTCATAGCTTCCTCATCCAATAAGAATTTCCTGGCGAAGGTGGTGATAATGATAGTAATTTTTTTTTCAGTCAGGGTCTCACTCTGTCACCTAGGCAGGAGTGCAGTGGCATGATCACGGCTCACTGCAGCCTCAGCCTCCTGGGCTCAGGTGATGCTACCACCCTAGCCTCCTGAGTAGCTAGCACTACAGGTGTGCGCCACCACACCTGGCTAACTTTGCCCGGCTAATTTTTTGGTTTATTGTAGAGACAAGGTCTCACCAAGTTGCCCAGGCTGATCTCGAAAGCTTGGGCTCAGGAAATCCTCTCGCCTCCACCTCCCAAAGTGCTAGGATTACAGATGTGAGCCACCATAGCTGACCTGGGAACAGTAATTTAACCAGATTCTTTTTTTTTTTGAGTTGGAGTCTCACTCTGTCGCCCACACTGGAGTGCAGTGGCCGCTCCCGGCCACCGCAGCCTCGACCTGCTGGGCTCCGGCGATCCTTCCGCTTCAGCCTTCTGAGTAGCCGGAATTACAGGCGCGCGCTACCACGTCCGGCTGATTTTTTTGATTTATTGTAGAGATGAGGTCTCGCTGCCCAGGCGGGTCTCGAACCCACGGGCTCAGACAATCCACTCACCTCAGCCTCCCAAAGGCGCGAGATTACAGGCTGAGCCACCGAGCCCGGCTAACCAGATTCTTTAAGGCCTCTTTAGACATCTAAAACTTATCAGCCTCAACGCAAAGAACAACTTGGGAGTACGTGCACATGGGTGCAGAGTCTGTTATGAAGGCAGCCTGGAGGGAATGCGAGGCCAAACGAGACCCTGTCCAGGTTCCTGACGATGGCACCTCTTTTTGAGCTGTCACCCAGGCCTTCCCAGATGTTTCCTTCTCTCAAACAACTGCTTAGACTCTCAAGATGCTTCCAGACCAGGGATGCAGTGGGAATAATGATTATCTTTGATATTATGACTCTTTTTTGAGTTGAGGTCTCACTCTGACACCTGGACTGGACTGCAGTGGCACACTCCTGGGCCACCGCAGCCTCGACCTGCTGGGCTCCAGGGATCCTTTCGCCTGAGTCTTCCAAGGAGCCAGAACTACAGGCGCGCACTACCATGCCCGGCTAAATTTTTGATTGATTATAGAGATGAGGTCTCACCAAGTTGCCCAGGTGGGTCTCGAACCCACGGGCTCAGACAATCCACTTGTCTCGGTCTCCCAAAGTGCTGGGATGACAGGTTGAGCCACCAAGTCCGGCTGATATTATGACTCTTTGAAGAGGCAAAGTACGATCATGGCTTAATCACTGCTGCACCCTAGGTACAAGGTGGTCCTTGAGTACATCTAAGGTCAGCAGAAGATGATACCAACCACCTACATTAAAAAGGGCACAGGTGTGGTGGCTCACACCTGTAATCTCAACACTTTGGGAAGCTGAAGTGAGAGAATCACTTGAGGCCAGGAGTTCAAGACCAGCCTGGACAACAAAGGGAGACCCATCTCTATGAAAACTTAAAAAAAAAATTTAGCCAGTTGGGGTGGTATGCACCTGTAGTACCAGCTACTTGGTAGACTGAAGCAGGAGGATCTCTTGAGGCCAGGAGGCTGATCTCAAAGCTCCTGGCCTCAAGAAATCCCCCTGCCTTGGCCTTCCAAAGTGCTAGGATTACAAGTATGAGCCACTACACATGATCCTAAAACTTAACTCTGATTAAACACAAGCAATTTCTGAACTTATACTCCTTAGGGTTACATTTAAAGTCTGAAAACCCTAGAGATTAGAAATAATAATTTTTGGTTAGGTGTGGTGGTTCACACCTGTAATCCCAGGAGTTCCAAACCAGCCTGGGCAACATGGTGAGACCTTAAAAAAAAAAAAAAAAGTAGTTAGACATGGTAGCGCGTGCCTGTAGTTCCAGGTACTTGGAAGGTTGAAGTGGAAGGACTGCCTGAGCCCAGCAGGTCCAGGCTGCAGTAGCTGTGAGCATGCCACTGCACTCCAGCCTGGATGACAGATAGTGTGAGCCCCAAATAAAAAAAAAATCATAATTTTCTATTTCCCCTAAACCATACTTGATAAGTAATTTATAGAAGGTCATGTTCATGAGGCCCCAACCTAAGCCAGAGATAACAAGAACTCTTCCTCCCTAGATATCTGGCATGACCAAGATGACAAAGAAAGAAAATTATTTTTGGCATCTATATATGGTCTCTGGCTCGCCCACCTTATCAGGACCTTGTCCCTATAGCAGCTGCATTCATCTTAGGTAGGGGATCGGAGGAGGATGTATCTTAGGGTTAAAACCCGCTACTGGAGTAGGGTCACTCGGTCTGCCTGAGGTCAGAGTCAGCCTCTACTTTCTTTTTTTTTTTTTTTTTGAGTTGGAGTCTCACTCTGTCGCCCGGACTGGTACGCTAGTGTGCAGTGGCACACTCCTGGCCACCGCAGCCTTGACCTGCTGGGCTCCGGCGATCCTTCCACCTCAGCCTTCCAAGCAGCTGGAACTATGTTGCATGCTACCACGCCTGGCTAATTTTTGATTTATTGTAGAGATGAGCTCTCACCAAGTTGCCCGAGTGGGTCTTGAACCCGCGGGTTCAGGCAATCCACTCACCTCAGCCTCCCAAAGTGCTGAGATGACAGGCTGAGCCACCGAGCCCGGCCAGCCTCCACTTTCAAAAGATAAAACAGGCGCTGAAATAAGGCAGCATCCACAGGGGAAACAGTTGACTGGACAACTCTGCCCCACGTGGTGCATGAGTCCTGAATGGAAGAGGAGTGACCTTCCCACCCAATTTCTGCTCAGTCCCACTCATTCCTGCCCACCCTTGGGCATTCCTGCTGCCAGGAACTGCTGCCTGCCACCCTTATGAGGAACCCACTCCATCGACCTGGACAACACCCTTAATTTGCCTCAGACATGAGCACCAGCCACATACATTATTAAACATATTTATCATATAGAGATTACCTTATTTTCCCAATAGCTCTGAGAAATAGAATTAGTCCCCAATTGACAGATAAGGAAACCAAGGTTCTAAGAGGTTACATGACTAACCCAAGGTGACATAGTGAGTGAATGAGAAAGAATTTGAACCTAGGTGTGTTCTGGCTCCAAAGCCAATGCTCTCAATCACTGCAATGTACTCTTCAATATTACCCCATGCTATTGCCATAGGCTTGCCACTAGATGTGTTCACCGCATGGCTCGGATGACAAATAAAAACATTAAATTCAGCCATCCTAGTCAGAAGTTTCTTCTGCACCTTTCCTCCTCCTGTCCAGTGACTAAACACTGTTCGTTACTGACTGAAGTTGTGCCACACAAATGCAGTGTCAGGTTTGCCCAGGCTCTCTCCTAATCCAAGAGGGAGAGAAAGGCCCCTTTAACAAGGCTGCCAGAGCTAAATGAGGCCTCCAGGGACCAGCCTCAATCAGATCGCAGAGGTGGAGGACAGACTGATCCTCTGTCTTACTGAGAGCGCAAGTCTGATGCATGTCAACTCTTAATACTTGTTCTCTTCCTTCTAGAGGAAACCAGTACACCTGGGAAGGAAAGCAATTCAGTTGTAACAGCCAGGAAACCAGAGCTACCTGGCCCTTCATGCACCTGGCGTTTTCTGCAGGTACTGGGGAGACCATGCCCAAACTTAAGCAATTTGGAAGCCCAGGAGAGATTAAGAACGTTTGCTGCTACACCTTCCAGCAGGACAGCTAGTCCCAGCTTCACGCAGCCATTAACCGTGGCATGCCTTTTCAGTCCAAATTCCTCCAATAGTCTGGTAAAAAATTCCATTGTTCAATGGCAGCAAGAGGACAGTTAGAGTACAGGTCTGTATCAATTATCATCTTGTCAGGTCATCTCTAGGGGCCCTGAAGGGAAAAAAGAGAAAATAAAAAAGAACTACATTCCGAACCGACATCAGCAAAGTCTACAGAGGGTGAGAGAGCCCAAAGGGTTACCAGCAACTGAGAAGAATCAGAGAAGCCCCATCGCCTCAGTCACAAGACTGTCCCTGCAGCGTCCAGAGCCTGCTCACTCACCCTTCTCCAGCAGCTGGAACTGTCACCTCAGCAGCATCTCATCAACTTCTAGTGGCACCAAGGCTAAGGGGTCCTACTCTGCTTCAGCCACCCTCATGCTAACGGGCTCAAGAACTTGATAAGAGATTTTTGCTGATGGGGAAAACAAAGACACCAAAAATGTAACAGATAGGGCCACGACAATTACTCTGCCACTTCTAAGGACATGCCTGTGAGCGGGACAGTGAATAAATGAAATTTACGGAGCGGCAGTACTCTGAAAAGTCACACCTTATTTGCTGAAAGGTGCTGAGAGAACCTTGAGACAACTGAATCCACAGAGGCAGTCCTGAGAGGGCTGGAAAACAACGTCACAAAACATGAGACAGAAGCTGGGCCAGCAAACACCTGTTCCCCTAACAATATCTGTCTGTTGGCCTGTCTCTTGTTATATCCCAACTGCACACTTACCACAAAAGTTCCATTATTCTGGTAAAGTTGCATTCCGGCCCAGAGCCGCAGCGTTACTGTTCTTCAGCCGCATGCCTCCTTAAGACGGATGAACACTTTATAATACAATGCTGTATGTGCAATCAACTTATAAACAATGGGTATTCCATTACAGGGCATTTAAAAACATACTCAGATTCAGAAAGACCCAGAAAGAAACAAGGAATAGAGACAAGGGTGGTACCTAGAAAGAGAGGAGGGACCCAAGCGAGAATCCTCTGTCAACCATTCACTCCTCAAGAATTGCGATTTCCTCACAGAAGGACACTGGATTGTTTCCAGCATGGGGCTGTTACTGCCATCCACATTTCTACATGAGTCTTTCTGTGAACATCTGTTTGGTTTCTCTAAAGTTCCTAAGAGTGAAACTGCTGGGCCACGGGGTAGATAGAAGTGCGTTTAACTTTAAAGAAACAGTTTTTGGCCAGGTGTGGGGGCTTACGCTTATAATCCCAGCACTTTGGGAGCCCGAAGCAAGAGGACTGCCTGAGCCCAGGGGTTCAAGACCAGCCTGGGCAACTTGGCAAGATCTCAGCTCTACAATAAAAAAATAAATGAGCCGGGTGTGGTGGCATTTGCCTGCGGTTCCAGCTCCTCGGAAGGCTGAGGAGGAAGGATCGCCTGAGCCCGGCAGGTCGAGGCTGCGGTGGCCGTGAGCATGGCCCTGCACTCCAGTCTGAGGGACAGAGTAAGAGTTCAACTCAAAAAAAAAAAAAAAGATAAAAAAAAGAAACAGTTTCTCAGGGTGGCTCCAGTCCCCACCACTACTTTCCTTCCCAAGGGCCCAGGCATTGTAAGTTGAAGGTTTGGCAGCAGAGAGGCAGCCGCATCATTAAGGCCCCTGCTGCCAGAGCACAGTGGCCTGAATTGGACACATAAAAAACTGAAACAGGTGTTTGAAACTCGACTCGAGCCTCCCTATTTGGTGCCAGACCCCAAAGAGGCTGAGGCCTGGCCAGCAGAATTCGGGGCTAATCTAACAGACGTTGATCAGACTTTCACGGGAGACACTGAGCTGCGTGGCAGGCACGCACTGCGGCCTGGGACATCTGGAGCAGATCAGTGAACATCCTCATCTTCATCCTAAGAAAGGGGTTCTGGTGGCCCAAATGCTCTTCAGCAACGGGCAGTGAGCGTGGGCCAGGGAAAGTCTTTCTCTCTACACCCACCTCCCAACTCTCTTTTCACTCCTTGTAAATCTAACACAGTTGAATACCACACCACTCAGAAAAGCAAAACAAGCCAGGCTCCGTGGCTCAGCCTGTAATCCTAGCGCTTTGGGAGGTTGAGGTGAGTGGATTGCCTGAGCCCACGGGTTCGAGACCCGCCTGGGCAACTTGGCGAGACCTCATCTCTGCAATAAGTCAAAAATCAGCCGGGCATGGTAGTGCGCGCGCCTGTAGTTCCAGCTACCTGGAAGGCTGAGGCAGAAGGATCACCGGAGCCCAGCAGGTCGAGGCTGTAGTGGCCGGGAGCAGCCACTGAACTCCAGTCTGGGTGACAGAGTGAGACTCCAACTCAAAAAAGAAATAAAAAAAAAAAAGCAAAACAGAAAAAGTGACTGACACATGCAACATGGACAAATTCCCAAAGCATGCTAAGCTAGATACATCCTATATGATTCCATTGACATGAAATCCCAAACCCAAACTAATCTATGCCGATAGAACTCAGAAAGCAGTTTTGTGCATGGGGGGGGGACTCAAAGGGGGCATAAAGGAACTTTCTGGGGGTGATGAAAATGCTCTATCTATATCTTTTTTAATAATAGTGGCTACATGGCTTATGCAAGTATCAAAACTTAACCGAACACCTAAGATCTGTATTTTTTTGTATTTTAATTATGCCTCAGCTTAAAAAAAGAAACAACAGCCGTGAGCCTCTCCTATTTGGCCTTATTTGGGAGCACAAAGACAGAACAGAAGAAGCAGCATTTGCTTCCCAACTCACCATTCTGGGAGCAGGGACTCAACAGCCAGCTGAGCTGCTGCTTCAGCGTCCTTCTTAGATCACCCCCACTCAGTGGGACTCCTGCTGCTCCCCAGAGGGGTGGCACTGAAATGCCTTGAACAGCGTTTGCTTCATTCACTGTTGCCAAAAGTACGACCAGGGCTCCGGTTTACAAGACTGTTCACACATAACAAGGGTTAGGCCCTGAGTGCTAACAACTCAGATGGTCTTCAAAGGAACTAAATTCTAACCATGGTAAGAGACCAGTAAGTCAAACCTCGGGTTTGCAGTGCTGCCACTACTGCTATGAGGCCATGCCCAAGACATGATCCTGCCAGCCACAATTCCTTCTATAACCTGGATGAGGTGACCCCGATACTTCATTTTAGCCCTAATGCTGCATGAGGGGGGACCCAAAACACCTGAATTATCTTTTGGGGGGCATGTCTCTGGTGGTACAGGTTTCTCCTGCTAGGTAAGTGTTCTAGGAGCCCATCGGCATCCATGGACCAGCTAGCATTGTTGTGAGAGGCTGTGTTCAGCTTCAGTGAATTTTTTTTTTTTTGGAGATTCTTTCAAGTGTTTGCCCATTTCATGATGGGTGAATTACAAGCACATCTGCACACACCGCATTGAGCGTTCAGCAGTTTTTGACCAAAAACGAAATAACCCCGTACCCCACCCTCTCTATTTTCCAGATCTTGTCCCTTAGGACTTTTTTTTCCTTTCCCCAGAAGAAAAAAGTCCTCAAAGGGGAATGTGTTACCAATGTGGAAGAGGTGAAACAAAAAATGGCAGAAGCATAAAAGGTATCAAATTTGACAAGTTCAAAATCTGTTTTGAGCAGTGGAAAAAGCATCTCTATAGGTATACTGCATCCAACGGGGAGTACTTGAAGGGGGCTGAAGTTTAAATATATAAGAATAAATGGCAGGGTTCAATGGCTAATCCTGTAATCCCAGCACTTTGGGCGGCCGAGGCGAGTGAATTGCCTGAGCCTGCAGGTTTGAGAACAGCCTGGGCAACTTGGCGAAACCTTGTCTCTACAGTAAATCAACAAATTAGCTGGGCGCAGTAGCATGCGCCTGTAGATTCGGCTACTTGGAAGGCTGAGGCAGAAGGATCGCTAGAGCCCACACTGGGGTGGCCATAAGTGTGCCACTGTACTCCAGCCTGGGCGACGAAGTGAGACTCCAACTCAAAAGAAAAAAGAAAAAAAAAAGAATAAACAGGCCGGCCTCGGTGGCTCAGCCTGTAATCCCAGCACTTTGGGAGGCCAAGGTGAGTGGGTTGCCTGAGCTCAGGGGTTCAAGAACAGCCTGAGCAGCATGGCAAGACCTCATCTCTACAATAAATAAAAAATAAGCTGGGTGTGGTAGCGCGCACTTCCAGCTACTCGGAAGGCTGAGGCAGAAGGATCGTTAGAGCCCAGCAGGTTGACGCTGGGGTGGCCATGACTATGCCACTGCACTCCAGCCTGGGCGATAGAGCAAGACTCCAACTCAAAAAAAAAAGGAAAAATACACGTGGCTCAAGCCTGTAATGCCAGCACTTTGGGAGGAGGAGGCGAGAGGATTCCCTGAGCTCAGGAGTTTGAAAACAGCCTGAGCAATGGCGAGACCTCGTCTCTACAATAAATCAAAAAAATAAGCCGGGCTTGGTTGCACATGCCTGTGGTTCCAGCTACTTGGAAGGCTGAGGTAGAAGGATGGTCTGGGCCCACGAGGTCGCGGCTGTGGTGGCTGTGAGCATGCCACTGCACTCCAGCCTGGGCGATTAAATACACAATTTTTATAAATAAATTCCGGGTCTTTTGGGTCCTCCTCCTGTAATTTTAGAACTCATAAATTCACTTGGCCTCCAGGATCAGCTGGGGAAGGCAAGTCCTGAAGTCCCTCTCTGCTTCACAGAGAAAGACCTGTACTCAGACTTAATGAGGACCCCAGAGGGATTCCGCCTATCAGGGGAAACAGGTCCTTCCCAGGAGACCCTTATAGAGTTAGATTCAGGGAGAAAAGCGCCAAGCTAAGATGTGGAAAGCTGCCAGCATGGCAAAGCAGCATGGCATGGGCAAGGGAAGCACCCACAGCCTCGGAAACAGGGAAGGCTGCAGAAGCAAAGGTGCACACCCTGAGAGAACGAGTAAGGTGTGTACTGTACTAGGCACGTGAACACACACCGCATTTCACCCTTACAAAAGCCTCCGGGCAAGGAGGCGCAAAATGATTGAGTGACTGCCCAAGACCACTCAGGGGCACAGCGGGGATCTGAACCCTGGTCTGTCCGACGCCAAAGTCTATGCTCCTCGCCACGATCACTTGGCAGGACACAGGCTGGAGACCCAGAGCCCAAAGCATTCTCTCCTTCCCACAAATAACTCACTTCCTATCTCCTGGGTCGCCCTTGGCACCACACGAGGAAAGGGTTAAACCTACAGTTGGGAAGAGGAAATTCCCTGGAAAATTGAAACACATGCTGTGGCTCTGACTTAATTTCACACTGTTCTGTTGAGCAACGCCCACAGTGTGTGAGAAAGACCCCTTTCCTCCCGGCCCCCGCCACCTGCCGCTTTCCTTCAGACCACGGGCGGGGAGAGGAAGGCAGGGGACGCTATGACTTCGCTTGGTGGATACTTAAGCCAGGGTTAGCAAACCAGGGCAGGAAAAGTCCTATGTGAAAAAGTAAAAGCAAGAATACTCTTACTTCTACTTGGACCGGTGTAGGAGAGGGCCCTTGGGACGAACCGTAAGGAGGGACGGGCTGGGCTTCTGCCGGGGAGGAGAGGGGGAGGCTGTCCTTCCTGGAGAGTGGGCGGAAGTCAGAACAAGGCCGATTCACACCTGTCTCCTTGTCTGGCATTTCGTGCGCAAGTGGACTCTGTCCTTGAGAGTTATGCCTCATTTAGGAGGGCCAATGGGAAGACGGAAGTGCTTAAAAAAATATTCCCTTGCTACCCCTTCAACCGGATTTCTGCTACGACAATCAGTTACTTGGTGCTGGGAGCTGACTGGATAGAAGATGCTTACAGGAACCCAGCCTGCATTCGAGTCCAGCTGCCTGGAATGAAAGGAGAAAAAGACAAAGGCAAGGACAAATGTGCAGTGCTGTTAGGGCACACAGTCTCCAAGACCGTCCTCCACACTGACACCCCCACGTTGCCACCCTCACACCACCCTCTGCCAACCACGGGCGGAGTAATGCCTGCTCTCCTTGAGTCTGGTCTGACTGCTTTCACAGATGGAGTGCAGAGGACACGACAGTCTGGGACTTCCACACCCAAGCACTCAAAAGGCTTTGAAGCTACTGTTTCTTCCACTTTGGAGATCTAAACTGCCATGTACAAAGCCTCGGCTACCCTGAAGGAGAGAGATCATGAGGAGAAAGCCCCGGAGGCCTAGGCATCATGTCAAAAGAAGCCACATGGTGCCAGACATTCAAACCCCAGCCACAGGTGACTGCAACCACAGGAGAGACCTTTAGAAGAACTTCCCAGCTGTGCCCTAGACAACCCATGAAACTGTGAGATATAATAAAATGGTGGTTGTCTTAAGCCGCAAAATTTTGGAGTGGTCTGTTAATGGAGCAACAGATAATTGAAACAGATGGCTCCTATTAGAAATGAAGCTAGTAGCTCTTTTGACCTGGGCATGTAAACGGTATTTCAGGAACAGAGAAAAAATTAACCTTGCTTTGGGTAAGATAAAAGGAATTTATAATGGGGAGAAATGCCATTTCCAATAGCAATTGAAAATAAAAAATATCTAAGAATAAACTTAACGTGATATGGACATAAACTGGGAAAAGAGGTGCCTACAAACTTCACGAAGATCACATCTTGACTCAGTGGAGAGTTTCCCCACATTATGTTTTCAAATCAAAACCCCAATGGCACTTTCAAAAACCTATGTGACTCTATACTTCATGTGGAAGAAGAACCAGATGAAGACAGCCGAGTATTTTTTTCAAGCAATTAGTGACAGAAAGTCTGCAGTATCATTTTACATCTTCTAAACCCATAGCAAATACATCAGTACACTGAGGCAAAAGAATAGGTAGAACAATATGTACTATATAATAGATGACAAAGAACATTCGCTAGATGGGATATTAGGTGGGAAAAGTTAAATTCTTATCTCATTCCACTTGACAGATACATTCTATTGATTAAAGGAAGATACCAAAAATTCACTGATTAAATATTCATGAGCACCAACTCTGTGCCAGTCACTGGCTAGATAATACATATATGATGGTGAGCAATGTGATGCAATCCCGCCCCTGTGTAGCAGGACAGACATTAGGCAAGGGATCACACAACTAATTCACTAATTACAAGCATGACAAATGTTATTAAGAAGTGCAAGGTGCTAAGAGTGTTCAAGGATTAAATCTAAAAACTGACAAATATAATAAGGAGAATAGGCCAGGCTCAGTCTGTAATCCCAGCACTTTGGGAGGTTGAGGAGAGTGGGTTGCCTGAGCCTGTGGGTTCGAGACCAGCCCGGGCAACTTGGCGAGACCTCGTCTCTGCAATAAATCAAAAGTTAGCCAGGCATAGTGCACCTGTGGTTCTGGCTACTTGGAAGGCTGAGGTGGAAGGATCACCGGAGCCCAGGGGGTCGACGCTGGGGTGACTGCGGGCATGCCACTGCACTCCAGCCTGGGCAACAGTGAGACTCCAACTCAAAAATAAATAAGTAAGGAGAATACAGTGATCTTGAGGTGAGAAAAAACAGTGAATGAGATTCACCAAGAGACCCTGAGCAGAAGGAAAGGAAGCGTAAGCCAAGCTGAAAAGACTGGACACCAAGTCCTCTAGACGGACGTTATCAACAAGAAACAAGCTCATGGAGGCAACAGGGACAGGGTGAGGCATGGGACAGGAAGTAGGGGTGCTGGCTGAGAAAGCAAACAATAGAGGAGGGGAAATTACTGAGGAACTAATATGAAATCACCTCCCAAAAATCAAATGATGTGATTTTGTAGATCTAGAGGACCCTCACTAAGAACCTAGCACACTGACTAAAAGAAATCCACACCAAGTGTTTCAGAACACTGAGGAGAAAGAGACGAAAAACTTCCAGTTCAATCACACAGGACTCAGATTCAACATGGCATCAGACTGCTCTAGATCAGCAATGAAAATGAGAAGACAGGGAAGCAGAGCCATCAGATTCTGAACGAAACGTATTTCTACACTAGAAGTCTATACCCAGGGAAGCCTTCATGTGCACATCACTATAGAATAGACAGTTTAAGATATGCAGAGTCTAAAAAAAAATAGAATAGAACCTACTGAAGGACTTTTTAAACACCAAAATGAGAACAAATCACGAAACAAATGACATGAAATCTAACAAAAAGGAGATCCAGAGAAAAGTGAAGGGAAGTTTCAGAATGACGGCTGTGTCTGAGGTCCAGACAGTAACCACTGCAGAATGGGAGAAGAAGGTAGAAAGCACCCAGGAGGAGTTTCTAGAAGAAACAGAAATGGACTACATGACCACATGGAAAAATAAGACCAAAGAGCTTCAACAACGACGGTAGTTTTAGAAGAAATGGTGATAGCAACATTTTAAAAAACCAAGCATATTTGCAAAAAAGCGGGGGGGGGGAGATTTGACTTGGTAGTGGATAATACTTAAGATCTTAATAAGAAATGGACTGAGTGTGGGTTTAACCAAATGGGAACAGACTCATACTGGAAGGGTGGCGGGAAGGAAGACGGGGTGTGGGGTGCTGCCCAAGTGCTGTGGCTGCATTCAGCAGCAGTAAGTCAGGGATCACACTTCAAATACAAAAATCCTGTTTTCTTAAAAAAGGCAGTAGCAGCATGTTACTCAGAAATAGAAAAGTAAATGCCCGAATAAGCAGCTACAATAATTTAGGGAGGGAATCTTAAAAGGGGGAGAAGTTGTTCTATCCTTTGTGGCATCATTTGACTTTTTAAAACTATGTACGTGTATTACCTAAATAGAAATAAAAATAATTAAATTAAAAGTGATAAGCAAAAAACGATACACCAAGATGTTTATAGTATATTGCTTATAATATTGAAAAACTATAAATAATCTAAATAACCAATGAAAGAAAGTTCTTTAAATAAATTTTGAAGCCGGGCTCAGTGATTCAGCCTGTAATCCTGCGCCTTGGGAGGCTGAAGTGAGTGGATTGCCTGAGCCTGTGGGTTTGAGACCCGCTTGGGCAACTTGGTGAGACCTCATCTCTACAATAAATCAAAAAAATTAGCCGGGCATGGTAGTACGCGCCTATAGTTCCAGCTACTTGGAAGGCTGAGGCAGAAGGATAGCCGGAGCCCAGCAGGTCAAGGCTGCGGTGGCCGGGAGCGGCCACTGCACTCCAGTCTGGGCGACGGAGTGAGACTCCAACTCAAAAATAAATAAATAAATAAGTAAATAAATATTGAAACATCTGAATAATGAATTATATCATTAGATATTTTCTAAGCGTGTGTAATGATGTGGAAAAATGACAATATACGATAAAAGAAAAAACCAAGAGGCAAAAATGTATAGAATATTTTTTAAATTTTGCTAAATGGCATTATTGTGTGTCTGTGTACATTAAAAAAGATAAAATAAGCTGGGCTCGGTGGCTCAGCCTGTAATCCCAGCACTTTTGGAGGCTGAGGTGAGTGGATTGCCTGAGCCCGCGGGTTCGAGACCCGTCTGGGCCACTTGGTGAGACCTCATTTCTACAATAAATCAAAAACTGGCCGGGCATGGTAGCGTGTGCCTGCAGTTCCAGCTACTTGCAAGGCTGAGGCAGAAGGATCGCTGGAGCCCAGCAGGTCAAGGCTGTGGTGGCCGGGAGCGTGCCACTGCACTCCAGTCTGGGCGACGGAGTAAGACTAAAACTCAAAAAAAAAAGATAAAATAATAGCTATCTCTAGGTGACTGAGCAACCGATGGTTTTTTCCCATCTCTTTATACTCATTCGTATTTCCCTAAATTTTCGGGGTTTTTTTGTGTTTTTTTTTTTTGAGTTGGAGTCTCACTCCGTCACCCAGACTGGAGTGCAGTGGCCGCTCCCGGCCACCGCAGCCTCGACCTGCTGGGCTCCGGCGATCCTTCCGCCTCAGCCTTCCAAGTAGCTGCAACGACAGGCACGCACTACCACGCCCGGCTAATTTTTTGATTTATTGTAGAGACGAGGTCTCGCCAAGTTGCCCGGGTGGGTCGCAAACCCGTGGGCTCAGGCCTAAATTTTCTACACTGAATTTTTTTTACTATTATTATTACTATGACTTTTTAGAAATGGGAGTCTCACTATGTTTTCCAGGCTGGCCTCAAACTCCTAAACTCAAAGGCTATGTCTGCCTCACCATCCCAAAGAGCTGGGACTACAGGCATGTGCCACCGTGCCTGGCTTATATTATTACTGAATATTATTTTTAGTACTTTTAAAAGCTAGTTAGGAAAAAGTAGGCATTAGGTAGGCTAAATCACAGAATCTGACAGAATAGTATCACCAAATTTTAGGAAAACTCACTTCCCAAAACTTAATATGAGCACTGATTTTGCTGTTCACGAATAGCGAAGAATTAAAAATAATTGTAAAAGTGGCACTTAAAAGATGACTGGAACAATACCAGGCTTTCTGGATTCAAATCCCTCATCCTCTCCTTCAGCAAGTATGATTTTGCATTTCCTGTGGGCATGGCATGCGCTAGTCCCTGGAGATACAAGGGTGAGCAGTTCACAAGCCCTTACTCACAGACTACAAACTACAGGTCACATAAGCTGTATGGCCAGAGGCAACATTCAGATTCACAGGTCTTATTTCTTAATGGGTCCATCTGTCTATCTAAGAGGACAGGACTAGAAATGACCATACTGCTGTGAAATTCAATGACTATGATTTCTGATAGTCAGGAACACCAAGTGTTTCAACTTGTTAACTGGGGCACCGTTATCTATCTATCTGTTTATTATTTTTTGAGTCAGAGTCTTACTCCATCACCCAGACTGGCCACCCCAGCCTCGATCTGCTGGGCTCAGGCGATCCTTCTGCCTCAGCCTTCCAAGTAGCTGGAACTACGGACATGCTACCAAGCTTGGCTATTTTTTTTTTAATTGTAGAGACGAAGTCTCATCAAGTTGCCCAGGCTGGTTTCTAACCCGTAGGCTCAGGCAATCCTCTCGTTTCGCCTCCCAAAGTGCTGGGATTACAGGCATGAGCCACTGTACCTGGCTTGGGGCACAGTTTTAATTTAATTCTTATGTGAGGATTCTAATAATTCTCACATAAGACATACGTGGTGATTTTGTTCCTAATGCTTGTTGAATAGACACTAACTTGTGACAAGATAAGAGTATTTTGTAAATATTTATTTATGAGTATTTATGAGGGTAAGAGGAAGAGGACAACTGAAATTACTAAGACGTATAAGCAGTTCACATTCTCATCTAAACTGTACTTAGTCAAAAACTAGAGAGGTCAAAAGTAGAGGGAAGGGCCGGGTGCAGTGGCTCATGCCTTTAATCCCAGCACTTGGGACGTAGAGGCGAAAAGACTGCCTGAGCCCAGGGGTTCAAGACCAGTCTGGGCACATGGTGAGACTTTGTCTCTACAATAAATCAAAACATTAGCTGGGCATGGTGGTGCATGCTTATAGTTCCAGCTACTGTGAAAGGATCACCTGAGCCCAGCAGGTCGAAGCTGTGGTGGTAGTGAATATGTCACTGCACTCCAGTCTGGGTGACAGGATGAGACTCTGACTCAAAAAAAAAAAAAAGTAGAAGGAAGGTAAATGGGGGTGAACGTGAGCTCAAGAGTATGATCTCAACACAGAGGTGGATGACAAGAGACTGCTGTTGTCATCTCAATATGAGTTGGTATGCCACTTTGAAATAAAGTGGACAGGCCGGCTCAGTGGCTCAGTCTATATTCCAGCATTTTGGGAGGCCAAGGCGAGTGGATTGCCTGAGTCCATGGGTTCAGGATCAGCCTGGTCAACTTGGCAAGACTCGTCTCTACAATAAATAAAAAATTAGCTGGATATGGTAGCGTGCACCTGTAGTTCTGGCTACTTGGAAGACTGAGGTGGAAGGATCACTGGAGTCCAGCATGTCGACCCTGGGGTGGCCGTAAGCGTGCCACTTGCACTCCAGCCTGGGCAACGAAGTGAGACTCCTACTCAAAAAAAAAGAAAAAAATAAAGTGGATGAAGGAAATGACAAAACAGAGGAGTGCAAGCATTGAGGAAGATCACCACTGTCCACCTTGCAGTAAAAGTACTATGGGCACCATGACATGTCAAGAATCCTATTCTGGGTTATTTCTTACCTATTGGCTCAGGGTACACAAGGTCTCTGGTTTTATGTTTGTTTTGTTTTGAGTCAGGGTCTCACTCTGTCACCCAGGACGGAGTACAGTGGCATGATTATGGCTCACCACAGCCTCTGCCTCCTGGGCTTACATGATCCGTCCGCCTCAGACTCCCAAGTAGTTGAGACTACAGGTGTGCGCCAAGACACCCAGCTAATTTTAAAATTATTTTAACCAGGCTCGGTGGCTCTGCCTGTAATCCCGTGCCTTTGGGAGGCCGATGTGAGTGGATTACCTGAGCCCGCGGATTCGAGACCTGCCCAGGCAACTTGGTGAAACCTTATCTCTACAACAAATCGAAAAATTAGCCGGGCGTGGTAGCACGCGCCTGTAATTCTAGCTACTTGGAAGGCTGAGGCGGAAGGATCGCCGGAGCCCAGCAAGTTGAGGCTTCGGTGGCCAGGAGCGTGCCACTGCACTCCAGTCTGGGCAGTGGAGTGAGACTCCAACTAAAAAAATACAATAAGCTGGACTCGGTGGCTCAGCCTGTAATCCCATGCCTTTGGGAGGCTGAAGTGAGTGGATTGCCTGAGCCCGCGGGTTCGAGACCCGCCTGGGCAGCGAGACCTCATCTCTACAATAAATCAAAAAATCAGCTGGGCATGGTAGCGCATGCCTGTAATTCTGGCTATTCGGAAGGCTGAGGTGGAAGGATCGCTGGAGCCCAGCAGGTAAGGCTGCGGTGGCCAGGAGCGGCTACTGAACTCCAGTCTGGGCAACCAAGTGAGACTCCAACTCAAAAAAAAATAAAAATAAAAAAATACAATAAAAATAAAATAAAATTATTTTGTAGACATGAGGTCTCATGATGTTGCTCAGACTGGTCCCAAACTCCTGGGTTCAAGCAACCCTCCAGCCTTGGCCTCCCAAAGTGCTGGAACGACAGGCATGAGCCACCAGTGCAGGCCTCCCGAAAGCCTAGGCCGGCTTTCCCACGGCCCACTTTCTCAATTTCAGCCTCTGCTGCCACCCTGGATTTCTGGCTACCAGAAGTGATCTTCTCCTTCCTGGTGCTTCCACAGAACACTGCTGTTTCAGCTTAGCACCTTCTGGTTGACAGAACAGCTGGCTGCCATCCGTAAGCACCTGGAAGGCAGTGGGAGACACGGCTTCTTTGCTTTCTGTTGCCTCTAGTAGAGGACCATGACCAGAGTTCGTTGAAAGGGGTCACGTGGAAGTACAAAGAAGTCTACACTCCCATTTTCCTACCAAAGATTTCTTGTCATCTCCAGGAAAAAGCTGGTAATAAGCGATGTTTACAAGGAATAGGGCAGCACCTGAACAGAAGGTCCTCCCATATGTGACCAGTGGCTGCTGGCCAGGAGTGAGAGTTTCGAGAAGTAACGTCTCCGAGAACTGCCTGCGAATGGGGGTGGAAAGCAGCCTAGCTCTGAGGTGGCTGTACTTGGAAGGGAGGCCATTTTGTGCTCTTTGGGGAAAATGTTAATGAGAGGTTTCACAAATGTCAGACTTGCCTGATTAAACGAAGCCAGCTAGGTGGATGTTTTTCATACTAATGCCATCTCTGCCGAAAGAGCAAAGCAGGGGAAGAAGAGGAGGTCTGAGAAAGGAAAACGATAAACCTCAATTATTTACAAAAGAAATTATGCTTCTGCTAACTTGGGCAAGGGATATCAGAGAAGAGAGCGGTTACACAGCAAGCTGGCTGCCCTACCTCCTCAACCCTTTCCAAAGCCAAATTCAAGCCTGGAAGCCAGGTGAGGTACAGTACAGGGCTGCAGTGCCTGGCCTCGGTTGCCTACTGATTAGAAACATCAAGGAAGCTCAGGAAGTTAGTTGTAAAGAAAGTTCCATTTGAATAGTTACTCTTAAAACTTGAAGAAAAGGTACAGGAAGAAAGTCACTCAAATAATCACTCTGTTTAGGGGATTTCTTCCTTTTTAGTTTGAGCCTATGTCTCTGAAAAACTCCAAATGTTTATGTAGTTTCTTTTTTCTCATCTTTGACTTCCCATGCACAGAACTGGATTACTTATGATCCTTGTTCCTAACACACACTCTCATCCCTGCTCCTAAAACTGTTCCCAAGAGTTTTTATACTTTCTACTGCCGAAACTAGACTGGGGGGGGAGATGCTATTGATTAAGAGAGCTCAGCCTCCTTTTGCCCTGGTTTCTCCCCAGCCCAGCCTGCAATTGTGTCCCAATCAGCCAGCATTAATACAGATACACAGAGGTATTTATTTGCTGCTGATTCTGCCTAGCTGTATTCAGACTCGATCTCCATGTGTATTTAATAAATCACACTAGTTAGGTGGACAGGATTAGTTCCAAGTCACCTAATGACTATATCATGAACTGCAGCATTAAAGGGATTAATACTAATCTGAGCCATTGCAGTTCAGTGGAAAAGGCCAGTCCATTCTCCAACAGGAGCTCCGGCCCGCAGAAATCCTCAGCAAGACCAGGAAGATTAATGAGGGCTTCCACATTCTGCCTGCAAATCTTCACCTACCAGGGTGTGGGGTAGTGAGTCCCAGTCCAGACGAGCTCATAAATAACCTGCAATATCACAAGCATTTGGGGCAGCTGAGCCCCAGCAAGGGAGGGCCAGCCAGCTCTCTCCATCTTCTCCTCCTGTAACCCACACCACCGAGATGGCACAGGAATTTTACAGGCCCACACAGCCGCTAGTTTTGTTTTCTTTCATGTAAGAGCCCACACCTCATAAATCACTTTCTTGTTTCAGGAAAAGAAGTATATTAACCGCAGTCCGGACTTGTGTGTTCGCAGAACAACATGGAGCTTCTGGCTGTAGCTGGAGTCACTTGCCTACGGCTGGGGAAAGGGCCTGGCCTCGGCAACACAGGAAGCACGCTTTCAAGTCACAAAACCTTTCCTTTGCTCGGTGGCATGATTTCTCTTCATCAGCACCTACAATCCGCTGCATCTGCACTGGGCCTCTGGAACTCACATTCAGAAGGACTTCCTCAGCCCTACCAAAGCAAGCAGTCACTAGAAAGAACTGTATCTATGCAAGACCCCAGGAACCAGCATTTCCACACACCTTGGCCCTAGTTTCACCATTAGGAGACCACTAAGATACGCCTAGCCAAGTCTCCAGTCTCCACAGGACAAGGCACAGCTTGCATTTAACTTGCTCAGCAATAAGCCCCCTGATGTCTGTATGATGCAAAGAGACAAAGCCACAGAATTAAGCTCAACTCACTGGGAGACCTGCTGCTTCTTCAGTGACCCTCCAAGTCCCTGAGGAAAATGCCGAGAGCAGAGCTGTATCCGTTGGAGAAACCAGTTGTTTCTACCTGCAGCACCACAGTTTGATAATTTGGGGACACCCAAAGCACAGGCTTACTCCGACTAAGATCCTGCGATCTGCACAGACAACAGCTGGTCAGCCCAGCACTGCCTTACAATGGATGCGACTACCAACCAGAATGGTTAGGCCCTATGGACAAAGGTAACTGAACTGAAAGCTGAACTTTACTAGCATAAAAATATAAGTGAACCGAGGGCCTGGGTCTGATGCCAGCTATTCAAAGAAGAGAAGGGACCCATTAAGTGGATCATCCCCCAAGCCCACAGCAGAGTGGAGCCAAGAGAGGCTTAACACTTTTAAAGTTTGTAAACATTGCACCGTACTTAGAGGAGAGATAGCCAAAAGCGGGGCCCACTCAAGCTCTTCATTAAGTAAAGGAGGAGCTGAGGGGACTGTTAAGGCTGGATCTCTGTTTCTCAGTTAAGATGCACAGGAGGAAAAAAGTCTCATAGTTGCAGGGGAAATTCCTTGAGAGGCTAGGGAACCTGTAAAACCTCAGTTTCACTGGAGGAGCCCAACTTCAGGGCAGTTCAAAGGGGACAGGAACAGTTAATTCTACAGCCAACAAAAGCAGTTCCCATGAACGGGAACAGAAGAAATGGGGCCCACAGCCACAACTCAAGCTTTCCTGACAGTCAAGTGAGTTTGCGTGAAGTCATCAAGGATGGGGTTAAGTGACCCCAAGTGATGGGGCTAAGAGGCAGGGCCTTTCTCATCACCCTTGCCAAGCCAAAGCCCTTACACTTCCCACCGGACAGCCAAGCCTCGATCCCCACAAAACACACACAGCAACAGAAGAACGAGATCATCCTGAGAAAAAGATGGGAGCACGCAGCAGCCTTTCCTGACAGCTGCAAAAGACTCGAGTCTCTCTTCACCCACATCTCCTGTACCCTTCTGCCACTCCTTCGCCTTCCCACCTCCTGCAGCTTCTCTCCTGGTTCTAAGAAAAGTAACCACCCCACACGTAAGGCTCAAGTCAGAGGTCCGGGACAACGAAGGACATCAGTCAGAGGTGTTACCAGGCTAAGAGCGTGGCATACGCCATGGCAACCTGCTTAGCGCTTCAGCCCCACTGCAGAGTGACTCGGAGCATTTACAGTACTTAAGACTCTTCCAAGTCTTGCCAGACATTCCTGTCCTTCTAACAAATAAGTCCTCAAACCGTCAGAGGAAAGACGCTCCCTGGACAAGGCGTGCTTGTGTTACATAACTATGGGAAGGGGCCTTCTGAAAGCACAGCACACTTTCTCTCCTCAAAGCTCCCTCTAAAGGAGGGTGCCTCGCACAGTGCTGAGTCCCCAGGCCATCGTGGACACAGGAGCAGGGCCATCCAGCGGGATGCATCAGGCTCCAGGAATGCTGAAGTCCACATATTTGCCATTCAACACCAAAATGGCTTTTCAAGTTCAATCAGCTATAAATGTTGCTTTGTTTTAATTTTCCACTGAACTTCCTGGAACCTATTATCCAACTGTCAGGGATGTATATTTAGCAAGAGCAACATGGCCTCTTTGCCGCTGCCCCACTGCTCATGTCACCTCTAATAAACAGAAGAATCAACCCCTTCCTCAGTCCCTGTTGCAAATGTGGCTCAGGACTGATGCAGAACAGTTTGTGGCCTGTAGGCCACAAAGAGAGAGCCCAACCTCCCTAAGTTACCTGCAAAGCCCAAGTCTCTCCCAGGTTAATGCAGCTGCAAGGTGTTCTCACAGCCCCAGGAAAAACCCCCAGTGCCTGTGCTCATCGAAATATAAGAGAGCATGCATGCCTGTGTTTCAGTGAATGCCAGCGGTAGAAATGACCTGGCAGAGAAAGCTAACACAGACTAATAGGAATCTCAACCAATACAGGAACAGCAGACTCCAAAACATTCAGTGCTAATACAACATATCATATTTTATAGGAATAATCTGAAAAACCAAAATCAGAACTAACTAGAACAAACAGGGCAGATATAAAGCTTCAATTTCATCTCAGAAAACCTCTTTTTGGTCAACAGAACATGAGGCATAACGTTTTCTACTCTGTCAAGATTCTTTTGCCCTTTCCAGCTCCTGACACCTTTCTACTCTGACATCAAACAGTAAGAACAGACTAGACTTGAATGAGAAAGATGTGTACCCTGCCACTTTTCCAATTCACCACTTCCACCAACCACAAATCCACCTCAATCCTGTAACTATCCACATGGCCCCTTTCCAGCTCCACAATATCCAGCACAGCTCTTCAAGTCCAACAGAAAAGATAAGTCCTATAGCGATTTAAAATACAACTGGATATATTTTTCCCAAATTCTACAAATGTAAACCAATAACCCAAAGATGAGATTTTTCTATAACCCAGAACTACAGAACAAATTAAACTATGCTGCTGGCCGAGTACAGTGGCCCACACTTATAATCCCAGCACTTTGGGAAGCTGAGGTGAGAGGACTGCCTGAGCTCATAGGTTCGAGACCAGCCTGGTCAACTTGGCAAGACTTCATCTCTACAGTAAATCGAAAAAAGTAGCTGGGCATGGTGGTGTGTACCTGTAGTTCCAGTTACGTGGAAGGCTGAGGCAGAAGGATCACCTGAGGTCAAGGCTGTGGGGGCCGTGACCGTGCCACTGCACTCCAGCCTGGGTGACAGAGTGAGACTCCAACTCAAAAACAAAAACTATGCTGCTGACTGGTCAGGGCCAAAAAACAAAAATAGTAAATAAACCGATTAACTGAACTAGAACTGAAGGTGATGTCTAAGACTAACTCAGCATCACTAATGCAGCTTCTGATTACAATTTTACAACAGCAGATCTAGACTAGGGAGTAAGTTGAGAAGAACAGGAGGGCAGTCTCACTCGACACTCTACTGATCATCAGTTCAGCTCCAGGTCCAGCAATAAGGGTGCATAAAAACTGTAACCAAAGACAAAAACTCCTCAAAAACCAAACAAAAAACCAAGACCAGCTTCATCTGAACAAATACAGTGCACAAGATCTGCTCATCAGCTGTGGGAGGTAAACAGGCGGCCTCACAAATGATGGCAAGTGAGGCAAAGCTAAGAAAAGCCACAAACTGAGCTTATCAAGGAGCGAGCTTCATATTCACAACCTCTGAGGCCTGACCCTGATGGGAAAGTCAGTGTCACCAAGGGAAAGCACAGACCTTCTTGACATCTCACTGTAATGATCTTATATTCTTTCCCCCCAAGATCTTATTAGTGCCGTTGACTAAAATAATATAGCCCCTTGCATTCACAGATTTAACATTTAGTATTTCAATCATTCAGTGGCTGAAGACCCAAGTTGTAATTAATAACTTCTGAGATGTGAGTTTGAATCCTGCTCTAAGGCTACCTGGTACCAGTATGTCATTTAGCTAGTGAGTGAGCTTAGCTGATGACTCAGCTTCTGCAAACTTAAGCCCTACCTCCTCTTTTTAGGAAATCTTAAAGTACATAACATCATAACTCAATGAATTTTCACAACTTAACTACCCATGCGATCAGTATCCAGATCAAGACACACAGACACTGCCGAGGTCCAGAAATCCCCATCACGACTTCTCCCAGTTGCAGTCCTTCTGAAGGCAGTCATTATCTGGACTTCTGATTCTATCTGCCTGAACTTCATGTAAGTGGATCATCATGCAGCATGGACTCCTTGGTGTTTGGCTTCTTTCCCTCGGTATTACCCTGGAAAGTACATCTGAGCTGCAATGTGTTGTAGGTCGCTAATTCTTATGTCTGTATAGTATTCACGGGAGGACATACCACATTTTACTTGTCCCATTTTATTTCTGATGGACTTTGGGTGGTTTCCTCTTTCTTGGCTTCTATGACAATACAGCTCCTCCAGGGCATGGCCCTAGAACCGGAGGCTAGAAATGCAGGCTCTCAGGGAATGATGCAGCTGCTTCCCAAGGACACAAGCGCCCCAGGACGTGAGCTCCTCAGCTGCAATCCTGCTGGTCTTTTTCACCTTAGCCAGTCTGCTCTACGTGCAGTAGTATTCCACTTGGTCTTGAGTTTCTCCAGTGACTGACGAAGTTGACTGCCTTTTCTTCTGTTAACCAACTGGGAATCCTCCATTATGAGGTGTCCGTTCAAGTCTTTTCTCCACCTTTTTATTGGGAAATCTGCCTTTTTCTTACTGATTTATACAAGGTCTTAACAGAGACTTTTTTATTTGTGAAGTTTGGTGTCTTGTGACTATCCCTGGAACTAACCCTTTCAAAAATCAAGAGCTTAGTGTATTTCATATGTCTCTATCATTATCTGGATTTTAAAAACTCAAACTAAGCTCATATTCTGACTTTTTCACAGCAGTTCCAAACTCTGTCCCATCACTCTGAGGCCCTTGGCATCTGAGAACAGCGTGATGCACTCAAACGCAGGTTCCAGTAAGAGCTGGAAATTGTCTCCCAGTATAACAGGGAGGAAAGTGTGGGGAAAGAAGAAGAGAGAAAGTTGCACTTCTCCTGAGACAGAGCCCCTGCAGCACCCAGGCCTGATTAGCAAATGGAAATTCTAGACAGCCTCTGAATAGAATCCTTTTCCACCTTTCAAATAATTTACAGCTTAATGTCAGCTAAACTTAGTAACTTCTCCCATTTGTCCATGGCAAGGAGATTCTTGGCTGGCTTTCCATGGTCATTACAGGCCTTCTCATAGATCCCTGAAATATGATGTGGCCATCAAAATGTCAGCACTTACCTGCTGCCCACACTCTGGACACATTGGTCCAGCCCACAGGTCAGTGACTGATAACATGAGGAAACAAGACCAGCTTCAGATCTGACTCAAGAAGAGATACCTGGTAGTTCCCATGTTTTCAATACTGTAAGCTAACAACGATAATGACGGCCAACTCCTTGGCCACATCAGGAACTACTGAAAGAGACAATCCCTCCCAGATAAATAACATAAGGGTGGGAGAAGCAGCATTCATAAATAGGAGTATCCACGCTGCGAAACAGCAGTAATTCTGCTGACAAAAACTCCCATGCTCAGAAACCATCAACAATTTCCCACTTCTAGCTGAATTAAGGAGAACAGTAGAATTGAGGGTTGTAGGGAAACAGACACTCAGCCAGCCCGTTAATCATTAAATATTCCATAATCTCCCATTTTGGGTTAATCTCAGAACCTTTCCTAAGGGCTGATGGCCTCATTTTGAAAAGTCCTTAGTTTAACTTCTTCCACTGGAAGGTCACAGATCAGTATAATGATTTTTTATACATATATATATTTTTTTTTTGGCTAACAGCTTTATTGAGATATAATTCACTCCGTTAAAGTGTACAATTCAGTGGTTTTTTAGTATATTCAGAGTTGTGTAACCAAGTACTATATGATGATTTTTGAAAATACCGATCTCCTCTTAGACTTTAAACCATTGTCCTACCCGGGCTCTGTGGCTCAGCCTGTAATCCCGCGCCTTGGGAGGCCAAGGTGAGTGGACTGCCTGAGCCCGTGGGTTTGAGACCCGCCTGGGCAACTTGGCGAGACCTCATCTCTACAATAAGTCAAAAATTAGCCGGGCGTGGTAGCGCGCGCCTGTAGTTCCAGCTACTCGGAAGGCTGAGGCAGAAGGATCGCCGGAGCCCAGCAGGTTGAGGCTGCGGGGGCCGGAAGCGCCTACTGCACTCCAATCTGGGTGACAGAGTGAGACTCCAACTCAAAAAAAAACCATTGTCCTAACCAATTATTCTTAGCACAAGTAACAGGAAACTAAAATCAAAACCAAAGTAAAATAATAAGCTAGTCACTTTGGCATTGTCTCCTCATTGTCAGAAAAGAATGATGTATCTCATGGTAGCCAATAAGTTAGTCACACATGTACAACACAAGCTATGAAAGAAGCAAATTAAATGACAGAGCTTTGTTTTAAATTTAGTGCCACGACTGTAAAGAAATTAGTAAAAATTAAGTCACTCCTAAACCAAGACCCTGTACCAAAAACTCCCAAAATTCCTCCTCTAACCCCCCTTCCTGAATTCCAGTGTCATTATCTAAAATGAATGTAATACACAGACCAATAACTGCCAACCAGCATAGCAGGCACTGAAAGCTCAGAATCCTTTTTACCACGTATTCAGCTTGTTTGGATTCAGGTTCTGAGCTCCTCCATGGGACAACCGCCCTACTGATGGAAAGGTCAAGGTTTCACTTTAGAACCTCTTGTTTACTGCTTGTACAATTACAATGCCACTGTGACCTTAGCTTTTTTTTTTTAAGCTCTTGAATAATGCTCATCCTACTGCTGTCACTATCTAATCCAGAGACTATGGCTGGCAGGAGGAAACGGCTCTGGAAACCACAGCTGTTACACAGAACAGCTACCATCTTCCAAGTATGGAAACTACTTCCAGTTCCTTCTTTGACCTGTCTGCTCAATACAAATTTCAGATCTTATCTGAAGCCACTGAAAGGAGCTGTGGCTTCTGAGACCAAAGCTATTTTGTTGAAGGCTAATATCAAGGGGACTGAATATGTAGCCAGACAAGGAGTCAGAGGCAAGATGGTCCAGAAACACTAGACCTGACTCTTCCCTGCCTTCCAGAAGACTTCAGGTCTCTTGCAAGGTCATGTGAAAACATGCTCCATCTGACTCAAGGCTACTCATTTTTCTCACTGTTTACTGACTGTACCCATGCTGACGGTGTGAAAGTTATTCCACCATCCTTTTAATGAATGTCACTATATTTAATACCATACTTTGAATGACAATGGTAAAAACAACAATAATAAAACAACAATCATTTAGTCATTGTGTACTATATATCAGGTAGGTACGTGATAAATACTTAACTTAGGTTATCTTATTTTTAACTCCCACAATGACAGTGTAAGAAAGGTTTCGCAGCCGGGCTCGGTGGCTCAGCCTGTAATCCCGCGCCTTTGGGAGGCTGAGGTGAGGGGATTGCCTGAGCCCGCGGGTTTGAGACCCGCCTGGGCAGCGAGACCTCATCTCTACAGTAAATCAAAAAATCAGCCGGGCATGGTAGCGCGCGCCTGTAATTCCGGCTACTCGGAAGGCTGAGGCGGAAGGATCGCCGGAGCCCAGCAGGTCGAGGCTGCGGTGGCCGGAAGCGACCACTGCACTCCAGTCTGAGTGACCGAGTGAGACTCCAACTCAAAAAAAAAAAAAAAAAAGCATAAAAAAAAAAGAAAAAGAAAGGTTTCGCTGTTGTCCCTGTTTTTAAAAATGTTTTTATTTTTTGTAGAGACAGTAACATTGAATTTATTTTTATTTTACTTTACTTTTTAAAGGAAAAGAAGCAGTCACTGTTATCAGTAGCACCCGTGGCACAGGCGCCTCTGGTGCCATTTTCAAGAAAAACCAAAGGAGAGTCAAAATATCTAATTTGAAATGTTGGTGTGAATTTATTTTTAAAAATTAATATATAATAAATTGATTTTGGGGGTAAATCATCTATGAGTTTTCTTTTTCTTTTTCTTTTTTTTTGAGTTGGAGTCTCACTGTCACCCAGGCTGGAGTGCAGTGGCATGCTCATGGCCACCCCAGCACTGACCTGCTGGGTTCTGGCAATCCTTTCACCTCAGCCTTCTAGGTAGCTGGAACTACAGGCGTGCACCGCCATGTCCGGCTAATTTTTTATTTTTATTTATTTAATTTATTTTTTTTTGAGGCAGAGTTTTACTTTGTCACCCAGGCTGGAGTGCAGTGGCATGCTCACAGACACCCCAGCGTCAACCCGCTGGGCTCAGGCGATCCTTCCGCCTCAGCCTTCCAAGTAGCCGGAACTACAGCACGCACTACCATGCCTGGCTAATTTTTTGATTTATTGAAGAGACGAGGTCTCACCAAGTTGCCCAGGTAGGTCTCAAACCCCTGAGCTCGGGCAATCCTCTTGCCTCGGTCTCCCAAATATCTATGAGCTTTAATATGCATGCAGAGTCACGTAACCAACATCACAGTGAAAAAACAAAACATTTTCACTACCTCAAAAGTCTCCCATACTATTCCTTGGTGGTCACACACTTTCCCCACCTCCAGCCCCTGGCAATCACGCTTTGTTCTTTGTCTCCACAGTTTTGCCTTTTCCAGAATGCCATATCAACTGGAATCATCCACTCAGCCTAATGACTTTGAGATCCAGTCAAGTTGTGGCATGTGTCAGTAGCTCATTTCTTCTCATTATTGAGTAGACTCCATACTGTCCCTATTTTACAGATAAGGCATCCGAGGCACAGAAAAGTTCAGCAACAACCTGCCCGAGGCCACCAAGCTGAGTCCAGCATTCAAAGCCAAGTCTGCATGGCTATAGAACCTACACATATTCTCAACTAATGTGCTGCACTGCCCCATCAGCCTCGGCTCTTAGGAGAGGAGGACAGCAGTCTATGGCTCTGATTTAAACATTAAGGGCTTTTCTGGAACAATAGGACAAATGAGTTTCATACTTATCAAAAATGAGGCTGCAAATAGTTTGTGAGATGTCTAGAGATGACTCCAAAGCTCTCGAGGGAGCATGATACACAGGTAAAACTGGAGTTATAAGCAGTGAAATGGCCTAGGTTTAGAATCCTATTCTGCCACTTACTAAGTATGTGATCTTACACAAGTTCTTCACTTTCCGGAATCTCATTTATAAGATGGGAATATAGCCGGGCTCGGTGGCTCAGCCTGTAATCCCGCGCCTTTGGGAGGCTGAGGTGAGTGGATTGCCTGAGCCCATGGGTTCGAGACCCACCTGGGCAGGCGAGACCTCATCTCTACAATAAATCAAAAAATTAGCCGGGCATGGTAGCGCACGTCTGTAGTTCCAGCTACGTGGAAGGCTGAGGCGGAAGGATTGCTGGAGCCCAGCAGGTCGAGGCTGCAGTGGCCGGGAGCGGCCACTGCACTCCAGTCTGGGCGACAGAGTGAGACTCCAACAACAACAACAAAAAGATGGGAATAGTATCATCTTGAAATATTCTTAGAAGGATTAAATGAGATGATATATGCCAAGTTCCCGACACACAATATTATTACCACCTATATTGAATAGAACCGGTAAGTGATGCCAAACAAAATACTTACTAAATATACAAGTCAGTGGTAAGCTCTGAGAGATGTGGAAGGCACAGTCACTGACTACAAGGAGCATATATTCCAGCTAAGACAAACTTTCCTAAAAATATAATTGATTTCATTATATAATATGATACTAAATTATGTAGCCAGATCTACTAATAAAATATAGAGATAAATTCACAATTAATTTGAGCCAATAGCTTTAACTTTCTATTTAATATTTTTTTAGAGTCAAGGTCTCACTCTGTTACCCAGGCTGTCACGCAGTATTATATCATAGCTCACCGCAGCCTTGGACCCCTGGACTTGAGTGATTCTCCTACCTCAGCCTCCTGAGTAACTGGGACTATAGGCACATGCCTGGCTTAGCTGTTGTTGTTGTTGTTGTTTGTTATTATTATTATTATTATTATTATTATAGAGATGAGGTCTCACTATGTTGCTCCTGGCCTCAAGCAATCCTCCCACCTTGGCCTTCCAAAGTGCTGGGACTACAGGCATGAGCCACTGTGCCCAGCCCATTTAATTTTTTTTTTAAGTTAAAGTCTCACTCTGTTGCCTAGACTTGAGTACAGTGGCATGCTCACCGCCACTGCAGCCTCGACCTGATGGGCTCAGATGATCCTTCCGCCTCAGCCTTCCAAGTAGCTGGAACTACAGGTGCACGCTACCAACCTGGCTAATTTTTTGATTTATTGTATAGATGAGGCCTCACCAAGTTGCCCAGGCTGGTCTCAAACCCCTAAGCTCAGGCTATTCTTTTGCCTCAGCCTTCCAAAGTGCTGGAATGACAGGCCTGAGCCACCACACCTGGCAAATTTCTTTAAAAAAACTGTGCCCTCTAGTCTAGAACATCACCTAGGCATAGAAAATGGCAAAGTCTTTACTAAAATCAACATGAGAATGTATCTTTTAAGCTACTAGTTTTAGTTCTTTCACCCCAGGTACTTGTAACAGTTTCACAATGGTAAGTATTCTAATAATTTTTTACATCTGAGAGGAAAAAAGTACATAGAAGCCTGAGTTCTGTACCACCTGATAAATGACTGGCTTACAAAATTTTCAGATTCTTTTGGAAAACAGGGTATGCTTCAAAAAGTTTATGAACTAAGGAGAAAAGGACTCAAATTCTCTGCCCAAAGGAGTTCATTAAGACAATTTCTCCCAATTCTGCTTCTGTTTGGTCTAAGAGGGAAAACATATAAACAAACAGGAGTACGTTAGGAAGGTAAAAAAGAAGAGACTAAGCTGAAATGGCGGAAAGACTACAAATCTACCTACAAGAGACATTCTTCTTTTTTCTGGCGCTTTCTATAAATCTTTTCTCCTCAACTGATGCTCACTATGTGAATCTCTGCTAGTACAGAAATGGCTCTTTGAAAGTCAGCGAAGGTTTATTAGGTTTTTAAATTAAGCACGCTAATAAAACACACACAAAACAAGACTGCCCAAATCCTTATTTCCCAATTTGACCCGGGAGCAAAATCCAGTGGCAGCTCTCCAGCAAAGCATCTCACCAAGGCTCGCAGTCACAGCTACCTAGCAACACATCCCTGACAGCCGGCAGTCTGTCCATCCAAGCTGCTCACTTAGTGCTTTGGACTTGGAGAAAATGGTTAAATTTTAAAAATAAAAGTTAAAGCTCACACACAGAAGTACTAAAGATTATTTTTTATGGCAGCATTCTCACTTGGGAACAAAATAGAACCAAGGGGTTCATTTCTCCAGTCCTGCCTCAGCTTAAGTTTTATGCTTATAACTTGCCTAAGTTCTACAATTCCTCATCATCTGAAGATATATAACCATCCCTAGGCCTGGATTTCCACCAGGAAGTCAGACTTTAAGGCTGAAGTTCTTATCCCTATCACCTTACAAAAAGCAAGAAGTCGAATCTCCAGTCAATATACTGAAAACAAAAAGCTAAGACTAGGAAATAGAAGAAATTGTCAGGCAAAACCACGACCCTTCTTTCTTACTTAAGTCAGCTGGGCAATTTTACATAAGCAGCAGCAATGGTTAGGTCTCACGAGAGCTGCATTCCAGCTTTCTTCACCAACAAGCTATGTGACCTTGCTCAAACATGACCTCTCTGTGCATTAGTATCCTCTGCGAAACAAACAGGCTAGAAAAGACTCAGCAATCACAAACTGAAAGCCCACTTACAAATCTGGGGTAGGGTTGGGCCTGCTGGCTCAGCCTGTAATCCCAGCACGTTGGGAGGCCGAGGCAAGTAGATTGCCTGAGCCCATGGATTCAAGAACACTCTGAGCAACTTAGCAAGACCTCATCTCTACAATAAATCAAAAATTAGCCAGGCATGGTAGCATGTGCCTGTACTTCCGGCTACTTGAAAGGCTGAGGTGGAGGGATCGCCGTAGCCCAGCAGATTGAGGCTATGATAGTTGTGAACATGCCACTGCACTCCAGCCTAGGCAACAGAGTAAGACTCCAACTCAAAAACAAACAAACAAACAAACAAAAAAATCTGGGCAAGTCCACGGACATGTTTTGTTTGGTGTAGGCTATGTTTTATTTTTTTTATAACAATAAATAAATGTATTGAGAGTAACTGAAACCACATTTTTAAATGAATGTTATTCTCCACTATTTATGAGTATACGAATAAACCTAACAGAATTTACTAAACAAATAAATACTTATAATAGCAAATACGTATTTATTCAACTGAATATATTATTAAGGTTCTGGTGACAACCATTAGTCAGTATAGCTAATAGAACCACCTTTGTTCTAGCCTAATCTGGATTCCTTTTCTCCTCATCCTAATATTCCTCTTTTTTTTTTTGGAGTTGGAGTCAGTCTTCCTCTGTTGCCCAGGCTGGAGTGCAGTATGGCATGCTCACAGCTATCATAGCCTCAATCTGCTGGGCTCACACAACCCTTCTGCCTCAGCCTTCCAAGTAGCTGGAACTACAGTGTACCACCATACCCAGCTAATTTATCTGATTTATTTCATAGGTGAGGTCTCCCTATGTTGCCCAGGCTGGTCTTGAACCCCTGGGCTCAGGCAATCCTCTCTCACCTTGGCCTCCCCCAAAGTGCTGGGATTACAGGCAAGAGCCACCACACTTGGCCCTTCTTCTAAGGAGACCAGGTTCTTAACAACATAATTTTTTTAACACTTACTATGAAAACTTTCAACATTATAGAAAAGAAAGTAACTAATTCCCATGTACCCCAATCCCAGCCTCAATAATCGGCAACTCAGGGTCTACCTTATTTGTTCTTTATTCCCTTCTACTCCTATATTACTTTGAAGCAAATCTTGCCTGCCATATCATTTCACACATCTATAACATAAGCATAATATCATTACCATCACATCTAAAAGAGTAATATTGCTTGAGTATCAAAGTTTTAGTTACGGTTCCATTTTGCAATTATTCCATTTCTATGACTATCATAAACTTCTAAGACTGACTGGCTATGTTGCCCAGGCTGGTCTTGAATCCTAGCCTTAAGCAGTCCTCCCACCTTGGTCTCCCAAAGTGCTGAGACTACAGGCATAAGCCAACACATTTGGCCATAAACTTTTAAAGACAGTTCACTGTTTAAGTCAGTAACCAAACAAGGTCTATCAAATGCAACTGTTTGACATGTACAGTTAAAAACTGAACTGGGTGTCCTTAGAGGATATAGCCTTCTGGTTTGTTGGGAGTTCACACCACTCCTTATTCTTTTCACTTTAGTTACCTGTCAAGCCCTTAAAGCTTTTTGAAGCTGGGTCTCTGGAGGATGTGAAGTCTCTTCCAGATCTAAGATAATTCGACTTTTGTAAACACTAACATGGAAACAAAACAAATGGATGAAATTCCATCATTTAAACTGAAAAACTACGTAGTGGCAATGCAAGCTCATTTATCAGAAATACGGAAATAAATTTCACCCTATGGAGCTGAAAGGGGTTGCCTCTAGGAGCAGACTATGAGGGAGAGGGTAAATATCGGGACTACTATCCCTCACGCACACGCCCACCTTCCAGGATTACCGTGAGGCTTAACTGGCATGCAGTCATGTGTTCCTTAACGAGAATAAATTCTGAGAAATGAACATCATAGAGTGTACTCACACACACCTGGTTCACATGGGGGCTATGTGGTAGAGCCTAGACTGCACAGCTGTACAGCATGAATACTGTTGGTAACTGAAGCACAATGGTAAGGACTTGGGCATCGAAACACAGAAAAGATACAGCAAAAACACAGTATCAAATATAAAAACCTGTATAAGGTACTCCACCATGAACAGAGCTTGCACGACCAGAAGTTGCTCTGAGTGAGTGAGTGAGTAAGGGGTGAGTGAGGAGGTGAGTGAGTGTGACATTACTGTACACTGCTGTAGACTTTATAAAGCTTAGGCTACACTAAACTCCCTCCCAAATTTTCTTTCTTCGTTAATAAATTAACCTTAGCTTACTATAAATTTTTTTTTTTTTTTTTTTTTTTTTTTTGAGTTCAAGTCTCACTCTGTCGCCCAGACTGGAGTAGTGCAGTGGCACACTCCCAGCCACCACAGCCTCGACCTGCTGGGCTCCGGCGATCCTTTCGCCTTAGCCTTCCAAGTAGCTGGAACTACAGGCGTGCGCTACCACGCCTGGCTAATTATTTGATTTATTGTAGAGATGAGGTCTCGCCAAGTTGCCCAGGCGAGTCTCGTACCCGCGGGCTCAGGCAATCTACTCACCTCAGCCTCCCAAAGCGTGGGATTACAGGCTGAGCCACCGAGCCCGGCACAAAAACAATTTTTAAAATCAAAATAGAAATGGTTTCCTTGACACTCATGGAATACTAACTCATTTTCAAGAATTACTGAAAATTCTAAGATGCAAAGATCTTGAAATCATTCACTTGAAACTAAATACCCATTTGAAGATTATGAAGGCTGGGTGTGTGGATCACACCTGTAATCCCAGCACTGGGCAACAAGGTGAGATCTTGTTTCTACAATCAATTTTTTCAAAAATTAGCCAGGCCTGGGTACGGTGGCTCAAGCCTGTCATCCCAGCACTTTGGGAGGCCGAGGCGAGGGAAGTGCCTGAGCCCAGGGGTTCGAGACCAGCCTGGGCAACTTGGCGAGACCTCGTCTCCATGATAAATTAAAAATTAGCCAGGCATGGTAGCACATGCCTATAGTTCCACAGCTACTTGGAAGGCTGAGGCGGAAGGATCGCCTGAGCCCAGCAGGTCGACGCTGGAGTGGTTGTGAGCGTGCCACTGCACTCCAGTCTGTGTGACACAGCGAAACTCTAACTCAAAAAAAATAAATACTAATAAAAAGTTAGCCAGGCATGGTGGCACACTACTGTAGTTCCAGCTACTTGGAAGGCTGAGGTGAAAAGATCACCTGAGTCCAGCAGGTCGAGGCTGCAGTGGCTGTGAGAGAGTATAACACTGCACTCCAGCCTGGGCGACAATGTGAGACTCCAACTCAAAAAAAAAAGATTAGAGTTGGGCTCGGTGGCTCAGCCTGTAATCCCGCGCCTTGAGAGGCTGAGGTGAGTGGATTGCCTGAGCCCGCGGGTTCGAGACCTGCCTGGGCAACTTGGCGAGACCTCATCTCTATAATAAATCAAAAATTAGCCAGGCGTGGTAGCACACGCCTGTAGTTCCAGCTACTTGGAAGGCTGAGGCGGAAGGATCGCTGGAGCCCAGCAGATCGAGGCTGCAGTGGCCGGGAGCAGCCACTGCACTCCAGTCTAGGCGACAGAGTAAGACTTCAACTCTCACACACACAAACACACACACACGCACACGCACACGCGTGCGCGCACACACACACAAAGATTACATAACAAGTCTGAAGCAGAGTTTATCAGAAAACTGACTTAATTGGAAAACAGGAAGACAAAGGGAAATTGTAAAGTCAATCTGTTTCAGAATGCATAGAAGCAAAAGTTTGATGTTTTCTTTTTTAAATTATATTCTATAATGTCCCAACATCAAAATGTTCATTACAAGTAAATAGAAACAACATTCATATGGAATGGAATCCTTCTGAAAGTAGTTCCAAGCTTGTGGGAGGATAACAAATCCCCAAGATCTTAGGACTCAGAAAGCCTAGGAGGAGAATACTAGCAACCAGGGCCTTGAAGAAAGTTCTCTAGGAGTCTGGGCCGCTCTGCAGAGAGCCCATGCGAGTGACAGGGCTGAAAGAGGCCCTCTGTCAATGGGAGAATGACACATTCGGGGTTAGCAGCTCCCAGCCGCCCTGTTCACAGCGTGGTGCCACGGCGGCCGAGCGAGGCAGGCAGGCCCTGCACTTTTTCCAACTCCAACTCCCACTTAGGAAGCAGGACATCATCTCTAGTTAAGTTGGGCCACTCCCACAACCCCACTCATTCACCTGAGTCTGGCAGAAATGAGAACACAGGAGGCAGCACTGACCAGTATCAGCACTTTCCATTTTTCTGAGAGCTGAAAACAGTAACATTTTCTCCAAAAGTCCCAATGCCCCTTGTCCATGGCCAACAGCAAACAGCTTGGGGAAGACAATAAGAGTAACCTAATTCTTGCTTCAAAGTACAAAACTTAAGGCATAGGGTATTTATAGGTCTGCTGTTAGCCTTATCCTCGTCTCCCCTTCTTGCCACACACACTGCTTCCAAGCACACTCTGAGCCAAGGCGCTCTGGGACCCTCATTTCTACACTTCAAATGCAAAGAAATCACCTGATGCCTAAGCATCTCTCTGTCATGATCAAAAACACCACAACCTACCCACACTTGAAAGAGCCCATAGTCGCCGGGCTCGGTGGCTCAGCCGGTAATCCTGCGCTTTGGGAGGCTGAGGTGAGGGGATTGCCTGAGCCCGTGTGTTCAAGACCCGCCTGGGAAACTTGAGGAGACCTATCTCTTTAACAAATCAAAAATTAGCCAGGCGTGGTAGCGCACACCTCTAGTTCCAGCTACTCGGAAGGCTGAGGTGGAAGGATCGCCGGATCCCAGCAGGTCGAGGCTGCGCTGGCCGGGAGCAGCCACTGCACTCCAGTCTGGGTGACAGAATGAGACTCCAAACTCAAAAAAAAAAAAAAAAAAAAAAAAAGAAAGCGCCCATAGTCTCAGACCATCTCGGTGCTATTTTTTTAGAAGTGAAATAGCTCACAGTAACAGGAAAAAAAGACACTGGCAATAAATATGAAAAGATTTTAAAGCATTATCCAGCTATTAAAGAATCTGATACAAATCTGAAACGATACTATTCAATTTCTGTCAAATAAGTGGCCAAGAGATAAGAACAGATAATTCACATAGGGAAAACCCCAAATAGTAAAACACTTGAGAAAATGTTAGCAATCAAAGAAATGTAGGCCAGGCTTGGTGGCTCAGCCTGTAACCCCAGCACTTTGGGAGGCCGAGGTGAGTGGATTGCCTGAGCCTGCGGGTTCGAGACCCACTCAGGCAACTTGGCGAGACCTTGTCTCCACAATAAAAAAAAAAATTCGCTGGGCGTGGTAGCACACGCCTGTAGACCCAGCTACTTGGAAGGCTGAGGTGGAAGGATCGCCAGAGCTCAGCAGGTCAAGGCTGCAGTGGCCAGGAGCATGCCAGTGCACTCCAGTCTGGGCAACAGAGTGAGACTCCAACTCAAAAAAAAAAAAAAAAAAGAAATGTAAAACAAGTGATAAAAGTATCATCTGTCAACTACAGTAGCAAAAATAAACAGAAGTAAGAAAACTTAATATAGGATGCAGCACAGCTATAAATTCAGTCATTCTACTAATGGGACTATTATTTCATTAAATAATTTTTTAAAAAGTAAAAATCTTATCAACACAAAGATAAAATTGCACTATATCGGAGGTCCCCCCAAAAATGGATACATATTTTAAGAGACGTTATCTATGTACTGCTTCTTGAAGCTGAGTTGGATTATGGGAGCAATGTGAGTAGAATTTTTGCTCAAAAGACGGCATTAATCAAATGAATGCTATCATCACTATACGACAGGCAGGACAGTCAAAGGAAATGGCGGAAGCACGGTTGTCACTGGAGGAGCACAAGACCATTTCGAAGTGGTATTTGAAATTTGAGACCATACAGCAACCATGGAGGCGTGAGTATGCACAGAGCCTCCAACATGCCTGACAACTGCAGGCATCTGGGATGAGTCTGAGAGGCATGGTTCTGCGTGCGATGTGCACAGGGAAAGCACCGGGAGGCCTCGCACAGCAACCAGGCCTGCTTCTTCTGCTATGGTGTTGGAACAGTTCACACACTCGCCATAGAAGTCTACCAAACAGTGTACACCTCTTGTAATTGCAGATGTCAAATGTGACTTGTACTCATCTCTTGTTATCAGTACATGTTGAATATTACAATTTTGATAGTTTTTTCCTTTCTTAAAATGTGTATACATTCTTTTGGCACCCTCCGTCTGTAACAAATTAAAATTTAAGATGGGCACAGTGAGCTGGGCTCGGTGGCTCAGCCTATAATCCCACGTCTTTGGGAGGCTGAGGTGAGTGGATTGCCTGAGCCTGCGGGTTCAAGACCCGCCTGGGCAGTGAGACCTCATCTCTACAATAAATCAAAAAATCAGCCGGGCGTGGTAGCACGTGCCTGTAGTTCCAGCTACTCGGAAGGCTGAGGCAGAAGGATCACCGGAGCCCAGCAGGCGAGGCTGCGGCAGCCGGGAGCAGCCACTGCACTCCAATCTGGACGATGGAGTGAGACTCCAACTCAAAAAAAAAAAAAAAGATGGGCAAAGTGGCTTATGTCTGTGATCCCAGAACTTTGGGAGGTTGAAGCAGGAGGATTAGCTGAGCCCAGGAGTTTGAGAGCAGCCTAGGCAACATAACGAGTCTTTGTCTCTACCAAAAAGCATTAGCCCAGTGTGGTGGCCGATATCTGCAAGTCCCAGCTCTTCGGGAGCCTGAAGCTGAAGAATCGCCAGTGTCTAGGAGTTGGAAGCTGTGTGAGCCGTGACTATGCCACTCCACACCCACCTGAGCACCAGCATGAGACCCTGACTAAGACAAAATAGAAAATGATAGTTAAGCTGGGCTCGGTGGCTCAGCCTGTAATCCCGTGCCTTTGGGAGGCCGAGGTGAGTGGATTGCCTGAGTCCGCGGGTTCAAGACCCACCTGGGCAGCAAGACCTCATCTCTACAATAAATCAAAAAATCAGCCGGGCGTGGTAGCGCTTGCCTGTAATTCTGGCCACTTGGAAGGCTGAGGCGGAAGGATCGCCGGAGCCCAGCAGATCGAGGCTGCGGTGGCCGGGAGCGGCCACTGCACTCCAGTCTGGGTGACAGAGTGAGACTCCAACGCAAAAAAAAAAGAAAATGATAGTTAACCTACGGCATTCTAATTCAATGTATTGTTATATTGTCATTAAAGATGACAGATACACAGGTAAATACATGGAAAATTCTATACGAAACCATGCCAGTGAATACAAAGACAAAAAGTAACAAGGCATATTGATTAAATTACTAAGTGGTGTTTATACATTTATAAGGGTTAGAGAGGGTAGAGAATGCTTCAAGGTACAAAGGTTTTTTTCTTCTGCTCTGTTACTTCTATCCACAGTCTTCTCTAGAGCTAGTCAAACACAGAGGCAGGACAGCATCCCCGGCCAGCTTCGGGGTCTACCTGTGCCTTCCTCAACATGGGACCATGGAGCTGCTTGTCCCAGAGAGGTGAAGAACAGCAAGGACCTCCTCAGGCTCTCATCTGGCTGGCATAACAAGGACCAGAGGACGTTCTCAAGTGCTGGGGGTTTCACTTTTAAATATCTCCCAAGCACTAGGTCTTTAGCTCCATATCAGAGATCCTACACAGAATCCAAAAAAAGCTCATGCCATTCTCTTAGTCTAAAAACACCACAGTCTTGGAAGGCTGAGGCAGAAGGATCATCTGAGCCCAGCAGGTCGAGGCTGTGGAGGCTGTGAGTATGCTACCACCCTTTAGCCTGGGCAATAGAGTAAGACTCCGACTCAAAAAAAAAAACAAACCCAATATTTAAGTTCCAGTGAACATCTAAAAATTTCCATTTAACTTCCTATAAGGATAGCCTACAAGATGATTCCCAACATCTCCCTTTGTGGTAATCCCCTCACAGACTGGATCAGGATTGGTCTGTGTAACCAATGTAATTTGGCACCAGTGATGTTATATTGCTTTCAAGGTTGAATCAGGAAGGAAAGTGGGGTTTCTATTCTCTCTTTTGGATCACCCATCTAGGGGAAGCTTCCATGCCATGAGCAGCCCTACTGAGAGGCTCACACTGTGACAAACTGAGGCCTCTGGCCAACAGTCACGTAAATGAACTTGGAAATGGACCCTTAAGCCCAGTCAAGCCCTGGCTAATATCTTCGAGACCCTAAGCCAGAACCACTAGCTATACAGTTCCCAGATTCTTGCCCTCAGAAACCACGCGAAATATTTAAAAATATATATTGTATGTACTTTTTTTCTTTTTTTTTTGAGTTGGAGTCTCACTCCGTCGCCCAGACTGGAGTGCAGTGGCCGCTCCCGGCCACCACAGCCTCAACCTGCTGGGGTCCGGCGATCCTTCCGCCTCAGCCTTCCAAGTAGATGGAACTACAGGCATGCGCTATCACGCCCGGCTAATTTTTTTGAATTGTTGTAGAGATGAGGTCTCGCCAAGTTGCCCAGGCGGGTCTCGAACCCACGGGCACAGGCAATCCACTCACCTCAGCCTCCCAAGGCGCAGGATTACAGGCTGAGCCACGGAGCCCGGCTTGTATGTAGAGTTTTTGAGTCGGAGTCTCAATCTGTTGCCCAGGCTGGAATGCAGTGGCACACTTATGGGCCACCCAAGCGTCAACCCGCTGGGCTCCAGCAATCCTTCCGCCTCAGCCTTCCAAGTAGCCAGAACTACAAACACGCGCAACCATGCCTGGCTAATTATTGACTTACTGTAGAGACGCGGTCTTGCCAAGTTGCCCAGGTTGGTCTCAAACCTACAGGCTCAGGCAATCCACGCACCTCGGCCTCCCAAAGTGCTGGGATTACAGACTGAGCCACTGAGCCTGGCTTAAAAATATTTTAAGCTGCCATATTTTGGGATAATTTGTTATGCAGCAATAGGTAACATGATAACATAACATTCAAACTAAGCAAGTTTGATGGGGAATATGTACCATGTGATAATATCGTGATTTTATCTTCTAGGTAAAAAACAATCATATTCAAGAAATTAAAAGTGTTCTACTGCCTAAGATACTACTAAAATCTAAATAAGGTTAAAAAGACCCCACTGGAGGGAACAAATTATTCTCTTTCAACACAAATTGAAAGATTCTCACAGACAAAAAGGCCCCATCAGAAGAATCCAACACAGTTCTCTCCTACTAATTAGATTGTCTATCCTACAGCCTAAGACATGGGTTAGTTATGGCTAAGTTTCACACACAAGGCAGCCCTGTGAGGGTGTTGTCTCATATCACAGCAGTCAAGGAGTTAAAGTTGAGGCAGCAAATTTATCCCCAGAGATATATGCCTGGCACAAAGCTAAGATTCACAAGATTCTCCCTGAGTTTTCCTTACCTCAAAATGCTGGGATAACTGACACTCACTGAATTCCGATATTTGTATGAATAAAAATGAAGGGATTTAGCAAATCTTGTTCTTGCACACAGTTGTCAAAAAAAATCTGACCTTTACAACAGGAAAAAGAGGAGGGATTTAAAGATTTAAAGAAGAGGCAGTGACTGTCTGATGTATAACAAACCTTTGAAAAATTATGAAGCAGTGAAAATCCCCGACAGGTCCCAACAAAATGTGTCCAATTTGCATTCCAGCAAAGCTTTCCATATATACCATTTGGCTCCTGTATGTACTTCCAGGCAAATAAATCCCGAGGAATAATCCCACTGGGACCCAAGTCTGATCTCTGATATATTACTGCTACACAGCTCCAGACCAGGCTCCACAAACTGCCTTTTTGGTTCCAAATAACTAAATCAAAGTCATCCTGATAAGCTTTGAAAACAGGGAATGTGAGGAGTGGTTTAATGAATGTTACAACTCAACCTATTATAGACCACAGTACATTACAGGAAAGAGAAGAAAAAACCTCGTGCTTTTAACATCCCCAAATCTCTCAAGACCAAATCCAGACATACCTGTCATTCACCACACCTGACTATTATAAAGCCTTATTCAAAATTTGACTTTGACCAAATGGTTAGGATGCATTTGCAAACCCGACACCAGTGTGTATTGGAGGTGGGGGAGAAGATATAGTTGGGACTACACTTTTCTATTTACGTTGAATACAGGTTCAAACTTTTTTTTTTTAAAGCAACTAATCACAGCAATAAACACTGAAATGTATTCATGATTTACAATGTTTCATGGAAATAACACCGCAAACATAGTAAATAGCAAAAAATAATTTTTCTAAAAGTTAAAGAAATCTACCACTCAACATATAAACTGGAGAAGACAGTATCAAGAAAAAAAGAAAAGCTGGAATTCCAGGGAAAACTGAGAGGATCAGAAGTTCCAGCATCCTAGATTTCTGTAGCTATTTCCTCCTTTCACAAGAAGAAAATAATTTTCACAGAAGAAAAATAAACGTAGAGAAGACATATCAAAACATTAGTCATAGTGACTATATTAGATAAATCACAAAATACATAGATGCGAGAAGTAGAAATTAATGAACTAAAAAACAAGGGTAAGAAGAGAACACTTAGGAACTCAACAGTTTGATACAGAAGACATCAAAATAAGAAACCACCCTGACATACAGCAAAGAGATGTGAACATTAGTTTTAATATTTGTACATACTGTCCTTATGTCAGAGAAGTAACAAGTGAAATCAGTTTATATAGCACCTTAAAAAGAACCAGTCACTTATCAGGAATTAGAGAGAAACCCCTCTCTAGATGATTCTGCAAAGCAGAAAGATAAGCTGGCAATCAGTAAGCAATCTGAGCTTCCTTTATATAGCCTTTACCTGGTCCAGGATTCCCAAAGTGGGCAAGTCAGATTTCAAAGTGGGCAAGTAAGATTTCAGGCCTATTTAGGCAACCCTTACAATCTGTGATCACTGTGCTGCTGCAAATGTGAGGAGGAAAGTCATTCTTTAGCACAAAAGCTAAGACCACAATCCCTTATTTGGCCCAGAAGAGCCATCCAGCTACTTCAGGAGAGAAACATGCCAGAAGATCCGTTAGAACGGGAAGGAACTTTTATGATCAAAGTCCTACCCAGTCTCAAAAGCTTTCAAAGATAAGATTTTTAAGCCGAGCTCGGTGGCTCAGCCTGTAATCCCGCACCTTAGGAGGCCAAGGTGAGTGGAATGCCTGAGCCCGCGGGTTCGAGACCCGCCTGGGCAACTTGGCGAGACCTCATCTCTACAATAAATCAAAAAATTAGCCGGGCATGGTAGCACACGCCTGTAGTTCCAGCTACTCGGAAGGCTGAGGCGGAAGAATCGCCGGAGCCCAGCAGGTCGAGGCTGCAGTGGTCAGGAACGGCCGCTGCACTCCAGTCTAGGTGACAGAGTGAGACTCCGACTCAAACAAAAAACAAAGAAACAAAAAAACCAAAAGATATAACTTTTTAAAAATAAATAAATTAATAAATAACAGGTGTTGGTGAGGCTGTGGAAAAACTGCACCTTCATGCACTACTGATGGGAATGCAATTAGGTTCAGCTGCTACAGAAAACTGCTTGGTAGTCTCTTGAAAAGTTAGAACACAAAATTGCCATATGACCCAGCACTCCTGGATATGCATCCAAAAGACTTGAAAACAGGTACTGAAGTACATGCACACACATGTTCCTGGCAGTGCCATTTACAACAACCAAAAACAGAAAGTCCAAATGTCCATCGATGAATGGATAAACCAAGTATGGCATACACACACCAGGGAATATGATTCAGGCGTAAGATGGAAGGAAGTACCAATTCACGCTACAGCAAAACATTGTGCTAAGAAGCAAGAGAAAGTCACATATTACATGATCCATTTATATGAAATATCCAGAATAGGCAGATGCACAGAGACAGAATGCAGATCCGTGGCTGCTGGGGTGGGGAGAAGGGGAAAGTGGACAGCACCTCCTTAATGGGTACAGGATTACCTTTTGGGGTGATGAAGATGTCTTGGAACTAGAGGTGGTGGTTGCACAACCTTGTGAATGTACTATGTACTGAAGTCCACCGAATTGTTTATTTATTTTTTTTTTTTTGAGTCAGTCTCACTCTGTCACCCAGGCTGGAGTGCAGTGGCATGCTCACGGCCACCACAGCCTCGACCTGCTTGGCTCAGGCTATCCTTCTGCCTCAGCCTTCCGAGTAGCTGGAACCACAGGCATGTGCCACCACATCTGGCTAATTTTTGATTTATTGTAGAGATGAGGTCTCACTATGTTGCTCAGGCTGGTCTCGAACCCCTGAGCTCAGGCAACCCTCTTGCCTCAGCCCCCCAAAGTGCTGGGATGACAGGTATGAGTCACTACACCCAGCTAAATTGTTTACTTTTAAAATGGTTAGCTGAAGCCAGGCTTGGTGGCTCAGCCTGTAATCCCACGCTTTGGGAGGCTGAGGTGAGTGGACTGCCTGAGCCCGCCGGTTCGAGACCCGCCTGGGCAACTTGGCGAGACCTCATCTCTACAATAAATCAAAAAATTCAGCCGGGCTCGGTGGCTCAGCCTGTAATCCCGCGCCTTGGGAGGCCGAGGTGAGTGGATTGCCTGAGCCCGCGGGTTCGAGATCCGCTTGGGCAACTTGGCGAGACCTCATCTCTACAGTAAATCAAAAATTAGCCGGGCGTGGTAGCGCACACCTGTGGTTCCAGCTACTTGGAAGGCTGAGGCAGAAGGATCGCCAGAGCCCAGCAGGTCGAAGCTGCGGTGGCCGGGAGTGGCCACTGCACTCCAGTCTGGGCGACAGAGTAAGACTCCAACTCAAAAAAAAAAAAAAATGGTTAGCAGGGTGCAGTGGCTTATGCCTGTCATTCCAGCACTTTGGGAGACGGAAGTGAGAGGATTGCCTGAGTCCAGGGATTTGAGACCAGCCTGGCAACTTGGCAAGACCTCATCTCTACAATAAAATTTAAAAATTAGCTGGGTTTGGTGGCCCTTCCAGCTACTTGGAAGGCTGGGGCAAAAGGATCACCTGAGCCCTGCAGGTCGAGGCTGCAGTGGCCGTGAGTGTGCCACTGCACTCCAACCTGGGTGACAGAGTGACACTCCGATTAAAAAAAAAAAACAGGTTAATTTTATGGTATATGAATTTCACCCCAATTTTTAAAAAAGCTCTTGAAAGCAAAAGTAAAGATTCTTTACCTCTAACTTGATTTTATTTTTCTAAAGTGCTTTAGCAGGACATGCGCTTTCCTTCCACAAAATCATGAACAAGTTCCACTTGAAACCCATGGTGTCATCTTTATAGTTTTCACACAGACAAGGAGTCACCACATCCACAATGCAAAGGGTCAATGTGGATCCTGCAAAAGCGAAGGATACCCGGTAGTTTTCCACTCACCAACACTGGCTGCCCGGAAGCAGAAATGTCAGCGGGCCACTCCTGTGCTCCTGCGGGAAGCCTCCTGACATGGGTGCCTCAGCTGCTGCACACTCCTCCTTGGAGCCCTCCATCTCCTGAGACCCTGAGGAGACTTCACAGGGCACAGACCACGGGAAGGAATCTTCTCCTTCTCTACCACAGCTGACTCAGAGTTCCCTAGAGACACAGGCACTGTCTCCTGTCCTGCACTCTGAACAAGGGATCCTCTCCCAGGCTTTCCTTTAAATTCACCAGATGACAAGATTTTCTGGCAGAAGCACTCTGAACAGTCGTTCCTCATACATCACTTTGTCTTTTGCACTGCTGTTTCAAATTATTGAGGCAAAAGCATTTTCAGACTGAGGTCCATCCTATAGTGTTGAATACCTGTTGTCACCTTTGCTCCCACCAATAACCTCCCACCCTCCTGGTGGAAGGCCTCGGTCATCCATGCCCTTAATTAAGACTCCCATAATTGGTGGTTTATCATTTCTCCCTTGTCCCAAGCCCACTCCATGATGCCACAAAGATATACATATTTCTTAAAACTCTTCCTCACTGTTTCACTCACTGCTTTTCACAGGCCCTTCCTGGCCTCAGGGTTAACCAAAGAGGCAATTCACCCAACTACCAAATGGCCCCAAACCAACCTCTACACGCACAGCTATATATAATAACAGCGGCCGGGCTTGGTGGCTCAGCCTGTAATCCCACGCTTTGGGAGGCTGAGGTGAGTGGATTTGCCTGAGCCCGCGGGTTCGAGACCCGCCTGGGCAGCGAGACCTCATCTCTACAATAAATCAAAAAATCAGCTGGACGTGGTAGCGCGCGCCTGTAGTTCTGGCTACTGGGAAGGCTGAGGCGGAAGGATCGCCAGAGCCCAGCAGGTCGAGGCTGCGGTGGCCGGGAGCGGCCACTGCACTCCAGTCTGGGCGACAGAGTGAGACTCCAACTCAAAAAAAAAAAAAGAAAAAAAAAGGTTGCTAATGGTTTCAATAAACTGCTTATGCCGGGCTCGGTGGCTCAGCCTGTAATCCCGTGCCTTGGGAGGTTGAGGTGAGTGGACTGCCTGAGCCCGCGGGTTCGAGACCCACTTGGGCAACTTGGTGAGACCTCATCTCTACAATAAATCAAAAAATTAGCCAGGTGTGGTAGCGCGAGCCTGTAGTTCCAGCTACTTGGAAGGCTGAGGCGGAAGGATCACTGGAGCTCAGCAGGTCGAGGCTGCGGTGGCCGGGAGTGGCCACTGCACTCCAGTCTGGGCGAACTCCATCTGGGCGATGGAGTAAGACTCCAACTCAAAAAAAAAACAAACAATAAACTGCCTATTGCCTGTCAGTTTAGGTTGGAGTACTTTTAAAGTTACTTTTTAGGAGCCAGGTACAATTTTTATGACTACTTTTCTTTTTTAATAATTTTTTTGTAGATATGTGGTCTCAGTCTGTTGCCCAGGCTGGTCTTGAACTCTTGACCCCTAAGAGATCCTCCTACCTCAGCCTTCCCAAGTGCTGGGAATACAAGCGTGAACCACTGCTCCTGGCTTATGACATCTCTGGGCAACATGACCGATTCTTTCCTTAAGAGCTGAGAGTTTCCATCACCCTGGGATGATCTCTTAATAGCATCCTGGATCATGAGTAACACACTGTTTTGCCTCCTCTCACCTCTCCCCTCACACATCCCTGTGTGTAGAACATTCAGAGCCAGTAACTGCCCTATCTTGTTGGATTTTTAATTTTTTTTCTTTTTAAGAGACAGGGTTTTACTCTGTCACCCAGGCTGGCGTGCAGTGGCACAATCACAGCTCACCACAGCCTCAACCTCTGGGGCTCACGCAATCCTTCCGCCACAGATCCCAAAGTGCTAGGATTACAGGCATGAGACACCATGCCCAACATAAACACATTTTAATAGAAGCTTTTACTATATAACCTTGAACATGTTATTTAATCTTTCTGGAGCCTGAGTTTTGTCTGCAAAAGGAGGATACTAATAAAGGCACAATCTATTTCGTGAGGAGTTGTAAAACTTAAAAATGCAGTCAAGGCCGGGCTCAGTGGCTCAGCCTGTAATCCCAGCACTTTGGGAGGCCGAAGTGAATGGATTGTCTGAGCCCGTGGGTTCAAGACCCGCCCAGGCAACTTGGCGAGACCTCCTCTCTACAATAAATAAAAAATTAGCCAGATGCTGTAGTGCGTTACCTGTAGTTCCAGCGACTCGGAAGGCTGAGGCGGGAGGGTCGCCTGAGCCCAGCAGGTCGAGGCTGCGGTAACTGGGAACATGCCACTGCACTCCAGTCTGGGTGACAGAATGAGACTACAACTCAAAAAAAGAAGAAAAAATGCAGTCAAATTGTCATAGCCAAGTGGAGCCTAAGGAGACACGATGACTCAATGTCATGTGATATCCTGGGTGGGATCCTTGAACAGAAAAAGCCACTAGGTAAAAACCTAATGGAAATCTGAATAAGCTATGGACTTTAATTAATAATAATGTGTCAGCCGGGCTCGGTGGCTCAGCCTGTAATCCCATGCTTTGGGAGGCTGCGGTGAGTGGATTGCCTGAGCCCGCGGGTTCGAGACCCACCCGGGCAACTTGGCAAGACCTCATCTCTACAATAAATCAAAAAAATTAGCCAGGCGGGGTAGCGCACACCTGTAGTTCCAGCTACTTGGAAGGCTGAGGCGGAAGGATCGCTGGAGCCCAGCAGGTCGAGGCTGCGGTGGCTGGGAACGTGCCACTGCACTCCAGTCTGGGCAACAGAGTGAGACTCCAATTCAAAATAACAACAACAACAATAATGTATCAGTGTTGGTTCATTAATTGTGACAAATGTACCATAATAATATAAGATGCTAATCACACAGGAAACTGGGTGTTGGGTATGTGGGAACTTCTTTACAATTTGTCTGTATTCCTAAAATTAAAAGGCAGGCTGGTGTAGTGGCTCATGTCTGTAATCCTAGCACTTTGGGAGGATGAGGTGGGAGAACTGCTTGATCAAGCCCCAGGAGTTTGAGACCAGCCAAGGCAACACACAAAGACCCCATCTCTGTATTAAAAATAAACATAATAAAATTAAAAGGCTATAATGCAAAACTATTTTATAAACGGCAAAGTTCTAGTCAATTGTAAAATAGCACCTAATTTAGTAGACTTAGGCTTTTATGTAGATTGCTGGCAGGTAGGCAGCTCAGACAGAGACAGCTTGAAGAGTTAAGTTCTGGTGTAGAAGAGTCTAGCCCCCAGAAACATACCAGCTGTTTCCTGCCAGCTGGTGCCTTGTGTCTGACTTCCAATAGAGTTAATTCTCTTTTTGTAATTATTCTTGACTCTCAACCTATTTCACCAAAAGAACAGTTGCTTTTTTAAAAGAAGCTCTAAGCTGATAGGTGCTTTAAGACTGCAAAAAGTGAAATGTAACCCACGGGTATGATGATTTACTGGGTCCATTTCCTACCTGGCTGAAACAGATCTGATTTCTACTCTCAACTTCAAATGCCGACATACACAGAAGCCCAGAGACAGAATTCCACAAGTGTACCCAACTCCTGCCAACTCCCGCTCTGCCCTGGGAAAAAAAAAAAAGAAGAAGAAGAAAGCAAAAGTCCCAGAAGTGCAGGAAATTGTTTCTCAGACGAAAGACAACACTTCCTTTCCCAGAACAATCCATCTCCCACACTGACATCCTGCTCCTGCTATATTTACCCAGCCCAAATCTGCCGATGATATACCTCCGGCTGCACCCCTGCCAGCCACATGGTCCTGTCACTCAAATGGAGCACTCAGAGGGGACGCTGTCCATAGCGCAGAGCCTAGAAATCACTACACGCTAATCCATGCTTCCTCTGCTGCTCACTTCAGAGTAAGTGAGACGAAATACAGCCAGTATTACTCCCTGTTTATTTTGGAAGTGACTGGGAGACAAGAGGTACTTCATTTTACATAGTTGCTAATTTTGACTGCTCTCGTGGTAGCCAGAAAAGAAACCTGAACAATGAAGAGATTGAAACGAGATGTTAAAAATAACTGTCCATGCTAGCCAGCCAAAAAGTATCACCTAATAGCCTCTTCCACCCCAGCCACTAGGATCAGGCTATCGAGTTACCTTATTACAGGGTAACCCTTCAGTTCTGGGTAGATGGAGTCAAGGAGTCAAGGATGGGCCGTTTCATTCACCCCACCTCCCCCTACCGCATAGCACACTCTACTGTGGGGAAAGCCCACAGACTGGACCAGGTAAAGGTCAACATCAGAGCCAACTCCCACACCCTTACTTCACAGCTCTGGAGTCTTGGTCCTTCTCTCCCACCCTGGCCACCCCCACTTCACCTTCTTTTCCTGTGCCCCCTTCCTCCTGACTTTCTGCCTCTCTGGTTGTTTTTCATTTCTTTCTTTACATAATCTCTCTCTCCTCTTATTCACCGGCAAGGTTCCTTCAACAAAACATAACTGGTAGCTGACAAGGCTTTCACTAGTAACGGTCTTATCACCACGTCATCAGCCTGTTCTCCAAAGTCACAGTAGCAAAACCCCGACACTCAAGAGCAATGCCTCTTTCCTTCTCCACCGTTCCTTTCTAAGGAGGCTCAATCACGCATCCTGATCATGCTTTAAGGAATGAAAGGAAAGGCAAGAGGGAGCGTGCAGAGAAGCAGGAGGGAAATGGGGAAGTGGTTTTCCAAACTGCTGTCTCTCTCTTTTTTTTTTTTTTTTTTTGAGTTGGAGTCTCACTCGGTCGCCCAGACTGGAGTGCAGTGGCCGTTCACGGCCACCGCAGCCTTGCCTGCTGGGCTCCAGCGATCCTTCCGCCTCAGCCATCCGAGTAGCCGGAATTACAGGCATGCGCTACCATGCCCGGCTGATTTTTTGATTTATTGTAGAGATGAGGTCTCGCTGCCCAGGCGGGTCTCGAACCCGCGGGCTCAGGCAATCCACTCCCCTCAGCCTCCCAAGGGCATGGGATTACAGGCTGAGCCACCGAGCCCGACAAACCGCTGTCTCTTAAAGCTCCTGGGCCATGGGAATTTCCAAATTTTACAGAATTTTAAAAGCTTAAGTGGCTCAGCCTGTAATCCCACGCCTTTGGGAGGCTGAGGTGAGTGGATTGTCTGAGCCCACAGGTTCGAGACCCGCCTGGGCAGCGAGACCTCATCTCTACAATAAATCAAAAAATCAGCCGGGCATGGTATCGTGCGTCTGTAGTTCCAGCTACTCGGAAGGCTGAGGCGGAAGGATCGCAGACCTGGCCGTTCCGGCCACTGCACTCCAGTCTGGGCGACAGAGACTCCAAAAAAAAAAAAGCTTAAGTGAGAACGTTCTGAATGAGACCAATCAAGCTTTTAGAACAGATCTGAGAATAAAAGCTGAAATATGATAATGAACTCATAGCAGACCCCACTTATTAAAAGCAGGGAAAAGAACAAAACAGAAGGGAATCGGCTCCGTCTGGCTGTTGTCGGTCTGGCTAGAGGAAAAGCTTTCATACTGTTGGTTGAGGGAAGAACAAATGTGGCAATGTTGCCACATTCTAGGAAATTACCAAGCCCCTAATCAAGCCTAATTGGGCGAAATCTTTTTCCAATTTTCAAAACTCATTTTCAGTAGTAGATTTTTTTTAAAAGCAGTATCACCAAAGCTATAAAGATATATAGACTTTTAACACATACAACTGTATTTCTTATAGGAAGAGAGATGAACACAAGCAAGCTAGGAAGACAGTTTGTGTCCACACTCAAGAACGAGCCATTTAAGAACAAATATATATATAAATATATATATATAAAAATTTTTTTTGTATTTTGAGTTGGAGTCTCACTCTGTCGCCCAGACTGGAGTGCAGTGGCCGCTCCCGGCCACCGCAGCCTCGACCTGCTGGGCTCCAGCGATCCTTCCACCTCAGCCTTCCGAGTAGCCGGAATTACAGGCATGCGCCACCAAGCCCGGCTGATTTTTTGATTTATTGTAGAGATGAGGTCTCGCTGCCCAGGTGGGTCTCGAACCCGTGGGCTCAGGCAATCCACTCACCTCAGCCTCCCAAAGGCACGGGATTACAGGCTGAGCCACCGAGCCTGGCTTTTTTTTTTTTTTTTATTGTAGAGATGAGGTCTCGCCAAGTTGCCCAGGCGGGTCACAAAAGAACAAGTATTTTAAGCAACCACTCAAAATTCACCGTCACTGCCTGAAATTGGTTCAGGCAACAATCATCAATGTATAAATCTTGGAGGAAAAGTTTAAAGAGGAATTTAGTCTTCAAGTGTTTCCCCACAGATCACCTATTAGTTGCAAGAGGAAAACAGTCTCTAGAGAATAAAGAAACCAATTAACACTTGCCCAGGTGATAAAAATTCGTATCCCCAATGAGCAGCACCTGCAGATGTTACACCCTAAGAAAGATGCTGTATCAGGAGAGGTATGACGATCCAGAATCTAGCCATGAGGAGGCATCAGACAATCCCAAACGGGAAACATTCTCAAAAGAAAGAAAGCAGGGTGACTACAGTTAATAACTTAGTGTATATTTTCAAATAGCTAGATGAGAAGATTTAAATGTTCCCAACACACATACACACAAAAGTATTTGAAGGGATGAATATCCTAAGTACCCTGATGTGATCATTACACATTGTATACATGTATAGAAATATCACATGTACCCCACAAATATGTACAATTAGTACATATCAAATTTTAAAAAGAAAGAACAAAGGAGTGAACTGGCCGGTAGCTATAAAAAAAAGTCTATGTCTTGCATAACAAAGAAAGGCTGAAGAATCGGTTCAGATTAAAGAAACATGACGATTAAATGCAATTTGGCTGAAGGGTCAAGCTGGCAAAGGGGAAAAAAAAAACCAAAACACTAAAAGTTTATTAACAAAACCGGAATATGGATTACTGTATCAATGTTAAATTTCTTGAATTTGATAACTGTACTTAAGAGAATATCCTTGCTCTTAGGAAATAAACACTGAAGTATTAAGGGATAAAAGGTCACGATGTCTATAACATACTCTCAAATAATCTAAAAAAATAACTTTATATACAAGTGTGTGTAGAGAGAAAAATAATAATAAAACAAGTCGCAAAAGGGCATATGGAAGACCTCTATATTATTCCTGCAACTTTTTTGTAGGTTTGAGATCATTTGAAAATAGAAATTCAAAAATATCCCCCACCAGTTGATCTGATTAAATGTTCCCACAGCAGCTAGGTAAAAGCGGTGAACTCACATTCAGATGCAGCAAAGCAGCCTCTGATAGCCAAATGGTTCCTTCCCTTTGGAGCTTTTGGAGGAAGATTACTAGGAATACAAATAGCTCCATTCACAGTCAAGGGTGGTGGCTCATGCCTGTAAACCCAGGGAGGCCAAGGCAGAAGGACTGCTTGAGCCCAGAAGTTTGAGACCAGCCTGGGCAACATAGTGAGTCCTCACCTCTACAAAAAAATAAAACACAAAAAAGTTAGATTGGTGTACATTTGTAGTCCCTGCTACTCGGGAAGCTGAGGCAGGAGGATCACTTGAGCCCAGGAGTTTGAGGCTTCAGTGAGCTGTGATCATGCCACTGCACTCCAGTCTGGGTGACAGAATGAGACCCCGACTCCAAAAATAAATAAATAAATAGTTTTCATCCTCTACCTTCCTTTGCTGCATGCACACCACCCAAATTCAGGTGACTGTTGAGCCTAGGGCCATTTAGGACCCTGACTACACCTCCCGCTCCTTAAATACAAAACAGTTGTAACAAAGGCGGCTGCCACGTGTTTTCTTCCTTATAGAACCTAGAGAACAGAACTAGTCTTTAAAACTCTTGCAATGAAACTGATTGGGATGCTGATTTGGGCTCATGTGGGAGGATTAAGGAGCTCCATTTGGATTCTGACAACAGAAGTCCATTTTCCCTTGACTACTTTCCCCTAATGCTTCCTCGGTCCAGGTGGGCTGAACCAGGAACTTGTCTTTCTAGGCCAGAAGGAACCAGGATCCTCTGCCAGAGTCAAGAGGTTATGGCAACAAAAATATGTGGCTATAGTGGGTGTTAATACCGTACTCCTTGGAGGTAGATTCATTGCAGAAAAAAGCAGCAAAGGAGAAGGAACTGCACTTCAAACTCAGAACATAATAAGCTACCAAGGAAGTGGCAGGTCATAGGCCTTTGTGTGGAAGACATCTGTACTCCTCCATCCAGTCTGCCTTTCTCTTTTAGAAAGATCTTACCCACCCTTCAACTGCTTCAGTGCCTCAATACCTCTTTCTGCCCTTGAAATCCTAGGAATACTATTCCCAAGGAAGGGAACATTCTCTCTGAGGCCCCAAGGTTCTCAAGAGCTACTTATTTCTAGGTGTTTTCTCTGGGATTCAAAAGACAAACAAAAGGATCAAAAGTTCTACCAATTATGAAGCCAAATCCTGTCCAAAGTTACAAGGGTTTTGAACTTCTTTCTCACATAGCACCCTTGGATTAAAGATAGTAGGCTGCTATTAAAAACACTTAATTTTTAACTGGGACTATGAGACCATGGCTGGAGAAGAGGGCTTTCTCTCAGCACCTTAGCTACTAAAATCCGGTGTCAGAAATCAAACAGAGAGTACTCAAAGGCAAAGCTGAATTTTATCAGATAAGCTAGCCAGGGCCAGGTGCACTGGCTCATGCCTGTAATCTCCAGCAGTCTGGGATGCCGAGAAGAGATGACTGCTTGAGCCCAGGAGTTCAAGACTAGGCTGAGCAACATAGGGAGATCTCATCTCTACCAAAAAAAAAAAGAAATCAAAAATTAGCCGGGCGTGGTGGCATGTGCCTGCAGTCCCAGCTACTAGGGAGGCTGAGGCGGAAGGTTCGCCTGAGCCCAGGAGGTTGACACTGTGGTAAGTCTCGATCATGCCAATGCACCCCAGCGTGGACCCCGAAGTGAGATCCCCACCAAAAAAAAGAAAAGGAAGGACGACCAGCCACCTGATAGCTTATCCTGTGGCACTACAGCAGTCAGCTCAGCTCTGAGATGCACAGGCTGATTAACCAGGGGTCAAGACAAATGGTCTCATCAGCTCTGAGGTATCCGAGGCCCTAGCGTAGCTAACGAAGCTGCCATGCACAGTATCTCCACAGTCACTGCCAGGCAGGCAGGGCTAGGGCAGCAGTGGGGGATGGACAGTGTGGACAACACCACTGCTATTCTTCTGACCATCCTAGTGCCCCTTTCAGCAAACCAGGGCATGCAACAATTTCCTGAGGTCACATGTGGAAGCTAGGCAGACATCAAACTAGTGCCCAGTTGTCCACTCAAATTCCAGAGCTTCTCAAATCACCAGCCCACTAGACCATAAACTTTACGAGAACAGGAACTATGTCAGTCTCCTTGTAAACCAGGACGCTGGTACAGTTTCTGACACACAGTAAGTACTCAAGAAATATCTGAGGCCATGTTTGGTGGCTCAGCCTGTCATCCCAGCACTTTGGGAGGCTGAGGCAAGTGGATTGCCTGAGCCCGCGGGTTCAAGACCCACCCAGACAACTTGGCGAGACCTTGTCTCTACAATAAATTAAAAAATTTAGCCAGGCATGGTAGCACGTGCCTGTAGTTCTGGCCACTTGGAAGGCTGAGGCGGAAGGATCGCCAGAGCCCAGCAGGTCGACGCTGGGGTGGCCGTGAGCGTGGCAAGGTACTCCAGCCTGGGCGACAGAGTGAGGCTCCAACTCAAAACAAACAAACAAAAGAAATATCCGTAAGCCTGAGCAACACAGTGAGCTCCCCCCCACCCCGTATCTACAAAAAACATCAAAAAAGTAGTCAGGTATGACGGTGCACACCTCCAGTCCCCACTACTCTAGAGGCTGAGGTGGAGGGACACCTTGAGCCCAAGAGTTTCAGGCTGCAGTGAGTTATAATTGCACTACTGCATTCCAGCCTGGGCAACAGAGTGAGAACCTATCTGTAAGAAAAAAAGAGCCGGGCTCAGTGGCTCAGCCTGTAATCCCACGCCTTTGGGAGGCTGAGGTGAGTGGATTGCCTGAGCCCGCGAGTTCGAGACCCACCTGGGCAAGTTGGCGAGACCTCATCTCTACAATAAATCAAAAAAATCAGCCGGGCGTGGTAGCGCACGCCTGTAATTCCGGCTACTCGGAAGGCTGAGGCAGAAGGATCGCCGGAGCCCAGCAGGTCGAGGCTGCGGTGGCCGGAAGCGGCCACTGCACTTCAGTCTGGGCGACAGAGTGAGACTCCAACTCAAAATACAAAAAAAAAGAAAAAAAGAAATTAAAATATATATCTGTTGACTAAATACATAGATAAACTTCCACCAAGAGAAAAGTTCCTGGAGAAGATGGTATTTTGGATTCTTTCTATACAAATGATCCCTTCCTCAACCCACCAGAAGGACTCACATCGAACATACGTCTAAACAACCAGTTTAACATCATATCAAAGGGATAAGGGAAAGGTGAAAAGTGGCTAGTTAGTCATAATTATACCCACAACCCTTATTTCCTTGAGGAAGTATTTACTCTAATATTCTCCAGGATTATAATGACTCAGATGGGCTCAAATAAATCTGTCTGGCAAAAGCTGCTTCATCAAGAAACAAGCAACTAAACAAAACGGTTTTACTGAAATTGAAGTTGGTAGGATGAATAGCCTACTGGTTCCCAAAGTCAAGGGCACTAAGGCACCCCATAAACATCCTTCACAGAATGCCAGGAAAACAGTAAGAGGGGCACCTAACTCAACACCCTCTTGACTCCTTGACCAAGAAATGACATTGTAGAGAGACAAATCTGAGCCAGTGCTGGAACAAGAATAAATCCCAAACTCTGCCAGGGCTTTCAAGTTGTTTTGACCATGACAGACAGAAATATAGTTTACACCACAATCCAGACAACATACACGTCTCTAACCGAAGCAAAAGTTTCATGAAACAATACTTACATGCGATGCACTGATATTTTCTCTTCTATTCCTTTTCCCCCTTTAATGCTGGTTGCTTGTACCAGAAAGCAAGGACGTGCTCAAAGGGGTCATTTCAAAAGAACAAAGGAATTAATTTAAAGGGACTCTCGCTTGGCTAAACTTGAAACAATCTGAACACCAAAAATAGTGACTATAATTAACTATAAAACCATAATTAAGCGGGGCTCGGTGGCTCAGCCTGTAACCCCGTGCCTTTGGGAGGCTGAAGTGAGTGGATTGCCTGAGCCCGTGGGTTCGAGACCCGCCTGGGCAACTTGGCGAAACCTCATCTCTATAATAAGTCAAAAATTAGCCGAGCGTGGTAGCGCGCGCCTGTAGTTCCAGCTACTTGGAAGGCTGAGGCGGAAGGATCACTGGAGCCCAGCGGGTCAAGGCTGCAGTGGCCAGGAGCAGCCACTGCACTCCAGTCTGGGCGACAGAGTGAGACTCCAACTCAAAAAAAAAAAAAAAAAAAAAAAATTTAATTAAATATTCACAAATCCAAAAAAAGGAGGAGGAGCCCACATTTGTCACAACTTAGTGGTCATTATTAATATTCATGTATTACTCTGACAATCAAAGGGAACAAATTAAGCATCTCCCTGCCTTTTTGGAGTAAACTGTTGTTTATCCTCCAGTTGATAAGGAAAAGCAGTTCTTTACAAAGAAGACCAGCTAGTAAGTGTAGAAAGAATGACAGAACTAAAAGAATGACAGAATTAGAAAAATCATCATTCTGTGACCCTCAGGGAAATAAATGATTCAGGCAAAAATTCATCAGTGGATAATCACCAGGTAAAAGGACATTAGAGAACAAGACATTCACAAGGTGCCAATTACTTCACAGATTACTAATTACAAAAAAAATAATTGATATATTTTACAATGAGGAGATACTGCAGTCACCACCAGAAGCAAGTAACAAAACTTAACGTCACCAGTTGCAAGACAATCTGACAGAACGTTGTCTCCTGGTCAAACAGTATGAAGCATACTGTACCATCTATGAAGCAGTTAACCTAATCTGATCAAGTCTTTAATCCTAACTTCTACTACCCAAGAAATATATGAGATAGAGAAACAAGTCAAACACAGACAAACCCAGAATGCAGAACATTTTGAAGATAAATGACCTGGTCACCTCAAAAAGACAATGACTAGAAAACAAAGGGTAGAAAAAGCTGTATTCAATTTTGAAAGCTTACTTTACAAAATGAGAATTTTGCTTGAATTTTGATTTGTAAAGCCAACTATAGCTAAAAAACACAGTTTGGGGACAAATGGAAAATTGTTACTATAAACTGGATATTAACTAATATTGACAAGTTCCTGCTAGGTTTCGTAGGTATGATGATAAGGGCACTATGAGTATGGAAACTGTCCTTAGTTAGGATGCATGCTGAAGTACTTGGGGGTGAAAAGTCAAGATGGCTGCAACTTACTTTCAAATGGCTCATGAAAAAAATGATATGGATAAAGCAAAAATGTTAAAAATGTTGACTCTAAGTGTGAGATATAGATGGTCACTACTGCATTCTTTCCGTTTTTGCTAGGTTTGAAATTTTTCATAATTAAAAAATTGAGGCCATGTGTAATGGCTCACACCTGTAACCCCCGCAATTTGGGAGGTCAAAGCAGGAGGATTCCTTGAGCCCAGGAATCAAGACCAGCCTGGGCAATATAGTGAGACCTCGTTTCTACCAAAAAAAAAAAAAAAAAATCAAAAAAATTAGTTGGGCATGGTGGTGCATTCCTGTAGTCCTAGCTACTCAGCAGGCTGAGGTGGGAGGATCACTTGAGCCCAGGAATTTGAGATTGCGGTGAGCCGTGATCATGCTACTGTACTCCAGTCTGCGTGACAGAGTGAGACCCTGACTCAAAAAAAATTTTTTTTAATTGGAAAAATGCCACAGAGCCCATTACAATGATATAACCTGCAGTCTGAAAAATACCACTCTAGCCCACAGTCGCGCAGTCATAATACCATCTCAACTCTCACTTTACCTCATCAATTAGGTACCGGTTTTCTCAGACCTGTTGTTTGCCAAAAGAGAAGAATGAAACTTCATGAGAAAACTCATTTAGAATGAGAATTTCTTATTCCACAGCCTCTTGTCAAGAGCGTCCCAAGTTTTAGATTTTATCTGACAATTAGTAACTCACTTTACCTGAAAACAAAAAATAATCAGTAGAAACATTCTCACCAGTGTCAGGGAACCCTCGTTTGTCCCTCTACTTTTAGAGGACTTTTTCCCAATGCAGGGCCAATCCCAGATAACACTGAAGTACTTTTGAGATTTTCCTCCCAGTTAATGTCCCCACCACCCTTAGCCGAAGTTCCCAAGCTGCTTCCCAGGACACCTGGAAATAAGCTATATGGCTGACAGCCAAAACACCCAGCTCCCCACATCTGGCCCTGCCTTTCCACCAAATCAAACGCAATTTATTGCCCTCTGATGTACAGTCTATCAGGCCGCTTCCTGGATGCCCCTACTTCACACTGGGCCAGAAACACAAGGCAATAATGTGAGTTCCACAAATGGGCAAGTAATTGCTCAATAAGCATGGAACAAGGAAAGGTCAGTTGTGATCTGTGCACATGTGGCAGCCCTTCACAGCTCGACGTACCGTGGTAACAGTGGAAACAGAAGGCTGGCATTGCAGAAGAGACATGCCCCAAGCAGGCAGCCAACAGGCAGCCAGGAGTGCTTGTCCATCTAAGTCCTTCAGCATCTCCAGAGAACAAAGGAAGGGAAAAAAGGCCCCAAACCGGCGAGGAGCATCTCATCTTCTGGTTTCCTGAAGCAAAACTGAGAGCCTAATATAGTGACCACCCTCCAACTATCAGCTTTCTTAGTGAAGTGACCTGAGCTGGAATGACCTCATCTCCATCTGCTCTGCACCTGACTGTATCTTCCCATAGGTGCCAGGAGAGAACAGATGAGCGTGCTCACCCTTTCCATAAACACGTCTGTTATCACTTCAGCAACTCGGGTGATCAATTAAGCATCTATGAACATAGCAAGGTAGTCAGCTGCAACAAGGATGAGGTGAACAGGTTCTTCACTGTCTCTCTTCATCAAAACTACACATTGGGTCTCCAGCACTTGGCTCCCCCGAAACCCTTCTGGCACTTGTCCTGCGTCTGAGTGGGTGGAAAGAAGGAAGGGAATCTGCCTGCCTCCTTGTTCACAACAAAATAGCAGCTGGCGTTCTCTCGTTACTCATCTGACAGCCATTGTGGCAAGCTGGGCATTTACCAGAGAGAAGCTGCAGCCTCCAGAGGTGGCTGCACCAAAGAGGACAAAGGCAACAAGGGCAACACCAGCAACTCGGACACCCGCCACAGGCCCCATGGCACACCACCCCAACCCCTGCCCGGAGAGTTGGGACTCGCATCACAGACCCCCCCGCACACCACCCCAACCTGTGCCCCAGAGAGAGCTGTGGATACCACCACAGGCCCCGCGGCGCACTGCCCCCACCTGTGCCCGGAGTCCCAAGGCTCCTTTGCCTCTTTTCTCTTGAGAGCGAGGCTGTGAGGAGTGCCCTTTCCCCTTTTGTCACAGCCCCTCTTCTGAGACACACAGTGGAAACTGTGCTCACCCTCCAGCCAGCTAGGTAGCTTGGCTGGGTTTCAGGAAGAGAAAAGGGGAGAGCCGGACCTGCGAGAAGCAGACCATGCAGCGCCAATTCTTCTCAAGAGTCCTCATTTCTAATCTCAAGTACAAACAAGGGTTTGGAAGAACTTCTTGACTTAGAAGTGCCAAGAGATCATTTGGGAAAGGCCCCAGTAAACAGAAATGGTGAAGTGAAGCCATCGAAACACAGCCTCTTGGAGCCACCTTACTGATATGAATATTCCCCAAGGGAAGAAGCTTCAGGCCCCTTCATTTTCTCTACTGTGCTAGAACGTCCAGAAGTCTGGGACCACTCAAGTTACCGAGATTCTGAAAGTGCCAAAGTCAGTCTGACTCAAATTCAAGTCATGCTTTGTTACTGAAGAAGGTACAAACTAACAGTCTTACATTTTGTTCCAAACCAAGAAAGTAAAAAAGGGCATGGGAAAAAGATATCTACATATGTTTGCCCAACTTGCGTCTCCCAACACTCTGCTTCATATGAATCTGTCTGCCACATTTTATCAACTTGGTCCACTTGGTCAGGGCTTGAATAATTCACAAGCTCAATTCCAAGTGGGACAAAGCTAATGACTCATTCAACCTTCTTCTTATGCTAATTAATAATGATCTATTACCTATTCTACTACTCACTAGACCCCTGCATTCAATCAATATGGGAGATCAGTATGACTGTGGCAACTTTTTTCATATAATATGAAAACTGCTCTTATTCAATCTTTTTCCTGACAATGATTACTAAAATATCTTTTCCCTACACCTCCTCATCTTCCAAATGAAACAGGTTAAACTTGAGGTATGAGGCATTCTCAAATAGTTTCATTTCTTTTTTTTTTTTTTTGAGTTGGAGTCTCACTCTGTCGCCCAGACTGGAGTGCAGTGGCCGCTCCCAGCTACCGCAGCCTCGATCTGCTGGGCTCCGGCGATCCTCCCGCCTCAGCCTTCCGAGTAGCTGGAACACAGGCGCGCGATACCACGCCCGGCTGATTTTTTGATTTATTGTAGAGATGAGGTCTCGCCAAGTTGCCCAGGCAGGTCTCGACCCTACGGGCTCAGGCAGTTCACTCACCTCAGCCTCCCAAAGGCACAGGATTACAGGCTGAGCCACCGAGCCCGGCTCAGTTTCATTTCTAACTAGGCAAGTATTTCAAAGAGGCCTTAGGCCAGACAGTGTTAAGTCATAGTTCCTCCCAGGTTGGCTTTCAGACCCTGTTTAAATGTTCTCTGCAAACCTCTGGAGGTTAGATGAACTCAAACCTAGCCAGACTGAATTCACAAAGCTTGAGAGAGACAGTACCTACAGGTGTGTTTGTCCAGGATAAACTATATTTATATAAACTCCTGACACATTCACTTTCTCCTGGCACCTGCTTCTCCCTCTTAAACTCAAGCACACCATATCTCGTTGTCCTGGTAAGCTCAGTAAAGGGGCCAGGCACGGTGGTTCACGCCTATAATTCCAGCACTTTGTGGGGCTGTCGGGGGAGGATTGCTTGAGCCCAGAAGTTCAAGACCAGCCTGGATAACACAGAGAGATTCAATCTCTAATATTAAAAAAAAATAAAAATTTAAAAATTTAAAAACTCAATAAGAAATATCCTAGTCAGAAGCAGTGGCTCATACCTGTAATCCCAGTAACTTGGGAGGCTAAGGCAAGACGATGCCTTGAGGCCAGGAGTTCAAGACCAAGCCCTGGCAAAGCAGTAAGACCACCATCTCCAAGTAGACAGAATAGATGGCATAGACAGACAGACAAACAGATAGATAGTGTCTGTTCCTCAGAATTAGTCAACGTAAAACACCAATACCTCTGGGAATGTAAACTCTGGCCATAACAGCTTTGTATGAGAAAGCCAAACAAAAAACATATAAGCTATAATTTTGTTCATTTATTTGGCTTGTTCATTATGCAAAGGAAGGAGTAGGAATAAGAAAAGATAGCAGCCAGGCTCGGTGGCTCAGCCTGTAATCCCGCGCCTTTGGGAGGCTGAGGTGAGTGAATTGCCTGAGCCCACGGGTTCGAGACTCGCCTGGACAACTTGGCGAGACCTCATCTCTACAATAAATCAAAATGAGCTGGGCGTGGTAGTGCGCGCCTGTAGTTCCAGCTACTTGGAAGGCTGAGGCAGAAGGATCGCTGGAGCCCAGAAGGTCGAGGCTGCGGTGGCCGGGAGCAGCCACTGCACTCCAGTCTGGGTGACAGAGTGAGACTCCAACTCAAAAAAGAAAAGAAAAGAAAAGAAAAGATGGCAGTGTATGGCTCTCACTCAATGTCATTCATTCCATGACCAATAGGGTCCATGTTACACAGAGTAGAGGCCACAAAGGTTAGCCCTGGAATGGTCAATTAGAGTCATTAATTTTGTAAAACCAGTGGTCATGAGAGCAGGAAATTTGACTGTTTTCGCCATTACAGACCCAATGCTTAGGTGTCTAAGGAAAATGCCTGGCACACAGCAGATATTCAATAAATAATGGTCAGAAGCAACTCAATAACCCAGGCACAGAAGGAATTCTAGTCATGGGAAATCCCCAAAAGAGAAGGTCCGAGAAGCTAGAACAGTTCCATAGTTAATACAGGTGCTTATCCTGGACCTCGAGACCACCTTAGTTTTCTGCTGAAAAGCCTCAATCCTGATTCAAAACTGCACATTAGGTCCTGAGAATTAAAAAGGTCTAGAACTAAATCTCCAAAGGCAAACCACACCCCCCAAGAGGCCTTCCTCAAGCTCTGGCCAAAGGCTATAAAGTCATTAAGAGGTAATCCCATAAGAGAAAATTTGGGTTGTGATACTTTTAGACTGTTCCTCTCTTTCTGCTTTGAACCAAAAATTTTCTGGAAAAGAATCTCTTTGTAATGATCGAAATTTAAAGGCCAAGGACAAAGACATTCGACCAGAGCCAAACACCACAGATCACAACTGACCACAGCCTTCTCCATACACATGCACTGGATGAAGGGGACTGAGGTTGGCAAGGACTCATCCAGTCTGGGAACAAAGCGTTCAAAAACCACAGAGCATCTTAACTAGACGCGTTCCTCTAAACTGTCCACTCTTGTCAAACCTAAGACCAAGAGCAGCACCAAGGATCCTGATATTCCCCTTTCCCTTTCATGCCCCTTCCCATGCCGCAGATCCTATCACAGGGTCTAGCTGAGACTGAAGGCGACTCCGATATGTGAGAGGATAGTTATCCTTCAAGACAGCTAGAAGGGTAAAAGAAAATGTGTCTTCGGAATCTAAATCCATGGCAGTGCTTGGGCAAATGTGGAGGACAGGCAGTGGCCCTTCTGCCCCGAAGGCCGGGACATCCCAGCCCTGCAGGCAGTACAGAGTTAAATGCCCACCCGCTTTGAGAAGCACAAAGGTACATCACTGCAACATGCCTAACATTTACATTGCCTCTCTCTGCTCATTAAACAGGTTTTGGTTAAATAATGAACAAACTGTATTACAGACTCCGATGAGAATTCCAAAATTATAAATCAACTGGGAAAGCCCAAAGGGGCAGACAGACAGGGAGGGGGGAGAAGGATAATATTGACTAATATAAAGGGCGCAGCTTGACAGTGGATATTCCTGCCACACCTGATCAAACACACTCCATGGGGGGAGGGGAAAGAGAGCAAAAGAGGGGAGATGGGACAAGACAGCCTGAAATTTGCATCCGGAAAAGATTAAAACGAATTCTTTGGGGATAGAGAAAATACATAATATATATTACTATAAATGCAAAACTGTACTAAAAGCTAACTCAAATGTCAAAGATTACAGCTTGAATAAATTTAAATATAAAAGCCATGTGCTTCCTTGAGTTAATGAGAGAGACATAAAGGATGAACCGGGCCAGGAGGCTGAACAGAGCCTTATGCTGCCTTTGCTGGGCAATGGGTCCAAAGCATAGCAGTGACCACTGCCAGACTTCCCTTCACACCTCTGTGCCCTGAGGAAAAACTGGCAGAGCCATCACTTCTACAGTCTATGTTTGCTTTTTTAAAAAATTAAGATATAATTCACACACCATAAAATGTACCCCTTTCTAGTGTATGATTCAGTGGTTTCTTGTCTATCCACAAAGCTGTGCAACCGTCACTACAATCTAATTCCAGGACATTTTCATCACCCCAAGAAGAAACCCTGTACCCATTAGCAGTCACTCCCATTGCCCTTCACAGCCCTTGGCAACCACACATCTGCTTTAATGCCTTCAGAATAACTTCCTAAAAGAATTCCTCAGAGGTCAAAGGTCACACAAGGGCACAGTCAAGTATGCCTCAGGGGTGAAGGCTTCAGGGGTGAAGGTAACAATATGCAAACTTTGCTCTTGAACATCCTTTCTCTTCTAAGAGCAACCCTCCCCAGATTTGGTATTAGAATGTGCTATTGAAACGCTACAGAGCGTGCAGGCATCATGCAGTTTGGACAAATACTGGCTGCAAACGTGGTCCAAAGATACATATCTGTGAGAGTAACTGGTATGAGTTGGTCAACCTTACTGGAGACAATGGACTTATTTCCTTCACAATGATCAGATAATACTCCTGGAAAAGTGGGTAGTGTTCATCTACCTAGAAGACTCTGACTGCTTGCAAGAAAAGAAAAAGAAATCACTTTGGTTTACTGACAATATCCAATGACCAACCATTCCCAGCAGTGATAGTCATACCCACCAAGCCAGCAGAAAGCCTGCAAAAGTGCAGACAGAAAGCCTCTGCAAAAAGGGACCATGTCCAAGTCAGTCTCATGAGTTAAACGGGGCAGAAGTCCTAGAATTCCTGCCGTCACTCCTCCAACAAGCGGTACACCATCACGGGTCACATAACACATAGGCACAGTCCCTTCCATTTCTCCCTCCAAGTTCAGAACCATTTCCCAGCATCCTACCATTAACAGGCTTCCGGGAAAGTAGTCCTCCTGACACTGCCAATCAGAAAAATCTGTTTGTTTCACTAAAAGAAACAAAAAATTGGTCATGGATTGCAGAGTCCAGGACCACAGGAACAGCTGACCCATAAGCCTGTTCCTGGGAGCCAGCACTGTGTGGGGGTCAGAATCAATCTGAAGACCATGAAATGCTCTATTTTGGGTCTGCTCTGTCATTTTCTCAGGCAGGTAACATGCTAAAACCAAAGAACAATGCAGCAACCTTGGCAGGCACCACTTTGACATCTGCCACAGCTATGGGCCTCGGAAAACATTATGCCCTCCCTCCCTCACTCCAGCAGAGAGCTCGGCAGCTACGATCCTCCTACCACTGACAGAACAGGCTTCTCAACATATTCTGGTTTTATTAACTCCAAGCAGCAGATAATCTAGCTGGATTCCTGGCACAAAGACATAAGAAAATTGGGTAGCAAACTCAACGCTGATGCCTCTGAATGGTCCCAAGATCATGGTTCCTGGACTGTGTCACTTACCACAGGTATCATCTCTGAGCTGAAATCTTGGAAAAGCTCAGGATGGAGGAAACAGGAGTGGAAACGAGCCTGGACAGCAGGCAAGAAGTGTGGCTCTGTCGGGAGAGCAGCCACCTCAGCTCCCCAAGGTTTGCACAGGACCCAAAGGCTTACAAGGCCCCCAGGGTGATCCAAGTCATTGTAGGGCATCCTCAATCACTTACAACACAACCCTTCATTGTGTAGAGAATGTTCATCAAGTGTTTCCATATATTAACTTGTTTGATCCTCTCAATACTTCTTAAAAAGATAGTACCAAAAAAATTGTAAATCTCCACTCACTGTATTTTCTAATTGGGATATGTAAACTTTGTCTGTAAAATAATGTTTTTCAAATCTGTGCAAGTAGCCAACTTCCTAAAGTAGCCAGGCCACAGTGCAGGCCCTATGAGAAGAACATACCACCTAGTAGCAGCATTAGTACTGCCAACCAGCCCAAACAGTCTCCTTTACATCCTCTCCTTGGCTGACATTTCCAAAGCTTTTTCAAGTGAGGGAAATTTGTTCCTTTAAGAAAACACAGGGAACCCCTGGACTTCAGCCCATGTTTAGAAAAGTAAAAAGGAATTTTTTCCAAATCTCCCACATTTCTAATGAAAGAAGAAAATTTTTCTTGCTTACTGTTTGTTTACTTTGCAGAAGCCTAAAGACTATTCACTTACAGTCTGAGCTGTCCCTGGCTAAAACGTATACATTGCAGGGTTATATAACGCTAGAGTCCTCAACAGTCAACAAAGGGACACGGCTTTGAGGCCTTCCCTTTCAGTCTATATCTCTACCTATGCCCTTGAAAAACTTACAGGCATTGAGACTTTCCTCCTTCCCTACCACATACGTGTGCATATAAATACACACATATATATACATATGTATATAGACATGCATGCCACATGTGTGTACACACACACACATACACACACACAACACACACACACACACACACACACACACACACACACACACAATGTAAGGCACCTCATGTGAACATTCTCCTCTATTTGCATATAAAGAAGTAACACAGAACAGGTAAAGAGGAGTACTGAACCAGCCGGGCTCGGTGGCTCAGCCTGTGATTCCGCGCTTTGGGAGGCTGAGGTGAGTGGACTGCCTGAGCCCGCAGGTTCGAGACCCACTTGGACAACTTGATGAGACCTCATCCCTACAATAAATCAAAATAGTAGCCGGGAGTGGTAGTGCGCGCCTGTAGTTTCGGCTACTTGGAAGGCTGAGGCAGAGGATTGCCAGAGTCCAGCAGGTCGGGGTTGCGGTGGCTGGGAGTGTGCCACTGCACTCCAGTCTGGGCAACAGAGTGAGACTCCAACTCAAAAACAAAAAACAAAAAAAAAAACAGAGTGCTAAACCAGGCAGCAGAGGCCTGAATTCTAGTTTTCATTTCACCTCTTACACCTCTTAGCACTGGTGTGACCTCAGCTAAATCACTCTAAACCTCTCTGGACTTCAATTTCTTTCATAAAAAGGGGACAAAGCCTACCATGCCTCCCTCACAGAGTCATATATAAAGTTAAAGGCCAGGTGCAGTGGCTCACACCCTCCCGCTGTGGGAGCTTTTCTGTCCGCAATAAATCCTGCTTTCTCAAAAAAACAAAAGGTGGAGGGGAGAGGGTTGCTGAAGCCCAGAAGTTTAAGACCAACCTAGACAATGTAGCAAGACTTCGTCTCTACCAAAAAAAAAAAAAATAGCCAGGCATGGTGGTACACACTTGTAGTCCCAGCTACTCAGGAGACTGAGGCTGAAAGATTGCTTGAGCCCAGGAGGTTGAGGCTGTGGTGAGCTGAAGTCATGTCACTGCACTCCAGCCTGGGCAACAGAGTGAGATGGTAACACACATACACAAAAGTCCAGTAAGACAATACATGTGAATATGGCGTTGAAAATTTTAAACATGGTCGGGCATGGTGGCTCATACTATAATCCCAGCACTTTGGGAGGCTGAGGCAAGAGGACTACCTGAGCCCAGGGGTTCGAGACTAGTCTGGACAACTTGGAGAGACCTCATCTCTTCAATAAATCAAAAAATTACCCAGGCATGGTGGTTCATGCCTGTAGTTTCAGCTACTTGGAAGGCTGAGGCGGAAGGATCAACTGAGTCCAGCAGGTTGAAGCTGCGATGGCTGTGAGCATGCCACTGCCCTCCAGCCTGGGCGACAGAATGAGACCCCAACTCCAAAAACAAAAAACCAGGGAGAAAAAAGAAAATTCTAAACATATAAATAACATGTAAGATTATTAGGATTAGGAAAGCAGAGGGCAAACAGAGGTACCAAAAATTCTGGGAACACACGATGTTCCATAGAAAGACCCTGGAGACCAAATGCAAGGAGCAGACCAAGCCTGGCACACAACACCTGTGGGCCAAATCCGGCCTGCAGATTTCTTTCTGAGAGAAAACATGCGTTGCTTATTCACTCATGTATTCCTTGTGACTGCTTTTGAGCTGCAAAGGCAGAGCCGAGTAGCTGTCCAGTTCCGTGTGGCTCACAAAGCCTAAACCATCCACTGTAAGGTCCTTTACAGAAAAAGTGTGACTGTCCTGCGATAACCACACACATTTTTTGACCAGGATAGATAGTAAGTCCCACCTCCGTATCAGCGAGTCCTACCTGCTACGTTGTTTAAAACCTCCTTCAGGTGGCTGAAGCTATGCAGCAGAGGGTCCCTTTCTTCATCCTGTGAAACACGGAGATGAAAAACCAGTCATTATTGGGCCAAAAAGAAGAAAGAAAATAAAGGACAGACCAAGGGCTCTGTCCTTAATTCATTCAGAAAATTCAGCAAGTTTCCTTCTGAGGAAAACAGTTAGCCAAGGTTCATTATCCTCCTTATTCTCCTTTCAGAGAAATTCTGGGCTCACCCAAATGGTGACTTCTCAAATGCAAATCTACACCACCACCACCACAGCTACCCAGCTGCCACCGACAGCCAGGTCCCTTCTGTGTGGATGGCCAGTCTTCCCACCTTCACACTCATTAGATGAGCACACATACTCATTTCAAGGATGCTCCTGACTCCATCGTCACTTCGAAGCCAATCCGCTTCTGTAAATGAACATGAGAAATTTCCAAATGCCCTTACCAAGTGTGTTTATGTAAACTTGCCAGCTTGGAAATCTCCACGTTTGTTTTTACAATTATGCCAAAAACGATTTTATACAAGTTGACAAAAAATATCCATGAACATACGTATGCAGCTTCATAACAGGTGAAGTTTCCCACTCATCTGATTGGCAAGCTATATCCTGCTCCATATACGGAAGTTTATTGAAGCCCCAAGAAGGAGTGCCATCACCAAGTCACAGACTATCAACAACTCTACTAATCAACAACTTTACTAATTTACATAAATGTGATAGCTGGCCAGGCTCAGTGGCTCAGCCTGTCATCCCAGCACTTTGGGAGGCTGAGGTGAGAGGATTGCCTGAGCCCACGGGTTCAAGATCAGCCCGGACAACTTGTGAGACCTCATCTCTAAAATAAACAAAAATTAGCTGGGCGTGGTAGCACACACCTGTAGTTCTGGCTACTTGGAAGGCTGAGGCGAAAGGATCACCAGAGCCCAACCGGTCAACGCTGGGGTGGCCGTGAGTGTGTCACAGCATTTCAGCCTGGGCAACAGAGTGAGACTCCAACTCAAAAATAAATAAATAAATAAATGTGATAGCTAAGTATAGCCCTAGAGAATCTGATGATAAGGAGCCTTTCCGACATGTTTAGGTATACTTAAGAGGTACCAAGTACAGTATTAGTTTATTTATAAAAACAGAAGAAAAGTGGTGTCACCTTTGGATGCCGGAGGAAAAAAAGACAGTTCGCACATCTGATGCTAGTTGGAATAAGACAGAAGGGTTCTTGACACTAAGGACAACTCTGAATTGCTACTTTTCTCACTATCACTGAGAATTTGATTTATCTCTTAACCGTGGACCAGATGGCCTACAACGAGTCAGTGACAAGGCTCTCTACCCACTCGTTCCCCACTTACCAATGGTGTATGGGTGCTCCAGCGGGCATTTCGTTTAATAGCCCCAACCACAATGTTAATCTCCCCTTGAATGATGTAAATATTCTTATCCACCATCCTGGCAACCTACCAAAATAGTTAAGAGAAAGGTCTGGTTACTGTGTGGTTACCCAGTACATAACCATGCTTAAAGATCAGTACACCTTGGACTCAGACAATTCTCTCACCCTCATCTTCCAAAAAAAACACAAAACAACAACAGCAACAACAAAACCAGCACATAATCAGGTAAGAATTGTGATTTAACATTTCAGTACCAAGATTTTCCACTTGTAATATTAAGATGGGATGAAGTCCATCTTATATGTTATGAATCCAACTACATGGTTCTTCTAGAGGGTCTCTGGAAGTTCAGGGCAGCCCAAGATATCACTCTAAAAGCATCAATCAAGAAAATTTTCAACAATTTCCACCTCAACAATTTCCAGCAAACATGTCAAATTCTTCAAAGTCAATTGTTAATAAAGTCCTGTCATGTCTTTAAGTACACAAGTACGTCTGTGATGCTAGTTTGTTAAAAATAATATTTCAAGCCGGACTCGGTGGCTCAGCCTGTAATCCCGCGCCTTTGGGAGGCTGAGGTAAGTGAATTGCCTGAGCCTGCGGGTTTGAGACCCGCCTGGGCAGGCAAGACCTCATCTCTACAATAAATCAAAAAATCAGCTGGGCATGGTAGTGCATGCCTATAATTCCGACTACTCGGAAGGCTGAGGCGGAAGGATCGCCGGAGCCCAGCAGGTTGAGGCTGCGGTGGCCGGGAGCAGCCACTGCACTCCAGTCTGGGCGACAGAGTGAGACTCCAACTCAAAAAAAAAAAAAAAAAAAAACACAATATTTCAGATCTTTGGAGCCAGGCATCATGGCTCACACCTATAATCCCAGCATTTTGGGAGGCTGAGGTAGGAGAGGATTGTCTGAGTCCAGGAGTTTGACATCAGCCTGGACAACATGGCGAGAACTCATCTCTACAATAAATGAAAAAATTAGCCAGGGTGATGGCGCACGTCTGTGGTTCCAGCTACCTGTAAGGCTGAGGTGGAAGGATCACCTGAGTCGAGCAGGTTGAGGCTACAGTGGCCATGAGAATGCCACTGCACTCCAGCATGGGTGACAGAGTGAGACTCTGACTCAAAAACAAACAAACAAACAAAAAATTTTCTTGTTTTAATCTAGGCAGTAAAGTAATAATGAAAGAATGAAAGTTGTTACAAGAATAGCCTTAGTTTGGGTCCACAGTTACAATGTCAATTTAAAGACAACATCCATTTGATCAAGTCAGTTCCAGAAAATTAGACAATGGCAGTAACACAACCTTTGAAAAGTTATGTTCACTTACTTATTGCAGGAAATCTGTAATATGATAATGTAAATATAGAATAAAATGTCTGGGCAGATGTGCCCAAATTCATAACCATAATTATCTCTAGAGAAGGCGCTGTGAAATCAGGGTGCAAGCAGAGGAAACTTGACCTTTACCCATGATGTTTTAATTTCTTTTTTATCTTAAAGATGTGGGGTACAATTCAGGGTTAGGTATACACACATTTATTATGCAGACACCCTCCTTGGTGAGGTGTGCACCCCTCTCCCGGCAGAATCCCACTACTCCCATCCCTCCTCCAGCAATTTCCCACTACCACAGTCCTTTTCTTATAGTATTACGATAATCATTCAAGGTCCACTTATGAGTGAAGCTTTAATTTTGTACAAGGAGAAAGTATTCCTGTACTACCACCATAATTAAGCATTAATAATGATAACAGAAATACATAAGTTCTGCCCTTGAGAAACTCATATAGTTTAGTGAAGTCTAAAAGAAAACTGAGACATAACCAGAGACAGAGAGGAAAAAACGTGTATTACAAATAGCTCAGTTGGCATACTTCGCATAAGATGGGGACCTGCCAGAAAGTGAAAAGTATGAAAACCACCTTGGTAAAGGAAAAAAGAACTGGTTCAAATTTTGCCCAGGCCCACAACACCTTGCCTAATCTACAAGGGAGTCCAACATAACACTCGTGTTTATTTACGGTTTTGTTTATAAATTCAACCCTTTGCACTCGGAGGCACCTTGCGGATCACCTGCCAGCAACTCAACTGCACTTTTCTACAAAATAGTGAAAACTAAGTCACTTCATATCAATAGCACAGCGTTGGAGCCAAATATTTTGTTGTTGTTATTGTTGTTGTTGTTGTTGTTGAGTTGGAGTCTCACTCTGTCGCCCAGACTGGAGTGCAGTGGCCGCTCCTGGTCACCGCAGCCTCCACCTGCTGGGCTCCGGCGATCCTTCCCACCTCAGCCTTCCAGGTAGCTGGAACTACAGGCGTGCGCTACTATGCCCGGCTAATTTTTGATTTATGTAGAGATGAGGTCTCGCCAAGTTGCCCAGGCGGGTCTCGAACCCGCCGGGCTCAGGCAATCCACTCACCTCGGCCTCCCAAAGGCGCAAGATTACAGGCTGAGCCACTGAGCCTGGCAGAGCCAATTATTTTATTGTAATACTTGTCTTATAATGGAATTTTGGATGTTGAGGAACTTATTTATGACAAAGAAATCAAAATTTTATATCTTATATTTTTCTAACATGTGGTAACATGTGAAATAGTTGCCAACATGCCTTGCAGGTTCATTGATAAATGTTGTGCAACAGTAATTTGTCTGACATCTTCCACCTGGTGTTTTTCTACTCTAGCAGACAATGCAGTCTTATTTTCTTCCTCCCACATTTTTTTTTTTTTTAATCAGACTCTCACTCTGTCGCCCAGGCTAGAGTACAGTGGCACGCTCATGACCACCCCAGTGGTGACCTGCTGGGCTCCGGTGATCCTTCCACCTTAGCCTTCCAAGTAACTGGAACTACAGGAGCATGCTACCACACCTGGCTAATTTTTTATTTATTTATTGTAGAGACAAGTCTCGTCAAGTTGCCCTGGCTGGTCTTGAACCCGCAGGCTCAGGCAATCCACTAGCCTGGGCCTCCCAAAGTGCTGGGAGAAAACCACTTCTTATCTGATCAAGCCTATCTCAGTATATAGTTCAATTCTTTATTTGCTTTCTCGTGCAATTTGAATACAAAACTTCAAGGAAACATACATTTTTTTAAAAATTTGTGCTGGCATAAATTTGTCCTGCATAATCACCAGCAATCTCTTTATGTCTCCTGAGAGGGGACATCCAAGTGGTCTGCTAGATTTACAATGGGCCCTGAGAGGAACATCCGAATACAAAGGACTAAAGAAAGTACTAGGCCAGGTGTGGTGGCTCTCACCTATAATTCCAGTACTTTGGGAGGCTGAAGTGGGAGGACTGCTTGAGTCCCAGAGTTCAAGACCGGCCTAGGCAACATAGCAAGACCTCGTCTTTACAAAAAACTTAAAAAATTAGCTAGGAGTGGTGACACACTCCCATAGTCTCAGCTACTCAAGAGGCTGAGGCAGAAGGCTCACCTGAGCCCAGGAGATCAAGGTTTCAGTGAGTTGTGATCGTACCACTGTGACAAAGTGACATCCCTGACTCAAAAAAAAGAAAAAGCAAGCACTAGGTTAGTCTCAGTAGACTATCTGATTTCCAGATGTGCCAGGAGTACAACAGTGTTCTCTTCTGAGAAGGTTCAATGATGTCAACGTATAGCAATGATGTCTTCTGAGGAAGAGGAGTACCAAGAAATAAAAAGATAAATTCAAAAAATGATTTAGTCAGGCACAATGGCTCACACTTGTAAACCCAGAGACTAGAGAAGCTGAGGTGGAAGGATTGCTTGAGGCCAGGAGTTCAAGGTAGTAGTGAACCATGATAATGCCTCTGCACGCCAGCCTGGGACAGACTGAAACCCCATTTCTAAAAATAAATTAATTTTAAAAATAAACAATCATCAACAAGGGTACCTGCATAATCATTTGTATACCTAACTCTGAATTATACCCATTTTTATAATAAAAAAATAAGTAAATAAACAAACAAAAAGTAAAAAAAACAAAATGATGTAAAGTATCAGAAGAGAGGTCGAACATGGTGGCTCACACATGTAATCCCAGCACTTTGGGAGGTAAACACGGGACGATTGCTTGAGCCCAGCAGTTTGAGGCTACAGTGAGCTATGATCCCACCACTGCATTCCAGCCTGGGTGACCGAGTGAGGCCCTGTCTCTAAATAAATAAATAAAATAAAGTATCAGAAGAGAAAAAGATAAAATCTCCTAGGATTTCTCTATCCTTAACTTACATAGGCAAGATAAATATGCCTCAGGTATCCAGAAGGATCTGTGAGAAACTGCTCACAGGGACTGTCTCCAGGGAAAGGAACTGAATGACTAGGAACTGAGTGACGAGGGACGGGGTGAGGGGAACACTAACTTTTCTCTCAATGTTCTTTTGTACCTTTTGGATTTTGTGTCACAAACATGTATTATCCCGTGTGCAAGTGATTAAGAGCAGTAATCGAAGCTAAATAGCTAACAAACACATGCTTCATTTAGTCAGTCAGACACTTAGCACATCCTAAGAAACTAGGCAGAGTCCTGCAGAATTATCCCCACCCACCCACTACCTTCTAGAGGAATTGGTAATCTAGTGAACTGGATACAAAATGCAGACAGTGCACATAAATAGTATGTATCTCCAATGCATGACTCTTACACAGTGGTACAGAAATGGAGTAGAGAAAATTATTTCTGGCAGAGGGCCCTGGAAAGGCAACCGAAAGACAAGATTCAGACAGTCAAAAATATAAGGAGGGGCTGGGCGCCGTGGCTCACACCTGTAATCCTAGCACTTTGGGAGGCCAAGATCACTTGAACCCAGGAGTCAAGACCCGCCTAGGCAACACAGTGAGACCATCTTTACAAAAAAGTAAAAAATTAGCCAGCTGTGATGGCACACACCTCTAGTCGCAGCTACTCAGGAGGGTGAGGTGGGAGGCTCACCAGAGCCTAGGAGGTCAAAGCTGTGATAAGCTGTGATTGTGCAACTACACTCCAGCCTGGGCAACAGAGTGACAACTCAACTCTCTCTCTATATATATATATTGGGGGGGGACCCAAAAAATACCAAAATTATCTCTTGGAGGGTGGGCTCCTTGTAGTACAGGTTTCCTCACTAGATAAGTGTTCTAGGAACCCACTGGCATTAGTGTACCAGCTAGCGTTGTTGTGAGAGGCTGTATTCAACTTCAGTGAATTTTGTTTGGAGAGTCTTTCAACATGTTTGCCCATTTCATGATGGATGATTTATGAGTACACCTGCTCGCACTGTGCTGCATGTTCAGCAGCAGTTTTTCACCAAAAATGGCATGACCTCCATACCCCACCCTCCCTATTCAGTCCATCTCACCCCTCGAGACATTTTCTTTGCTTCCCCAGATGAAAACATCTTGGCCAGGCACAGAGGTTCACACCTATAATCCCAGCACTTTGGGAGGCTGAGGTGAGAGGACTGCCTGAGCCCAGGGATTCGAGACTAGCCTGGGCAACTTGGCGAGACCTCATCTCTACAATTAAAAAAAAAAAAAATTGTCAGGCATGGTGGTGTATGCCTGTAATTCTAACTCCTTGGAAGGCTGAGGTGGAAGGATCACCCGAGTCCAGCAGGTCCAGGCTGCGGTGGCCATGAGCATGCACTGCACTCCAGCCTGGGCGACAGAGTGAGACTCCCACTCAAAAAAAAAAAAGAAAGAAAAAAGTCTCAAAGGAAATGTTCTGCCAACGTGGGAGAGGTAAAACAAAAAAACAGCAGTATCAAAATCGACAAGCTCAAAAACTGCTCGGGACAGTGAAAAAAGTGTCTCCATAGGTATACTGCATCAAACAGAGAGTACGTTGAAGATGACTGAAGTTTAAACACGTTAGAATAAAAATATAAGTGGGCTCAGTGGCTCAGCCTGTAATCCCGCGCCCTGGGAGGCTGAGGTGAGGGGATTGCCTGAGCCCGCGGGTTCAAGACCTGCCTGGGCAACTTGGCAAGACCTCATCTCTACAATAAATCCAAAAATTAGCCGGGTGTGGTAGCGCGCGCCTGTAGTTCCAGCTACTTGGAAGGCTGAGGCGGAAAGATCGCCGGAGCTCAGGAGGTTGAGGCTGCGGTGGCCGGGAGCGGCCACTGCACTCCAGTCCAGGTGACAGAGTGAGACTCCAACTGAAAAAAATATATATATATACAATTTTTGATAAATAAATGCCAGGATTTTTGCCCCCCCCCAGTGTGTGTGTGTAGGAAATGGCAAGAATTCAGGATTATGTGGGAAAATTCAGCACATACTTAGGGGATCATGCTTATTCCAGATGGGCTGGCACATCATTCCTTGGGAAATGATGGGAGAAAGGGCTAGAAATGCAAACGGGGGCATATCATGAAAGGCCTTCAACAGATAGTTATTACTCAGTATGTTTTCTGTACACACATATACTGAATACTCATGATGGGAAAGAATATTTGGAGAGGGCTGGGAATGGTGGCTCACGCCTATAATCCCAGCACTTTGGGGAGGCTGAGACAGGAAGATCTCTTGAGCCCAGAGGTTCAAGACCAGCCTAGGCAATATAGCAAGACTCTGTTTCTACAAAACAATCAAAAAATTAGCTGGGTGTGGTGGCAGATGCCTGCAGTCCTAGCTACTGGGGAGGCTGAGGCAGGGGAGGCTGAGACAAGAGGATCACTTGAACCCAGGAGTTCAAGACCAGCCTGGGCAACCTAGTAAGACCCCGTCTATACTAAATAAATACAATAGTTAAGAATATTGAATTTCTCTTTCAAAGAATCAAGAGAATGAGATTAAAACATACTCAGCTGAAAACAACACAGCAGCAAGTGGAAAAAAACACCTCCACACTACAAACTGCCAATAAAACTGCCAATGGGACTCACAAATCTACATGCTCCTTGGAAGGCCTCCTGGAGGAGATAAACTTTGAATGGGATCCCAACTGACAGTAACCAACCCAACATGTAATCGAAGTCTATTAAGTACCAAAAGCTGACTACTTTCTAAGAGAGCAAAGGTCTAAGCAAAAAAAAACCATTGCCTTAAGCTTCTTAACAAAAAAGAAACATCCGGTAATGACAAAGAATTCCTCCCAGGACCTCTGCAGAGTCGCAGCAACTCCTCCAGGCCTCCTCCCCAGGGACTCTCCCAAGCAGCCGGACCCTTCAGCTTCAGCTTCAGTCGGGAAGCTCAGGGAGCCATTGGCCGCCTGGAAGCCAATGGCAGAGAACCCTTGTCACAATGTCCCAAAGGCCTGCAGAGACCTCACGTAAGTAGGCTGCAAAGAACTAAATTCACCTTGTGTCAGAAATAATGAGAAGAAACCACCAAACATACACCAACTAACACCCCAGCCAGAGAGGCCACTGGCCCACAAACTGAGCAACAAGCACCCTTGGAGTACGGCGGCTTAAGCTAGGCTAGGGCACTTCCACGGTGTCTTGCAGCATCCCAGGCACCCCAACAGGCCCAGAGAGGAGTCACCTCATCAACTGGCAAATCCCTTTAGACCTAAGCAAAAGCAAGAGAAACAGAAACAATAAAGTGTGTCTCCTACTGAATGGAATACCAAAAATTCTATTTCAAGTTAATTAGATTTAAATGTGAAAAGCAAAACTTGAAAACTTAGAATATATGAGATTTTTTTTTTTTTTTTTTTTTTTTGAGACAGGGTCTCCCTTTATAACCCAAGCTGGAGAACAGAGGCGCAATCATAGATTACTGCAGCCTTCAGCTTCTGGGCTTAAGTGAAGATCCTCCTGCCTCAGCCTCCTAAGCAGCTGGGGACTACACGTGTGTACCATCACACTCAGCTAAATTTTTAAATATTTGTTGTAGAGACCGGGCTCAGTGGCTCAGCCTGTAATCTCTCCCAAAGAGGCCGAGGCAAGTGGATTGCCTGAGCCTGCAGGTTCGAGACCAGCCTGTGCAACCTGGCGAGACCTCGTCTCTACAATAAACTGAAAATTAACCGGGCGTGGTAGCATGTACCTGTAGTTCCAACTATCTGGAAGGCTGAGGCAGAAGGATTGCCAGTGCCCAGCAGGTCGAGGCTGGGGTGGCCGTGAGCATGCCAGTGCACTTCATCCAGCCTGGGTGACGAAGCGAGACTACAACTCAAAAGAAAAAAAATTTTTGTTGTAGAGATGGGGCTTTCACTATGTTACCCAGGCTTATTTTTTTGTTTTTGGAGGGTTTTTTTTGGTTTTTTTAGAGACAAGGTCTGGCTATGTGAGCTCCTGGGCTCTGGTGATCCGTCCTCCTCAGCCTAGGGGAGAAGCACTGAAACAGGAAACAAAAAACAAAACAAAAAAATTGGCAAATTCAAACATGTCAAAATTAAAGACATTAGCTGGGCTCAGAGGCTCACTTCTGTCATCCCCGCACTTTGGGAGGCTGAGGCAAGAGGATTGCCTGAGCCCAGGGGTTCGAGACCAACCTGAACAACTTGGCGAGACCTTGTCTCTACGATAAATCAAAAAATCAGCCAGGTGTGATGGTGCATGCCTGTAGTTCCAGTTGCTTGGAAGGCTGAGGCGGAAGGACCGCCTGAGCCCCAGAAGTCAAGGCCGCGGTGGCCGTGAGCATGCCATTTCACTCCAGCCTGGGCGACAGAGTGAGACTCTGACTCAAGAAAAAAAAAAAGAGAGCGAGCAAGAACTAAACATGTACCCCTCCCCAAAACTGTCAAGAGAAATGAACAGAATAGGCATTTCATGGAGTAGGAAATATATACAGCAAATAAACATATGAAAAGATTAGCTTCATTAATAATCTGAAAAATTACAAAACAAGATAATGAGATACCGTTTTACATTCCCAAAATAGCAAAAAATTGTAAATCTGACAATATTAAGAGTTGGTAAAAATGCAAACCAAGTGGCTGGTGTGCATCTAAATGCATACCAGTTTAAATAACAATTTGGCATTATCTTACAGCATTAAAGAACTTCATATCCTATGTCTCAGCAATTCTATTTCTGGGACTATATCCCAGAGAAACACACAAAATAAAGTAGAATAGTGGCAAGGCGTGGAGTGACCAACAGAGAAGGGCATGTATGTAGCCTCGATTTTGGTGACATTCTGTTTTGTAAGCTGGGTGGAGGCCACTGGTGTCCCACATATGCCATATATATTCTTTGATAAAAGAGATGCTGAGAAGGTCCTTCTTTTTCAAGAAATGGTCTTTGCTGTCTCTCTGCCTTTGCACATGCTGTTCTCTTTCTGTTCTGAATGTCTTTTCCCACTCTTGTCCACCCAATACATCCTTACTCATCCTACCCTAAAGTCAATTAAGGAGTCAAAGTACCACAGTGGTTACAAAAACAAGCTTCAGCATCAAGACAGACCTGAGCTCCAGTCCTGACAGTTACTACCTATACGATCTTAGCCAAGCTTCTTAGACTCTCTCTTAGACTCTCTCTCAGTTGACAGTTTTCTATTGTAAAATGAAGATAATACTTCTTCACTGGTTCGTTGTGAAGCCTAAATAAAAAAGAATCTGTGAAACACCTAGCACAGTACCTGGGATATTAAAACCCGGTAAATGTGGCCAGACACAGTGGTTCACTGCCATAATCCCAGCACATTAGGAGGCCAAGGTGGGAGGATCATGTGAGGTCAGGAGTTCAAGACCACCCTGAGCGACATATCGAGACACCCATCTCTAAACATAAAACAACGTTTTTTTGGCCGGGCTCAGTAACTTAGCCTGTAATCCCAGCACTTTGGGAGGCCGAGGCAAGTGAAATGCCTGAGCTCACAGGTTCGAGACCAGCCCAGGCAACTTGGCTAGACCTCATCTCTACAATAAATGAAAAAATTAGCCGGGCATGGTAGCGCACACCTGTAGTTCCAGCTACTTGGAAGGCTGAGGCGGAAGTATCTCCAGAGCCCAGCAGGTCGATGCTGGGGTGGCCATGATTGAGCGTGCCCCTGCACTCCAGCCAGGGCAACAGAGTGAGACTCCAACTCAAAAAAAAAAAAAAAAAAACCGAGCCGGGCTCAGTGGCTCAGCCTATAATCCCGCGCCTTTGGGAGGCTGAGGTGAGTGGATTGCCTGAGCCCGCGGGTTAGAGATCCACCTGGGCAGCGACACTTCATCTCTACAATAAATCAAAAAATCAGCCGGGCACGGTAGTGCGTGCCTGTAATTCCGGCTACTTGGAAGGCGGAGGTGGAAGGATCGCCGGAGCCCAGCAGGCGAGACTCAAAAAAAAAAAAAAAAAACTAGCAAATGTTAGCCTTCCATGAAGCCTTCCCTAGTTAACCCACTCTCCCAGACAGTTAGCACATCCTTCTGTTATCCTATAACACTCTGTACATAGCTCTATTTCACACATCTTTTACCAATTTATAATTATTTATTTAGTCTATATCTCTACCACAAGTCTGGGAGCATCTCAGGGGAAGAGACCATGATTTATTTACCTTTTATCCCTAATGCCTGACACACAGTAAGAAAAATGATCAATAACTACTGAATGAACAAGCACATACATGAGTTAATTAACATCAAGACCGGTTCTTCAGGAGTGATGCAGCTCACAACCACCCCTTATGAGAACAAGGACTTCTTAGAAGACAGTCACTCTGAGCCAGGCTGGCTAACCTACTTTTCTGTATTCCATATTTGTTTCTCTACCAGCAGTTACAACCTTCCATTAAAGCAAAATCCCTCAAAAAAAAAAAATGGTGGATGCAATTATATTCAAACTGTTTGTCTGTGGGCCTTCCTAAAGACAAAAAGGAACCACATTTACCAGCCAGCCAAATCATAACACTTCCCTTTACACACTCATCTTCCTGACATCTCAAGTGCCATCTGCATATTCACATTTCTTCTGTGAAATACATAATTTTTATGAAATTATCAATTCCTCATATATGTGTCTTATTTTCTTTGGTTCTAAATAGCGGTTACTAGTACACCAGTGTTTTAGTTATTTTTTTCTTTTGAGTCGGAGTCTCACTCTGTCGCCCAGACTGGAGTGCAGTGGCCGCTCCCGGCCACCACAGCCTCGACCTGCTGGGCTCCGGCGATCCTTCCGCCTCAGCCTTCCGAGTAGCCAGAATTACAGGCGTGCGCTACCACGCCCGGCTGATTTTTTTATTTATTGTAGAGATGAGGTCTCACTGCCCAGGCGGGTCTCGAACCTGTGGGCTCAGGCAATCCACTCACCTCAGCCTCCCAAAGGCGCGGGATTACAGGCTGAGCCACCAAGCCGGGCTATTTTTTTTCTTTTAAAAGTTGTCCTGGCCGGGCTCGGTGGCTCAGCCTGTAATCTCAGCACTTTGGGAGGCCGAGGCAAGTAGGATTGCCTGAGCCTGCAGGTTCGAGACCCCCCCCAGGCAACCTTGTCTCTACAACAAATCAAAAACTAGCCAGGCATGGTAGCGCATGCCTGTAGTTCCGGCTACTTGAAAGGCTGAGGCGGAAGGATTGCCAGAGCCCAGGAGGTAGAGGCTGTGGTGGCTGGGAGCGTGCCACTGCACTCCAGTCTGGGCGACAGAGTGAGACTCCAACTCAAAAAAAAAAAGAAGTTGTCCTTACACTGCAGGGGTAGGGAGGGTGGGAGGGGGGAAAAAGTACTCACGTGACCTTGGGTACTTGGTCCACTATCAGGGGAGATGAGGCCAGTTAGAAGCCCAAACTTCACCTATATGCAACCTACTTATGTAGTAAATTCCCACTTGTACCCCACAACTCTAAAATTAAAAAATAAAAAAGCAGGCTGGGCTCAGTGGCTCAGCTTGTAATCCCAGCATGCTGGGAGGCTGAGGCAAGTGGACTGCCTGAGCCCACAGGTTCGAGTGCAGCCCAGGCAACTTGGCTAGAGCTTGTCTCTACAATAAATCAAAAATTAGCCAGGTATGGTAGCACGTGCCTATAGTTCCGGCTACCTGAAGGCTGAAGTGGAAGGATCACCGGAGCCCAGCAGGTCAACATTGGGGTGGCTGTGTGTCACCGCACTCTAGCCTGAGCCTGAGTGAGACTCCAACTTAAAAAAAAATTTTTTTCTTTTTTTTCTTTTTGAATTGGAGTCTCACTCTGTCGCCCAGACTGGAGTGCAGTGGCCGCTCCCGGCCACCACAGCCTCGACCTGCTGGGCTCCGGCGATCCTTCCGCCTCAGTCTTCCAAGTAGCTAGAACTACAGGCGCATACTACCATGCCCGGCTAATTTTTATTTATTGTAGAGATGAGGTCTCGCCAAGTTGCCTAGGCAGGTCTCAAACCCGCGGGCTCAGGCAATCCACTCACCTCAGCCTCCCAAAGGCGCAGGATGACAGGCTGAGCCACCGAGCTCGGCTAAAAAAATTTTTTTAAGTAAAAAACCAACCAGACGCAGTGCCTCACACCTGTAATCCCAGCAGAGGTAAGAGGATTGCCTGAGCCCAGGGGCCAACCTGGGAAACTTGGCGAGACTGTCTCTATAATATCAAAAAATTAGCTGATCAGCCTGTAATCCCGCGCCTTTGGGAGGCTGAGGTGAGTGGATTGTCTGAGCCCACGGGTTCGAGACCCGCCTGGGCAGCGAGACCTCATCTCTACAATAAATCAAAAAATCAGCCGGGCGTGGTAGCGAGCACCTGTAATTCCGGCTACTCGGAAGGCTGAGGCGGAAGGATCGCCGGAGCCCAGCGGGTTGAGGCTGTGGTGGCCGGGAGCGGCCACTGCACTCCAGTCTGGGTGACAGAGTGAGACTCCAACTCAAAAAAAAAAAATTAGCTGAGCATGGTAGTGCACGTCTGTAGTTCCAGCTACTTGGAAGGCTGAGGTGGAAGGATGAGGCTGCAGTGGCCGTGAGTGCGCCCCTGCACTCCAGCCTGGATGACAGAGTGAGACTCCAACTAAAAAAAAAAAAAAAAATAGGCTGGGTGTGGTGTCTCAAGCCCGTAATCCCAGCACTTTGGAAGACGAGGCTAAAGGACTGCCTGAGCTCAGAGGTTCGAGACCAGCTTAAGCAACATGACGAGACCTTGTCTCTGCAATAAATTTAAAAATTTGCCAGGCATTAGTGGCACATGCCTGTAGTTCCACCTACTTGGAAGGCCAAGGCAGAAGGATCACCTGAGCCCAGTGGCTTGAAGCTATGGTGGCCGTGACTCCAGCCTAGACGACAGAGTGAGACTCTAACTCAAAAAAAAAAATATGGCTCAGCCTGTAATTCCAGCACTTTGGGAGGCCGAGGCAGGTGGACTACCTGAGCCCACAGGCTCAATACCAGCTTGGGCAACTTGGCAAGACCGCGTTTCTACAATAAATCAAAAATTAGCCAGGCGTGGTAGCGTGTGCCTATAGTTCCAGCTACTCGGAAGGCTGAGGCGGAAGGATCGCCAGAGCCCAGCAGGTTGAGGCTGCGGTGGCTGGGAGTGTGCCACTGTACTCCAGTCTGGGCAACAGGGTGAGACTCCAACTCAAAAAAAAAAAAAAAAAAAAGAAAAGAAAAGGAAGAAAAAGAAAGTAAAATTAAAAAATAAAAAGTTGTCTGTAACCAATGAGCAAATAGGTTCTCCAAAGGCAAAGACTCTAGTTTTTTCTTAATGCCTTGTCTATTACAGAGCTGTGCAAACCAAGAAAACTGAAGGGCTGAGAGGGTAGATAGGACCAGGGGGCTGAAGGACCCTCGATGGGCCTGTCCAAGGCTTATGTTCATTCAATCCCTTAAAGAGCCAGAAGCGCCGGGCTCGGTGGCTCAGCCTGTAATCCCACGCCTTTGGGAGGCTAAGGTGAATGTATCGCGTGAGCCAGAGGGTTCAAGACCCACCTGGGCAACTTGGCGAGACCTCATCTCTACAATAAATAAATAAAAAATCAGCCGGGCGTGGTAGTGCACGCCTGTAATTCCGGCTACTTGGAAGGCTGAGGCAGAAGGATCGCTGGAGCCCAGCAGGTCGAGGCTGCGGTGGCCAGGAGCTTGCCACTGCCCTCCAGCCTGGGCGACAGAGTGAGACTCCAACTTGAAAAAAAAAAAAAAGAAGAGCCAGAGAAGGCCGGGCTCGGTGGCTCATCCTGTAATCCCAGCACTTTGAGAGGCCGAGGTGAGCAAATTGCTTGAGCCTGCGGGTTCAAGACCCACCTGGGGAACTTGGCGAGACCTCATCTCTACAATTAATCAAAAAAAATTAGCCGGGCATGGTAGCGCGCGCCTATAGTTCCAGCTACTTGGAAAGCTGAGGCAGGATTGCCAGATCCCAGCAGGTCGAGGCTGCGGTGGCCGGGAGCATGCTACTGCACTCCAGTCTGGGCAACAGAGTGAGACTCCGACTCAAAAAAAAAAAAAAAAAGAGCCAGAGAAGTAGTAAACGTGCAGAGCTCTTAACTCTCCCAGAGCTGGCCACTCCTGTGCGTTATTGACAGTGCTCAAAAATTACTGAACTAGTTAGCAACTTACTGGGTTCGATACATTTGCTCAAAGGGTAGAGGTAAGAGAAAGTCAAACCAAGAAAAAAGCTGCTGGTGCCTTGACAGGGCATGACTGGAACAATCCTCCCAAGCCTGATAATTAGGTGACCAGTGTCCCTCAGTTCCAACATTCCATCTCTCCCTTCTGGTTCCAAGAGTATTTCACAAATGATACACAAGGTATATGCCACCAATGTGTCCAACACTGTCCAAAGATGTCCCTTCTGCCAGCTTGGAGATGAAAAATAAAACAAAGCTTCTCTCTCTTATCTTTTTTGTTTGTTTGTTTGTTTGTTGTTGTTCTCTCTCTCTCTCATCTTTTAACCACGAGGGCCCCCAAGGTATAACAGTGACAGTTGGCAGAGTAGGACAAAGAAAAAAAGTGTGTTGGCGGGGTTCGGTGGCTCAGCCCGGAATCCCAGCACTTTGGGAGGCCAAAGTGAGTGGATTGCCTGAACCCGTGGGTTCGAGACCCACCTGGGCAACTTGGCAAGACCTCATCTCTACAATAAATCAAAAATTAGCTGGGCGTGGTAGCACACGCCTATAGTTCCAGCTACTTGGAAGGCTGAGGCGGAAGGATCGCCGGAGCCCAGCAGGTGGAGGATGCGGTGGCCAGGAGTGGCCACTGCACTCCAGTCTGGGCGACAGAGTGAGACTCCAACTCAAAAAAAAAAAAGGAAAATGACTTTTTAAGTAAGGAGAGTCTTTGATGCCTCTACAGTCACCCTCAGGCTTATGTGAAGAGGCACTGGCTTGGTCACATTATCTATCTAGGGACAAGACAGCCTATGACGTAAAGCCTATCAACTCAACAAGGCAATGGCCCAGGCAAGCAAGGCGGCCCATCAGACCTAGGTACTTCCTGGACTATGTCATTTCATTTACCACTTCCGACTTTTTAAAAAATTCTACAACCTAGGTCGGCAAGCTAAAATGCAAGCAGTTCCCTGTACTGGTTCTGTCCCACGAATTTTAAATCAATATATGTTAACCATAAATGCAGTCCCTCCTCCTCCCAACAGCCACACCAACACACAACCGATTTCAGCAGGACAAAGGGCACTAGGAAGGAAAAAGATGAGCCCAGGCCCTCTAAGACCCTAGGCAGCTCCTCCCTCTAGCACCGCGAGCTTCTGGTCCTCCTGGCGACCACCCGGCCACGCAGAAGCGGCCTGCGAAGGGTTCCTGGCCGCCCGGGTCGCCAGCAGGCCGAAGGCCTCTCACACGCTGAGAGGTCCAGGCGCAGGGAACGCGCCCTGAGTGCCGGAGGCAAGGGAGGCCGCGGAGGCCACGCCACTCGCGTGCTGCTGCTCCGAGAGGAGCGGCCCGAGCGGCCCCAGAGCCCCCGCCCCGCCACCTCGTCCTTCAGGCCGGAGCAGCCTCGCGCCCCCGACGCAAGGCACGCGGTGCCCACGCCGGGCTTTCAAAGCCGCCGTCCCGCACTGCGGAAGCGCTCGCCCCCGGGGGCTCTCGCAGCCCCGCCGCTGGCTCAGGGTCGGCCCGGGCCGCCCGGCGCAGCCCCACGGGCCGAATATCCCTCGGGCTGTTTCCCCGCGGAAGACAGGAGGCCGGCGGGCCCACACCGCGCCGGCATTCGAGCCCCTCTCGGCTCCCAGCCAAGTACAGCCTGGCAGGGGGGCTTCCTGTGTGAAGCGTCCCTCCGAGTGGAGACAGGACCTGGGGAGGCGGGGGAGGGAAGTCCTGGCGGGGAGGGAAGACCCGGGGAGAGGGAGAGGAGGCCGGGGGGGCGGGGAGGGGAAGGGAGAGGCGACCTGGGGGCGGGGCGGGGAGAGGAGACCCGGGGGGCGGGAGGGGAGCGGAGAGGCGACCCGGGGGCGGGGGGGAGAGGCGCCCCAGAAACACAGCACCTGAACACCGCAGAGGCACCTGCGCAGAAGCAGGCACCCGGGAGGGCCGCCTCGAGGAAGCGCCCCGCACGGAGCCGGCGGGCGGGCAGCCCCCGGGAGGAGAGCCCCCCGGAGCCCGGGCCTGCGCGCCGCTGCCGCCCCGCTGCTCCCGCTCGCCGTGCGCGCAGCCCCACGAAGGCGGCCCGCGGGGGACGCCCGCGCCCCGGCCCGGCCCCGGCCCACCCGGCGGGCACGGCGCCTCGCGGCTGCTCGGGACGCTGGGGCGCCGGGGCGCGCGCCGGGCGGGGAGGCCCTCGGGCGGCGGGGCCCGACCTCTGCCCCGGCCGCCCGGCCGCCCCGCCCCGGCCTCGCGCGCGCCGGCCCGCCGCGCCCCCGGCCCGGCCGGCCCCGCCTGGGAACCCCCGAGCGCCCGGCGACGTCAGGGCGGCCTCGCGACGCGAGAACTCGGGGAGAGACTTCGCTGACCTGTCAGCGGATCCAAAATGGCGGGGCCTAGTCCCAGGACCGGCAGCCGCGGCTCATGTCCAGCCCGGGCCCCGGGGCGTCTCGAGCGGCTCCCCGGCTCGGGTGGCAGGCGGGGCGGGGAGGGAGCCCGTCTCCCGGGAGTCGAGGCCGCAGTCAGGGTGGTCCGCGCAGGCGGCCGGGACGGGCGACGGAGCCGGCTGCCTTCCCTGTCAGCTCACTGACGTGGTAACTAGCCTCAGTCTAGCCCGCTGCCTGGTAACTGCGCGAGCCCTGCCCCGCGCAGCCAATCGCAGCGGGGCGCCGTGAGGAGCGGCACTCCGACTGACCAATAGGAGAAAGGAAATGGGCTTCAGGAGGCGGGTGGCGCCCGAAGAGGGAGGCAGGGGACGGCCAACGGATACGAGGACTCGCTGAATGACGGCCACAGCAGCCAATAAGAACGAGGAACTGAGCTCGGAGAGGCGGAGTTAGGTAGAGTTCGGTTGCAGTGCGCCCCTTGGCAGTGGCTGCTGGGCATTATGGGGAGGAAGGCTACAATTTGCTGGGAAGGGGGCGGGGTCCGCTGCGAGAGCTGAAGCCGGCGCCCCTACTCCCCTGGCGCCCGCGGTCAAAGTCACCTGGGTCAGGACCATGCCCCTGGAGGCATCATTCCCTTTCAGGGCAGCTCTGTACTCCCTCCGTCCTAAAACCAGTCCTGCGATGTATTCCACCCCCCTCGCCCTCCCGTCTGTCTACCCCGTTGTGGCTTCTCATAGGTGTGTCTGTCCCGTCCCAACTCTGTGTCATCGACTCTGCCCCATTCCCATCATCCAGAAGGAGAGAAAATGGAAGGAGGCGGAAATCTTGGACAGCTAACTCAAGTCTTCTCGTTTTACAGAGTAGGAAACTGGGTCCCAAGGTGGAAAGCTGGCCTCGTGTTCACATGACTAGTTAAGGGCAGAGCAGAGAGAAACCCAAGTGTCCTCAGCCCTGTCCACTTCTTTTTCCCTGCCCCTTGCTACCTCTTATGCCTTAGTGTGTCAGACTGTGACTCCCGGTTCTGCCCCTCATACCAAGCCTTGTGGGCACTTTGCCCACCCAGGCAAAAGCCGATCACACAGGTTAGTCCGCCTCACCAGGGACAGGAAACAGTCTTGTCTTCTTGTTAGCTTTAGAAATGCTAAGAAGAGCCGGGCACAGTGGCTCACACCTGTCAATCCAGCACTTTGGGAGGCGGAGGCAAGAGGATGGCTTGAGCTCAAGGACTCGAGACCAGCTGGACAACTTGGCGAGACCTAGTCTCTACAATAAATCAGAAAAATGAGCCAGGTGTGGTGGTGCGTGCTTGTGGTTCCAGCTACTTGGAAGGCTGAGGCAGAAGGATCTTCCAAGCCCAGCAAGTGGAGGCTGTGGTGGCCGTGAGCATGCCACTGCACTTCAGCCTGGGTGACAGAGTGAGACTCCAACTTACAAAAAAAAAAAGCTGAGAAGAAGGTGGGGCGTGGTGGCTCATGCCTGTAATCCCAGCACTTTGGGAGGCTGAGGCAGGAGGATGGCCTGAGCCCAAGAGTTTAAGACCAGCCTAGGCAACATGGCAAGACCTCGTCTCTAGAAAATATTTAAAAATTAGTCTGGTGTGGTGGTATGTGGTGATGTGCATCTGTAGTCTCAGCTACAACTCAGGAGGCTGAAACAGAAGGCTCAAATGAGCCCAGGAGATCGAGGCTGTGGTGAGCCATGATTGTGCCACTGCACTCCAGCCTGGGCCACAGAGTGAGACCCCAACTCAAATAAAGAAAGAAAAAATGCCAGGCTCGGTGGCTCAGCCTGTAATTCCGCACCTTTGGGAGGCTGAGGTGAGTGGATTGCCTGAGCCCGCGGGTTTGAGACCCGCCTGGGCAACTTGGCGATACCTGATCTCTATAATAGATCAAAAATGAGCCGGGCTCGGTGGTTCAGCCTGTAATCCCATGCCTTTGGGAGGCTGAGGTGAGTGGATTGCCTGAGCCCAGGGTTCGAGATCCGCCTGGGCAACTTGGTGAGACCTCATCTCTACAATAAACCAAAAATGAAGCCGGGCATGGTAGCACATGCCTGTAGTTCCGGCTACTTGGAAGGCTGAGGCGGAAGGATCGCCGGCGCCCAGCAGGCGAGGCTGCAGTGGCCGGGAGCGGCCACTGCACTCCAGTCTGGGCGACAGAGTGAGACTCCAACTCAAAAAAAAAAAGAAAGAAAGAAAGAAAAGAAAAATGCTAAGAGACCTAAGGATTTGATATCCACCTGTTTTCACTATCCTGCCCTCAGCTGCCTCCTCCCCTTGCAACTTTGACAGAAGTTGCTAGATATTTAGAATGACCTGGAAGTGAGAAAAGGAACTGGCCTGACTGCTGGAATAGAGTCCCATTGACCCTGCAGTCCAGGAGAAGCTACTGGGAGGCCATGAAAAAAAACTCTCTACACCATCCTCCCATTTCTGGATAACCTAAGTCCAGGCAAGCTCCATACCTAACCCCATAGGGATGCAGTCTCCAAACCAGGCCTCCAAAGACCTACAAACTCATCAGACCCCAATATCAGACCGTCAACAGCTCCCTGAACCTGCACACTGGGGCTCCTGGTCTCTGGGGATCTTGCCTCTTTCATTCAAAGAGAGCCAGGGAAAGAGGATACACCACCACAGCACCCCCTTCCTCAGTACTTCTGAGCTGCGTTCCTTTTCACTTGGAAACTGGGAGTTCGGCTCAAGCCTGTAGTCCCAGCACTTTGGGAGGCCAAGCTGAGGGGGTTGCCTGAGCCCATGGGTTCGAGAACAGACAGCAACTTGGCGAGACCTCATCTCTACAAGAAACAAACAAAAAAATCAGCCAGCGTGGTAGTGCACACTCCTGTAGTTCCGGCTACTTGGAAGGCTGAGGCGGAAGGATCGCCTGAGCCCAGTGGGTTGACACTAAGGTGACCGTGAACGTGCCCCTGTACTCCAGCCTGGGTGACAGAGTGAGACTCCAACCTAAAAAAAGAAAAGCGAAAGCTGGGAGTTGGAATGCTGGGTTTGTGTCAGGTTGAAAGGTCTTGGAGCGCCAATGAAAAATCCTCAGCCGGGCTCGGTGGCTCAGCCTGTAATCCCGCACCTTTGGGAGGCTGAGGTGAGTGGATTGCCTGAGCCCGCGGGTTCAAGACCTGCCTGGGCAACTCAGCGAGACCTCATCTCTACAATAAATAAAAAATAAATAAAAATTAAAAAATTAGCCGGGTGTGGTAGCGCACGCCTGTAGTTCCAGCTACTTGGAAGGCTGAGGTGGAAGGATCGCCAGAGCCCAGCAGGTGGAGGCTGCGGTGGCCGGGAGCAGCCACTGCACTCCAGTCAGGGCGACAGTGAGACTCCAACTCAAAAAAAAAAAAAAAAAAAAAGAAAGATCCTCCAAGTGGGCCAAGACTCCCTACTCCCCCATATCCACTTCCACGTACCTCCAGAAACTGGTCATCCTAAAAGCATGTGAATATGCCATAGAGGTGGGGAGGTGCTGGTAGGGGGGCAGATGGCAGTTCCCTCGCCCCCTAACCGCTAGCCATCATCTTACCAATAGAACATTGTCCTCTTAGATTTCAGCATGCTGCATTTATTGAGATTCTACATTATGCTTGAGAATAGAAAGATAAAGAAGACATGTCCTTGCCCTCCTAAATCCTAGTCTCTTAGGGGACAGTACAAAAGCTGATCCCTTCAGTGTGGCGGTGATGTGACGAAGGGTCATGGAGGCAAAAGGCCAGGAATCTGGTTAACCCAAGATTTCAGGAAAGACTTCCCAGAGAAAACAAAGCCTGAGTGGAGCTTAGAAGGATGAGTAGGAGTTGGCAAGACACAGACTGGCTACTCTCACAGGAAAGGCCAGAAGTGCGCAGAAAACGACTAGGAGATTGCAGACAGACAAAGTCAGGTGGTGAAGCTTTTGTATGCCAGGCTAGGGAAACTCACTTTTATCCTGAGGGCAATCAGGAGTCATGGAAGGGATTTTTTGGCTTTATTTTGTTTTGTTTTATTTTTGAGTTGGAGTCACACTCCAGGCTGGAGTGCAGGGGCACACTCACAGCCACCCCAGCGTCGACCTGCCTGCTGGGCTCCGGCAATCCTTCTGCCTCAGCCTTCCAAGTAGCCAGAACTAAAGGCCCGCGCTACCGTGCCCGGCAAATTTTTGATTTATTGTAGAGACGAGGTCTCGCCAAGTTTCCCGGGCTGGTCTCGAACCCGCGGGCTCAGGCAATCCACTCGCCTCAGCCTCCCACAGTGCTGGGATGACAGGTTGAGCCACCAAGCCCGGCCAATGGAAGGGTTTTAAGCAGAGACACGACTTTTCAGATGTGCCTCGGGGACATATCGTGCGGCTGGGCTCTCAGGAGCCCCCAAGCAAGCCAGCCTGGCTAGGTGTACTCCTTGGACACCTGCCCCGTCCTTTGCAGATCTCTAACCGGCAGGCACACAGGATTTAACCTGGCAGCTGAACTCCGGTGAGCAGCAAACCAGCCCTGCTGAGGAGCGAGAGCACAGTCCCAGCAAACCAAGGGCGCAGCTCGAGAGGCAAGCGGTGTCCGCCGCGGAGCGACCGGCCCAAGCCGAGAGCCGGCAGGAGCCTCCTTTCACCATCGTTTTGTCGGGGGGGGAGGACGATCGTCCGTCCGCTTCCGCGACTTGCCCCGCGGTCGCTCGGTGACGGCGCAGTCAGTGGCAGGGTTGGAACACCACCTTGGCCTGTCTCACTCCAAACCCCGCTTTCTCCACGAAGCCACCTCCCGCGGAAAAGGGGGGGACGAAGAGGAAGAAAGAGGCGAGGAAGGAGAAGGGCCGGGAAAGAGAAGCTGGCCTTGAGCGCGGCACAGGAGGGAGCAGGGGCACACGGCAGGGGCGACGCGGCCGAGGGGAAGCGAGAGGGAGGGCGGCGAGGCGTGGGAGCACGCGAGCAGAGACGAACGGGCGGAGAGACGGACGGCGACAAGTGGAGAGAACCGGCGAAACCTGAGCGGCGGCGGAGTCGGCGCGCGGCGACCCGGCGGCCGCGCGCCGCCCCACCTGGCGCCGCCCGCGCGGCTCGAGGGCGCGGCCCGGCCCCTCCCCGCCGGCCGGCCCGCTTCCCGCGCCCCCCGCGCCCGCGCGGCTCTGCGGGAGAGTCGGCCGGAGCGCGGTCTCGGCCACGTGGGCAGGGCGGGGCCCGGCGGCCGGGACGCGCTTCCGATTGGCCGGGGGGCGGCGCGCCCGGCGCGCCGGGGGCGGGGCCCGCGGGCCACAGCTGGAAGGGGCGGGGCCCGGCCGCGCAGCTGGAAAGGGGCGGGGCCTGCGGCGCGCGGCTCGCCGCGGCGGGCTGGGGGCGCCCTGGGCTGCATAAAGTGAATGGGCGCCGGCTGGGGGTGGCAGTGCGCGGCGAGGCTCCCTCCGTCCCTGCGCGAGTCCGGGCGCGCCGGAGCCGAGCGGCGGCCGGAGCAGGGGGGCGGCCCCCACCCGGCCGGGCGCCCGGCCCCGGCCCCTGCCTGCCCTCCAGATCGCCGCCGCCGCCGCCGGGAGCCTGCCGCGGGACGCGCTGTGAGTGCCCGACCACGCCGGGCCGGGGCCGGGGCCGGGGCCGCGGCCGGACCCGGGGTGGCCCGGTCGGGACTGGGCCGCCGAACTCCGGCGCTGGGGAGCGGTCGAGACGGGAGGGCGGCTGCCCGCGCGGGGCCCGGACTCGGGAAAGGGAAACTCGGGCGGGGGCCGGGGCGACGCGGAGACGCGGAGCGGGGCGCGGGCCCCGGAGGCGCGGGGTAGGGCGTCTGGAGGCCGTGGCCGGAGCGCGCCCTGGGAGCCGGGGCGCGGGGCCGGCGGCCGGGGAGCCAGAGCGGCTGCAGCGGCCCGGGCCGGCGGGGAGCCGGCGCCCCGTGGGGACAGCTGGCGGCCCCCGACGCCCTCCGGCGCGGGCTCAGACCCCGGGGCTGGAGCGGGGGTGCTGGCTCGCGCCGCTTCTCGTCCCAGCTGCTCCGCGGTTGGACTAGGGCCATGTGGGGAGAGCCCGGCGGCGACCGGGTCAGATGGCCGCTGGGCGGGCGGCAGGGCCGAGACCGGACAGCCTGAGTGTCCAGGCGGCGTGTCTGGCCGACCTGGCTTGGGCGGTCCGGACCGGGATGCGTCCCTACTCGGGGTCGCCGCAGAAGCGGATGGAATGTCCGCGGAGCGCGGGGCTCGGAGCGGACAGAATGTCCGGGGTGGCGAAGTGGGTCTCTCCGGAGTGGGCGCTGGTCCGGCAGTGGCGGACAGAATGTCCCTGGCCGGGTGGCATGTCCATCCACCCGGCGGTGCCTGCCCAGCGGCCGCGTGTGCGGTGGGGTCGGCTGGGGATTTGGGGGCTCCTTGGATCCCAGCTCACACTTTGTAAACTTGTTTCTGTTCCCTGGGGCCACGGGGCTGGAGCAGGTAGTGAGAGCGAAGTTTGCAGCGGGCCCTGGGGTGGGGTGGCGCCGGCGCACATGCCCCCCCCAGAATAGATGGGACACCACCCTGGGCTTCCACAACCGGCATTTGAGAGAAGGCCAAGGATACCACCGCTGGTGGGGAATCAAGACCAGGCAGAGAAGGAAGGAGCCTGAGACACCCTTCCCAACCCAGCTTAGAGGGCCATACAGCCCCATGTTGGGCCCAGTGTGGGGTCCTGAGCTCTCCTCCCCTCCCCTCTCAGCCACAGGGTGGTGGTGGTACTGTCAGGGGGGCAGTTAGGGGAGGACAGGGAGGCGCCAAGCAGCCGCTGGGGAAGCCTGAACGCCCTCACAAACTCACAGACGACCCCTAATTCCAGGACAGGTGACCAGACACCCCCAGGCCCCTTGCCGGCTTGTCTGGGGACTGAAGACTCCTTCCCTGTGGAGGGGAGGGGTCCAGACCGGAAGAGAGACTGGCAGCCCCTGAGCAAAGCTAGCCCTGGAGTCCTGCTTCCCTTGTACTCCCCAGCCCCGCGGTCTGCCACCACCCTGTGGCTGAGAGGGGAGGGGAGAAGAGCTCAGGACCCCACACCAGGCCCAACATGGGGCTGTATGGCCCTCTAAGCCGGGTTGGGAAGGGTGTCTCAGCCCCACCAGCTGCCCCGTGCACTGTTCCCATGGCTGGGGTAGGAACCTGACTTCTCTCGGCCCACACGATGAGAAGCCATCCTGACCCCAACTCTAGCCAGAGCTCAGGGACACTGCAGAGGACAGCGTGGGGAGGACCCTCTGAGTCCATATGAGTGAGTGAGCAAAGCCGAGTCTGAGTTCCCAGCGAGTAACCCAGACAAGTGGATCACACCATTCTCAGCCACTGCCTGTGAGTGGCACGCAGCTCACAGCCCCACACACGCCTCCGTCCTGCAGTTCCAAAGTTTTCTTTCCACTGCCTAGGGTTCCCAGCCTTTTTTCGTCCCTTGTCCTCTTGATCCGTATAAGGTCACACCCCAAGTTTCCCCCATCTCATTCCGACAGACCTTTCAGGGGTTCATGTTCCCAGTCCCTTTGAAAATCACTTGCGATTATGGGTGAGATGAGGGGAGCAAAGAGGCAGGAACGACTGGGGAAGGTGTGGCAGATGGCGCCCTGGAGACCTTAGCCCCAAAAAGAGATGGCATCATAAGAACATGGTTGAAAGCAAAAGACAGGAGACCCCCCCACCCATACACACACACAGCCGGGTGGGCTCCTAGGGAGAATGCCACGGGCCCAGAGAAGGGCCAGTGAATGGCCCGGCAGAGTGGGGAACCAGGGGTCCTGGGGCGAGCAGATTTCAAAGTTGAGGCCTCGGGAAGGCAAGACCGGACAGGCACCTTCAACACAGCGAAAGGCCTAGACAAGAAGACTTGCTTGCTCCCCAAATCCTGAAGCCAGAGGTCAGGGGCCTCTTGGGCCTGGAGCGGCACGAGCTCGGGACGAAGAGGAAGACGTTCTTCGGCACACAGTGGGCAGCATACGTCTGGAGCTCGTTTCCAGAGAGGAGGTGGAGGCCAGCAAGAGACATAGCACTCTGCAGGGCTGGGAGGCTCCGTGCATGTCAGTCACAGGAGGCTGCAGGTGGTGGAAGCAAGGCACAGAAGGGCAGAGCTGGGTTCGAATGTCTCCATCCGGGCAAACCAGGACAATATCCTGCCTTCTCAGAGGTAAAGTGGGGAGCAGCATTCTGCCACGCAGGGCAGTGTGAGAGTCCAGTAGACTCCTCGGCAGATGGAGAAGCGCCACAGGCGTGAGCAGCATTGTCACGGTCAGGTCCAAACCCAAGGTCCCTGGCTGCCCCGGCTTCGTTTCTTCGTTTGGAAGGGTGGGGTCTCCAGCCTCAGAGCAGCATGACCACATCCTTGATCCAGTCACAGGAAGGATCCTCATGGCCGACGGGACGCCCTGTCCCAGGCTTCGGATGGCCGCCATTGCCCTCGCCCTCTCCGAGAAGACCTTCGGGGAGCTCCCCCAGAGCTTTACTACCAGGCCAGGCACCTGAGCCGACCCCCTGCCTCCTGCTCGAGGATGAGAACACTAGCCCAAGGCTTCGGTTCCCGGAGAGAGGGCGGGGCGCAGGCTAGGGCTGAGACACGGGAGAGAAGGATGGGCCAGGGATCTTTCCTTCTCCGTTCCCTCTCAACAATGCCTCCGAGCGTGGGCTGTTGCGGGGAGACAGTAGCTGACCCGAAGCTCCATCAGGTCCTGAGTTTTGAGGGGTTTAGCGTGTCCGTGGCCATTGGCCAGGGCCCATGCAAAGAACGACGGGGGGGGAGGAAGAAAAGACTCGCAGTGGGGTGACAGTGACGGAAAGAGCGAGAGCAATGGCTTTCAGAGCCCTCTCCACCCCTCCTTCCCGCCGTCCTGCCCAGCCCTCCTCACGCCTCTCAGCGAGCAGGTTCCCTTCCCTGTGTCTCCCCTGCCCAGTCCTTCTGCTCACCGTTGCTGAACAGAGGTGCAGAGATGCCGCTTTTGACTGCGAGCCTCCAGAGCCTCCCAAGCCAGAGAGGGGCACGGGGTGGCCGGCCCAGGAGTGGGAGGGGCATGGCCCACAGGCCCAACAGGGCCCTTCTTCCAGGTGTGGAGATGCCACTTGAAGATGCAGGGTTCCCTTACTTTTATCCTGAAGTAAGCGTGAGCAAGTGTGGAATAGGATGCAACATTTGCTGGACGTCTCATCACAGAGCCAGAGACATCAAAGAAACGTCACACCGGCAGAGCCGTCTCGGAGCACCAGCCAGGCCTTGGTTTTCTAGCAGGTGTTGTCTCTCAGTGGACTTCGGGGCTTTTTGATGGCAGAGCTGGACGTACGCCGGACTAGACTGTGTCAAGTCTGAACCACCACCCTCGCCCCTTGGGGGGGCCCCTTGGTTTACTCACTCTTCCCTGAGGCTCTGCCACGGCCCCCGCTGCGACCCTTGCCCGCCTAGGCGCCCCGCCGCCCTCCCACCCTGCCAGCTGTTCCTGACACTGTGGTGTCACCTAGAAGGCCCTGTCCCCTCTCTGCCTCCTCAGCTCTCAGGTCAGCCGTGCGCCCACATCCTCTGAGCTCCCGACAGCCGGGTGCGTCCATCTCTCTGGCCTCCCTCAGCCTGCGGAGCAGATCCATGCAGGCCACATGAGGCTGTGTCCACAGAAGGGTCTCACTTCAGTTCAGGCTTATAGGACCGCTCTGGGCTTGTGCGGGGCCTGGTTTCACCTGACCCTCCGCCTTGCTGCTGGGCGGGGCTCGCGCAGCCGGCTCCGGCCCCTCCCGGTCCAACCTGCAGAGGACGCCCTCTCTCACTTACATTCCAGGCTGGGCCCCTGCCCCGCGGCTTCTGCAGCCGACCGTGGGCTCTCTCCCCATGGCCCTGGCCTGCCCTCTGGCTGCAGGACTTCAGTGGGTCCACACAAGGCTGTCTTGCCGCCGTGAGGTTGGAAACCATGGCCTCCCCTGCGGCCTCTCTGGCCCAGGCTCTGGACTCCACCTTCATGCGTCCTGATACTCTTTCCACAGCAGGCTTATCAGGCGCACCTGCAGGCCCTCTAGCCTCCTCAGGCCTGGAACTGCCACCTGGACACCAGGGGGACCCAGGCCACGCAGCCCCAGCTGGGGGTGTCAGGAAGGCTGGCTGGGGCAGGCCCCCATTATCTCTTGATTCTCTTGGCCCTGCCTGGTCTTTCCCAGCAGCAGCAGCCAACGCTGAGGCTTCCAGGCCTCCCGCCGGTCCCTCCCTGTCCGCAGAGCGAGGTGAAGTCCCTGACCTCAGTCCCAACTCCCCAGCCTCCCGGCCTCCAACAGTTTGGGGGAGCTTAATCCTCAGCCAGCCTGTCTCCAGCTCAGACAACAGCTCAGCGCCCCAGCCTCTGCCTGGGCAGCACCCCTGGGCATGAGCTGCTGGAGGCCTGTGCCCCACCCTGGCACCTCCCTGTGGCCTGCCTGGCCTTGGTGTCCTTCCTCCTGTTCCCCCAACCCCCCAGGGGTGCCTCGCTCTAGTCTTGCTGCCGAGAGCCCTTCACCAGCCCCAGAGCAGCTCCCAGCCCGGGTCTCTCCCTCTGCCCATTTGCTGGGACCTTACTGCCGCGGCCCTCTGTGCTCGGGACAGAGTGTTCACAGCACGCGTGACACCTCTCTCTGAAACGTAGCACACGCACCTTTACTCACCAGAGTGTCCACTGAAAGACGCAGGGGCCGGGGAGGGGACCCGCTGACACAAGGGCCGAGGTGGGGGTGGGACCCCCGCCTCCTTGCCCAACTCCAAGCCCAGCTCAGAGAAGGTGCTAAATGCACGAGAAAAACAAACCAGGTAGTTTCATCCCTGCCTACTCTCACATGGCACACTCCATCTAAACCTTATAACAACACCGAAGGCACGTGGGGAAGGGGTGATGAGTTCCCTTTTGGACATGAAGAAATATGCCCGGAGAAGTAAAGTAACTTGCCAAGGACAAACAGTTAGTGAGTTGTGGAGCCAGGACCTCGAACCTGGTTTCTTGGGGCCGTACAGATGACCTTCCCAAGGGGGCCCGGGCTCCTTCCCCCCTCCCTCCACACCCCACCCTCTAGCCCAGCAGGCCTGTGCCTTCTCTCCGGGCAGCCAGGCAGCCGGGCTCTCCCCCACAGGGCTCTCCCCCACAGTCCCGTGCGCCTCCTCCCCCACACTGAATCCTTAGCTCCTGGGACCGAGCGCTGATGTTGAGAGGGGCCAGGGCGGGGGAAGGGACGGGCTAGCTCCAAAACAGCCCAGGCAGCTGTCCCTGTCACAGAGAAAGCAGACTGTGCCGGTGTGTGTCTGTCTGCCTGCATGTGGGAGCGTGTGTGTGGTGCCTCCAGCTCGAGTCCAAGTGCTTATTTTGTCTGAGTGGGGGCCTGTGTGTCTGCACGTGTGTCTGTCTGTCTCCGCCCTCCGGCCCTGGCTTTCACTCTGCCCCTTATCTCTTTGCACCCTGCCTCCTGCTGCTGACATGGGGGAAACCGAGGCCCGGGTGGAATGCCAAGAGCAGGGGTATCTGGAGAACCGCAGGTGCAGAGCCAGGGCAGGCCGGAGGAATGAGTGGCGACGGGGACCGCTTTGCCCGCGGGTAAACCCAGCTCTGTGCTGTCCCAAGGCCTCTGGAAAGGCCAGGGACACGGTGTGCGTCTCAAGGGCATCTTGGGCATGAAGTCGGGGGGCTTCAGAGCACCCCCTGCCTGGCCCTCGGGGCCAGGCCTTCCCCCCTTCTCGTCCAGCTCTCTGGGAGGAGCTGCTGGTCAAGGTGGCCATCGGCTGCTGCTTTCCAAAGGGCACCACTGGACCTCGGCTCCGACCGCAGCGTGGGAGGGAGGTCGGACGAGCACACCTGCACTCCTGGCCTGACCCTCCTTCCCCCCGGTTCCCTCCAGCTCTGCCTCCCTAAGTCCAGGAAAAGGCCCGAGGTCTGGGCCCCTCCGCCTGTGGAAAGAGCAGGGACTGTTTCTCAATCTACTGCTTTGACCTCTGTCCCACCCCTAACCTGGCTTGAGAGGTGGAGCGGGGGGATGGGCGGGGGGGACAGCCGTGATCTCTGAGCTGGCTGAAGGGGGCATTACATGCACAAATATGGGCCACTGCCCATCTGCCCCTCCCTGAGAATGGCTCTGAATGTATATTCAGAGCAGCCGACTGACACACATCTCAATCTAGGCTAAACCGCCACATTAACGCCATCCTGTGCAGCCTGCATTAAGCCCCCGTTAATGGGGAAGGGGTGTCAGGGCAGAGACCCCTCCCACCCAGCTCTCTACCCTGTCCCTCTGTCCCGAGCCTCTTCTACTCTCCTCCAACCAAGACGCGTCCGAGTCCCGGTCCCTTACCCTTCCTCTCCCTAGAGGGGTCCCGGGAGAGCCGACAGGAAAGGAGACCCTGCAGGGGAGACTTGGAGAGGAACTTAGGCAGGTCCTGGGCAATGTTGGCTAGGCTTGGGATAGGCGTATGGGTAGGAAGGTGGTCTTAAGAAGCTCCTGCCTCCCGGCTGGGCGCCATGGCTCACACCCATAATCCCAGCACTTTGGGAGGCTGAGGTGGGAGCATTGCTTGAGCCCATAAGTTCGAGACCAGGCTAGGCAACATAACAAGACCACCCCCAACTCTATTTTTAAAAATCCAAAAATCAGCCAGGCGCGGTGGTACGTGCCTGTAGTTCCAGTTTCTTGAGAGACTGAGGCAGAAGGATCGCCTGAGCCCAGGAGTTGGAGGCTGCAGTGAGCCGTGATCATGCCAGTGCACTCCAGCCTGGGTGACAGGATGAGATCCTGACTCAAAAAAATGAAAAGTAAAATGTAAAAAAAAGCTCCCACCTCCTGCCTGGGTTGTGCTCGGTGGAGGCACATGCAAGGGTGGATCGGTGACCAGGGGTACCCTGGGTGGCTCAGGCGTGAGGGCAACCCGGGCGCCCAGGGCTTTCACGCCGATCTGGGAACCGTCCTTCAAGTGAATCTCTTCAGAAACCAGAAACATGGTCAAAGGCAGGGCGCCCGGGCGGGAGCAGACCCAGACAGGGTCCCAGGGGCGGCCGGGAGGCAGTTTCAAAAGGCAAGTGAAGAGATAGCACTTGTTCCGGAGACGCTCGGACCATCGCAGGCCGGGGTGAGACCCCAGTCCCACTGCCCCCACTCTGTGGCGCTCACCCAGTTACCAGGTGTCGCCGGGCCTGGAAAGGGGTGACGCCACGTGGCCTCGCGACCTCACGGGTGGCACCCACAGATGGCAGCCGGGGTTGTTCTCAGGGGTGAAGGCGAGGCCTCCTCCAAATGAAATCTGTCCCCGGGAGGGCGAAGAGGGATGTCTGGGTGCGAATGTGCGGAGACCGAGCACCGAGGCGAGCAGGACTGAGGCTTTCGAGGCCGTGGTAGGGCCTGCGGTCTTCGTGCGCGTTTTCCTTAATTCGCTGACGCCGAGCACCACTCGCGCCCGCACGGCGTCAGGTGCCCGGCCCTGAGCAGAGCCGCGCCTGGCGTGTGCACGGCTCGCAGAGCCTCTCGGGGGCACCCAGCCCGCGGGCCGCGTGTCTGCGGGGCCGGCCGCTTCGTGCGCCCGGCTGGGAGGGTGGCGGGAACTCGGGCAGCACCGCGGCTGCGCCCGGGTCACCGCCTGGGTCCTCTCTTCCCTCCAGAGCCCTCCCTCCATGGAGTTCGGGCTGCTCAGCGAGGCGGAGGCCCGCAGCCCGGCCCTGTCCCTGTCGGACGCGGGCACCCCCCACCCCCAGCTGCCGGAGCACGGCTGCAAGGGCCCGGAGCACAGCGGTGAGCGCGCCCCCTCCCGGCGGCGGCGGGCATGCCCGCTCGGACCCCCGCCCGGGGAGCCTGGGGCGCGGGAGAGCGGGGAGCCCAGGAGGGTGCGGGCCCGGGCGGGGGGCCCGGCGGGGCAGCGAGGGTCCGCGTGGGAGCGGGGGAAGCTCAGGGGAGGAGGGACGAAGGGAGGGCCGGACGGGCGCGGGGCCGGGCGGGCGAGGCAGCCGGGCGGGGCGGGCTCCGGGCGCGGGCAGAGTGGGAGTGCCAGGAGAGCGCGGGGCGCGTGGGCGTGGGCGCCGGGAGGCAGCAGGGGCCGAGGGAGGGCGGGAGCCCCGGCGAGGGCGGGGCCGCGGGAAAGCCAGGAGCCCGGAGAGGGCGGGGGCCAGCCGGAGCGGGACCCGGGCCGGGCAGCCGGTGGAATCCCGGGGCGGAGGGCGGAGGCGGGAGAGGAGCGGGGCCGGGCGGGCGAGGGAGCCGGGCGGGAGCCGGCCCGGGCGCGCGCAGGGGCCGCGGGAAAGGCGAGACGCCCGGGAGCGCGGCGCGGCCGGGGGCGGCCCGGGGAGGGCCGGGAGCCCGGGGGCCGGGGGCGGGGCGGCTCCGGAGGGCGCCCGCGACCCACGGCCCCCGCCCCCGCCCGCAGACTCGGAGAAGGCCTCGGCCCCGCTGCCCGGCGGCTCCCCCGAGGACGGCGCGCTGAAGAAGAAGCAGCGGCGGCAGCGCACGCACTTCACCAGCCAGCAGCTGCAGGAGCTGGAGGCCACCTTCCAGCGGAACCGCTACCCCGACATGAGCACGCGCGAGGAGATCGCCGTGTGGACCAACCTCACCGAGGCCCGCGTGCGGGTACGTGTCCGGTCCCGGGCCTGGGCGCCGCCGGCCCGCGCCCGCCCCCGCCCCGCCCCCTCGCCCCCGACCGCCCCTGCAGTCTCCGCTCCCGCGTCCCGCGCCGCCCGCGCGCGTGCCTCCTCCCCGACGCCTCTCAGGTCCGCTCCCCAGCCCCCCGCGACCCCACCCTGCCGTCCGCACCCTCGGAGCCGCCCACTCAGTCCTGCGGCCCGGGCTGCTGCGTCCTCGGGTCCCCGGCGCCGGGCGCTCCTCCCTCCACCCGTCTCCAGCCTCCGGGTCCTGCGTGTCCCCAGCGCGTCGTCGCGCTTGAGCCCGCGTCCGAGCCCCCCCCGCTCGAACACCCCCGTCTGGTGACTCCCCACTGCCGGTCTGACGACACACCTCCCCGCCGCTCAGTCCCGCTCGAACCGCTGCCGGTGCTTCCCCTCTCTCCGCCCGCCGGATGACAGACTCCCCCTCGCCCGCGGCCCAGTCCTGACTTGAACCCCCGACGGCGACTCCCCCTGCCCGCCCGACGACAGCCCCTCTCGCTGACCCACCTGGTTCGAACCCGACTTGAACCCCCGACGGCGACTCCCTCCTCTCCCCCACGCTGCCCGGGCCTGCCTTGACCCCTGTCCGTGACTCCCCCCACCTGCCGCCCGGTGCTGGCGCGAACCCCCGATGGCAAGTGGCCCCCCTCCCCACCCGCTGCCCCGCCCTGGCTTGAGCCCCCTTCGGGGGCTCCCCCTGCCTGTCTGATGACACCCTCGCCCGCTGCCCGGCCGTGACCGAACCCCCGACGGTGACCATGCCCACCACCTCGCCCCCCCGCCCCGGCTTGAGCCCCCGTCGGTGGTACCCCCACTCGCTGCCCTGCCCGGGCTTGAAGACGGCGACGGCCCCCGCCCGGCCCCGCCTCGAGCCCCCGACGGCGCCCCCGCCGCGCGTCCGCGTCCCCGGCCCGTCCGGCGACGCCCGCCGCCCGGCGCGCCCTCTGACCGCCCTCCCCCCGCAGGTGTGGTTCAAGAACCGGCGCGCCAAGTGGCGCAAGCGCGAGCGCAGCCAGCAGGCCGAGCTGTGCAAGGGCGGCTTCGCGGCGCCGCTCGGGGGGCTGGTGCCGCCCTACGAGGAGGTGTACCCCGGCTACTCCTACGGCAACTGGCCGCCCAAGGCGCTCGCGCCGCCGCTGGCCGCCAAGACCTTCCCGTTCGCCTTCAGCTCGGTCAACGTGGGGCCGCTGGCGTCGCAGCCCGTCTTCTCGCCGCCCAGCTCCATCGCCGCCTCCATGGTGCCCCCCGCCGCGGCCGCCGCGGCCGCCGCGCCCGGCCCCGCGGCCCTGCAGGGCCTGGGCGGGGGCCCCCCGGGGCTGGCGCCGGCCGCCGTGCCCTCCGGGGCCGTGTCCTGCCCGTACGCCTCGGCCGCCGCCGCCGCCGCCGCGGCCGCCTCGGCCCCCTACGTGTACCGGGACCCGTGCAACTCCAGCCTGGCCAGCCTGCGGCTCAAGGCCAAGCAGCACGCCTCCTTCAGCTACCCCGCCGTGCCCGGGCCGCCCGCGGCCAACCTCAGCCCGTGCCAGTACGCCGTGGAGCGGCCCGTATGAGCGCGCGGGCGGCCGGGGCTGCCGGCGGGCGCCCGCTGCAGCGCGAGGGCGGGCGGCCCGCGCGCGGCCCTGGGACTGCGGCCGGGCCGGGGACCCGGCCCGCCTCCTGCGGACGCCCTCCCCGTTTTCAAAGATGAATGAAATAAACGTGCGCGGACTGTCCCCGGCTGGTGATTCAGAGTTGCGGCTGGGCCCCTTCCCCGCCCCCGGGCCTAAGGAGAGCCGGCGCACGGGACCGAGGCGAGGCCCGGCTCCCGGGGCTCCGGCCCTCTCGCCCCGCTGCGGCGTCGGGGAGCCCGGGGCCCTGGAGCTCAGGGCGCACGCGCGCGGCGCTCGAGACCGGCCGCTACCGGCCACGGTCAAGGCCGGTGCCGCGGCGCCCCCTCGTGGCCTCAGGGAGGGTGGCTGCTAGGTCCGGCCCGCCGGCGTCCCGGGCCAGGTCCTGGCCGGCAGGTGTGGAGTCCGCAATTCAGGAAGCCTGTGACTTGAGAGAAGCCGCTGCCCTTTCTGCACCTGTTTCTCACTGTTCCTACCAGAGGCTTGCGCCTCTAACAGCAATAAAATTCTGGTCTGTAACAGACATGTACGAAGTGCCTCCCAGGCCCAGGATTCTTCTGCAGCGTCTGTGTGTGTGCCTCTCCCCTCCCACACGCCCGCGGGCTTCCCACCTGCTGGTCAAGCCCCTGCCAGCAGCCTTCCCCTCGCGGCAGCCTCTACCACCAGTCCTTAAGTCCTCGGAGTCTTGTTGAAATGTTTAATTAAAAAAGTAGAGCGAGACGAAGACAGATTTCTGGATAGAAATATAAATAACTCAGCTCTGGGGACCCCCTCGTTCCCACCCCCATCCCAGGGCCTGATTGGCCTTCACATTCAAAACAGAAACGTCAGAGTACTAGACCGTACCCCATCCCAGAGGTCACTCTTGTCTGTCATAATCTCCTGCCATCTTGGGGCACACATTCCGTGGAGAAACCATGCAGGTAAGGCACCCTAATCATTCTCCCAAACCTGAGCCGGGCCCCTTAGTGCCCCGGGGGAGAGAGAGCCTAGGGCTTCATTGTTCTCTCCAAGCCTTTACTGGCTCTTGGTCTTGGCTTCGACCTTGGGCCTGATGTAGGTTTGGCGGAAGAAGTGGACAAAGAGGATGAAGTAGCTGGTGTACAAGACCAAGGACCAGAAGAAGTGCTCCTCTGTGCTGTGGCATCCCTGTTCCTGCCTCCAGATGTAGGTCAGAATGCCAAAGATGGCACCTACAAACATCTGCAGGATCTGCAGGCTGGTGATGAGCATGGCAAGCACCCTGGGGGGCTTCATGTTGGCAGCCTTCAGGGTATAGTAGGTGTACATGATGGCGTGCACGCCAAAGTTCATGGTCATGAACCAGCCGCCCGCGGGCACTCGGTTCTTGTACCCGAAGCTTGTGTACACCAGCACGGTGCTGTGGTGGTACCAGTGCACAAAGATGAGTGGCCGCTTACGCAGGATGATGAAAGCCGTGTCTCCTGGGAGACGGAAAGGCACGGCTGGCACAATGCCCGGGCCGGGACCGCCCTCCCCACCAAGTGTGGGACACGGGAGAAACCCTCAGGGCAGGGAGGGGGCCTTTGTGGCAGAGAATCTGAAGCCGGGCCGGGGTGAGATGTGCGATCAGGACCCGGGGTGGGGAGGGACCCCGGGTTCCTTGTGACGGGCGAGGGGAGGGCCCTGGAGGAGGGACGCAGTTCCCTGGGCACCAGAGACACGAAGCCTTGACACTCACCGAGTTCGATGACCTTGCTGAGAAGAAAGATGCAGGACCAGAACTGGATTATGGACTGGTTGATGTGGTTGGCGAAGCACACAGTGGGCTTTAAGCCCCCGCTGAGGAGCACAGCCCCCATGTAGCCCCACGTCCTCACCGCCCCCATGATACTGAAACGGGATGGAGGAGGAGTGTGAGCGCTGTCCCCAGGCACCAAGCCCCGTCCCCCTGGCTGGCCAAGTCACTAGGTCCCAAGCTCCACCACCTCCCCACCCTTCTAGGCACGACTTCTAAAACCTTGGGGCCAAACCAGCAGATCCAATCAGCAGTCTACAGGAGACGGGGGCTGGGGAAAGACCAGGGAGTGCAGGGGGTGGGGTTCCCGGGGTAGGGTAGGAGCCTGGGAGGATGATGGAAGGGTAGGGGAGATAGAAGGGGCTGGGAGGGAAAACGCAGGAAGGGACAGCATGGTGGCTCACGCCTGGAATCCCAGCACGTTGGGAGGCCGAGGCAGGAGGATAGCTTGAGCCCAGGAGTTCCGAGACCAGCCTGGGCAACAAAGTGAGACCTTATGTCTACAAAAAAGTTTTTTAAAGTAGCCAGGCATGGTGGCGCGTGCCTCTAGACCCAGCTACTTGAACAGCCGAGGCGGAAGGATCACCTGAGCCCAGGAGATGGAGGCTGCGGTGAGCCGTGATCGTGCCACTGCCCTCCAGCCTGGGTGACAGAGTGAGACCCCAACCACACACACGCAGAAAAAAAAAGAGGGAGGCAGGCAGTTACCAGAAGGTCTTGGGAAAGGGTTTAGGAGCTGAGAGTATCAGAGGCTGGAGAAGTCTGTTGGAAGCACAGACTCCATGAGCCGGAGAGCAGTGAGGATAATCCGGCAGAGACGGCCAGGCTGGGGCCTAGGACAGAAGGAAAGCGGGCCGCACGGGAAGGGGGTGGCGGCTGAGGGACGGCCATGGCGAGACTTGCCGGGCAGCCTGGGGGCGGCAGGGGGTGGATGCAACTTCCGGAGGGCTTCCAGGACTGGGGCGGAGCTCTAAGGTGCGGGGGGGGGGGGGGGGGCTTACCTGAAGACGGCGAGGCCGGCCGACCAGAGGACGAGCGGCCCCTGCAGGCGGAAGCCCGTGCGCGCCTTCATGTAGTTCTGGCCCACGAAGGTGAACAGCAGGTAGGCGAAGGCTATGGGGAACGAGGCTGTCCTGGCAGGCGGGAGGCAGAGGGGACGGGGGCGTGGGCGGGTGCCATGCCAGGGGTGCCCGCGCGTCCCTCGGGCTGCGGGCCCGGGTGCGGTCCCAGCGCTGCCACTGGCTGGCTGCGTGACAGCGGGAAAACTGACTTGCCCCGCGGAGCCTCGGCCTCCTCCTTTGGGAAGGGGGAAGACACTCCCCTCCCGGCAGAATGGACGCGTGCCAATGCCTACGGGGGGCGGGCAGCAGCCACGTCCAAGCTTCCGAGACTCCCTCCGCTCTCTCGGCGGGGCTGGGGGCCGGGGGCTGCCCGGCCCGCGTCTAGAGCCGTCCGGGCCCGCGCGTCTGCCGGGTGGGCGTAACGTCAGCCCACACGCACCTGCGGGTCCGGGCCAAGCCAGAGGCCGGGGCGAGCCCGCCGCCTTCCCTTCGGCGCAGCAGGGACCGTGGCGCCTCCGGGGAACAGCGCGGCGACGGCGAAGAGCGGGCTGGCCCGGCCCGGCACGCACGCGCAGCCTCGGAGGAGTCTCGCAGGGGCTCGGGCCAGCCTCGCCCTCGCCCTCGCCCTCGCCCTCGCCCTCGCCCGGGCCTGCTGGCCCTCCGGCCCCCGTGGCGCGCCCCGCCCGCACCTTGCGCCCGTGCGGGGCCGGCTCCCCGGGGCAGTCGCCGCGGGCACCCTCGGCCCCCCCGCCCCGCTCCCGCCCGCAGCCCCGGGCTCGGGCCCGGCGCGGCCCTCCGCTGCCCGGGCCTCACCAGTACTCCTCCAGAAAGGGCCGCAGGTCCCGCAGCCGCTCGAAGGCGTAGGCAGCAGGAGGGGCTCCGCTTCGCGGGAGACGTTCATGGCTGCGTCTCTGCGGACGGCGGGCGAGCGCCGGGCGCGGACGGAGCCTCGCGGCGACGCGGAGCGGCCCCGGGACAGACGGGGCCGGGCCGGGCCGGGCGAGCAGGGCGTCGCTCCAGCACGTGCGCGGAGTCCGCCCCGCCGCCCCGCCGCGGCCGCGGGATTTAAGGCGGGCGCGCCCGCGGGGCCGGGCGGTGCGTCCCTCCCGGCGCCCACGCCCCGCCCTCTCGGCCCCGCCCCGCGCCGCAGCCCGCCCGCGGATTGGCCGGCATCGAGGGCCCCGCCCCCGGCGCGCCCACGCCCCGCCCCCTCGCCTCTCCGCCCCCGACCGCTCCGCCCCCTCTGGCCGCCGCGCGCGGTGCCCGGCCGGGCTGGTCTTCCCCGGGCGCTGTCGGCCGCGGCCTTTGCCTCAGTTTGCTCTGAGCCTGACCTGCTTGGCAGCGAGGAGGAGTGGAGGTGTCCTGGGCCTCCGGGGCTGCCACCGAGAGATGGGGGCGTCGGTTTCCAGGCTCCCTGAGATCCTGAGAAAGCCGGGCCCGCGTGAGGAAACACCCGGCTGGGCAGCAGGCGCTTCTCCTGCAGTCGCTGCCTCGCAGCTCCGGGCCTGCGGTGGAGGGTGGAGGGGGGTGAAGTGCGATGGACCCGATTGCTGAAGCTACTGACGTGGAGGCTGGGGCGGTTGCTGAGGCTGCTGTGCTTTCTTACAGCTTCCTGGACTCCTGCTCCCCCGGCGATGGCCTCGAGGGGAACGGGGTCCGAAATTCTCGTCTTCGGGTTTCCTCGAGGCCTCCTGGGCTTTGGCAGGGCACCGCTTCCCGGGCTGTGCTTGTCTAATCAGCTTTACTTCTTCCTCGCCTGTGTCCAGCCCCCAGAATAGGTTTGGGGCTTTTTTGAGTCAGAGTCTCACTGCCGCCCAGGCTGGAGTGCAGTGGCATGCTCACGGCCGTCGCAGCCTCGGCCTGCTGTGCTCAGGCGCTCCTTCTGCCTCCGCCTTCCAAGTAGCCGGAGCCACAGGTGTGCACCACCACACCTAGCTAATTTTTTGGTTTATTGTAGAGACGAGGTCTCGCCAAGTTGCGCAGGCTGGTCTCGAATCCCAGGACTCAGGCAATCCTTTCTCCTCTGCCTCCCAAAGTGCTGGGATTGCAGGCATGAGCCACCGTGCCCGGCTCAGAATAGGTTTTAAAAATGTTTCAGGCTTTGCTTGGCTGTTCCTTATTTCTCTCCTAGGTTTTATGAAAGTCACGGGAGAAATAAAAGGCTTGAGGGCAGTTTAAGATACAGTGAAGATTTGCAAAACAAGTGCGAAGAAAAGCAAATATAAAATATTTAGATGGGATGGGCAGCAAATTTTTTTTTTTTTTTTTTTGAGTTGGAGTCTCACTCTGTCGCCCAGACTGGAGTGCAGTGGCCGCTCCCGGCCACTGCAGCCTCGACCTGCTGGGCTCCGGCCATCCTTCCGCCTCAGCCTTCCGAGTAGCCCCAGTACAGGCGCGCACTACCACGCCCGGCTAATTTTTTGATTTATTGTAGAGATGAAGTCTCGCCTGCCCAGGTGGGTCTCGAACCCGCGGGCTCAGGCAATCCACTCACCTCAGCCTCCCAAAGGCATGGAATTACAGGCTGAGCCACCGAGCCCGGCTATTTTTTTATTTTTTATTTTTTTGAGTTGGAGTCTCGCTCCGTCGCCCAGACTGGAGTGCAGTAGCCGCTCCCAGCCACCACAGCCTCAACCTGCTGGGCTCCGGCAATCCTTCCGCCTCAGCCTTGCGAGTTGCCGGAATTACAGGCATGCGCTACCCACACCCGGCTGATTTTTTTATTTATTGTAGAGATGAGGTCTCGCCAAGTTGCCCAGGCGGGTCTCGAACCTGCGGGCTCAGGCAATCCACTCACCTCAGCCTCCCAAGGCACGGGATTACAGGCTGAGCCACCGAGCCTGGCTTAAAAATTTTTTTAAAGAGAGAGAATATATATTCAGTCCCAGATTTCTCTCAAAAAAGATATTTTAGAAATTGTGAGGTCGTGTTTTCTGTGAAGCTTAGTGGTGAGCTTGGGGGAGGTATGTGTGGAAGAGGGAGAGAAGAATCTCCAGGAATTATTTCCTAGAGGAAACCTTCCCTGACCCCTGGACTTGGCCTGGTACCCCTATTTATATCAATGGCTCTCATAGCATGGTATTTCTTTCCTTCAATGAAATTTTATAATTACTCAGTTACTTCTGTGATTTCTTGATCAATGCCTGTTTCCTCCCAGAGTCCTTGAGCTCCACGAACGCAGGGAATAAGTCTGTTTCACTCAGCATCATTCCCCTAGCACCAAGCATGTCGTGGGCACTCGGGTCGTGTCTGGGCAACGGAATGGATGTAAGCCTGAGTGGCACTCTTTGCTTCTCCAGGATTAACGCCCCACATGTGTCTTTTGTGCTGTCACTGTTTGTTCCCTTGATAGTGAGACCTCCTGGGAGGAGGAGGAAGTGGGAGGCTTTGGGTGGTGTGAGCCGACCGGTAACTCAGGGCATGGCCTGGAAGTTTCCAGAATGCAAATCGCTTGCATTCTCCAGCACCAAGTAGCTGCCTGCAGTGTCTGCATGCATGTTCTCAGCACAGCTTTTCTCTCCATGTCCGCTGCCTACTGGCCGTCTTCACCAGCATGCCTGTTACCACCTCAGCAACACACACCCCAAACAGAAGGTATCACCCTCCTCCCAGGTAGGCATCTCTGCCCCACCACTGTTTCACCAATCTCCTAGGTTAGAAATTGTGAGGTCATGTTTTAGTCATCTGTATGACCAAAGTCCTGTCCTTTCTTTTAAAGGTGGCATGGTCATCAGAATGTGACTATTCAAATTCTTTCTCTGGGCCCGGCACACAGTGGCTCATGCCTATAATCCCCACATTTTGGGAGGCCGAGGAGGGACGATCACCTGAGTTCGAGACCAGTCTGGGCAGCATAGTGAAACCTTGCCTCTACAAAAAAATAAAAAAACTAGCCAGGCGTGTTGGTGCATGCCTGTAGTCTCAGCTACTTGGGAGGCTGAGACGGGAGGGTCACCTGAGCCCAGGAGGTTGAGGCCATGGTGAGCTGTTTTTGTGCCACTGTTACTCCAGCCTGGGTAACTGAGTGTGACCCTGCCTCAAAAAAACAAAAAAACAAAGACAAAGAAACTATCTCTGCCACAGGTAGCCTTGGATAAGATGTTATCAAACAGCACATGGCCTCAGCTTTCTTACCTGCAAAATGGAGATATATCCACTTCAGAAGGATGTTTGTAAGGATTGAATGACATCATATATATACAGTGTTGAGCAAACATCAGTAACTATTACCAAAAAGTGACTTTGTATACGTTCCAACTTCTTTGTACCAAAACTCAACAAAATAAACTTAGAAGAGAAGCCGTGGCTGGGCTCGGTGGCTCAGCCTGTCATCCCAGCATTTTGGGAGGCTGAGGCGAGTGGATTGCCTGATCCCGCGGGTTCGAGACCCACCTGGGCAACTTGGTGAGACCTACAATAAATCAAAAACTAGCCGGGTGTGGTAGCGTGCACCTGTAGTTCTGGCTACTTGGAAGGCTGAGGCGGAAGGATCACTGGAGCCCAGGAGGTGGAGGCAGCGGTGGCCGGGAGCGTGTCACTGCACTCCAGCCTGGGCGACAGAGTGAGACTCCGACTCAAAAAAAAAAGAGAGAGAAGCCGTGACCTGGAGATTGGTTGCAGGACAAGGTGAATGCACTCCTCACTGTGCCAAGTGTCCTATAGGACACTGCACTACTGAGCCATGCACTTAAAAGTTGTTAAGGGCCGGGCTCGGTGGCTCAGCCTGTCATCCTAGCACTGTGGGAGGCTAAGGTGAGTGGGTTGCCTGAGCCCACGGATTCGAGACCAGCCCAGGCAACTTGGCGAGACCTCATCTCTACAATAAATAAAAAATGAAGCCGGGCTCAGTGGCTCAGCCTGTAATCCCACGCCTTTGGGAGGCTGAGGTGACTGGATTGCCTGAGCCCGCGGGTTTGAGACCCGCCTGAGCAGGCAAGACCTCATCTCTACAATAAATCAAAAATATTAGCCGGGCGTGGTAGCACGCGCTTGTAGTTCCAGCTACTTGGAAGGCTGAGGCGGAAGGATCACCGGAGCCCAGCAGGCGAGGCTGCGGTGGCTGGGAGTGGCCAATGCACTCCAGTCTGGGCGACAGTGAGACTCCAACAACAAAAAAAAATGAGCTGGGTGTGGTGGTGCATGCCTGTAGTTCCGGCTACTTGGAAGGCTGAGGTGGAAGGATCACCGGAGCCCAGCAGGTTGAGGGTGGATTGGCCATGAGCATGCCACTGCACTCCATCTTGGGTGATGCAGAGACTCCAACTCAAAACACACACACACACACACACACACACACACACACACACACCCCAGCACCTGTCATTTCTCTTTGAGGACAAAAAGAATCCTCAGGACAAAATCAGATTCCTGAGTTCAGCCCCGGCCATTCCTTTCCAACCAAGGTCCCCCTATCCCTTGGCCCCAGCAATCCATATCAAAGCCATGTAATGGCAGAGTCACAGCCCCATACAGATGTCCTCACCTGGACAAATCTCGGTCATTGGTGGACTCCAGCCCTGAGGCTACTTGCCCTGCAAAATCTGAATCCCTTTCAGGCAGAGTCAGCCCTTCCCTTCTCTGCCCAAACCCTGCAGGAGTCATGCTCCTAACTAGGGAATACAGTCAGTCCTATGCTTTCTGTACCATTCTGGTTCCCCCCGCCCTATGCCAAGTGGTCATTGCATTAGGTCACCCCTCCTTGAGGGTAGCACACCCCACCTGGCACATGGCAGGCCTGCAGAGAACGTCTGCTGCCATGAATTGAGTAGGCACCCACCGTCTACAGCCATGCCACCCTGAACGTGCCCGGTCGCGTCCGAATAGGCACCTAAGAGGAAACACAAACCGTAAACATATGTTTAAAAAAGCCTCAACTTCCATAGTAATTAAGAAATGCAAATTAAAGGCCATAAGTATAGCATGGTCCTGATTAACAGCCATTAAACCAAGCACAGATTAAATACCTAACGCTGGCCAAAGCTTTGAGAGACAGGTGCTTTCATACTTGGCCACTAGCCAGATAAATGGATATAATCCTTCTAGAAACACACTAGAAACACTCGCTAAGGTAGCTCTTAGCAAGAGTGAGCCAACTCATACGCTTTGACCCAGCATCTCACCTAGGAGTGTAACCCAGTGAAGTAAGCCAAAAGTTAAAAAATCTGTATGCATTAAAACATGTACTAGCCGGGCTCGGTGGCTCAGCCTGTAATCCCGCGCCTTTGGGAGGCTGAGGTAAGCGGATTGCCTGAGCCCATGGGTTCGAGACCCGCCTGGGCAGCAAGACCTCATCTCTACAATAAATCAAAAAATTAGCCGGGTGTGGTAGCGCATACCTGTAATTCCAGCTACTTGGAAGGCTGAGGCGGAAGGATCGCCGGAGCCCAGCAGGTCGAGGCTGCGGTGGCCGGGAGCGGCCACTGCACTCCAGTCTGGGCGACAGAGTGAGATTTCGACTCAAAAAAAAAAACAAACCAAAAAAAAAACCATGTACTTTTACACTCCATTGACCATTTAATAAGTCACATCAACTATGACTTTTTTTTTGGAATTGGAGTCTTGCTGTCGCCCAGGCTGGAGTGCAGTGGCATGCTCACGGCCGCCCCAGCATCGACCTGCTGGGCTCCGGCAATCCTTCTGCCTCAGCCTTCCAACAGCTGGAACTACAGTCATGCAACACCGTACCAGGCTCATTTTTTGATTTATTGTAGAGACAAGGTCTCACCATGTTACCCAGGCTGGTCTCAAACTTGTGGTCTCAGGCAATCCTCTCGCCTCCCCTTCCTAAAGTGCTGGAATTACAGGCATCAGCCACCATGCCCAGCCAACTATGACTTTCTTTGTTTTTGCTTTTGTTTTGTTTTTGAGTTGGAATCTCACTCTATCACCCAGGCTGGAGTGCAGTGGCACCCTCACGGCCACCCCAGCGTCGCTCTGCTAGGCTCAGGTGATCCTTCCACCTTGGCCTTCCAAGTAGCTGGAAGTACAGGCATGCACTACCATGCCTGGCTAATTTTTGTTTTATTGTAGAGATGAGGTCTCACCAAGTTGCCCGGGCTTGTCTCAAACCCGTGGGCTCAGGCAATCCACCCGCCTTGGCCTCCCAAAGTGCTGGGATTACAGGCCGAGCCACTGAGCCCGGCAAAACTCTTGATTCTAATGAACACATTTCACAAAAGTAAATGTGCTATTGATATGGTTGAGATGATGTTTAAGTGGTCAGCATTAAATACCTAACGCTGGCCAAAGCTTTGAGAGACCAGCCTGGGCAACTTGGCGAGACCTCGTCTCTACAATAAATCAAAAATTAGCCGGGTGTGGTGGTGCGTGCCTGAAGTCCAAGTTACTTGGAAGACCAAGGCGGAAGGATCGCCAGAGCCCAGCAGGCCGACACTGGGGTGGCCGCGAGCGTGCCAAGGCACTCCAGCCTGGGCGACGGAGTGAGACTCCAACTCAAAAGAAAAAAAAAAAGAAAGCACCACACAGTGCTCCCATCCTACTCTGGAACCCAGAGACAAAGTCTGACCAGGGTGAAACAGGGTGCGGAGACGGGACCAAGGGGCTCTGTGTGTTTGGAGGACCCGAGGGAAAGCCGTGTGCAGACAGTGCTTTCCCTTAAAATAGAAGTTAGGTGAGGCAGAGAAGAAGCCAGGAGCCTTCCCACGACCATTCTGGGTCAGCAGCTCCCAAGACATTTATACCAAAGTAGTCGGGGGAAAATATGAACGCTCACTGGCCATGACTCAACAAGGAAGCCGTCGTAACAGATGCAACCTTGAGGCGAGGCGATTGTCAAACCACCTATAAACTCAGGCGGAAGATCCGCGTGAGAGATGCCTGTCTGCTATCAGTGCCTGGGAATATTTATTTGTTTGTTTATTTATGTATTGAGAGTTGGAGTCTCACTCTGTCGCCCAGGCCCATGGCCACCGCAGCCTTGACCTGCTGGGCTCAAGAGATCTTTCTCAGTAACTGGGACTACAGGCGCACGCCACCACGGTGAGCTAATTTTTTGATTTACTGTAGAGATGAGGTCTCGCCAAGTTGCCCGGGCTGGCATCAGACCCCTGGTCTCAGGCAATCCTCTCGCCTCAACCTCCCAAAGTTCTGGGATGACAGGCGTGAGCCACTGCGCTCGACCTGGGAGTATTTTTTATTTTTTTATTTTATTTAATTTAAATTTTTAAATTTTTTTTTTTCGAGTTGGAGTCTCACTCTGTCACCCAGACTGGAGTGCGGTGTCACGCTCCCGGCCACCACAGCCTCGACCTGCTGGGCTTCAGCGATCTTTCCGCCTCAGCCTTCTGAGTAGCCGGAACTACAGGCACACACTACCACACCCGGCTAGTTTTTGATTTATTGTAGAGACGAGGTCTCGCCAAGTTGCCTGGGCAGGTCTCGAACCAGTGGACTCAGGCAATCCTCTTGCCTCGGCCTTCCAAAGTGCTGGGATGACAGGCTGAGTTACTGAAAGATGCCTGCCTATCTGGCTTCAGTTGGTAAAGGATCTCCAAAGACGTCTAAATGTTGATGTAGGGGTAAGTTTATTGCACAAAACTTCCATTTCATAAAGACAATAAGGTTCATTAAATCACAATATAAGACAACACTTACAAATGAGATGACAGAACTATTTTGAATACTTTGTTGGGCAAAGGCACTTTTCACTAACTATAAAATCCAATGAGGCCGGGCTCAGTGGCTCAACCTGTAATCCCAGCACTTTGGGAGGCCGAGGTGAGTGGATTGCCTGAGCCCGCGGGTTCGAGACCCGCCTGGGCAACTTGACAAGACCTCATCTCTACAACAACAAAAAAAATTAGCCAGGCGTGGTAGCGCTTGTCTGTAGTTCCAGCTACTTGGAAGGCTAAGGCGGAAGGATCGCCGGAGCCCAGCAGGTTGGGAGCAGCCATTGCACTCCAGTCTGGGTGACACAGTGAGACTCCAACTCAAAAAAAAAAAAAAAATCCAATGAGATGCCTGCCGCGGTGGCTCACCCTTGTTATCCCAGGACTTTGGGAGGCAGAGGTGAGAGGATTGCCAGAGCTCAGGGGTTTAAGACCAGACTGGGCAACTTAGTGAGACCTCATCTCTACAGTAAATAATTATTTTTGTAAAAATAGCCGGGCGTAGTGGCGTGTGCCTGTAATCCCAGCACCTTGGGAGGCCGAGGTGAGAGGATTGCCTGAGCTCGGGGGTCCGAGACCAGCCTGGGCAACTTGGTGAGATCTCATCTCTACAAAAAAATCACAAAAAGCTAGCCAGGTGTGGTGGCATGTATCTGTAGTTACAACTACTTGGAAGGCTGAAGTGGAAGGATCACCTGAGCCCAGCAGGTTGACGCTGGGGTGGCAGTGAGTGAGCCACTGCCCTCCAACCTGGGTGACAGAGTGAGACTCCAACTCAAAAAAAAAAAAAAAAATCCAGTGAGACTAAAAGATAATTACACTACAGTGACTGTCAAAAGACTGTTAGACTGTAGTTTAAGTACATAAATTTAAGGATTTTACAAAAAGATACCAGGAGACTATTAACTATGCATGAAGAATGTATGACTAGATACAGAAAATATTAATAAATGTGGTTTTCTTCTTCTTGAAAACTGGCTTTGCACAAGGAGGATCTTGAATGTTCCAAACACAAACATGATCAATGTTTGAGATGATGAATATGCTAATTGCACCATGTGATCACTAAATGTTGTATTATCAAAACGTCACAATGTACCCCGTCAATATGCATAATCGTTTCTTAGCCGGGCTTGGTGGCTCAGCCTGTAATCCTGCGCTTTGGGAGGCTGAGGTGAGTGGACTGCCTGAGCCCGCGGGTTCGAGACCCGCCTGGGCAACTTGGTAAGACCTCATCTCTGCAATAAAATCAAAAAATCAGCCGGGCGTGGTCGCATGCCTGTAATTCTGGCTACTCGGAAGGCTGAGGCAGAAGGATCGCCGGAGCCCGGCAGGTCGAGGCTGCAGTGGCCGGGAGCGGCCACTGCACTCCAGTCTGGGCAATAGAGTGAGACTCCAACTCAAAAAAAAAAAAAAATGCATTATCATTTTTGTCGATTAACAAAATGAGTTGGCAGGGCACGGTGGCTCACGCCTGTAATCCCAGCACTCCGAGAGGCCGAGGTGAGAGGATTGCCTGAACCTGCGGGTTTGAGACCAGCCTGGGTTGGACTTAAGTCTTTTCCTTTCTTTCTTCCTTTTTTTTTTCTTTTGAGTGGGTGTCTCACTCTGTCGCCCAGGTTGGAGTGCAGTGGGCACACTCACGGCCACCACAGCCTCGACCTGCTGAGCTCAGGTGATCCTTCCACCTCAGCCTCCCAAGTAGCTGGGACCACAGGCGCACGCCACCATGCCCAGCTAAATTTTAAAAATTTTTTGTAGGGATGAGGTCTTGCTACGTTGCCCGGGCTGGTCTCAAACTCCTGGGCTCAAACAATTTTCCTGCTCTGGCCTCCCGAAGTGCTGGGATTACAGGCATGAGCCACCACACCCGGCCTGATGGAAGTCTCTCTTCTGCATGTGTTCCGTCACTAGTTGACGTCTCTCCCTTCCAGCCTGCCTCCCTGGGGATCCTGCATGTCCCTGTCAAGCCCAACCCTTCAGCAGTGTTTCTACAGTTGGGTTTTCTTCAGTATTTTGCCCGTGCTTTGCTGGCTCCTCCTGCCGGCCTCTCCACCTCGCCAGTGCGGCTGTCTCAAGCCCTGTCGCTGTCCCTTCCTCCTTCTGGCTCTCCAGCTCAATCTCCTGACTCTGACTTGCGCTCCACCTGGCCCGTACTCTGCCTTGACCTCTTGTCTATATTCCTGCCCAGGCTCCAGTCGCCCGTTGTGCCACTTCACCCAGTGACCTGGGTCACAGACCTCTCACCCAGCGTGAGGAAACCCAGCCCACCTGCTCCTGGTCCTGTTCTTTTTGCTGACTTCCCTATTTCTGTTAAGGTCCCTGCTAGGCTCCCAGGCTCCTAGGCAGGGTTGGCTACATAATTTGCCTCGCCCAGTGCAAAATTACAATGTAAGGCCTCTTGTTTCAAAAGCTATTAAGGATTCTGGGCACCTCCCTCAGGTCTCCTCCCACTATGGGAGCTTTTCTGTCCTCTCAAGAAATCCTGCTTTAAAAAAAAGAATCAGGCTGGGCACGGCGGCTCACACCTGTAATCCGAGCACTTAGGGAGGTGGAGGCAAGAGGATTGCCTGAGCTCAGGGGTTCAAGACCAGGCTGGGCAACACGGCAAGACTTCATCTCTACAAAAAAAAAAAAAAAAAAAAAAATTAGCCAGGTGTGGTGGCATGCACCTGAGGTTCCAGCTCAAAAAAAAAAAAGTTATTAAGGATTTCAAGACAGCAACAAGACAGCATCAAACCAACTGCAGGGGGCTTCTTAAGTGCTCAGACCTGTGCAGCTGCATGTCCATGAAGCAGCCCTACTTCAAGGCTTAAAACTTGGGTTCATTTTTTTCTTTTTTCTTTTTTTTTTGACTTGGAGTCTCACTCTGTCGCCCAGACTGGAGTGCAGTGGCCGCTCCCGACCACCGCAGGCTCGACCTGCTGGACTCCGGCGATCCTTCCGCTTCAGCCTTCCGAGTAGCCGGAATTGCAGGCGCGCGCTACCACACCTGGCTAATAATTTTTTTATTTATTGTAGAGATGAGGTCTCACCAAGTTGCCCAGGTGGGTCTCGAACCCGCGGACTCAGGCAATCCACTCAACTCAGCCTCCCAAAGAGTGGGATTACAGGCTGAGCCACTAAGCCCGGTCTCTTTTTTTTTTTTTCATTGAAGTCTCCTTTGCCCAGGCTGGAGTGCAGTGGCATGCATGCTCACGGCCATTGCAGCCTCGACCTGCTGGGCTCTGGTGATACTTCCACCTCAGCCTTCTGAGTAGCTGGAACTACAGATGCATGCTACCATACCCAGCTATTTTTTATTTTATAGTAGAGATGTGGTCTCGCCAAGTTGCCCGGGATGGTCTCAAACCCATGGGCTCGGGCAGTGCACTCCCCTTGGCCTCCCAATGTGCTGGGATGACAGGCTGAGCCACCGAGCTCAGCTTATCTTAGAGACAGGGTCTTGCTCTGTTGCCCAGGCTGAAGTGCAGTGGCATAATCATAGCTCACTACAGTCTCTAATTCCTGGGTTCAACTGATCCTTCTGCCTCAGTCTCCCCAGGAGCTGAGATTACAGGCTCATGCCACCATGTTTAGCTAATTCTTTTTTTTTTTTTTTTGAGTTGGAGTCTCACTCTGTCGCCCAGACTGGAGTGCAGTGGCCGCTCCCGGCCACCGCAGCCTCCACCTGCTGGGCTCCGGCGATCCTTCCGCCTCAGCCTTCCAAGTAGCCGGAATTACAGGCATGCGCTACCACGCCTGGATGATTTTTTGATTTATTGTAGAGATGAGGTCCTGCTGCCCAGGCGGGTCTCGAACCCGTGGGCTCAGGCAATCCACTCACCTCAGCCTCCCAAAGGCGCGGGATTACAGGCTGAGCCACCGAGCCCGGCTGGCTAATTTTTTACAATTTTTTGTAGAGACTGGGTCTTGTTATGTCGCCCAGGCTGGTCTCAAACTTCTGCCTCAAACAATCCTCCCGCCTAGGCATCCCCAGGTGCTGGCACTGCGAGTGTGAGCCACCACGCCTGGACCTTCCAAATCTTCTAACGGCTTCTTTCTAACACTCTTACTGAGACCTCCCATGGGTGCTCTGGTGTGCGTCTCCCTCTCGCCATCCGTAATAGACTCAACTTATTCAACGACGGTGGACGGTCTTGGGCTGGGTGACAACGACAAGCCTGCTCCCACCCCAAGAACGCCCCCGTGTCCCCGTGTCTTCCTTCTCCTCATCCCCAGCTGCCTCAAGCGCTGCAAACGGGCTCTGTGGGGGCTGCTTTCTCCAGCCCCAGCCCGGCCGCCTCTCTCTTCCCGCTCAGAGCGGACTCTGGCTCCGCTGAGTCTGAGTGTGTTGCGCTCTCACTCCCATTCGTCTCAACCCCGTTTTCTAATTTCCCTGTGATTTCTTCTGACACCCATGGGTTGTTTCAGAGTGTGTTTAGCTGGGCGTGGTGGCTCAAGCCTGGAACCCCAGCACTTTGGGAGGCGGAGGTGAGAAGACTGCTCTGAGCCCAGGAGTTAGAGACCAGCCTGGGCAACTGGGTGAGACCTCATCTCTACAATTAAAAAAAAAAAAAAAAAGCCAGCCAGGCTCGGTGGCTCAGCCTGTCACCCCGCGCCTTTGGGAGGCTGAGGTGAGTGGATTGCTTGAGCCCGCGGGTTCGAGACCCACCTGGGCAGCGAGACCCCATCTCTACAATAAATAATAATAAAAAAAAATCAGCCGGGCGTGGTAGCGCACGCCTGTAATTCTGGCTACTCAGAAGGCTGAGGCGGGAGGATCGCCGGAGCCCAGCAGGTCGAGGCTGCGGTGGCCGGGAGCGGCCCCTGCACTCCAGTCTGGGCGACAGAGTGAGACTCCGACTCAAAAAAAAAAAAAAAAAAGGCAACTCCTTTAGGTCCCCTCCCACTGTGGGAGTTTCTCTGTCCTCTCACTAAATCCTGGTTTCTCACTTAAAAAAAAATTAACTAGGCGTGGTGGTGCACACTTATAATCTCAGCTACTTGGAAGGCTAAGGCGGAAGGATCACCTGAACCCAGCAGGTCAAGGCTGCAGTGGCCATGACCTGCCCTCCAGCCTGGTGACAAAGTAAGGCTCCAACTCAAAAAAAAAAAAAAAAAAAAAAAATGTGTTTAATTTCCATATATTTATGACTTTTCTAGTTTTCCTTCTGTTACTGATTTCTAGCTTCATTGTAATCAGAGAAGACAATTCGTATGATTTAAATCTTTTAAAATTTATTAAAACTTGCTTTCTGGCCCAACATATGACTAATCCTGGAGAATGTGCCACCTGCACTTGAGAATGTGTATTCTGTTGTCGGGTGTATATGTCTGTTAGTCTAACTGGTTTATAGCATTCTTCAAGCCTCTGTGTTCTTACTGGCCTGCTGTTTAGTTTTTTTTTTTTTTTTGAGTTGGAGTCTCACTCTGTCGCCCAGACAGGAGTGCAGTGTCCACTCCCGGCCACCGCAGCCTCAACCTGCTGGGCTCCAGCGATCCTTCCGCCTCAGCCTTCTGAGTAGCCAGAATTACAGGCATGTGCTACCACACCCGGCTGATTTTTTTATTTATTGTAGAGATGAGGTCTCGCCAAGTTGCCCGGATGGGTCTCGATCCTGCGGGCTCAGGCAATTCACTCACCTCAGCCTCCCAAAGTGCAGGATTACAGGCTGAGCCACCGAGCCCGGCTAGTTTTATACATTTTTGAAAGTAGCGGGGCTGGGTGCGGTGGCTCAAGACTATAATCCCAGTGCTCTGGGAGGCTGAAGTGGGAGAATCACTTGAGGCCAGAAATTCAAGATCACCATGGGCAATAAAGCAAGATCCCATCTCTTACAAAAGATGCAAAACTTAGCTGGGCATGGAGGTGCACACCTGTAGTCACAGCTATTCCAGAGACTGAGGTAGAAGGATTGTTTGAGCCTAGGAGCTTGAGGCTGCAGTGAGCCATGATCATGCCACTGCACTCCAGCTTGAGTGAGAGTGAAAGCCTGTCTTTATAAAAAAGACTTGAGGGCTGGGCTCAGTGGCTCAGTCTGTCATTCCAGCACTTCAGGAGTCCAAAGCAAGTGGATTGCCTGAGCCCGCAGGTTCGAGACCAGCACGGGCAACTTGGCGAGACCACATCTCTCCAATAAATCAAAAAATGAGCCGGGTGTGGTAGCGCGCGCCTGTAGTTCCAGCTACTTGGAAGGCTGAGGCGGAAGGATCGCCAGAACCCAGCAGGCTGAGGCTGCTGTGGCCGGGAGCGGCCACTGCACTCCAGCCTGGGCAACAGAGTGAGACTCCAACTCAAAAACAAACAAACAAACAAACAAACTTCTAGTCCTATGCAGGTCTGTTCTCTCTCCATTTACGTTGCTATTATTGTGAATTGCACCTCTATGCATTGTGTGCTCATTAACATGAATTTATTATTATTCTTTTATGCATCTGTCTTGTAAAAGAATAGGAAGAAAAGAGAAGTATCAAACCAGAAATACAATAATATGGAATACAATAATATAAAATATAAAATGG